>OY982528.1:7550206-8800206 GCA_963859965.1 Ceramica pisi | reverse complement strand
ATTGTAAGCACTAGTTTAGCCTTTGCTTTAGCATCTTCAGTTATTTGAACCGCTGTAGCCGTTGCCGGTAAACTTTCTTTAATGGCGGACGCCATGCCTTCTAGCACAAGCAAATTTTGCACTGCAAAACACCACTCCTCATAGTTCTCGCGACCTTTGAGCTTTGGTATATTAGCGATATAGTTCGTCGACATTTTTAACACGAAACAACACTGTAATATACTGTTTTGCTTCTAAACTTAATTTTTTAAGCGTTGCCCATAACCTGATAAATGATACGCAGTTTATCGTTTAGAAGAGACTGACATTTATTGACAGGTGACAACTTATAACTCCGTTATATTCACATAGATGGCTCTAGTAGTCACATACATCTATAATTTTGTTACAACATTAACAAAGAAGACAAAACAAATATGAGCAATTATAGGCCTATTGCGCTATTACCTATCTTTGCCAAAATTTTAGAAAAGGTCATTTATAAATGTCTCTGCACCTTCCTTGAAATCCATAACATCTTTTCTCCAAGTCAATATGGTTTTCGGAAAAATAAATCGATTAATGTAGCAATATATAATTTCTTGGGAAAAATAATGACAAATTTGGACAAAAGACTGCCGGCTGTAGCAATATATATGGACATGTCAAAAGCTTTTGATCGTGTTGATCATAATATTCTTCTAAGAAAACTATATGCATACGGTGTGAGAGGCAATGCATACAACCTAATAAAGTCATATCTATCTGATAGGCAACAGATTACAGAGATAAAGAAAGTGAACATAGCAACAAAAACGGAAGAAATCTATGCGTCTAATTCCAGAACAGTAGAACTTGGGGTTCCACAAGGGGGTATCTTATCCGCCCCTCTCTTCCTTGTGTATATAAACAACATGCCTTCGGTAGTAAATCATGACATGACATTATTCGCTGACGATAGCACTGTACTATTCACTAATGACATTACAATTAATTTAGAATCTGACATTAACAAATCTTTAATATTAGTAAATGACTGGCTTAATTCAAATAAATTAATGATTAATATTGACAAGACCAAAATAATGAATTTTAAAATAAGAAACCGACGTACGGGCGTTTTAAATATCAAGTATCAAGACAAAAACATTGAAGAAACCGAAACAACAAAATTTCTAGGGTTATACGTAGATGACAAAATAAATTGGAAAAAACAAGTCGACTATGTCTGTAAAAAGTTAAGCAAGTTCTCATATGCCCTTTACAGACTAAGGAAAATTGCCAATCTACCAACACTAATAACGGCATACCATGGACACGTCAGCTGTAACCTTAGATACGGCCTGATATTTTGGGGTAATAGTGTTGATAAAGAACGCGCGTTCATTGCACAGAAACGGTGTGTCAGAGCAATTTTCAATCTACAGAAAACTGATTCGTGTGAACCATATTTTAAAAAAATGAATGTAATAACATTACCGTGTTTATATATTTTTGAGGTCGCAGTTTTTGTAAAAAATAATAATGATCTATTCAAATATCGAAAGCGTATACGGCATCAGGACAAACTAGACATAGTGCCTAGTAAGACTCATTTCTTGCGCAAAAGTATTTTCTGCTCTGCTCCACGTATATTTAATAATATTCCAAGGCCTATAAGAGCAATTACTGAAATAAAAGCATTTAAAAAGAAACTCCATGAACTATTAGTGAACAAATGTTATTACTCTGTGAAAGATTTTTTTGATGACAAATCACTATTAAAATACAATCTGCCTGAGTCATGATGCGTTCTGTTTAGATAAAGATAGTCATATAATATAATAATAATAATTAACGAGGATTAAAGAATCTAATAATTTGCAATGTAATACATTATTGTTGACATGCATGTACGAGTAAACTCACTAGATACTTACCTACATTCTATTGTACGCCCTAAGGGTAGGACATAGCTGGTCCTAAATATTTAATTATAACACCATCTGTATTATATACCTATGATCCACAATAAAGATGATTTGATTTGATTTGATTTGAAGAACGCTACTTCAATAGAAAAGGATACCATTCTCTCAATGTGATGATTGTATGTAATCTTTATTTATACTTCATTAATCTTAATCTACTTTTCTATACTAATATTATAAAGAAGTAACATTTGTTTGTAAGTTTGTATGTAGGGGGTAATCTCAGGAACTCCTGGTCCGATTTGAAAAATTCTTTGAGTGTTAGATAGCCCATTTATCGAGGAAGGTTATAAGGCTATATATCATCACGCTAAGACAAATAGGAGCGAAGCATTAATGGAAAATGTGAGGCAAACGAAGTTGCGCGGGTCAGCTAGTACTTTATAAAACAAAAAAAAAACAGTACTTAGGTACACAATAATATTATTCTTTACTGTCATTAAACTGTATCTACATTTAAAAATTATTGTTTTAGATATGTGATGCAGACCTAAACATTTTATGCATTGACTCCAGTTAACCTGGGACAACGCATGATTCTTCAGGGTGGCGTGATCACCCATTACAGCCTTATCTTAACCAAACATTTTAAAGAGGAAATATTTTTGCTCGGTAAATGTCTTTATGTATTAACATATTGAAAAAGTAATATCAATTTAATTAATTATGTTTGTATTAAACATTATGAATAATTATTTTAATACTTATTATTCTTCCAGGTGACAGCGGTTATGCATTGAGAAAGACCATGATGACCCCAGTGTTGAATGCGATGCCAGGTTCCCCAGAAGAACATTATTATAAGCTTCAGGTCTCAGCCCGCAATACAGTAGAGAGATGCATTGGTGTCTTGAAAGCTCGATTCAGGCATGTATTTGAGTAAAACTAGTTTTCCCTAAGTTTCCTTTTCATAATAATCTATACTAATATTAAAAAGAGGTAACATTTGTTTGTAAGTTTGTATGTAGGGGGTAATCTCAGGAACTACTGGTCCGATTTGAAAAATTCTTTCAGTATAAGATAGCCCATTTATCCGAGAAGGTTATAGGCTATGTATCATCACGCTAAGACTAAAAGGAGCATTAATGGAAAATGTGACGCAGACGAAGTTGCGTGGATCAGCTAGTTATGAATAAAAAGAGTAAAATTATTATACTCGTTTATTATCTTTATTTCAAGAAGTCAAACCAAGTGAATGTATTGAGGCCCATCTTTGTTTTAATTGTATTGTTTGGTATTTATTATAGTTTCTATTTGTTTTTGTTTCAGGTGTTTATTAGCTGCACGCATGCTTCACTATGATCCTGTTTTTGCAGGCCAAATAGTGAATATCTGTGCAGTAATGCACAATATTGTAAACAAGACACGATTACCTGTACTCCAACTAACACATCAAGAGCGTGAGCAAGAAGAAAGAATGCGTGTACGGCGTAGAGCTGCTGAGGAGGATGTGCGTACGGAGAGCTTGAGTATTCTTGCTCAAAGCAATAGGCGGCCAAACAGAGAATTATTGGAAGGTCGGGCTGTCCAACAGGCTCTTATTAATCGTCTGTGGCTACATAGGGACTAAGGAGTCAGAATAATTATATATACAAAATAGTCTTGATTATTTATTGTTATTAATTATGTTAAATATTTCAAGTGATCTGCTTGTTTTATGCATCACCTGAAGAAGGCTGCTGCCCCCATTTTCTTGCCTAAAAAGAAAATTACTGCAATGTAGTTTCTACTAAGATTATAAAAATAATAACAATAACATTATTATCAGTGTAAAGTCAAATCAAAAATAAAAAATGTTATTACCAAGGAACTATTTATATTTGTCAGTGCTTCTGCTATGCGGCACTGTGCATCTGCTGATTTGTTGGCCGCATCAGCCACTCTGTTCATGGCATCGGCCATCTTAGTGTAGCCTTCTGCCACAAGCCTTTCCACTTCTATTCTTGACCTTTCTAAATTGGCAAGTGTATTTTGAGCCTGGTCCAGTTCTGAGGATGGAGGAGCCACTGCAAAAAATAAGATATTAAAAATGTACCTAAAAATCAGTTAATAGGAAAAAAATTCACCTACTTACAAATGATGTATTATAATTAATGAGCTGAAAATGTGCACCTTGTCTACGACGGCGACGTGGATTGTTGCTGCGACGCTGTCTAGTTGCAGTAGCGTCTTGCTCACTGAAACAAAATAAAAAATTTATGTTATGGATATCAGACTGTTATTTATTTCCTAAATATGCCAAGTTACTATAAGTACCTTTCAGTAAAATGTGTGATGTCTTTTGTTGTTGTGGGTGTAACATTAACAATCAAATCTTCATTTCTGAATAAATTAATAACATTTATGAATATTAACTCCTTAGTTGTATAGTGCACAGCTAAAATGTTAATAGCACTTGACATAAATTGAAACTTACATATTAATAGTATTGTTGGGTGTAGGTGCATGTTCTATGCCATCAGGTAATGCGAAAGATGTGGGAAGTAAAAGCAGATTATCAGGCAGTGCAGGTAATGGAGAATTGGGAAGTGCAGGCAATGGAGAAACTGCGTGGGCTGCAGGCTAGTAAAGCAAAAAGAAAAAAACACTCACTATGACTGAGCATAAATACAATAAAGATAAGAAAGGTCTTTCCTAACTTACCGACAAGGGATTTATTTGCACCTCGTTTTGGGGCGTTCCACTCCTCCCCACAGCTTCAGGGCCGGCATCAAGCAGAGCAGCCAATCTTTCCTCCAAAGGGGATAAAAATGTGGGTAAGCCTGGCCCTCCACCTGTACCCCTTTGGTTATGCCGAATCTGCCTTTTACGGTTGAGTAAGCGACCCAAGTATAATGTACCGATACACACGGGTACAATATCGATAGAATCTCACATACCTCACTCCACTCTTTGGGATTTATTTGATCCCCGTCTGCCTCGGCATTTAAAATGTTGGCGCACTCTGACCAAAGGCGTGATGTGAGGGCATTCCCCTCTCTGGACCTTAGTCTGCCACGAGCAAGGTCCCTATGGCCCTCCAAATATTCCATCAGCAGTTCTATTTGCCGCACAGAAACGCGTTTGCGTGAAGTCATATCTACAGAAGAATCAGGAAGAAACTTATATGAAAGGAATTTAAACTGCTACTTCATCGTTTATTTAACTACATCCTTATTTAATTTTATTCATAACCATTTATTATTATAATATAATACATGCTCACCATCAAAGTATAAATCTTTTAGTGTATTCTATTTGCGCCTGTGACATAGAGTACTACTACACTTCTGGACACATCTATTGGCCCACCTTAGAGATTAGGTTTCGATGGCCCCTACCGAAATATGATTGCTAGATTGAACAAAAACTGTTGATGCAGTTTTAAACCTGATACATTTTACCATCTTTTTCGATCGTATTGTTTTAAATTTGAATTCAGAATATCATACGACATGGAGCTACACCTAACAAGTCGGATATGCGCCTTGTTAAAGGCAATTGATTTTTGAATAAAAAACATGTTTTATCAAATAAAGGTTTAATTTAATAACGCGTGTTGCCTCCATGGGCATCTACCACAGCCCTTATACGATTAGGCATAGAGTTTATCAACCGCTCTATGAAATTTTGAGGGATCATCTCCCATTCCTCTTCTATGGCAGTTTTCAACTCCTGCATCGTCTGGGCAACTGGCTGACGAGCCCTAACACGTCTTTTTAGCTCGTCCCACATGTGCTCAATGGGGTTCATGTCTGGGCTTCTGGCTGGCCAGTCCATAACTGTGATGTTCACATCCCGAAGATATTCCCTGACGATACCGGCCGCATGGGCTCTTGCATTATCATGCATAAAAAGGAAATTTGGGCTCACATAGTCCGCGTATGGTATCACGTGAGGTTCTAAGCACTCACGAATGTACCTTTCAGCATTTAATGTTGGCAGCCGTGGTCCTGTAATAACCTCAAGTTGAGTTTTGCCGCTCGCGGATATACCGCCCCAGACAGTCCATGAGCCACCGCCATAAGGTGTCCGTTACCCAAGCCAGATGTTGTCGAAAATGGTCATTTGAATCTTATAGATAATTAGTTTTGCGGCTTCTGTAATTGTTGCGCACATTTTTAAATTTGTTGCGCTTATAGTTTTTTAATTATTTCACAAAAACATTTCCTGCTGGGGTAACGTTACCCCAGCCAGACCTTTTTCTTTCTAATGGGAATATTTAAATAATTACTAGCTATAAAATTAGTTGTCTAGATGAAGTAAATGTTGTGCCTTATTTTGTATTTGTTCTTTCATCGGTTGCGAAGTTATTCGAGATTTTGCTGGGGTAACGTTTTTGGTTTTGCTAGATCTTTGAAATGGTTAAGCGGATTCTTATCATATTTTGTACATGGCTTCTTAGGAATTAGTTTAAATTTGTTCTGCAATAAAAAAACCAAAATAATACATAGCTTAAAGGTTATTTCATTAAATAGAAAAACACTTCAATTGGTCCCAGCACTCTCAATAAGAGCTCTAAAGACTTACTTTAAACGTTATTTTAAAGCTTGTAACTGCCTTCAAATGTATGTGAAGTTTCATTAGTATCCTGTAAGTATTTAACAAGTTATGATGATATTGAGTTCTTCACGAGCACGGTCTTGATGCGCGCGGTGTTATTTGGCCACTGGATTAGATATATGAACTGAATGTTATGTCAATTATTAGTTTTTTAGTTCAGTTGTATATCAGTAAAATTTCAGCTCAGTACATTGGATAATTAATGAGATAATACGATTAAAGTCATCGGGAAGTGAATGACCGTGGTAACCCGACCAAGTTTAGGTGGTTACGAAAAAGCGAAAACGCAGAACATTATACTATCTTTTGAAATGTTTAGTATAATACACCTTAAAATTTCGGTACAGACGCGTACACTGTTAAATACATTAATAATATAATAATATGTGTACTATGAAAACATTATTATTATCTTCCAGTTGCACAAACTTATCAAAAATCACTGATGAAAATAACATGTCGTTCGGTGGGACGCGGAAGGGGTGGGGTGAAGGGGCGCATTGTTTGCATATCACACTAAACATGCTCCGTAATCACATAATTCATCTTGTAGAGTGCGCATGCGTTTCGGCAGTTCAGTTTCCTGTTTTTGCAAATATTTATAGAGTGCGTGAGAGCTAATGTAAAATAATAAGTGTGGCGAATTACTGCTAATGTGGAGTGCTTCTATTGATGATCATAGTTATGGTGCAGGCTGCTTGATGAATTCACGAACAAGGTAAGCTTGTATAATGTAATTACAGAAATAGTAGCAAAATTATTATTAATATGTACATGTTGTTAGGTACTTATCTAAAACTGTATTTTTTTAAGGCTTAAATATTTAAATTTAGGAACTTATTATTTTCTTTTCTTTCGTACCTACTTAATTATTACCTAGACTGGAATTCTCAACAATGATAACGACATATTTATCCTTCGCTACATAGTACCTATAAAACAAAGTCGCTTCCCGTTTGTCTGTCCCTGTTTGCTTAGATCTTTAAAACTACGCAACGGATTCTGAAGCAGTTTTTTTTAATAGATAGATTGATTCAAGTGGAATGTTTTTGTGATAGGTATATTGTCAAAATATGACTTGAAACATGATTAATGAAATTCATGACTTAGCGACCGATTTTTATCGTTATCAATGTCGGGAGTCGGGACTACCGCAACAGGTAGGTATTTATTTATTTCCACAAACTCCTTGGACACGTAGACTTTAAGAAATCCATAATTACCTTGTTGCGACACTCGCGTTGATATAAACTCGCAAATAGATGACGATTCGAGTTTCAAATATGTAGGTAGCAAAACTACAATTGAAACCCCATTAAGGATTTAGACAAAAAAAAATGTACTCTTTGTTTTTATTGTAGGCATAAACAGAATGGCAACATAGCAATAGCCGTGGGCCGCGATGATGGACGCGGTGATGGCGACATAAGACCTACGTATGGGTGTGGTGGCGACTATGGCTGCGTGGTGAAGTTATAAAAAATATCGTTTGACGTTCTCCTCTACGTCTGTAAAACTCTCAATCTACGGTGAGTACATACTTATATCTAGCTAGGTATATATTACTACGATTTAGGTAGGTTGACCTGCTGGCCACTGTTCAATCTTTATTACTATGGATCATGACTTAAATAGATTATTACAAATGTAATGTGTAGGTAAATAAAAATGCTCTAAATACGTGCGCTATTACAGTCCCCGACACGTAACTTGGCAAAAGTTGTTAGATTCGCAAAAGTCGTTTTTATGAGGTAGCGCCAATCGCGCGCGATTGGTGTGTTACTCGGACTTTTGCCCCCCGCAACCCGTTTACGTCTCGGGCGTATACAAAATTGTACGTTTTTTTATTATGAGTTTCTGTTACGAGTTGTTATAATAGTGTTACTTAAGTATATTTTCTAGGTGAAATTTTTAATTTGATACCAGGAAAAGCAGTTTTGTTAGCTGATAGTGACGACGACAACATATAATTTTTAACCCCAGACGCAAAAAGAGGGGTGTTATAAGTTTGTTGATAATGTATTTTTTTGTCTAGGCATTTATTGGGTACAATATTGTTTTGAATCTCTGTTCTTTTTCCTCTATTTTCATATTATAATTCGACAACCCTTTAGCTGTAAATAAAACTTTATGTTATATTACCAGTTAATTTTTTTGTTTGTTATAGATGTTCTGATGACCGATGTACTATGGAATGGCAATCTTCTCATCGACCAATATTTGCGGACCTAAATCATGACCATTTCATCGACTGACGTAAGAATCAACAAAATCTGCCTACGCTTATGGTCTCTCTAGAGCGCCAACTAGATCTCTGTTTATGACAGCTTTTGTTTCACAAAGTTACTTACGTATTTGGATACTCATTTTACAAAATGATCTGTGATATTTTTATACAAAAACCAACAAAGTTTTAGAATGTGCCTTTACACGTCGACTTTTTGAGATTGTAATGAGTTAAAAGTAATACTTACATAATTATTTGACTGCAGTTTAATATTACTTAATTTTATTATTTTTGATCTGTGATTTTAAACTTAGGAAAAAAATGTGATATTTGAAATGAGACAACAAAACAGTAGGACTAAATGTGAGCATTTTACTACATTGTGATGTCATTATCTGTGATTTTAATTGATATAAGTAGGTATTAGTAGACATACGTAAAGGTGCGTACAGACCATGTAACATGTTATATAACACTACAACTCTATGTAAAATGTTATACAACAATGTTAAATAACATGACCACACTATGAAAAATGTTATATAAACTGTTATGTTATATAGTTTGTACGCACCGTAAATTTAGTGTTAACTGAAAAAAACCATTGTATATTATTTATTGTCTGTGATCATTACACAGTCCAATATGTGTAGGTATATTTAAATAAAAACTGTAACTGTGTACTGTGTATAGGTACTGAAATCTATAATTTAATTAAAAAATAATAGAAAATTTCAAAAAAGCATAATTACTATCTGTAATTTTAATCTGTGATTGTTTTTAAGTATAAGTTTAATAATACTTTAAAAGTTCAATTGAAATGATTATATTACCTGTCAATAAAAATTATTTAATAATCACGTAGTTTTTTTTAAACTTGTGTACATGTCTGTACTAAATTTGTAACACTATCCGACATATTTTAGAAGGTACCATAATGTTTTGCGTTTTCGCTTTTTCGTAACCACCTAAACTTGGTCGGGTTACCACGGTCATTCACTTCCTAATGACTTTAATCGTATTATCTCATTAATTATCCAATGTACTGAGCTGAAATTTTACTGATATACAACTGAACTAAAAAACTAATAATTGACATAACATTCAGTTCATATATCCAATCCAGTGGCCAAATAACACCGCGCGCATCAAGACCGTGCTCGTGAAGAACTCAATATCATCATAACTTGTTAAATACTTACAGGATACTAATGAAACTAAACGTACATTTGAAGGCAGTTACAAGCTTTAAAAAAACGTTTAAAGTAAGTCTTTAGAGCTCTTATTGAGAGTGCTGGGACCAATTGAACTGTTTTTCTATTTAATGAAATAACCTTTAAGCTATGTATTATTTTGGTTTTTTTATTGCAGAACAAATTTAAACTAATTCCTAAGAAGCCATGTACAAAATATGATAAGAATCCGCTTAACCATTTCAAAGATCTAGCAAAACCAAAAACGTTACCCCAGCAAAATCTCGAATAACTTCGCAACCGATGAAAGAACAAATACAAAATAAGGCACAACATTTACTTCATCTAGACAACTAATTTTATAGCTAGTAATTATTTAAATATTCCCATTAGAAAGAAAAAGGTCTGGCTGGGGTAACGTTACCCCAGCAGGAAATGTTTTTGTGAAATAATTAAAAAACTATAAGCGCAACAAATTTAAAAATGTGCGCAACAATTACAGAATCTGCAAAACTAATTATCTATAAGATTCAAATGACCATTTTCGACAACATCTGGCCTGGGTAACGCACACCGCCATAGTGTCCGTTTTGGTTTTGCTAGATCTTTGAAATGGTTAAGCGGATTCTTATCATATTTTGTACATGGCTTCTTAGGAATTAGTTTAAATTTGTTCTGCAATAAAAAAACCTAAATAATACATAGCTTAAAGGTTATTTCATTAAATAGAAAAACACTTCAATTGGTCCCAGCACTCTCAATAATCGCTCTAACGACTTACTTTAAACGTTATTTTAAAGCTTGTAACTGCTTTCAAATGTATGTGAAGTTTCATTAGTATCCTGTAAGTATTTAACAAGTTATGATGATATTCAGTTCTTCACGAGCACGGTCTTGATGCGCGCGGTGTTATTTGGCCACTGGATTGGATATATGAACTGAATGTTATGTCAATTATTAGTTTTTTAGTTCAGTTGTATATCAGTAAAATTTCAGCTCAGTACATTGGATAATTAATGAGATAATACGATTAAAACCATCAGGAAGTGAATGACCGTGGTAACCCGACCAAGTTTAGGTTTGTCATTGGGATCATATCCTTGAGAGTGGTGAACGTCCTCTTGACCATCACTATAATTCGGCTTCTTAGATTCCAATGACTTTATGGTATTAAGGACCGCTTGTGCAGACTGTCCAGATAGATTTGGATCAGGGCTCTGTCCAGTAAGTAGCGGAGAGATGTCATCGAGGTTGGGCATGTCTATCATTTCCTGTTCTTCGTAGTCTCCGTCATAATAACTGTTGGACTGAGACATCACGTGGATGATGATTATCACACCTCCTATAATCAGGGACACTCCAAGCAGATTCTGGAGAATGAGGGTGGGATTAAGGATTTGACTGAGGGATTGAAGTAGGCCTGTCACAGTGACTTCGGAAAAGTTGCTGATCAGAGAGCTTTCTGACGTGGTGACGAGGTCAGGGGTCATTAAACAAACACTGCAGTGACGGGAAATTATTGTATTGTTTTTTCAAAGGTGGTTACGAAAAAGCGAAAACGCAGAACATTATACTATCTTTTGAAATGTTTAGTATAATACACCTTACAATTTCGGTACAGACGCGTACACTGTTAAATATGTCGTGGATAAAGAAATCATTTAATAATTAGTTGCTGATTTGAGTATTGTAGTAGTGGGTAGTGATAAACGCCGTGACGTCAGTTGACAGTTGTAATGGCGGCACGTGGACAGAGACGTATAAATTGGAGAGTGGGGACTTTGGCGAGGTCACTTTTGCTCGAGACACCGACTAGGACACTCGTCCCAAACGAAACTGTCGGTTTACCTATTTTAATTAAATTAAACAGACTTCTTTAATAATGTTGTAAATGCGAGTTCTTCTAACTCAAAAGACAGATGTGTTGCTATGGAGTTTGTTGGCCACGTCTTCTCCCTAGCTAAAACACTAGGATGTGGTAACGGGCGGGCGTTTTTGAGGGACTGTCTATTTGTAAAGTACTAGCACTCAGCCACAGTTAATAAAGAGAGCTTAGTACTGTATTCAGTGTTTTATTCTACAATGATCCTGATACCACCGAACCCAAACGATGATGGCGCTATCGCTCAGCTGTCGCTGACGCCGACAAATACATTAATAATATAATAATATCTGTACTATGAAAACATTATTATTATCTTCCAGTTGCACAAACTTATCAAAAATCACTGATGAAAATAACATGTCGTTCGGTGGGACGCGGAAGGGGTGTTTTTCGCTTTTAGAAGGGCTAAATGTGTGTGTGCCGGTTTGTAACATTCGGTTAGAAAAATCGCATTTTTTTAAAAAACTGCCTAAACAAAGTAGTTTTGACAAAGCGTCAGAAAAATCCAAATATTTTATATTAACTGTATTAAGAAAATTCATACACTACATTGCTATAACGAAATAAAATCTGTTATCAATGATATAGTAACAGTATCATTACACAAATATGTTAGTCCTGGTTTAGATGGTCAGCTATGTGGTAAATATGAGCAAGCTCTACAGCGTTTGACTGATTATAAGGATGATACTTATGTGATTGATGTCGATAGCGATGATCAAACAGATAAACATTTTCTAGATGAAAATGACGAGGTAACTATGAATACTGGTACTGTTTGTCCTCTTATCAATTATTACAACAAAATAATGGAAACGGAAAAGTTATATTTGCTATTACTTGACCCAAAGCATGAACAAATAAATGAGTATTATTTGCCGTCTATAAACGATACTTTAAAAAGGCTGTTGCGAAAATTACCTATGTGGGGTAATGTTATGACGAAATATTTTGTCAATGCAAAAGAAGTAGCTAGTAGTTCAAATACTGAAAATCACTTTAAGGACCTAAAGACCATATATTATAATACCAAAGATGAGCGAATACGACTTGATGAGTTCATAGTACAACACTATATATAAATGGGTCTGTCAAATTAAACATTTCTGAAAATTTAGTAAAAACAAAATTAAATAAAGACATTTTACAAAAACGAAATATGACTAATGATTTTGACTTGACACATGAAACAAGAAGTAAAATTGTAGTTTTACAAAATGCGCCTATTCCGCAGACATCTACATATAACTTAGAAAATTCAAATGTTCAAAACTTACTAGTAAATAGAAATACAGCAGTTCATACACGAAACGTGAAGTACAATGAGGACTTTGAATTAGAGTCTATATTTCAGGACGAACCTGTTGAAGTAGAAAACTGGCGAGGTCTTGCTGTTTCTCGTCAAAAAGCAAACGTTAGCATAAAACCTATATATATATTACAAAATGACAACATAGCCATATCTAGAAATAAAAGTATAATTCTGACTAATACTTGTGCATTTGACGCAATCTCGCAAGCATTAGCCATAGCCTACAAAGAAAGAAAAACATCCAGACAGGAGATCAACAACAGTAAAAGAATGCAAAATGACGCTTTTACGACGTTCATCGCAAATCTTGCTACTGCAAAGAACTTCAGCCAAAAACTCTACAACCAAAGAGATTTAATTTTAAGTAATATAGAAACAAATAACGGAACTACTCCCAATGTTATAAATTGCGCATGTAATATTACAAAAATATTAGAAGAAATTTGTATTTCATACTTTTCCGCTACTAGAAAAAGAATTTGCTCAAACGCAAATTGCACTAGCCACAAAAACAAAGAGACATTTGAATGCAAATACTTGCCATTGAATATAGATCTCATAAAACAAAAAGGTATTTCAAATTTACAAGAGTCTGTAGAAGCAGGAATGAAAAACGATTTCTCACCACTTTGTGTTTCTTGCAGAATAGGCACAGTTTCATTTAATTATCATTTGCACCATTTAATAATATTTGAGCTTCATGATATTAATATACAGCTAAATGATATCCAAATTAATATTGAAATTAATAATAGATTATATGTGATCTTGGCAGTCATTGAATTTAATCCACCTCTCAGCTTCGAAGGAGTTGGCCACTACAAAGCTCATTGCTATCGAACACAAACTAGAACTTTTCAATGTGATGGCGATATGTATAGCAAAATTCAGAAGAGTCAGATTAATTTAATGCCCCACGCGATTATTTATACATTACAATCTGATAATATCTTATTATAATAATTATCTAATTTATCTAAAAAACAAAACTATTTTATAGATTTTGTATTGTCACTTGACGTGTATTTACTTTAAAATTGTGAATTTTATTGCTACTCACATTTTTTTTATAGATGTGATAATAATAATAATAAAAAAATCGTCTCCAATCTTATGCAGTCGAAAGCAATATGTTTTTTTTTTAAATTAAAGATCGCGAACAGGTATTTCACACTTTTTAATATAGAACCTAAATCATGACCATTTCATCGACTGACGTAAGTATCAACAAAATCTGCCTACGCTTATGGTCTCTCTAGAGCGCCAACTAGATCTCTGTTTATGACAACTTTTGTTTCACAAAGTTACTTACGTATTTGGATACTCATTTTACAAAATGATCTGTGATATTTTTATACAAAAACCAACAAAGTTTTAGAATGTGCCTTTACACGTCGACTTTTTGAGATTGTAATTAGTTAAAAGTAATACTTACATAATTATTTGACTGCAGTTTAATATTACTTAATTTTATTATTTTTGATCTGTGATTTTAAACTTAGGAAAAAAATGTGATATTTGAAATGAGACAACAAAACAGTAGGACTAAATGTGAGCATTTTACTACATTGTGATGTCATTATCTGTGATTTTAATTGATATAAGTAGGTATTAGTAGACATACGTAAAGGTGCGTACAGACCATGTAACATGTTATATAACACTAAAACTCTATGTAAAATGTTATACAACAATGTTAAATAACATGACCACACTATGAAAAATGTTATATAACCTGTTATGTTATATAGTTTGTACGCACCGTAAATTTAGTGTTAACTGAAAAAAACCATTGTATATTATTTATTGTCTGTGATCATTACACAGTCCAATATGTGTAGGTATATTTAAATAAAAACTGTAACTGTGTACTGTGTATAGGTACTGAAATCTATAATTTAATTAAAAAATTTCAAAAAAGCATAATTACTATCTGTAATTTTAATCTGTGATTGTTTTTAAGTATAAGTTTAATAATACTTTAAAAGTTCAATTGAAATGATTATATTACCTGTCAATAAAAATTATTTAATAATCACGTAGTTTTTTTTAAACTTGTGTACATGTCTGTACTAAATTTGTAACACTATCCGACATATTTTAGAAGGTACCATAATGTTTTGCGTTTTCGCTTTTTCGTAACCACCTAAACTTGGTCGGGTTACCACGGTCATTCACTTCCTAATGACTTTAATCGTATTATCTCATTAATTATCCAATGTACTGAGCTGAAATTTTACTGATATACAACTGAACTAAAAAACTAATAATTGACATAACATTCAGTTCATATATCCAATCCAGTGGCCAAATAACACCGCGCGCATCAAGACCGTGCTCGTGAAGAACTCAATATCATCATAACTTGTTAAATACTTACAGGATACTAATGAAACTAAACGTACATTTGAAGGCAGTTACAAGCTTTAAAAAAACGTTTAAAGTAAGTCTTTAGAGCTCTTATTGAGAGTGCTGGGACCAATTGAACTGTTTTTCTATTTAATGAAATAACCTTTAAGCTATGTATTATTTTGGTTTTTTTATTGCAGAACAAATTTAAACTAATTCCCAAGAAGCCATGTACAAAATATGATAAGAATCCGCTTAACCATTTCAAAGATCTAGCAAAACCAAAAACGTTACCCCAGCAAAATCTCGAATAACTTCGCAACCGATGAAAGAACAAATACAAAATAAGGCACAACATTTACTTCATCTAGACAACTAATTTTATAGCTAGTAATTATTTAAATATTCCCACTAGAAAGAAAAAGGTCTGGCTGGGGTAACGTTACCCCAGCAGGAAATGTTTTTGTGAAATAATTAAAAAACTATAAGCGCAACAAATTTAAAAATGTGCGCAACAATTACAGAATCCGCAAAACTAATTATCTATAAGATTCAAATGACCATTTTCGACAACATCTGGCCTGGGTAACGCACACCCATTTGCTGGCTTGTGTGGTACCATATCGCGTTCTTTTAACCTTCTCCGAACAGTTCGAGCGCTCACAGATACTCCGTGGAAGTCGCGAAGTTGGTTTTGTATCTCAATGGAGGTAAGGTGACGATTTCTCAAGCTGGTCGTCACGATGAATCGATCCTGCCTTTCAGTTGTGACCCGAGATCGTGGCCTTCCTTGGCGACGAACAAAGCTGCCAGTCTCTAGGTACCTCCGATAAACATTTCGGACCGCAGATCGACTTAAATTAAGTTGAGCACTCACGTTTCTTTGGCTGTGTCCGGCCTGAATAAGTGCCACAGCTTGGGCGGCGACTTCAGGTGAAGTATCCATAGATTATTGATAGAACCTCACCTTAATGTTAAGAATAAGTAATGTTTGTTGCAAAACCAAAGATATCAATCACTTTATCAAGAATTAAATCCAAGTAAACCAATAAAACCAAGTTTTCTTAGTATTCGATTGTTTGATATCAACCAACAGGCTCCAAATTGTCTTTTGTTTCTTTAAATTCTGTGTTCGAAATTAAAAAAAAACTATTGAATGAAATTGTGAATGTGCCAGGTTCAGAACTGCATAAAAACTTTTTGCTCGACCTAATATAAAATTTTAGCTAGGACCAAACGAAACTGAAAATACAAGGTAGGCCAATAGATGTGTCCAGAAGTGTATAATACTGGTAGGTACTGTGAAGGTTGTGTCCAGGGGGTAAAATACTTATTGGTTCAGGGCTTTATAAGAATTGAAAAAGGATTGGAACGGTCACTTTTGAATTATGAACGAAAAAGAATTGAAGTGTTTTTTATGATGATTCCTTGTATTGATTTGAAGCCGGGCGCATGGTCGCCAATATAATTCGATTATTGCTGCATTTTCTTGTTTAATTTCCTTACGCCCCCATTCCCACCATCACAGTACTGGCTGGCCTGTGATTTGCGCTGTGTCTCGAATTTCAAATCTCGCGCCATTGGCGGGTCTCCTGTTATTTTGACAGGTTTGGTTTTATGGGGCAATGATAAACCATCATTCAGCCAAATTTCAGCAAAATATGTGTTTTATTGTGAATTAAAACGTAATTGTTTGTTTATATAGTAAGTAAAAGCACTAAAATATGTACTGGAGTATTATTTTAATAACGTCATATTTATTGAAATGTAATCGATTACATTCGATTATTTAGTGAGTAGTTTTTTTTTCTCTCATATGGCCACACCATACGTAAGTTTGGTCGAGTTTGGTTGTCGTGCAGTTGACGTGCAGTTCACGCGCAGCTTACGCGCAGTTCAAAGATTACAAGAATACCGTTTATCACTCAAACTTGAACTTAACTGCAACTGCACCTAAACTTAATCGGTGCGTCATAAAATTACGTGAATTAGCCTGCAAAACCTCTTAAGGCTGGCGTCCTTTAGGGACGGATCGGGGCGGGTCGCATTGGAACGGGCCGCGGTTCTGTGATGCTCTTGCGTCCATCTGTATAGGGCGCGGCGGACCGCCTAAGCGGATTTGATCTTACAGACGTGTTTTCGTGCTTGGACTGACATCGCGCTACCATGGACAGCTCAGACGAAGAGATGTTATGGTTTCAAATCCTTCTTGAGGAAGAACAAAAAAATAAAAAACGACGACGAGTACACAAGGTGTGGGTGCATGATATATGCCAGAAAAGAAATGTATTTGGTGAATACCATCATTTGTTTAACGATTTGAAGAAAGATCCAGTCAAATTCTTCGAGTATTTTCGAATGTGTTTTGGAAAATTTGAAACATTGCTTAATATATTACGTGAAGATTTACAGAAACAAACCACAAAATTTCGAAGGCCAATTGAACCAGAAGAACGACTTGCTATTTGTCTCAGGTAATTATGATTTTTTGACATCTGATAATAATTTTATTATAATTAATTATTGTTTACACAATGAGATCGTGCTTTACCTCCAATCTAAGAATCTGTCCTATACCCGAATAGGGGCATGGGTAAACCACTATTGCTTGGCGGTAGTCTTTATAACTAGTATTATTTTATAAATACAAAAGTTTGGATGGATGGGTGTGTTACTCGATCACGCAAAAAGGCTGAACAGATTTGGATGAAATTTGGCACTCAGATAGTTTATTACCTGTATGAATACATAAACCACTTTATGTGACAATAAAAAAATTGAGTCATAATTAATCATATTTATTAGTAATTCCCAATAAAGTTAACATTAACATTACACAGTAACAATTATTTATTTTTTGGAAAATGCAGAAATTGTTCCATGATTTCAGAACCTTGTACATCATGTTCTTGTACTTCATAAACCTGTCCTTCATATACTTGTTGTGACGAGTTAGATAGCATCGATGCCGTAGTAGGTGATGCTTGAAATGATGCTTGTCCAGAGGTCCGTAAAGGTTGAATGGACGAGAATTGATTATTTTGACTTAAAATCACGGCTGCAACTGGCTGTTGATTTATGGTTTGCATATTTTGGGACTCTCTACTCGCATGCGATATATTATTTGTATCACCTTGTCTGCAAAACAAATCAGCCTCAGCATCGTTCACAATTTTAAACACCGCACCCTTAACCCGTATCTGAACATCTTTCGGGAATGTTGTGACTGTTTTCCCCAAGTTTGTGAAAAAATCTACCATAGTATCATGGCCTTGGTTAAGCGATTGATACTTTTTTTCTAAGTATGATTGGAACAGAGTTTGTGTCGGTGGAGGCGACTGAGAGATTCTGTCTGTCTTCTTCTTTTTGGTGATCCTACTCGAATCAGTTTCACTGACTTGGGATCTACTTATAGGTGGTGGTGACATGACTGATGATGAGTTTGATGATAGTGGTGACATGGCTTGTGAATCTGTTGCTGACCGTGGTGACAGGACTTGTTCATCATCACTCAAAGATGGCAAATTTGTTAAATTTTGTTGTGTGTCATTACATATAAAGGAAGAGAGAAAGCTCAGTTCTTTTTCAAATCGAATTGGTTTTTATGTTAGTGGCTGCCTGGCCACTCTTCGTTAGACGTAGTTTTTTGGCGCGTCGATAATTATCGCGAATTCTCTTCCATCTCTCTTTACAATTTGCCGCTGGAACAAAATAAAAAGAATATCAGTCAACAAACATAGAAATGACTTCAATGAACTCTACGCTTATGGCAATGGATGAAGTGAGGTGCTCCAACTTCATTATTCGCGGAGAAATCGCGTAACATTCACACAAGAAAAAAATAGAATTGAATTGAGAACCTCCTCTTTTTATGGAAGTCGGTTAATAAAATGTGCTTTTGTTTTAGGTTTTTGGCCACGGGGAATTCATTCAGGTCGCTGGCTTTTAATTATCGACTCGGAGAAAAAACAGTA
The DNA here is from genome assembly GCA_963859965.1 of Ceramica pisi. Taxonomy (NCBI): domain Eukaryota; kingdom Metazoa; phylum Arthropoda; class Insecta; order Lepidoptera; family Noctuidae; genus Ceramica; species Ceramica pisi. The sequence continues at coordinate 8,780,775 of OY982528.1, read as the reverse complement.
AGATATATCGTTTATGAGACTTGCACGGCGATATGGAACAATATGAAAGTACCTACACCTTCCGAAGAGGATGGGAAACAGATGGCAAGAAAATATTGGGAAAAATGGAAATTTCCTAATTGTATTGGAGCGCTGGATGGCAAACATGTTGTTATCGAATGCCCCGCAAATAGTGGCTCGAAGTATTTTTGTTATAAAAAAACATTTTCAATTGTTTTGTTGGCCTTAGTGGATGCTGACTACAAATTTACACTACTCGATATAGGTGGCCTTGGAAAGAATTCTGATGGCTGTTTATTTGCCAATTCTGTCGTGGGGAAATCATTGGCACAAAACAAATTAAATATACCTGATGACAAGGCACTGCCGGGTACCGAGGAAATTATGCCTCATGTTATAGTGGGAGACGCAGCTTTTCCGCTACAGAAACATTTAATGAGACCGTATCCTGGAAATCAATTAACGGACGAAAAAAAAAAAAATTTCAACTACCGACTAAGTAGGGCCCGCCGAACCAGCGAAAATGCTTTTGGTATATTAGCTAGAAGGTTTAGAATTTATGAAAGGCGGTTATCTATGACTCCTGAACATGTCAACATTGTTGTAGCGGCAACATGCTGTTTACATAACTTTTTGACAAATAGCCCATCGTATTGGTCACAAGATGATCTAAGAGAAACTGTGAACGAGGGACTAGTAAATTTACCAATTATTGGAGGCAATTCATCTCAAGTCGCTTTCGCAATTCGCAACAAATTCAAAAGTTATTTCGTATCTCGTGCAGGCTCATGTCCATGGCAAATGACAGTTGTGAACAGAGGATATCGCCACATAGACCGAGACCCAGATATGCAAGCGCAAGAAGAATAAATATAATTATAAATTAATAATAAGTTACTTATTATTGCGTAAAGTTTGATATACTTTGAATAAAAACATAAACCGACTTCAATGAAGTCTTCGCTTGGAGGTGCTTTGAGGTGCTCCGACTCCAGTGAAGTCTGTTTATGTTTTGTATTTAAACATTTTTTAAACCGATTTTGATGAAACTTACAGTTTTCACTCAGTTGAATAATACCTAGTTTAACAAAAAAAAGAATTACTTAAATCGGACTAGTAAGTATCGGAGAAATGTGAGAACAAATATTGCACCTGACTAATAATAATACACAATAACATTCCCTATCTCAAAAACTTTTGAACCGATTTTGATGAAGTTTGCACCATTCCCTAAATTGAACAATACCTAGTACAACAAAAAAAGAATTATTTAAATCGGACTTAGGTACACTTTTGGAGACGTGGACAAACATACAAACATACATACACTTTTGAAATTTGGCACAGGTCTATAATAGAAGCTGATATAGACTAACATATCCCAAAAACTGGGCATTTCTGGAAATATTACATACACACGGGTCGAAAACCTATAATTTAAATGAATCGCGCTCACATCCGCCTGGCTGCGTCGACTAGACGGATCGGGGCGGGTCGCAGCGCACCGCCGACAGAAATACGCCTGCGAAGCGATCCGCCAATGCGTTGCCGCCCGCCGCGCTCCGATCCGTCGCTAATAAACGATATTTCATACAAAAAAGCCAGGCGTATTTTTGCGTTGCGATGCGGCCCGACCCGATCCGCCTAGTGGACGCTAGCCTTTAAAGGGTTATTGTACTCATCATTATGAACAACACATTATTACAACATTTTGATGACATAGGCGAATATAAATGTAGAGAATAGCAGATATTTTTCGCAATTACAGGTCTGGTCCCATAGTAGTAGTTGTTCTTAATGATGAATACGCGAAAGACGTCCACTGCTGTACTTTGGCCTCGCCAAATGTCCCCACAACACCTTGTATTCATATAAACACAAGATATACTCACATGCTAATGATCCTAAGTGACCAGCCACAGTCCGGCTGAATATTTGAGTAGCACATTTTACTTTCATTTTCGAAATTTTATGTGGTGGCTTATTCCTTTTATGAGGTGAGGGGGATCATATAAGGGACTACTTCATTGCCATCTATTTCAAAAACTTTGTATTTTATTTCCTTACTTTTTCTTAAATAGCTCATTCGCGTTTCATTTATTAGCCAGTTTATGGCACTCACATTAGTTGCACCTTGGTCACAAACGGTTGCCAATACTTCTAAGCCTATGGACCTAAGTTTTCTAATATGTGTTTTTATTTGTGTCACTATTTCCAAGGATGATGTTGTTGAGGCACAAAATGTATATGCCAAAGGCTGTTTATAATTTCTAAAGATCCTCCTAATCATAAAAACTAATGCATGGTCAGCTATCTTTCTTTTCCTGTTTTCCCCATCGTCAACAAATCCAGTTAAACAGTCTCGTCTCTTACTGTAGTCGAAGTGTGGTGCAAGTGCTACTTCATCAAAAAGAAGGATGCATAGTTTGTCAGTGTCCTTCATTTTATCGACTTTGCTTTTTAGCTGTCGAAACAAATCTTCATTCGTCCCTGGCTTGAGTGCTGCTCTCGTAATCATACGACTCAGGGTTAATGGTGACGGTAAAACAAAGAATCTTCTAAGCCAGCGATATGATCTCGGACCCTGTTTAAGGGCTAGTGCCAAAACTTTTTCATTTTTGGTGAATCGCCTTCCTAATATCTTCTTCCCAATTGCTCTAAATTGAAGGTGAGTAGCCGGGTCCACACCGGACGATCCATCGATCCCGCGATCCGCGATCCAGGATCGCGGAGCGTGGATCGTGGATCGTGTTAGGCCGATCCACTCTTGGAAACTTGCGATCCCAAATATGCGCTCCAAGCGATCCTAAGGCGATCCGTGATTCAGCCAGTCTAACTCTTGTACGATATGGAGTCACACGTACAACGGCGGCGTCTTGCCGTTGCAGCAGTAACTTTTATTTTGCTTAAATGCTTGCGCAAAAAATCACAAAAAAGAAAACGACGGTTTTGGGTGAAACAAATTTACAAAAATCGCTTGGAATCTGGGACTCAGCTGTACGCAGAGTTAGTGTCAGATAAAGTTGAACACAATTTTGCAAGAATGAATGCTAATCAATTTGAGATATTGTGTTCATTATTAAATAACAAGCTAAGAAAGAATGATACAAATTATAGAGATGCCATTACTGTGAAGGAAAGATTATTACTAACATTGAGATTTTTAGCAACTGGAGATTCGTACGTCAGTTTGCAGTATCTGTTCCGCATTTCCAAACAGTCTATATCGATAATTATTCCTGAAGTTTGTGAAGCCATCATTGACCTGTTAAATGATTATGTAAAGGTAAGTAAAACCATACTTTATTACTCAATAAAAAAGTAGTGTATTACAATCATAATTTAAAGAAGTAACATGTTTACAATTATTAATTATTTTTTGAAAACATGATATAGGTAGGTACTTATTTAATTCGGTGGTGACTGTGGAAGTGAATAATCCTGAGGTTTCAGAAACTGGGACTGCGATGAATTGGAGGCTAGATGAGCAGACGGTGATGTCTGTGGAATTGGAGCTGGATAATTTTGAGGTTGTAGAGACTGGGACTGTGATGAAGTGGATGCTATTGGTGTGCCAGGATATGAATTAGTGTAATATCCATAATTGCTATCCCCATATCTTCCTGTGTCAGCTTGAAAAATAACTTGGCATATAGCATTTTTGACATTAACTAATGTTACTGCATCATATTTCCGCAATTCAGTAGATATATACTGCCCGAAAGCAATGTAAGAATCAGTTTCCGGTTGTGGTGGCTGAGCACATTGTTGCAGAAGTTGGAAAGCCTCTGAAAGAGTTTCATCTGATATGTCATCTGCATTATTAGAAGTAGTTTTCTTTCTTTTTTTTGATCTTTTGTTTGTTGTTTGGACACTGGATTGTGCATTCTGATCATTCTGCTCTCTACTCTGATCTGTGTGGTGGTTGGCTCTCTCCGGTTGTGTGTCACTAGTAATGTTACTGTTCTCGTTTTCGCTCACTGTAGTATTAACTTCACGTTCCCCTTCAGTCGTATCAGATTCTACCTGTAACAACAATTATTATTACTATTTACTGCTTATTCTTATTTTCAGCTTTATATTATAATTAAGATCTCCTTTATTTTCAGGTGCCGTCAACTAAAGAAGAATGGCGTACAGTTTCTCAGCAATTCGAGAATAAGTGGAATTTCCCACACGTGATAGGAGCGATGGACGGCAAACACGTCGCTATACAATCGCCTTTTAATAGTGGCAACGACTTTGATAATTACAAATTATTTCCTAGTATTGTTCTTTTTGCATTAGTAGATGCAAATTATAGGTTCCTGTATGTGAATGTTGGGATTAAAGGCAGAATATCAGATGGAGGCGTGTTCAAAAGCACAAATTTATATAAAAAACTTGAAAAAAAAGAGCTAAATATTCCTCCACCGGAGATATTGCAAGTTCCCTATAAAATTGAGGTACCCTATTATATACTAGGTGATAAAGCTTTTCAGCTTAATGATTATACTATGAAACCATACGATGGTACACGGGAAAGGGGTTCTTGTGAAAGAATTTTCAACTACCGACTGTCAAGAGCACGTAGAATAGTTGAAAACGCGTTTGGAGTACTTAGTTCTGTCTACAGAGTCCTGCGTAAACCTATGCTTTTGGAACCAGAAACTGCGACTAAAGTCGTGCTGGCAACGGTTCATCTATATAACTACTTACGCAGTAATCCTAACTTTATATCGCCAGGAACGTTTGATACAGTACAGGAGAATGGAGATGTAATACCTGGAAGCTGGCGAAATGAACCGCCATCACAATCGCTACAACCGATGGCCGTCGTACCAAGAAGAGCAACAGAAAATGCCACTACAATACGGTCCCACTTAGCAAGACACTTTGTTACAAACCATACAATAGTTTGGCAAAATGAATATCAGTAAACTAATAGCTCACATGTTCCAATGTATCGCGTGTGATTCCGGGTTCATTTTTATCCGCCATAAAGTCGAAGTCATCATACGCAAACCACTTTGATTTATATGTATCTTGAGCACCTGAAATAAACAAGTTACTCATTAAAATAACCACGTGTATTTCTAACAGCTTAAATGTAAAAAGCGAAATCACGTGAAATCCACAGTAAATATTATGATGTAATTACTTATAATAAAATATATAATTTTAATACCTACAGATAAAAAGTAGCTTTGTTTTCTTACCGGATCCAGTTATACGGCTTTGCTTCTCTCTGTGTTTCTCCCTTCTGTAGCCTCCCGCCAGAGATCGCATTTTTTTCTTTAGGTTCTCGATCGACTTATTCCCCATTTCACGAGAAATCTGACGCCAAGCATCATCTCTAACACCTCTATTGGTGTAATTAGAATCTTTGGGATCCCATAAACATTTAAATTCTTTATAAAGCGATATCAAACGGCGACTTTCTGAGATGTCCATGGCGAGGTGGATCGCGCGAACCAACACAACCGTCCACACCGCGCGCATCACGCAACTGAGGCACCTTTGAGGCTGGCACAAAAACCGACCGCACACGGATCGACCGAGCGCGCGCTCCAATACGTGCGCATGGATCGCGCGCGGCACGTCCACACCGCCTGCATCTTTGGATCGCGCTGCTGCCGCGCGCGATCGGAGCGCGATGGATCGTCCGGTGTGGACCCGGCTAGTGAATATTGTTGCCGCAGGCGTAAATTCTTTCATGGCCTTTTGAAAAGAAGTATTTTCAGACAATATTAACGCCTTTTTCAACTTTTCTGACATTGTGACTGGACTTTTGAAGATTTTTTATTTTCTTGTTCAAAGCAACCAGCTCAGGATTATATAAAGTTGTCCTCCTCAATTTCCCTGGAAAAAATGTTTGTGATCATTAAGTGACAGTTTAAATATTATTCAAGGTGTCATCTTGAGCACTGCGAGCAGTCAGCCTCTCTATGATCCCACTGACTGGCTAATCTTTATACTACAACAGCATGAGTAATCTCCATGTGAAAATTCAATGTAAATTTTCATTAGTCGGTGAAACTTCACAGAATTGAGGATTCATTATTTCAAGTACTCAATCATATTTTTTCTAGTTTTATTATGGGTACAGCATGAGTAATCTCCATGTGACAATTCAATGTAAATTTTCATCAGTTGGTGAAACTTTGAAGATTCATTATTTCAAGTAATCAATCATATTATTTTTTCTAGTTTTATTATGGGTACCCATCGCATCTGTCAAATCTATACAAATGTTAAATTTATCCAAGTAAATTTTATTGAATAGTGAATTGGATATCGCACCCCTAGATGAAGACCCCGGCAACTCAAAAAACCTCATTTTTCAGAAAGGACGAAAAACTGTTTTTTAGTTATTTATGAAAGATATCAAAGATTTAATGAAACATTCATAAATGTCTCGCGCGCGCGTCCCTAGCGTGAGGATGTATTTCTAACGAATGAAACTTAGATTTTTATTTTTTTTGTAAAAATGTCGAAAGTGATTAAATGCGTTTCCTGTAACGTAGTTATAGATGAATTACTGTCGTATATTCAAAACAAAATATCAGTCATCGATGAAGAGACGTTAGTGCGATTATGTATATCTACGTTTACTAGTGAAGATATCGAGAAATCCAAAACACTGCTGTACGAGTCGATTCCTGTGGAGAAGGCAAAAATAAAGAGGAAAAACAAAGGCAAGGAACAAAGAGATCTAGTGGACATCATTAATGTGTTTAAGTCTGTGGAGCCGGATCTATTCCCAATTTTTGTAGCAAGGGATTTGGAAAAACTACCTCCAATACTGTTTGACCATCTCGATTGCACAAAACTTCTAAAGGATTTGCTTCTAATTCAGAATGAAGTCAAACAAATTAAAGAAGTTTATGTGACGAAGACACAATTAAAAGATTTTAAAACGGATATTTTGAAATTACAAAATGACTCATTAATACCCGCATCTGTGTGCAAAGTGAACATGAAGCGAGGCGGTTGGCATATGGAAAGCGGTCCCATTGGATTAACCCACATCAATAATTCATCAGTTATAGATGACTGCAATAATAGTATCGATGAATCCTCGTTACAAATACTTGTTAATAACGAGCTACCATTTAGAAAAATAAAGGAGGTAGAAGCAGAAATTACCGACCGCGGTAATGAGTCAGCTGTCTTGCCACAGCGAACAGCTGAGTGCAGCCCCTCCTCTCGCGTCGCAACCGCCGCCATAGGCGCCTGCACCTATGCCGCCGCCGCCGCTAGTACTTCGAGTCGGAAGGCCGTGACGTCACCGCAGCGACAAACGGTCGAGCATAAGGCGGTGGCACCAGCCGTGCCTGCGCCTATTGTACTTGAGCCGGTGCAAAACAATAATAATGACGGATGGGAAAAAGTTTCACACCACAGGAAGCGTAAAATGAGCTACCGATTCCTGGGTACCACAGGCACCGCCACGGGGAATGAAGGGAAATTCAAAGCTGCAATAAAAACTGTACCAATCTTCATTACTAAAGTGCATAAAGACACGACGGAGAAAGATATTGCTGATTATGTGTATCATAAAACGGGCGAAGTGATCACACTTGAAAGGATATCGTTAAAATATCCTAAACAACACAACGCATACAAATTCTTTGTTTCGGAAACTAAAATGGAGTTGTTTCTTGATAGCAAATTATGGCCAGAGGGAATTATATTTAGGAAATTCGTAAATTTTCAAACGAGAAATTACACGAACGGTGCAAACAGAGGTACTGTGAACGGTGTAAAATAAATGTTAATGTATAACCTAATCAGCTACAACTGTAAGAGTATAAAACGCTCGGTGGAGAGTGTCAGGCAACTATGTAGCACGTCAGACATAATTGCCTTGCAAGAAACATGGTTGCTGCCCCACGATATCTCATTCCTGAGCGAAGTCAACGGTGAGTTCGGGTGCACTGGGACGTCGGCGGTGGACACATCGGCCGGCATGTTACGAGGACGGCCCTACGGCGGAGTTGCACTGCTGTGGCGGAAAAGTGTTTTTGATAACGTTTCGGTAGTGCAGTGCGATAACCCGCGAGTGTGTGCCATTAAAGTATCCATGAAATCAAGGTCACTTCTAGTGTTCAGTGTGTACATGCCGACGGACAATAGTGCGAACTTAACAGATTTTACGGACTGCCTCAGCCTGGTGAGTGCAATTATCAATAATAACAATATCGAAACTGCTTTTGTACTCGGAGACTTTAATTCACATCCCAATGAACAGTTTTATAGTGAATTGATTTCTTTTTGTCAGGAATCTGAGTTATTATGTGCCGATGTTGAACTGTTAGGAGAAAACTCTGACACTTATACTTTTATAAGCGATGCGAACGGCTCGAGACGGTGGCTAGATCACTGTGTTGTTACGAAAGCAGCCATGTCCACTATTATTAATGTTAATGTTAAATATGGTGTACTTTGGTCCGACCACTTCCCTCTTGTAATACAGTGCAACTTAAATGAAATCAAACCAAAATTGTACAATCCAAACATTAATAAAAATCAGTCATGTTATAAAATAAAATGGGGTGAAAGAAAACCTAATCAAATTGACATATATACTAAATTTTGTAATGATAATTTAAAATATATTGACTTTCCAATTGAATTGAGTGCATGTTGTGACCAGGTTTGTAATGATTTGGACCACAGAATTATTATTGATAATATGTATAATGACATTGTTAACATTTTATGCCAAGCAGCTTCTGAAGGGTACAAAGTACATCGAGTGCAAAATAAGAAACCAGTTATGGGGTGGAATAAACACGTTGGTGATGCTCACAGGCAGGCCAGGCTAAAGTTTGAGCAGTGGGTTTCTTATGGTAGACCGCGAGAGGGGCGTGTTTGGATTGAAATGAAAACAAGTCGGAAAATTTTTAAGTCGCGTTTACGATGGTGTCAAGACAATAGGGAACAAATTAAAATGGACATCTTGGCGTCACGTCATTCTAAGGGTGACTTTCGCGGTTTTTGGAAGGCCACCGATAAACTCAATAGTAGGCCGGGCCTGCCGGTGAGCGTCAGTGGCACTGCTGATGTCATAGGGATTGCTGAGCTATTTAGGCAGCACTTCACTGTTTCATCGCCGTTGGGACCGTCACAGTTTGCAGGCAGTGCTGGTTGTAGTGGTCAGGAGTCCAGTGTCCGGTTTACGGCAAAGGAGGTAAGACATGCCATTTTGTCTATGTCGAGGGGCAAGTCTCCAGGCCACGATGATTTAAGTATTGAACATCTTAAGCATGCTGGTCATCATCTGCCCAGAGTCTTAGCGATGTTCTACTCCTTGTGTATAGGGCATTCGTATCTGCCTGAGCGGATGATGAAGACTGTGGTGGTGCCAATTATTAAGAATAAAACCGGTGATGTTAGTGATAAGAACAATTATAGGCCCATTTCATTGGCCACTGTTGTTTCGAAAGTGCTTGACAGTTTGCTTAACACTCGGCTGGACAAATACTTAAATTTGCATGGTAACCAGTTTGGTTTCAAAGCCGGTCTCTCTACGGAAACAGCTATATTGTGTTTAAAGCAGACTGTCAAGTACTATACTGATAGAAGAACACCTGTCTTTGCTTGCTTCCTCGACTTGTCGAAGGCATTTGACTTGGTTTGCTATGATCTGCTGTGGCAAAAACTGCAGAAAGCGTCAGTGCCAGAGGAACTGATCCGGATCTTTCAGTACTGGTACAACAATCAGGTCAATGTTGTTCGATGGTCGGGGGCTTACTCGACCCCATATAGGTTGGAGTGCGGCGTGAGGCAAGGGGGGCTAACCTCACCGAAGCTCTTCAACCTGTATATTAATGAGCTGATAGAGAGGCTCAGCAGCACGCATGTCGGTTGCCATATTGGAGATGTGTGCCTAAACAACATCAGTTATGCTGATGACATGGTGCTGCTGAGCGCCTCTGTCTGTGGCTTGTCAAGGCTGATTGGCATTTGTGAAAACTATGCTGCAGAACATGGTTTGTTGTATAATACGAACAAGAGCGAGTGCATGGTCTTTCGGGCCAGGGGCGCGTGTCCAGATTACTTACCTGCAATTAAGCTCAACGGATGCCCACTCAATAGAGTTGATAAGTTTAAGTATCTTGGACATATATTGACCTCTGACCTGAAAGACGATGCAGACATTGAAAGGGAGCGTAGGGCGCTGTCTGTTCGTGCGAATATGATAGCCCGTAGATTTGCTCGGTGTTCGGGGGCCGTCAAAATAGCCTTATTTAGGGCATTTTGCACGTCCTTTTATACGGGCAGTCTGTGGCTAGATTACACGAAGAAACAGTACAGTGCTTTACGTGTCCAATACAACAACGCGTTCAGGGTGCTCTTGGGGCTGCCTCGTTACTGTAGCGCGTCGGGGATGTTTGCCGAGGCGCGCGTGGATTGTTTCCACACAATCATGCGTAAGCGGTGCACATCACTGGTGCGTAGGGTGCGGGGCAGCCGCAACAGTATCCTGAGCGCTTTAGCTGAACGGTTCGACTGTCAGTACGTGAACCACGGCTGCATGGTTCACGTACGGAAGGATGTGGAGATGTTTTTTTAAATCTTGTGTGTATAATTGAATGAATTTAATTAAAGTATCTGTAATATTAATGTAATTGAATATAATTAATGTATCCAAAAATTTCAATTTAATATTTAATGTGGGCAATAATGATAGTATAATTAATGTATTGTAATTAGTGTGTCATATTGTTGTATTAATTTTCTATGGGTTTTTATGGCCTGAAATAAATGAATTTTATTTTTTTTATTTTATTTTTTTATTTATAAAGGTAACGATTTTGTAAAGCTGTTGAATTAGCTTATTTGTATTTTGTCGAGTAAAAAACCGGAAAATAACGAGATTTTTTAGTTACTCTAGTTTTTCAGCGGGAGTAAGTAAATGTTTTGTGTACTAAGTCAAGTTACTTTACTTCATCTGAAATAAAATTGAGTTACATTAGTTTTCATCCCAAAAATAAGATATATTTTTGTCAGGGGTTTTGAGTTATGCTATGAATGGATGATTGCAACCTGCTAATCTTAGGAATACAAAGCTTTAGTTTTTATGGATCTAAAATACCTAGTTGAAATAAATAAAACATGTACTCAAAAAGATAGTTATTTATTTGAAAAATTTGAAAAACTAAATACAAAAGTTAGTTTCAAAAAATATTACAAAAACTCTTATCTCCCATAAACAATAACAACTTGGTTGTATTCTTATCTCTTTACGCACTATCAGAACAATCTTTAAAATAAGTACAGCCTCTGAATAATCATTAATAAAAGCCAAAAACTATAAAGTCAAAAACAATAAAATCAACAAGTCATTTACTTATAAAATTCTTAGGCAGTCTCTATTTTCATCTTAGTTTTACCTACTTAATTAAAATCAAGTCTTAAGTTGGGTTAAGTCTTAAAATTGCAAATCACAGTTTATTTAGTGGCCTATTATTCTTAATAAGTACTCTTTAATTATAAATTTGTTAATGGCACAGAATTCTACTAGTCTACCTTCTTCTACTCTAAAAATTGTAATGGTAACGTCATTACAAAACATATTTGTAAAAACTATCATAGTAAGGCTTCGGAATCACATCTTTGTCCACAAGTTCTTTAATATCTTTCTTTTTTGCGTCAGACAAACAAATTTTTTCTGTGTATGCTCTACTCAAACTCAAATTTATTGTATTACCAGGTGTTGATTCTACTGTGCGTCTAGTCTTTCTCTTGTTCACCCAGCATTTTTAAATTCAGTCTCTGCAAATGACGTTTTATAGAAAAAAGCCATTGGAGTTTCTTTTTCTACTTTGAGGACTTTTATATCATGCCACTTAACTTGGTTGTTACTTTCATCTATATTAAAATTTGTGCCCCAAGCTTCTTGCAATACTCTCAAGTCATAAAAGCGGTCATGTGTCATTTCATGCACTTTGTATGCTGTTCCAGATTTTTGGCAGATCTGATCAATGTTGTATATTGCTGTGGTGCGTAAATAGGGCCTGATTTTATGTTCCTTTTCACCTGCTTCTCTATAACGCTGTGAACATTGTCCCCTTCGTTTTGCGAATGGCCTCTTATTAAAAACTTATGAGTGATAGACTTCACTCTCATATTGAACACAGCATAGGCATAAGCAGATAACAAGTACTTGTTTTTTTGTTGCCCGCAACAGTTGTCAGAGTAAAATATTAGATCTATGTCTCCATTGGGATGATTATGGAGCAGCATTTCGATAAAAGCTAAAACACAGCTTCCGATTTCTACTGAACCACGCTTTCCTTCAGTTTCATCCCAGAAAAAACAATCCACATTCTTTGCGTACAAATCACTAACAGTAAAATTAAAACAATTTATTCTAGACTTGTAAAAGAACAGAGATACTTGCCCTTTAGGTATGGGCATTACTGCCTGGAGATCATAAACGACTACTATAGCATCTGATTCTTTCTTGTCCCTTTCTTTCTCACTTCGCGCTAGGTCTTTCTCTAAAAGATGCTGTTCGTAGGTTTGCTGCAATGTCAATTTTTTTTCATCATCCGCATTTTTGTAGCTCTCACATAAATCACAGAGGTCTTTTTTTGGGCTAAAAAAGCCTATGTTGAATTGGGTGTTAAATATTCGTTGAAAGGTAGATTCCGAAGCAAATGGCAAGTCATTAGCTTGGCGTAAACTTTTATGATCTCGGTAAATATCAGCTAACGATCTCTCGCTTTGGATAAACTCACGAGTAGTCTGCGCTCGAAGGTAGTGTGATGGAACCCGTGGATTTGAATTGATAAATTGAACAACGCTTTCTCCTCTCTCTCCCGTGTGGTTCACATGTGAACCAGTAATGTCAAATCGCACTTGAGCCCCGCTGGTTCACATGTGAACCGGCACACCGCGACTGATTAAAACTTTTATTTCGTGAATAGGAAGCTTTAGAATCGTTTGTCTATGAATATTCTCTATGGTGTATAAAATTTGCCAACTGTAGAAAAAAAAACATACTAAAAAAATGACACCTGACATTTCAAAAACTCTAGTCAAAAGTTTCTATGTCACGGTGATTTCGCGCCCAAGTGGTGAAGTGATTTTAGTGAATTTTGTGTGTTTTTAGTGCAATATTCTAGGGTAAGTGGATAAATAATCATTTATCACTGTTTCCTACAAGTATGTAGCTAGTTTTTTGCATGAAATAACATCTCAAAACTTGTTTTGTCGAGCCAACAAAAGTTACGTAGTTCCGAGTGTTCGCCAACGTCAACATTGTTATTGTTTGGGTTTCTGGCAATGTTTACAATTAAAGTAAGCATATTGTAACGATTTATAGTTAACAATGCGTTGATGAATATATAGGTAGTATTCTACAAGCTTTTCCAATTGGAATCTGTTTGATATAACTCTGATAATCGTTATCAAAATAGCGCATTGAATTACGCAATAAAAAACAACAAATGGCGCCGCGCTTTATGAAGTTTGAGCTTGAATATTGCTATAATCGGCTATAGAACTCATATAAAAGATCATTGTCATTAGATTACTCTTCTTTTCATAAGCTAGATCCCAAAAATTGGTGTAAATTGATGCAATAGTTTTGTCAGAAATAACATAAACAGCAACATAACACACACACATCACATCATTCTCACTGTGATCGTTGAAGGTGGACGTGTGCTTCTCCAAATAAAATTTGTGTCAGAAGTTAGCATTGTAATCTGAACGTTATCAAAGTGCGCATACGCTTCAGTTTTTACTGCGGGTCAAGGACAAAATAATCTAGTAAAATAATTCGTCTCCCTTCCGCGGCATCTGCTGCCCTGCTCTCGCGTCGCTTGCAGTGTCCGCGAACTGTCAAACTTAATTGTCTGTGTTGTGTTCGGCAATTATCTGTGTGTTATCGTACCACCTGAGACTATACGCCTACTAGTGAGTGTACATAGGTATCTATACTATCTATACCTATGGCTAACCTACCGGCATCGGCCGCATCGGAACCCGAGTTACACAAACTGCACTTACAAGACTCTGAGTTTGTGAATATTGTTCGACGTAAACGTAAAACAATGGACAACAATTTGGATGAGCTTTTTGAAAAGTTTTCGTCAGATCTGACCGACAAGCTTACCTCCATGATGACAGATCTCCGAAACAAGGTTTCTGACATTCAATTAAACATTAATACTGTGATCAAAAGCGACTTAAACAACATAAAGTCTAAACTTGCAGTTATTGATGTCAATCAATCTCAGCTGTTTACGGATATGGAATCGGTCAAGACTGCGATTGAACATCAAGATAGTCTTCAATTGTGTTTGTCTAAACGAGTCGATGACGTCTCCAAATCTAACTCCACCCATAGCTCGGATATAGTTCGTATGCAGGAGCATATTACTAAATTAGAAGTTGAACTCAATAACCAGCAGCAGCGTGACCGAGCTTTCAATCTTGAAATAAATGGTATTCCAGAAAAATCCAACGAAAAACTGTTTGAGTATTATTGCGCCATGGTGAGGTTTTTGGAAATTGAATCGTCTGCGACCGATGTTGTGCATGCGACTAGAGTACGCCCAGTAAATCCAGTACCAGGTCGCCCGAAATCTATTGTGATCAAACTCAACTCGCGCCTCCTACGAGATGCCATTCTATCTGCAGTCAGAAACAGGAAGGGCCTTAGCACGAGCGATATCGGCATGACGGGTGACTTGAGAAAGATATTTGTCAACGAACACCTTACGCCTGCCAACAAACTGTTACACAAGGATGTGCGTCAAAAAGCGGCTGCTGCTCAATACCGGTTTGTTTGGATACGAGATGGAAAAATATTCGTTAGGAAGAATGATACTTCAGCCACAATTCGTATCATAACTTCTGCGGACCTCCGTAAAATTGTGTGACTAGTTATTCTTGTTTACTTGTTTAAGGAATGTTTAATAATGTATCTTAATCTAGTTACTACGCGTAAGCATGCGCGTGAGTTTACCCTCACTTTCGTACGGTTAATTATTAGTTTTACACCTTCTAACCCAGTTGTGATGATTGGTAAAAAACGATGTAATATTCATATAAAATATCGTTTCTTATTATTATTTAATATAACATGTCATTTATTATTATATATAACCTATACATTTTTTTACTACATTTACTTACTTTATTACGGTTTAGTATATTATATTACTTCTATACTTATTATTCCTGCCATTTATGTTATCCCTGCTATAAATAGTTATGTACATACCACGATAGCTAATATAAAAGAAAACTTTAATGGATAGCTGCCGACTTAATATTTTTTACCAAAACGTGCGTGGTTTGCGCACAAAATGCCTGGAGTTGTATAATAACATTCTTTTACACGAATACGACATTATCTTAATTACCGAGTCTTGGCTGCAGAGTGATATATTGGATGGTGAGATCTGTGATGGTAGGTATGAAATATTTCGTTGCGACCGTAATCTCGATGTAACAGGTAAGCGAACGGGCGGCGGTGTGGTATGCTGTGTCCGCCGTGAGCTATGCGCTGTCTTGCTCAGCGACTGGCGGGGTAATTCACTTTATGAATGTATTTGTCTGAAAATTTCGGCACGGACTCTTGGTACATTAGCAGATTTAATTGTTGTTCTATCATACATGCCACCTGACACTTTTAATCTACCGACTAACCTAAATAATTACTTAATTAACTTTAACACTATTTTTGAAAAATACAAAGACATGAATTATTTTCTCGTAGGTGATTTTAATCTACCTTGTTTACGTTGGAATAGGGACGGTTGGTCGCTCACACATGTTGGTAGCAGCCTGGTACAAGATTCAGCTAGTGCATTTGTGGAAGATTTAAGTTTATTAGGGTTGAACCAATATAATAATACACTTAATTACTGTGACAACACTCTAGATCTTTGTTTTTCAAATTTACCTTTATACGTTTCTGCTACTGGCGGATTAACTAAAATTGATACATTTCACCCACCTCTTTCTATTGATATTGTAGACCTATACATTAATTCTTTTATCACGAATAAAATATGTAGATTTAACTTTCGAAAATGCAATTATGAAGATGTCAACACATTTTTGAGTAATACTAATTGGGACCAGTTGTTGTCTAGCACTGATTGTGTTGACGAAGCAGTCGATTTATTTTATGAAAAAATAAGAGAATGTATCACTCTTTTTGTGCCTTTTCTCAGTCACGAAAGTAATTCTTATCCCATATGGTATAGTCGTTCTTTAATAAAAATAATTCGAGAAAAAAATAAGTTACATAAAAAATGGAAATTGTTTAAAAATCCTCGCGATTTTGATGAATTTAAGCTACTCAGGGATAGGCAACATCGAGTGCAGGGTCAGTGTTTTGAAAACTTCACGCGCAACGCTGAACAGAACATAAGGAAATCGCCTAAGTACTTTTGGAACTACGTTAAATCAAAAAAAGCTGGTTCCGCTTATCCGCGTTATTTTACCTTGGAAAACACACAATATAATAATGGTCAGGAAATATGCACCGCTTTCAATAACTTTTTTTACAGCGTCTTTAACACAAATCAGTCCTCGTCTCATACTAATCCGCCCTGTGGTCTGCAAAATTACTACGGCTGTGATGCTATTTCTACCATTACTGTGTCGCAAGAGACGGTATTCAAACACCTCTCAAGTTTGGATAAAAATAAAGGTGCTGGTTGCGACGGAATTCCTGCTATATTTTGGTCGTCTTGCGCTAAGAGCTTATCGCACCCCATTGCCCTACTGTTTCAGCTTTCACTAAAGAATTGCGTGTTTCCCTCTATGTGGAAAAAAGCGTACGTCATACCTATTCATAAAAAGGGTTCCAAATCTAAAATTGATAATTACCGCCCTATTTCTATGTTAAACTGTATTGCCAAGGTTTTTGAACAAATTATCGTTACTAATATTTACCCAGTTGTTAGTCTCGGCATTCCTGAATCTCAGCACGGGTTCATGCCAAGACGTTCCACGGCTTCAAATTTGGCTTGTTTCACAGACTATGTGGTGAGTGAAATGGAAAATGGTGGTCAGGTTGACGTGGTGTACACTGATTTCGAAAAAGCTTTCGACCGTGTGGATCACGTCATCCTGTTGCGTAAGCTGTACGCGTTGGGAATTCATGGAGACTTGCTCAGGTGGATTGAATCGTACCTAACTAATCGATCTCAAGCTGTTGTATTGGGCGGGTTTAAATCTGACTTCGTATCCATCCCTTCTGGTGTGCCCCAGGGATCGCACCTTGGCCCTCTCTTCTACAACGCCTACATCTTTGACATCACTCACCACATAAAGCACTCGCATCATATTCTCTACGCTGATGATAAAAAGATTTATATTTCCATTAACTCGTTATCGGACTGTGTCTTGCTTCAAGAAGATCTCAACTCTCTATTTAACTATTACAATAAAAACAATATCACGGTTAGCATAAGGAAATGTCAAAGTATATCCTTTACTCGTAAAAGAAATCCTATAACTTATCAATACAGTTTCAACGGCGTTGCAATCGAGAGGGTCAACTTGGTGCGGGACCTGGGTATACTATTGGATTCGGAGATGTCCATGCGTCAGCACATCGATGCGATGTGCAGCAGGTCTTTTCGCAATCTCGGTTTTGTTTTAAGATCTTGCCTACCTTTTAAAAGTTTGTTAAGCTATAAAGTAGTTTATTTTGCTTTCGTTCGAAGTTTACTAGAATACGGTTGTCAGATATGGTCTCCTTGTTACGCAATACATAAAAATAGAATTGAACGCATTCAGAAGAAGTTTATAGATCACCTTAATTTCAAATTTCATCACTGCTTACGTGATTACAAAGAGAACTGTCGGATATACAATCTTTTAACTCTGCAGGAAAGGCGTATTCTCATGGATATGGGATTACTATATGACATTTTACGGGGACGGACCGATTGCCCTATGCTTTTAAATAATATTAAGTTCAATGTTCCAAGGAAACGCACTAGACATACTACATTATTTTGCACTCCATTTCACTCCAGTAATTACGGTAAAAATAGTGTAATACCACGTTTACTCGACTCTTACAATAAACACTTTAACAGTGTGGACTTATTCATTGGTTCCAAGAATGATTTCAAAAAACGTGTTTTGCTAGAATTATTATCAGGGCCTGGATGACCGAGATTTGGTCGTTTATGGCCGAACTCCCGGACAAAACGATGTTTTCGAAAAAAAAAATAACTAGTTCGATTTATCGCCCCCGAAACTCCCTCCACTTGAAAATCGCTGGTGCCGTTTCCGAGACTCAGATTATATTACACATACATAGGTATATGTATGAGAATTGCTTCAGGTATTAGTCTGATTGATAATAGGCTATTTTAAATAACTCATCAATATTACAGTAAATGGCTGGTTTTATAATTAATAAATAGGTACATATTTTCATTTCTATATATATACTTTATTTTTATTTTTATTCATATATAATTATATACATATTACATATTTGTATATGTTATTTGTAAGTATATTTATTTGTTATTTGATATATTTTATATACTGATCTCTTCATAGTTGCCCAATCATCTTTAATTTTAAGTCTGTAAATAGCATATTCATCCACCGTATGTATCTGCCGTGGATAACTATTATTGGCTACTCATGTAATATTAGATAAGTACTTAATTAAGAGTTGAAAGCTGTTGTTATCCCTAAAAATAAATAAATAAATAAATAAATAAATAAAATAACTACATTCAGCAAGTTCTCTCATTTCAATAGGATATATATATTTCTCGAGTACTAATAAGACTTTTGTTTGTGATTTATTTCATGACGACATAATTAAGGAACTCGAAACCATTTCAAGTGTGAGGATACAAGCTTTAGAAACGCCGCGATAACGTTTTAAGTGGCTCGGGTCAGATTACTGTTGAATGAGCGCCCGCCCGCGGGGCGATAAGGACTTGTGACGTAAGAAACGTTCCGTACGAGAGAGGTTAACTTCAGTATTTATCGTAGGATGATTTTTATGTTTTCCTCTGTACTCGCCTTCTATAAACCCAGCTTCCGTCTTTTTGGTTAACGCTGTCTTAATAACTTGATCACCTAAATCAAGCGTAGCCTTAAAAAAGGTCTTGAAAACACGAATACGTGTGTTATTTTCTTCAAAATAGAAGGCCGTATTTAGATTCCGGAAGTTTTCCGTGCTTGAGTATCGGTACTTCGGCTTTATTTCATGGGTATGTCGTACAATGTACTCCCTCTGTCGCTGAAGATCACCAAGTTTCCAAAATGCTTCAAACCATTTTTGACGAGTTGTTAAGTTGACCTTGGTACTACATTTCAAACGACACTTCTCTCCGCAAGGTGGTCGAATTTTGCGAGCTGGAATTTCTTTTTAATTTTTGAGGGTTTTGGCTATATTGACCTTCCATGTTTCCGGTTGCCTTATTTCTTTTTACACTGTTTTGGTCCTTCTTGCGCTAGAGTCTCATCACTTGGATTAATATTTTGTCCCAGATTGAGATCCTCGTAGTCATTGTCGGCATTGTTATTTTCGTTGCGTTGATCTCGCTATTAGGGCCAGTATCGTCATGTTCATTCGTTGAGTTACTACTGCTGCTGCTAGAGCTACTGCTGGAGCTACTACTCGAGCCTGATGAACTCGAACTGCTGGACGAAGATGAAAGGGAGCGAGTTCGTGGCATTTGTGTAATAGGCGAGTTACGCAAGGGAGAGAAAATTATTTTTCTCTTGGGAATAGGGTTTTCATAGTGCGGATCTACATCGGAATCGTCGAAATCGCTTTCTTCGCCGCTATGAACTGGCGAGGCAGCATACTGACGTTTAGGAACTCGTCGTCGTCCCTCAGTGTTTATAGGCTGCTCGTTTAGATTTAACGAAGATTCTAAAATGCTTGGTGATGGAACTAACCTTCTCTCAGCTTGCAACTCAGGCTTGTTTATATTATTGAGTGTTTCTATACCAGGAATTATAAGTCTCGAATCATCCACTGCTGCTTGTTGCTCAGGATCCTCTTTTTCTTCGTTAATCAATTGTACCATGAGTTTTCCTCGCCCTGTCATTATCCTAAAAATAAATAATGTTCAAATTCAATAATGAATCAAGTAAAGTCAACCAACTCAAAAAACCCCGCAAAAGCACGTACTATGTTTAGTTACTGTGTAACAAATAAAAAACGACAATTTAGACTGTCATGAACAACTTATTTTCTATTCATTAAGTTCATATTTCACTAAACAAGCAAAAATAAACAAAGTTAAAGTTAGAATCAACAAAACTACGGTAACTCGAAATTTACTTTTACTTTCATGTAAATCTGAGGAACTCGAAATATGAAAAAAAACAATTGCAACATAAAATCATCAAAACCCCCGTAAATCAAAATTAACTATAACTTTTTACAATGAAATTTCAGCAAAACACGATCAACTCAAAATAAATAAAGAAACTTACTCAATAAATTTCGTGTAAACTCCTGCAACTCAAAATCTGCCACTATTCAAACGTGCGTCACTTACGTCAACCAGAAGACAACTAAAAATGGCGGACTAGTTCTCGCGCTTTTCGGGGCAAGGTCATTTAAGTAAAGCAGCGTTTAGCGCCATCTTTTAACAGTGGTTGAAGGTATCGTTACGCGAGTTATATTGATTTATAGGTATTCGAGTCGATAAAGCCACTAACTCGAAACTCGTTATTTTTGAGTTAGTGGGGTTTTTATCTAGGGGTGCGATATGAGATTGGACTTGTTTAATCAGTCACTCACTGTTACTTCAGTTACTAACAATACTTATAATAACAATGTACTTACGCTTTGGCAAAGAGGTCATGAGTTTGGATGTTGATAGAGCATGTTGACCAGATAGCTCAGATGTCATTGCTAAATACATGTTGTCAGTCGATGTTGATGGCTGAGCAGTTGATGCCGTTGAAGTAGATGGTTGAGCGGTTGATGTTGATGGTTGATTGGTTGATTGGTTGATGTTGATGGTTTTGGGGTTAATGGTTGAGCAATTGATGAGGACAGTTGAGCTTGAGAGTGGTTGGATATTACTTGCAAAGGAGTTCTTGTTACAGAAGTTCGAAAACCTGCAAGGCATAAAATGATTTAAGTACTTTGTGTACTACAACAACACTTCCAACATATTCCCCATAAGGTAACCTTGTGTTAGATGAATATGAAAGATAAAACACAATATTATTATTACCTCGCAAGTTTATAATGTAGGTACTGCATTTGGGCTGAGTCTCTTACTCCAGGTGCGGTCCTTTTCATCAAAGTGTACTGTGGCACACTCGATAATAATCAAATATAGTTTGATCTTTTATTAAAAAAAGATCACCACCAATAGCATTAACCCATAATTTAAATCTGCTTGGTTCCTTGTTTGGGTTAGAAAATAAATGCAGAATAACATTATCAGCCCCTGTAAAGTGACAAGAATTGTCAGTTAGTATAATAGCTAGACTACAGATAGTCATGGGTATGTGACACATCTACACTATCTGTGCACGACGCCCTGAGGTCAACTCACACCACGGCGCAAGTAGTGAGAACCGCGACATATTTGTAGCCAACCGAGTCTTATAAGATAATGTTTAGTTTGTAAATAGTTTATCATTTGTTTTTATTAGTTATGTAAGAATGTTTTATTATGTTTTATTTACCTTTTGATAATTTTAATGAATGTATATAATGTTATTAGACTGTTTTATACGATTAGAATGTTAACAGAGCTAGTATTAGTATTTCATGTTTTTATGTTATTTATGTTGTTATTCGTGTTTTAGAGTTATGTGTTAGCTTAATAATGACTGATTAGGATCAATAAATGATAATTAGTACCTGCCTTTCCTTTATCATGCCTGTGCGACGTCCATAATGAGAATAAACAGGTTTGTGATACGTGGTTGTCGCTGCGACCTTCTAGAGGGCGCGGCAATCAGTGTCGGGGCGAAGCCTCCTTACTGAGGTGGCGCTCCTCGGCCCGTTACTACGGACCGGTCGTTATGGTGCCAAACGATGTGGCTGTGAGTCTGCGAGTCACCCAATGATAATGAAGTTGACTTGCAGCCTCGTTTCATTAGGATGACATCAATAAGCCTAGTGTCGGCGGCATAGAGTGTTGGCGTGCGCCTGCCATAATCAAATAGCAACGCACGCCCGAGGTGTATCTGTTGTGTAAGTATCTGTAGGCGCGTCGCGGCGCTGTTAACTCAGCGCCGCCTCTTCACGGCACCTACGGCGGTCAGTCCCCGCCGAGTGAGACCCCCAGTGACCCGGGGGAGGCCCAGCGAGAACGACCAGCGACGAGGGTGCCGACTTTGGTGACACACCTACAGAGTAAGTATGTGGCTCCCGTCCGTCTCGATCTCAGAGCTAGCCGATCACGATCCGGACCGCAGAGCCGTCTTATGTTTGTGTGTGGGCGGTCGTGTAGTGTGAGTACTACCGCCCAGTGCGTCTGCACCGAATAAGCCTATATTAACTTAGAACAAATTCGGTGCGTGAGTCAAGCGCCTGTGGAGAAATGCGTGTGTGAGTTTTCGGAGCGCAACTTGCCTATATTAACTTAGAACAAGTTGCGCGCCGAGGATGCGAGTGGGGTGAGCAGTGTAACTGTTTGAGTAGTCTGGGGGCGACTTACTCAGGCGTCAAGTCCGGTGCGACGGGGCCGTCTACGTCCCCCAGCAGGTCGCGGGGCAGGCGGGTGCGCATGCCAGGGCGCGATCTGTTTGATGTGGGTCAAGGCAGATGCGTCGGCACGCGCGAACATACCTTTCGCGAGGCGCTGCACAAACTCGTCCAGGCTCTCAATCCCAAGGTCTCGTTGGATGACCGCTTTCCTCACAATGTAAGGGGCGGCGACGATGGTCCGCAGCGCAAGATGTTGCTGCACGCGGAGCTTCACGCGGTTCCCCTCCACTGTGAGGGCGAACCAGGCGGGGGCGGCGTACGTCAAGATTGGGCGGATGTACGTCTTGTACACGCCCAACTTGACGCGCACCCGGAGTTGGGACGAGAGCACTGGCTTGAGTCGTGCGCGGGCGGCCCTTGCCTGCGCGGCGACACTGCGGACGTGCGGCCCCATCGTGAGCCGCCGCACATACGGCAAAATGATCGATTTACGGCGACAAAAGTATTTATAACGAAAATTTGTAATATTTAATTGTTTAAACATATTTTTGAGTGGCTATTACCTATACTAAGCAGTTGCACGTTTTCTAAATCAACCTACTGACCTATAAGTACTGATTTTTTAATATATTGGAATTATATTTTAATATTTAATTTTTGCATTGAAATAAAACAACTCAAAATAAATGGTAAACTTTGTATTATTAAAAAAAACATTATTAATCATCTTCTTCATCATCGTCTTCCTCATTCTGATTGTTACCTAAATATGTTGGCATTGTGAGCATATTCATAATGGTATCATTGAAACCTCTCATTGGTTTTTTTTTCACTGGTCGATCCCTTGATAAGTCAACAGACTTATCAAGGGATCAGAGTTAATACATAGCCAGTGTAAAATGTCCGTGTTAGTATTAATCCTAGAAGTTTTTCGTGAGTGCATGAGTCGTATATTTTTATACTCTTTTTGAGAGGCTTCCAATACGTCCTCGGATAGTTGATAGTGATCTCCTTGTACTTTTGGAATTTTGAACTCCTCATTTAACCAATCATGATGATTTTTAATCAGTCGGTCATGGATGCGATGGCATTGTTTCCATTTTGCAAATAACTTTGCCACAAACACTTTAATTTTCAATTTGACCGATTTTTCAAAGTCTTCACCATATTTAACAATGTTTAATTTGTTCAAAATATACTTAAGTAAATGTTCAATGCATTTAGGCGAAGAAAATTTACAAAAACGTTCACTTTTTAAAACAAAATACAATTCTAGTCTTTTAATAGTTTGCATTTCCACATTATCATTTCGACTACCTGAAACAAAAACAACAAATACTCAGAGATGTGCATATACGTGCAGCTAAAACCAGTCTCCTCGTAATAACAACAATCAGTGTTATTGATAATAAACAAATTTAAACTGGTACTCGGTGGAACTTTTTAGAAAAGCGTCCACGAATTATTTTTCTACAGAAAAAAAAATATTATTTTAAATCTATCGATATACTTAGATTATTTTCTGTTTAAAGTGTTGAAAGAACTCAATAATAGGTTTAAAATGAAGTACTAACCACAAGGTAACGGATCCATATCAAAAAACAAGATTTCACGTCAAAACAACTGCACATTAACACGACGTATTCGCACCGAGTTTAGTAGAATACTGGCGGCACGCCTAACAAAAAGCGAAAAGTCGAACAATAGCAGCTTTTGTAAACGGGTCTCGCTCACAAAAAAAAAATCTTTTGTTGATTTTTGACCATTGAAGGATAGAGAACACCAAATGTATGTACAGCTTGGCAAAATAGAGTGTGGAATAAATGAGGTCGCCAGTATTGCACGTGTGGCAACCCGGAATACTACGACTCAACAGTTTTTGATACTTGTTATTTTTGGGGATATGATCCCAATCAAAGTGGCTGGTTCAGCCCCTACGCTACGCAAACACCATGGAAGGCTTCCATGTCCAGTATTAACAATATTAGTAGTGGGCGCTGAAGCCTTGCACAAAAGCGGTGCAGTAGAGTAGGTACCCACAAACATGACAGACATCATGCCTCCGAGGGCAGTCTTTTTTTTTTTTTTTTTTTTTTTTTTTTTTTTTTTTTTTTTTTTTTTTTTAGGGATGGGAAATCATCCAATGACTCCTCCCGCTCTGGGTGTAGCGGGAGGGAGTGTCAGACTTCTACTGACTAAAACCCATCCATGTTCCTTCATTGCCCTTTGTGATCCGGAGCCACGGTGTCTCTTGCGAATGATCCCGCGACTCCGGCAGGCGTCGGCCCTTTCGGGCCCCTCTGTGTGCTGACTCTCTTTGAGGCGCGCGTGGAACACTAACGCGCCGTCGACACGGCCTGTCGTCACTAGACGGACGGACGGCGAGCCACCCATAGCTCGCCGTCCACAGGCCCACGCCTACGGTGGCCGGAGGTCACCAGGTGGTGGCCCCCGACGCCCGCGGCGTCCACCACGGCGGCTGGGACGAGAGGGTCTCCTCTCCCTCTCCGCCACCTCCTTCGCTAGCATAACTGCTTCGCAAAAGGAGGCAACGGCGTCCCATTCCGTCTCGCTCCGGACCATGGCTTGGACCAGGGCCGGACGCGAGAGGTCGCCGCCGATCGCCGTTTCGAGGACACGGCGGTGCGCCGCCCAAGCGGGGCACACCTGCACAGTGTGCTCAACCGTGTCCTCCGGTCGATCCACGCAATGGTGACACCCGGGCGTTTCCTCCCGCCCGATTCGGTGCAGGAACCTCCCGAAACATCCATGTCCGGTAAGGACCTGCGTCAGGCGGAAGGTGAGGACGCCGTGGCGCCTCTCTAGCCACTCCTCAAAGAGGGGACTTATCGCCACTATCGTGGCGTGCCCTGCACTGGGTTGCGACAGTCGTCGTCTCCATGATGCCATGAGATCGCGCCGGAGGTCTGTCCGCTGCGCGACAATTTGCCGCGTCAGCGGAGTTTCCCCCCGGCGTAGTACCTCCACGCGCCAATCATGCAGGCGCGCGAGGACTATCGCCTCCAGATCCCATGGCGGCAATCCGGCAAGGAGACACACCGCTTCGCGCGAGACCGTGCGGTACCCTCGGGCCATCCTTAGGGCCATCACCTTTTGGGGCGCGTTCAGATAATTGGCAGCACGCTGCCGCAAAGAACGCGCCCACACCGGGGCCCCGTAGAGGGCCATGGACCGCACGACCCCCGCGTAGAGCCTCCGGCAGGAGGCGTTTGGTCCCCCCAGGTTGGGCAGGAGCCGCCTGAAAGCAGCCCCGGCCCGCTCCAGTTTGGGTGCCAAACGTCGGAAGTGTTCCACGAAGTTCCACCGGCTGTCGAGGACGAGCCCTAGGTACTTCAGCGTCAACTCGACGCCGATGGAAACCCCTCCTACCGTCAGCAAGGATCCCGACGGTGGCGCATTGCCTCGGCCATGAAAACACATGGCCTCGGACTTATGCAGCGCCACCTCGAGACCCAATTGCCGGATCCTCTCTACGACTGTCGCAACCCCGCGTGTCATAAGGTCGGCCGCCTCCGCGTACGACCCCCCTTGTGCCAGCACCAGCGTGTCGTCAGCGTAACAGACCACGCTGACGCCGCTAGGGAGGTCGGCGCGCAGCACCCAGTCGTAACCGATGTTCCACAGGGGCGGCCCCAGAACCGATCCCTGTGGAACACCGCACGACATCTCTCGCCGGTTCCACTCACCGCTGTGACTAGGGTAGATTACTGCCCGGTCGGACAGGTAGTCCCCAACCACACGACGAAGGTAGGTCGGCACCCGATGATACCGGAGTGCCTCCCCAATGCAGCTCCAGGGCATGGTGTTGAAGGCGTTGGCGATGTCGAGAGACACCGCCAAGACAACACCACCCCGGGAGACCGCATCCCCCGTCGTGAGGGCTCTGACGCGCATGACGGCGTCCACCGTAGAGCGCCCCTTGCGGAAACCAAACTGGTTGTCCGCAAGATCCGGCCCCGTTCCCGCTAGGTGCCCGGCGAGGCGGTTTGCGATAACTCTTTCGAAGAGCTTGCCCACCTCGTCGAGCAACACTACGGGCCGGAATGCGGACGGCGAGTCCGCAGGGCGCCCAGGCTTCCGGATGAGAACCAGCTTCCCGGTCCTCCAAGGAAGCGGGAACTGGCCCCTCTCCATGCATGCGCTAAAGAGCCCCTCCAGTCGAGGCCCGAGAGCCTCCAAGGCCAAGGCCCAGGCTTTGCCAGGCAAGCCGTCGGGCCCTGGGGCGGTATTCTTGGCCTTGAGCCTTCGTACCGCCACTCTCAGGTCTACCCCAGTCACAGCCGGGATGTCGTCGTCGTCGTCCTGTTGGTCCTCTTCTGTCACCGCAGGCGGCGGAGCCATAGGCGGGGGAGGATGTTCCCCTCGCGAAGGGAACAGAGCGCTCACCACGTCCTCCACGAGCTGAGGCCGGAGACTCTGCGTCAGCGGGGGGGCCCAGGTGCGGAGCTTGTTCCGCACCATAAGGTAAGGGCGCCCCCACGGATCTCTGTCGAGAGTCGCCAGCATTTCCTCGCGGGCCAGATCCCTAGCCCGCAGGACAGCATCGCGGAGAGCGGTCTTTGCAGCTCTGTAGCCCTCATACAGCTCCGCCTCGATGGCATCCGCATCCGATGGACGAATGCGGCGCCTGCGATGCCTGGCGTACCGGCGCCGCGCAGAAATGCACTCCTCGCGCAGAGACGCCAGCTCTCGCGACCACCAGTACACCTGGCGCCGGGCTCTTCCTGGCCGGACTCGGGGCATTGCCACGTCACAAATGTCGGACATGGCCTCCTGGAACCACCCTGCCTCACTGTTGACGTCGGCAGGCCTGTCCGGTGCTGTCACCCAGGCCTGCACGATCGAGGCTTCCAGGAGGAGCTCCCGGTCCAGCTGCTTCAGAGCCCAACGCGGACCACTCGGGGTCTGTACGACCGGCGCGCTTGAGGTCTGGGTGGAGACGTCGAACCGGATATACCGGTGGTCGGAATAGGTCTCCACCTCCTCCATGACACGCCAGTCAATGACACGCGGTGACAGAGCGGGACTAGCGAACGAAATGTCCACCACCGACTCGCCCCGCATCCGCACGCACGTGGGAACAGAACCCCGATTGAGGACGACCAGGCCTGTCTCCAGAGCCCAGTCCTCCACCATCCTTCCCCGCACGTCTGTCAAACGAGAACCCCAAGCCAAGTTCTTGGCATTGAAGTCCCCGAGGACAAGCACGGGTAGGGAATAGTGTCCGACGACGACACCCAACTCTACCAGAGAGTTGTGAAACTCGGCGAGAGTTCGGTTCGGGGAGAAGTAGACGCCTACTACGACGATATCCCCGAACCGTGCTGCTACGCACCCCTGTCCCTTCCTGACACTTTCAAGGGACGGGGTACCGGCGGCGGCCGACGATATGATGGTCACTGAGCCGCTTAGGTCCGCAACCCAGTCATCCCTGGGTGGGACAAAATACGGCTCAGCGACCACCGCAATGTTGATCGACCACTGCGCCATGCTCTGCATCAACAAGTGCTGAGCGCAGGCGCAGTGGTTGATATTCGCCTGGAGGAAGCTGAGTGGGGCCGTTACTGGCATTCCATTTCAGCTTCCTCCTGCGAGGGCTCTGTGGCGGCAATAGCGGCAGTGGCGGCGGTTGCGACTGCGGCGGTTGCGGCTGCGGCTACGGCGGTTGCGGCTGCGTCAGTTGCGGCTGCGGCGGCGGAGACGGTGGCAGTGGCGGCGGAGGGCCTCCTCCTACCTCCGGATCTGGCCTTGGTGGGCGGAGCGCAGGCCGCGCTCCCAGCCCGGTGGTCGCCCGGCTTGCCGGCCGCCTCACAGGCAACGCAGTGTGGCTTGGCGGAGCAAGCTACGGCCACGTGACCGGGCTGACCGCAGCGGAAACAGAGCCCGCTGCGGTCGACCTCCGAGGCGCACTTAACTGACACGTGGTGCCCCACGTGGCAACGATAGCACCTCAGAGGTCTGGGCTCCAGCAGCTTGACCTGCGCTGAAACCCAGCCCACCAATAGCCTTCGGCCCTCCACAATCGTTTTGGCCGCCGTCACAGGGCAGCAAACCGTAACGGTTCGCATACCCGAGAAGTCCGGTCGTAGGGCGCCTGCCTTAATCTGCTCGGCAGGGCACCCTCCGGACCTGGCGACGGCGGCCACGACCTCCTCTTCAGTGACCGAGTCGTCCAGACCCAGGATACGCAGGTCTGCGCACCTAACGGGCCTGGACACTCGGGCCTCGTCCGCGTTAAGGGACGCTCTTAGCCTTTCGGCCAGAGCGTCAGCGGACGAGCCGCTGGTCTCCCCGGGAATCTCCAGCATCCGCGCCCCAGTCGCAGTGACTTTGAGCCGGAGGCCTCCGGTGATCCCGAGCTCACTGAGATTTACCGACTCCTTCGCCTTCGCCAGCAGGTCGCGGTAGGACACGCCCCTCTTTTCCGCTTCCGGCTGTATCGTAATTACTACAGCGGCGGTCTTGGGGGCGCGGAGCCTATCCGCGATCTTGCGCGCCCTAAATTGGCGCTGCCGCTCCTGTTTTCGGGCCTTCTTGTTGGCCCTCCGCCTTTTCTGCTGCTCCCCGACCACCTGCCATTCGGCTTCAGCCGCAGGAGGTGTAGGGAGCTGGGTGGGCTGGGAGGGCGGTGGCGGCAGCGACAGTTGACGTACCGCAGGCGGTTGGCTTGCCGCAGGCGGTTGGCGTGCCGCAGGCGGATGACGTGCCGCTGGCGGAGGCCCGCTCGCTGCAGGCGCTGTCGCTAGCAGTGCCTTCGCCTGCGCTGCCGCCTTGCCCTTCTTCTTCCTCCCCTTAGGTTGCGACTTGGCCGAAACTGGCTTTGCTGGGGGGAGGGGTAACACGGCCCCGCCGGGGGGCCGACTGGACGGCCCCGGTCCGGATGCGGCAGCCGCAGCAGCCGCGTATGACACTGTCCCCTGGCCCGCAGCCACCTTGTTTGCACCAAGGGGGGGGCGCAGGACAATGCCCTCCAGCACTGAGAACCGCCGCTGGAAGGCAGCGAGCTCCTTCCGAACCAGGATCAGGACCTGGTTCTCCACTGGCTCGGGCTGTCCTGGTTGCTGCTGCTGTTGCTGCCGCTGTTGTCCCGCCTGTTGCTGTTCCGCCTGGGGCGCTACGCGGAGTTCGGGCTCCCGCAGGCTGGCCAGGTCCGCTCGGAGCTTGGCATTCTCCTCCTGGAGAAGCTCCATCGCGGCCGTAAGGCGGGCGACGTCCGCCCGTAAACTGGCAATTTCCCCCCCGTCGTGCGAAGCCCGGAAGTTGGCCTCCGCTGCCGCCATAATGGAGGCAGAAGCCGCAGGCATGGCCCTCAGCCTTGTGGACGGCTTCTGCTTTTGGGCGACCTGCTTCAGCGCGGCCTCCACCTCCTTTGCGAACCTGGCCCCACGCTCCGCCTCGGAGCCGCCAGGTACCTCCTCCTCGTCGCCCGTCCCGCAGGCCGTCGAGCCCGGGTGGCGTCCCTCCTCGGCCAGCTTGGCCGACCTCTCGGAGGACGAGATTCCCCTCCCTTTGCCTCTGATCCCGCCACGCTTGTTGGTGGGGATCTTCCTGGCCGAAGCCGAGGCCTCCTCTTCTCCGGATGACGACCGGTCGTCATCCCGCCTGGGCCGCTTGCGGAAGAACTTACTCTCCACAGTTGACCCGACCTTCTCGCGCCGGGAGCTCTCTGAGCCTCCCGCGCCTCTCCCGCTCCTGCTGGATGCAGCGTCGGACTCCGACCGCTCATCACGTTTGCCGTTGCCGGCGGTTTGGGTTTTTATGTTCAAATCCATATGAAATCCCACGAGTATTAGGGAACTAAATGTCCATCCCGGCAGATGCCCATGTACCAAGGATAAGCAGAATTTAGATTGCTTTACTCGCCAGAGGGGCTGCAGGTACCCTGGCGAGGGTGAGCACTAGCGACTGATTCGTTCCATGGGAACACCCGTCAGCCATACATCCCCTCACGGTGCGCCGCCGCTTGGGATTCGGGGTAACTTTTTATAGAGGTTTTCTACCTCACGATCCAGGCAGTTAAGCCAAGACCCTCGGTCCCTATCAAAGCCGCGAGACGTGATCCACAGCACTTCAATAGGGATTACGAGATCAGCGGTGACAGAGAAGGACCCATCCAACTCTGTCTGCTCGGAGGCAGGGTAAGTGCACACCGAGCCCGCTCTTGCTCCTCTGCTATGCCCTCTGCTACACAGAGGGTCACGCAAAGGAACGCCCCGTTGGTCCAATGGACCCCACCCGTGTCAGAAAATTAGCCGCGACAGTAACCCTCCCCGAAGCATAAGAGGAAATTCACATTTCCCCTCATTCCTCGGAGAAAGTTACTGTCGCGCCCAGGGTGCACCGGCCCAGCAACTGCTCTTCCCTCCAGACGGATCGAAAGGGACCAGCAGCCGCCAAGCACACGTGGAGGACTTCTGACTTCGCACCCCAGGGCAGTCTAACTGTGGGATTTTTAGGAATTGACAATAATAGTTTGGTTACAGGGATAATGAAAGAACACGTTTTGTTTGAAGTTTTATTTCAAACTTAAACATTTCAATCAGACGAATCGAAAACACTTTCATCTAAATATTCGATCCCAGAAAAGCTCACATTTTGGCTTGAGCTTCCTGCAACATCAGAATCACTAGAATATTCTAATTCTGATAAATCACTGCTACTGTCATCTCTGAGATTTATAACCAATCGTTCTATCTGTTCATACATAGTCACACCTCTATCATAATATTCTTTTTCTATTTTCATTACATGCTTGCATGAATTTTTCCAGTCTTCGGCAGTAATGTTTGAAAATGCTTGTTCAGCAGCCACCTATAAAAAAAGAAATAATCATAAACAATGGTTTTTACATAGCCATATTAAATATGCATATGCAATATCTATAGACTAGGCTACATACCTTTATATCAATGGATCCAACATTGACTGAAGCAATTTTATGCTTTGCAATTCCCCATATTAATTCAATAGGATTCAGGCCACAGTGATAAGGTGGAAGGCGTACCACAGTGTGACCATGATCTCCTAAAATCTGGTCAATTTCATAAATGGGCTCTGGTTTATGCCGCTTCACTAAAATTAATAATTGAGGCTTGCGAAGTGACTCATCAAAAGGTATATTATTTTGAATTTTCATTTGAATAAGAAAAAAAGTCCTGGTTTAGATAGCATTCGAGTTAGTGACCTGCAGTGCATTAATTCCGAAATAACACCTGTCATTACTCATCTAATAAACCTATGTATTTCCACGTCATCCTACCCTGATGAATTAAAGACTGGCATAATTAGACCCATACACAAGAAAGGTCCATACAATGACATAAATAACTATAGACCTATTACTATTCTACCTAGCATAGATAAAATAGTGGAAAGGTATTTAGGTAACGAAATTAATACTTTCTTGTCTAGTAATGACATAATAAACAAAAAGCAGTTTGGGTTTCAGAAAGGTCGTAACACGTCGCAACTTTTGTCTGCTTTTTCTGATGAGGTCAACAAGCATCTGGGCGCACGTGAACAGGTGCTTGTTGCCCTCATCGACTTTAGCAAAGCATTTGATACTCTGCGGTATAAAACATTATTCAGTAGACTTGAACAAGGTGGTATACAGGGTCCTTTTTTGAAAATGTTTAAAAATTACCATAAAAATCGTCATACAGTAGTTCGCTTAGGAAATTGCCTTAGTGAAAAAATACCCACTAAAATGGGCACGGCCCAAGGATCAATAATTGGCCCAACTGAGTACTTATTGTATGTTAATGATATGTGTAATATTATTCCCGAGGACTCTGTATACCAGTTTGCCGATGATACCTGTCTGGTTACCCATAATAAAAACATTATTGAGGCTCAAACAGTGATGCAACGTTTATTTGATAACCTGTGTAAATGGGCACATGATGCAGGCCTGGTTATCAACGCTAGTAAAACAAAGATTATTCATATACACTCTCCTCATATGAAGATTAGTCATGTACCTACGATAACTGCGCATGATCACCAGTGCCTGCATCGCGGGCCCACTGCTCGCATGTGTGCATGCCCTACGCTGGAGGCTGTCGACCAGCATTCTTATCTCGGTCTCATTATAGACAAGCATTTCAATTGGGGACCACACATTGAAAATGTAAGTAACAAACTTAGGTCTATTAACGCCAAGTTGGCTATCCTCAAGTATAAACTACCCTTCCACACGCTTCGCATGCTGTATCTCGCTCTGGCGGATTCAGTCATAAGTTATGGGCTAACCAGTTACGGACGTTCCTACAAAACTTATTTAGATAAAATATATAGACTACAGCTAAGTATACTTAAGACTATTGTACCAAAGAATATTAGACTTAAATATAAAGATGATGAGTATGGAATATTTAAATATTGTAAAGTTATGTCAGTCTTTGATAAATTCAGGTCAGCAATTATCTTGGATAAATTTAATAATATAAGTTCCTTAACTTTAAACATTAGACCAAAGCAATTACGTGATCTTGATTACCTACCTGCATATAAACTACCTATAACTGTTAATGTGTATAGCATGAGAACGTGGGAATATATTCTACCTGATACCTTAAATAAAATTCCTAAAAATGTACAATCAAATATTGTTTCTAGTTCATATAAAAAATGTAAAAAATTATTAAATTATTACTTTTCTGGTGACATCACTTAAGTTTTACTTAAGTAGGTAAAAGTTTACCTGTTTATATTTTTTTGCAAGTACATATTGTGAGCGAGTTTGCTTCCTCCACTTTGTCACATAAACCTTTATAGGTTTCAGACAAGTGTTAATTATTTGTTAATGCAGCTTGTAATAATTTTTTTGGAAAATAAAAGCAAAAAAAAAAAAAAAAAGTCTTATGGTCGAAAGTACACCGCTTTTACCTCCAAATGAAAATGATGCCGAAGAAAGTATAGAAGAAGACGAAGATGACGAAGAACATGTAGACGAACAGTTTGAGTCTGACTAATGATATATTGCAAAAAAACGCGAAAAATAATTTTGACCAGTTTTATAATGCGAATACTCCTATGTGCGTCGCTGGGCAGGGTAGCGTCCTTGCCAAATATTGGCAGGGCGTTGGCCAGCTCGACGACGGCATCTCGGAGGCCGCCCAATGCAGCGGCACCACCACCACCAGCAGCTGCCAAGGCAGGCAAACCTGCCGCTGCGCCGCCTACCCGCGCGCCGAACCCGCGCGCCGCTGCGCCTGCGCCCGCTCGCAGTGCTGCGCCGGTGCGCAACACCGCGCATACCGCGCGCCCCACCGCGCCGCTGGCCTCTGCCGCGCGCCCCGGAGGCCCACAGGCCCGCACGTACGCGCAGACCGCGTCACCTGCGTCGCCGGAAAATTTTCCGACTACCCTCACCCAGTCGCCGCGCTCGCCTAACATCGTAGCGAGCGCCGCTACGCGCACCGCGTCGGCCGCACCCCGCAGCTTGCTGGCGGGCGCGGCGGCACCAACCGCGACGCGCGCAAATACATCGAGAGATCCACGACTGCAGAGGGGTAACGCGTTACCCGCGACCCCCCCTGCACCCGCCTCACCTGCACCGCCGCGCGCCGCCGCGTACGACGCGCCAGCGACTTTCTCGGCCCAACCATCACGCGCTGGGTCGAACGTGTCACTGGCGTCGCTCGACGAGGCGCGCTCCGCGCCGTCGTCGCCATCCCCAGACGAGGAAGAGGAGATGGCCTTTGCCTCGCAGGAGATGCGAGCTCAGCGACGACGCCGCAGCACCGATGAGGAGACAGAGGCGAAGCGATACCGCCTGGACTCGCCGCGCTCACACGCCAGTGAGCGCCAGCCGCGGGGTCCGGGCGACTCATCGCCGAGCCACTCAACAGGACAGGAAGAGGTAAGTCCCACCAATATTACCCAGTCCGAGGCAGCCCCCGGCCAGGGCGCAGCTGCTAACAATGCGGCCCCAGGCGCCAAGGCCAAGAAGAGGCCCCGATTCCCGCCGCTGGTAGTCGAGAAGCTGCCTAACTGGGCGCAGCATTTCAGGACGATCGCGGCCAGGTTGGGCCGACCTCCCAACGCGCGCCCCTTCGGCTCCGGTGTACGATTCACGCCGGAGTCCGAAGATGAGTACCGCTGCATCCAGCGGTACCTAACTAAC
Organism: Ceramica pisi; assembly: GCA_963859965.1. Lineage (NCBI taxonomy): Eukaryota > Metazoa > Arthropoda > Insecta > Lepidoptera > Noctuidae > Ceramica > Ceramica pisi. The sequence continues at coordinate 8,746,000 of OY982528.1, read as the reverse complement.
CTCGAGAAAGAGGATGGCCTGAGCTGGTTTGCGTACTCGCTACCAGCGGATACGCTGCTCAAAGTAGCTATCCGGGGGCTGCCTTCAGAAACTGATCCGCAGGAGATCGAAGAGGAGCTCCGTACTCTAGGGTACCAGCCGGAGTACGTGCGCCACATTAGTGCACGACAAGGACGACCCTGTTGCGTCTTCTTCGCCATGCTCAAGCGGACGCTGGACGTGCGCCGCATATATGACACCTCAGTGTTCCTGCTGATGCGAGGTGTCAGAATCGAGGCATGGCGAGGAAAACGTGGGCCCGCACAGTGTCATCGGTGTCAAAAGTTTAGGCACTCGTCACACCAGTGCCACCGCCCGCTCGCCTGCGTAAGATGCGGAGAGGGACATGCGGCCAGAGACTGCCCACGCCCGAGGGAAGAGCCCGCGACATGCGCAAACTGCAAGGGCGCGCACCCGGCGTGTCACGTCAGCTGTCCCGTCTTCCAACGGGAGCTGAAAAACAGGCGAGCGGGGACTGTCGCCATCACGACAAGCAACCCGCGCCGCCCAACGAACGTAGACGGACCAAAAGAAGAGGCCCACGGAGGCGCGTCACTGATGGCGGCAGCCAACGGGCCCACAAACCGAGGTGGAGCTCCCGCTATCGGAGGGAGAAGGAAGAAGGGAAAAAGGGGAGGTAAAGGCAGGAAGCCAAAAACCTCCCCGCGACACAAGAGACGAACACCGTCCCCGAAGCCGTCCCTGCCAACAAAATAGCGCAGGCAAGTAACCACAAAGAAATCGCACCAGGTGGCGCCACCAACGCGCAACAAGAGCGCCCTCTACAGGGAAAAATCCCAAGCGCCAACAAAACCGCCGGCGCTGGCATCGCCAGCGGCCAGTCGGCGAACTACAGGAACCAACCAACAAAAATAACTCAAAAGGAATTCACTGCCTGCGCTATTAAGCTGCTTATGGAGCTAATAGGGCAATTAGGCATGGACAAGACGCGGGCCAAGTCATCCTTGACGGCCTCCTTCCGACATCTCCTGAGGGATCAGTCGCCCTCAGGAGATGTCGGAGGGAGGCGACCTTGTCTCTAAGGCCGCGGGCATTCCAGTGGATCATCCTTAACGACCTATCCATACAGGGTGAGCAGCTCAGTGAGGCCGTCAAGGATGACTTGGCCCGCGTCTTGTCCATGCCTAATTGCCCTATTAGCTCCATAAGCAGCTTAATAGCGCAGGCAGTGAATTCCTTTTGAGTTATTTTTGTTGGTTGGTTCCTGTAGTTCGCCGACTGGCCGCTGGCGATGCCAGCGCCGGCGGTTTTGTTGGCGCTTGGGATTTTTCCCTGTAGAGGGCGCTCTTGTTGCGCGTTGGTGGCGCCACCTGGTGCGATTTCTTTGTGGTTACTTGCCTGCGCTATTTTGTTGGCAGGGACGGCTTCGGGGACGGTGTTCGTCTCTTGTGTCGCGGGGAGGTTTTTGGCTTCCTGCCTTTACCTCCCCTTTTTCCCTTCTTCCTTCTCCCTCCGATAGCGGGAGCTCCGCCTCGGTTTGTGGGCCCGTTGGCTGCCGCCATCAGTGACGCGCCTCCGTGGGCCTCTTCTTTTGGTCCGTCTACGTTCGTTGGGCGGCGCGGGTTGCTTGTCGTGATGGCGACAGTCCCCGCTCGCCTGTTTTTCAGCTCCCGTTGGAAGACGGGACAGCTGACGTGACACGCCGGGTGCGCGCCCTTGCAGTTTGCGCATGTCGCGGGCTCTGCCCTCGGGCGTGGGCAGTCTCTGGCCGCATGTCCCTCTCCGCATCTTACGCAGGCGAGCGGGCGGTGGCACTGGTGTGACGAGTGCCTAAACTTTTGACACCGATGACACTGTGCGGGCCCACGTTTTCCTCGCCATGCCTCGATTCTGACACCTCGCATCAGCAGGAACACTGAGGTGTCATATATGCGGCGCACGTCCAGCGTCCGCTTGAGCATGGCGAAGAAGACGCAACAGGGTCGTCCTTGTCGTGCACTAATGTGGCGCACGTACTCCGGCTGGTACCCTAGAGTACGGAGCTCCTCTTCGATCTCCTGCGGATCAGTTTCTGAAGGCAGCCCCCGGATAGCTACTTTGAGCAGCGTATCCGCTGGTAGCGAGTACGCAAACCAGCTCAGGCCATCCTCTTTCTCGAGGTTAGTTAGGTACCGCTGGATGCAGCGGTACTCATCTTCGGACTCCGGCGTGAATCGTACACCGGAGCCGAAGGGGCGCGCGTTGGGAGGTCGGCCCAACCTGGCCGCGATCGTCCTGAAATGCTGCGCCCAGTTAGGCAGCTTCTCGACTACCAGCGGCGGGAATCGGGGCCTCTTCTTGGCCTTGGCGCCTAGGGCCGCATTGTTAGCAGCTGCGCCCTGGCCGGGGGCTGCCTCGGACTGGGTAATATTGGTGGGACTTACCTCTTCCTGTCCTGTTGAGTGGCTCGGCGATGAGTCGCCCGGACCCCGCGGCTGGCGCTCACTGGCGTGTGAGCGCGGCGAGTCCAGGCGGTATCGCTTCGCCTCTGTCTCCTCATCGGTGCTGCGGCGTCGTCGCTGAGCTCGCATCTCCTGCGAGGCAAAGGCCATCTCCTCTTCCTCGTCTGGGGATGGCGACGACGGCGCGGAGCGCGCCTCGTCGAGCGACGCCAGTGACACGTTCGACCCAGCGCGTGATGACTGGGCCGAGAAAGTCGCTGGCGCGTCGTACGCGGCGGCGCGCGGCGGTGCAGGTGAGGCGGGTGCAGGGGGGGTCGCGGGTAACGCGTTACCCCTCTGCAGTCGTGGATCTCTCGATGTATTTGCGCGCGTCGCGGTTGGTGCCGCCGCGCCCGCCAGCAAGCTGCGGGGTGCGGCCGACGCGGTGCGCGTAGCGGCGCTCGCTACGATGTTAGGCGAGCGCGGCGACTGGGTGAGGGTAGTCGGAAAATTTTCTGGCGACGCAGGTGACCCCCCACCGCCCCCCCCGCCCCCCCCCACCGCCGTCCCTCACACCGCTCTGGGTTTATCCACTCCTCTTTCTTTGTCCAGGCGATATTCCTTTGGAATGCGCTCCCTCTGAAAATCAGGATGGCAACAAGTCGGTTGTCCTTTAAGGTGAAGGCTCGTGAGCATATTCGCAAGAAGTTGGAAGAATCATTACAGCGGTAATTCGTTGGATTCATGTTTTCTTAATAATTTTGGTTATGTGTATGTATGTATTTATGTATTTATTATAGATTGTATTTTTTTTTCTTCCTCTCGGTTTGTATTTTCTATATGTTGCACCTACCATGCTGTCTCTGCACCACCCTAAGGTCGACTGGTAGAAAATGCCTATGGCATTAAGTCCGCCTTTGTACATTACTTGTGCATAAAGTTTTAATAAATAAATAAATAAATAAATAAATATTTGGCAAGGACGCTACCCTGCCCAGCGACGCGACGGCCGGATTTCCGCAGGCGGCGGGTCTTCAGGTGGGGCGCCGTCGCGGCCCGAGGGGCCGCGGGCGCCTGTTCGCGACATTTGCCGGCTCGATTGAGTCGAGTCAGCGGCGGACGACACGGGGAAGGACAGCACAGAAGGATGAACAATGGAACAAAGAAAGAAGAGCACAGTTACTTGTCGCGACCGAAAAGTGGGTACTTGGCGTCGGTTTGAAAAACGAAATAACGGCCCCGCGGCTGTGCAATCGAACAAGTCCGATTACACAGTCGTGGGGTAGTTGGTTGGCGCTAGGCTTGGGCTAAGTAACTCCACTAGAAGATTGGATATAAGACATATCATTCCAGCCAAAGACACATATCCCATAACTATATCCATATCCGCTAATCATATCCGCAGATATGATGACGAGAGAGAGTGAACTGAGCGAAGACAAATCCCATATCGCGGAACTATGTTGCTGTGAGAGATTTCAAAAGTTTCTCGCTCTCGCTCCAAGAATGTTGCTGTGAGAGATTTCAAAAGTTTCTCGCTCTCGCTCCAAGAACAAACTATTTGATTTCCCTTCATACTTTACGCTTCTAGTCACAGTAGTATATTTTTTTATCAAGCGCTACTCTCGCTGCCTGCGTATAGAACAGACGACCGAACGATGAACAAACCTAATCGTCCTTTCTCTTTCGCTCACTAGCCGCTGCGTTGTACGGTTGTATTACGCTCTCGCTCTTTCACTTCCGTCCGAACGAATGAACGAAACTGATATAGAGGATATATTTATTTGTTAGAAAGGGAATGAACGATTCATATCCAAAGTGAGACACATATCCGAAGATATAACTGTGTCCGGAGTTACTCATGCCTAGTTGGCGCGGTCCGAGCGAGCGTAGGGTAGACGTGAATAGTACGGTATTCACGTCTACACGCATAGCCGATCCAAACAGGTTTGTGGCGCTGCAGGCGATATTTATAGTGGTGAGGCGGGGGACGGGTCGCGCGAAGGGGCGCGCATATATATATGCGCGCCCCTTCGACCTCACGCCATAGCGCATAGAGGGGAGGTAAGGGTAGGAAGCCCAAAACCTCCCCCGCAACTCAAGAACGCAACAACCCAGAAGCAGTCCCTGCCAACAATCAAATAGCGCAGGCAACAAACACTAAGAAATCATCGACAGGTGGCGCCACCAACACAAAACTGGAGCGCCCCCTGCCGGAACCAACACTAAGCGCCGGCAAAACCGGCGGCGCTGACGTCGCCAGCGGAAAACCGGCGAACCAAGGCGCCACAAGCAACCAAGATTTTACTGCCTGCGCTATTAAGCTTTTAATGAGATTGCTCACAGCAATTAGGCAGGGACAAGACGCGGGGCAAGTCATCCTCGACGGCCTCACCGAACTACTCGCCCTTTATGGCTAAGCCGTTGAGGATACTACACTGGAACGCCCGCGGCCTAAGGGAAAAGGTCGCCTCCCTCCGTCACCTCCTGAGGGATCAGGATATCGACGTGGCGCTCATAAACGAGACACACCTGGGTCCTGAAGATAGGGCTAGGTTCCCGGGGTATCTCGTTTACAGGAAGGACGAACGGTCGGCATTAAACGTCAGATACCGCGGTCTGGCGGTTATGGTGAAACGGAGAGTCGTCCACCAAGAGCTCCCTCCGACGTCACTGCAAACAATGTACGCGCTGGGTGTTCAACTGCACGTGGCCGGCGAGGACATCAAAATATACGCAGCCTACAAACCGCCCGCAACTCACTTCGATTTATCAGAGTTGCGGGCCACACTTATCAATGATAAGGCAACCATCCTCGCCGGGGATTTGAATTGTAAACACCCAGCGTGGAACTCACATAACACGAATACCGGGGGGAGCCGGCTCTTCGCGGACGCTGAAGCCTTCGGTTACACAGTGTCCGGCCCTGAAACACCCACCCACTACCCGGACAACACCAACCACATGCCAGACGTGCTGGACATTGTGGTTCACCGAGGGCTTAACTGCCAGATCGCTCAACAAGTGATTGACGACGAGCTACAGTCGGACCACCATCCTGTGCTCGTCGTCCTATCGGGGATGCCGACCCGACTGAAGCCACCAGCGCCACGTCGATTACTGGACTGGACAAAGTTCGAAGGAAAGGTTGAGACCACCACACCAACTCGGCCTATAAGCACCGCCGCCGACGTCGACCCACTAGCGGACGACATCACTGCTTGCGTAAAACGCGCCTTGGAAGAGGCGACAACTACGCCACTGGCAGAGGGGAGAGGGCTACAGCCGCCCCTCCCACCGCAGTTACGCCACTTGGTCGCCGAGAAGAGGCGCCTACGCAAGCAGTGGCAACAAACGCGCTGCCCAACACTAAAAGCGCGACTTAACCGACTCGCGGAGAGGGTCAAGGCCGAGTTGAACGCAGTGGCCGCCGCGAACTGGGAGGAACGCATCGACGCCGCCGTCGGCAACTGGTCGTCTGTGCACCAGTTATGCCGACAACTCACGAACACCCCAGCTCCGGTGCGCCCGCTGCTTGGAAGCGACGGGGCGCTCAAGTAAGTAGCAGAGGACCGCGCGGAGGTCTTCGCAGAGCACCTGGAGCGTCAGTTCTGCCCGAACCCGACCACTCAGCACGCGCATGTCGCAGCGGTTGAGAAACACCTTGGGGACTACTTCGCCACGCCGATAGCTCCCGAGGAGGACGCCATCTTTTTCTCGCCGGGCGCAGTCAGACGCGCCATCCTACGCACGAAGCTACGCAAGGCCCCCGGTGCCGACGGTATCACCAACGCAGCGCTGCGCCACCTGCCGCACCGTATGGTCGCGGCCTTGGCGCGCCTGTTTTCGGGGATACTGCGCACGGGGGTCTTCCCCACCGCCTGGAAGGAGGGGCGCGTCATTATGCTGCCCAAGGCGAGAAAGAACGTTCTGAAGCCGGAGAGCTATCGGCCGATCACTCTGCTGCCCACCATCTCCAAGGTGTTCGAATCACTCCTGCTGCGACACCTACAGCCTCACATCGCACCAAGACCGGAACAATTCGGGTTTCGGGCGGAGCACAGCACGACGCTCCAACTGTCGAGGGTACTGCACCTGCTGTCATCAACAATGAACAAGAAGGAGTACGCGGTTGCAGTATTCCTCGACATGGAGAAGGCCTTCGACCGCGTGTGGCACGACGGCCTCACGTACAAACTGGCCACCTCAGATGCGCCCCGCCGCATCGTAAAAGTGGTCCAATCTTTCCTTGCCAACAGGAGTTTCCGAGTGGTGGTCGACGGCGCGCTGTCCTCCCCCCGCCCTGTACGAGCGGGCGTGCCGCAGGGCAGCTGCGTATCGCCGGCGTGTTACTCACGTTACACCGACGACATCCCAACTACGCCACAGTCGACGCTCGCGCTGTACGCCGACGACGCCGCGTACATCACTACCTCATTGAACGCGAAACACGCGGCGTCAAAGATGCAGCGCGCGCTCGACCTCCTCCCCGACTGGCTCGCCAAATGGCGACTGTCGGTTAACGTGGGTAAGACGCAGGCGATTGTTACAGGTTCAGCGCGCGTCCCACCCCCCCTGAAGTTCCAAGGAGTCGACGTCGAGTGGTCCCCCCGGGCGAAGTACCTGGGTGTGACCATCGACCGGCGGCTCTCGATGGGGCCGCACGTCCGCCAAGTCGCCGCGCAGGCAAACGTCGCCCGTGTACGACTCAAACCAGTGCTCTCATCCCAACTCCCGGTACGCGTCAAGTTGGGCGTGTACAAAGCGTACATACGCCCAAATCTGACGTACGCCACCCCAGCTTGGTTCGCCCTCACGGTGGAGGGGAACCGCGCCAAACTCCGCGCGCAACAACACCTCGCGCTGCGTACCATCGTGTCTGCCCCCTTCCACGTGAGGAACGACATAATACAGCGCGACCTAGGGATTGAGAGCCTGGACGAGTTCGTGCAACGTCTCGCGAAAGGCATGTTCGCGCGTGCCGACGCATCTGCCTGGCCGCACGTCAAGCAGATTGCGCCCTGGCATGCGCGCCCGCCTGACGCGAGACGCCTGCCCCGCGACCTGCTCGGGGACGTAGACGGCCCCGTCGCACCGGATTTGACGCCTGAGTAAGTCGCCCCAGACTACACGCGGCCTACTCAAACAGTAACACTGCCCACCCCACTCGCATCCTCGGCGCGCAACTTGTTCTAAGTTAATATAGGCAAGTTGCGCTCCGAAAACCCACACATGCATTTCTCCACAGGCGCTTGACTCACGCACCGAATTTGTTCTAAGTTAATATAGGCTTATTCGGTGCAGACGCACTGGGCGGTAGTACTCACACTACACGACCGCCCACACACAAACATAAGACGGCTCTGCGGTCCGGATCGTGATCGGCTAGCTCTGAGATCGAGACGGACGGGAGCCACATACTTACTCTGTAGGTGTGTCACCAAAGTCGGCACCCTCGTCGCTGGTCGTTCTCGCTGGGCCTCCCCCGGGTCACTGGGGGTCTCACTCGGCGGGGACTGACCGCCGTAGGTGCCGTGAAGAGGCGGCGCTGAGTTAACAGCGCCGCGACGCGCCTACAGATACTTACACAACAGATACACCTCGGGCGTGCGTTGCTATTTTATTATGGCAGGCGCACGCCACCACCCAATGCCGACACTAGGCTTTTGAATCTTACTAGTATGGAATCGAGAATGCAAGTACTCTTTTATTAATACTAGTTACTTGCAGACTCAACGCCACATCAAATGGCACCCCAAGGACCGGTCCGTTGTTACGGGCCGAGGAGCGCCACCTCAGTCAGGGGGCTTCGCCCCGACACTGACTGCCGCGCCCTCTAGAGGGTCGCAGCGACAACCACGTCACGCCATAGCGCCATGGGACGTCGTAGAGGTATGATCTATGGTGTGTTTAATAGGTAATAAGGGTAGGTATAATAAAACAAGAGACGCACCAGCTCAGCGCTATTTGTAATAGTAATTTTTAATAAATAACTGATAGCGGGGATGAGGAAGGGATCGCTGGCCAGCAAAAATGTGGCTGTATAAAATAAGTGTGGGCTCAGTTTGCCGCCAGTTCACTTCTCGCAGCCAACAAGAAAAAGGCTAAACTCTGCCCGTCAAGTCAGCCAGCTCCCCACTACTTCCTCGCTGCCGTCGTCGTCTGCCAACCTTAATTTCGTGTTTCATTTACGGCGTTCAGGCGATCCCGAACACTATCTATACTAATATTGTAGAGAGGTAACATTTGTTTGTATGTTTGTAAGTTTGTATGTAGGGGGTAATCTCAGGAAGTACTGGTCCGATTTGAAAAATTCTTTCAGTGTTAGATAGCCCATTTATCGAGGAAGGTTATAGGCTATACAGGGAAATTGAAAAAATACCCGAAACCTCTTAGGCAGTGAAAGTACACATGATTATAAGCAACTTTTGTTTTGGTAAAACTCCGAAATCTCGAAAAAAATATCAGCTGTTTCATACATTTTCATTGGCTAAATACTGCATTTTGTATGAAACAGCTGATATTTTTTTCGAGATTTCGGAGTTTTACCAAAACAAAAGTTGCTTATAATCATGTGTACTTTCACTGCCTAAGAGGTTTCGGGTATTTTTTCAATTTCCCTGTATATTATCACGCTAAGACAAATAGGAGCAGAGCATTCATGAAAAATGTGACGCAAACGAAGTTGCGCGGGTCAGCTAGTGAAACTATATACATATAACACACTCAACTTCGACATAGACCCAAACATAGCTTCCCTAACTGTAAAGCTTGTACAAACTAAGGGCGAAATGAGCCACACAGCTAGTAGCATAGAATAACATTACATCATAAATTCATGCTATGCATTTGTTTATCAAGGAAAAATTTTAAACTCATACAACATTATTTCTTGTAACTCATAAAAATAATGCAACACATTCATTAATTCACACAATCATCCACTTTCATTAATAAATTGTGATATCACTTAGTTACAAAAATGTGATAATAGTGCATAATCTGCATGAGTTTATTGTAAAAAATTATGTAAGTAGGTGTGCAACTAACACTTAGGCTCGAATATCCTTTATAGCCCGCTGCATTGGAAGTTCGTAATTTTTTTGTAGATAGTACTCACAAATAGAAAGCTTTTTACAAAGTTTCAAGATGCGGAGAATCACGATTTACGAGATAAAATTAATTAAAGTTTCAAAAAAGTACGAAAATAGTACGCCATTTGCAAATTTTTAGGTTAGATAAATTGTCATGGTAGACGTCAAAGTTGACATTTCACGTTCCGTTGACGTCAGAAGTGTTTTTTGTTCAATTTTATGTCTTGTTTTTTTTCATAAATATCGCGGGTCTCAAACCATAGGGGCGTATATGCAAAAAGGCGATTTTTCGTTTATAATGCAATCGGATTCTACTATAAGCAATACATAACCTAAATTTTTCTTATAATTTAATACTAATTACTTTTTGCATAAATTGCAAAATATTATTTGCCGTAAGCTAGACAGTCTACAATTATTTTTAGGCCATATAGCCGTATAATAGACGTAAGAGCAATATTATTGCTTATTAAGGCAGTTTTGATGTGCCTTATAGACGTATGCACTTACGACTTTCAATTTTATTATGATCCATGGAAATCCAGTCGGGCCATAGAGACGTATGCACATACGACTATTTGTTTTGTTTCAAGCTGAAATCATTGTGTCGAGCCATATAGACGTATGCGCATACGACCATCAATGTCAATATGATCCTGGGGATATTTAATCATCACTGCGGACGTATGCACATACGTCTACATAATTTAGTATTGCTGTCTCAAGAATGTATCATTACGCGGACGTATCGTCATGTCAACAACACGGAAACACAGTCATTCTGCAGTGAGCTGCCATAGCGAGTGGATGTAATTTTAATGCGTGGAATAACTTTAGTGAATTTACTGTGAACAATGAAGCGTAGAGACAATATCCTGCGTTTAGCACTAAACACTGATAATTTGTTTATCAATAATGGTAAGTAATTTTGATTATACCTTGTTTGCTTAAAATAATCTTATTGAAATGTCTGTTTTAAAGTATAGGTACCTACTGTTCATTTGATTAATTAGGGTGTTGTGTCGTTTTTATTGCTGAATTATTGTTGTTATTATAACAATAACGTAAATAATACTGATGTAGGTAGTTTTACGATCGTTTGTTTCAAACAGGTAAGTATCTTTAGCGCGAGTTGGTAGGTATGATATTTGTAAAATGTTATATTGAATTAAAGTAGGTACCTATTACGTATATACTGTTACCTATATACTGTACCTATTACATATAAGTACAGCCTCATCTGCAAGCTACGCCTCGAGTTCTGGAAGAGATGGTCTCAAGAGTTCATAGCAGAACTCCAGCAGCGATCCAAATGGAAAATTGGGTCTACCGGGCCAAAGGTTGGAGAGATGGTATTAATAAAGAACCAGAATCTGCCTCCGCAACGCTGGCGCCTAGGCCGCATTACACGTCTCCACATGGGCGCAGACAACACTTGCCGGGTGGTAGATATCTACACATCCAAGGGAACAGTCCGCAGAGCTATCCACTACATCGTCAGGCTGCCGGGTGAAGAAGAACCTGTTGAAAGCTAACTCTTTCAAGGCTGGGAAGATGTACACGCGCAAGGTGTACCAACCTACAGGCGCGCAGAGAGAAACACCAGCGCCTTCAAAAGTGATTCCGTTTCCGGCCGGCGTATCGCGCAGGACGAGCACGCAGCGGGGAGAGACGTGCGGGGAACGGGACGCAGCCGCGCGGCGCGGGCGACCGTTCCCCGCACGTCTCTCCCCGCTGCGTGCTCGTCCTCGTCACTACAAACTGACGAAATAAATAAATCACATACTTTTCTATTTAAATTATGTCAACTCGAATCATTTGATACGGAATTAATATCTATAAATAAAGGTCTAGGAATACTTAAAAATTCTAAATTATTTAATTTAAATCCTTTTCTTGACTCGGAAGGTCTATTAAGAGTAGGAGGTCGTCTTGACAATTCAAGCTTTGATTACAATAAAAAACATCCTATCATATTAGATTCTAAACATAGACTTACCCTTTTATTAATGCAAAGTGAACATCATCGCTTATTTCATGCAGGTCCACAATTATTATTAGCTTCTATAAGAGAAAGGTACTGGCCTGTAGGTGGGAGGGCCTTAGCACGCAAAGTAAATAAACAATGCATTGTATGCACTAGATTTCGTGGTAAGACGATACAGCCTATAATGGGCAATCTACCATCAGCTAGGATGCGGCCTACTTTCCCTTTCCACTCGACTGGTACCGACTTCGCAGGACCGTTTCAAATCTCTTGTAAAAAGGGAAGAGGTAATCGAATAACAAAATGTTACCTTTGTCTATTTGTTTGTTTAAGTACCAGAGCTGTGCACCTAGAGCTAGTGAGTGACCTCACTACATCAGCATTTATTTTATGTTTGCGAAGATTTGTGTCGCGCAGAGGTAAGCCCTATGAGATTTGGTGCGACAATGGCACAAACTTCGTGGGGGCAAACAATGAACTAGGTAAGGTGCTACGCTCCAGTCGTGACTCAGTCATTGACTATACGGCCAACGAAGGCATTTCATTTAAATTTAGTCCAGCTTATTCACCGCACTTTGGTGGGCTCTGGGAGGCGGGCGTGAAGGCAGCTAAATATCATTTAAAGAGAACGGCAGCTAATGTGTCTCTTACTTTTGAGGAGTTATCAACTCTGTTCACACAAATAGAGGCGATCCTTAATTCTCGCCCTCTCTCCCCTTTATCTTCTGATCCCTTTGATTTAAACCCTTTGACCCCCGGGCACTTCCTTATCGGACGGCCACTGACGTCGGTGCCCTCTTTTCAGGCTGAAGATTCCAGACCGAAGTACAGCCTCATCTGCAAGCTACGCCTCGAGTTCTGGAAGAGATGGTCTCAAGAGTTCATAGCAGAACTCCAGCAGCGATCCAAATGGAAAATTGGGTCTACCGGGCCAAAGGTTGGAGAGATGGTATTAATAAAGGACCAGAATCTGCCTCCGCAACGCTGGCGCCTAGGCCGCATTACACGTCTCCACATGGGCGCAGACAACACTTGCCGGGTGGTAGATATCTACACATCCAAGGGAACAGTCCGCAGAGCTATCCACTACATCGTCAGGCTGCCGGGTGAAGAAGAACCTGTTGAAAGCTAACTCTTTCAAGGCTGGGAAGATGTACACGCGCAAGGTGTACCAACCTACAGGCGCGCAGAGAGAAACACCAGCGCCTTCAAAAGTGATTCCGTTTCCGGCCGGCGTATCGCGCAGGACGAGCACGCAGCGGGGAGAGACGTGCGGGGAACGGGACGCAGCCGCGCGGCGCGGGCGACCGTCTCCGCCGGCCTCTATATAAACAGCGAGCGCTCAGACTCGCGCCAATTCGGAACGACTCGCCACCGGGAGCACACACGTGAAAAACTGTAGTATTTAGCCCCGCTCGGCCAACCTGCACAACTTATCTTATTGTAATTATTATAATAATATACAATTAGTATCAAAGTCTTCCGTTTTCATTCATCTCTCCCACACAGACTGCGTGTATTTTTTTGTTTATAATCCTACTAATATTATAAACGTGACAGTTTGTATGGATGGATGGATGGATGGATGAATGGATGGATGGATGTTTGTTACTCTTTCACGAAAAAACTACTGAACAGAATTAGATGAAATTTGGCACACAGATGGTTTATAACCAGGATTAACATATAGGATAAGTTAATCCGCGGGGCACAGCTAGTTTAACATCAAGTTATTGTTAGAACTAGCTGCGCCCCACGGTTTCACTCGCATAAGTTTCGATCCCGATGGAATATCGGGATAAAAAAATCCATCCATCAATACAAACTTGCACGTTTTATATGACTGGCCTTATGTTTTATAAATTACAGGGACTTATGTTTTATAAATTACAGGATCTCGGACTATGGACGACTACGAGGAGTTACCACTTCCAGTCGAAGAACCAATTCGAATTTTACATTCATCGCCAGTGAATACATCCAGGGATTCACCTCTGACAGTTGAACAACAAGTGGTAATAGTTGAAATGGAAAACTTAGGCTTTATTGGCAGTTTCTGCGACAATAGTACCAAAGATATTTCATTAGCCTCATATTTGTCACCAATGTCAGTATTAATACCCAACGAAATACCTATTGAAGAGCCAGAATATTCATCAGTTCAAAGTAAACAAGAGCTTACACCACTTTTTACTCCAATCCAATCTGTGCAACCATTGTCAAGCCCTAGCATATTATTAGAAACACCCAACAATACATCTAACATCAATAATGAAACATTACCAGAAACAGGGATAGACTTTGATGATGATGATTCTGTGGCAGACCCTAATTACGTTCCTTCAGATATTGAAAGTCAGCCATCTCCTATGTCACCAATTTCACCATCATCTAATCAACCTCCTCCACTAAACAATTTGAATACCCCAAAGCAGTCTTTTGAAATAGAAGAGCCAGTATCAGTAAACTCCATTAGTGAAAGTTATCAGGAGGAGGTTGATTCCCCTTTGCCAAAAAGAAATAAAAGAAAGTTACCAGAACTGTGGAAAAAAAACCAAAGGAAATTTAAAAGAAACAGTGGTGCTGCATATACGTCGGCTCTAGGCAAGAATAAACCTGCAAAAGAGTGTAGCTATGAACCATGCAAATGTCAAAAACAATGTCACTTAAAATTTGACAGTGAAACAAGACAAAAGCTTTTTGATTCTTTCTGGGGCTTAGGGGGTCTTGACAGGCAAAGAGATTTTTTGTCCAAAAACGTAACTGTAACTGGAGCTACAGGATCACGTGTTGAAAATTCTAGAAGAAAATTTACACGCCAGTACAGTTTTAAAGTAAATTCAGATACCGTTTTAGTTTGTCAGCCTTTTTTTTGAAAACATTGCATATTAGTGACAAAATGGTCCGCACTGCTTTAGATAAAGCACGCAGAGGAGTTTGCGAAATTATATCACCCGATAAACGAGGTCGACATGTACCATCAAATAAATATGACAATATAAAAATTCAATGCGCCAAAGATCACATTGATTTGTTTCCAGCAGTACCATCACACTGGTGTCGTAAAGATACAAAAAAAATATATTTGGAGCCTACATTAAATAGAGAAAAACTTTATCAATTATATAAAGAACATTGCATGGAGAATAACAACGTTCCTATCTGCAAGACTTCATACAAAGAATTAATACTGGAAAAAAATATAGATTTTCACAAGCCGAGAAAAGACCAATGTTGGTGTCATAAGTTCTTCTTCGGATAACTGCTCACAGTTATCCGAAGAAGAACAGAAAGAAAAACAGGAGGAGTATGAAGAACATGTTAATAGGAAAGAATATGCCAAAGAAGAAAAGAAAACTGATAAATTAAAGGCAATGGTTGACTCTACTCTTCTTGTCTGTACCTTTGATTTCGAAGCAGTGTTATATTGTCCATTAGTTTTGGGTAAACCTGTATTTTATAAAAGGAAATTGGGCTGTATGAATTTCACAATAAATAATGCAGTGAGCAAACAGGGCTACTGCTTCTTTTGGCCAGAGTACGAGTGGAACAGAGGGGCAAATGAAGTCTCAACATGTTTGTATACTTATATCACCAAGCTTACCAATGTGGAACACCTGATTCTTTATTCAGATTGCTGCCCAGGACAAAATCGAAATTCAGTGGTTGCTACAATGCTAAGATATGTAATTATGTCTCCAGAAAATAATGTAAAAATTATTGATTACAAGTTTCTCGAACCAGGTCACACCCACATTGAATGTGACAACATGCATTCTACAATAAAACGGGCTTCAGAATTCGCCAAAATCTACATTCTCGAAGACTGGCTAAATGTGATAAGATTGGCACGGAAAGACAATCCATACATTGTTGAGGTGTTAGACCATTCAAAATTTAAAGACTTTAAGGCAATGCGAGGTATCTCAATTGGTAACACAATAAAAGCCACGGATGGAACGATTTTAAAATGGGCTAACGTCAGATGGATACAGGTGAGGAAAGATGTTCCCAATTCGCTTTTTTTCAAATTCGATTACTGGGAAGAATTTAAGGAGGTAAGGTTTACCAGAAAAGTAACGCGGTCAGACATTTCCTATTCTATGGATACAAATCTGTACTCAGAACCACTTCCACTAAAACAAGTTAAATATAAAGACCTCATGGCTATGTGTAAGGATGGGACTATTCCAAAGAATTACCACAGCTATTACGAAAATTTGCCTGTAGTAGACGAAAATTCAGAGGCAGGAGCTACAAATGACGACGACGACTTAACCCTTGCTGCAACAAGAGCATCTTATATACGACGTCGACCTAGGAACAAAAAGTAATTAAGGAAAGCTTAAATATCTACAGCATGTATCAGAAAGGTGTGCTTTCTAATACACGCCTTAGGTATACATCACTTGTGCAATGTTTCATCTGCTATTACTTTTTTATATGTTTATTTAGTATTTTATTGTTTTAGAGAATTTATTCTCCTTGGTTTTTATGACTAAGTTTCTTTGAAAAAATTCGATTTTATTCTTTATAAAATTTTATTTTCTGTGTAGCCTTTTTAAGTTTCAAATAATTATGTTCATAAGAAGTTTTTTTAAGATTTTAGTTTTATTTGGTTTCTTGTAAACTGCTTTGAGCTCAATTTTAAATATTTGTGATTTTAAGTAATTTGAAATAATTGTGTTCAGATTTATGAATAAATTTTATTTTTATATATGATTATTTTTCTTTTCACACAGAAAACATTGTGTAATTACTACCATTTGTTTTTTTTGTCTAGATTGTAGAACAAAACTGGTTTATACCTCTACTTTGAATTCAAACACCTCTCAATATAATGACAAGCCAGACAGGCGCATGAATTTTAAAAATCGCGCAAATAACATTAATTTTGATGGGTTTTCATTCCTAAATTGCAATATTTTGAGTCATCAACTAGGTGAAAACAAATATAGGTATAAATATTAATAATTCAAGGAGAAGAGTTTTACGTCCATAAATTCCATGCATTTTTGGGGGAACTTTGACGGAGTTTTACCGTATATTCGTCATGGCAAATAGACGTATCAGCTAAAAACTAGTGTTATAGAGGGAATAACTTAAAATCAAGCATTCCATATTAACTGCAGTGTACATATATAGCTACATGCAATAACACAAAAAACTGGCTCAAACACAAGAAAAGTTGTTAAGTTTTTTGTTTCTCCTGAAAAGTAGGGGTTTTGTGGATACGCCCCTATGGTTTGAGACCCGCGACATAATATTTTTATATATTCACATACTTAAAGTACGGAATAAATGTGAACCAAGTGAAGTGCCATTGGATGCAAGAGCGAGCGAAGCCAGCTCTGGACTTGTGGGCACCCCGACTCGGACAGGTTAGGTTACAAGGGAATGGCGCCATTCCCTTCGTGGTTATTTTTTTATAAACCACTCAGAAGTAGGAGCCCCGCGAAGCGGGGCTCCGTCGACTGGGCCTCCGGACTGAATATAAAACTTTTTGAGGTTAGGTTACTATAATTAGTTTTTCTCAAGAACGGTCTGTCGCCTTTACATGGGAGTGGTGCTAGGGCATAGGAGCACCTCCCCGTCCCTCCTCCTGCTTAACGAAACTCAATTTTACCTGTTTTTCTAACTCAAATGCTATTCTAACCTCAAAACTTTAACCATGGATATCTCCATAACCGTGGGGCTCCGGGGGGTGGGGGTGGTGCAGAGGGCACCCCCTCCCCCCACCTCCCCCCTCCACCCCCTCCCGACCCTTAAATCAGCGGGCTATAAAGTAAATTTTAACCAACACTTAGAACCAAATAAACAATTTATTTTTCTTTGTTAAGTATTGCATATCCGACTTGGGATCCTAAAAGTGTTATGCTATATATATTATAAGATCTAATTGTACACAGTTACGCAATCGCATTAAATAAATCTTATTCTTAATGTTTGCCATTTACCTATGTCTGGTATGTAAGGACCAAAGTAACTAATAATATTTAACATATATGTAATTCTAAATGCACTTACGGGTTTTGCTGCAGGCACAACATCTCTTCATAGGCATGGTCGACAAAATCCAATTCAAAAAGCAAAACAATAAAGTCCAAATTCTCAGCCAGAGGTCAGTCGATGATAGCGGGATTATCGGAATCCAAATAAAAGCCAGGTCAGTCGATGAAAGCGGTAGTATCGGAATCCAATTAAAAGCCAGGTCAGTCGGGAATAGAAATAGTGTAACAAGCCGGGTCGTCATTGAAAATTTACAAAATAAAAAAACGCATCACTTCAGAAGAAAATAAACGGATTGTGAGATTTGAAAACAAACAAACAGTTGACGTCAATAACACGTTTCAGTCCTGAATCGGTAATTCTGTTTTTATTGTAAATACGCAATTCAAGTATATATTTTTTAGCTTTTTCTAGAAAAGCAAATATTTCTTTTGCATTACCTGAACTATCAGGCTTTTTGAAACCAAATTTGTCACAAGGTCTCGAATTTAAAATGTCGAACAAGTCATTAAATAATATTATGAAGTCTTTAGTGGGCCCCGAATCTTTAAAATTTGATGGACGAAGTGTGTCTTCGCAAAGCTGCAAAGCATTTGCGACACTTCTACTTAAAAATTGTGTGGCTAACTTGACTTTCATAATTTCATTGCGAAAATTTAAGTGCCGTTGTGTAAGTCGGTTGGCAAAATTTAAACCCTGGTTTGTCTGCAGTTTGTTAAGATTTTTTAATAGTTGCCACCTTACCTCTTTATTTTCATTATTAAAAATAACTGACTTCGCTTCAAAAGTGTTGCACACTAATTTAATCATGTGGCATGGATCTAGGAAAACTGCAACTTCTTTATTGGTTTCAGGATGTTTAAATGTAGTTTTAAGTTATCAATAACGCGCAGTTTACAGCCTAGAACCGCTGCAGTAGACAAGTTAGCCGCACAACCATCGAAAGTCAAACTTACTATGTCAACGGCTGCTGCATGACTATGTCTTAAACAATCCATGATTAAAGTAGCCCTCGTCTCTGATGATAACCCTTTGACAAAAAAGTAAGCTACAGGAATTTTCCAGTTTTCACTTAAACATACTAAAATAAAAACAAATGCTTCTGTTGCAATTTCTTTGTTTTCCGAAGGTCCAGAACCATAATTTACTAATCCCTCTGTATTTTTGCCTGTCCATTGAGTTTGATGTCTGTGTGGGTCGTCTTAGGGGCAAGACGACCCACTGACCGCGGATATTTGATTTTCACCGTTAAATATTTGGTCAGTGGGTCGTCTTAGGGGCGGATTTTTAAGAAAGAATTTAGTTAGAACCTTCTTCTTAGAAAAAGATTTAAAGTGTGGATATACCCCATAACTCATAATTTACTTTGCGTTTCAGCTTCCAGAAGATGGACATATTTGTCAGCCCTGCTTCTTGCTGCTAACTTCAGAAGGTGCCAATCATAGAATACTGGGCCACACTATGGTGTGCCTTGGTTGTGGCCGATCAGTAAGGGATATAAGACATCATATAATTGAATCGGGGTCACCAATTCTTCTGCAATTTTCTTATACTGCAAGACTTCAGGTATGATTATTATTCTGTATCACAGTAATGATTTATTGTAATGTATGGAAATAATACAAAAATAAGTGATTATCAACAAACATAATTTTCCCAGCGGGCCCTTTCTAATAATAAGTAAAATTACACTATTTGCCAGTGCAGACTGCCGGACTTCACAGCTTTTAGAACATTATGGCTTGTTGTTCCAGTGGGCAGCAACCTTGACTGCTAAACTGCAGCTTAGCAGTCAAGGTTGTTATGGGTTCGATTCCTAAAGTTGTCCCTTGTTAAATATTTGCAAGTGAGCTCAAGTATTTATTCTGTGTCTGCGTGTTAAGTATCTAGTTATGTACCTAATATTTAAGTAAGTTGCCACAGTAATATCATCATACATGGCTATACCATCCCAAACCAAGCAGAGTTAGTTTTAGAACAGATGACCTTTTGTGAGATGTCAAAAGACATTTATATGTGTTGAATAATTCGCAGGCATTTGCGAGGGCTTCTCGTATGATATTCTTACACATAATATTAAAAGTGATAAACTATTGTTATTTGTATGTAAGTTCTAAGAGCCAGAAATGTATGCAAGACCGAAAAAACATAGAGACTACAATCTATGTAACATTCATACTATTAAGCTATCACAAGCTATATTAGTTACAAGTCAATATTATGTATTTGTTTCAGGGGATAACAAGGAACTATGTTTGTCATCCCTGCTGGATGAGGGCTAACAGACAATTACATCAAGATTCATCTCGAGAAGAAACTGGTGAACCTACAGATAATACACGAAATGAAAATCCGATTTCACCACCACCAGATCCCCCCATCTTACCTCCACCGGCTGATTTACCACCAACCCGTAGTTCTACTGTAATTACATTACCTAACTATAAGCGGGCTTCAAATACTTCTGCCCATTGTATATTTAATAGATGTTATAATAGATCCTTTTATCTAATACCTGATTTTGTAAAACGGATTTTAATCACCGATCATAATTTTTATATTCCACGTAGTTCAAGAGTATGCGAGTTACATTTATATGCAAATCAGGGGCATGAGTTACCTCAAAATAGTATGGCATTTTCTTCTTTTAATGCCAGTCAAATAGAGGATATAATCAAAATATCAAAATGCACAGAGGAATATATTAATTTTGAAAATATCCATGTAATGCCCAACCATCTGTGTCATTATTGGACAGGACTTACAGTAACCGAGTTCATTAGCTTATTGAATAGTTTGCCAGCACTTGATGTACGGAAACCAAAAACAGCCTTAGCCATATATTTAGCCAAGTTAAAGTCTGGTGAAAGCAACCGTAGATTGTCAACCATTTTTAATATTCCTAGAGCTACTTTAGAACTTAGAATGAAAAAAGTTAGATCTTGTCTTTATGAGAATTTTGTACCACAGCATTTAGGAGTCAGTCATATAAATCATTCCGAAATTGTTGCCAGGAATTTACGAATTCCATCTGCTCTCTTCAGTGACCCAGAAGTAGCTCCTGAGAATAGGCCTGCTGTAACCATATTTGATGGTACATATATTTATCTTCAGAAAAGTGCAAACTATATGTTTCAAAAGAAAACTTATAGCTTACACAAATATGACAACTTAGTCAAGCCATTTTTGATAGTGTCATGTGATGGTCATATTATTGATGCTGTAGGTCCATTTCCTGCAACTCAGAGTGATGCAGATATCATGAACAATTTGTTCGAAAATGAAAATGGTGCTTACCGTAGACTTTTTAGAGCGAATGATATATTTATATTAGATCGTGGATTTCGCGATGCTATACCAACTTTGGAACGCTATAACTATAAAGTTTATAAGCCAGAATCACTTGACCAAGGACAAACTCAATTAACTTATGCCCAGGCTAATAAAAGCAGAAAGGTGACACTTGCAGTTGGGTAGTCGAAGTTGTCAATGGAAGGTTTAAAAGGGATTTTAAATTATTTAGGCAACGGTTTTTCAATCTAGCTGCTAATCATTTAATGATTGATTTTAAAATAGCAGCAGCTATTTTAAATAAATTCCATCCTTGTCTCATAGATAGACCAAATTGTGAACAAATTATTCAAAGGGCTTTACGGTTCATGGATGTGCCAAATCAACTAGGGCAATTGGTGAATGAATTTAATTTAAATCGGAGCACAAGAATTGACGGTAATCTACCGCAACTGGAGAGGTTTCCAATATTTACGTATAATCAGTTGTTGTGATTCTCATTAGGGCCATACCAAGTCAAACAGGCAAGATTATATTATGGGGAACACATCAGAGAAAATGGAGTTTATGAGGTGGAAGTGTGTCCAGAACTGGATCATTCCCAGGAGATGGTCCTAAATGTAGGTGGAAATGCGCCCTATTTATTAAGGGGGCGTATAAAGTCAAGGCATACTAGTCAAAGAGTATATTATACATACCTATATTATGTTTGATGTTGAGCCCAGTAGCAACTGCCCACTAGAAGCTATTTTGGGCTACTATTGCAGCTGCTTGGTCGGTAATAGGACGGTAGGGTGTTGTTGCCACGTGGTGACAATGATCTGGTACTTAGGCTGGACAAGACACCAGACCAATATTACTCCACCAGCATCATTTTTAGACGGCATTTTTGTAAGAATTATTGAATATTAAATAATTCTTGCAAAAGTTATTCAATGTTTGTTTTTTTTTGTAACACTGCAATCCTTTATGACACTACCTAACCTTTTATCAAGTGTGAAATTAAATGTTTTCTATTCTATTATCAAGAGTATCCAGTTATACATATTTTGGGTAACTAATGATTCTATTCCTGTCCTACTACTCTCACAAGGTTTAGAATTTAGATTACACTTGGCACATTACATCTCATCAGACAAGAGAGAGGCCTGGATTTCTAACAATGTTTTCCGTCACGTTATAGAAAATTATTGAACATGATTTCTAAAGTCTAATTGGCTTAATGGTCATCCATTCATTGACAAGCGTAGCTTACCCATGCAGAATAATCTGGCTACCACTTAGTTATAAACCCGAGGAGGTTCATGACCAAGACATGTTTTTGTTCATTTCTAAGAAATCTGAAGTTACTGAACTATGTAACATTTACAATTAATTTAAAAGCACACTAATGTCAAAATAAAGCAAAATTCGTTAATGTACATGAATTTTTAGATGCTAGGCAGAGTGCCCTAAGTAAATTGGCCATCTCTTTTGCGAAGCGCTGCTGGGTATTTCTTCCTAAAAATTTTCTTAGACTTTTTTATTTGCAATAATTAAGATCCGAAAATTGCTGTTCCGTGAGATAATTCTTTTTTTTCAAATCCTTTATAATGTTTTTCATGCTTCATGCTTGTTATTTTTGTTTTTAATCTGCTGTTTTGGATTTTAAGAGCATTATTTTTTTTCTGTAACATTTTTTTTTCTACAACTAATTAACGAACTCGCGTCCTAAGCTTTGCTTTTCTAGGGGTGTCGAATACTGAATCCATGTCGGATATATCAACATTGTCCAGACTGGTAGGTGAGCGAAATTGTGGAACATCATCATTGTCCTGAAATATAATAAATTCTCTTAATTGATACGGTAATTATAAATGATATTTGAAATTAATTGACCAAGATTGAATGCACGGATCACGTAATTACATAAGTTACGACCATTTTTTTCTTGTTGTGAAAATAATGAACTTGTTATGATGTATGGTTTAGAAATTAGAGACATTTATGCTCAATTACATATTTATTGTAATAACCAGTTAGGTACAAGAAGACACGTCTTACTCCGGGGCCTGACATCTACAGGAAGCGGCTAGTGATGTCCAGTTCTCCGTGAACCGAAACTACTAGAGATGTGACAGACTACTAGAGATTATAAACATATAGTTATCATTATACTAACATCTCCCCTTTTCAGTATTTATTTATCAAAAATAAACATATTTAAACTTGACTTAAAGTTAACACAAACCTAATTATTGAGTGTGTTCAAAGTGAACAACTTTTATGAACTGTTTAGAAAAGAACTTACTTTTAAATACCGAGTACATAATACAATAAACTTATGAACTAATTTAAACAATATTTCTTGGGTTTTCTTATTTCTCTTCCTGACCTAGTTTTATAATTTATATTGGATGTATTGTCTGCTACCATCTGTCTTTCACCTATCTTTTCCTTTTCTTTGTTTGCAGTTGTAACATCATTGGATTGCATGTCATTGTTGTCAAACTTGTGACAACTTTCATTGCATCTGAACCTGATCTGTATTCTATTTCTCCTATAATTATTACCTTTGTTGTCTTGTATTACATATGATCTTTGACATTTTAATCTTTCTATTACAATGGCTGGAAGCCAGTCTGAATCTGGTTTTTTCATAAAGGTTACATGATCTCCTAGTTGTAAAATTGATAGTGGTTTTTTATTCCTATCATAATAGTATTTAGTTTGAGCACGGTCTTTTTCAAAGCCTGTTTTATAATCATTGAAAGTAACTATCTTCGGTTTAAGTTTGTCACTACTAACTGGTATATGCATTCTTAAGTTTCTGGACATTAACAATTGAGCTGGCGAAGGAAAGTTAGCTTTTGGTGTATTTCTATATTGTAATTGTGCCATGTATGGATCTGAGTTGGACTCTTGACATTTTCTTAATAAATTCTTCATAATTTTAACTGAACTTTCAGCCTGACCATTTGACTTTGGGTGATATGGACTTGTAATTTTATGTTCAATATCCCAATTGTGTAAGAATGACTTGAATTCTACTGAATTAAATGGGGGTCCTCCATCTGATATTAATGACATTGGTATACCGTGGCGTGCAAAAATGGATTTTAATAAAATGATTATGTTACTTGCTGTATGTTGACTGTTTATTATTGCAAGCTCTATGTACTTAGAATAATAATCTGTGACTACTAGATAATTTTTGCTATTAAAATGCATTAAGTCTATCCCAACTTGTTGCCATGGATATTTAGTTATACTGTAACTTTGAAGTGGTTCTTGTTGATTATTGGATTTAAATTTTGCACAAATAAGACATTGATCGACTATGTTTTTAATATCTGCACTCATATTAGGCCTAAAGAGTATATTCCTAGCTAGACTTAGGCATTTATTTATGCCTTGATGACCTTCATGCACTTTGTGTAATATTTCACTTTGCATGGACTTGGGAATGATCAACTTGTCGCCTTTGAAAAGCAAATCATTGATGACATGAATTTCACCTTGGATATTCCAATATGGTTTTAGACATTGACTTACTTTATCTTTACTATTAGGCCATCCCTCTAAACAATATTCTTTTAATAACTGTATTTCACTGTCCTTATTGGTTGCTTGACTAATTTTATCTTTGTATTGTTGTGTGATTGCTAAATTAGAATATAAAGAATTTACATGACATACTAGATCAGACTCATACTTTGGAATATAGTTTTCTTTTAAAGCAGCCCTAGACAATGTGTCTGAAATGAACATCTCTTTACCGGGTACATGAATTACATCTAAGTCATATGCTTGTAGTGCAAGCATCATTCTCTGCAAGCGTGCTGGTACATCATGAAGTGGTTTCTTAAATAGGTAGACTAATGGTTTGTGATCAGTATGAACTGTGACTCTGTTACCATAGACATATTGGTGAAATTGTTCACAACCAAATTGAATAGCTAGTAGTTCTTTCTCTATTTGAGCATATCTGTCTTGAGTAGAAGTTAAAGTTTTAGAACTGTATGCTATGGGTTGCTTATTTTGCATAAGCACTGCACCTAGTGCTGACTTCGACGAATCTACTGACAAAACAAGTTGTACGTTGGGGTTATAATGAGCTAAGACTGGTGCTTTTGTTATCTCTGCTTTTAGATTATCTAGACATTTATTGCAACTTTCATCCCATACCCATGTTGAGCTTTTTTTTAACAGGTTTCTTAATGGTTTAGTTTTTTCAGACAAGTTTTCAATAAAAGGTGGTAAATAATTGATCATGCCTAAGATTCTTTGCAAGTCTTGACATTACTTGGAGTTGGCATACTAATAATGGCTTTAACTTTTTCCTGGTCTGGCTTTGCACCATGTTTATTGAAGACATAACCTAGAAAACCTACTCTTGGACTGAAAATATTCATTTTGACTTATTTAGCTTTAAATTTGAATCTCTAGCTCTTTGTAGGACTTTTTGTAAACGTTGATCATGAATTTCTTTAATTTCTCCATACACCAAAATATCATCGACAAATACTAAGACCTTCTAAATCTGCAAATATATCTGTCATTATTCTTTGAAATATCTCTGATGATGCATTTATACCATAAGGTAACCTTAAATAACGATAACGACCAAATGGTGTTTGAAATGTACACAGATCTGAACTAGCATTATCGAGTCTTATCATCCAAAACCCAGAATATGCATCTAGATGGGAAAAGTAAGAAGCACCTTTTAGAATTGACCTTATTTCATCTATGGTTTTAAGTGGATAGTGTTCCCTAATTATACCGTATGTCTACGACATATATGCAATCCTTGAAACCACATACTAGTTATGGTATTTGATAACGCTATACAAAAAAGTAACGAAATCGGTCCAGTAGTTTTGTCAAAAAGTCGAGTTTTAATTTAAAGCAAATTTGAACACTCTGTAGAATTGCAACAGTAGGTTAATAGTACAATGAACTTGAATCCTTGAACATTGAAAAGCGACGTTGCCACGCTGTGCAATCATTCACCTACGCAGTTGTACTCATTTTACCGATTTACCTAAAATGCGAACTCGGTACACCTAAACGACAGGCGGGACTTTAATTTGTTTGTATTGCATTTTAATTGAAAACAGAAAAAAGCTGTTGTGGCATAGTTGAAGGTCGTGGGTGAGACCAGGCAAGCACTTTTCATTGTGTAATTTATTTATCATCACTGCTCTCAAAACGGTGAATGAAAGAAAACTTCAAGTTTAAAGATGTCTTAGAAAAAAAAAATCGAAGACATGTGATTTCTACCAACCCGTATGCCCGCGTAGTGGATTGCAACCCACTCCATCTCACAGAGAAGAGGCTTTTGTCCCTAACCAGAGGGAACATTGTAGGACCGACCATTAAAAATCTTAATGTTGTTTGTTTTTCGTTACATTCGTACGTGAAATTTCTCCTTGTGAAATGTTCTTGACCTGTCACGGCCGAAATTTTATTTTGTTATTTTTACTCAAATTCATTTTCACTGAGACACTCCAACAATACCTGCAAGTGTACACGGATGATCACGACGGCGCGGTTCGTTTGTCGGCTTAGTACAAACGGACGCGGCACGCGTGTGTCGGCTTTTTCAAAGGCCTTCGGCTTTTGGCGAGGAGGGGCGCGGGGAGCGGGTTGCGCGCGCGCTCAACGCGTAGGGTTGGACACAGTTATCGACAATATTATCAGCTTTCTCTCATTGTCTTTTGAAGAGGATAATGATCGGTTAGCAAAAAAGATGTTCTATTTTTAATGGACATGGTTAGTTTAGAATTATTATAGCACCACTATGTACCTACCTACCTATTCTGATGAAAAACTATAATTGAGTGGATTTAGAGATAAAAAATAATGTAATAATGTTTACATTTTAGGAAGAAACATCCTATTAAAAAAACGTACTCACCCGTTTTCTACATTACTCACTATCTAGGTAGTACCTACGGTAGTTTCGTAAGTCGAAACGTACAAAAATTAAAATTTATTTTAAAAGTCCAATAAATTTAACTATCATTTCACTGTTAAATACGGTTATTAAACAAAAGTACGAGTATTGTAATGCCTTGATTGCGTATTAAGTCTTTATTAGATAAGTAATTGTAGAAAAGTATCGATAAAAGATAATTATTACATTGTTTACCCTATTTACCTATGACTTTTATTTTTTGCCAGTACGGATGTAAGTTTTGTCAGTTCACCGCGAGTCTTCCGGGATAGCGTGTGTGCATTTCGCAAAGATTTGATAGGTACACGCATTGGTTTACGTGATTTTTGTTACTTACTTGTATGTATTAGTTTAATTATTTTCTTACAGTGAAATAGACACTGAGTAGGTACTGGACTTTTGTGTGTGTAAATTGTGTTTTTAATTTTATTTGTACATACCTAGGTACTTATTTTTTACGGTGAAATAAACACTCGGATCCTGGTCGAAATTTGTTGGGCAAGGTTCGGGACAACATTGTTCGGCGATGTCACTTGTGCATTCAAAAACGTGTTGGACATTTTGAACATGAGAAAATTTAAGTTTTAATCCATCTTGTGCTATGACATAATTTATTTAGATTAGTTCAGTAATCAACTTATCACGAAGTAAAAAAGAACGGGTGAAAAATAACCATAGTGAATTTCATCGCAATTGCCAAAGATAAATCAAAACGCCGCCGCGCGAGCATTGTTGCCGCACTTCTCGAGGTCAGTCGAGGTCAAGGTACGTTTTCTAAATAGGGTGATTTACTTTTACTAAATTTATTTTCATATTTATTTTGTTTGAAAACTTAAATTTTTTCATTTACGTTTTTTTAAATTTATAACAATTTATTTATACTTCTGTGGACAAGTGTTACTTGTGGTTTCAATTATTGCATATATGTCGTAGACATACTGTATACTTGTTAAGATTTCGTGGATCTAAACAAATTCTTAGCTGACCTGACTTTTTCATTGTTATGACAACAGAATTTACCCATTCAGTTGGTTTTGTGACTTTTTCTATGACTTCCATTTTTGACATGCGATCCAATTCTTCTTTTAGTTTGTTATACAATCCAAATGGAACTTTTCTTGGAGGATCAATGCATGGAATTGCATTCCTCTGCAGCTTTAGATGACAGACAGGTGGTAGACAGCCAAGACCCTGAAATACATCATTAAATTTGGTGAATATTTGTTCACTGGTAAAACTTACACTATTGAGAGCAAATACTCTTTTCAACACACCTATACATGTAGGTAAACCTAAGACTGTCACACAATTTATATTGGCTATTAAAAATGCCATGACTTGTTTACTGTTATTAAAGTAACAATTTAAGTGACATTGACCTAATATAGGTATTGCTGAACCATCAAACCCATTGACACTGGCTTCTGACTTATTAATTATTGATTTCGGCAATGATAATTTATTGAATGTTGTTAATGACATGATATTTGTATCAGCTCCTGAATCTAATATACATTTAATTTCTACATTATTGACGAATACACTAAGGTACCAAGACTTATCAGAATGAGCTGTATATTTGTTGACACTTGCCATGCCTATAAAAAAGTTTTCTGTGCTGACGTCTGCCTGTTCCCTAGAATTCTGCTCTGACTCTAAGTTCCTAACATTATTTTTAGCAGTGAAACAATATTTTGCAAAATGACCTGTACGTTTACATAAGTTACACTTAACTCCAGACGCTGGACACTTGAATCGATGGTGTTGACCACACCGACCACAGATTTTGTTGCTGTCCTTCCGTCGACCTTGTTGGCTTTGACTGCGCTGCTTGGCGAACGCTTGACTTTGTTGTTTTGAAGTACTTGACCTGGTACCCCACGACTATGACTTGCTTGATTTTTGAATCCGAAGTATGTTTTCCGTGTTTTGCTGGTCAATTTTCTGTGCATTTTCTTGTGCCATGACGACAGTTTTTGCTAATGCAATTGTTCTTTCAAGCGTTGGATCTATTTCTTGTAGTAATCTTTGACGTACGTGAACTAATTTCGTGCTTAAATTGGCTATGAAGATATCACGAATCAGCGAATCCCTTAACGTTCCAAACTCGCACTTGTTGCCTAAGTTTGTAAGATCAGTCAAAAATGTATCAATACTTTCATCAGCCTTTTGAGCACGTGTAAAGAATGAATGTCGAATCATGGTTAGGTTTTTCAGCGGCTCGAAATAATTTTGAAACTTCATTTTTACTTGATCTATAGTGACCTTGTCCATGTCCATATTGAAAGAATTGTATACTTCTACGCCTTTTTCCCCAATTGAACATAACAAAATGGCTATCTTTCGTTTTTCAGACGCGGCTTCATAGTTGGTCGCTAACAGAAAAACCTCAAAACGTTGCCACCATTTCTTCCATTCTAGGCCATTGTTTTGGTTAATGCCTATTTGCAATTCAGGTATCTTGCTAAAATTATCATAATTCTGAGAGCACGCGTCTTTACGTACCTCTTTGCTTTCTTCATCGTTCGACATTTTTTCAATCTTCTTATAAAATCTTCCTTGGTTTTGACTTCTGACACCATGTTATGATGTATGGTTTAGAAATTAGAGACATTTATGCTCAATTACATATTTATTGTAATAACCAGTTAGGTACAAGAAGACACGTCTTACTCCGGGGCCTGACATCTACAGGAAGCGGCTAGTGATGTCCAGTTCTCCGTGAACCGAAACTACGAGAGATGTGACAGACTACAGATTATAAACATAGTTATCATTATACTAACAGAACTATCGTAATATTTATAAAATTAAATTTTACCGGGTCTATCACAGGTACTGCAGTTTTTTTCAGACGCATGTAGCCTTTGGAAGTAGTATATTTATCTTCATTTTTAAAATGTTCAGAACAAATTGTACTACTTTTGTAGGCATCCAGTTATATTAACTTCTTTCCGCCTGAACTATGCTGACCCATTTATGTTTTATAAAATCATCACTAGGAAATCTGGAAGATAAAAAAAAACATAATAAAAAATAAATGTTTTATCTAAGGTACATACCTTCTAATCGAGTAATAAAATAATATTGAATAGGCCGCTATCTTAATTCTATATCATCATAATATTATTATTAGAAAGACGCTAACAAACTAAACAACTAACTCAAGCGGTCAACGAACGCTGTGTATTCTGCCTACGATTTCGCTTCTGGTTTATTAATCTATGACGCATGGCTATTTGTCCTTGTCGCGCTGCAGTTGTCATCATATTCACTGTCCTTTTCGAACCACCATATTAATAATTCGAAATGTTTTTTTGTAAATGAGAAATAAAATCGTGAAAAAATATAAATATGACATTTTTTTAATATACTTACGTATGGTATGAAACTCCTACACTCTTATTTTTCTTGGAACCATAGTTTTTACACTTTCGTAACACACAACTTGGCATTTTAGGTAGATAGGTACAGGCACGACACAGACACGCTTCGTTTCGCTCGCTGCTATTAGCCGACTAAAACAAGTTACGACAATTGTCTGAATTCATTCGCAGCAATTTTTGCGCGCCAGTGCGATATCTACCTCTTTTTTATTTATAATATCATTGACTTAGAGAATGACCGCCCCACTCCCGCCCCACTTCCCCAAGTGGTCAAAAGCGCAGCAGAAAATGACGTTACAATACTTTAATTATTTTCAACGTTATTATTGGAAGTCACATTGTCATCAGACCCATATTCGCAAGATATCTCTATATTCTGATTGTCAGTCGTTGGGCGGTCAACTGGCTGATTATTGTAATTTTTATGGCTTCTACGTTTGCTGGATGCAGCTCTCTTAATTTCGATTTTATTTCTTGTTACAGCGTGGCGCATTATATTTTTAAAAAAAGATTCACATTCTTTCATCGTAAAATTGTTGTCCGATTCGTTCACTAATTCAAAAAACAGATCTATTATTTGATTATGCGTTTTA
This sequence comes from Ceramica pisi, assembly GCA_963859965.1. Taxonomy (NCBI): domain Eukaryota; kingdom Metazoa; phylum Arthropoda; class Insecta; order Lepidoptera; family Noctuidae; genus Ceramica; species Ceramica pisi. The sequence goes on along the minus strand of OY982528.1, from coordinate 8,715,279 downwards.
AAACAATTTTTTTCGGTATTGCTTTTAGACCCGCCAGCCCAGGAACACTCTGTCAGGAATTGTCTAGTTAATATAACATCTGCTAATGTGTACGCGTTATTTAGTCCACGGCCCTTTCCTTTTCCACACACGGAGAGGAGCCTTTGTTTGGTTTCTGCTCGAAACGCCGTGTTTTCTAAGTTTTTTTCCAAAGTTTGTAATTCTTGTTTATTCTCGATGCATTTAAAAAAGACGTTATCTACTTTTCCTGACTTTTTGAACTCATTGTAACAAAATTGTCAATTTGGGTACTTAAATAAGATAGCTTATGAAGCACTTTATTCTCCAAATTTTTTAAGTAATCCATTATGACAGCTTGGTTCTGCGTCAGTGTTCCAGCTATCGCAATCAATGTGTCAATTTTATTGTTTTGTTCAACATAGATGTTTGTTGATTTTTCTTGTGGTGTACCTATTACATAAACTGCTTCTTTTACGCTGTCGGATTGAGGTTTAGGGGGCTCAGCAATGTTCAAATTACTAATCATGTCCTTCTCAACATAACCACATGTTGAATTTGATTGTAAAGGGCCTGGTATACATGTTACATATATTGAGGAAGCATTGACACTTGTGGATTGAGGTTCGGGCATCTTGTCATATTCCTAAAATAAAAAATTATGTTTTACAACCAATAAATACCCTAAAAAAAGAACAGCTGAGTAATGTTTGATTACTGACATAATTTTATTAAGGTAGGTCCTTACTTAATGAAGTTCAAAAAATAATTTAGACCGAAAGTTCAGAACTACTTAATTTTTAATGAAAGTATAACAATACATAAATTGAAGATTCATTGATACTTGTGGATTCAGATTCATTGGTTTCTTGTCATATTCCTAAAATAAAAATATACGTTTTACAACCAATAAAAACCCTAAAAAAAGAACAGATGAGTAATGTTTGATTACTAAAATAATTAAAGTACCTACCTACTTAAAAAGTTCAAAAAAAAATTTGGGCGAAAGTTAAAAAATTGCTTAAGGTGGATGTTCCGAGTTAGCCCGCGAAATTCAAATTTTCTTACGTTTTTTGCAATTTGCAAGTCAGTATTAGGTTATATGTTGATTCAAGTTTGATTCGCGGGCGTAAGAAGTATGTATTTTCAGAATTATAACCATTTAAGTCAGCAATAAAACTCCATGGGCCAGGAAGCCCGAAAGAATGACAATTCATTTCGCGGGCTACCTCGAACCATCCACCTAAATGAAAATAGGTAGGTACTTAATTAGGCACCAAGCAAATTAGGTATTAGCATACAATATTATGATAAACGTTCATCCCACCTGTACCCACGGCTACACATCAAGCTATACATTTCCAGTATATATGCTGATCTCACATTGTATAGGATTTCCGTACAATGCGAGATCAGCATAAACTGGAAATGTATAGCTTGATGTGTAGTCGTGTGTACAACAAATTAAACAAAGAGCTACACATAAACACTAATTAAATAATAATAGGGAATATGCATGAAGATTAAATTTGTCTGGATTTTTTTTTTCTAGTTCTTTATTTTTGTCACATTATATCTAAAACATGTTTTTTTTATTTAGTTCTTATTTAAACCGAAAAAATATATATATAAAAATACAGGATTCTCCACAGGATCTACTCTTTGGAACGTGCAACTGTCGCGCTGGACTCTGGAGGCGGGGTCGGTGGGTGTGTTATGTTGGAGAACAACCTGCTGCTCTTGTCATTAGCGCGGCAGGATTAGCTTCATCCTTTTGACTGACAGACCTTGACTATTCAAAAGTGCCTGTAACTGGTCTATTTGAAATAAAGGATTTTGTATTTGTATTTGTATTTGTACAAAATCAGGGCGGGAAATTTAATCTTGCGAAACGCGTCAGCATTGGTCGCGCGTCGCGACCAATGGTGACGCACGTGTGAGACGTCACACAGCACGACCGCACGGCGACGTTGACATGACAATGATATGACTTACATTGGATTGACTTATTTACCGGCTCCCGTCTTTATTTTCGAGTGAAAAATTTTGTTAACCGTAAAAAAATGTGTTCCTGCGGTGATTTCTAGTTAATCTAGATTTGTAATTAATCTAGGACGATGACTGACAGTAGCGCAATCAGACAATTTACCTAGAATAGATTATCAGGTGTAGTTCTTATATTGTTTGTGCAGTTCTTATAGTGTTTCTCACTTAAAATACTTTGTAAGACGGTTTCTCAGCTTCTTCCATGGTCTGTATGGCGAATAAAACGAGAATCGAGCTGAAAACTGAAACGCCTAAAGTTCAAAAAGGTAAACAAACAAACAAACACGCGAAGCGCGCGACGTAACGACGACCTGTTGTGTGACGTCATCCAAAGCCCGTGAAAAATGGCAGCGTTTGAACTGCAAAATTTTATTCAGCATTTTTAATATTTTTAAAAAAAATAATTAAGACATTACCAAGACTATTTATATTTTTTCCTGCGTTATAAAGATGAAAATAAAAAAATAAAAACATCATGCATATTCCCTATTATCATGAGTATTGAGTGTAAAAAACTTACTACTAAATAGATCCACTCACGCATGATTTAGGACACGGAGGCTCTCATGCAACAGTGCATCATAATTCAGTCATCTACACGTACACCCGCTCACAGATTCACATACACCCCACACGTCACACACATACACCCCCGACACCAACACATTAAAAATACTTACAATGGTACAAGTTTTCGAAATATCGTCAAAGTACTCTTGAATCGTATTTAAATTACATTTATCTGCTGCCTTTTTGAGTTTGGATTTTTCAGGTATGAATTCTTCTACCTCTGTGTCGCTTTTTTTTCCAACATATGGGTTAATTCTGCTTCCGCACTTGCTTTTGATACTAATCCCGTCCTTTTGACTCGGCATTTCATGGTATGCCACGACGAATCTGGGTAAGAATCTTCTACAGCCAACAATGTCTCAACTTTCCATTTTGGCCAATGCAAAATATTATTCTGTTCCCAATTATTAGGTACAAAAAACATGGTATTTTTTCCTTTTTCTAACGTTTCTACAATTTTGTACGGCATGTCGTTACTGCAAAGCACGGAACAGAAAAAAACAGTGGAAGTGCAAAGTAGGCGTCGCACGCGTGCCGATATTATGCGTAGCTACGCAACTCCAACCCAGTTGTGTTCCAACAACGCGACGAACCGATAGTCTCGCTGACTCTCGAAATAAATTTATAATGTCTGAACCATGCCGTATTGTTCCATTTTGGATTACAAAAATGATAGTAGGAGAATGAATCTTAAAAATGGAGGTGTTTCATGCCATTGGAAAGTACGATTTTATTTGTTTTCTAATAAAATCTTAGCATATTAAATATTCTAAAAACTTAAATTCAAGTCTATTTAAAATCAACCTTTTCCCATTAGCACAGAGTTTATTTTGCATCGATTCAGTAACTGATTCGTTCTCGAAAGTTCTTCGCAACTCAAATAGTGATGTAGTCGGGTGGGATACTGTGGATGGATATCGATTAAGAACATGTTTTTGTAGTTCGTCTAGATATTTTATTGAAATTATTTAGTTGTGTTTATTTATTGAAGTAAATAAGATTTTTTTATTTTTTTATTATTTTAATAATATATGACTGTGTACCCAACTAAGTAATAAAATACTATCGTAAGCCACTTTGCATAGAGAATTCTCGAACTAAAGTGTAAACAACTCCCTTTTTTTGCGCTCAGTAGTTTCGGAGATAAGGGGTCGGAATGGTAATGTTTGGTCTATATAATTTCTTGAATAAGTTCTACACTATTTTTTTAAAATCATTCACAATAAGTCCTTTCATTTGATATGTCACACGATACAGTTAAAAAACTAGTAGTGCTAGTGTACATTTCTAGTTTGACCCACAAAAGTTACCCCCCATACTCAAAATTTATTATATACGTAACGCATCCGTGTTTGGGTCACAGAAATCTATTCTTCTACCAAATTTGAACAGAACCGGTCCCGTATACCCGGAAAAAACTGGATGTGACAGACTGGCAGACAGATACCAGAGTGATCCTATAAGGGTTCCGCTTCCTACGGATGATATAAATAAAACAAAACGTTTTAATATAATGGTTTGTATTTTTGTTTCTATCTACTTTTATACAGTAAACTGGGAATGTTTCGCTCACGTTGATTTCAAAATTTGTGACTTATCCATTTTAAATGCGATAGCTTATTTGATAACGATTCCAACAACATAAGTTTCATATATAGCTCCCATACAAAACTGCAACTCTAAACGAATCACATTTTATGGAATTTATTTTGAAAAAAGTTATCCTATTTATCGATTTCGACATAGGTTCATGTGCCACAGCCCTGATCGAGTGGCAACTTTTTGTATCCCACATAGGCTAATGAAGCGAATCTCAACCTTATTGCCAAGGGATTTAAGTTTATAATTGCAACTATTGAAAATACCGCCATCTATGGTCTAGTAGCGGAATTTACTCGTAAATTCAACTTGTAATGATTTCAGGAAACGAAACGCCGTGAGTACTTTTTGCCTTTAAGCAAAATAAATCGTAGGTGTAAGACCGAAGGTACATTTTAAAATATAGGTTCTGTGACTGATGCTTGTTTTGAACAATATGGAAACAACCAATCAAACGTGTCCTTTATATGTGGTGGATAATATGATTATCGGTTTATTTGTGTGAGTTTGGCGACACAGGTTCCGATACAAAATTCGTCGTATAGCACTTCCACTTTTTTTTCTGTTCCGTGCTGCAAAGAAAGCAAAGTAAAATTTAAAAAACTAAGTCATCGAGAACGCGGCCTGATGGAGGACAGAAGGTAAACATTATGGTACGTACATATTTATCACACGAAAGAAAGCACGGAGAACTACTGATGAGACCATGATGCGACAGTGCAAGCCTAATACATACATTTTTTATAAATTTACACAATAGTTAACGTGTTATAAAGTGCTTTTTTTTCAATTGACTATCTACAATGTAACATTATTGAACATATTATGCTTTTGTTCTACGTTGATATAACTAATTGCTTCAATTATTTTACCTTCATTCCACGGAGCGTAAGCGACACGTGTTGGATATGCAAAGGATACTTCACTACTGAAAGGCGTGGGGCAGGGCAGGGGACAACCCGGCACCGCGGTGCGGCGCGGCGTAATGTCAAAGAAAAGTATAGATATAGGTGGCGCCTGCGTCGCTCCGCCAACGACACGTTCGTTTGCTGCGATTATTATTTAGGTGTAAAATTGATAATAGCAATAATCACACTCGTCCTCGGGAAAGTGATCATATACACTAAAAACTGAACAGGTGGTACACCAGAAAAAATTATGATTCAAAAGGTGCATTATTTGATTGCTACTGACTATAGCAAAATGAACCGGCTTATGGGTATCAGTAGCAGTGGAACTGTGGCAATTATAGCATTTGCTTGACAAGGTAAAATGAGTTCTTCTCCAAGGCCATTGTCGTCTTTTAAGACGTTTTAAATCATTTCGAGTCAAAATGTATCGATGTCCAAGAACATTCTACCATATTTCATTGATACTTATCCTATGTTAGACCTGAAAATAAATTAAATTTTTCATTTATTTATATTAATCTGGGTTAAACGTAGGTACTATTCCATTAGATAGCCATCGACACGAAAAGAAGATGAATGTATTATAAAGGGCCGCGTTAGATTTCTGTTGAATATGAGCAATGTTTATTAGATCCTATGCAAGTAATGATCAGGGAACCCTAAAGTCGGCTAAACATGGCCGCGGCGTCATGGTCTCAAGGAAAAGTCTACCCGACGTTTTTGTTTTATTAGTGTAATATAGAGGTCGCTATGTAACGTAAACAAGATGGTTGGAGCATTACTATGAAAAAATATTTTGGATAATTAAATAAAACTATTGAAATACAAAGAAATGAGGGAGGGCGTTAAAAACTTCACAACAACACATATATACATTGTGATAAAACTAAAGTTTCCTGAAAGATTAATCCCTATTATTATATCAAACTCGCTTAAATAATGAACATTAAAGATATTTTGTAATCATGGAAATGATAACTTCGCTTACCTTTTTCTAATATTTTTTTATACACACACCGGCGAACACAATGAATAATAAACACGACGATGAATCAAAACGGTTGTCGTTGAGTCGTATTGTTGGACACTAGTACAACCTTAGAATAATAACGCATAGAAACCTAGTACGAGTGCAAAAAGTGAGGCAACTAAAACTTAGCCTAATCCGTCAAACTTAGCCATCAGGCCGTCAGTACTCAATGTCACGTTCCGTCGAACACAGCTCGCGAGTAAATAATTGAAAATGACAGTTTGTTGCGTGAAAGGATGTTATAGCACATCAGGAAAACAAAAAAATGTGATAAAATAACATTTCACAAATAAGTACTCACATTCTATGCACTATTTTTACGTAAATCGATAAATAAAACAAAATTCTAATAACCTAACTTGTCATAACACAGTGTTGCTATTTGTGAGGAAAAAATACCCACATTGCTTTCATTCATGTTTTTCATTTTTGTAATTTTAAAATACAATACTTACTGTTATTTCATATCAAACCCGATGTTTTAACATTGTTTATAATTATAACCCATCAAGCATTCTAAACGCATTGAACAATATCTCATTCTTTATGCGATTTATTTCCTTTTATTTTGAAATAAATTGAATTATACCTTCCGAAAAAATATGTCATATTACATGAAAAATCATGTTTACCTTTTCCAGTTCCCAACAACATAAAATACTTGCCTTGATAGCAAAATAGTAATGCGTCTTCCCATATTTTGTGGGTAACGGCTTAGTAATGGTATCACTGAAAGCTATATCTGTGTGCGTTAGAGGAACACATTCGGCTCACGCACACAAAGAAAATGAAGTGGACACACGATTTTGCTCGGGTTTTGTTCTAGACGCGGCTTCTATGCGTTATTATTCTAAGAGTACAACGTTTCAGTTATTTGAAAACCTCATTATAACTGCTATGTGACATAAGCGGTCACTTAAGGGTCTCATAACAACCAGTTTTGGACCGAAAAGTTGGTTTTTGTACTTTTACTTAACTTGTATAGGTATCATTCGACGGTCATTGGCTGACTTCTACATAACTACTAAACGATTATATTGTCTTTTAATTTGGGCCCATTTCGCGTTTTATAAACGTTTATATTTACGTTTATGCGACCAATTTTAAAAAAAACTATTGAAAATGTAAAACGTTAACTTAACTATTATAAAACATTAATTTGTTAGTTGGGAATTCTCAGTTTTCCCGTCAAACGACGGCAGCGTTATAGCTGGCAACTTTATTTTAAGCGGTTCAAAAAGGGTCTTTGAGTTACTACTGGGTGTAGATGGCGATTGATTACTGTTTATTTTATTCCTAACACGTTGACTTAGAATAATAACGCATAGAAGCCGCGTCTCGAACAAAACCCGAGCAAAATCGTGTGTCCACTTCATTTTCTTTGTGTGCGTGAGCCGAATGTGTCTACGTTCCTCTAACGCACACAGATATAGCTTTCAGTGATACCATTACTACCCACAAAATATGGGAAGACGCATTACTATTTTGCTATCAAGGCAAGTATTTTATGTTGTTGGGAACTGGTAAAGGTAAACATGATTTTTCATGTAATATGACATTTTTTCGGAAGGTATAATTCAATTTATTTAAAAATAAAAGGAAATAAATCGCATAAAGAATGAGATATTGTTCAATGCGTTTAGAATGCTTGATGGGTTATAATTATAAACAATGTTAAAACATCGGGTTTGATATGAATTAACAGTAAGTATTGTATTTTAAAATTACAAAAATGAAAAACATGAATGAAAGCAATGTGGGTATTTTTTCCTCACAAATAGCAACACTGTGTTATGACAAGTTAGGTTATTAGAATTTTGTTTTATTTATCGATTTACGTAAAAATAGTGCATAGAATGTGAGTACTTATTTGTGAAATGTTATTTTATCACATTTTTTTGTTTTCCTGATGTGCTATAACATCCATTCACGCAACAAACTGTCATTTTCAATTATTTACTCGCGAGCTGTGTTCGACGGAACGTGACATTGAGTACTGACGGCCTGACGGCTAAGTTTGACGGATTAGGCTAAGTTTTAGTTGCCTCACTTTTTGCACTCGTACTAGGTTTCTATGCGTTATAATTCTAAGGTGTAAGTAGTCATTCAGTGTACGAAGTCGCGGTCGCGACACTGATACAAGTAAAAGAAAGTACCTACCTAAGCCTAAAACCTATTACCTATTAAATACTACGCAATAAGTGGCCACTAAGATTGAGTAAAGTCGAGGAAAGCAGGAAAAGTGTAAAATTACAAGCAGCTGTGTGATCTATAGTTCGGTTCTTGTTTTACAGTAGCTGTTATGTTCATTGAGGTTGCCAGTTAAATCAGCACAGGTACTAAGCGTATCTACCAGATCAGTTTCAAACTCAAATTATAACCAAGAGATTTTTGATACAAGGATGGAAGAACCTAACAGCAAGCAATGCCTAGAAGTAAGCTTTCAATCCCTGCTCACAAGTTTTTTTCTTATCGGCTGTCAAGAAAGGCGTACCTGACCACACCCTACACAGGACACCAGCGACAAGAATTGTAACGAGTGATGATTGAAGCAGTTGTAACATTAAAGGTTGTGTTCCCCGCGAGCTCGTGAATCAGCTCCCTATCGCTCCTCTGACGTCAGCACATGGTATTGTCTTAGCGATGAACAATACTGATCGTGGCCACTGAATGTACGACGGTACGAGTAGGTACCTACTTTATGTAATCACCGGCTTTACCTACCCGAACTTTAATGGTAAATCAATGGGTTTTCCAATAACTTATGACAGTACGTCCTTTTTTATCTTAAACTAGCTTATATAGATTTTCCCAAAACAAAGTATATAGTAACAGTCTTCAGGGTCTTATCTACCTTTGTACCAAAATTTATCAAAATCGGTTCAGCGACTTTGGGCATGAAAGCGTAAAAAATCACTTCGGCGTTTATGATAAGTATACATATAAAAAGTTAGTATGAGTGATCTAGCTAAAGCTCGCCGTCGTAAAAATGATACATCCTCAAGTCTTTACAAGAAGAGGAAGATCAAGAATCTTTTCGTTTCCTTTATTTGTGCTGTAAGCAAAGCGGACTATCCTCGTCCTAGTCCTGTAGGACTTATAGGTATAAGTTCTTATTATCTTAAACGTTACAACTTCCTCAACGCTCGAGCGGTTCTGTTCGTTTCTAAGGACAATAATTGTTTCCCTATAACTGTCGATGCGATGTCTCCGGGAAAAATACAAAATACACTTTATTATTACACAATTGGGAAATCTAATTGTTACACCAATTTTACGAGCTATTGAGATCAATATTAGGACAACATTGGTAATTAATCACGATTGGTACGGTGTAGATGTGACAACAGCGCGGCTGCATTACTTACATAGATATAATATAATGTAGCTCCTATGTAAACTATCTTGTTTACCTACATACTTATATTACTGATACATAAAATAAAATGATTATTCTAGTTGCTCTACCTAAATCGTAGGGATTTGCAATTACTTTTATATAAACACAGGTTCTGCCCACTGTAGTGCGATTCACTAAGGAAGAACATCTTTACAACCAAGAAATCATCGTTGAAACATCTGATGTGGCATATATTTAACAGATGTTTCAACGATGATTTCTTGGTTGTAAAGATGTTCTGCCTTAGTGAATCGCACTACTGATTCTATGAACTGTAGCACTACAATTTATCACAACGTGTGCTTCGGCGATGATTATTTATCTATGTTGGTAGTCATAATAACAAATGACTGATAAGTAGGTATCTGAGTACCTACATGATCATTCAACAAGAAGTTGATAAAGTAGATACCTATGGGATACTCAAAGTGAACTTAAAGAATTATATAAACAGAGTATAAACACAAACGTATGATGATAATTATGGAATGAAGCGAAAGGTTAATAGGTAATGTATTGATCAGCCAAAAGAAAACATGAATGGATGGTTGTAAATATTGTTAGATCATTGTTCAGTTATGAGGGAAAATTCAACTTAGTTGACGGCTGAATCTAGGATTTACAAGATTGATTTTCAGTAGAATGAGTTCAGGATATTAGTAATGGTTAAGTGTATGGATTAAGACACATAAAAGGAGAGCCGTGCCAAGAATCTGTAGAAAAACGCTGTCTGTACTAGTTCAACATTAATATTTTTTCATAAAATATTTGTATAATGCAGCATATTGTCTACAGATTCTGTGTGCGACCTAGATCTGACAGTAGTAGTGCGGTGGTGGTTACCGTAAGCGGTGGGTCTCTGCAGCGCGTCGTAGGGCGCGCACCACGAGCCCATCACCATGTTCTGGGAGTACAGCCCCCCCGCCACGCCGCCTACGCCGCCCACCGCGCCGCCGCTTGCTGCACAACACAACACGACAAGTTACACAACAGCACAACAACAACAACAATACCTTCACGACCTTAGAATAATAACGCATAGAAGCCGCGTTTAGAACAAAACCCGAGCAAAATCGTGTGTCCACTTTTTTTCTTTGTGTGCGTGAGCCGAATGTGTCTACGTTCCTCTAACGCACACAGATATAGCTTTCAGTGATACCATTACTAAGCCGTTACCCACAAAATATGGGAAGACGCATTACTATTTTGCTATCAAGGCAAGTATTTTATGTTGTTGGGAACTGGAAAAGGTAAACATGATTTTTCATGTAATATGACATATTTTTTCGGAAGGTATAATTCAATTTATTTCAAAATAAAAGGAAATAAATCCCATAAAGAATGAGATATTGTTCAATGCGTTTAGAATGCTTGATGGGTTATAATTATAAACAATGTTAAAACATCGGGTTTGATATGAATTAACAGTAAGTATTGTATTTTAAAATTACAAAAATGAAAAACATGAATGAAAGCAATGTGGGTATTTTTTCCTCACAAATAGCAACACTGTGTTATGACAAGTTAGGTTATTAGAATTTTGTTTTATTTATCGATTTACGTAAAAATAGTGCATAGAATGTGAGTACTTATTTGTGAAATGTTATTTTATCACATTTTTTTGTTTTCCTGATGTGCTATAACATCCATTCACGCAACAAACTGTCATTTTCAATTATTTACTCGCGAGCTGTGTTCGACGGAACGTGACATTGAGTACTGACGGCCTGACGGCTAAGTTTGACGGATTAGGCTAAGTTTTAGTTGCCTCACTTTTTGCACTCGTACTAGGTTTCTATGCGTTATAATTCTAAGGTGTAAGTAGTCATTCAGTGTACGAAGTCGCGGTCGCGACACTGATACAAGTAAAAGAAAGTACCTACCTAAGCCTAAAACCTATTACCTATTAAATACTACGCAATAAGTGGCCACTAAGATTGAGTAAAGTCGAGGAAAGCAGGAAAAGTGTAAAATTACAAGCAGCTGTGTGATCTATAGTTCGGTTCTTGTTTTACAGTAGCTGTTATGTTCATTGAGGTTGCCAGTTAAATCAGCACAGGTACTAAGCGTATCTACCAGATCAGTTTCAAACTCAAATTATAACCAAGAGATTTTTGATACAAGGATGGAAGAACCTAACAGCAAGCAATGCCTAGAAGTAAGCTTTCAATCCCTGCTCACAAGTTTTTTTCTTATCGGCTGTCAAGAAAGGCGTACCTGACCACACCCTACACAGGACACCAGCGACAAGAATTGTAACGAGTGATGATTGAAGCAGTTGTAACATTAAAGGTTGTGTTCCCCGCGAGCTCGTGAATCAGCTCCCTATCGCTCCTCTGACGTCAGCACATGGTATTGTCTTAGCGATGAACAATACTGATCGTGGCCACTGAATGTACGACGGTACGAGTAGGTACCTACTTTATGTAATCACCGGCTTTACCTACCCGAACTTTAATGGTAAATCAATGGGTTTTCCAATAACTTATGACAGTACGTCCTTTTTTATCTTAAACTAGCTTATATAGATTTTCCCAAAACAAAGTATATAGTAACAGTCTTCAGGGTCTTATCTACCTTAAAAATAGTGCATAGAATGTGAGTACTTATTTGTGAAATGTTATTTTATCACATTTTTTGTTTTCCTGATGTGCTATAACATCCTTTCACGCAACAAACTGTCATTTTCAATTATTTACTCGCGAGCTGTGTTCTACGGAACGTGACATTGAGTACTGACGGCCTGATGGCTAAGTTTGACGGATTAGGCTAAGTTTTAGTTGCCTCACTTTTTGCACTCGTACTAGGTTTCTATGCGTTATTATTCTAAGCACGTTGAATATGAATGTACAAATCTTCAAAGGACTCTAAACAAGCATAATCGACACTTGCACCAGGTTTTATACTAATGCTTATTTGATTAATTTGATCAACAAAAGATTCAAATTTATCTCGAATGTCATCAATTTTCTCTGACTCAGTCATAAAACTTACACTTTTCCTTGAATCGAACGACGATATATTTTTTGATAAATCATACAATCGATTAATGCGTTTAAATAATAATCCTTTCGTTACATGAAGAATCGTTAGAAAATCTTCCGGCTTCAGTTGTATATCCGTCATTTCGAATAAATAACAACGAAGACAATAACAGAAAAATACCTACCTGGCGGTTTGTAATATTATCGCACCTACCAACTATGAGTGGGTATCTATCTAATTATTATTATGCACAAAGCCGAGATGCGTTGGTAACTACCTTCTTATTTTATTAATATCAAAGCGAATTTTTAAATGCGGATACCTACATAGAATGAACTTTACCAATAAATAATGTCGTTCTATGTAAACTAACAAATAATTGAACAGATTTACCAACAACTACGTAAAATCTATTGTCAATAATGCTGCGTTACATAGGGCAATAAATTTACCAAAGCGTAAACTAAATACCTATTGTGCGTTATTGAACCTATACGATTTTCACCAAACAATTACGCAAAAATCTAGGTAACGGTATTAATCCGGCTCGAAGGACCAAAAATTATGGTGTGGCGTGTAAATAGCCTATACCTTTGAGCGGGTTTTAGAACCTACGTTTTATGTGTAATGGCGGACCTCAAAATAATTTAATTTCCATAATGATGAATCCTCGACAATCCACCACCAGCGAATTATTAGCAGCAAAACATGCCCACGTACCTTGGCAATCCAGAGATCCCGCTCAGACCCATGGAGATGTGAATTCTCTCATTCAGGCGCGCGTGATCACTTGGGCTACCGGCCGGCGAGCCAAATCTTCTTAAATCCACCGGTGGGATGGTTGACACTCCAAAAATCAACACTGCACTATAGTTTCTCAATAAAAGCTCAGATACAGGTCCATTTATTTTACGTATATCGTCAAGTTTTCACCAAAAAAGGTATTTTTGTAGCGGAGCGTTGAGGCGAGCTCTGACCGACATATTCGAGCGGTAACAGATGACTAACAGCACTCGCTAACGCCATCTATAGGCCCTTGCGAGAAAACTCGAGAAAGTTTCCGATATGTGGGCGCTGCATCAATAAAGGTAGTGCGAGGATTCATCAATTGAGAAGTTAAAATATTTAATTCGAAAAACTAACATATTCTATTAAATGGAGAAATCCTAAATTATTGTTATCTTATTTTTCATATTGAAAAGGCATTGACGCTTCACCAACTACATTAGGACCCAAGCCAACCTCCACGGTTGCTTCAGTTTTGCCTGAGTATATTTCAAATTGGTATAAATAACCTGTCGAAGGATCGGCCCTAGCCCAAACCTTGTAGCCTCTTCACTGGTTTCATGGGCATATATTGCTTTAGTGATGATCGACCTTTGAATTTGACAATACATTCGTCAATTGATTGCGATTTTGATAGCGAGCATTCTTTTGAAAAACGATCATTCAACAGGTCAATCATGGGTCGTAACTTAAATAGTTTATCATACCGTAGTTCTTCTCGGTTTGGCGCTTTGGTATTATCATTGACGTGAAGACACTCCATCAGCTTTTTGTATCTTTTCAATGGCATGACATCCGCTATAGGCTGAACATGATACATGGGGTTGGTAGACCAATATTGCGTCTCTTCATGTAGCGAATGTAACGACATCAGCATCAGTATGCCTATAAGAGCGTCGAGCGCCGTTCAGTTGTATTGGTATCTGTCCAATTTTTGGACTGTTTTTGTCGTGCATATAAGTTTGTTTGCTCTGTTATTAGGTCTATTACCTCCGTGTCAAAAAACCTTTCAAAAAACTCTATAGGTGGCAAAACAATCGAAAAAAAGTAATTCGGATAAATGTCTTCATCAAATCCATCTTCTTCAAACATTTTTGTTATTTCAGGTAGTTGTTCTAAATTCCTTTTTTTCCATTCTGTTTCTTCACAATCTGAATCATTCTCTTGCTCTTAAGAATCGTCGTCGCTAACGCACAATTCAGCATCATACGTCTCTAAAGGTTCTTTGTCACTTGATGACCAATCATCTTCATTGTCAAAAATACTGTCTACATCTATAAATACGCGGCTACCAATATTCTGATTCAAATTACTAGTTGACGGATTCTGTGTTACTGAGAGCGACGAGCGACGACGAAGTTGATGCAGCTGATAAGTTGCTAACTTATGATTGGACACCTTCTTCTGACGCATAGTTATCTAAATCTTCTTCTGATTCATCTCCGTCAGGGACATTCACTAATTCAACAATTTCCGTAGTTCTTAGAGGACGTTGGATTTTTCGCAGCGGCATCTAAAAGAAAAAATAAAATCGGGCATTGGCAACCCGTAACAAATAATTTATCGAGCATAGGCAACAATTTTGCCGTTTATTTAGGGCAGAGGCAATGTCAAGTTTCCTTTATCGTAAAAGGTATTATAAGTGCATAATATAACGAAATATTACATTTATTCAATAAATCAGATCAAGAGTTAAAAAAAACATGGCGTTACTTACATTTTACACGGTAATTTTCTTGATTATGATGGATTTAGGTTAGAACACTGAAAAACAACCTTTACATTTTGCACGTCGTTACCAATATGTCAAATATTTTTCTTCTGTCAAGTCGATTGACGGAATTCAAATGTTGTAACATTATTATAAGAGATGGCGTTAGCTGTCTATAGTGTCACAATATTAATGTACTTCATACATTTTGGCGCAACTTTTAAAAAGTGGTTTGGCAATTATTTTGCCAATGCCCGCGAAAGGGTTAAACTATGTGACTATGTTTAAGCCATGTCAGCCATTCAGGTTATTTGGACATTATTGTCTAAGGCCGGTTGGCATTCGGCAAACTGAATCTGAATGATACAACAGCATCAAATATATTGATAAAACGAATTTAAAAAATCCACTATCTTGACTTATTTTAAACATCATTAAAACACTGTTCAGTTAATACTGATGATACTACCTTCAATTTTTTTGGAAACTTGCAATTCTGGCACATAGTAGTCGGTCCATTTTGGTTTACTACCAAAATTATCTGGTTTCTTGGTTTGTTGTTAATTTGATTACAGTACGAGTACCCGGCGATAAATATTGCACATCGACCTTTGGAAAGAGACAATCGGCTAATTTTGGCTTCGTAGAGCGTTATCTCTGTCGCACGAAATACAACCAGTCCGGTAGTATTAGGATCTCTTAAAATAATTTGTGATTTGCTTCTTTTGATAAATCTTTTTATTATTTGTATAAAATACACCAATTTTTCTATAAGTGATGGCTTTAGGTTGGTGTAAAATAAATAAAAAAAACATGTTCACATTATGTTTAACTAATTAATTAATTTTTGAAAATTACAGCTGTAGTGTACATAATAAACACCATTATAATAACAATAATAATAATAATATCCTTGGACATTTCACACAACGCCATATAGTCCCAAGCTAAGCAACCTAATGCTTGTGTTATGGTGATAAACTACTTATATACATTTTTTTTTTGTAAATACATACATATTATAGATAGAAAAACACCCAGACTCGGAACAAATACTTGTAGGTCTTACAAATATTTGTTCCGTGCGGGAATCGAACCCGCGACATGCTGCGCAGCAGTCAATCGCTCAACCACTGCGCCAAACGTGTCGAGAAAAAAAAAATGAGAACTGAGAAAAAAAAACATCAGTATCTCTACGTTGACGTCGTAGTGCGGCTTGCGCGTCCCGATGGACCTTAGGTCATACCTAAGGCAAGGGGCCAGACAAAGAGAGATACAATCCGCAAGGCAGTTTTGTGGCGAACTGTTGGTCAGTAGCGACCCCACGAACCTTATCTCCCGGGAGAAGTGTTGTTCCTCATCTACGGCTTGCCTTTATTGGCTGGCCAGTGTGAAAACTGACGAGGAACAGAGCTCCCACCTCTTTCTTGCCTTAATTGGCCGGCCTGAGTGGTCAGGCAAGGGCCAATAGTTCTTCTATAATAAGCGATTATCAGTCCACTAAACCACCCAAACCCATAGCGTTTCATTTTTTGTTTCCATTTTCTGCAATAGTACTGCTCCAACCGGGGATTGTCCTTGGGAATACTTTCAGTGCATACAGGGATAATCGCCGGTTGGTGCATTACATTTGAAATGTCTAACGGGGCCTCTGCGAGTTGGTTTCGGCCCCTCGTATGCCTACCAAAGGACCGGGTCTCCAGGGAACAGAGAAAGTAAAAAAATAAAAAATTTTTACAAAAAAAATACAACCGACTTCTTTAATTTCGGAAGTCGGTGTCAAAATACGAAGAAACTAACAAAAACACCGACTTCCGTTATTTTTTACTTTGTAGTGTTTTTTTTTTAGAAGTCGGTTGTATTTTTTTTTGTAAAAAGTTTTTTATTTTTCACTTTTTAGTGGTGCCCCACACCTAACAACACCACTACAAAATCGCAGAAAAGCAAAAATACGCAATTTCGATTATCAAAGAATCATCTAAAGAGTCAAATTCCGGCTATTTCGATTTAAAATCCAAAGTTCGTAACCGATTTTGTTATGATTTAAATGGGACCAATCTGCAAGTATATCCTTTCAGATAAAACAAAAAAAAATTCAAATCGGTTCATAATTGTCGGAGTTATGAGGTAACAAACATGAAAAAAAAAATACAACCGAATTGATAACCTCCTCCTTTTTGGGAAGTCGGTTAAAAAAATAAATAATAATTCGAATTCTCAATTACTTCCCTTTCACTTTCTGTCCTCTCAATGAGGCATGTCACTGTCAGCCATGTTTATCAGTCTCTCAGTGTAATAGGCTAACTATCGCGTGTAAAACTGTTTATTAGAATACAAATTCAGAGTGGATTACAATCCTTATAATAGATCCAAGCAGTGTTGCCAGACGTTTTGAATGAGCGATCGTACGATGGGTGAATAAAAAATCATAATTATTCCCTAAGAAGGCTACTAAAAAAAATAGTACGTTTTCAAAACCTTTGTTTTATTATGTTGCGCTGGTTATTGCATGTTAAACGATATTTGGATGATTTGGATGTACAAAATAAAATAAACGAAAACTTGAGAGCGATATAATCGTGATCGTGATTCTGGAACCAAGTGTTGCCACACGGCAAATATTTTTATATGAAATCTTAGTGTTGCTACATACAAACAAAAGTTGCCATACGGCATAATTATATTAAAATCTTAATGTTGCTACATAAACGCAACATGCTGCGGCCACACAAGATACAAGTTTTACAATTAATAAAACATGTTAACAATAAATCTGTCTTTAAATTTATAGTACAACACAATGAATTTTTACCAAAGGAGATTGGCAGAAACCCATGTATTTTTAGTACCACATAAAGGCTTAGCGTTTCATATAATGAATATATGGATTTGAATGCTACAATAGAGTATAACAGAATATGTAATGGTAAGCCATACATTAGACTTGGGGTTATTTAATTGATTTCAACATAACCTCAAAATGGAACACCAAAAATAATTCCTAAAGATACCTACATACTTTGTAACTAAAGGAAAACCCTTATAAATCATACATTTCAATCAGATAAAGTGTATCGATTGTACTTTAATAATTATTGAAAGATTTTTGAGTTACTAGTAGATGTTACAGCAAGGTGTTCTAAGTTGAGATAAGGAAACGGCAAATATAGGTAAGAAGATTTTGAATGATTTTAGGCTATCCAGTTGCTATGACGTCACTTCTAATAGTAATAACGTTCCTTTAGCGGGATTTGAATCTGTATCCAAGATTGTCCATGACCCACCCACAAGATGGTCGACAACAGGACAAAAGATAATGAATAATCGCGTGTCTGTTGGCTGTGGGAGAGTGGGAGTCGGGTTTGTGGCTTCAAGCACTCCCGTCATCCACCATAGGTACTATGATGGATGACGCATCGTTTCGGATCGCGGTCTGTCTCCGCTTGGGCGCACCATGTGTTGCTCCGCATCGGTGTCATTGCGGAGTTGCTGTCGACAGCCTCGGACACCATGGCCTTTCCTGCTGCAAGAGCGCAGGCCGCATAGCGCGACATGCTAGCATCAACGATATTATTCGTCGGGCTCCTGTCACCGCCGGCTTACCGGCAGTATTAGAACCTAGTGGCTTGGTACGTGACGATGGGAAGAGACCAGATGGTATGACCATGTGTATGGTTCCAAGTACGGTGGGTTGTGCCGGCGCTGCCGCTGCGGCTGCTGAGGCCCTCAAGCGGCGCAAATACTGTAACCTTATCGGTAATTACAGTTTTGAGCCGTTTGGGGTCGAAACGCTTGGGTCACGGGGTCCGAGTGCGCGTCTCCTTTTTAAGGAAATATCTCGTCGACTAATCGACACTTTGCGTGACCAGAGGGCTGGCTCGTTCTTTGCTCAAAGAATTAGCATTGCCATTCAACGTGGCAATGCTGCCAGTCTTCTGGACACGTTTCCGGATGACGACGATGCGGAGGAATTCTTCGACGCCTAAGCATATCTTGTTTTTGTATATTTATTTGTATATAGTTAGGTTTAGTTGTTTTCATGTTTTTATTAATATTAAGAATCCAATAAAATAACATATGAATAATTAAATAGAATAGGTAAAAAATGCAACCATAGTATTCATAAAACTTTTTATTCTAATTTAACAATACATTGTCAAGAAATACCGCAGGGGGGGTTGTTCCTTCGTGTCGAGCGTAAGCGAAATACTATACAGTTACAACAGTCGCCGATGATGGAGCTCTGACCTTGCTGTTCCCTTTCAACGGCTATGAAAACAAAATATGTGATCCGCCGCACATGACGGGATTTTATTTTTGATCTTAACAAAAATGGATTTTCTCCTCCTAAACTGGTCAAATCCAGCTGGTCGCGATCTATTTCGAGTATGTACATTCCTTGAAAGCGGAAATGTTCTCCAAAGTATGATCTAGCTTGACGGATCTGGCATGTGCCACACGCAAACAACACCAATTCTTCCAAGGAGAGCCGTGGGAATTATATATTTGAGGCATCTATATTCGGAAACATAATACTGCGACAATTCAGGCGCTCCATGGCTACCTACAATCGCTAATTCGTTCTCTAAAAATAAATGTTCATTTATTATATTTTACATTATTTAAGCATTTCCTGGGTCAGTAAATCGAGTTCCAAATGCATTTAATACAGCACAAGCAGTTTTTAAATCGTTCATAAGATGAGGATTCGCTCGATTTAATATTCTTGTCTGAAGATTTTGAAATCTCTCTTTATCTGGGCACACAACGGGATCGACATTCACAGATTTGAAGTACAAACAATGTTAAATAAAAGTCCTATCACCAGTTCCGTCCTGCACAAAAGTATACTCAACTGAACGCAAATTGTAATGTTATAGCAACATGGTGGCTGAAAATTTACATGATTCACACTTCACTTATAGACGCATTTGAACACTACAAATATCCCAAACGACGAATTATATAGGACACCTACATACAACACAGAAATATGACGTTTTGCCTACATATTTTTTTTATTTGACATAAAGTGACAGCTGGGTTGCCAAATATTAATTAACAATTTGAATCGAAATAAGTTTGACTCTATTTTATGCGTTTTGTTGTGGATTAATGCGTTTTGTTTTCGTAACGGGGTAGCACACTAAAATCATGTTTTTTTAATTACTACCAACAACTAATTAACCATTTTAGCTTGGAAAATAACTACGGATATAAGACCTATAATTTGCATATAAGAAGATTTTGAAACGTTTCGATTTAATGAGTCCCAAGTCGCCAATCTTCTTTACATATTACATAAAAAAATCAAATATTTTTCAGAAACTAACAGAACTAAACCTTAAGAATCTTATATTCTCATAATAACAAACACATATGTCTATAACTTAGAGCGTAAACCCTCTAACGAGCTACGACTTGAAATGATACATATAACTATATATAATAAATTATTCGTGACGCTATGGTATGCCATTATGATATTGCCATGTCCTGCAATAAAACAAATTAACAGATCGGTACATATAATACCGATCAGCGGCGACATGCTCACATAATGACAGCCGTAATAAAAAATATTGCGTATTTGTATGTTTTGCCACTAAGGCAATACATCTAGAGCTAGCCTCAGATCTCACATCCGATACCTATCTCGCGTGCCTACGTAGATTTATAGCGCGAAGAGGCCTGTCAAAAGAAATTGAGCGCGTTAAACAACGCGTAGCTAAATAGCTTGAGCTTTTTAGCCCATAGGTTACTGTATCTAGCCTGATGCACTTTATTGTTTCGTCAGGGCTGTCTCTCCAAAGAATATTCTGTAAGGAGGTATGCTCAGGAGTTACGCGGACATTTCGGAACATTTGTTTTATGTCAGTAGTGAATGTATAGTCACCAAAACGGAACAAGAGTAGTATATCAAAAAGATCTCTCTGTACTGTCGCACAGTATACGATTTGACAAATCTAGGTGGACAAAAATCAGGAATGCTGGTATTGCATTTTGAATAACTGTAAATGATTGATGTAGGGCAAAAGAGTAAAATTAAAACTATATTTGATTTTTAAAACCATTTTTATTGATTTTTTAACAAAAATGTTAAATCTTTATGGTTTTTGTACACACTTTTATGGGGCAGTTTTCTTAACAAAGATATATGTGGGTCTGATGACATTAACATATGTTTTATTAAATCAAAGTTAGTACGATAACGCGACGTTTTAAGAGTGTGCCCCAATCGCACTCTTCTAATTTCTTTATTCTTAGCTTCCGAAGCCTCTTCAGACATCTGCCCGAGCGGTATTATTGAATGTCGCATAATCTCTGCACCATGCACTAAAATCTTGTGTACTGTTGCTGGCATGTTATACCACTGATATAAATCTAAATATAGCCGTCGAGTTTCATTACAGTATTGTTGAAACTTTTCGGCGTCAATTTCGTATCCACAAGCTATAGCTGCTAGAATCGTTCCAAACCGGTTTATTAGATTTTCATTGAGACCAGTAATACGTGCTGTTGTAGCACTATTGTGAAAAAAAGCTCTTGCGGTATTCCCGTCATTGCTGGTCCCAAATCCAGGTCTCACTTTATCGATTATAAGTCCTACTTCCTTAAATTTCTTCTGTATTTCTTCCTTTCGTTTCTTTTTCATGTCTTGTTTTTGAATTCCCCTGGCTTGCCATTCAGAAAACTCCATGCGGTAGGTAATATTTAAGAGACACTCCATAGTCCGAATATATGCATGCAGACTTGATATGCCAAATTGGTACATATCTTGATCAGGTTGCCTGTGGTCTGTAGAATTCATTTCCTTCGAAGTGGCTTTGCAAATAAAGCATCTTTTGGAGGATCTATTTTCAGCCAAAACATTACAAACTTTCCCATCTATCATGGAAAGAATCAAATGATGGCTAACGATTATGTTATGTCCATCTATCTGTACAGTTGTTGGCATTAAATTATCAATTTGATGTTGCACTTCTCTGCATTCTTCTTTAATTAAGAGGTCAGTTTCTTTTTTATATAGATATTTAATTATTCTGCAGAATCTTGGTGAAGAAGGACGTGGATTCTCCCAAAAGATTTTCTTGTTATTATCGTCTGCTATGAGTCTTAATGGTACTAGAGATATTACAAACATATATTCGTCGGTACTTTCCGCACTTTCAAACCGTTGTTTATATAAACTATGTCCAGAAGAACCATCACATCCCCACTTATAAATCATGGTATAATTTAACTCGTTTGTAGAGTTAAGCAATACATTACCCATTATATTTTTGCATATCCTTATCACCGTGTGATCAAGTAGTGCTTGAAGCTGAACTTCAGCCCATGTATCACTAACCGTAATCAATTCCACTGGAGGGTAGCACTCTTTTTTTATTCGTGCTAACTGATCGTAGCATGGATATAATGGAAATCCCCTTTCTTTAGTTTCTTGTTGTATATTTTTATAAGTGTGGACTGTAAAATTGTTCGATATAAACAAGGCTAATGCTTCTTCAGCAGTGTATGGTCGTAATTCTTTCTTAGAAATCATACTTCTTCTGGATGTTGAATAAAGTATTCGGGCTTGCTTATATGTAGTAGCACGTCTTGGTGAAGCAGTGGCTATTTCCTGCATTAAGTCAGCAGCATCACGGCTGCCACTAGATCGAACACTTAACTGTGCAGCATACGACAATTGTTCTTTACTATAATCGGTAAGTAAATGCTGAACTTTACGTTTTTTGGTTCTTTTGGAACTATCTTCAAAACTTTTTTGCGGTCTACCACGAACGGAACTTGGTTGCGAAGGGTCGGGAACCATATCTAAAACTAAATCTTCATTTAGCCATTCTTCGTAAGAACGTAGAAACAAGTCCAACTTTCTTTGCTTGCGTTCCCATTTTTCACGAATTTTTTCACATTCGTTCTTCATAAAAGCACGCAAAAGGCGTTCTGCTTCTTTACTAAGGACTGGAGCACCAAATGTTAACTTTACAAAGTTAATCATTTGTGTAACTCGCCCTTTAGCCGATATTGAACGCCAAAATTCAAACAAAGATTTTCGCTGCATATGGGCACCTATAACAAAAACACGAAAATACTTAATTTGCGCAAATAAACGCAAAATATAACAAACTGTCTAAAATAATAGAATAAATAAGGCATCATTTAAAACTATTACCACAAGTTTGCAGCATATTGCTATATACTTTTTATCCAAATACATTTTGAGTTATTTGTTATGAAAAATATTAAAAAGGGTATGTTTAAGTTCATATTTTATTATATACAAAAAGGAATTCTGTGTAATATTTTAATTAAATAAAACCATAATTACCTCTAGTAGAAGATTCCATCACTAAAAAGCACTTTATATCACACAAAACACTCGGAGACATGCAAACACGTTAACGTTAGCGGTCGCACTGAGCGTATTCCGACTACCTGCTCTTGAAAGGGTATCTTTGCCTTTTGTTATTGAAAGGGTCGCGGCGCCCAGGTATGTTTCCTTTATTTTATGATTGCCAGTGGTATTCAAGATTAAGATACAAGCTTAAAAATCTACGATTTCAATGATTTTGATTTTAGATATTTGTCCATCTAGATTTGTAGAATCGTATACTGTGATGTCGGTCCGTTTAGCAACAAATCGTTAAGCGATACTTTCTTGCTGGTCTTCATCGATGCGTCGAAAACTGTACGTAATTTAGTAGTCTTACTGTCGGGTTTGAGTACTGCATGATGCGGCAGAAAGTACACTGCGTCCTTACAAAGTTGATAGTTCCCGACGTCAACCAAGTGCCCATGATTTAAATTTAAATAATCATGTATAAATTTCTGATATTCCAGGAAAAGATTGTGATCTTTGTGCAATTTCTTTTCGAGGTTTAAAAACCTTTTTAACGCGAAATGGAATGAGTTTTCTAGCGCATCGTTTACATCTTCAAGCGGCAATTTCAAAGGCAAAGCAACCTCAAAACAATTATCCTTCAACTAAACTGTCCTTTGAAAGATTTGCTCACAAAGCTCTTGCTCTGAAGAACTTTCATTGTAAATTTCAGGAACGGATTCTGTTTTCTAGAACCTATCTAAATTTTGAATTAAATTTGACACATTTTAATGTGCATTTTAGCACTGCTACCTGATTGCAGACATTTGTAGGCAAGCTTCCCCCGATTATGTAGCCGAACTGTGTGTTGATAAGTTGTGGATGCCGTCCACCTGGCGTCGAAGGCTGCACCTCACTAAGCAGCGCTAACTTATGATTGGACTTACAGAATAGGCATGAAGCTTCCTGCGCTGCAGTGTAGGCTGCCAGTTTGCCCGTGGATGAGCCTGGACGCTGCTCCTTTACTTCCTTGTGCTGCTGTTGCGGCTGGCCATGGGCCGGTTCAGCATTTTCCAATGCCAGAGCACGTTTGTCTACGAAGCTGAGAAAGTCCTCCACGGTGGGGTCTGACTTGGTGTCCCTCTCAATCTGGTACGCTCTCGATGTGTATAAATCTAGTTTTCGGCAAAGTACACACAAAATTATAGCATCCCAATATCTAACGTTTGGATCTAAATTGGTCAAGGCAGCAAGTTCCTGTTTAACATTTGAAACAAATTCTCTTAAATTGTTTGCTGTTGACTTTGTTAAAGGTCCAAAATTGAGATTATATGCTCATTAATAATTTTAAATCTATTATTGTACCTATCGTTTAACAATGCGAGTGCTTTTACATAACTTTCTTGCGTCAAAGGTAAGTTTTTTATTAAATTCAGGGGTTCATCCCTGAGATATGCACGTAAATAATACAGTTTTTGTACACAATCTATTGAATCATTATCATCTATAACAGAGTTAAAAAGATTTATGAAAGGTATGTATGTACCCGTACCTGTGAACTTACCACTAAATATCGGTACATTAATGGGTGGTAATTTCAACTTAGAAATTGGAGCAGACGTCGGCGTAGAGGTCTTTGATTTCGCGCTTTTTTATCACTGCATTAAGCAAAGCTAAGATGTGGAAATAGTGCTCCTCTACAAGGGAGACATCTTCTTTATCTTGCTCATTCAAGCCTAAAATTTTTAAATTATATTTTTCATATTCGGAAAATAATCTAAAGCACGGGTTTTTTTTACTAATAGCGCTTCGCTTGAAGAATTTGCTACATTTTCATCGTTGCAAACAATGTTAAAAAGTCTGGTTAAATTACCTTTAGTATATCCTCTAGCCGAAACCAATTCCGACAGCTCCATTTTTTAGTAATTTTTCACAATATATCGCTAGAACACAGTAGAAACGACGATTGCTAATGCTCTACGTGAATTACACAACTATTACTAAAAAATGTCACTGTTCTTGACGGTTATTATAACGTTTAAACTTGTCTTGACGCCTTTTGATTTATTTATTTCTAGAATCCAACGAGAAACTGGAAAGGTAGGCCGTACATTGGCCGACATACGCCGACAACACGTTAGGTTGCTTCGACTTACACCAACACCGAACAACGCACATAAACTTTGGCCGAGACACTTCGCCGACACGCCGACACGAAGTTGCGCGAACGCCGACACACTGCCGCCTTGAACTACCTACTTAGTGGGTATTTTGGCAGGCTCTTTACGCCGAAACGCTGACTTTCTTCTTAGATCGTGAAGAATTATCTGGCCAGCATCCCCGGAGTATGCGTACACGTTGATACCGTAGCCGCACCTTCGCCGACACGAAATTGCGCGCTCGCCGACACACTGCCGCCTTCAACCACAGGACTCTTTACGCCGAAACGCTGTCCCTCTTCTTAGATCGCGAAGAATTATCTGGGCAGTATCCCCGGAGTATGCATTCACGTCGATACCGTAGCCGAGTTGGATTGCAGCCACTGTCTGGCACTCGACGATACTGAGGTTGAGAAAAAAAAAATGGCGGGCCGTTTGTTGAGCACGATGCTGCCTCTTCAATCTGGCGAATTTCTTGTTTTTCACACGTCACTCGTTGGATTCTTACTTCTCGAAGGACCAATGTTGCGCTGGTTATTGCATGTTAAACGATATTTGGATGATTTGGATGTAAAAAATAAAATAAACGAAAAAAACTTGAGAGCGATATAATCGTGATCGTGATTCTGGAACCAAGTGTTGCCACACGGCAAATATTTTTACATGAAATCTTAGTGTTGCTACATACAAACAAAAGTTGCCATACGGCATAATTATATTAAAATCTTAATGTTGCTACATAAACGCAACAATTTAAAGTAAATTATCAATTTAAACACACACTTTTAAGTCTTTATTTATCCCCGTAAAGGGTTCTGCTGTTCATGTTATTTAACATTTCTCGCGTTGGAGAAAAATCCACACAACACCCATAGCATAGCGCTTAATATGTTGTTTGGCTAAAAGTGTGCTATTTAATGTTTCGTTGCTCAGCCTGTTCCGAATCTTTGTTTTTATTAGATTGACTGAACTGAAGCAGCGTTCACAATCAATCTGCGTTAGAGTGAGGAAGGCATAATAAGTCCAGAGCAAATTTTGCTATATTGTTAAAATCTTCATAAGCGCAAATTCCTGACCAAACCGTCTGGTGGAAGAGTCATATCAACATGGTTAATAAGCGTGGGCAATCTTCTCCATTCGTCATCCACATTTTGCATTATTTCACCGCTTACAATCCGAGGCACAATGTTCATTAGAGGCAACTAAGTACTTACTTTGTTTTTGTACGATTCTGACATAGCGTTGGTAGGATGGATAGCCTCCAATTTTGATAATACAGGATCATTCAAGTTGTACCGTTTTTTATTTCACGAGCAATTGTTATTAACTTTGGTTGTATGAAATCTAAAAAAGTCATATGTTTACGTACGATTTCTGCCCCTTGATCGTACATGCAAAATAAATGTAAAAAATCGTATGAATACAATTTAAATCGTACATCTGGCAACACTGGATCCAACCGTTTATTTTATTTTTGACAGCACCAATAGAACGTAACTGCGTCATGTTACGCAAAAGTTCACTTTTAAATGCAAAGTTTTAAAAATATGACAACTGCCTACGTTTGCTCCTTGATCCCATAAAATAATCGTCTTTGACAAATTGAGTCCATAACTGCAGTAGTTTTTTTATAAATTACGTAAAATAACAAACGTTTTTAAAAATTT
The DNA here is from genome assembly GCA_963859965.1 of Ceramica pisi. Taxonomy (NCBI): domain Eukaryota; kingdom Metazoa; phylum Arthropoda; class Insecta; order Lepidoptera; family Noctuidae; genus Ceramica; species Ceramica pisi. The sequence goes on along the minus strand of OY982528.1, from coordinate 8,688,095 downwards.
ACATTCTATGGCCATCAACATAGTGATGTTATGATTGAGATATCGATATTATTTATTAACTATTTTTACACGGGTGTAATGTAGCATTCTAATGTAGTATAAATATAGATTGGTATGAAATAATATGAAACAATTATTATGACTTTATTTTTATTTATTTATTAATCAAAATCAGATTCATCGTCGCTGTCACTCGAGCTATCGCCGACATTTATAATTAATTGTTGGCTCATATCATCTATCGCCACGTGTTTATCCTAATCTGCCATTATAGTTTCTTGTATTTTTTGTATTACATTTTGCAAGTTTTCCGCAGTTACTTCCACACATGCATTTTTTAATAAATCAAGCATTTTGTTTGACGTGAATGGGGGTTTTGTGTTATTTCGAGCGGGGGGTCAAGCCCATATTAATTCAATAGCATTGTATTGACAATGATGGGGTGGAAGTCTAAGGCCCGTATTAATAAACGTTACTCAGCCCGTGAGAGCGCACTTGATTTGAATGTTGAGATGCTGATCGTATTAATAAACGTGATTCTTTACGTTCTCAAGTAGCGGATTAGGCGTTCGTCATCAACTGAGTGATGTACTGATTAATAAACGAAACTCGACCCTTAAGTATACAACGAGCGCGGGTTGCCGAGATGCTATATCGTGAGTGCAGATAGACCGTGACTTGAGGAGTGATTAGCGTGGCGCGAAACATGGAGTTTGAAAATATTTTGAGTGATATTAATTATTACGATGAAATAGACTACTATGACGATATTTTGTGGCCTTTACGTTTTCGATTACCAAAAGTTTATATAAGGGATGCTTCAAATCCTTTTGAGATACCAAGAGAAAATTTTTAAAAACGATTCAGATTTGATCAAGAGTCAGTGTTGTATATTGTATCATTGATCAAAAACTCATTTGTAAAATATAATAACAGAGGTCTTCCAATTTCCCCGGAAATAGCCGTCCTTTTAACCTTAAGGTTTTAAGCAACAGCATCATTTCAGGTTAGTATGTAATATTGTAACTATTGTAAAGTCAGTAATAAACTATCTAATACTAATAGATATCCATTATTCATATGGTAATGTAACTAACGTACTTAATTAATTTATATTTCAGCTTGTTTGTGGTGACCTAATACATTTATCACAACCTACGGCTTCAAATATCATAACCAGAGTATCAAAACTATTAGCTCTCCAGCACAGAAAATTCATCAAAATACCTCGAGGAGATAATGCTAGTACAAATAGACAACTGTTTAAAAACTTAGGAAGTCATGGACGTTGGCCTGGACTCCCAGGAATTGATGGCGCCATTGACTGCACCCATATCAAAATAGTAAATACACCAGGATGCCAGCATCATGAAGTATATAGGAACAGGAATTCTTATTTTTCTATTAATGTACAAGTAAGTTAGCCTCATAATTGTGCAAGATTATATACTTTTGCTGTTTAAATTGTTTTTAAACAGTCACAGATATTCAAACAAAAAAAAACCCTATAAATTCATAATAAAAGTGAATTTTCTGTTTTATGAATGCAATTTAATTTAAGTTTTCTTTTTTCAGGCTGTTGTTGGCCCTAAAACTGAATTTTTAGATATTGTTGCTAGATGGGCTGGCAGTATGCACGACTCAAGAATATTCCAAATGTCTTCGGTGTACATGAAATATACCCAGGGCATCTTAGATGGAAGACTTGTAGGTGATAGTGGATATCCTGGGCTACCATTTATACTTACGCCTATAAGGCCTTCTCCTGAAGATCCCCCTTCAATACGGTATAATAGAGCTCAAATAAAAACCAGAAATATTGTTGAGAGAACTTTTGGCATTTGGAAACGTAGGTTTCCTTGTCTTTCACGGGGGTTAGGAAATAAACTTTCTACTGTTTCAAATATAATAGTCGCTTGTGCAGTGTTGCATAACTTGTCATTGATTTTAAATGATAATATTGAAATGTTTAATGAAGAAGACCATAATGATGCGGTAGATGAACCAAATAATAATATGTCTGGCACAAGCTCAGGGTTCTTACTGAGAAATACAATAATAGAAAATTTCTACCAATAATTTACAGTATCTGTTATGTGATTGTGTTATGAGTAATTTCTGTAATAAATGTTTATATTTAGCTGTTACAATTCAAGTCAAAATATGTTTATCTAATTACTGTAAGTAACTTTTTAAAAGTGTTAAAGACTTTAAACTGTTAAAGACTCTAAAAGACTGAAATTAAACAATGTTTAAGTAAAATAAAGCTTGTTTATTAATATAATAAAATCATCAATCATAATATGATATATTCCCAATAGGCTGAACTAATTTTAATTCTCCGGGATCAACTCTGTAACAAAACACAAAAGCTTTTAAATATTAGCATGTAAACCACAAGAAACAATCAATCCATCATCTCTCAAACCTACAAGTTAACGTACCTGAGGAACACTTTTTTTGCTGAAGGATAAGCTCAGCTAGCTCAGCTTTAGCTTTCGCTTCACGAAGCTGCTCGTGAAGGACCCTCATCTCTACTTCATGTTTTTCATTGGCCCTCATTCGCCGATCCTTAAATTCCCTCTCCAAAATTGAATCTTTATGGCGCTGACCTGTCAGCTCCACTGGTCTTCGTTCACTAGGTACCACACTTGGAGCAGTTTCTGCCACAGAGGTTGGTGTGGATACCTGTGGAGGAGCTGCTGTAACCACTTGAAATGGGTCAAGAGATGCAGCCACAGTTACTTCATCTATGTAAACGGGTTGCACCATAGGATCTTCCGTAATATCTGAAAAGCATAATAATTTTAAAATTAATCAGAGATGCATTATGTACTAAAAGCTATATGTTACCCTGTGCTTCTTTATGAGGTGTAGTATAAAGTAAATTTATATTTATGTGAGTATATATTAAATAATAATACATAGATGTACTTAAGTTTTTAGATAGATATAGTATTTACCAAGAACTGCATCTGAATCAGTCGCAGTATCTATCCCAACTATAAGTGCTGGGACCACTTCAGCGACATCAGGGTCAATTGTGGCATCACTTATTGATGGCCCTCCCCCTGTGGCCATGCGGTGTTGGCGTTCCTTGGTCAACGCCTCCCTCTGTCTCTGTTTTATGTTCATCCAGAGCCGGCGCAATTGTTTATTTGTTGCCTAGAATATTAATAACAAGGTGAATGTAAATAGTGCAACATAAAAGAACAAGCCAAATTTGTCACTAGCATAATTTCATGGAAATTAGGGTCAAAATCTGAGACAATATTAGGGTTCCTTTTGTTCTGTAACCTGATGTCACAATATTAAAGAGTAAATAATGTAAATATGTAGGTACCTGGGTAGATGCGTTTCAGCGCGGCATGATGACGGGAAGCCTTTTCTTTGACATTGCGAAAGCCTTCGACAAGGTCTGGCACAACGGTCTGATATACAAGTTGTATCGCCTCGGTGTGCCAGATCGTCTCGTGCTCATCTTACGAGACTATTTGTCGAACCGCACCTTTCGGTATCGCATCGAAGGGGCGCTTTCTTCCCCTCGTCCTATCCGAGCAGGCGTACCGCAAGGCGGCGTGCTCTCGCCTCTAATCTTCACGCTATTCACCAGCGACATTCCCAAGTCCCCCAAGACGCAGTTAGCGCTATTTGCCGATGATACGGCCATTTACTGCAGCGGCAGGAGCCCTACGGCCATTGCCCGAAACCTCCAAAAATCCGCCACTGACTTAGCCCTGTGGTTTCGGAGGTGGAGGATTGAGGTAAACCCGCAAAAAAGCCAGGCTGTCTTGTTCCGCAAAGCGTGGACGAGAATCTCCCATCATCCTGACCCTATCACCATGTTTGGTAAGCCGATCCCTTGGGAAAAGCGAGCTAAATATCTTGGTGTCATCCTAGACCAACGCCTGAGTTTTGCAGAGCACATAAGGTCGGTACGCTCGCGTGCCGCCTTCGCTCTCGGCAGGCTCCATTCCATGCTGAATGCACGCAGCAAACTATCTCTCAAATGCAAACTGCGCATTTACACTACGTGCATACGTCCGATTATGACTTATGCGTGTGCCACTTTCGCACACACTAAGTCACGTCATATCCATAGGATGCAGACACTTCAGAACCGCTTTCTCCGTCGGGCCACGGGTGCCCCGTGGTTCGTTAGGAACGATCGGCTTCATATCGATCTCAAAATTCCGACTATCCAGCAATTCATGAAACTACTTACTAAGCGTTTCATTGAATCCGCGGACAAGCATCCAAACTTCCTTATTGTATCGGCTACCCGATACACCCCCTCTCAGATTAGTAGGATTCGCCGGCCACGGCACACCCTCATAGATCCTGACGATCCCATCACCCTCCTCCAGGAAAGTTGTAGGGAAACGAGTACCTTAAAGAAACACAAACACAGACCGCGATCCGTATTCCGACCTCGCCGCCGAGGTCCAGCGCGACGACCCTGTAAATCTCCCCCCCGTCTTTTGCCAAATGAGCCAGCCCGCGAAGCTGAGCCTTTAGCTTTAAACTCCCCAAATAATGGAAACATGACCCAGCCAGTCCCTTGCTGCCCTCCCCCAAACGATGCCGCTGAGTCGAGGTCCGTACCCCAAAGGGGGTGCCCTCAGCGAGCGGAGTTTTAGTATATTTTATATAGCCTTGGCTGGGGGCCTTAAATTCACCTAGGCCACCACAGGCAAGTCCGGTTAAGTAGCTAAGGCTTTCTAGAGTCGTTAGCTGCGAGAGGCCATTATCAAAAAAAAAAAAAAAAAGGGTAGATGCGTGCGGACTAGCATTGTATTCTGCTGTAATTTGGTTCCATGTCTCATTTTTACGTCGCAGAGACGCACCATCGGTGTCCTTATTTTCTATTATTGACTTGTACTTTTTTAAAATCTCAAAAAAAAAACTTTAAAAATATGCTTCCTATTTTCCATTTTAAACATAAAATTGGGAGATGTCGGTAAACAAACACTGGAGGGGTATAAAAGCAAAAACGCCTCTGTCCAAATTTTGTTTTTTTAATCTATGGATGTCATATTTTGTCTGACGTTAGAAGTTAGACACCCCTATCCTTTTGCTCTTCCCTCGGACCGCCGTAAGGTGTAAACGTGTTCTTAGTGCTGTCGCAATTATTTATAAATTTTATTAAGAAAAGTTTCAATTTAAATTCAGGTAATAAATTAGGAGTGCATAACATTGTGGAGATATCGCCACTTCGTTGTCAATCGCTACGTATGTTAGCAGGTACGTTGTGCGCCTGGTACCACTCACCGTAGTTAATCCCGCCCCCTTGCGCATACGCGGGCACTACCCACAACCACATTTCACGCAATTGGACGACGCACCGCGCTGCCCCGCCCCTGTGCGCCTGCGCACGCACGCCATCTTGTTTTGTGCACTAGCCACATCTATATATCACACAACTGGAAGAAGCACCGCGCCTGCTCCGCCCACCCATTAAGGAGCTCCATTCACCTACCTACATCTCTGCACTCCTGGTGTCCTAATACGTATGGACGCAAAAATGAACAAGTCGCTATCGGAAACGGACGTTAACCAGTCGGAGCTACGTACACCCCCAAACTATGGGTGCCAGCGGCAGAAGAGAAGCCGAGAGGACATGGAGGGCTCTATTGATAAGCAGTTAGAGGCGTTCAAGGAAGAGATAAAGAAGATGCTGGGCCTATTCTCCGCAAAACATGAGCAAGAGACTCAGCGCATCACTACTACTCTAAACGAAATCCAGAAATCAAATAACAAAATAGAGAGCTCAATTACTTTTCTAGCTGCCCAAAATGAAGATTTTAAAAAGAAAATTGAGCAACTTGAGGGCCAGGCTAAAGAGGACAAAAATTACATCAAAATTTTAGAAGACAAAATTGAAATGATACAAATGAGCAATCAGAAGACCAATTTTGTAATAAAAAATGTTCCTGGAAGAGCTAACGAGACTCAGGAAGACCTGATTGAAATGACTTTGTCTCTCGCCAAAAAACTAGACTGCACTTTCACAAAAAATGACATAAAAGACATATATAGAACACGTGCAAAAAACAGTGAGATAACTAACACGCCAATAGTTGTTGAAACTGGCTCGACCCTAATTAAGTCAGAAATTATGAAAATGGGTAAGGCATTTATTATTAAATATAAATCCAAGTTATCCTGTAAGCATCTTGGCCTTAAGTCGCAGGAAGATACTCCTATCTTCCTCTCTGAGCATCTCACTCCGAAGGGCTCCCGCTTGCATTTCCTTGCTAGGGAATTAAGAGGACTACATGAGCTAACTGACCTTGAGTGATGCACGCACACATTAACACAATCGACGTGAACGCCGTCTAGCGATGACATTCATGGAACTATCGGTTTACCGAGATTACGCGGGGCTATTTAAATAGATGGCGCTATAGCGACGTGTAAGTGAGATATAGATCTAACAAACAACTAGATGCGACATTTTGTTTTTTGTGTGTTACATTTTTATTTAAGGATATAGATGATAAATAAAACTAATTCAATGAAACTTAAAACATTTATCTCTAAAATCGCTAATACAAAAAAATAAAAATCGAAGTAAGTAGTGCCTTTGATACGTCTTTATGATTTACATATTTTTTTTTTTTTTTTAATTAACACTATCATATTTTGAGTTAAGTTCTTTTCAGGTTTGAATTATACCACACTTAGTTTTAAGTTCTTTTACAGGTTTACAGTAGGTATACGAAATTTAGTTTTAAGCTCTTTTTCAGGTCTACATTATACAGTTTAGTTTAAGTTTTTTCAGGTTTACGTTTATATAACACCAAATCAAAATGTTATGGAATTATTTTCAGTTAACTGTTGTTACTAAAAGCTACTAAAATCTAAATAACGTGTAGAGGTTAATGTTTGTTGTAAATCGATTTCCTCGAAATTTGTACGTTCTTCTTCTTCGTTATCTTCATCTCTGGTATCGCTTTTCTCATTATTTACGCTTTTTTCTTCAATTTCGCTTTTGTCTTTGTTTTCACTTCTGTCTTTGTCTATATTTTCATCTCTGTTTTTTATGTATGGTTCTCGAATTTTCATATTTCTTGACATTCGGGGATCAAGTATCTCCGGTAAAATACAGTCAAAATAGAATTTTTTCAATTTTTCTTTCATTTCTTTTTCCCAAAACGTATCATCTCGTTCAATTATTTCCGTCTTGAGCTTTACTTTTTCATTTTCCCATACGGCAAACAAGCAGTATTTTTTTTGGGTAACGTGTAGCTGTCCTTGTACTTGGTAATACCAAGCATGTTTTTTGTTAATGGCTAGGTCACCTGTTTTTGTTTTTTGCCAGAAGTTAACTTTTTTTTTCTCAATTGCTGCTGCTAGGCCCATTTTGTAGGCTGTCAAAGGACATTTTACTTCAACCACAGTATCTTCTCCAGTTAATCCATCAGGCGTTGCACCCAAGAAACATAATTCTTGGTCTATAAATAAGCCACAGGGTCTAATAGTTTTGCGCTCTTGTATAGCCAATTGTGCAAGTGCAGTTTTTTCATTTTGTTGGCCATGGCTAATGGATTCCACGTGGTCAATTTTGTTCCGATAAAGTATATCTTTTACTAAATTAGCACATGGTGTATTAGTACGCCTTTTTATAACCCTGCCGAAATTGGATGCAGTCAATAAAGATCTTCTCATCTCTAGCCATTCTCCACTAGCACTCTGTAAAACAGTTTTTCTTTCAATCATTGCTCGCTCCAGATCCGACTTTTTTAATTTCTTCATGAAATCATTTTTCATTTTGTCCAGTATTTCTACCGGCATGTCAGGCTTTTCACATGACTGGCCGTAGTCCTTATCGTCTTGTTTTTTACTGAAAACTAACCGTCTCTTTCTTTTCAAATACCTTTTACTAAGGATTTTTTTAAATATTTGGTTTCAGTTTGCAGTGATTGCATCTTATTACAAAAATTTCTCAGTAAATGATTCCTGCATTCTACCTTTTCCACAGTAATATCTGGATATGGTCTTGCCTGCAAAATTTTGGAATAAGTGTTTGAGTCACCGTCAGATATCAGTCGTCCGTATATCAGACCGTGGGTAGCCAAAGATTGCTTAAACCCTTCAACTATAATTTCACTCTCCATCCCCGTGGACGGACCGGAATAGTTTTTAGAGCAAAAATGTTCAGCGGCTGTTGTTTTCTTCTTTTCGGCACGATCACAATGGTAGCAATATTTGTTTCGGACTCCCAAATACAAAAGTTTGCCTGTTTTTCTGCCTATGATTGCGGCGGCACCGGATAAAGCCGAATAGTTTTTTTTGTACGACCTTTTACCATACACACCATCTGCTATCACATCTATGACTGGCGTGCTATTCTTGGTAACTCTGCCTTCTGCTATAGCCATATTCTTCTCTTCTTCAGCTGCTTGGTCCATAGACTGTTGTGCAAGTTGCTGCCAGTTCTCAGAGAGTAATTTGTGGTTCTTTTGGTAAGTTTTTTGAGGCATAATTGGCAAATTTATGGCAGATGAAAATTCTTGTAGCTGAGAATGACCACAACCAATTGAAATGGCGCCAGCTACAGCACATGTATTAACTGGCAAACTAATATCATCGTCGTTCTTTATTATAAACTGTTGTTTACACATTTTGCATAGAAAAGTAAATTTGGAAGACAAGCCGTGAAGCTTTTCGCCAACCAATTCGATACAAGAAAGTCCGCAATCTAATGGTCCGTGGTTTGAGATCTTATATAATTGTTCCAAAAAATAAGATACATTAATAATTCTTCGTCCTATTTGGATTTTGTTTTCAGGAATATAGTTTTCCATCTGTAAAAATAAATGAATACAAGTCCATATCATACAACCAATTTCTTAAAAAAGTTAACCTTAAATCATTATAAGTAAGCAGAATACTTACTTCTATACTATAATTTAACCCATCCATTTCTTGATTTTCAGACTGGACATCACATTGGCTTGGTCCAGCAGCACTAGAAACCTAAAATTCCATTATTCCATTATTATTTATGAAACTAAATCTAAACCAGAGGCAAGATCATAGAAATATAGAAAAAACAGGAAAAGTGGTAAGAGGGCGTGTCGATGCACGCATGCATACGTTGACCATGTTATAGGCAAATGGTCGTCTAGGTGAACTAGTGAGTTTTCGTCCGCGATCGTGACACCGTGTTGTTTAGTGGTTTCTTGTAAAAACCGAAGCCTAAACCAAAACTTTGTAAATCATGCAATCACTTCCCATATTTTTTAAGTATTTATAACTATTTACTAGGTATATTTGTCTTTAAAATCATGAAAAACAACAAATCATAAAATATGTCTTGCTTTTACTATGTTATTCTTGAGTTCAAATATCACAGCTTCTATACTATTTTTGCAATAAACACATTGCTCCTTATGTTTTGAAAATTACCTGTGTGCTAAAAGCTTCTCCGAGTACTTGCTTAGATGCATTTGTACTTTTTTCAATAGCTTCACAGTCGTGATCATTCTGCGTAACCACAGTTTCCAATCTATAAAAAATATACGATTTTAAATTACGTGGAGATGTCACTTCTAAATTTTCTAGTTCTATGGTTCATAAGATAGGTAATTGTATTTGTTTTTTTAAATATGATGTTGTAAAAATGGATGCACTACAAGTTTAAGATTAGGTACCTAACATTCATTCATACTTACCTAATTTCAATTGTTTTTATTATAAACAAAATCGATAAAACTCTTACCTACCTATGAAAAGTAACATCGCAATTTCATATGATTGTCTTATTTCGTCACGTCACACGTGTTTTTAGAAAATATTACCTACTTATAATTTTCTTATTGTTATTATAGCCGAGATAAGGTCTGTAGGTACTTACGCATTGAAAATACCTTCCGTGTTATTTTCGACTTTCTTTCGTCTGTAAAAAATATTTTCATTATAACTTTTTTATAAAGGTATTCCATAAATTATATCTAAATACACCCCACAGTACTAATAAATTAATAAAAAGAAAGTACAAAGTCACAAAAACAAATCTCTTCCTGGGATTCGATCCAGGACACTCTTCAATTACCAATCCATACCTCTAATAAACGCGCTGTTCAAACAATTACGATACCGTACGAAAATATTGACGGTATTCGAATACGGTCATTGCACTTTGTATGTAATACTTAGATGTTTACAAAATTATTAGTAAAGGAATATTTAATAACACTAAAATGGTCTTACCTTTTAACATTGTTCATATGTTCGGCATTTGATTTATATGAACGTTTTTTAGTCCTCTTGACGGGTTTTATTTTATTTCCCATATTTACAAAACTATAATTGAAATCAAAGTACCTACGCTATTTTATTTAAAAGAAAAAATAATAATTATTGAAATAAGATAATATAAATAATGAATATAAATAAAAAACTTAACAAAACAAAGAATAGTTCTGGTGGAAATAAATCGACGAAAACAGCGACACGTCCGTATAGCAACAGGCGTCGGCCGGCACTGTCTGTCGGTCGTCGGTGCACACGCGTTTACGCACACATGCTTACGTATTATGTTCGGGAATAAGAATATGCGATTTACAAAAAATCTATTGATTAGATAAAAAAAATAAAACACTATTATGTTAATATATTGCTTGTAGAATTATTTGCCAAAAAATCAGAATGATTGCACGTGTTTTAGTATGGTTTTTGATCGTTAAAAGATTTTTTTAGAGGTAAGTTCGTGATTTTTTTTTATCGAGTAAAATTGGTTGTATTATGTTTTCAACACACTATCTAACTAGCACGTATCCTGAAGAATATCATATATTTTTCTGATTGTGTTTATTGCAATGAATCATACAGTTTTAGGCATTATAAAACTCGCGTTTAGCTCCTGTAGTCCCCTTAACCAAATCTGGTGAATTTAAATTTTGCTGGACCGCCTATGGCAAAGTTTTATTGAAAAAAGATGAACATTCCCCAACCATAACTGTGAGGAATGAGCAGCAGATTCATTAGCTGAAAATTGGTAAATGACTAAAAATCGATTTAACACTGTATTTTTTTATGCTTTTGCCTACTTTTTTTTGTACTTTGCTAAGATCATCTCTGATTTTTTGCTGTTTAATTAATTGCTTTCAAACTTTTCTCCTTTTTTGTGAATATACCTTTTCACTATATCTTAAAATTTTGGGGGCCGAGTCACCCGCGTCCGTAGGAGAATACCCTTCAGCGAATCCCTACACGTGGTCCCTGGGTGGTGCTAAACAGGTGACACTAACCGCCTCCGTGGTCTCGTGGTTATACCACCTGATTCAGACCCAGAGGTCCCGGGTTCGATTCCCAGCGGGGGCAAATTTTTTGCTCGGTTTGGTTGGTGGTAGGACTTGTTCTAAGTCCGCCTGGCAAGCTACCACCATCATGTCTAAGTCTGTCGCCATAACAACAATGTTAACAGCATTGTTGTGTTCCGGCAGTTAGAGGTATGATAGCCAGTTCCTCTGTGTAAGAGGATTCCGGGTGAAACTCGCTTCCATCTTCGGCCTAATCATCACTTTCCATCAGGTGAGATTTAGGCCAAGAGTTTCCTCGTTTTGCATAAAAAAAAAAAAAAAAAAAAACAATTACCACTCACAAACATATTGCCTATATGCTAACTTACCTTGTGTTTACGTTGCTACAAACTTATTCTGCGTATTCTATAATCACTTTATTCTATTTGTATACACCACACACATCTGCTTACTTTTACATACTCAAAAACATATCAACGTTATTCATTCCACACATAAATACACTACAATAAAACGGTTTCAATCTCTGTATAAAACTGAAGAAAATCATAATACTTTTATACTAAAAAGAACACAACTTGTTTGCACGTCCTTTCTGTCGGTAAATGCATTTAATGGGTGACTCATTACAAACACTTAATGAGTTAGACAGCATTGAAATTGCCCGTAGTATGGAATGTGACTGTTCGGAGTTGGCTAAACGCATTCACATAAAGAGAAATGACTTTACGGTTGTTGCTCAAAATATACGGAGCATCTCTTGTAACTTTGACGATTTAATACTTACTCTTTCGAATTTTAAGTTCGAAACTGATGTTATTATACTGACGGAATGTCGATTAACTCCTGGGAAAAGTATTCCTCAACTCAACAATTACTCGTCCTATAATACGTCTCACCACTTAAACCAAAACGATGGGGTAGTTGTCTACATAAAAAATAATTTAAAATCCAAAGTTAAGGAAATAAAATTATCTCAGGCGTCTTGTTTGCAACTGGACATACTTAATAATATTGTATTATGCATTTATAGTTCCCCTTCAAACCAGAACACGGAGGCCTTTATCAGTTCCTTAAGTTCCCATCTAGATACTCTGCAAACCCAAAAAAATATTATTATAGCAGGTGACATTAATATAAACATTAAACCCAAAGATGTAGAATCCTCTCATGAACACACGAATAGAACTACTTACCTTGACACCCTATCTCTGTATGGAATATTACCTGGGCATATTCTACCTACGAGGAATGAAAACTGTTTAGACCATTTTATGCTGAAAATAAACAAACAAAAAACTTCGGCATCCATCGCTATCTTACATACTAGTATTACAGACCACTTTACTACGCTTCTATCCCTATCAAAATTAAAAAATACCCCATTAGCTAATAAAACTAGATCCACTGTGGACTTTGAGCAAGCACTTAAGCACATACAAGAAAGTAATCTAGCAGATTTACTTCTCTGTAATGATCCTGAAACTCTGACTAACCTACTAATATACAAACTAACGGAGTCTATCAATAAATACACTATTATTACTAAAATCCCCAACAGTAAGCGCATTATAAAACCATGGATAACTACAGGAATTTTACGTTGTATTAAAAACCGTAATAAGCTACAAAAAGATAATAAAAAAGATCCATTCAATGACATATTAAAATTAACGTACATTAGATATAGAAATCACTGTAATAATCTAATCAAAAAATTAAAAAGAAAATATGAAAGAGAATTAATTACAAAATCAGTTTCTAATAACAAAGTACTTTGGAAAAACATCAAAACTATAACTTATACAAGTAAGCCTAGCAATTGCAACTCCGACTTACTTAATATTAAATTAACTCCCCTAGAATCAGTTAATTACATTAATGAATATTTCGCGAACATTGGCAAGAGCCTTGCTCAAAATATCCGGCCAGTCTTAAACTCTGTTCAAAATGACCCACACTGTTTGCAACGAACTCAACTAAACTCCTTCGTAATGTTAGATACTGACGACGCTGAAGTGAATCATATCCTAATGAGTCTTAAATCTGAGAGTGCGTCCGGTTGGGATAATGTTTCTACTGCATTTCTGAAACATATAAGTAAAGAGGTTCCCATAATTACACATCTTGCCAATCTTTGCTTTGGTGGGGGCATCTTCCCGAGTTCCTTGAAGCTAGCGATTATTACACCAGTTCACAAGGGGGGGGACAGCGACGATGTCTCAAATTTCAGGCCCATATCCGTTCTACCTTCTATTTCAAAAATACTAGAAAAACTTATAAATAAAAGGCTTTTATCTTACCTTAAAGATTTCGACATTCTATCTGACTCACAATTTGGCTTTCGTCGAGGGCTTTCCACTGAGGATGCAGTTACTGCGCTTAGTAATCATATAACCGAACAACTTGATAAAGGTAAAAAATGTGTAACTGCATTCTTAGATCTAAAAAAGGCCTTTGACACCGTCTCTGTCCCAATCCTTGTAAGAAAACTGGAAAGTATCGGAATTCGTGGAATGCCTCTTGGCCTCTTCAAGGATTACCTCAATAACAGGAAACAGAGGGTTAGAGTGGGTCAGTACACAAGTGAAGACGCATACACGTCATATGGCGTCCCTCAGGGAAGCATATTGGGACCAACATTGTTCCTTATCTACGTGAATGACCTGTGTAAACTTAGCATTGCAAACGCGCAAATTTTCTGTTATGCGGATGATACTGCTGTAGTCTTCACTGGGGATACTTGGAAGAATGTTAAACTTAGTGCTGAAGCAGGCTTGGAGAAAATCGCCAAGTGGTTATCATCTAATTTACTTACACTAAACATTAAAAAAACAAATTAAATTTGCTTCAGTGTCTGCCAACGTACACAACCAGGGGAAGATTTTAATGTAAGAATCCATAGTTGCAATAATGGAAATTACACTAGCTGTGACTGCTCAATAATCAACAAAGTACCACATATTAAGTACTTAGGTGTTATTGTGGATCAGAGGCTTTCATGGTACCCACACATTGAGCAGGTTGCAAGTAGAATCAGGAAGCTAAGCTGGATGTTTAGAACCCTTAGAAACGTCGTTCCGAGGACTGTCGGTAATCACTCAGACCATCAAAAAGATTACCTTAAAATTATTTATGTTGCGCTAGTCCAGTCAGTACTTGCGTATTGCATACCTGTCTGGGGTGGTGCAGCCAAGACAAAATTTCTAGCACTGGAAAGGGCACAACGCGCACTTATTAAGTGCATGTATTTTAAAAAAAGGAGATATCCTACTGAAGACCTATTTCGTTTTAGTAACTTGCTCTCAGTCAGGAAACTTTATATCATTTTAATTATATTAAAAAAACATAAGTCACTTTCTTATGATGCTGACATACTGACAAAAAGAAGGAAAGATTTGATATTAAATGTACCCAAGACAAGGACTTTATTTGCCAGTATGCAATTTAGCAAACGATCTGCTGCGCTCTATAATAAAATCAACAAATATATTTACATATATCCCAAAAATTACTACGAAAGTAAAAAAGAAATAATGGAATGGATACAAACCCTTACTTATGATGATACGGAAACACTTATAAAACCTTAACACATACACATCACACTTTCTCGCACTCATTCACACACTCACACTATCTCTCACTCATGCACACACTCACACTATCTCTCACCCACACATATACACTCATACACACATCTAATTTATTGCAAAAACCTAAGTCAACGTAAGTTAGTCTTGTTAGTCTTCTTAGCTTTTAACTTAGTTTTTAATTTATAATTTAATTTGTAATTATAGTCCAAATAGTAAATAGTTTAGTTTAAGAGAATACGTTTTTCTCGCACTTTTTAATTTAAAACTACTTGTTTGGAAGAGCGGACTCTCCTAATACAGGCACTATCTGCCTAAAAGGAGGGTCCAATCACGTTTGTTAATTTGTAGCTGTTATACCAAAATAAACTATTTTTTTTTTTTTTTTTTTTATCCTACTTTAGATGCAAAAGCGTACCATTGCCTAGTAAATCGCATCCAAAAAATATGTTGCGATGCAAACACGCCATTCTCCTTAAACAGTCAGAAGCAAACATGACATTGTCCATTTAGACCAATCACAGCACAGCATTTCTGGGATTTCAAGATGGCGTTTTCTATGTTTGTAAAGCAACGGTGTTCCCCAATTATTTCAACATTTTAAGTGCTTGTAGCTAGTTTTAGTGATATAATGGAAGAGAATGTGCAACCAGTGACTTCCGGGATCACTAGGAAACGTAGTCGCAATCCAGAAAAATGGAAGCGAGCAAAAGAAAAGACAAAGCGGTAAGTCATTCAATACTACTACCTACACGTCGTTTTAGGGTCAATACTACTACCTACACGTCGTTTTAGGGTACCCACACCAGTTACGAACCCATAATGGAAATGACACCACTGGTAAATTGACTTGTACTGATCAACTGATTACGATTTTAGAGTTCGGGAAGACAATTTTATTATCATTAATCAATATATATTTATCTTTTATTTTTAGGTACTCAGCTAAAAGACTACCTCAATATCCGACATGTAACCATGAGAAAGGAGCATACCAATGTCATAAACTAACGATGACAGACATTCGATTTTTTTTTCAATCATTTTATGCAAACAAAAGTAAACAACACCAGGATGCCTTTCTCTTAAAATACTGTAAGGTTACTGATACAGTACGCCGACGAGCACGGGTTGGTCTTCGAACCCCAAATAAATACAATACGAAGCTATACGTAAAACAGAATCATACATTAAAACTTATACCTGTATGTCAGAAAAGTTTTTTAAAATTTTTACAAATCTCCGTGCATCGTGTACGCCGTGTCGCAAAGGTTTTTAAAACAACAGGAGGATTGGTGAAAGATATGAGAGGAGGTGACCATACTTCACACAAATATTCAGTAAAGAGGTCGGCGGTGGAAAATTTTATAGAATCTTTCAAATGCCTGGAATCTCATTATTGCAGGTCATCAGTGCAACGAAAATATTTAGACTCTAACTTAAACATAAGAAAAATGTGAAAATGTACTGTGACAAATATGGACCAGCTGATGATTTGCACGTAAAAGAAAGCTATTTTCGTAACGTTTTCAATAGACACTATAATATTGGATTTGGCAGTCCACGTACAGACGTATGTTCAAGGTGTACAGAGTTACTAGAAAAAATTAAATGCGAAAAAGATACAAATTTGAAGAATACGTTAATAATAGAGAAACGAGTGCACATGCTCAAAGCGAAAGCATTTTATCAATTACTACGAGAAGAAAGACAGGGCATGATAACATTATCGTTCGACTGCCAAAAAAATCAGGTTCTGCCAAAAGTACCTGATCAAATAGCCTACTACAGTAGACAACTCTACATTTACAATTTTGCTGTTGTCAAATCTGCACCGAACAAAAAACTAAACAGAGACACAGTTTCATTGTATTATTGGACGGAAAATCAAATCAAAACAGGAGCCAACGAAATATGTTCTGCTGTCTACCATAGACTTAATAGTTTGGACTTGACTGAAATAGATACAATACGTCTTGTAGCAGATGGGTGTGGGGCACAAAACAAAAACTCTATTATGATGGGGATGTGTTCAACATGGCTGTCTAATGCTCCAGCACACGTTAATTCTATAGAATTAGTTTTCCCAGTGTCAGGACATTCATTTCTTCCCGCTGATAGGGTTTTTGGGAACATTGAGCGAGAGCTGAAAAAAAGAGAGGTCCGCCCCTTTGAGTATGTGGAGATATTTGACCGTTACGGAAGGGCGATCAATTTTGACATGAACCTGGATTGGAAGTCTGCATTAAATTCTGTCATAAAGCCCCCCGGAAACTGGCACTTCCCATTCGCGGCAAGCAAGCGATTCTTTATAAAAAGGAGTCACAATAACAAAATAACGATTAAAGGTGAATTACACTATCGTTCTGAATCACAAATCTACAAATCAGTTTTGAAAAGGGGACAATCATTCAAAGATGTCGTACCTGCTCCTATCACCAAAAACAAAGTAAAAATACAGAGTGCTAAACTTGCTGACGTTGAAACGTTGTTAAAAAAACATTTCGGCTCAGCAATGCTATTCTGAAAATGGTAAATCACTTCGAAAGCCATCTCGCAAATCATCTCGAAAGTCACTCTCACTTCGCTTCTCATTTCGCCTGTACAAGTTTCGGTATTCACAAGTCAAGATCAAGGCCAAGTGAAGTGAAGTGACCTCCGAAAACCCAAGTGACATTGCTCTATGGTAGTAGGGTAGTGACGCTGAATTGTTTCTTGGTTTAATTTACATCGACTCACTAAATTTGGCTGAATTTGTGCTCTATAATAATAATTTATAATTTATTTCAGCCATAAATGCAATTTAGATGCACAATTTTGTACGTATTATTTAAAAGTTATATTTGAGATGAGATTGAAGAAACTAGGCTGAATGCAGTGTCGCCTTTGCCTTGTGTCCGTGTATTAAAAAAAGGTGTTCGCTCGCTATCTTACGCGTCACGTCAAATGCCAATCGTCTGTAAACTATTTCTTTGTTTATGAACAAGCAGAATATTTTTTTTTTATTTCCCCGCGCATTTTCAGTGAAAAATGAAGTAAGTACGATTTCTGTAGTAATTAGTTATTGCCGGTATCGATATATTCATATTTGTTAATTCTCTACTTCAGTGCCGAGCGTACTTCCCATCCATCTGCGGCCCAAGTGGAGACGTTAATAGATTGTTTAGAGAGGAAGCCTAGCTTGGCTAAAGGATTTGCCAGAAATCAAAGCGCTAAACAGGCAGCTAATAAGGATTGGGATCGTATCACCCTAACATTAAATAGTATGGGTGGAGGTACGGTGAAGACTGCAAAAAAATGGATCAAGGTGAGTTGGTCATTTCAGTCAACGTATAATAATAATATAATAATAATATCCTTGGACATTTCACACAACGCCATATAGTCCCAAGCTAAGCAACTT
Organism: Ceramica pisi; assembly: GCA_963859965.1. Taxonomy (NCBI): domain Eukaryota; kingdom Metazoa; phylum Arthropoda; class Insecta; order Lepidoptera; family Noctuidae; genus Ceramica; species Ceramica pisi. The sequence continues at coordinate 8,669,829 of OY982528.1, read as the reverse complement.
AATGCTTGTGTTATGGTAACGAGATGGCTGATAAACTACTTATATACATTTTTTTTTTTTGTAAATACATACATATTATAGATAGAAAACACCCAGACTCGGAACAAATACATGTAGGCCGTACAAATATTTGTTCCGTGCGGGAATCGAACCCGCGACATGCTGCGCAGCAGTCAATCGCTCAACCACTGCGCCAACCGTGTCGTCGTATATACAAAGTATACTTAGTTTATTTTATTGTGCGTATATTATTAGCGCCTCTGCCTATCATGCAGTGTGAAACAATTATTATTTCCCAGTATAGTATTGGTCTGATAAAAAAAGTGCAGTAAAAAAGAAAGCCGCTGCACGTGCCGCTTTTAGAAATACCACAGGCTTAGGAATGGTTGAAGGTGGCATGCCAGAGCTTTCCGATATTGAAGAGAGAATAGTGGTATTAATGGGTGGTGAAGGTTTTGCAACAGGCGACACAAACTTGCAAATACAACCATTTCATGTATGTTATTTTTTTAAATAATATGATTCATAGCTTACTCATTTAACAAAGATCTGTATATAATTAATAAAATTGATTTTATAGGAACCATCACCGGAAAATAGCCCATCAATTCTAGCACCACTGGCACAGTCCAGTAGTACCTGCACAAATATGCCAGTAAGTAATTTGAATATTAGTATTATAAAAATATTCTTCTTCATTCCACTGTCAAAATCTGATCTCAATGAAAATGTTTTCGAGCTTACTTCACCATGCTGCCTCACTGTGGCAGGCAGAGGCCAGTGTTTTCAAACTAGTTTGAGGCCACTGATTTGGCTTAATTATTGTCATTGTTTAATAACAGCCGAGATCAAAGACATATTATATGTAAATACACTCCCATGCATGAAGGAGCTTCAGAGGTTCAGATAATGTAGGTGAAGATGGGCTGTCAAGTTTTTTAAAACTTGCATATTCAATTAAAATGAGTAATGCAACATTATTGATATTTTTTATTAGGTACCTACAAAGTTTTTTTTTTTTTTTTGTTATATTTTTTACATTGATAATGTATTGTTTCAGGATATTAATGAATGTATATTTGCGGTACCAGGCACATCAGCGCTTGTTGATCCAGTTACTGTATGAAATATTCTATATTTTCCTTATTTAACATAATTTGTAATATACTAAGTATTAATAGTTATTCTTATTTAACAGAACACAGCTGACATCGATTTCAGTTTGGGTCATAGAGCCCAATCAGAATTAATGGTGAGTTTTTATCTTTATTATTCATTAAAATTATTATTTTTTAGATGTACCTAAGTATATTCCTTTAAAAAATCAATATAAAAACAATATTTTTTTTTTTAGGACAATCTTCTGGACCCAGAAATGGAAGTTGCCACCGCCACCAGTCCCACCAGGCCTAATGAAAGTTTAACAGTTGTAAGAAATTTCTAAATTGTTTTCTTTTGCTTTTCTTTTGAATAATACATTAATTTAATGTTGTTGTTTTTGTCCAGAACATCACAAATCAAAATTTGGCGCCTGCTATTCTGAACCAGCAGCAGCAGTCTCGGCCTGCAAGGAGCACCACCGAGCAGCACTCTCCTCCTACTAGACGACCTCCATCGTCTAGGCTTACAAGTAATTACTTTGCTACTTAATCCACTCAGAGCAATATTTACAAACAACAAACAATGCAAACAAGTAAGGGTTCAACTGACGTAAAGCTGCTGCAAGAGTTGTTTGTTAATTGGTCGTGTGCACCACGTGTAGGTTTGGTGACGTCTAAGATAACGGTAAACCATTTACATGCTGAAACTTTTGTTTTGTTTTAGGTCCGAGACGACCGCGTCGCAGGATTCTGCAGGCCACTAGAAGAATTGCCCAGGCTTCACCACCATCTCAGAGACGCAGCAATTTAATAAGCATGGCAGAGAAATTTTTGCAGGTAGAGCAGCGGCGTTTGGATTTAGACAGCCGAATTCTTGCTGTAATGGAAAGGAACAGTGAGAGGGACCTTTTGCTGCTGGAGGCGAATAAAGCTATCGGAGATGGCTTAAAAGCTATCGGAGATGGCTTAAAAGCTTTGGCGGAAGCTACGAACCGCCGCTAATATGGCTGATCCATTTTTTTTTATTGTATTTGTATTATTATTAATTATAATCTTTCATTTTAACTTCATTAGTGATTTATTTTTGTTTCCATCTTACTCTGGTTAATTTTTATTTAGCTTCTTTTCTATGATGTGAGTGTGAGAACACTGTAGGTAAATTCCACGGATTCAGTTTATTTTTTTATTGCCCTTTACGATTTAAGGTTGACAGGTCTACACTGTCCTCTCAAACCTATTAATATTTAAAAAAAAAATATAGACTTGCTTTTGACCACTATCTCACCAGTTGGTAATTGACGATGTGGCCGACGATGGAGCACTTAAATTATTATGTATTAATAAAACAATACAATTTATTTCAATTAGTAAATTCAAATTTAATTATTATTGTAACATATAACAGTAAGTAACACAAATTTTGCGAACTCAGATCAGTGAACTTAGACCACTCTTGACTGCCATAATCTATTAATTAAATCTATTCGCGCGATTCTTCCCATTTCCAATTCTGTTGGTCCTGTATCATAATCACGCTGAATAATTCTTGATGAGAGTCTCCCTTCATTCAGCATGTCTTCAGGGGTTAGCACAGGTGCTGGTACTCCTGCCCGATTACATAGGTTGTGTAATACACAACATGCAACTATAATTTTGGCGACCATGTCTGGATGATAGTGTAGCACTCTGTGCACCAAAAGACATCGGAACCGCCCCTTCAGTAGACCAATAGCCCTTTCAACACTATTACGTGCAGTAGCGTGAAGCTTAGTGTAATATGCCTCTGGAGAATTTTCTTCTGCATTTACAACTGGTGTCATTAAATATGGACGCTGTGCATATCCCGAATCTCCTGAAAAGAATAAAGTAGCATTAAGTAAGGTAATCAATCGGACAAAACTGGAGCCCTAAGACAGCTAGACGGGCAGACCGAGGAGGAGATGGCAGGACGCCTTGGATGGCTTTCTCGTTAAATGGCGGGAAGAGGCGCAACATCGCGGAAAGTGGAAGGAATGGGAGAGGCTCCTCCCTTAAATATTTATTTTATTTTGTTTTTAATATTTGCTGTTATAGCGGCAACAGAAATGCATCATTTGTGAAAATTTCAACTGTCTAGCTATCGCGGTTCTTGAGATACAGCCTGGTGACAGACAGACAGTGAAGTCCCATTTAGGTACGGAACCCAAAAAAAAAGTAGGGTTGTGAATGATTTAAAAAAATCCTAATTACAAATAAAAGAAAACCCTAAAACTGAACACTTTGAATTACCATGATTCATTTCAAATCTTACAGAGTATTATAAGTAATATCTGAGTATGTAACATAATTATGGTGCAAGGGTTCAAAAGATTGTTTACATAAGGTGGTTGTTACTAAAACAGAGTTCTGGCTAGATGATGTTACACTGTTCTACAATGACAACGGATTTGACCGTGTATTTTATTGGTTTTGTCTAGCCCTGTTTTGAGCCAGTATTCTTCCAACCAACAATCTTAAGGAATATACAGAATTAATAATAATGCCCAATATTTATTTACCTAATAAATGTACAACTTCACCCGCATTAGACACTTGTTCTAAATGGATTTTAATTTGGGAATTATTGAAAACAAAACTATCGTGAGATGCTCCACCATACGAAGCATCCACATGTATTATATTCAAATCTGCATCTGTAATCTGCAATTAAAGTAAATAAACATATAGACATCATACACATACATACTTATTTGTTACACCTACCGTTTGATAACCAAATAAAAATAAAAAAAATCAAGTACCTATTCAATTCTTTGACTGAACTTACCAGTAGAACATTTCTTGCATGATACCCTTTGCGACAAAAATATCTTTCTTCATTCTCCTTAGGTCTTATCATAGCTACCAATGTGCCATCTATACATCCTATGACACCTGGTAAGTTAAATTTTTCATAAAACCTAAAATAGTGTTTTAAAATAAGTACAAGTAGGTACGTTTTACAGGTTTTTTTTTGTAGATTGTGAAGGGGAACAGTTAGTTACATACTTAGTTCAACAGTTAGTACATGTGTAGTTCACCAACTGACACCAAGTTAGCACAATAGCCCATACATACTTCTCAGAGAGGGTGCTCTAAAAGTAGAGATCGATTACTAGGCAGCACATTTTAAACATACTTACTGTTCTTTTAATGCTTGTCTTTCAGCTGCATTTTGTGGAAATCTAATGTATTTCTTTACAATTGTAGGATGGTTTAATACATCAACAATTTGATGTAAGCTGCGTGATGTTGAGGCTTGAGACAGAAAAGTATTTACATTTTTACCCAATATTTTTTGATAGCTTCCATTGGCCAGAAACGACGGAGTAGAGAGCAGCTGAAAAAATACCTTTTTTTAAACACATCAAGTAGATAAGTACTCCCATGTGGTTTAAAAAATAAACAAATGGTGCCTTTGATAATTGATAGGCCTATACCATAAAAGGAAAAATAAGTAAAACTTGACACATATTTATGTTGCTGGTAAACATTTGCATAAAACTTAGAAGTACTTAAAAACAAAATATCTACCTTAATTCTATTGGCCAGACCTCTTTCTTTTTGAGCGTTCACAGGTAATAGAGGTCTAAGCTCTTGTTCTAGCTTTCTAATAAGCTCTTCTGTTAGTCTGTACACATGCACATAGTCTTGACCACGGCTCAATAAGTTGAGATTTCTTATATTCCGAGCTTGGCGATGGCTTGCGGCAACGTCTAGAGTATCAGCTTCTTTCAGTAAACTCAATATCAAAAAAGAATGAGCCATCTACAAAGGTTAGAAATAGATGAAAACACATCAAGTTCACAAAGTTTTATAAGGTCGGTATATTAAGTAGTTAGTTCATACTAACCGTTTCAAATTTTTCTGCAAGAAAGTCACAAATATTATATAATGTTCTTTTTGTTTTGCGCTAATTTCATCAACCACATACAATTCACTCAAGAAATAGTAACTTTTAATTTGACAGATGTATTCGTGTGTGAGATGCGAGATGACTTTCGATATGACAAGCGAATTGCATTTAGGAATACGAAATTTTATAGACAAACGTCAAAATACTCACCCGTTTTAGTTCCTCTCACTTTGATCATCACTTGGTGGCGCCAGTGTCGAATTCACTCTATTTAAGAATACGAAATTTTAATTTCACATGAAATCACCGCGGATTCAGAAGTGATTTTGCAAATGAACATTTCAGAATAGCACTGCAGAATGGCAAACAAGAAATGAACTGCAATATTTTAAAGAAGTACTAACTGGCTCAGGGTCTCAAGAAGGTGATGTAGAAGATAATGAAGAAATTTGTGAGCCAACTCCTCCCGAAATAGGATTATGTGTATAAAATTATACGAAAGTTATGATTTTTAGGGCCACCTTTTGAGTAAAACGCTCCAAATTTCAACAGTTGACTATCTTTGTTCAGAAATGCTTTTTCTTACTTTTTTTTACCATCCTGTCGATATCAATAAGTGTACCTATAGATAACGTTATTTTAATAAATGTCATAAAAAAAAACTATTTATTTTGATTGCCAATTGCCCATATTCGGTACATTTACCCTACTGTCAAACCAACAAAATGGCCGATTCGTGAGGTGCCAACTTGACATAGTCCTTGCCGTTGAGTTGCAAACACGACGCAATCCAACGTTGAGAAGCAAATGCGCCATTGTCTGTCAATCTTTGATAAATATATAGGTGATTTCAGCATTTAATTACCAATTCTTTCTTTCTTTTTGACTGCAAAGTATCAATGAACGTTTTCAAAATAAGTTTTAGAAAAAATTAGGCGTCCATAATACCTAGATGTAAAAGTGCATTTTTCTCCATACCAACTAACTTGGACAGAGGCGTTTTTGCTTTTATACCCCTCTGTTTGGCTTGGCGGGTTTAGCGACCACAGACTACATAGAGATCCTTTTTTTACACTCACGCTACATTGCGTTTATGTTTGGCTTGGCGGGTTTAGCGACCACAGACTACATAGAGATCCTTTTTTTTACACTCACGCTACATTGCGTTATGTTGTATAAACTTGCTGAGTTTAGTACCTAGTAAACAATTATGTAGTATTGGAAAATAAATACACAAACTTTAACAATTTAACGCTTTTTTGGGTAGCAACCATCTTTATAACGTGTATTAGCGCTATTTATTAAAGATTTAATGAAATAAAAGTATTTCAATAAAAAAAAAATACATCTTATGGTATAGCAATAACGAAATGCGACAAATGTCCATTCGAAACTTCGGTCAATGTTGTTAAAATATATCAAATATAATCCTATTAGTAATACTACTAGCGCAAGTATCTTAAGCAGTTTGTCTATGTTAGTTGTCTATGTATTTTATCTATGTAATTTTTACTCTGTAATAAAGTCAGTCCAGAGCAAAGAGTAAAGTAATATAGAGGAAAAGAGAGCCCTCTTACGTGAAAAAATTGCAAACCTATATCACAATACGCCATCTGTAAATTGGCCCTAAACTAATCACATTCCCACACACACACATACGTACACACCTCTATATGTGTTAACATGTCTAGTAGAACGTTTCGTCCTAGATCTTTGTAACATGATCTAGTAAGTAGAACATGCTACAAAAATAGGACGAAACAAAATAGTCCAAAGGGAAGGTAGAAAGAAAACAAAAAATATATATTACTATATGTTACTTTTTATTTTTATAATGCTTGTGTTTATTATAATAAATTTGTGCATTCATTTTAATTTGATCTTCGCCGCTATATGTAATTTTACCTGCCAAAATTCGGTTGACGGATCTGCACCAACTGCATATTAACAAATTAATAGTAATTTTACAAAAATATTGTTTTAATTGATCTTTATGTTTGTCACAATCGAATGGAAAATCAACTAACACATTAGATATTTCTATTATATGTTTCTTTCAAGAGAGAGCCAGGTGGCGCTGTCAAGTAAACATTGCAATCAGTTGTGCTCCTAAAAAAATTAAATTTAAAAATAATAAACCAAGTTTGTTCGTTATGTAAAGTATATAATTATTGAGTCTGACTTTCGAAATAATAGTGACAGTGTTATAAACGAGTGCTAATAAGTGACTACTGAAGAAACGTACTTTACAAATTATGTGAACCGTGAATCTTCAAAACCGTGACAATTTATTACTCAAGACCCTTAGTTCGTTCCATGTGTTTCCTGTTCATATAACTCCATTTTCAAGTGAATTAACACTGATAGTGAGGAACATACCTAACTAACTGTGAGTGATTTTCTCCGAAAATTGATTGCCAAAAATACGTTTTGTTTCCATCACATTTGAAAATTATTGTGTACAACACCATCTAGCGCATATCCAATCATCCAAATAGTGTGGTCAGACTATTGACCTTGCTGCTAAGTACCTTATCGCTGATGAAACTGACATCTATTACCTTAACTACGAACTAACGAGGCTCCAAATATACAAGATCACTACTTTTCAAATAGAAATCGATTGCACAGTTGGCCTAGCGGTTAAGCCGTCTGCCTGCAAATGTAGTGTAACTCGATGTGACCCGCGTTCGTATCCTGCTACAAGAAATACTTTTAGGATTTATTTTGAGTTCATCTCATTTATTCTAATATAAATTGAAACCCAACAATAATGAATTTCTTAGAAAATATTACCTTCCGAAGAACACGCACAAAATCGGATTCCAATGTTGACACAAGCCATGATGTAATTTCGCAAACGTTGGACTGTACAACAAATTCCCTGCCAAGTATGTCTGAAGATGAAGAGGAAGAAAGAATAAACATATTAAAGAAAGAGATAGAAAACCTAAAAACTGAGTTACAAAGCGCACACGATGAAATAGATAAATTATCCCTAGAGAATAGAAACTTGAAGCATTGTAACGCTGAATTATTGGAAATAAATAAAACATATAAAAACGTTTATAACAGTCCAGTTAGGAACAAAAACAAAATTAAAACTCCTAGGAAAAATATAACTACGAACCACACAATAACACAACGGACTCTTACTTCAGAAAATGTTAAAACACAAAGGAAACCTCAAATTGATGACGATTTTGAAGGAACTACGCAAGATATCACATCACAAAATTTTAATTACAAAAAGAGTCTTATTACACCACCCCCTCTTTTGAAACGTAACATATGCGTCTTGAGCAGTGAATTCTCAAATAGAATATATACAATGAGTGAAGGTACCCATTTACGTAATTATAACATGTGTCATTATCGTACCCCTCAAAGCGGACTTGAGCATATTTTAGGAAATATTGAAAACAAAGTTCGTAATTTTACTTTTACAGATTATTGTATTATTTTAATCGGTGAGGAGGAATTTAAAAGAACAAAAAACTATATAGCACTAGTGACAAAAATTCGTGAAAAATTATTACAACTGAACAACACTAATTTTATTTTATGTCTTCCTACCTTTAAATACATGGAGAATTCTAATATTATGTTTAATAGCCGCATTGATACCTTCAATAACTTAATTTATATGGATGTCCAGACACACAACTATGCGTTTATCTTAGACTCGAATTTAAATCTTCCTTACACGCATGATACTTACAACCACCGGTATGGTAATCTTAATAATAAAGGATTTAATATATTGGTATCCGATTTACAAGACCTCATCCTTGATTTAGATAACGTAAACACCATGCAATCAATAGTTGATTGTTCCCAGAAAGGACAATTTGAATTAGCACAAACCACATCTCAGTTTTTTCTATAATTATCATCTGAATATTTTGCACCAAAACATTGCAGGACTTATTAATAAAACGAATTCGCTGATTGTAAAATTAGAAGAACTTCATAGTAATGGAACTAGTATCGATGTTATCTGCATAACGGAGCATTTTGTTGAGACGGGCTACGAGGATATATTGCATATACCTAATTTCTGTCCCGCAGCCTTCTTCACTAGAAACGTTAAACGTGGTGGCACTTGCATTTTTGTTAGAGTAGGACTACAGTATCGAGAATTAGTGGATGTTGCTAAACAATCAGTGACAGGCGTTTTTGAATGTTGTGGCATAGAACTGATATCTTCCAGTATTATCATTGTATGTGTGTATAGAGTACCGAAATATAATTATAACATATTTTACGAGAGACTTGATTCTATTTTACGGAAATTTTGCACATTTGGCAATAAAAATATTATCTTAGCAGGAGACTTTAATATAGATGTGTTAAAGAGAAATAAAATTACATTAGAATTTGAAAAGTTTCTTTTGCAATATAACCTACAATTAGAACTTTATAAACCGACTAGATTGAGCAGTAACTCCTGTATAGATAATTTTGCGCACACCTACCGAAAAAAATGCAAATCTGAAATAATGGACTTAGTTCTTTCGGATCATACGTCTCAATTACTGCAGGTTCCTATTAAAAAAACTTGTAAATTAAAATATTGGAAAGTAAAGAAAAATGATATCTCACCAAGCAACTTAAAAAAATTTAAAGATCATCTTAAATGCTTATCTTTCTTACATGTTTACAAAGCAAAAAATGCGAATGAATCTTTTGAACATTTTAGGGATGATTTTTCTTTATTGTACAAATTATGTTTTCCTAAGAAAATTGTGACTGTATTTATTAATTAAAAAAATAAATGGATATCTCGTGGTATAAAAATCTGCAGTCAAAAGCAAAGGCAGTTACTTTGGGCCCATAGACTTAATCCTAGTACAAAAAATAGACGCGTTTAAAAAATACTCGTCGATCTATAGAAAAATAATTAAATTAACTCAAAAAGCCCAAAACAACCACTACATTAATAATTCAAAAAATAAATCAAAAGCTGCTTGGCAAGTCATTAAAAAATCCAAATTCAACTTACCACAAGAACCTATACTCTCCATAAATAAAAATAATGTAACTCATACAGATCCATTAAGTATTGCAAATGAATTTAATAACTATTTTGTAGAGGTAATTGAGAATAATATTAAAACTAAAGGAAATTTAACTAATAATTACGTTGTTGATCAATCAAATTCGCAATCATTATTTATGCTACCTGTTTCGAATTCTGATATAATCAAAATAATTAGCAACCTGAAAAATTCAAACACAGTAGGATTTGACGGCATAGCAACTAAAGTTATTAAATATGTAAAGGAAATTATAGCGCCTTTATTAGCACATATAATTAATCTCTGCATTTCTGATGGTTTATTCCCAAATAGCCTAAAAAAAGTTATCATTAAACCCCTCTATAAAAAAAAACGATAAAGGTGATGTTCAGAACTATAGGCCTATCGCGGAAATTTCAGTATTCTCAAAAATTATTGAGAAACTAATCTATAATTCTATATATTCCTATTTCGAAAAATTCAAACTTTTTTGCAATGAACAAAAAGACTTCAAAAAAGGTACAAATGTTAATATGGCTCTATTTGACCTGCTATCTAGTGTAATGTCGTCTGTAGATAAAGGTGATCCTGTTTGTGCCATACTAACAGACATGACAAAAGCGTTTGACTTCGTGGATCATAAGATTTTGCTTCAAAAATTACATGGGTATGGTATAAGAGGAAACGTCTTGAAACTCCTAGAATCATATTTGAGTGACCGATCTCAATGTACAGAAATCACTAGAATCTGTCCTATAACTAAATCAGAGCTAAAATATGTATCGAAACCAAGGCATGTAAAATATGGTGTGCCTCAAGGTAGCGTACTGGGGCCACCGCTTTTCTTAATATACATTAATGATCTCCCGAAAGCTATAGATCATAAAATGGTCCTCTTTGCAGATGACAGCACGGCTATTGTAGATTGTACTGACTCTGATAAATATGAAGATGACATTAATAATTCTCTAAGTGACATTATAAATTGGCTTGAAAAAAATAATCTAGTAATTAATCTTAATAAAACAAAAGTTATTCATTTCCACCAGCGCCGTATGCATCCACCAGTTAATATTGCCTACAATAACTGTATCATAGAAGAAGTTACAAATGCAAAATTCTTAGGTATAACTATGGATAATAAACTAACCTGGAAACTTCACTTAGAGGAAATCTGTAAGCGCTTAAGTAAATCTGCGTACCTATTATTCCGATTATCCAAGAAAGTAAATACTGACACATTATTAACGGCCTATCATGGACTGGTCGCTTCTATTTTGAGATATGGTGTTGTTTTTTGGGGACAGTCAACTAATAGAGAACTTGTATTCAGGATGCAAAAAAAAAATGTATACGATCGATGTGTGGTCTAAGAACAACGGACAGTTGCGTTCCTTACTTTAGAAAATTAAAAATATTAACTTTTCCATCTCTGTATGTATTAGAAACTGGATTATTTGTAAAAGCTAATCAACAATTATTTCAGAAATTTTCAGCAGTTAAGAGAACTCCAATTCGTACCCAATATCAAAATTTGTTATGTCAACACAACTGTAAAACTGCTTTATTGAAAAAGAGTTTCTTTGGGATTGCTCCAAATATTTATAATAAAATACCTGATAAAATAAAATGTATGCCTTTAAACAAATTTAAAAAGTCCCTTCAGGAATTATTACTTGAGAAGTGTTATTACAGCGTAGATGAATTTCTAAACGATATTTTGCTTGTGTAAAATCTAGAAATGGAATTTTAATTGTGACATTCTGAAAATTGAATTTAAATATTGACATTGCTATCTTTTTAATATAATTTTTATTTTGACATTGTAATATTAATCCCACTTAAATTTTGACATTGTAATTATTCAATTTAAATTTTGATATTGTAATTATTCAACTTAAATTTTGACATTGTAATTATTCAACATAAATTTTGACATGGAAATTCTGACTGAAACTTGATTTTATACTTATAATTTTAACTTGATTTATTTTGTTAATTGAATTACTTTATCTGATTGTTCCACTGATTTTGTACGCCATAAATGGCAAAACATGTAGCAACATCATCATTATATATAAGACCTATTTACTGTACTCATGTTTTACAAAATAAATCTAATCTAATCTAATCTAATCTTTATGTTTATTTTTGGAACATCTTTTTTCAAGAATGAAACAGTAATATTTTGAAGTTCAGAGAAGCAATTTTCTAATTGCTGACTGGGATAGCACAACCATTTTTTGTTCGCGTATTCTTTGATCTTTATATAAGCATTGTTAGGTATATTTTCTTGATCAACTAGGTTTCGTCTACACTTTTGACAAGACTTAACAATATTTTTAAGGCACTTTGTCAAAACCCAGCCACATACATAATTTTTTTGACCAGCATCAGGTTCATTCCTCTCAACAAAAAGATCTGCATTACATTTAATTTCTTCTTTGGAAATATCAGAAGAATCTGCAGTATTTTCTGGCTGCTCGGTTATAAAAAAATCTAATGATTGGAGGCATTCATTTAAATCTTCTTCGCAATTTGCGCGGTTTGAGTGGGGCAAGTTATAATTATTTAAAAGGAGAGCTTTAAATGCCCCTTCAAATCCTAATATGTTAGGGGCAACATTCCTCGCCCCATGACTTCGGATATTTCTAAAGAAATTCTCGACTGGGTCCTGATTCAAATGTCTCGTCAAAAATGTATCAAAGCCATACTTTATATGTAAAATTTTCCAAATTGCTTCCATGCCTTCTATGGTTTTAATCAAGTTTTGTACAGATGGTACAGCTGTTTCCGTCAATCTAATTTTGTTGCCATGTTTTTTTGTAATTTTAAACTTAACTGTTTTTAATATTTTCTTTGAGTTTACCCAAAGTTGATGGTGGGGCGACTGTCGTTTGATAGGTCCTTTGTATATTTTTCCATTAGGAATATTAAACGAATTGACATTTAAACTGTCGAAAAGATTATCCAACAATAATGTGATGTCTATTAAACTTTTACATTCCACAGGGAGATCACCTCTAGCAGTTAAATGCTCTGTTGCAACTGCAACACTGTGACTAAAGATTTGTGTTGCAGACTTGACTCTCATTTTATTAATTTTTTCAGGGTTCACATGCTCTTCTGTGAGCTTATATAATAATCTCAATTCCCCGTATGACTGATCTGCTGCATAAAGCTTTTGGTAATATGCCCATTTCACTAATTTTTCTTCATTATTCGTATTATAAATCATGTCTTTGGTCAATAGGTTATTCCTGATACCTTTTATTAGATGAGGCGCGTCGTACAAGGGGATTATGGTTTTCCCATTCAAACAAATTCGATCATATCGCCATTCTAATCCGTGTCGAAGACATTTTTGTTTTGTTTCATCCACCAATTCTGTGATGGCACCCACATTGACGGTGCTTTGGTCACACACAGTATTTATAATGATAGGGCCTGCATCGTGTGCTTCTTTAATTATTGTTTTAATTAAGTCTTTTAATTCTATTTTTTTGAGCCCTGTCGTAAAATAATAAGCGATAGGTTGTTTAAAGTTTTTTTTTAAACCTTTGAGCATAAAAACAAGAACATGATACGCAAATTTGTTATTTTGATTTGTGGCAAATCCATCGAATTTGTCTTTATGAGCATCATAAAATATTTGGGGAGTCAAGGACATCTCATCAAAAATGAGGCTGCATAATCTATCAGTCACAGGCAATTGCAAAATAGTTTTTTTTAACTTTTCAAAAATTATTTTGTTTATACCAGGCGTTATCTTTATGTTACTGAGTAAACGTTTCATGGTTTTGGAAGAAGGTAAAGTAAAATATTTATTTAAAAGTCCGTAACATTTTGGACTTTTTTTATAAAGGGACAATGCCAGTACCTTTTCTTCTAAGCTAAACCTTCGTCCTTTATCTTTCTTTGCAGTTTGCAACTGCATGTGAAGGAAGAGTTGAGCCGGTTTTTTCATATTTTGTGCAACACGAAGAAACGATGCATTATTCAGGAGGGTCTCAGCATTTCTCAATCTTTCTTTAAATATTTGACCTCTTTTGCGCAGACGGGATATCTCGGTCCGAAGATGCTTGATCTTGGTGTACAGTGGTCGAACATAACATGTTCGATTAATTCTGGTTGCACCTGGAAAGTTATGGTAGAAATTTAAAACCAGCTGGGTGCAACTTTAGAATCTGTACTTTTTGAATTGTTTTATATACTTTCTTGTTCTTTGCATTGTCCTCACATATAGAAGCGATCAAAGATAATGTTACCATGATTTTTGTATTAAGTACATCAATTGATTTAAAAGAGTGTCCGTGGAGTTTCTTGCACGTTCTTCTCCATAGAGATCTACGCTTTGGAACGTGCAAATAGCTTCATCTTTTTTTTGACCGACCGACCTTGACAATTCAAAAGTGCCTGTAAATGGTCTAATTGAAATAAATGATTGAGTTTGAGAGGTTTTGAATCAGAATGGAATAATTAAAATATTATCAAGAAAGTGTCAATAATTAAGTTTTATAGTTATTATTTATTTCTCGCTCATATCAAAATCCTATGGATGAAACTGTACAGATATTTAAAGCCGAAATATAAATCTGGACATTTGCCAATTTGCTCTCTTAGATTTATTTTCTTTTACAATTATCTGTCCTTTTGTAGTCAATCAACCACTTGTCAGTTCAGTTACCTTATACAGGTTTATTAGGATGTGTCTCTATCAACAAGCTTAACATTATAACAATTAAAAATAAAACTTGTTTTACCTACCTTTTCCAGTCATTATTCGTGGTTTACTAATCATAGAATAATTATGTTCCAACAATAATTTCTTCAGATTAGTTGAGTTTGTACACCTGGCAACTGAAATCAAAATAGAAATATTAATATATTATTAGATAATTACTAGTAAAGTAGGATATCAAAATGATGGTAGTAGTGTGTAGTTCAGTGTTGTTTGCCCATATTGGGATGAAAACCAAGAACACAGTGAAGCAGGTTAACTACCGAGCTATTAATTTATGTAGTAGTGATAATTTTTATTATAAGTTAATAATTAATAGACTGACACTTTGTGCTAGCGACCGTTTTCGGGGGCCCATTAATTGAGTTGCAAGTAACCCCCTGCCATTTGAAAGCCGTGTATATTGTTAGTGGTCAGGCAGGGGCCAATAGTACTTCTATAATAAACGATTATCAGTCCACTAAACCACCCAAACCCATAGCGTTTCATCTTTTGTTTCCATTTTCTGCAATAGTACTGGTCCAACCAGGGATTGTCCTTGGGAATACTTTCACAGTGCATACTGGGATAATCATTTGAAATGTCTAACAGGGCCTCTGCGAGTTGGTTTCGTCCCCTCGTACGCCTACCAACCGACCGGGTCTCCAGAGACCCGAAAAAAAATAATTACTGAAAAACTAAGTTGAAATAAACCTGGCCAGTGTGGCATAGTAGACCAAAAAATTCATATTTATGAATGTCTATACATCTCAGGGTTAATTGTTACAACCATGATTGACTGAAAGAATAGACAATAAATATTTATGTTACCGGCAATCAGTATAATCCGGTATTCTATACAATATACTGAATATCCAAAACGTGTAGGTAATGTTTTAAATATTATTTATTTTATACTTTGCCTAGGTATTTTATACGATACGCAATGCGCATTCAGTAAAGTGTGTAAAAGACGAGAGCATTTTATAGGTAGGCCGCTTAACACTGGTAAATAATTAAATATAGATCAAAATCTATTTATTTTACGCATTCCGATGGACATATATATTGTATGGAGTACCTGCTGGTCCAAGCAGGTACTCTATTTAAAACAGGTTGTAGTAGGTTGCAGGTACTCTAATAATAATCATAATATTTTATACAGATTGCCGGTAACATTTATATTTAACTAGCTGACCCGCGCAACTTCGTCTGCGTCACATTTTCCATTACTGCTCCGCTCCTATTTGTCGTGTGATATATAGCCTTCCTCGATAAATGGGCTATCTAACCCTGAAAGAATTTTTCAAATCGGACCAGTAGTTCCTGAGATTAGCGCGTTCAACCAAACAAACAAACAAACTCTCTCTGCTTTATAATATTAGTATAGATAAAATTAATAAGAAATTATGAATCAGAATAGAGCAAAATGATCATTTTATTTACCTTCTGCTGGTCGTGATGCAGTAACAGGTTGTAAATGAAGTCTTGAGGGTAATTCTGGATCCGCTCGACTCACTGACGGCCCTGTAATTTTTAAATATGTAACTGAGTAAAAAAATAGTTACACGCTGCTTATTTAGTAACTTCTCATTTAACAAATAACATTTCTGGCATTATGTATATATATTAATCCTCTCGACCGAATTTCCATCACGGTGGCCAATCTCAACAGAGATTAGCTAAGTACGCAGGAAATATTACAGTGCACAAACGCAGTGCACTCTCTGTTCCTTTACTGTCATGGTCCGATGGACGTGCTTTCCGAGGCAGGGGGTGTCACATCACCAACTTTCAAACTTCAGGCAGCTACACAGTATTTCCTAATGGAAGATTCCAATAGCACTTTTTGCCCGACCCGGGAATCGAACCCAGGACCTCACGCTCAGCAGTCGCGCTTGCGACCTCGAGACCAATGAAGCAATCTTCAACTATTATTACATCGTTTGGGTCACATTTTCCATTAATGCTCCGCTCCTATTTATCTTAGCGTGATGATATATAGCCTATAACCTTCCTCGATAAATGGGCTATCTAACACTGAAAGAATTTTTCAAATTTGACCAGTAGTTCCTGATATTACCCCCTACATACAAACTTACAAACAAATTTTACCTCTTTATAATATTAGTTTATATTACACTACACACAAGTAGTAGTATAGCAAAGATTATCAGAATTAAATAAATTAAGAACACAGCTATACTCAGTCAATGTGTTTTCATGCATTTAATTTATTATTATAGGTAGGTAAATATTAATTTTTATTACCTTCTATTAATGATGTAGCATCTTGATGGAAATATTGTGTTAAGAGGCCTTTTACATTTCGGCGCTACGCTTATCTAGGTATTTTATGCAGCCTAGCTCCGCGCGGGCGACCCATTCTTTCACATCTTCCCTTTCACCCGCACCATGCTGTTGCGAAGATAGCGTAACTAAACTATCTTGATCCACCGTAATATTTAATATTTTTTTACTTTCATGGAAACATTCAGTTGGTGAATTGGATTTTTTTATTCTACAATATCATAGGAATATGTATAGCAATAGCAATATTGAATATCTTTACATGTTTGATCCCCTATTTCAAGTCAAGCTATCAATTTCTAGGATCAGCTGACCCCACCTCTCATTATAGAAAATGTAAGTTTAATGTAATTAAGCCTACTGGAGACCGCCTATGAAAACTAGGCAATTGCGATTCAGACTATAGATTTCTTATAGGTTTACTATTACTTATAGGTATTTATTCATTATAGGTACTTATAATTAAAGTGTTATAAATAAAATAACAAATTGATAAATAATCATTTTATTGGTCATAGATCCTACATAAGTATATATAAACTTTTGCAAGCTCATTCTATAAATCGAAAGTTACGAAAGTAATATATAATAGAAAAATCGACAAAGAAAAAAATGATGTTTACGTAAAACTGTTAACGTCAAACTGCCGATGATCCCGCAGTCTTTGCGTAGCAGCCAGCATGACGCTCTGTGGTTCCCGTGTGGGGTTCCCGATCGGGAAACATTTCCGTAAACATCCAGATGGCTCCACTGATGGCATACAGGCGGACCATCTCCACCAACTCGACATTGGAATAATTGTCCGTCATCTTGCACTTTGTACCTAAGTCTCAACGATGTACCGAGACGCGGAATTCGCAAAGCGCACGCACACGCGACATCAAACACACTGTTAGTTCCAGGGTCGCGGGGGCGTGGCTAGGAGCGTGCGCGGGAGAGTACCCGCGTCGTGATTGGGGGTGGGATTGATTACCTACGAATTTATTGAATGATCGTTGCGTATGCGTTGTGTACGTATTGTTTGCGTTTGTTTGTGTGTGAAAGCGCAGTGTTACAATACGGCTGGTTCTCACTTACGGATTTCCATAAATAAGAAAAATAAATAAAAAATACCTACCCATGTTATTGTTGGATGTCTAGGATGCAAATCAACACCTTGTATACCAATCAATACCTTTCTTTATTTCTTTCAAATTAACTAAGTTTATTTTTAAAGTAGTATCATTGTAAATCTTCTCGAATCCTAAATATAATTTTAATTACAAGAATATCTCCCGTAAGGGCATAGATCGAGTTTTCCTGGGGTTGATAATTTCTGGCAGTACACATTTTTCATAAAAATCCTGAAGCTTTGGTAACATTTTTTCTTGCCAAAATTGTCCGTCTCTGTGAATTTTAATTACTTTGACTGCAAAATCTGGGCCAGTCCATATGGCAAGTAAACATATATTTTTATTGTTTTTACTAATGCTTATTCCGGAGGCAGTACTTTTAAAACCTTTGCACTTCTTTGTTTGTACGGCTGTATCAAAGTCCATACCGAAAGCTGAAATCGGACATTTAATTTCAATAAGGCCGTCACTGTATAAGGCATCAGGTGAAGCTCCCAAGTAACAATGTTCAGGGTCAATAAACAGGCCGCATTTTTCAGGCAAAATATTTTCTTGTTGGCTTAATTGTGCCAGTGCTATAGACTCATTGTCCCTGCCATGTTTGATGGAAGCCACATTTTTAAGGTCATAACTATATAAAATAGTTTTAACCAGAGATGCTGAATTTTGGTTAGGCCGTCGTTTGCAGATTTTGGAAAATGTCGATGCCGTTATAATACATCTCCGTAACTCAAGCCACAAATCACTTTCCGCTTGTAAAATGGTCGCGCGTTCTAACTCATGCCGATTAGCAGCTTGATCTTGAAGATTTTTCAGAAATAGCTTCTTCCCGTCGGCATATTCTTCTGCGCTCATGTCTGGGCGCTGGCATTGGGTACCGTAATCTGCTAAACCAAAATGTATACATCTACGACTGCTTTTATATAACTTCACTATCCCATGATTATTTTTGGCTTTTCTGGATTGCTCTAACTTTTTTAGGGATTTTCCCGGACTTCTGTGGCAGTGAGATTTATATAAAGTGTATTGTGGTTTACCTGTATTGAAAGCCACAACAGCTGCATAACACCGTGCTTCATAAGAGTTCTTCAATGAGAAGTTGACTCTTTTTCCACCAACTACTTTGGCTACAATACTGTTGAACTGCTCTGCCCGGTTGAACTGCTCTGCCCGTATTTGTGGAACAATGCAACAAATTTCTTGAATTATGTGCCAGTTGCGCAGCATTTTTTTGAAGTCTTAGAATTAAAGTTGGTGCTTGTGGAGTTAAATTACGTTCATTTTTTCTTTCATTCGTGCAATAATAATCTTCACACTCCTTGTGATCACCAAAAATATGGCGAGGACTGTTCAAAATATCCTTTTGAATATTTTGTATTTTTTGTGTCACTGTGGCGTTTTCTGCTTTTCTATGTTTAATGGCAGAACGAATTGCTGTGCGTAATCTAGTCTGACGGTCTACTGTAAGCATTTTACGTTCAGAGTTTGGGATTGTTGTGTCTGTTAATAATTTTAAATTTTTACCGTTATAATTTCTCAACAAATGATTAGTACATTCAATTTTTTGAATAGGTACATCAGGGTAAGGTCTACTTTCAAGTATATTTTTATATGTACTTGAGTCCCCATCTGCAATCAGGGTTTTATATATGAGGCTCCTTTCTTTAATAGAGTTTTTAAAACCCTCGACTAATATAACCTGTTCCATACTTGCTGATGAGCCTGAATGGTTCTTTGTGCATTTGTGAATGCGTGGAGTTATTCCCTTTTTTCTGTCGCGAATGCAGATAACACAGTATTTATTGCGAACACCTACATGTAAAACCTTTCCTGAATGCTCTCCGATGATTGCAGCAACTCCAGAAAGTGCTGAATAATTAGTCTTATACGACCTTTTGCTCCAACATGCATCAGCTTGAACTGAAATCATTGGGATGCCCGCACGACTAACCTCACCATGAAGCTTTGCAGCGTCGGCTTCTTCTTCAGCAGCTTTCTGCATTGTCTCTTCTGCAGTATTTTTCCACATTTCTGCAACTGTGTCATGACATTTACTATATAAACGGAAAGGTAAAGTAGGCAAATCCATAGACGCAGACAGTTCATTGAGACTGGAAAAACCATTTCCAGTTATGATCGCTCCAGAGACTGCACTGGTATTGACATTCATGTTGTCTTCTATATCAGAGGTTTTTAAATAAAAAATGGAGCCACACATAGTACATTTCACTTGAAAGTTGGATATAAGTCCGGTTTGCTTTTCTTTTATAAATTTTAGCTGGTTTATTCTGCAACCAAATTTGACACTGTGTTCGTCAATAGTGTATAATTGTTTTATAAAATACCTAAAGTCTATTATTCTTCTTCCTTGAATGTTTGGATTAATCTATGAACAAACGAAATATAAAATTAAAGAAGGGTTTTTAAACACACACGAAAGTCTATATATCATTGTCACTGTACTTTTTTATCTTACCATATTGTCATCATCAGAAGCAGGGGTTTCTTCAACATCTACTATAAAATCATTCAATGAGTCATCCGATTCATTGTTATAGTATTCTCAAAGCTCAAAGTCGGGAGCTGCAAGGTAAAATAAAACTATTCAGTCTAGAAAAAAATGATATAAGAAACCTCAATATCATTTTTGAAAACCTATCTATAGACAACTCTAGATATGGGTTTGATGAAAAAAAAATTGAGTTTCAGTTCAAGTATGGAGACCCCCAAAATTTATTGTTACAGACTGACAGACAGACAGACATGACGAATCTATAAGGGTTCCGTTTTGCCATTTGGCTACGGAACCCTAAAAAGGAAGCATCCAACAGACTACGTCATAAAACACTTGTTTCGCCAAATATGAGATAGATAGAACCTGTTTTGTAAAAATTGGTATTATTGTAAAATAGTTATATTATCGCAAAAGATTGTCGACTGTCGGCAATCTTTTGTTTTCTTTGAAAACAGGTGTGCTTCCTAACTTTTGGACAATGACGTATAAAATTACTAGCTGACCCGCGCAACTTCGTTTGCGTCACATTTTCCATTAATGCTCCGCTCCTATTTGTCTAAGCGTGATGATATATAGCCTATAGCCTTCCTCGATAAATGGGCTTTCTAACACTGAAAGAATTTTTCAAATTGGACCAGTAGTTCCTGAGATTAGCGCGTTGAACCAAACAAACAAACAAACTCTTCTGCTTTATAATATTAATAATATAATATATATACAGGGAAATTGAAAAAATACCCGAAACCTCTTAGGCAGTGAAAGTACACATGATTATAAGCAACTTTTGTTTTGGTAAAACTCCGAAATCTCGAAAAAAATATCAGCTGTTTCATACAAAATGCAGTATTTAGCCAATGAAAATGTATGAAACAGCTGATATTTTTTTCGAGATTTCGGAGTTTTACCAAAACAAAAGTTGCTTATAATCATGTGTACTTTCACTGCCTAAGAGGTTTCGGGTATTTTTTCAATTTCCCTGTATATATATATTTCGTATAGATTATTATAGTATAGATAGATAATGTTCTCACCATATTCACCGAATCAACGACATTACTAGACGTTGAAGCGTCCATTTCATTCGAGTTCACACTTTTTTTCATTCTAAAAATAAAAAGTAATTTTATTTAAAATAGGTAGTTCTTTTAATATGGATTCAAGCTACTTTCAGACTACGTCATAATACCGCGTGAATCTGACATCGACGCACAAACGATTTCCATGGGTCCAGGGCATGATTCTGGACACCCTAGACTTAGAATTTTTCGTCGGCTTTTTTCTCATTTTTATCAATTTTTTTTTTCAAGAGTTTTTTACTTTAGACTGCTCATAATCGTTATTCTGACCTAACCCAATGATATTTATAATAAAAAAAATAATTAATTAAGTACTTTCACTAAAAAGAACAATCTGAATAAAACCACAAATAGAAAATTCCAACACTGGGGTGTCCAGAATCATGCCCTGGACCCATGGAAATCGTTTGTGCGTCGATGTCAGATAAACGCGGTATAACAGCATATAGTAAATAGCTCATAGCACAACAATGTCGGGCACCATACATTGTTATGGACACGTTCATACCACAGTATAAATATGGACAGTACGGAAACAAAGCCTAGTTGAGAATATAAATACCTACGCTTCATTGAAGCAATAGGGTTGTCACTTTTAATGTTTTTGTTTAATTATTTTATTTAATTTTTGTTCTGTAGTGATCAATCAATCGAATTTGAATAACTAGCTTACAATTCTTACTATTTAAATAGGTAATCTCATGGCGTTGGTTAATCTCGACAAAAGACGATAGTTTATACACGGAAAACAATTTATTAATATTAACACACAACAACTTGTAGCACTAACTTTGTCATTACGGCGTAACCTTTTACAAGTTTTGGCGGGAGCACTATCGGCTTCAACACGCTCGTAAACCATGAAAACGACACCCATGACGAAAAAATTGATACCTATTTCAGCCGCCATCTTGGATACACGTTTTGACATGACTATCGGCTTCAACACCCTCGAAAACCATGGAAACGACACCCATGACGAAAAAATTGGTACCTATTGCAGCCGCCATCTTGGATTCACGTTTTGACATGACTATCGGCTTCAACACCCTCGAAAACCGTGGAAACGACACCCATGACGAAAAAATTGGTACCTATTGCAGCCGCCATCTTGGATTCACGTTTTGACATGACTATCGGCCTCAACACCCTCGAAAACCATGGAAATGACACCCATGACAAAAAATAATATACCTATTGCAGCCGCCATCTTGGATTCACGTTTTGACATGACTATCGACTTCAACACCCTCGAAAACCATGGAAACGACACCCATGACGAAAAAATTGGTACCTATTGCAGCCGCCATCTTGGATTCACGTTTTGACATGACTATCGGCTTCAACACCCTCAAAAACTATGGAAATGACACCCATGACAAAAAATAATATACCTATTGCAGCCGCCATCTTGGATTCACGTTTTGACATGACTATCGACTTCAACACCCTCGAAAACCATGGAAACGACACCCATGACGAAAAAATTGGTACCTATTGCAGCCGCCATCTTGGATTCACGTTTTGACATGACTATCGGCTTCAACACCCTCGAAAACCATGGAAATGACACCCATGACAAAAAATAATATACCTATAGCAGGCGCCATCTTGGATTTAAAAGAAATAGTAGTACCTAATAGTTTTGAAGTTCACGAATTCATTTTGATCGATCACACGGACTTATACTTCGATAACGATTGAGTAACAATATCATTAATGATTCTCACCTTTCAAAATCAGCAGGAAGTTTAAAATACGTTAGCTCCGGCCGGTTGTGATGATGCCGAGTTCAAACAGACGTATACTACGCATATATACCTATATACGTTCGTGGCATTTTTAAAAAGATCGCGGGGCTAAACTTAAATGTGACCACTCGTCTTGACGCGGTTCGCGGCACTCACTACTGAGGGTACCGCGACGGGCACCGAAAAGTCTCGTCCGTGCGCATGTTTGTGTGAGTGTGCCGTTTCGAGCGTTTGTAGGTAGTTTCCGTACTGTCCATATTTATACTGTGTTTATACTGTGTTCATACTGTACTGTACTATATATTTTTGACAATGCATAGTGCGCGATATTGTTGTGCTATGAGCTATATACTTTATGCTATATATTATAGCGTAGTCTGAAAGTAGCTTTACTGTACCTAAGCTATACTTTTTCAGAAAAGTCCAAAATAATTTACATAAAATAGTTACCTACCTTGCTTCTCTAGCTTTCTCCAGTAGTTCAATATTTCTTCTTTTACGCTTACTGATGCAAGCGAACTTATATTTGGTTTTCCCCATACCGTCGTCTTATAATGCTCAAATGCAACCTAAATAATATAGGTACACACATAATGAGTAAATTAAGTGGTAATATAATATAACAAAAAAAGTGGTGTTGTTAGGTGGGGTACCACTAAAAAGTGAAAAATAAAAACTTTTTCCAAAAAAATACACACTACAAAGTAATAAATAACTTTTATTTCGGAAGTCGGCGTCAAAACACGATTAAACTAACAAAAAACCGACTTCCGAAATTAAAGTTATTTTTTACTTTGTAGTTTTTTTTTTTTTTTTTGGAAGACGGTTGTATTTTTTTTGGATTTTTTTTTAATTTTTCACTTTTTAGTGGAACAACACTGCAAAATCGCAGAAAAGCCAAATACGAAATTTCGATTACTAGGATGACATAAAACCATCCAAGTAGACGAATTCCAGCTATTTCGATTTAAAATCCAAAGTTCGTAACCAATTTTAATAAAATTTAAATGGGACCAATCTGCAAGTATATCCTTTCAGATAAAACAAGACTTTTTCAAATCGGTTCATAATTGTCGGAGTTATGAGGTAATAAACATAAAAAAAAATACAACCGAATTGAGAACCTCCTCCTTTTTGGGAAGTCGGTTAAAAATAATTAGTAAAGATTCGAACTAATGCTGTTGACACAACATTACATGATCTTGTAACGTAACATTAAGTGGAGAACTAGCAGTCAGACTATTTTTAAGTTTAAAATTAAACATAAAAAAAAAACAAATAATGTAATATTTTTTTACAATTTAATAACTTTATAACAAGTTCAAGTATTGCTACTGATACTCCGTTTAATGTTGTACCATCATTACTACTCTGTATAAAAAATAACTAAGATGTATTAGGAATCAAAATACTCACAACGGTCAAAATGCTGCGGTCGTGGTTTACAGTGATGTACTAGCACGCACACAATAATATTACGTAGCACACTAACAAAAGTATCGGCAAGCGGGAGCGCGCGAAAAACTGTCACAGGTCCGGCGTCGACAAGCGCTGGCGCGATACTAATTGTACGTAGCTGGCGCAGTGAAATATATAGCAACATTGTTTTATTTATAAAAAAAAATTGTAGCAATTAGTAAAGAAAAAAAAATGTAAATGTTATAATCAAATGTTACAGCTTCTTTTGGTATATATTTATAATCTAAATAATGTGGAATTTCGGAGAAATATCGAGTTATTTTGAAGCCATTTCCGTCGAAAAATGAGTAAACATTTGATTTTTTTTCTCGAATTTAAAGAAAAAAAAACAAAAATGTGTTCTTATATTCTTGAAGTTCTGAATGTTTGTAATATGAAAAAAAAATAATGAAATGGATTTTATTCGATGTAATTCTCAAATTTGAGCTTGCAAAACAGGTCTTCGCTCGATTTTGCTAAAAAGTGCTTCGGGAAAATGATGAATACGAATTAAATCAATATTTTTCCAGAATTTGGTTCTTGTAATACTTTAGAAGAAGAAACGAACTATTATTTTCAAGTTTAATTTTTTTAATAGATGGCATATTTTAATCAACGAAAACGATGCAGTTTCAACCATGAATTCACGTTTTTTTGTAATAGTCTTCTTAAGGGTTGCTCTGACACTGTTTGACTTGAAGTAGACCCTGTAATTATAAATAAAATGATTTCACAATAACTAATTAGGTTACATACTAGATTGAACTCAAATTCTATCAGGCATATATATGCCTTTATATATTCCTGAAATACAGACCTCGAGCCTAGTTTAGGCACCAGTCTCCCACAATATTAAATAACAAATATGTATTTTATACTACTGTGATTGCTCTATTTTTAGGGTTCCGTAGCCAAATGGCAAAAAATAAGAGAATGATAATACTAAAAAAATATATGATGTACATTACCATATAAACTTCCACCTAATATTGGTTTGAACAAGATCTAGTAAGTAGTTTTTTTTAATACGTCATAAATCGTAAAACGCAACTTTTGCTTATAATATAATACCTACAGGTTTGTACGGAACCCTCAGTGCGCGACTCCGACTCGCACTTGTCCGGTTTTTTTTGTTATATTGTGGCGAGAGAAGCCACAAACTTTCACTTCCTAGGTACTACAAAACTTATAGGTACTACAAAATTGGACCAAACCCAACATCATCCTCAAGCCATTGTTTTATTGAATTTGTGGTATGTTGAGTGAGGTTTGGGTACATCTAACCCATAGGCTGCACATATACATAAAGTTACCACTTAATAAATAGTAATAGTAAGTATAACTGACCTGGTAAATGAAGGGACGGAAGGGCTGCTGCATTTATCTGGTTATTGCGGTTCCTGTCTTTATCAGTGAAATGGATATCGCAAACCCTCTTCTTTTGATAAAATTCATAATCGGAGGGAGACTCCAATTTTCCACCAACAAGAATTACCCAGCTCTTGAAAAGGTCAGGAAACTTATTAACATTTGGAAATCTGTGCATTGGTACCCCTGAAATTATGAAAAAATAGGTATTAAAATTAATTGATCTTAGAAAAACTATTAGGTATATGCTAAGGAACCCAAATTTTTGGAACCACTTAATTATTGTCTTAAGATTATTGGATCTTTAGTCAATAAATAAATAGATAAGAAGTACTGAGTTCAATCATGGGCCAGGCCGTGTTGCTTTAAAAACAATAGCAAGTTATTTATTATTATATTTATGATTCAAACTTTATTATACATAGCTGTAATAGTAATAGCCTCCTTGGAAAAGACAATAACACATTCACATACACAGGAACTTTGCAGGAAATGGATACACATATAACATAACATCAAGTTTGTTTTCCCTGAAGGTGTATACAATCAGAAATATTTTATGTGTAAACATTTGTAACAATTTCATCCCTTTCATCTGCTAAACTATAAGTTAAATAGCAAACTCTTTTAAAACTTATTTTTAGGAATACCGTCTATTATATATGCATCTTTGAACCTTAAAATATTTATGAATGTTTTAAATTTTATTTCTCCTTGTAAGTGATTTGGCAGTTGTTACGGATAGTCAGAAGCCAGTTAATCTAACTCCAGTCTTTCCATGAAATAGCATGTTTACCCAGTTAATGGGTTGTGGAGGTCTGGTAGGCAGCGGCTCCACATAAAATACTAGTACTCAGCTTAATCCAGTTCGACTGGAAGCCGACCCCAATATAGTTAGGAAAAGTCTGGGCAGATGATGAAGTGATTTGTAATCATAAGAAATAAATAAATATTAAACCGTATTCCCGGGTTGAGCATTGTTACAGAGGGTTCTGTATTAGTAAATACTAAGTATCAGTATTTAGTGACCAGTAAAATGTTTATTACATGGGCCTTAGAAAGCGTACGCGAGATGACGAAAAGTGGTTTGCTGGGTCGCCTTGGGGGTGGAGTGGATGTGTCCTCCTTCAGGGTTACAAGGTCAGACTATGTATGTATAATGTTACTTACCACTGGGAGCACATCCGAATACACACAGCCTAG
Source organism: Ceramica pisi (assembly GCA_963859965.1). Lineage (NCBI taxonomy): Eukaryota > Metazoa > Arthropoda > Insecta > Lepidoptera > Noctuidae > Ceramica > Ceramica pisi. Next base: position 8,642,321 of record OY982528.1, on the reverse strand, counting down.
GCATTATAAACCAATTTTAGTAAACTATAACACCTTATTAGCACAGAACAAAACGTAAAGCGTCTATCTAACACAGAAAAAAGCGTCTATATCGCACAGTAAAATACAAAAATTTCGGAGTAAGGTCACAATAGTAAGGGGGAGGAACACAAGGCTCAACTCGACGAACTTACTTGTGGTAATTACTACGAAATACAACAATACGGATCGGAATTACAAAATGCGTACCCGCAGAATGCAAAAAACCGCCATATTGTGATTGTTTATTTTCAGTTCAAAAACTGTCACTTTATAGGTACATCCTAAATTGAATCTGGCACCAGGTCTTTTTAATTAAAGTTGATATTTGTGCATTATCAAGTTGTATTTCATATATGTGTCTACTTAAATTTGTAAGAAAATTTTAATATTTTTCTGACACTTATCTCCAATTAATTAATATTACATCAATAATTTTATTTTAAAAATTTGATCTTGATATAACGCCATCTGTTGTTAATTTTACGTACCCGGTAAACAGTAAATAGTACTCGGGCCAACTTTTAGATGGCAACTCTTTCTTTACTTCGCTGTCAAAATGTACGGAGTGTCCCCGTCCAGAGCAACAGCTATCGTGTTTCTATTAGGTTATGTGCCCTTGCAAGTATTTCCATATAATTCAGAGTGTTATTTCTCAAAATGTCGACCTCGAGTTACATAATAAATGTGCCTAAATTGAAAGGAAGAGAAAATTATGACGATTGGTCATTTGCCGTCAAGAATTATCTAGTGTTAGAAGGCGTCGATATAGACGACATTTCGCCGGCTTTGAGTGAAGCAGAACAAAGAAAAGCGAAAGCCAAACTTGTGATGACCGTAGATCCTTCGTTATATGTGCATATTAAAAATGAAAACACAATTATGACTGTATGGAACAAGTTGAAGCAGTTATTCGATGATAAAGGATTCTCCAGAAAAATCAGTTTACTACGGACATTGATAAATATTCGTCTTGAAAACTGTGAGACGATGACAAATTATGTGTCTCAGATTGTGGAAACTGCTCAACGGTTGAAAGGTACAGGATTCGAAATCAATGAAGAATGGATCGGATCACTGCTTTTGGCGGGTCTGCCAGAAAAGTTTTCGCCCATGATAATGGCGATAGAACATTCTGGTTTAACCGTAAGCTCTGACGTCATCAAAACAAAACTTCTTGATATGACTACTGATGTTGGTAGCAGTGGAGGTGAATCTGCATTTTGGTCGAGCCAACCAACGAGAAATGGCAACACTGCAAGCAAGTCAAAGCAAACGTCAAATACGAACAAAACGTCAAAACTGTGAACTGCAAGTGGTAAACAAATAAAATGTTACAAGTGCAAGCAGTTTGGTCACTATAAAAACCAATGCACTGAGAAAATAAAAGAAGCAGGTGCCTTTAGTGTAGCTTTTCTGAATGGAGAATTCTGCACAGATGATTGGTACATAGACAGTGGCGCGAGTACCCATATGACGACGAATCGAGAAAGTTTGTTTGAAATTCGAGAAGTACACGAAATAAAAGAGATAGTTGTTGCAAATAAAATGTCAATGCCAGTAATGTGTACAGGTGATACACGGATTACGACGCGTGTGAAAGATTCTCAGTTTGACATACCGGTGCAAAACATTTTGTGCATTCCTAACCTCACAACAAATCTATTATCAGTTAGCCAGTTGATTGCAAACGGAAACAAAGTATCATTTAATAAAAATGCTTGTTATATTCGTAACCAACAGAATGTGCTCATAGGAATAGCAAATCTACACAATGGAGTGTACAAATTAAACACCGTGAAGTCAGAAAAGTTGCTTGCAGCAACGGCAGTTCACAACACAGATGCAAGGCAATGGCATAGAAGACTGGCACATATCAACAGCTGTGACCTGGAAAAAATGAAAAATGGAGCTGTAGAGGGAGTCACCTATAAAAAAAAGGCTGATATAACAAAAGCCAACTGTGAGGTGTGTTGTGAAGCAAAACAAGTTCGTTTACCATTCCCGTCTTCAAACCACAGAAGTGAAACATTGTTAGAAGTTGTGCATTCAGACTTATGTGGTCCTATGGAGACAAAATCCATTGGGGGAGCAAAGTATTTTCTTCTTTTTGTGGATGATGCTAGCCGAATGGCATTTGTTTATTTTTTGAAAGAGAAAAACCAAGTGTTATTGTTTTTCAAAGAATTTCTGAGTATGGTTGAAAAACAAACTGGAAACAAAGTTAAAAGTCTTAGAACAGATAATGGAGGAGAATACTGCTCACAACAGATGGCAACATTCTTGAAGGCATCAGGTATAATCCATCAGAAAACTAATCCATATACTCCAGAACAAAATGGTCTTTGCGAGAGGTTCAATAGGACTGTGGTTGAACGTGCAAAATGTTTACTCTTTGAGGCAGATTTAAATAAGAAATTCTGGGCTGAGGCAGTAAATACGGCAGTATACTTAAAAAATAGGTCGCCGGCTTCAGGTCTAGATGTGACACCATTTGAGAAATGGACAGGGAACAAACCTGATCTCAGTCATGTAAGAGTGTTCGGGAGTCCTGTAATGGTGCATGTGCCCAAGATTAAGAGACAAAAGTGGGATAAGAAAGCCGTTAAATCTATTTTGATTGGCTATCCAGAAAATACAAAAGAATATAGGTTATACAATCCTGAAACAAGAAAAGTTACTACTAGCCGAGATGTAACTATAATGGAAAAGAAAGAAAAAGATACTGAAATGGCTAAGATTGTAGTACAAGAAGGAAAGAAAGAGCAGGATCGACTATCAGATCAAGAAGGAACAGTTGAAATGGATGATACTGTCTTGGATAAGAATGACCCTACTTACATATGTGACACATCAAGTTCTAGCTTTACATCAGATGACTCTTACCATACGCTATGTGGAGAAGAAAATGATTCAGGCGCAGATGAAGTACCCATAGTAAGCAACAAGCGTGTCAGAAAACCAGTTGAGAGGTATGGTGTTACAAACCTCTGTGTTGTAGACGAGTTGGGCACTTGCGACGAAGAAATCACTTATGAGGAGGCGATGAAAGGTGCTGAAAGTGTGATGTGGAGACAGGCTATGAAAGAAGAGTTAAAAGCTTTCGAAGAAAACCAAGCCTGGGAAGTGGTATCTGACAAGGAAGCAGATAGGGTGGTTCAATGCAAGTGGGTTTTCAAAAGAAAGTTTGAAAGTGATAATAAAGTGAGATATAGGGCTCGTTTAGTCGCTAAGGGCTTTACCCAAGTAGAAGGTGTCGACTATAAAGAAACATACTCACCTGTGTTAAGACACTCAACTTTGAGAATGTTATTTGCTTTAAGTGTAAAGTTAAATTTCGAAATTACTCATCTCGATGTAAACACTGCATTTTTAAATGGCTACCTTGAAGAAACAGTATATATGCAAGTACCACCTAATTTAGAATGTCAGAGTAACACTGTACTCAAATTAAAACGTGCAATTTATGGTCTTAAACAATCTGCAAGGCAGTGGAATAAGAGAGTAGATGATTGTTTGTTGAGCCAGGGCTATATTAAGTCTAAATTGGAACCATGTTTATATAGTAAAAAGGTAAATAAGGAACAAATTTTAATAACTGTGTTTGTTGATGATTTTTTCATATTTTCCAGTAGCAAGGCATTGACAGATGACCTGAAACTTAGTTTAATGTCAAATTTCAAAACTAAAGATTTAGGGCAAGTGAAAAAATGCTTGGGTATGAGAGTAAAAACATATGAAAATGGTTGTATATCATTGGATCAGGAGCATTTTGTTGAACATATTTTAAATAAGTTTAAGATGTCAAACTGTAATGTTGCTGATACTCCTATTGAATGTAATTTGAAGTTGGATAAGTCAGAGAACGTTTGTAAACAATATCCTTATCAGCAACTGATAGGAAGTCTTATGTATTTGTCCATACTTACACGCCCAGATATAAGTTACAGTGTCAGCCATTTAAGTCAATTTAACAATTGTTTTACTGCAGTTTACTGGAAACATGCAAAGAGAGTTAAAATATTTAAATAAAACAAAGTCTTATGGTTTAATGTTTACAAATGATAATAACAACTTAGAAGGATTTGTAGACTCAGACTGGGCATCAAATACTATTGACAGGAGATCTTATACAGGTTTTTGCTTTAAATTGTCTGGTACTGTAATATCATATGAATGCAGGAAACAACCGACAGTGGCATTGTCCAGTACCGAGGCCGAGTACATGGCAATAAGTGAAGCTTGTAAGGAGGCTATATATTTGAAAAAATTGTGATCTGAAATTATAAACTGTAATTACACTATTGTTATATACAATGATAACCAAGGGGCTCAGAAGTTATCTGAAAACCCATTATACCATAAGAGATCTAAACACATAGATGTACGCCACCACTTTGTTAGGGAAACTGTTACTAATAACTTAGTAAAGATTGTACATCTGCCAACTACTGAAATGCCTGCTGACTTGTTAACGAAAGGATTAAGTAGTTTGAAACATTACTATTATGTTAAAAAGTTAGGCATTCAAAGTATTGTTTAGGAGTAGTTTATATTATATATTAACTATATATATTATTCATTTGTTATTACATAGATATTAGATTATTTTGATAAGAGGAGATGTTAAAATATATCAAATATAATCCTATTAGTAATACTACTAGCGCAAGTATCTTAAGCAGTTTGTCTATGTTAGTTGTCTATGTATTTTATCTATGTAATTTTTACTCTGTAATAAAGTCAGTCCAGAGCAACAGCTATCGTGTTTCTATTAAATGTGACGTCATCGTTCACGCGATCAAGGCATCAAGTACAGCTAGATGAGGAGCTGATCTTGGTAACTGAGATACTGTATTTATGTGTCTATTAATAAGGAATAATCTTGAGATGCTGATGACGTCATAATGGCGTATCAAATGATAACGCACTTGAGTACGTTGTTGAGAGACGTTTATTAATACGGGCCTAAGAACCCAATGACCATATTCTGCAGCTATTTCGTTGATCTCATATCTTTTTGGGAAGTGTTTTCTAATTCGTAATATATTTAGTAATTGTACTTTAAGTAAGGAGTTATTAACATTTTCGCCATGTCGTTGAAGCCAGTCAATGATTACTTGTTTTTTGTCGGCCTGGGTCGGCATTTTATCAATTTGGCGCGAGTGATAGGATGCGTTGTCCATAATAATGACTGACGGTTCTTCTAATGATTGCACCATTTCCTTAAACCAACTTTCGTAAACCTCAGAATTCATTTCTTCGTGGTACTCAACTGTTTTTTTGGATTTAAAGGCCAACAAAGCATCTGGCATGAATCCTTTTTTTTTTAGACCCTGCATGGCAAATGATTAGGCGTTCTCCTTTTCCCATCGGCACTGAGCTAGTGGAAGCAGCGGTGTCATCAGTCCAGTTCTTAGACACTGTGTGGTTTGCATTCAGCCAAGTTTCGTCAGTGAAAACAACATTTGACCAATCTGCAATTTTTTTGGCTTCGCTCAAAAATTTGCAACGAGCGAAAGCTACGTCGCGACGTTCCATCAATTTTGCGTTTGTCCGATTTTTATAAGTAAATCCAATTTCTTTCAAAACCTTTGGCAATGATGATTTTTGGCCTCGGAACAAATCACATTCACGCAAAGAAGCAACATGTTTTTTAAGTGTTGGAATTTCTTTACGTAAGTAATATGACGGCGAATAGCGTCTGCGTCAAAGTTGTTAACCGATGTCACATGACGTGGTTGGCGTTTTTTCTTCGGCGTACGAAGCTTATTCTCCTGCATGCCGCTTGTTCCGAAGGCTTCGGTAGTAAAATAAATTAGCTACAATTAGAAGGCAGTCTATGTTTACTGAAGGAGGTCCACCACCAGAACAATTAAACGAAGAGTACCAATTGGTGCTTGGCCATTTAGTTCAGCTGCACTCGTCGGCCACGTAGATTCCAATGAATCAAGGGTGGAATTTATTGGTGAGTGAAACTGATGTGTTTCTGAATTTTCTAGTATATTGCTATTAAAAATCTAAGAAAAGTAATTATTAATTATATTTTGTTGTTTCTGTCTCCCTAGATTTAAATAAATATTGCCTCCTGTTGTGGGTAGAGGGTCTAAATTAATTATGCCTAATTCCCTTTCTTCAGGCATATCAGTAAGCTCAAAATTGTGGGCTATACACAAATTGTGTAACACACAGCAGGCGTTAACTATTTTAGTGGCCTTATTAGGTGTATAATGTAAAACCCTGTCCTTTATAAGACATCTAAATCTTCCCTTTAGCACTCCATTACAGCGCTCGATAGTGGATCGCGTTTTCTTTAGTGCTTCATTGTAGAGAAACGCAGGCATATTCTCTTCGTCATCCTCCTCCAAGTTTAATATGGGTGTTAGACACCATGGCCTCAAGGGATAACCACTATCACCTGAAAATATATAGCATTTGTAATGAATTAAAGCCTACCAGAATAATTAGTATAACAACAAAACCTCTACTACAATTTTATTATCTCACCAAGTTTTGAGATAAATTTAATAAGATAGTAGTATAGTACATACCCAATAAGTGATAGTTGGTATATCCAGCATTATGGAGATTATGTAGTAAAGGCAAATACTGCAGAGTTGCTCCAGATATAGGAATCGTGGGTACTGCCTGGGAATAGTGCATTCACATTCAAAATTTTCAATTTGGAATCACAAATCTGTTAAGTAAAAATCTGATTTAGTATTATATTTCTTAACTTTTTTGTCAACTTTATTTATATCAAATAAATACAAACCAGCTGTGTGTTAATGGAGTGAAAGTTTTTCCTATTTAAATAGCTTCTCTCATCATGCGTAGTTCCCGGAGGAGGCACAATTGCAACATGTGTGCAGTCGATGCATCCTATCACTCCGGGAAACCCATAGCAGTTGCAAAAGCTAAAAAGATAACAATACATTAAGTCTACACAGTTATGAAAATTAGATGAGCGCTTGGGTATTGAACAAGAATATAAATGTCTTACTCTAAGGCTATTAGCAACTTTTAAAACCGAGAATTGGTGTCGAACTCGACAAAAGTTTCTAATGACGTAATTTTTTCGACAAATTTTAAAAGTTGCTATTCTGGGGATGTCGAATTCGACATTTGTCGAAGGCTAACGTTAGAGTTCATGTCGAGTGCTTCTGAGCAGTAGAGATGTCATGTCGATTGTAGAGATACGTCATTTCTGAGTGAATTCGTTGAGTTTTGGATTTTACACTGTTTCGTTTTTCAATAAAATCCGGCTTGGCGTCGGGGAGACTGAGGACACTTGATCCCTTTAGGAGACATGGTACACGAGCATTATGAATTAACGAAGCGTATTAGATTTATTTAAAGTAGCAACACTGAGCTTCCGTTGCTACCAACTTAAGAATATAAAACTCATATGTCAATATTCCGTCAACTTTGCAAATGGCGCACGAGTGTTGTTTACGAGCGAGCAAAACTAGAATCGGAAAGTTTTTGATTTTTTTTTCTTATTATGAAATTTGTGTATCAGGGATCTACTGAGATAGAATAATTACTGTGTATATTACATATTTTCATAATAATCAGTTGTGAGTTGAAATACTTAAGTTGTTTAAATTCTGTATTATTTTTTCTAACTGAACTACCATCGAGGAGACATGGTACATTCAGTTCGAGGAGACTTGATCCGGGGATCAAGTCTCCTAAACTCGGTTTGCTTACCAGATTACATTATAACAATTTATTAATAGATTCTTTTAGTATTATTTTAAATAACTGTTGCTTTTAGGAACTAGGGCCCTTACAAGTATTTGACGCGTTTGTATATTATTTGCAGATTTAAAATGCCGCGTGTATACAAAACCAAAGAAGGCAGTAAAAAGCGGGAACATATCAACAAAGATTCTTTAAAATTAGCAGTCCATGATGTAATATACAATAATAAGTCGCTACGGGGTACGGCTAAGTCTTACAAACTGTCCGTAATGTCTCTCAAAAGATATGTTGCAAAAAAAAGACAGGCTATTGATATAGGCAGTTCTTCTCCCAAAAATGAGCCTAATTATAAACAGGCGCAATATTTTTCTAAAGAAGAAGAATTAGATTTATCTAATTATTTGGAAACAGCTAGTAAACTGCATCATGGGCTTACACCCAAAGCCGCAAGACAGGCTATTGATATAGGCAGTTCTTCTCCCAAAAATGAGCCTAATTATAAACAGGCGCAATATTTTTCTAAAGAAGAAGAATTAGATTTATCTAATTATTTGGAAACAGCTAGTAAACTGCATCATGGGCTTACACCCAAAGCCGCAAGAGAATTGGCTTTCCAATTCGCCGAAAAGAATAATAAAAGTGTGCCACAAACATGGCACCAAAACAAAATCGCGTCATACGCTTGGCTTCATGGTTTTATGAGACGTCACAAGAACTTGTCGCTTAGAGTGCCAGAAGCTACAAGCCTTGCTCGTGCTACTAGCTTTAATAGACATAATGTCGCCAAGTTTTTTGAAAACCTAAAAAATTTATATGTCCGATTTAAATTTGAGCCTCAAGATGTTTGGAATGTTGACGAAACAGGCATAACCACCTTACATAAGCCTAAAAAAATTATAGCGTGTAGAGGTTTAAAGCAAGTGTCAAAGGTTACTTCAGCTGAGCGAGGAGAATTAGTCACAGTCTGCAGTGCAATTAATGCTGTAAGAGTATCTACACCGCCCTTTTTTATATCCCGCGAAAGAACTGGCAAAATAGGATGACTGATAATGCTCCTCCTGGGTCTGCTGGAGCTCCACATCCTAGTGGTTAGATGACAGCAACAAATTTCGTGCTTTTTCTGCAACACTTCAAAAAATACGTGAGGTGTTCCAAGGAGAATCCGTGTTTAATAATTTTTGATAATCATGAAAGCCATATTAGCATTGATTCTGTAAATTTCGCCAGAGACAACGGTATCCATTTATTAACCATTCCGCCGCATACATCTCAAAAGCTGCAGCCTTAGATAGGATACTATTCGGCACTCTCAAATCTTACTACAACACCGCGTGTGACGACTGGATGTTAGCTCATCCTGGTCGTCCACTAACTATATATGATATCGCCGGCTGCTTAGGTAAGGCATATCCGACTGCAATGACGCCAAGAAATATAACCAAAAGTTTTGAAATAACTGGCATTTACCCTTTCAATGACAACATTTTCATAGACGACGAATTTCTATCGTCGTATGTTACGGACCGTCTAGAAGAGGCTGTTGCTGAAGCACAAGAAACTCAAACAATTGAACAGGAAAATAATGTCATAGAAATCGAGCCTGATGATGATATTGCTGAGGATAATTCTGATAATAATACCCCTGAAATAATGTCATCTCCCTTACTTCTCGAATCGTTTGACATAACTCAGTTTACGCATGATAATGCAGCCCCAGCTATTTGTTTAACTCTGGCTCAGCTATCTTTAGAGGCAAAAGAACTGCTTATCTCAATACCATATGTGTAACTGCAACCTGTACAAGTGATACACTAACGCCAAGTGTAGCTGAATTAACAAATAATGCTCCTATTGCACAACGATTAACCTCTATTGTAACAGCTCCGAATCTTTTAAATGCCGATGAATCTCCTGCTACTACATCAAGATCTCTACAAAGGGAATGTCTTTCCCAACAGCCATTTTTAAATGTGAACTCCGCTGCTTATCCTCGAAATAGTTCTATGGTGTCTGAAAATAGGTCTTTCACTGATTTAGAAAAACCATCGACTTCAAAATATGTACGACTGGATATGATTAGACCTCATCCTAAAGCTGGGCCTAGAAAAAATAATAACAAAGGCAGAAAAAAAGGAACCACGAGGATTATTACAGACACGCCAGAAAAGAATGAAATAGAACAGGAGGCTCGTAAAAGAGAAGAAAAGAGAAAATCACAGGCAGCTAAATTAATAAAAAAAATATTACAAACACAAAAACAAAACGAAAAGCATCATTAAAAATAAATAAAATAACATCGAGAGCGAAACGACAAAAAAGAAACTCCGATGATAGTACAAGTTCTGGAGATGAAGTGACATTACCACCATCACCAGAGTCCGATTATAACATAGAAGACGAAATGGAAGAAGAGAACAGCGAAGAGGAAGAAGATGACGTAAATAATCTCGATGAAGATATTATAATATATAGAATTGTCCACGAAGGCGATTGGGTAATCGTCAATTTTATCTCAGAAAGAAGTATACCACACCGATATGTCGGACAAATAATAAATGAATCGCTCGCTAGCCTAGACATCAAATTCGCAAAAAAAAATTACTGACAGAAAATTTAAATGGCCGGAAAAACCAGATACTAGTGTGATCGCTAAGTATCAGGTAGTAAAAAAACTACCTCCACCTTTATTTAAATCTTCTTCGAAGCAGATTGGTGCCTTTGAGTTTCCCAAGTCCTTAAGGAAATTCAAAATTGACAAATAAAACGTTAGGTAATACCACCGACATGTTCAAATTAATGATTGTGATAGCTAATTATTTAATATATTTCATAAGAATAGTGTGATTACTATACAGGGAAATTGAAAAAATACCCGAAACCTCTTAGGCAGTGAAAGTACACATGATTATAAGCAACTTTTGTTTTGGTAAAACTCCGAAATCTCGAAAAAAATATCAGCTGTTTCATACATTTTCATTGGCTAAATACTGCATTTTGTATGAAACAGCTGATATTTTTTTAATATAATCGTAATCTGGTTGCTTTGGTTTATATTGAACAATGGACATTCTGTCCATAGTGGGCGGAATGTACAGTCTTACATTCAAGTTCATTGTTAGTTATATTAGTTCATAATTACTCGATAGATGGCGTTGATAAATTACGTCACTAAACTGAATCTCGGTGTTAAGATTCTCCGCGATTTAACGACCTCCTCGTGCTTTTATTGAAATAAATGTCTTCGTCTTTATAAGTTTGTTTTTGTTCATGGTCATTCGAGTCGGATTTTTGGATGCAGCCGTGACTGATGCACCGTGAGTTTTGGACATTGCGTTAGTGGCGCCCCCTGGCGGCGATATAGGACAAATTGAGTAAAAGTTGTGATTGTGAAGTGCAAATAACTGGACAAACTGTGAGTACTCTATAATTAATAAAAGTTAGTGATTCACAAGTGACTTAAAAAAAATTAACTAGTTAATTGACTTGTAAAATTTCTAAGCAAAACTAGTGTTTAGACGGGGAATCCATGCCCAATTTCAGCAAAGTAATTACAAACACTTAGAAAAATTTACCGAAAGTATTAACTTATACAATTTGGAAGAAACATCAATAGTTCTGTTTCTGAAGAATTTGAGACTTGCAATTAAAACCATTTACATAGTTCTTGAAAAACACTAAAAATGGATTCATTGTTAAGATTGCAAATAGAAACCAGTAAAAAAATGCAAAGAGGATACATCAACTTCAAAAAGTCTCCTAAAGAAAGGGTTACCATTAGCTATGTAGAAACAAGGTTGGAATGTTTAGAAAAACAGTGGTCGATGTTCGATGAAACCCATAACAAGATAATATCAGAGATTAAAAGGGAAGAATACGAAAAGTCTGAGTACCATTTAAGTGATATGTATGGTCAAGCGGAAGATTTATACATGGACTATAAAGTTGAATTAAAAGAACGTTTTAATAAGAAAACACAATCTGATTGTACGGAAAACAACAACCCGATAACTCAGACTGACGTGAAATTACCTAGAATACTGATACCTACATTCTCGGGTCACTATTCTCAGTGGACATCATTTCGGGATCTTTTTCAAACATTGATACACAAGAACCAATCATTAGATAACGTGCAGAAACTACATTATTTGAAGTCGTATCTCTCCGGCGAAGCTGAACAGTTGTTGCGACACCTACCTATTACCAGTGATAACTATATTACTAGTTGGAACATTTTAGAACATAGATTTAACAATAAGAAATTTATAATAGATTGTATCTTCAAAAGATTTTTTAATCAAAAATGTTTAACGATTGAATCATCGAATTCTTTAAAAGAACTTTTTGATACAACAAACGAATGTCTGAATGCTTTGAAAAATGAAGGTATTAATATCGAAAATTGGGATCTTATTGTTATTTATATATTGTGTTCTAAATTAGATACTGAATCTCGCAAACAATGGGAAGCTAAGATTTGTAGCTCAACTAAGGAATTACCATCATTACAAGATTTTTTAGATTTTGTTGAGCATAGATTTAGGTCACTTGAATTTTTATGTACCAAAACTGTAAAGAGCACTAACACAAAGTCACATCATGTAGTAAAAAATGTAAACGAGAACAAAACATCTTTATGTGCCTTTTGTTCAAATACCAATCATAAGATAGGAAATTGTAAAGATTTTGCTAAGGAAGAATTGTCAGCTCGTCGTAATTTTGTCCAAAATTCAGGTTTGTGTTTCAATTGCTTAGGCCCAAATCACATGGTTACTTCGTGTCGTTTGCCCACAAGATGTAGAATTTGCAAGAAGAAACACCATTCGTTGCTGCATTCGAATAATCATAGCCAATTAACTGATGAACCAAGCAAGCAATCAGTTACCAATGTTGTTGAAGCTGCAACAACATCAAAAGACGAGACCGAGGTAAGGAACATAACTAGTTGTATGTCTAACACAAATTGTCAGGTTGTATTAGCAACAGCCTTAGTAAACGCAAAAACTAACACAGGGTCTTATATAACACTGAGGTCACTATTGGACCAGGGATCACAGGCATCTTTTATAACGGAGTCTGCTGTCCAAATACTTGGGCTTAAGAGAATTAAATGCAACAGTGTTATAACTGGAGTGGGTGGTGAAGACAACGCTTCGCTCAATTGTAAATATGTGGTTTATATTAAACTACAATCTCTCCAGGATCCTAACTTTACTGTAAACGTCAAAACATACGTTCTTCGGAAATTAACTTCATTTCTACCTGAAAGACAAATTGTCGTTCAGTTGTGGCCAAACTTACCAGTTATGAAGTTAGCAGATCCGAAGTTTAACATACCAAATAAAATCGACCTATTACTTGGTGCAGAAGTCTATTGCCAAATTATAACTGAAGGATTGATTAGAGGTCCAATAGGAACACCGATAGCTCAGAACACCAGGTTAGGTTGGGTTTTATCTGGCAAAGTGGGTGATATGAATACTTTGAGCTGCAATAGTGCTATCATTTCATTGCATACTAACATTTGCGATGAAGATTTTAATCTTAAACAATTTTGGGAGCTCGAATCTGATAACTTTGATCTAAGCAAAAATCAATTCACTCCAGAAGAAAAACGTTGTGAAGAAATCTTTAAGGAAACCACCAAACGCGATAGTTCTGGTAGGTATATTGTAAAGTTACCCTTTAAAGATAATGACCCGAGCAGTAAATATGGCAATTCGCGCAATGTTGCCGTACAGAGATTATTATCATTAGAAAAACGTTTCTTAAAATCACCTGAATTAAAAACTAAATATTCAGATGTTTTTTTAGAATATTTAAAGCTCGGTCATATGCAAATAATACCTGAAAACGAAATTGATAATCCAGAAGCAGTTTACTTGCCTTATCATGAAGTAGTTAGAGACGATAAAACTACAACAAAATTCAGAATCGTATTTAATGCTTCTAGTCGCAATAACAATAGTGTTTCGCTGAATAGTAACCTTATGGTAGGACCGACATTGCAAGATGATCTTAGGCACATTCTTATGAGATGGAGGCTTCACCCTATTTGCTTAGTAGCTGATATTGTAAAGATGTATCGACAGGTGAAGGTGTCTGACCAAGATGCAGATTATCAACGTATAGTGTGGAGATCTGACTCTGCAAAAGAAATACAACATTTGCGTTTAGTACGAGTAACGTTTGGGACTGCTTCAGCTCCATACCTGGCGGTAAGAGCGCTTCACCAAGTCGCATATGATGAAGGAGCCCAATTTCCACTAGCATCTGAAAGAGTATTAAAAGACTTTTACATGGATGATCTCCTTACTGGTTGTAAAAGTGTATCAGAAGGATACCAAATATTCTCAGAAATGACTAAACTACTAAGCAAAGGAGGCTTTGAATTACAAAAATGGGCAAGTAATGATGATCAATTACATAAGGAAATAAGCAAAGATAGCATAACAAGCAACCTAGAACTGAAAGAAAGTGAAACAATAAAAATATTAGGACTTACCTGGAATCGACGAACCGATGACTTCGAGTACTCCGTTCAGCTACCATCAATATCGGAACCTGTAACAAAAAGAAAGGTAATATCTGATATTGCAAAGTTATTTGACCCAATAGGTTGGATATCACCAGCAATCGTAAAAGCTAAAATTATGATTCAAAAGCTTTGGCTTGCAGGAATAGAATGGGATGATAACCTACCACCTGTACTATTAGACGAATGGATTACTTACCGTGCAGGACTTGTTGAACTTACCAAATGTCGAATCCCACGATGGATTAATGTCAAGGAAAGTAGCTCCATGGAACTTCATGGGTTCTGCGATGCATCTAGTGAAGCTTATGCTGCAGTGGTGTATATACGTGTTGTTGATGATTTGGGAAGCGTCTACGTTCATCTGGTAACTTCCAAAACCAAAGTGGCTCCAATTAAGCAAGTATCGATACCAAGGCTTGAGTTATGTGGAGCTGTCTTATTAACTAAGTTGTTACAGGAAGTATCGGCAGTGTTAAACGTTCCAAAAGCTAACCTTCGTGCTTGGACCGACTCAACCGTGGTACTGGCTTGGTTGAGCAGCCACCCAACACGTTGGAAAACGTTTGTAGCCAATCGGGTGTCGGAGATTCTAAATATATTAGACAGGAACCAATGGTCACACGTATCATCTCCTGATAACCCGGCAGATTGTGCGTCGCGAGGAATTCACCCATCAGACTTACCGATGTTTGAACTGTGGAAAACAGGACCATTATGGTTGAAACATAGATCTGAAACTCAGCAAAAAAGTCAAACACCAGACACTAATATAGAAGAAAAAACAAAAAGGGTTTGTCATGTAACGCAGAATGATCAATTGCAGTTGTGGACCAAGTTCTCGTCTCTTCGTAAATTAGTTCGAGTTGTAGCACACTGCAAAAGATTCATTAAAAAGTTGAAAAACGTACATGATCATAACTTACCTGTATGGTTAACTAGTATCGAATTGAATGAAGCTCTTCATATTTGTGTAAAACAGTGTCAATCGGTAAGTTTTCAGCAAGAGATTAAAGATATGAAAGAAAAGGGGATAGTACAAAAGAAAAGCAAACTTACGTCATTAAATCCATTCCTAGATAATTCAGACATCTTGAGAGTTGCTGGCCGTTTAGAGAAAGCAGAAATAACAACTGATGTAAAACACCCAATAATACTACCGTCAAAATCTCACCTCACTGAATTAGTTTTAAATGAAACTCACCATAACACATTGCACGGCGGACCACAGCTCATGATTAATTATCTGCGAACTAAATACTGGGTCATTGATGCTAAGAACCAAGCTAAATTGGTTGTCCGTAAATGCGTTATTTGTGTACGCCATGCAGCACAGACTAGGGTCCAATTGATGGGACAATTGCCTTCCGCTCGAGTTACACCAATTCGAGCGTTTTATCGAA
Organism: Ceramica pisi; assembly: GCA_963859965.1. Lineage (NCBI taxonomy): Eukaryota > Metazoa > Arthropoda > Insecta > Lepidoptera > Noctuidae > Ceramica > Ceramica pisi. The sequence goes on along the minus strand of OY982528.1, from coordinate 8,626,658 downwards.
GTGGTGTGGACTACGCAGGTCCCATACAGATTCGAACTTCCAAAGGTAGAGGCCATCGTGCCTATAAAGGTTATATATGCCTTTTTGTATGTATGGCTACAAGAGCCGTACATTTGGAAGCGGTGAGTGATCTCACATCACAAGGATTCATTGCGGCTTTCAAACGATTTGTTGCAAGACGTGGCCATTGCGCTGACTTATTCAGCGATAACGGAACGAATTTTGTTGGTGCCGCTCGCGAACTCCGAGACTTGTTCGCACAAGAGAAGTCAACTTTAACGATAGAGATCGCTGAGTGTTTGGCAAACAACGGCACTACTTGGCACTTTATCCCACCGCATGCCCCGCATTTCGGCGGGCTATGGGAGGCTGGAATAAAGTCCTCCAAACATCATCTTAGACGTGTCATAGGTACTGCGACTCTTACTTTCGAAGAGATTTCGACGCTTTTGTACCAAATAGAAGCTTGCCTTAACTCTCGACCGCTGTCACAAATTAGCACAAATTCGCAAGACCCAACACCTCTCACTCCAGGCCATTTTTTAATAGGTGAATCATTAATTCTAGTACCTGAGCATAATTACGAAACATCATCTATTTCATCATTGAAACGTTGGCAATTAACTCAAAGAATGCTGCAACAATTTTGGCGTAGGTGGTCAAGTGAGTATTTAAGTCAATTTTTACATCGTTATAAGTGGGCAAACAAAACTCCTGAACCTGAGATCGGAGACTTAGTTTTAGTAAAGGAGGATGGACTCCCTCCAGCCAAATGGCTTTTAGGTAAAATTATTTTTAAACACTCTGGGTCGGACAACATTACAAGAGTAGTCACTCTGAAATGTAAAGGTACCACATTTAAACGACCAATTACTAAACTGTGTGTGTTACCTATCACTCAGTGATCAGTTGTGTATGTTAGTGATTTGTTGATTGTTCACACTGTTGTAATCTGGTTGCTTTGGTTTATATTAAAACTTTTTAAGTGTAATTTGTTCTTAGCCACCTTGTCTGACTGACTTTAAACTTGTTTTTATCTATACCATACAGTCCATTTGTTCGAATGTAGGTAGTCAGTTCATGGTGGGCGGGAACAATGGACATTCTGTCCATAGTGGGCGGAATGTACAGTCTTACATTCAAGTTCATTGTTAGTTATATTAGTTCATAATTACTCGATAGATGGCGTTGATAAATTACGTCACTAAACTGAATCTCGGTGTTAAGATTCTCCGCGATTTAACGACCTCCTCGTGCTTTTATTGAAATAAATGTCTTCGTCTTTATAAGTTTGTTTTTGTTCACCCTGTATAAAAAGAGTTTTTTTTTTGTTCCTTGTTGTAGTTTAAAACACTTTAAGATTTATCAATGTTATTTTGTTATTAATTATAAATGCTTAAGTATTTACTTATAATAATACAAGCTGTCCCGCGCAACTTCGTCTGCGTCACATTTTTTATTAATGTTCGTAGCGTGATGTTATAAAGTATCCTATCTTTTAAGTTGGATCAAATAACAGATAGTTACGAAGTTTGATCAAAATCGGTTAAGTAGTTTAGGAGTCCATTGAGGACAAACATTGTGACACGAGATTTATATATATTAAGACTAGCTTCTTCCCGCGACTTCGTCTGCGTAGTCTTTAGAACTGCCGCGCGCGCAACTTTTTTGCCTCATTGTCTCATCCTTGGAACCGCAACGTCATGATTCAAGTATCCAGATATTGTGAGTCTTTGCGGTGCGCTGAAAGTAATATTTCAGCCCCGAAATTACATCGAAATGTTTGTGATCTCCTGGTAGGTACTTATGAATCTTAAGCGCTCAAGATTCCTGTCGAAAAAATACTTTCAAATGTTTATGGTCTCCCGGTAGGTACTTTAGAATCCTATCCGCTCACAATTCCAGCCCCAGAAATTTTGCGACATGCTTCTGGTCTCCTGGTAATTGTTGATCTTTAGCGCTTATAATTCCCGCCCGGAAAAAATTTCGACATGTTTCTGGTCCTCTGGAACTTTTGAATCCTAACGGTCTCCAATTGAACCACCAGAAAAACTTTGACATGTTTCTGATCTCCTGGTAATTTTGATTTTTTCAGCGCTCATAGTACCGGCGCCGAAAATATCTCGACATGTTTCTGCTCTCCAGGTACTTGTGAACTGTTTCCAGCCCTGAAAGAACTTGGGCATGTTTCTGGTCTCCTGGTACTTGTGAATCTATAGCGCTCATAATTCCAGCCCCACAAAACTTCGATATGTTCCTGCTCTCCTGGTATTTGTTAATCTGTGGCGCTCGTAACTTTGGCCACGGAATACCTCGACATGTTTCAGCACTCCTAGTACTTGAGAATCTATGGCGTTCACAATTTCCAGCCCCGAAAATACTTTGACATGTTCCTGATTCCTGGTATTTGTGAATCTGTATAGCTCGTAATTATAGCCCCGGAATACCTCTAAATCTTTCTGCTCTCCTGGTATTTTTTAAACTTAACCGCTCACAATTCCGGCCCCGAAAATAAAATCGACATGTTTCTGCTCTCCTGGTTATTTTCGCTAATCTATAGCGTTAACAATTTCCAGTCCAGAAAATACTTCGACATGTTTCTGTTCTTCTAGTACTTGTAAAAATATAGCGTTCACAATTCCAGCACGGACAATGTTTCGACATATTTCTGATCTCCTGGTACTTGTGAATCTACAGCGCTCATAATTTAAGCCCCAAAAAAGCGTCCGAGATGTTTCTGCTCTCCTGGTACTTGTGAATCTGTAGCGCTTGACATTCCGGCTTCGGAATACCTCGACATGTTTCTGCTTTCCTAGTACTTGAGAATCTATAGCGTTCACAAATTCCAGCCCCGAAAATATTTCGACATGTTTCTGCTCTCCTAGTACTTGTGAATCTTAAGAATTCATTAATTTAGCCCGAAAATAAACTTCGACATGTTTCTGTTCTCTTGGTATTTTTTAAACTTAACCGCTCACAATTCCGGCCCCGAAAATAAAATCGACATGTTTCTGCTCTCCAGGTTATTTTCGGAAATCTATAGCGTTAATTTCCAGCCCAGAAAATACTTCGACATGTTTCTGCTCTCCTAGTACTTGTGAATCTTAAGAATTCATTAATTTAGCCCGAAAATAAACTTCGACATGTTTCTGTTCTCTTGGTATTTTTTAAACTTAACCGCTCACAATTCCGGCCCCGAAAATAAAATCGACATGTTTCTGCTCTCCAGGTTATTTTCGGAAATCTATAGCGTTAATTTCCAGCCCAGAAAATACTTCGACATGTTTCTGCTCTCCTAGTACGTGTGAAAATATAGCGTTCACAATTCCAGCGCGGAAAATACTTCGACACGTTTCTGCTCTCCTGGTACTTGAGAATCTATAGCGTTCACAAATTCCAGCCCCGAAAATATTTCGACATGTTTCTGCTCTCCTAGTACTTGTGAATCTTTAGAATTCATTAATTTAGCCCGAAAATAAACTTCGACATGTTTCTGTTCTCTTGGTATTTTTTAAACTTAACCGCTCACAATTCCGGCCCCGAAAATAAAATCGACATGTTTCTGCTCTCCTGGTTATTTTCGGAAATCTATAGCGTTAATTTCCAGCCCAGAAAATACTTCGACATGTTTCTGCTCTCCTAGTACTTGTGAAAATATAGCGTTCACAATTCCAGCGCGGAAAATGTTTCGACATATTTCTGATCTCCTGGTACTTGTGAATCTAAAGAGTTCATAATTTAAGCCCCAAAAAAGCGTCCAAGATGTGTCTGCTCCCCTGGTACTTGTGAATCTGTAGCGCTTGACATTCCGACCTCGAAATACCTCGACATGTTTCTGCTCTCCTAGTACTTGTGAATCTGTAGCGCTTGGAATTCCAGTCCCGAAAATACTTCGACACGTTTGTGCTCTCCTAGTACTTGAGAATCTATAGCGTTCACAATTTCCAGCGCCGAAAATACTTTGACATGTTTCTGCTCTCCTGGTACTTGTGAATCTTTAGAATTCATTCATTTAGCCCGAAAATAAACTTCGACATGTTTCTGTTCTCTTGGTATTTTTTAAACTTAACCGCTTACAATTCCGGCCCCGAAAATAAAATCGACATGTTTCTGCTCTCCTGGTTATTTTCGGAAATCTATAGCGTTAATTTCCAGCCCAGAAAATACTTCGACATGTTTCTGCTCTCCTAGTACTTGTGAAAATAGCGTCCACAATTCCAGCGCGGAAAATGCTTCGACATATTTCTGATCTCCTGGTACTTGTGAATCTAAAGCACTCATAATTTAAGCCCCAATAAAACTTCCGAGATATTTCTGCTCGCCTGGTATTTGTGAATCTGTAGCTCTTGTAATTCCGGCCCCGGAATACCTCGACATGTTTCTGCTCTCCTGGTACTTGTGAATCTGTAGCGCTTGGAATTCTAGTCTCGAAAACACCTTCGACACGTTTCTCCTCTCTGCTAATAAAAAAAATCTTTCCCAAAAATAATTTGACATGTTGCTAGTCTCCTGGTACTTGTGAATCTGAAGTACTAAGGTAGCAGAAACTTTGGACTTCCACTTCTTCCTCTGTCTCCATTAGGTCATGTATTTTACCGGAATAAAAAGTAGCCTATGTGTTATTCCAGGATGTGACCTACATATGTGCCAAATTTCATCCAAATCCCTTCAGCCGTTTTTGCGTGATTGACGGACAAACATCCAAACATACAAACATACAAACATACAAACTTTCACATCCTACTAATATTATAAACTAGCTTCCTCCCGCGACTTCGTCTGCGTAGACTTTAGAACTGCCGCGCAACTTTTTGCCTCATTGTCTCATCCTTGGAATTGCATCTTCATGATTCAGGTATCCAGACATTGTGAGTCTTTGCGGTGCCGCTGAAAGTAAGATTTCAGCCCCGAAATTACTTCGACATGTTTGTGATCTCCTGGTAGACCCTTGTGAATCTTAAGCGCTCATATTTGCAGCCTCGAAAATACATGTTTTTGTTCTCCTGGTATTATTGATCAATGCCACTCATAATTCCTGCACGGAAAAAACTACATGTTTTTGGTCCCCTGGTACTTTTGAATCGCTTGCAATGAAAGCCATCTTCTTTCCAGTAAAAAAACCTACCCTAAATATTTTGACATGTTTCTGTTCCCTGGCTTACTCGAGAATCTATGGCACTCACAAATTCAGCCCCGAAAATACTTCGACATGTTTCTGCTCTCCTGGTACTTGGGAATTTTTAGCGCTCATATTTCCAGTCTCGGAAGTACTTCGACATGTTTTTTCTCCTGGACTATTGATCCAAGCCACTCATAACTCCTGCATGGAAAAACGACGACATGTTTTTGGTCGAATTAAAGCCCCAAAAAAACATGAACATGACATGTTTCTGATCTCCTAGTTATTTTGATTCTTTAGCGCTCATAATTCCGGCCCCGAAAATACCTCGACATGTTTCTGCTCTCCGGATACTTGTGAAGTTTCCAGCCCTGAAAAAACTTTGGCATGTTTCTGGTCTCCTGGTACTTGTGAATCTATAGCGCTCGTAATTCCGGCCCCGGAATGCCTGGACATGTTTCTGCTCTCTTAGTACTTGTAAATCTATAGCGTTCTCAATTTCCAGCCCTGAAAAATTTGTTCCTGGTCTCCTGGTACTTGTGAATCAATAGCGCTCATAATTATGGCAACGGAATACCTCGACATTTTTCTGCTCTCCTGGTACTTCTGATTCTTTAACGATCGTTATTCCGGCCCCGGAATGCCTCAACATGTTTCTGCTCCCCTGGTACTTGTGAATCTATAGCGTTCTCAATTTCCAGCCCTGAAAAACTTCGGCATGTTCCTGGCCTCCTGGTGCTTGTAAATTAATAGCGCTCATAATTCCAACACCACAGAACTTCGACATGTTCCTGCTTTGCTGGTATTTGTGAATATGTAGCGCTCGTAATTATAGCCACGGAATACCTCGACATGTTTTTGCTCTCCTGGCACTTCTGAATCTGTAACGCTCGTTATTCCGGCCCCGGAATGCTTCGACATTTTCCTGGTCTCCTGGTACTTGTGAATCAATAGCGCTCATAATTCCAGCCCCAAAGAACTTGGACATGTTCCTGCTATCCTGGTATTTGTGAATCTAAAGCGTTCTCAATTTCCAGCCCTGAAAAACTTCGGCATGTTCCTGGCCTCCTGGTATTTGTGAATCTGTAGCGCTCGTAATTATAACCGCTCAATTCCAGTGCCGGGAATACTTCGACATGTTTCTGGCCCCTGGTACTTTTGAATCCTAACCGCTTGCAATTAAAGCTTTGGAAGTACTTTGTCGATAAGTTTCTGATGTCCTGGTACTTGTACAACTTTAGCGCTCACAATTACAGCCTGGAAAATGCTTCGACATGTTTCAGATCTCCTGGTACTTGTGAATTTTTAGGGCTCACAATTCCAGCCCCGAAAAAACTTGGATATATTTCTGCTCTCCTAGTACTCTTGAATCCTAACCGCTTGCAATAATAGCTTTCAGAAGTACTTTGTCGATATGTTTCTGGTGTGCTGGTAATTCCAGCCCCGAAAATTCTTCGACATGTTTCTGATTTCCTAGTATTTTTGAATCCTAGACGCTCACAATTCCAGCCCCGGAAATACTTCGACATATTTCTGGTCTCCTGGTTCTTGTGAATCTTCAGCGCTCATAATTACTCCTGCCCGGAATAAACTTCGACATGTTTCTGTTCTCTTGGTACTTCTGCATCCTAACCACTCACCAGCAACTTGAAAACTTTCAGATATTTCTCTCCTGGTATTTTAATCTATCTGTACCATTCGTAATTTTCTGGCGAAATACCTCGACATGTTTCTGCTCTCCTGGTACTTGTGAATGTATAGCGTTGCTTCGACATATTTCTGATCTCCTGGTACTTGTGAATCTAAAGCGCTCATATCAAGCCCCAAAAAAACTTCCCAAATGTTACTGCTCTCCTGGTACTTGTGAATCTGTAGCGCTCGTAATTCCGGCACCGGAATACCTCGATATGTTTCTGCTCTCCAGGTGAATCTGTAGCGCTCGGAATTCCAGTCCCGAAAATACTTCGAAAAGTTTCTGCTCTGCTAATAAAAAAAAACTTGCCCAAAAATAATTTGACACGTTGCTGGTCTCCTGGTACTTGTGAATCTTTTAGCACTCGTAATACAATTCTAGCCCGGTAAACAATATCGACATGTTTCTGTTCTCCTGGTACTTTTGAATCTGAAGTACTAAGGTAGCAGAAACTTTCTTCCTCTGTCTCCATTAAGTCATGTATGTTACCGAGATAAAAAGTAGCCTATGTGTTATTTCAGGATGTGACCTACATATGTGCCAAATTTCATCTAAATCCCTTCAGCCGTTTTTGCGTGATTGACGGACAAACATCCAAACATACAAACATGAACGCTTGCAATGAATGCCAATCTATTTTCCAGCAAAAAAAAAAACCTGACCAAAAATACTTTGACATATGTCTGCTCTCCTGGTACTCAAGAATCTTTGGCGGTCACAAATTCAGACCCGAAAATATTTCGACATGTTTATGCTCTCCTGGTACTTGTGAATCAGAAGTACTAAGGCAGCAGAAACGTCTGATTTCCACTTCCTCCTCCGCCGCCATTAAGCTATGCCTTTTATCGGGATAAAAAGTAGCCTATGTGTTATTCCAGGATGTGAACTATATGTGTGCCAAATTTCATTCAAATCCCATCAGCCATTTTTGCGTGATTGACGAACAAACATACAAACATACAAACATACAAACTTTCACATTTATAATATTAGTAGGATGTGAAAGTTTGTATGTTTGGATGTTTGTCCGTCAATCACGCAAAAATGGCTGATGGGATTTGAATGAAATTTGGCACACATATAGTTCACATCCTGGAATAACACATAGGCTACTTTTTATCCCGATAAAAGGCATAGCTTAATGGCGGCGGAGGAGGAAGTGAAAATCAGACGTTTCTGCTGCCTTAGTACTTCAGATTCACAAGTACCAGGAGAGCATAAACATGTCGAAATATTTTCGGGTCTGAATTTGTGAGCGCCAAAGATTCTCGAGTACCAGGAGAGCAGACATATATGTCAAAGTATTTTTGGTCAGGTTTTTTTTTTTTGCGGGAAAACAGATTGATTGGCTTTCATTGCAAGCGTTCATGTTTGTATGTTTGGATGTTTGTCCGTCAATCACGCAAAACCGGCTGAAGGGATTTAGATGAAATTTGGCACATATTTAGGTCACATCCTGAAACACATAGACTACTTTTTATCCCGGTAACATACATGACTTAATGGAGACAGAGGAAGAAGTGGAAGTATAAAGTTTCTGCTACCTTAGTACTTCAGATTCAAAAGTACCAGGAGAACAGAATCATGTCGAAATTTTTTACCGGGCTAGAATTGTATTACGAGTGCTAAAAGATTCACAAGTACCAGGAGACCAGCAACATATCAAATTATTTTTGGGCAAAGTTTTTTTTTATTAGCAGAGCAGAAACTTTTCGAAGTATTTTCGGGACTGGAATTCCGAGCGCTACAGATTCACCAGGAGAGCAGTAACATTTCGGAAGTTTTTTTGGGGCTTGATATGAGCGCTTTCGATTCACAAGTACCAGGAGATCAGAAATATGTCGAAGCAACGCTATACATTCACACGTACCAGGAGAGCAGAAACATATCGAAGTATTTCTGACTGTGTAATGGTGAACAATTAGGATTTAAAAGATACCAGGAGAACAGAAACATGTTGAAGTAATATTGAGGCTAAAAATATGTGCGCTACAGATTCACAATACCTGGAGTTATTCAAAATATTTTGCGCAAGATTTTTTCTGGGCTGGAATGGTGAAAGCTATAGATTCACAAGTACTAAGATAGCAGAAACATGTTGACATTTTTTCGGTGCTGAAATTGTGAGCAGTTAGGATTCAAAAGTAACAGGAGAACAGGAACATGGCGAAGTTTTTTCCGGGCTAGAAATATGAGAGCTAAAGATTTACAATTACCAGGAGACCAGAAACATGTCGCAATATTTTCGGGCCTAGAATTGTGAGAGGTTAGGTTTTAAAAGTGCCGGGGGAGATCAAAAACATATCAAAGTATTGCCAAGGCTGGAATTATGAGCGCTACAGATTTACAAGTAGATACCAGAATACCATAATTTTGGGACTCACTATCTATCTGGATACCAGAATCATGAAGATGCAATTACAAGAATGATAATATGAGGCAATTAAGTTGCACACCAGTTCTAAAGTCTACGCAGACGAAGTCGCGGGAAGAAGCTAGTTTATAATATTAGTAGGATTTAAAATGGTCATAAAAAGTTAAAAACTTAAACCTAACTACGACAAAAACGCTACTTTAGTTAAATCTTTTTATTATTTGGTGTTTTTGTCATAGTTAGTCAATATCATTTTGTTTGTAAGATTTATCGATTGATCTCGTTAATTTTTGTACAAAGTTTTAGAAGACGTTAAATGTTTGTAACATCTACTTTTTTAAAATAAGATTTATATCTTCCAAGTTTATGGTACAGAGTTGAAACTGAGTAGACATAATTATATTAAGATTTGACTGAATTCCAGTGCAGTGTGATTTAACTAAATAATTATAAAAGCTGAAGGAAAAGTAATTTATGGTGTTGTCGCTAAATTTTTAGATTATAAGATTGCTTGATCTCAAACTCTTGCCATTATTAATTAATGTGGAATGATTAAAACAAATTGAAATTTATGTCAGTCTTTCATTTTATTTAAACTTCTTTTCATAAGATCTAGATACAGTCTCCTATGTAGGACTATGATAAGCATCTCGTGTCCCAAGTGTCCTCCGTGTGTGGGAGACTTGATCCGGGGGGGATCAAGTCTCCTGACAGGTAGTATCAACTCTCCTATACATTGAGGACACTTGTTACAAAGCTATCATAGAGGTTTTTGTTTGCTAGTGATTCTGTTTGCAATCCTATCTTTTGCATGGCTTCATAACTTATAACTACTTATTAAATTGCGGATCTATTAGTCAATTATAGTATAAAAAATAATGGATATTTTAGATTTTATAAAGGAAAAACAAAAGGGGGATCGAGTATCCTCAGTCTCCCTACTGGAAATTCAATATAACTTCTTTGATTTGTGCATTGTGTTTTCTTGAAACGACGACCTTCGCGCAAATAATAGACTCTGTAATTTGTGTACCCACGATTGGATTTCAAACCACTGAAAGATGGACGAGTTTATTAGCATTTTTATCTCGGAGTTGTTGGAAAGTGGCGAGCAACTGGCCAATACACGGCGACAACAGCGCGCTTATTGCGCGCTTAGCGTCCTATAGCGCGCTTAGCGCGCTATAGGACGACACGGTTGGCGCAGTGGTTGAGCGATTGACTGCTGCGCAGCATGTCGCGGGTTCGATTCCCGCACGGAACAAATATTTGTACGGCCTACATGTATTTGTTCCGAGTCTGGGTGTTTTCTATCTATAATATGTATGTATTTACAAAAAAAAAATGTATATAAGTAGTTTATCAGCCATCTCGTTACCATAACACAAGCATTAAGTTGCTTAGCTTGGGACTATATGGCGTTGTGTGAAATGTCCAAGGATATTTATATTTATTTATTATTTATATTATATTCCGCCGTCGATATTTACGACTTGAGCGAAACAGAAGTCATTAAAAACTTCAGACTAAAATAAAAATTTAATAAGGGTTCTATTAGATCTATTGGCTCCTGTAATTCAGGAAACCACAAAAATAGACCTGAAATCGAAGGTAAATAATTGTCTGCTTCATAACTTTATTACTCATGTACCTATAACTGTTCACTAAACTAACCCACCAAAAATACTAATTGCACACCCTAAAATAGGTACCTAAATTACTTATGTGCACCAAATTCTTTCTATTCTTAGGTAGGTAGGTTTTTTGGCTCCGGCCACAGCATTCAATTGTTGAGCGATAGCTTGCCATCTTCTCTCTGCTTCCTTTTTAGTGAAACTGGAGGAGAAGTTACCTCCCTTCAATTCCGGGTCTGCTTCAACGAGTTGAATCAGTAAACGTTTTTGTTCTGAACTGGGGTATTTTTTTCCCCTCCATGTTAAAAAAAAATTATTACCCACTAGTGATCTAAACAATGTAAACACTATATAACTAAACTTATCAAAAGTTTTGAAGGAACCGCAAAAAAGGCGCAAATTCTGACACTGACAGCCAGTCAACTGTCAAATTGATTATTTTTACACTAACCGTTTCGTTTTAAACTTAAATAATTAGGTTTAGTTCGCGTTTTAAAACAAAATCATTCATTCACTCATAGCTACCTAAAACGGAACGTGCGATTCTTCATTATGTTAAGATTATCTTCACTCGACTCGACCTTTTCGTGACATTTATTTCTATTTTGACTGAGAATACGGGATTCAGGGGCCCGAGTCTGCTATTACAATAGTGTCAGAATGGTCGATCACTGATTTCAAAATGGTTGATTTTGACAAGTTTGGTAATCTACAAACATAATGGCGTCATAATGGCGTCACTATGACATTCCAATGAACAACCACTGACACGCCATTGAAAGAATGGCTTAGAATGGTAATCTCGTACATAATGACAGCTGAATGTTTGACGTATGCGTTAGTCTGCTAATATTTTGACAGGTGACCTACCACAGTGACACCATTGGAACGTCATTGTGCAGACATTACTTTGCTTCAAAGAGTTTCAGAATAGAAATATCGGATTGCTATAAAATAGGTGGTACTTTACGGTGGCATCCAAGAATGTATTCGCTGCGATTAAATATTCTGCAACTAGCCAACGCAGTGGATTCTAGAGAAAAAAGATGTAGGGAATCAAGAAGACGTTGTTTAGCCCGTCGGTTGCTGAGAATCAACACGAACCCCTTTACTGATGTTCCTGAGGCGGAATTCGTAAAAACGTTTCGCCTTGGAAAGGACTCGGTAAGGGGGATAATTGCCGAACTCATTCCCCTTATGGCCAGACCGCGTCGAAGTGATGGCATATCGGCAGAATTGAAGGTGAGAAAACTGAATTTGACATTGATTAATTATTCTATAACTATAAACACGAAATACGTCGATTAATGCTCTATTTTATATTGCAGATTCTAATAGCACTTGCATTTTATGCATCAGGGTCCTATCAACATTTGATTGGACAGAGTGCCCTGCATAATGTATCGCAGATTACTGTGTCGAGATCAATAAAACAGGTTACAGAGGCATTAAATAAAATATACCACAGATATATTAAATGGCCTACACAATGCGATGAAAGGAATATTATAAAGGCTAAGTGAGAAATTAAATATACTCTGATTGTTATTTTTTGTATTGCTTGTACCTATGCAGGATTATTAAGATATTAATAAATTTGCAGGTTCCATCAAAAATTTGAATTTCCTGGCATCCTAGGATGTATTGATGGCACCCATGTAGCAATATTAAGGCCGCACATACATGAGGAGCGATATTACAATAGAAAAGGCTTCCATTCCCTTAATGTTATGATAGTAAGTAGGTATTGGGTAGAAAGTAGAAATGTCTAACTACTGCCCAAATTTTTACTAATAAATTATATAATATCTGTAATAATAGCTAATTATACACTATTCAATTCATTTACAGATTTGTGATGCTGATTTAAGTATTTTATGTGTGGACGCAAGCAGCCCAGGCTCCGCTCATGATTCCACTGTATGGCAGAGTCATCCACTCAGTCACCACTTAAAAGAAATTACTGAAAATACTAATGAACAAGTATTTTTATTAGGTATAACAATATTTTTTTATGAATAATATCCTATGGCGTCGATAACACAATAGGATTTACTATCAGTTTTGCCACAGTCAATGTTTTGATTGACGAAAAACTTACCGTCTAATGCAATGATGACGAAAATTGTTGGTGATAAAATTCTGTGATTCAAACATCATTCATGATTGATGGAATTGATTGACACCTGTTGTGTTAGTGTTCGTTTTAAAAATGGTTATAATTTTTTTATAGGTGACAGTGGGTATCCACTGAGAAAAACTATGATGACCCCAATCCTCAATACTATAGAAGGGACACCACAACATCACTATTATGTGAAACATGTGACTGCACGCAATACAGTGGAGCGTTGCATTGGCGTATTAAAAGCTCGTTTCAGGTAAAGAGCATTCTAGGCAATTTTTTTACATACTCAAAAACAGTGACTCAAATAAGGTGAATTGGACCAATCGCGAATTGGCTCCTAAACGATATACAAAAGTTTATAGATTTAGATGTTTAGTAAAATGGGGTTGTATAAAAGTAAATTCTTTTTCAGGTGTTTGCTTGCAGCACGTGCTTTACATTATAGCCCAACAACTGCAGGCAAGATTGTAAATGCATGTTGCATATTGCACAATATTGCAAACATGGCAAGAGAACCATTGCCTCCTGATGAAGTTAATGCAGAAGCACTTCGCTTGCAACAGGTGTGTGATTTCTATTTCACTATTTTCGAATATGTATAATGAAGTTGGAATTAAATAATACCACTATGTTAAAAAATCAACATTTAAATTACTCTTTATTACTCAGTAACAAAATATTTATTTAACAATATTAAACTTGACTTTCCAGCCAATCGAAAAATCTGAAATGTAAATATACCAAAAACCAAAAAACATTTTTTCATTTAAATTATAAAACAAATCCAAGTTACAATACATATTATAGTAGTTTCATAATCAGTCTTCATACAAAATAGTAATAAAAAGATCTTCAATATTTTAATCGTCATTAGAATCACAAATAATAAATTTTAACTAATATAATAAAAATAACAACATTAATCACTAATCAGTCTTTTAATTTAAGGAAGTAAATAATTATGCAGCACCCAATTACGAAGACTCGTCGAATCGAAGGGTGAACCGGGACCTTCTTGAAGGTCGGGCACTGCAGCAGGCTCTTGTTGACAGACTGTGGAGAAATGCATAAATTAAATTAGCAGGTAAGTAATGCAAACCCACCTCAATATGAGTACTGGTGAAGTACGAAAATGCTCTAATTATTATTAAAATGATTTAACTTTGTTACAGATCCACAGTATTGAACAAATCGCAGTATTGATTTAAAATAAATTAAGTAATGCTCTTTTTATAATCATTGTTTCATTTAAATAATTTATCTTTACAACCATTTGGAATGAACTGCTGGACATAGGCTCCTCCTAAAATAGATTTCATTTATCTAAATTAATATTATAAAGAAAGATTTGATTGTTTAGTTTGTATGTTACGATTTAACTCAAAAACTACTGGATTGATTTTCAATATTCTTTCTAGTAAGAAGTTACTTTATACTAGTCTTTTAATAATCTGACAAAATTACCTCTTGCATTCTTCAGGGAACTAGTCGGACTCAGAATCCGACGACATTAAAAGTTTGCGGAGTTTCTGTGAAAACAAAATCTATTTTAAAACAAAAGTTGAAACTTTGTATATAGCTTGTGTAACATAGCACTTAGTATCAGAGTTAAAATCAAGACGTCACATTCTGGACAATGTACTTCTACTGATGTTAGCCTACACCTAATCCAAGCTTTGAAGCTTAGCTGGAGGGGTTATATTAATTATTATATTTTTTAATGTATTGTTCTCAATGCTCCTTGATACTCATTGTGGGTATGTTTGAACACACACAATGAGTAGAAGTTCCAATTTTGAGTGAAACCCTTTATGAAATAAGATGAATTACCTATAAATCAACAGTAATTACCTTTTTTGACACAGATGTCACAAAGCGGTCTAAAAGGTTCACCATTTTTTCTGTGGTGGAGCTTTGTCGGTCAATGGCCGCAGCTAAATTGTTAATGGCCTCAGCATGCCTTATAGTTGCCTCGGCGTTCCTTCCTTCTATGGTATCCAGCCTCGTTTGAGCAGCTTCAAGAGCTGCATTGTCTCTATCTATAAAAAGAATAATATTTTGTTACATCAGGCAATATACTTTATCCTAGAGTGGGCAGTTACTGTGTCAAATAAATAATTGCAAGATCTTTACCTTCTGTTGCGTAACGCAGCGCAGATCTTTGGCGTTTGCGTCGATTTGGAGGCTGGTCGCTGGTGGATGGCCGACGTAAATTTTCCTGATCCAAGCTGGAAAATAAAACAATTACAGTGACATTAGTCTATTTGTTATCCTATGTATTTAAACCCGTCTGTAAAAAGTTGTAGTATACCTTATTTCTTGTGGTGGCACATTTTCCACAAGCTCATCTGGCAGCACTAATGGCACTTCATAATTGTCTAATATTCTGTAAAAATAAAAACAATGTTATCAAAATAGTTAAGAAACAAGTTACTTAAGTTAAATGACTAAAGCTAAGCAAATTAAGCACTAAGTAGCAAATTAGCACCACTTACGAGAAAGAATTGTTTTGGAAATAGCTACTAGTAGTAGGACTAGTAGCATCCACCAAAGGAATTGTGATAGTTGGCTATTTAACAAAACAAAAACATGCAGTTAATAACACAAGGAAAGTGAGTCAACAATATTTATGTGACAGTGTACAAATAATATAGATGGAATTGAATAATATAGCATGCAAATAAAAAACACATACAACACAACTGTGACATAGGTATTAGTTTTTACAAATTAGAAGTACTTCCAAATGTGCAAAACAACAGTTAAGAATGATAAAAGATAAATGCTAATGCTTACAGTGAGTGGGTTATGTCGGACACCAGGAAGTGGCTCTCCTACATCTCGCCCTAGTATTGTGTATAAGCGCTCTTGGAGTGGGGTTAAGTTAATTTTTTTTGCAGGACCACCACCTTAAATAGAGTTATAAAATGATTACTGTGCTTCACACTAGAATTCCGTAAGGCTGCTAAAAAAAGTATAGCTTACATACCTGTTGCACTTACTTCATTTTTTAGTGATTTAATTTTTTTCAGCAGTTTGCTTTTATATTCATTGTAGAACTAAAAAAAGAGCAAAAGTTATAATAATGATGCAATTTATCATGTTAAAATGCATATCTAATTATACTGTTAGGTAGGTACTCACTGAGCGCCACTCTGCCGGCGTTTTAGTGGGGCAGTCCACCGACACAGTATTTAAAATTTGGGCGCACTCCATCCAGTACCTTTTTGATAGACTTCGCCCTTCATTGGTGCGGCTGCAGTGGCCAAGGGCCAAGTCTTGGTGGATTTCCAGAAAGTCAATAAGTGCCGAAATTTGCTCAATTAGCACCATTTTGGGTCAGTTTATATAGGTACACAATCATAAATACACTTAACACAAACAAAAATCTAAACACTTAAATAAATATTTATGTACTTTATAAAAAACTAAACATTAAAACACCGGTCGTGAACAAAAATAAAACAGTTAAAAGTTTAAAATTAAACGTCAGTAAGCAGCAGTGTTGCCAACTCGGATTGTAAAAAAAGTATAGACGTCAGACGCAAAGTTAGACAGATACGGAGAATTTGTAATTTTTTTTAATAAGTTCGTAGATCTACGTACTTTCTTTTTTAACGTAAATAAGATATACGAATACGATAGGAATACGTAATTAGGATTGGTGATATTGAATAAAAAACACATCATCGCAAAAAACTGATTTTTTAGGATGATAAAAAAATCTTATGGTTGACATTTCACTACTATATTGCATCAAAGTGTTTTTTTTGTGCAAACTAGACCAATAGCTAAGTAGGTACTCGTTATTCGTAGGGCAGAATTTGACACTTTGAGAATCTTACTAACGTTTTTCCTCAAACTATGGTAATTAAGGCTTCTCAGTGTAATAAGTCATGTTATGCTGCTCATTTTTTTTTTTCAAAATACGTAGACTTTCAGTCCGAAGTTCGTAGGTTTGCAAGAAAGGTCTAAAATACGTAGATCTACGTCAAAATACGTAGAGTTGGCAACGTTGGTAAGCAGTCACATACTGACCAGTTTACAAAAATTTAGTTTAATGCACACTTGCTTTTCCAATTTACTTTTGACATTGGCAGAATAGTCGACATCGGCTCTACTTGCCATTAATAAAAAATAGAATAGAAGCAGTCACATTTGACTTTGACAGCTGAACAGACAAAATAATATTGCGTTTGTATTGTAGTTTCACATTCCGCGTTAAACGTACATTTAATGTTTTTTAGTATTTATGAACTTCTTACTATTTCAGATTGCTTATAACACTAATAAATAATATGTAAAATAAAATAATTATAAATAAAATCTGGCAGGAATAAATATTCAAATTTAGTAGTCGTTTTTAGAAAATCATTTCTAGCACAATTGTTTTATTATAATGGCAATACGGCAATGTCATTCAAACCACAACTCTATTACGAATCAAGAAGGACAGACTGAAGACGAGGCGGTATGGTCCATGACCTTAGCCTGCCCGAATGGGCCGAAGAAAAAAAAAAACTCTATTACGAGACCATTGACTTTCCACTGAGCGACCACTGATCGGCCGATGATATGCCATTGATCGGCCAGTGACAGAACACTGATCGGTCATTATGAATTTAGCAGATTACGAACTTTTAGCAAAATGACAATGGCATGACAATGGGATCGTGTTGGAATGACAAATTTATAAAAATAGCAGACTCGGGCCCCTGCTCAATTCGACATTTTTTGGTAGAGATAGAGATATTTTTGATAGACATAGAGATAGACTTGCAATCTCGAACTCGAGATAAATGGCGAAAATCGAGAATTGGCCCCCTGATCTACTATTATTATTGAAGTATGTGATGCAATTATCAAGGCTCTCAAGGATCATGTGAAGGTGAGTTAATGAATAAAAACGTTTATGTTTATCTGCTTATTTATTATGTTAATTAAAATTTTAATCTAAAGGCTAAGACAATAGCCGGACCACGTGGCCTTTTGCAAACACAACACAATGAGCTACGACTTTCAACGCTAACCCTGCATGGTTGGACAATAAGAAACCCACGGGGGTGCAAAACTTACGGTTGATTGTGGCTGAAGAAACTTGGCTGCAAGCTTCGACCGGCTGGAGACGGGTCCGCCTAATTTCCTTAGCGAATCCTTTCAAAACATGGAGTCCTGTAATAAATATCCAGGGATCACAACAATATCCTTTTTAACGACCTTGGAAGGTCTCGAAGATCACTTTCAAACACTCCTTCAACAAAATTCCTACCTTTAAGACACGAGAGCAAGAATGCTGTGTGTCCAGAGCGTGGAAGGTGAGTTAATGAATAAAAACGTTTATGTTTATCTGCTTATTTATTATGTTAATTAAAATTTTAATCAATCAATCAAAACAAAACTACGACAAAACTATAATTTAGGTACTTTAAGAAGTTTTATTAAATTATAATTAAGAATTTTCTGAATTATTCTTCTTGTTCTTGAACGTAACGTAATATTTCAGAAATTTCATTTTGATTATCCTCCGCTTCCTTTGGAGGTTCCGGTGTTGATGTAGGTGCAGTTTGTGCTGGAATTGGCGTTTAATTGCTTTGGCGTGAGGTAGAGTTGGTTAAATCCGTTGAATAGGCACCGGTATAATACCCATACTGACCTGGTAATTGGCCCATATCAGCTTGAAATATAATATTATTGATAGCATGTTTTACTAGTGTAAATGTTCGCGAGTCGTATTTTTTCAATTCATACGCAATGTGGGTCCCAAAAGAAGTGTAACAGTCTTCTTCCTTGGATAGATATTGTACACTGTGCTTGAGTAATCCCACTGCTTCTGTTAATGTGGCAGTGTCATCGTTATTACGGCGCCTTTTATTTCTGAATGATGTGTTGTGCTGTTGTTATATGGACGATGAAGAATTACTGGGTGCTTGTTGTGTGGATGAAGTCAAATCACTAGGTACTTGTTGTGTGGTTGAGGCAGAATCACTGGCTAATTGTTCATCATTTGATATAGATTCATTCACATTCTGTGTGTTGTTGCTGGTAGTTATCTGAAAAATAAAATAAGAAAAACGTTAACTTAGATGAAATAATTTGTTACAGCTACCCGAGACTGAAAATCAATGGATGACCGTTGCAAAAGAATTTGAAGAAAAGTGGAACTTTCCTCATGCCATAGGCGCAATGGACGGCAAACATTGCCTTCAAGCACCATTAAATAGTGGAACGGAATTTTACAATTATAAACAATATTCTAGCATTGTATTGTTAGCATTAGTTGATGCTGACTACAATTTTATGTACGTAAATGTTGGATATCGATGGGTCCTATGTATAAGGGCCAATGTGTAAATTGACAACTTTTCAATAGAGGCTCTCAAAGTTTCAATTTGATATCATTTTTACATGCTTCAACTGATGTTTGTGAAACATTGCATAGTTACTATGACAGATATGTTCGTTAATCTAGCTACATTGATTTATCTGTATACATATTAGTTTTAAAATAAATGTAGTGTTACATATGAGATTTTGTCTCCTCTAGTGAGTAGGAACAAAAGCCCAGATGTTAGGTGGGTTGGGGTTCTAAAGCAAAGAAACAACAAACTGTCCTAAACAACATAAGTTTATTTGGGAACTACCCACTAAAAATATAAATAGGTTAGGCTTAGGTATAGGTTAGGGTAATGCCAGCCAGCATAAAGTTCAGTCGGTGGAACTTGGGTAGTGGGGGGTTGGAATAAACCCAGTAGGTACTGTTTCAATTATCTTAAATTTAAAATTAACTATTCGTTCTTAATCAAACTTCAAGGACAACCTTCCAGTTTAGTGGATGTGAATTATATTCTAAATTAAACTAAATGGGCGCCAGGGACTTGAAGAGTCCCGGATCCCTGAGCCGACTAAGATGTTCAATATTCTTCCAGTTAAGCGTAGGTGTCGAACCCGGGGTCCATTAATTGAAGGTAGGTAAAGACCGGCTTCTTATTTTGAAAACCGGGTAGGTAGTAAACTGGTTCTAGAATGAACCGGTTGAAAATAAAAGGTAAAAGATAAATATGAAAAAAAACCGTCCCGCCTGCGCTATTTCGCTAGGCGGACTCTGCCACTGCACGGTCGTCTCCACAGGAGGCTTTGTGTGGACTCGAGGAACGGGTCTCACGTCCAGGCTACAGAGGCGCCTCTAGACCCTGGCGGCGAGACGAATCTCTCGAGTTGCCTCACCTGGAATTGACAACACGGGGAGCCTATTATATATGGGGAAGCTACGGTACTATCCCTGAGAAGGAATAAAGGGGTCCGAGCTAGGAAATCTAAAGGCTAAGACAATAGCCGGACCACGTGGCCTTTTGCAAACACAACACAATGAGCTACGACTTTCAACGCTAACCCTGCATGGTTGGACAATAAGAAACCCACGGGGGTGCAAAACTTACGGTTGATTGTGGCTGAAGAAACTTGGCTGCAAGCTTCGACCGGCTGGAGACGGGTCCGCCTAATTTCCTTAGCGAATCCTTTCAAAACATGGAGTCCTGTAATAAATATCCAGGGATCACAACAATATCCTTTTTAACGACCTTGGAAGGTCTCGAAGATCACTTTCAAACACTCCTTCAACAAAATTCCTACCTTTAAGACACGAGAGCAAGAATGCTGTGTGTCCAGAGCGTGGTATATGGAAAAATGAACGATCAATGTCCTGTCAGGCATGTCAACCAGAAAAAGACAGACTCCCCTTTTTTAAGGTAGAACATGGGGGAACATGGGTGACCGAATCACTACAAGATATAAAATTCCTGAAAAATCCCTAACAACCGTCTAACTTGACGTTTACACCATGGAATAATAATAATATTCAGGATCCAAGCTAACAAACTCATCATTTCCCACTTCCAACACTATCGTTTGTCTTGAGTGGGGTAATTCTCCCTTTGATTAAGTCGGCTACTTGAGAATGTACAACCTGGCCACACAAAGCCATTGCAAACCATAGACTATGATGATTTTCGAAATTTCTAGAACAATGTCTATAATGAAAAAATAATTTCATTTCCGTCTATGGTTAAAAGACAGATAATTCACCAAAAGCCGAAAACTATTAAGGATTGGTCTATACGATATTAGTATTAGTTTCCAAGCAATCTGATCTAATTTCCAAAAAATCACACAAACTAGTTTTCAACCGCTATCGAACTTACTGCAATAATCTGCTCAAAAAATTAAAACAAGACCATTAAACTTCCGAGTTCCAAAGGGCCAGGAACAACCCAAAAGAGACTTGGCGACTTATCACGCAAATAGCAAACCTGAATCAGAGCAACAAACAACCTGCCTCGGAGTTGCTGAAATGCTGTGAAGACCCCACCCAATCAGTCAATGAAGTAAATTACTACTTCGCGAATGTCGGTAGTAATCTAGCCTCCAAAATCCGGCAACCTTTTCCTCCCACCAACAATACTCAACCTGTACCTAGAGTACCGTGTTCTGTTAGGCTGTCCTCATCTGGCTCAATGGTTCTGTTTGACGTAGACTGTGATGAATTAGAAGAAATTATCTTAAATCTAAAAGAAAAATGTGCTGTTGGTTGTGACGGTATCTCGGCGTCTGTTGTTAGGGCTGCTAGGCACTCTATAATCCCCGCTCTAGTACACATCTTTAATCTGTGCCTATCCTCAGGTGTTTTTCCGGATGTATTTAAAACCGCTATAGTTCATCCCATTTTCAAAGCCGGAGACAGGGCCAGTGTCTCTAACTATAGACCTATATCGGTCCTGTCAACTTTGTCCAAGATTTTTGAAAAAGTTATTAATATTAGGCTTGTGAATTTTCTACAAAAGAATAATATTTTAGCGGCCAACCAGTTTGGCTTCAGGAAAATCTACGGATGATGCTGTTTTGGAGCTTACAGATACAATAATTGGCCATATTAATAACAAACAGAAAACTGTTGAAATCTTCCTGGACCTATCCAAAGCTTTCGACACTGTTTCTGTCCCCCTATTACTTTCCAAGCTAGATACCATTGGAATTCGCGGTATTGCTAACGATATCTTTCGCAGCTACCTAACTGACCGCCAACAGGTAGTAAAAATTGAAAACTTTATTAGCAAAGAGGAGACAGTCACTTTTGGTGTGCCTCAAGGTAGTGTCCTTGGCCCTACTCTCTTCCTGATTTACGTGAATGAACTCTGCCAACTGTCTCTTCCAAACTGTAAAATTATCACATATGCCGATGACACATCACTTATAATTCACGGCAAGGACTGGTCTGAAACCTTTAATAAAGCGGACATGGCTCTCAGCATGGTTATGTACTGGTTAAACACCGACCTCCTCACGCTAAATATCAGCAAAACCAAGTTCATAACCTTTACCCCAGGCATTTTAAGCCAGCCTCCACGTTCCCTCAAAATCAGAGCTCACGCTTGCACACTGACTGATTTTTCTACCTGCAACTGTACACCTATCGATCGAACTGACTACATCAAATATCTTGGAGTAATCATCGACAGTCTCCTTAAATGGAAAATCCAAATCGACTCTGCAGTGAAACGTGTGCGAAGATTAATTTACATATTAAAAAAACTTAGGGGGGTTGCTGACTTCAAATGTCTGATTACTGTCTACCTTGCTCTCGCTCAATCGGTACTTGGTTATTGCGTGACTTCGTGGGGAGGAGCGCACAAAACTACGATGCTTCGTCTAGAAAGAGCGCAGAGGGCAGTACTAAAGGTCCTATCAAAGAAACCAATCCGCTTTCCGACATCTGATCTCTATTATCATTGCAAGGTCCTCACAGTAAGGCAGCTCTTTGTACTGCAGACTGTAATCAGAAAACGCAAACAGTTACACTACGACCCAGCCTATAGTACTGCAAAGCGCCTCTCTGACAGAGTTTGCAAAAATATACCCTGTGGAACAGCTCTAGCGAGAAGACATTTCAGATTTGTTAGCTCCAGGATCTATAACTATATAAATAAGACCTTAAATATCTATCATTTGCCCCGTACCCTCTTAAGAAGGAATTTGACTGAGTGGCTGAAGTCATTGTCATACGATGCAACTGAGAAAATTGTGGAAACTTAACCAACACTAACACTGAAACACACCCAAACTCTCACTCACATACACCCTTTACACAATACAAACACACACAAAAACTCGCTAACACACAAATATTCTCCCACACACCTTTCTTCAAAATTTTACTCTAATTTAACCTAATTTTATGTTACATAACACAAATAGTTTAAGTCTGGAACAACTGTATTCTTGTTTAGATGGGCGTTGATAGCTGCGACACAGTTATAAACTTTTGTAGCTATCATCGTTTTCCTTATATTGAGCCAACTTTTTATGTTCCAAAATAAAAACTTTTTACATTAAAAAAAAAAAAAAAAAAAAATCTGACAAAATCAACTAATAATATCGATTAAAACTACAACTTCGAATCGGCAACCGCTAGAGGTCGCCTCCAACTGACAGAGACTGACGTTTCAACGGAATGACATAAGCAATGTCAACAGTCACAACATTATGTTATGACGTATTTATATTATTTTGAAAAACTGTTTAATTAGGGTTTAGAAAAGTGATTTATCGTCAGAAAGTGTTATCAATAGGGTCCAGTGACGCCGTGAAAATGAAGTGAATAACTCCTTCCATAAATCGCAAGCCAAAGTCAGTTGCACAAACTACACAATGAACATTTCACTTGGATGTTAGGTTCAAGAAAAACAACGTAACAGTAGATATACCTATATACGTGACTTTTTTTAATTTTAATTATAGTGCAAAATACTAGTAAAAAGGCCAAAGTGCCACTTTGGACGATTTACTTGGCATAAGCTTATTACGAAAAAAAAACGTGTTTTTTAATTTTTTTACTATTCCATATTCATAAAAAATATTTAAAATAAATAAAAAACATGAACAAATAATAAAAATATAATTATTTTATGAAATAATTCACATTGACCTTTATACGTTATCTTACTTGGTGGCATAATCAGGGTCTTCAAACTTCTAAATAAATGTCGGGTATAACCACAGAGTACTTTGGTTATATATAGGAATAGAGACCTAACTTCACGGTGTTTCTAAGCAATAGGCTGCTAACGACATCTGAATTTCGTTGATGACTTATCTTTATAAACCTACCTTTTTTTATAAACCTACCTACGTACCTATATCATCACAGGCAAATTAAATATTTGAAATTGACTTGCTATCACAATTTATATATTAGATTAAACAAAAAATAAAACATCATGACAAATACATATAATTACACAATTGTAATTATATGTATTTCATCAGATAAAACATTGTAAAAAATAACAAATAATTACATTTTTCAATAAATATGAAGTAGGTGACTAACCGCTTGCACGGTCCGGGCACATGTCACGTGATGACGTTGACCGCGTCGGGTCAAATATCATCTGGCGGGCAGCTGCCCGCCAGATGTTTATGTTTACGTTAACATTTTTTAGTCGCCTCCTATTAGAGGTACCACTCAAGTGTTTCGTTATTTGTAAAGCTGATTAACAGCTGTTTATACTTACGTTAAGTGTATGATAATGGTTAGTTTCTATATTTTTTAATTAATTTGTAAACATTGAATATTGGTGAAAAAAACACATTATGTGAACTTTGAACAGGAATAATTTAAAAAGTAAATCGATAACATATATATTTTATGACTTGTATGGGTAGCTGGGTTATATCTAAAAACGATAAATAACAAACAACATACTCCACCGTACAAAAACATATATAAAAAAAAAAAAACTACCACCAAACATTAGCCATTTCCCGCCATTTTGCATTATTTACCTTCCGACCCACGGAACAAAAATTCTAATCATAACGTAAATTTCGTTTGTTTTGTTTATGTTTTGGCTGAAATCTATTGCCCAGTAAACATAAAATGCGATAATAATTACTTTTTAGTCAGAACAAGTAGCTAGACTTAATAATTAATAAAACAATAATGTAAAATTAAATGAGAATACTTTCTGTTTCTTAGTACTATCTAAACTTTATACCTACTTTTGGAAATGCTAATATAACATCAATGGAAAACTGAAAAAGTCCCATACAATAAGTATGGGACATTTTTAGTGTTCCATTGATCTACAGTAGGTACATATCCGTTAGAATGTTCATTAACACTAAGTTCGAATTATACTACTTAATAAAGAAACTGTAATGTTACATTAATATGAGCCACAAAATAATATGAAATACATATTTCATACCGATTGTATAATTCTAAACAAAGTGATACACTCAGCGAAAATAAATAATAAAAATCTTTAGAATTTTATTATTTATTCTTCTTAGTCTTAGATCCGACCTAAAGTAGACCTTCACCCATCTGCTGTGGCCAGGATTTTTTCAGCCAACCCATTCATGCAATATTTTTTGCTCTCTAAACTCTATTTTATAAGACACTAGCTTCTTCCCGCGACTTCGTCTGCGTAGACTTTAGAACTGAAGGCCAATTCTACTAAATAACGTGTCATGCGAAAAACATGACATGCGATTGCGATTAGATTTTTAAGACACTAGAAAATGGTATTCTGCTAACATTAAAATTCGTTCAATTCACAATCGCATCGCAGTATAATCACATTCTAGTCGCATAGCAGGCAAGTTTGTTTTCATTTACGAAAATAAATATGTTTTTGTGTTGGTTCAATACATGCAGATGATAATTACCAATAATTGTGATAATTTCCATTTTAGTAACGTAATTTTTTATAGTAAATTGAAGTCCAATTTATCGGGCTTAGTTAAACTCATATTCACAATATTTTCGTTTTCCGATTATAATATTTTATATAGGTAAAACATTGAAACGACTTTCAAAGCAAACAATATTTGATTGGAAATATACCTACCTCAATTGGAACGTACTTGTAAATACGCCGCGCAGGCGTGGAGCGGATGATTTAACGTCAAAAAGAGACGTCATAAATGCTAGTCAAAATATTATATTTTGTTAGAAACTCTTATTTTCTGCTCAAAGATGAAAGACCTTTTTTTGAAGTTCTATAATTAGCCATCACAGCACCTATCAGCGATCCTGCCGGAGTCGCGGGATTATTCGCAAGAGACATCGTGGCTCCGGAACACAAAGGGCAATGAAGGAACATGGATGGGTTTTAGTCAGTAGAAGTCTGACACTCCCTCCCGCTACACCCAGAGCGGGAGGAGTCCTTGGATGATTTCCCATCCCTAAAAAATAAAAAAAAAAAAATAAAAAAAAATAAAAAAAGCACCTATCAGCGCGAGCGACTATATTATACCCATGGGTTGCTTCATTTGGTATTCTGGAATAGAATCTGAGTTTAGGGTAAATAGAAGCTCTCGGAACCTTTGTAAAAACTGTGTTTGTGTTTAAAGTGCAAGGATAACAGTGAAAACCATAAGAACTGATTGTGCCGTTATGATGCAGGCGGTCTTTCGTACCTACTGCAATGAACCTAATCTACTCAGCTCGTTTGCTGATCACAACAGCAGTTTCATCGTTACTCCAGGGTATCGCCCTACTGGCTGAAGCTTAAACACTGGATTTACAGACTTGACCGACTGTACGATACTGCAATGTTATATTGTTTATTATAATTTACTACAATTCTAGTTTTTTATATAACAAATAAAAACATTGATTTAAGTTATCTTTTTATTTCCTTTTTGCATTATAAAGTCTTACATAGATATTCTAAGTTGCCACTTGGCTACTACAGAAAGAAATTTAAAGTCGTAAATAATCTTATTATTCATATTTGCACTAAAGCCACTTCAGAACTCTATACCTAACATTGATACCTATTGTGAATGTAAATATGTACATGGAAGTATGATGTTTTAAATATTGCTTGGAAAGACAGAAACAAACGTAAAAGTAAAAGAAAAATTACAAAAACACTGAATAATAAAAAACTTTTTACAAAAAAATACAACCGACTTCCAAAAAAAAACACTACAAAGTAAAAAATAACTTTAATTTCGGAAATCGGTGTTTTTGTTCGTTTCTTCGTATTTTGACACCGACTTCCGAAATTAAAGTTATTTTTTACTTTGTAGAGTTTTTTTTTGGAAGTCGGTTGTATTTTTTTGTAAAAAGTTTTTTATTTTTCACTTTTTAGTGGTGCCCCACACCTACCACACCACTGCCAAATCGCAGAAAAGCAAAATACGCAATTTCGATTATCAAAGAATCATCTAAATAGTCAAATTCCAGCTATTTCGATTTAAAATCCAAAGTTCGTAACCGATTTCGATATAATTTAAATGGGACCAATCTGCAAGCATATCCTTTCAGATGAAACAAAAATTTTTCAAATCGGTTCATAATTGTCGGAGTTATGAGGTAACAAACATAAAAAAAAAAAATAAAAAAAAAAAAAAAAAACATACAACCGAATTGATAACCTCCTCCTTTTTGGGAAGTCGGTTAAAAAAGAGGGGTTTGAACTTAAGCCCAACAAAATAAAAGCCGGTTACCAAACCACGTAGGCTAACTCCATGGTTAACATTTGTGTAAAATATGCGTTCTAGTTGGTAACCTTTAGTAAAACTATATACGTTTTATATCATGTCACAGCCAAACAGTAAAATCCGACTTATACATGCATACAGACTATCTGGTCTTTAAAATGGAGATGGTAAACAGTTTTATTGAAGGCGGACCAGCTTCCAGCCGGATTATCACATTATTTAATGAGAAAGCCATAATTTTATGTAATCAATTTAGCTTGTCTTGAACCGCCTAATCCGTGGTTAATCCTATACATTTAAGTAATTTGTGAGTACCATAACAACAAAAAATTTAATAATGAGCGTTAAAAGATTAATATTGACCCGTTAAGGCGTCGAACTACTACAAAGCGCTAATACCTACACGATCGTCTCGTTAATTTTTGCGACAATCCCTATCGCGGCAAAGCAAACGCACCATCAGAGGACGCCATGTAGTATTTTCGAAGATTATTCGTATCAGGATGACACCTTAGCGATTCGAACAGAAAATAGGCGTTTATTTTAAAAAAATTATCATTGAAATTAAACTACGTATTTAATTTGCAGCTATGCAATTACCATGTATGCAAATGTAGGTACTATCTTTTTTTATTTGAGATGGGTTTGCTCTTGACTCTAGTCGGATGAGTGAAAACCGTGGTAAAAGAACTCATTTTAAAAGTCAATGAGGTCATCCTACAGTCGGTCGGTACAAATTACACTGAGTGATAAGCATGAGCAACCGTAGAAAATATTGCAATGAAGATCCGGCTAAACATGAATTAACACTGTTATACAAAACGGCTCCGATTTTAAGTGAAACAGCTAGCCACTACGTAAAGCGGCGTATACTATTTTTATATTTGACTGCGACACATGCACGTCATTTTTGACTCTGTTAGACTGCTAAATGAAACCCTAAAATAACTTTGAGTGTAGCTATAGCTTTTTTAATATGAAGTAGTTTTTTTAACAAAGTTGACCAAAGTAACTAACATTTTGCAATTATCTTGTAAATTAAAATATTACCTACTTCATAAAACCGGCAACACAATAAAACTCATTAGAATATAATGCAGAAAAGTCACACATGAACGCAACTTGTTGCTATTCATCTGCTAGTAGGCGTCAATATTATTTAAATCTTCTTCCTATTGTTACGTTGTTTTTCTTGAACCTAACATTTACCTTAGGTTTCCAAGTAAAATGATCATTGTAGTTTGTGCAACTGACTTTGGCTTGCGATTTATGAAAGGAGTTATTTGCTTCATTTTTACGGCGTCACTAGACCCTAATGATAACACTTTCTGTCGATAAATCACTTTTCTAAACCCTAAATAAACAGATTTTCACAATAATATAAATACGTCATATCATAATGTTGTGACTGTTGACATTGCAAATGTCATACTGTTGAAACGTCAGTCTCTGTCAGTTGGAGGCGACCTCTAGCGGTTGCCGATTCAAAGTTGTAGTTTAATCGATATTATTAGTTGATTTTGTCAGATTGCTTGGAAACTAATACTAATATCGTATAGACCAATCCTTAATAGTTTTCGGCTTTTGGTGAAAAGACACTGGTCTTTTAACCATAGACGGAAATGTAATTATTTTTTCATAATAGACATTGTTCTAGAAATTTCGAAAACCACATTGTCTATGGTTTGTCACTGGCTTGGTGTGGCCAGGTTGTACATTCTCAATTAGCCGATTTTATCAAAGAATTACCCCACTCAAGACAAACGATAGTGTTGGAAGTGGGAAATGATGAGTTTGTTAGCTTGGATCCGGATTATTATTATTGTTCCAGGGTGTAAACGTCAAGTTAGACGGTTGTTAGGGATCTTTCCAGGAATTTAATATCTTGTTGTAGTGATTCAGTCACCCGAGTTCCCACATGTTTTACCTAGAAAAAGAGGAGTTTTTCTAAGTGGGCTGTCTTGTTCTGGTTGACATGACAAGACAAACAATCGTTCATTTTTCCATCTACCACGCTGGACACACACAACGTTCTTGCCCTCGTGTCTTAAAGGTAGGAATTTTGTTGAAAGAGTGTTTGAAAGTGATCTTCGAGACCTTCCAAGGTCGTTTAAAAGGATATTGTTGTGATCCCTGGATATTTATTACAGGACTCCATGTTTTGAAAGGATTCGCTAAGGAAATTAGGCGGACCCGTCTCCAGCCGGTCGAAGCCTGCAGCCAAGTGTCTTCAGCCCTAATCAACCGTAAGTTTTGCACCCCCATGGGTTTCTTATTGTCCAACCATGCAGGGTTAGCGTTGAAAGTCGTAGCTCATTGTGTAGTGTTTGCAAAAGGCCACGTGGTCCGGCTATTGTCTTAGCTTTTAGATTTCCTAGCTCGGACCCCTTTATTCCTTCTCAGGGAAAGTACCGTAGCTTTCATATATATAATAGGCTCCCCGTGTTGTCAATTCCAGGTGAGGCAACTCGAGAGATTCGTCTCGCCGCCAGGATCTAGAGGCGCCTCTGGAGCCTGGACGTGAGACCCGTTCCTCGAGTCCACACAACGCCTCCTGTGGAGACGACCGTGCAGTGGCAGAGTCCGCCTAGCGATATAGCGCAGGCGGGACGGTTTTTTTTTATATTTAACTTTTACCCTCAATTTTCAACCGGTTCATTCTAGAACCAGTTTACTACCTACCCGGTTTTCAAAATCAGAAGCCGGTCTTTAACTACCTTCAATTAATTGGACCCCGGGTTCGACACCTATGCTTAACTGGAAGGATATTGAACATCTTAGTCGGCTCAGGGATCCGGGACTCTTCAAGTCCCTGGCGCCCATTTAGTTTAATTAGTTTAGAATATAATTCACATCCACTAAACTGGAAGGTTGTCGTTGAGATCTATTAAGAACAAATAATTAATTTAAATTTAGATAATAGAAGCAGTACCTACTGGGTTATCTTCAACCCCCCACTACCCAAGTTCCACCGACTGAACTTTATGCTGGCTGGCATTACCCTAACTTTTACCTAAGCCTAACCTTTTTTTATATTTTTAGTGGGTAGTTGCCCAACAAATAAAATTACATTGTTTAAGACAATTCGTTGTTTCTTTGCATTACAACCTCAACCCACCTTGCATCTGGGCTTTTGTTCCTACTCCCTAGAGGGACAAAATCTCATATGTAACACTATTATTTGCGTGTAAGAGTAAAAAAATAAACGGCCACGTGAGAATCAGTCCACACATGAAGGGTTTCAAGGGTCATAGCAACAATAGAAATATACAATTTGTAATTTTCACAGATTGTATATTTCTATGTAATTAACTGAATTCTTATTTAGGATCTTGAGATACAGCCCGCTGACAGACAGACAGACGGACGGACAGCGGAGGCTACTAATAGTTCCGCTGGTTACCTTTTGGGTACGGAACTCTAAAAACATTCATCAAGTCAGCCATCCGTACTTCCAAACCTTCACGTTTATAATAATACTTACCTAAATATTGAAGAAAGATTACCAGTAGACTACAATACACACACCCTACCACATGCTACGACTAGATTGTAAGACTTCATCCATTCAAAATCAAAAGAATTTAATCTAGACTTTTTGAGTGATTTATTTTTAGTTTAGCTGCGTTCCTCTTATGGTATGGTTCTCAGTTTTTAGTAGGGTTTCTTTAAGACTGCCTTAATTTAGAATCAATAATTCTAACGTGAGATAATCGACAGATCGAGTATCTAGGCAGACGTATGTAGGTATGGATATATATTTTAATTTACTTATCTCCTAAATAAGCAATGTAAAATGTTAGGTACTTGCTAATTTTTTACCAAAATGTCCTAAGAACTAAACGACTGGAGAATAAAGTGACCACCAAAAGTGAACACCTATCTTTTATTTAGAAATCTTTTCACAGAAAAATAAAGCACTCATTTGCTTTTAATATCTTGCTATATGCTTTCCATCAGTTGTTCTTATGATGCAGAAATTAACTCGTATCTTATTTATACCAAAGAACTCCAAAAAGTAAAGTATCTGAAAGGAAGAAAAGAGTATTAAGTATTAAGTACTAGACTAACATCGTTAAAAGTTCTCTCTTCTAGCCTTTTCCCGGACCTTCTCTTAAAGCGACTTCTCTGACAAATCACAGAGAATTTGGCTTACGTTTTGACCACACATTGTTGGTCTAAGTCTGTTTTATCCTGCTACATAGGTATGATTCTGAAGGAACCGAGTTTTGTTCCTCTATGTTACTAGTCTAGCATTGAAGGAGCTACCAATTCGCGGTGATAAAGAAGCTTAGGATATAGGTACATTGTTGCCTTATTTCTGAATTATAATAAGTATGCGCTTAGTAGACCAACCGTGCTGCAACAATCAGTCCAGTCCTTAGGGTATCCTTTTGGATAAACGGCTCCTTTTTGGTAAAACTAAGTGAGTCGTGTAATCTTTTTCAAACGCAAGGCCGCTTTCGAAAAATACATGTGCGCCCTAGCCGACAATATTGAGAACAGCTTGTGCTGCTCGTTCTACGTCGTATCACCACCAATTCATCGTCTTCACAGAGCCCGATGAATAAAAATCCCTCCACAGGCTGAACCAACACGTTTTGTATTATTTCACCACACAAACACAGAACTATGTATTGTAGCTTTACTGCACAAGGCTCTACTTAATGAATCTTGGATTTCATGATGTTTTTAAGGATTAAATAGAGAAAAAATAAAAAATTTGAATCTGCAAAAGCTAAAATTTTCCTTCAACTTTCGATCTCAAAATAATTCCATGGTTACGTCAGTTTTAACGTTGTTATATTTAGCAAAATACCGTTTTTGTCACATTTTCAAATGTCGTTCAACTTTAAAAATAGCTGAATACCGTTCCAATACATTTTTTTGTAATATTCAATTCGCAATATAATCGCATGAAACTTCAACTTTGGTTGTCCTTTTAAGTTTAGCAGAATACCTTTTTTGACATTTTGGCATTGAGATGCGAATGCGACTTGAATTTGAACGTTTTTAAATTAGTAGAATTGGCCCCCAGGTGTGCAACTTAATTGCCTCATATTGTCATTCTTGTAATTGCATCTTCATGATTCTGGTATCCAGATAGTGAGTCCCAAAATTACTTCGACATGTTTGTGGTCCCCTGGAAAGTACTTGTGAATTTTTAGCGCTCACGATTCTGGTCGAAAAATATATCGATTGTTTGGTATTCTGGTATCTACTTGTAAATCTGTAGCGCTCATAATTCCAGCCTTGGCAATACTTTGACATGTTTTTGGTCTCCCCGGGCACTTTTAAATACTAACCTCTCACAATTCTAGGCCCGAAAATATTGCGACATGTTTCTGGTCTCCTGGTAATTGTAAATCTTTAGCTCTCATATTTCCAGCCCGGAAAAAACTTCGCCATGTTCCTGTTCTCCTGTTACTTTTGAATCCCAACTGCTCACAATTTCAGCACCGATAAAATTTCAACATGTTTCTGCTATCTTAGTACTTGTGAATCTATAGCTTTCACCATTCCAGCCCAGAAAAATTCTTGCGCAAAATATTTTGAATAACTCCAGGTAGGTATTGTGAATCTTTGGCGCTCATATTTTTAGCTTCAATATTACTTCAACATGTTTCTGTTCTCCTGGTATCTTTTAAATCCTAATTGTTCACCATTACAGAGTCAGAAATACTTCGATATGTTTCTGGTTACCAAACCGCTCGCAATTGAATTACTTCAACATGTTTCTGTTCTCCTGGTATCTTTTAAATCCTAATTGTTCACTATTATAGAGTCAGAAATACTTCGTTCGATATGTTTCTGGTTACCAAACCGCTTGCAATTAAAGCCCCGGAAATACTTTGATGTGTGTGGTCTCCTGGTACTTGTGAAACTTTAGCGCTTATTGAAAGCGAACGTTTCAACTTGCCCGATTGAGTTTAACTTTAAGCATATAACCCCAACTGTATTAATAAAAGCTTTTAATCAAATAAAGATCAAATTGACAGAAGATCTATGGGGTATGTCTGTAAAGGTATGTGCCTCCATTATTGACACTATAGCGCCGTATTTAGCTTTTATATTCAATCTGTGTGTAGATCAAGGGGTTTTCCCGGACCTTATGAAATACAGTAAGGTAATTCCTTTATTCAAATCCGGGGACAGTAAAGATAGTAATAATTATAGACCTGTCTCGGTGTTGCCGGTCTTCAGCAAGGTGTTTGAAAAGGTTATGCTGAATCAAATGCTCAGTCACTTTAACGAGAATAATATCTTACATAACAAACAGTACGGTTTCACCAAGGGGCGTTGTACAACTGACGCTGGTGTAACGTTATTAAAATATATCTTTAATGCGTGGGAAGAGGCGCAAGATGCCATAGGTATCTTCTGCGACCTGTCGAAGGCGTTTGATTGTGTGAGCCATGAAACATTACTCCTAAAACTAGAGCATTACGGACTAAGCAAAACAGCCTTGAACTTATTAAAATCATATTTGAATGATAGACAGCAGCTAGTTAATATAAACGGCAACAATTCGACAGGATTAATCGTGAAAATGGGGGTACCACAAGGCTCAATTTTGGGTCCTTTCTTATTTCTAGTTTATATAAATGATTTGCCCTATATTTTAGAAAATAAACTAAATATGGTGTTGTTTGCTGACGATACATCTTTGATTTTTAAAGTAAATAGACATGCAAACAATCTTGACGTTGTAAATAACGCCCTAATGCAGGTACATGATTGGTTCACAGCTAACAATTTAGTATTAAATGAGAAAAAAACGAAGTGCATTCGATTCACTTTACCAAATGTAAAAAGTAATAATTGTGACATAATATTGAACAGGGAGAAACTAGAATTCGTCGAAGAAACAGTTTTCCTGGGGATTAAGCTAGACTCAAGGCTACAATGGGGTCCCCATTTAACATCTCTTGCAGGAAGGTTAAGTTCAGCAGCATATGCTATAAGAAAAATTCGCCAGTTTACAGATGTTGAAACCGCGAGACTAGTCTATTTTAGCTACTTTCACAGTTTAATGTCTTACGGTATTTTACTATGGGGACGGGCTGCTGACATCGAGTCTATTTTCATTTTGCAGAAAAGAGCCATCAGAGCCATTTTTTACCATCTCCGCCGGCGAGATTCTTTAAGGGAACTGTTTAAACAAATTAACATAATGACGGTCCCTTGTATATTTATGAAAATATCATGTACGTTAGAAAGAATCTACATCTTTTCAGTAAACGAGGCGACAGACATAACTATGTTACTAGAAATAGGAACGAATTAATTCAACCAGGTTTCAGACTTCCTAAAGTAGCAACATCTTTTATGGGATACTGTTTAAAGTGTTATAACAAAATACCGCCACATATATTAGAACTGAATGAAACGAAATTTAAAAATTGTATAAAACGCACACTATGCAAACAAGCATATTATAAACTTGGGGAATACATTGATGATAAAAATGCTTGGCTTAATGCTGGTCCGCTCCACAGTGACTAAAGTGCCCAAACTTTGATGAACATGTGAAAACATTGTTGGACCTGCTGAAGATTGTGAGACTATATTTGCATTGTGTAGACTCATTCTTTTTGCATTGTATAGTTTTACTCATTAATTATTTCGCACCGAATGTAAACATGATTTTGTAAACAATGGCAACTGGTTTAAAAGAGTGTCCTTTGAGTTTCTTGCACGTTCTTCTCCACAGGATCTACTCTTTGGAACGTGCAACTGTCGCGCTGGAGGCGGGGTCGGTGGGTGTGTTATGTTGGAGAACAACCTGCTGCTCTTGTCATTAGCGCGGCAGGATTAGCTTCATCTATTTGACTGACAGACCTTGACTATTCAAAAGTGCCTGTAACTGGTCTATTTGAAATAAAGGATTTTGTGTTTGTATTTGTATTTGCTCATAATACCAGCCCCAAAACTATTTGGATATGTTTCTTCTCTCCTGGTACTTGTGAGTCATATAGTGTTCACAATTCCAGCACAGTAAAAACTTCGACATGTTTCTGTACTCCTGGTAAAAAAAATCTTGCTCAAAAATACTTAAACATGATTGTGTCTGGTCTCCTGGTACTTATGCATCTTTAGCGCTCATATTTCCAGCCTCAGAAATACTCCAACATGTTGTTGTTATCCTGGTACTTTTGAATCGCTTGCAATGAAAGTCATCTATTTTCCAGAAAAAAAACTACCCTAAATAGTTTGACATGTTTATGCTCTGCTGGTACTCGAGAATCATTGGCACTCACAAATTCAGCCCCGAAAATACTTCGACATGTTTCTGCTCTCCTGTTACTAGTGAATCTTTAGCGCTCATATTTCCCGCTTCGAAAGTACTTGGACTGGTTTTTTTAAATAATATTAGAAGGATTGTGGTGAGAAAAATCTCATCTCATCTCATCTCTTCTCATCTCATCTCAAATCTCAAAATATTTATTGCAATCCACAATGTACACATTCAAATGGTAAAAATAATAAAAAGAAACAATTATGGACCCTGTTGGGCACAGCAAAACATTACTAATTAGGAGAGAGGAAGAGCGCTTTAAATTACTTTTATTATAAAGTAAATGTTTATCATTTCCTGACTAGCTTGTAACCATTATATAATATTATTATTATTACCAACATATTTATTTTTGGATTAAGTTACATTTTAGTTTTTATTTGCTTGGAATTCCTGCATTGGTATTAGTTTATTTAATTTTACATACATTTTTAGATGTAGTACCTATATTATTTATTTATAAAATAGCATGTCATTTATTTATTATTATTAATAGAATAGAATGTAATTTATTTATTTATTATTAATAGAATACCACCTATGTTATTTATTTAATATTTTTAATAGATTAGAATATCATTTATTTATTATTGTCAGTCGAATACAGTGTCATTTATTATTTATTATTAATAAATAAAAAAAAATAAAAAACGTTTATTTTCAGGCGTCGATGGCCCATAGCGTGTTAGTATTACCAAAAAAAAACTTAAAAACTATGTTAGTAGTCACACTTAGCCACAAATGAGTACAAAAACAAACACAAAAAACACAAAATAGG
This sequence comes from Ceramica pisi, assembly GCA_963859965.1. Taxonomy (NCBI): domain Eukaryota; kingdom Metazoa; phylum Arthropoda; class Insecta; order Lepidoptera; family Noctuidae; genus Ceramica; species Ceramica pisi. Next base: position 8,590,122 of record OY982528.1, on the reverse strand, counting down.
GGAAGATTTATCAAGTCCCATGTCTGACATGTAGCTTGATAAACCTATCCATTGTAGGCCCGTCTAACCTGTCTGCAAAAACCTTCAGAACGCTATTGCTGCTTCCCCTCACCCTGCGCAACACCGATGCCACTTTTTTGCGCATGATCGCAAAAAAATCATCAGTGTGCGCGTCAGCGAACATCCCTGAAGCACTACAATAAGGCGGAAGCCTCAACAGCGCCCTAAAGGCATTGTTGTATTGTATACGCAGTGCGCTGTCTGCTTTTTGGGTATGATTAGCCCACAGACTGCTGGTGTAAAATATTTGACAAAACGCCTTAAAAAGTGTTATTTTAACCGGTACTGAACAACCAGCAAATCTGCGTGCCAACATGTTTCCCCTCACAGCCATCGCCCTGCGCTCTCTTTCCATATCTAAGTCATCTTTAAGATCCTCCGTAACAATATGGCCCAAATATTTAAATTGTGCAACTCTCTTCAAAGGCAAGCCGTTTAGTTCCACGGAAGGGACATTTGAGGGACTTTTATTTCTTCCTCTAAACACCAACAGCTCACTCTTTGTAGGATTGTATTTTAGCCCATGCTGCTCGGCGTATCTTTCACAAATGTTAATTAGTTTCCTAATTCCACCGATTGTGGGGCTCAGCAGCACCATATCGTCTGCATAGCTTAAGTTATTTAAACTCACTCCATCTATATGGCAACCGACATGAGTGCTGCTGAGCTCAACAAGCAAACAGTTAACATACATATTAAACAATCTCGGTGAAGTAAGACCTCCCTGCCTGACACCACATTCAAGTTTGTACGGGTCTGACAATGCATTGGACCACTTTACAAAGTTCCTCTGCTTGTCATACCAGATGGATAATATAGACACCAATGCAGCAGGAACCCCCGCTTCCCGAAGCTTCTCCCATAACACCTTATATGATACCAGGTCGAAAGCTTTGGAAAGGTCCAGGAAACAAGCATACACTGGTGTTTTTCTGTCTGTATAATATTTGACAGTGTGCTTTAACGCAAGTATTGCACTCTCAGTAGACAGCCCCGCACGAAAACCAAACTGCGTGTCGTGTAGTTTTGTATATCTACTGAGGTGCGAGTCAAGCACACTATCAAACACTTTGGTTGCTAATGAGATTGGCCTATAATTCGCTTTGTCTGCTATGTCTCCTGTCCGATTTTTTACAATAGGTACAACTAATGTATCCAGCATCTCCTGTGGTAAGTAAGAATGCCCCACACATAAATTAAAAAACATAGCCAACACTCTTGGCAAGTGCACACCCGCATTTTGAAGATGCTCTATGCTGAGTCCATCATGACCAGGAGATTTTCCCCGCTTCATGTATTTAATAACTGTTTTTATTTCTGAACACGTAAATGTAAGGGGTTTTCTTGATTGATAGGACTCAGCATCATTCACCCTCACCATAGATTCAAGAGGTGAGCTCACAACAAACTGTTCCCTAAATATATTAGCTATTCCAGTCTGGTCACTCTCACCCTCCACGCTAATTGGTAAGCTTCTAGGAATGTTGAGCTTTTTAGTGCCTTTCCAGAAAGATGAGAAACATTTCTTAGAGTGGAGCGAGGCCAATATATCCATTTCTATTTTTTCTTGGTTCTTAATGACCCATTTCAATTTTGATTTAAATACCTTACGAGTTAGCATCATATCCTCATAGACAGGCCTACTGCTGGGTTCCCCATACCAAAGCCATAATTTAAACTTAGACCTTGCTTGAGTGTGAAATTCTTTGACATGCTTGTTCCAGCCTTTTATACCTTTCTTCCTACTAATGCCTTTAGAAATTCGGTTTACAATAGCTGCTTCACTTAATATAGATACTATTTCTTTATACGTTGAATCCAACAATAACCTATGGTGGGGATTATCACAAAAAATGTCAGCACATAGTTCAAAATCCTTCGGGAAATCGTAACTTTTAAACTTATTATTACAAAGACCTGCGTATTCCTTTACTTCATCAGGACTTCTTTCACCCCATCGAACACTGTTACGCGGTGAATTAATAACACAAGTTTTCATTCTGATAACATTTACATCACATTCTATTTTCATTGGAAAGTGATCAGACCAAAACGTATCATATATAACCTCAATGTTTACAATTGTTTTTCCCGCCGCCTGTGTTACAAGACAATGGTCTAGCCAACGCTTACACCCGTGTGAGTCACTGATGTACGTGTACGTTTGCGATAGTACGCCTAAATAATGTACGTCCGCACATGATAATTCCTGCTCACTACAAAAACTAATAAGTTCATTATAAAATGACTCACCCGGGTGCGCGTTGAAATCTCCCAACACATACACTGATTCGGCATTATTATTTTGTATAATAGAATACATTTCACTAAGACATTCCGTAAAAAGTGGCAGATTGTCTCGACAGTCCGTAGGCATATACATATTTATAACCAAAAAGGCTCTGCTGTTCACCACTACATTCACTGCACATATACGGTCACTGACACTTTGAACTACACTCACGTAGTGAAACGCAGTTTTACGCCATAGTATTGCAAGCCCTCCGTAGGGCCTCCCTTTACACATGCCAGCTGACGTGTCCACTGAAGACTTTCCCGTGTAACTGAATTCCTGATCAACACTATCAAGAAAAGCTAGATCATGTGGATATAACCACGTCTCTTGTAACAAAACAATATCAGCGGTTTTGCATAATGACCGCACACAGTTCACTGACCTTTTAACATTTTTGCAGTTGAATGTTATTATGTTCATTTTTGCAATACTATCCATTATTTGGTGTTGTTATTTCCTCACGCTCAAAAATCGTGTTATTTTTGTCTTCTCTTCTATTCTTGAAATGGATAAAGCGCCTAAATGTCACGCCATCAGGCCACGTTTGGTCATCCAGAAAAACGTCCAGCTTGTTTTTGTTAACAAGCACTTTAAAGGCATTGTATGGCTTTTCCTTTTTCATTGTAATTTTCTCAAGCGAAACTACCTCCGCCGTTTTATTTTTGATGTATGTGCATATGTCTTCCACCGCTACCTCTTTGTTTACATTGGATATAAACAAAGGTATTTTAACTTCCGCTGCTTTAAATTTCTCAGACACTTCGGTAGCCGCTTTACCCATTTTACCAGTAAAACGATTCTTCGACTTCCGATTTTCCACTAAAATCCACTTATCAGTCGGTTTCTTGGGCGTTTTCCACTCACCCTTTCTAGCTATCTCCGCCATAGTAGGTCTTTTTAATTGACTGATTTCTGTATGACAAACAGCTGGCTCAGAAATTACCTCGCACATTTCGTTATCTATGAGCGTTGAGTTAATCGGTGCAGGCGCACCCGACATTATCTCCTTGATGTGTGTGCAAGCGAGAGAGCGATATTTCGGAGACTCACTGCGCTCTGCACTCGCATACCCCGTCATCGCGTAACCGTCATCGTACACTGGCGCCGGCGATAAACCTACCGGTCCACTGTCAAGCAAATACCCTCCTCTTTTCTTCGCATTGATATTGCGCTCTAATAATGATAACGGGGGCCTGCTTGATCCCAATTCTTGCTTCAATTCATCCAGTTGAGTGACTGTTGCATATTTACTTTTTATGTCATTGAGATCTGCACGTACAATCAACAGATCTTTTAATAATTTGGTCACATCTACGTGGTCAAATGTAACTGGCGGTAGTTTTTGCAAATCACGCGCAACGAAGATCGGTATAAGATCTGGCTCCGTTACTTTGAAGACACATATGATATCTTCTAAGTCTCTCACTTTTTTCCCTTCTTTACGTCTGGTCACCTTCTTCTTGTTAGTTTTTATTGAACTAAACAGCAACTCCTTAGCACTATCCACCTCCTCCACCGTGAAGGATGTGTCACAAATCCTGATCAGGCTCTCATTGTCCATCACATCTACTTTATTTTGGATAAAGGATAGAAGTTCACAAATAACAATATTGCAATTCACACATTTTTGCGTATTCACAGACATTGTCGCGGAAATAGGCGGAGAGACCTATATACTACCCGTTCGCAAGCGCGTGCGACGAGCGACTGACTACTTAATAGAGTAGAATTTCATTTATTTATTTATCATTAATAGAATAGAATGTAATTTGTATATTTATTTGTTATCATTAATATAATAGTGTCATATATTTATCATTATTAATAGAATAGAATTTCATTGATTTGTAATTATTAAGATAAACATATCAAAATTGTTATTATTTAAATTTATCCGTAAGGTATTCATCTACTGTGTAATAGCTTTTTTTAATTAAGAATTGTTTTAACTTATTTAAAAATATACTAGTTTTGTTTTCTTGCTTTATGTTCCGGTAATTTATTATATATTTTGATCGACATAGAATATGGACAGAAGCATGTATTTTAAGGCGGGACGGAGGCAAATTTAGCCTGTTCAATTGAAAATTCTGTGATATCACTTCTTTCTACATGCTCTATGTGTTCTTCTAGAAGGATGCAAACTCCGCCACCTGTTCGAGTGGTCATCTCTTCTCATCTCATCTCATCACATCACATCACTGTGATGTGATGTGATCTCATTTCATCTCGTCTTATCTCAATTTCAAGAAAAACTGAACTACTCTTAAAGTCCTACTATCCTACTAATGACTTATTAGTACTTGTAAATCTTTATCGCTCACAATTCCGGCACCGAAAACATCTCGAAATGTTTCTGCGTCTTGGTACTTGTGAAACTATAGCATTTACAATTTCCAGCCCTGAAAAAACTTCGTTCGTCATGTTTCTGGTACTTGTGAATGTATAGCGCTCATAATTCCAGCAACATAAAAACTTTTAGATATTTCTCTCCTGGTATTTTAAACCTTTTCCTTCCTGGCGGGATACATGTATCCCGGCATCGCGAATCGCAGTTGAGCCCCGCCGGGACACATGTGTCCCGGCACACCGCGACTGATTAAAACTTTTATTTCGTGATTAGGAAGCTTTAGATTCGTTTGTCTATGAATATTCTCTATGGTGTATAAAATTTGCCAACTCTAGAAAAAAAAACATACTAAAATTATGACACCTGACATTTCAAAACTCTTGTCAAAAGTTTCTATGTCACGGTGATTTCGCGCGCACTTGGTGAAGTTATTTTAGTGAATTTTGTGTGTTTTTAGTGCAATATTCTAAGGTAAGTGGATAAATAATCATTTATCACTATTTCCTACAAGTATGTAGCTAGTTTTTTGCATGAAATAACATAACAAAACTTGTTTAGTTGAGCCAACAAAAGTTACGTAGTTTCGAGTGTTCGCTAAGGTCAACATTGTTATTGGTTTGGTTTTTGTCAATTTTTACAAATAAAGTAAGCATATATTAACGATTTATGGTTAACAATGAGTTGATGAATATATAGGCAGTAATCTACAAGCTTTTCCAATTGGAATCTGTTTGATATAACTCTGATAATCGTCATCAAAATAGCGCATTGAATTACGCAATAAAAAACAACAAATGGCGCCGCGCTTTATGAAGTTTGAGCTTGAATATTGCTATAATCGGCTATAGAACTCATATAAAAGATCATTGTCATTAGATTACTCTTCTTTTCATAAGCTAGATCCCAAAAATTGGTGTAAATTAATGCAATAGTTTTGTCAGAAATAACATAAACAGCAACATAACTACATTCAGCAAGTTCTCTCATTTCAATAGGATATATATATTTCTCGAGTACTAATAAGACTTTTGTTTGTGATTTATTTCATGACGACATAATTAAGGAACTCGAAACCGTTTCAAGTGTGAGGATACAAGCTTTAGAAACGCCGCGATAACGTTTTAAGTGGCTCGGGTCAGATTACTGTTGAATGAGCGCCCGCCCGCCGAGCGTCAAGGACTTGTGACGTAAGAAACGTTCGGTACGTGAGAGGTCTATCCGTAGCGCTCGTAATTTTCTGGCGAAATACCTCGACATGTTTCTGCTCTTCTGATACTTGTGAATGTATAGCGTTGCTTCGAAATATTTCTGATCTCCTGGTACTTGTGAATCTAAAGCGCTCATATCAATCAAGCCCCAAAAAAACTTCCGAAATGTTACTGCTCTCCTGGTACTTGTGAAACTGTAGCGCTCGTAATTCCGGCCCCGGAATACCTCGATATGTTTCTGCTCTCCTGATGAATCTGTAACGCTCGGAATTCCAGTCCCGAAAATACTTCGAAAAGTTTCTGCTCTGCTAATAAAAAAAAACTTGCCCAAAAATAATTTGACATGTTGCTGGTCTCCTGGTACTTGTGAATCTTTTAGCACTCGTAACAAAATTCTAGCCCGGTAAAAAATTTCGACATGTTTCTGTTCTCCTGGTACTTTTGAATCTGAAGTACTAAGGTAGCAGAAACTTGGCACTTCCACTTCTTCCTCTGTCTCCATTAAGTCATGTATGTCACCGGGATAGAAAGTAGCCTATGTGTTATTTCAGGATGTGACCTACATATGTGCCAAATTTCATCTAAATCCCTTCAGCCGTTTTTGCGTGATTAACGGACAAACATCCAAATCTACAAACATGAACGCTTGCAATGAAAGCCAATCTATTTTCAAGCAAAAAAAAAAACCTGACCAAAAATACTTTGTCATATTATGTCTGCTCTCCTGGTACTCAAGAATCTTTGGCGCTCACAAATTCAGACCCGAAAATATTTCGACATGATTATGCTCTCCTGGTACTTGTGAATCTGAAGTACTAAGGCAGCAGAAACGTCTGATTTCCACTTCCTCCTCCGCCGCCATTAAGCTATGCCTTTTATCGGGATAAAAAGTAGCCTATGTGTTATTCCAGGATGTCAACTATATGTGTGCCAAATTTCATTCAAATCCCATCAGCCATTTTTGCGTGATTGAAGAACAAACATACAAACTTTCACATCCTACTAATATTATAAATGTGAAAGTTTGTATGTTTGTATGTTTGTATGTTTGTATGTTTGTATGTTTGTATGTTTGGATGTTTGTCCGTCAATCACGCAAAAATGGCTGATGGGATTTGAATGAAATTTGGCACACATATAGTTCACATCCTGGAATAACACATTGATTCGCCCGGTGAACCCTGTACGGAGTGGACGTGTGTCGATCATCTTAAGAAATTTACCGTCTTAATTCTGTGATTGGTCGAAGTCAGTTAAATCCAATTCCTTGTCACTCTTTAAGAGTTTTTACCTGCCGGCTACTCCCACTGGGCGGTCTTAGAAGGGGACGCAACTATTTTTTGTAATTGCTGCTCGAAATAGAATCCCAAAAGTGATTGTGAATTGGCTGGATTTGAACCGGCGACGCCCCGGCGCAGTGACGACCAAGACTAGCGCGTAACCAACGCGCCACCGTGCAAGTTGCGGTCGGCTCTCAAATACCGGTGCGCTACGCGCTACTGACGTCACGCTCGCCTACGACGGTTAGAGGTGCTACGAGCCTACGAGTTTGCCTACGAACGCTGCATCGGCTACGAGTTCTACGACACTTGCCTTGTGCGTGCTACAAAGATTGAAGTGGACTGTTGGACGGACTGTTACCGGTTGCCTTGTGGGCCAAGTGATTCAAGTATAATAAATTATATTGGCAGCCACCTATTATGGCCAGAGTACAGCATTCACCCCCAAATACGCCTAAATCACAAGTTAATACTCCGTGCCTGACTCAGGCCCAATCCGAACCTGACATTAACTCGGCCGTCAAGATTAGCGATTATGTAAATGTTAACAGGAACAAGCGGCCACGCCAAGGGAATTCCCCACAAGGTGGGATTAAGTTTAGCCCGCTAGATGCAGACAAGAATAATCAAGATATATCGTGTACCTTGGCTGAACAGACTACCCTAATGGCTACATTACTGAAAGATATCGCAGAAATTAAGAGCCAAAATAATCAAATTAAGGAGTCTAATGCTCAAATTCGAGTGACTAATGAAGAGATCATGAAATCAATGTCCTTTATGAATTCACAATTCGAGGATATGAAAAAAGAGATCGAGGAATTAAGAAAAGACCGCCGGATACAACAAAATTACATAGAGAATCTGGAAAAGAAGATACTTGACCTACATCATAAGTCACGCTCGTCTGCGATTGAAATCCGAAATATCCCGCAGGACAATTCTGAAACCTATACCAGCCTGATAAAAACGGTGGGCAAGATTGGCAACGTGGTTGGGCTGCCTATCCCGGAATCAGATATTCGTGATATTTATCGGCTTCCTGGTAAATCTACCAGTCCTACCGTTCCGCGCCCGATTATTGCGGAGTTCACAAAGGTGCAAACAAAACAGGCAATTATATCTGCTACTCGATTGTTTAATAAAGTAAAAGGGAAGGAAGAAAAATTAAACACCGCACTCGTCGGTATTCCAGGTAAGCCCCAGCCGTTTTACATCGCCGAACAACTCCCCGCTACTACTAAAAAGCTGTTTGCTGCTAAAAGTAAAGCCTACAAATACTGCTGGATATCCAACAGTAATATCTTCCTGCGCAAACAAGAAGGAGACAAACAAATTATAATCCATTCGGACAAATGTCTTCAAGATCTTGAAAACACAAACATTTGACTATTTTTATTGTATTTTCCAGTAATGTATAAATTTAAAATAATTATTTTTCTCTACTTTATACATTTAAGAGATCACCAATTTTCACCTCACATTCTTTCAGACATACTCCACAAAAAAACACGGAACCCAAAACACAATATACTTCTTCAATATGACACACTCACAACAACATATCTAATCACCATAGAGCGATGCACCATTCATTTAGGCTCCAAACATATCCCAACCAACTATTAACATACTTATATCTATTCCACTTTTTGGTTATGCTGATAAGTCCAAATGGCTATCATAAATAATATAAATGACGAGCTTGATCAAATAAATTTTAATTCTTTTGTCTGTAGTCCTGAGGAATGTTTGAAATATTTCAATATTTCTAATGGCAATATTACCCTATTACATATAAATATACGTAGTGTGAACAAAAACTTTAGCCAGCTCCAAGTACTACTAAGTTCAACTAAAATTGACTTTGACATTGTCGTTTTAACCGAATGTTGGCTTAGTAAAGCAACTTATCTACCAGCATTGGATGGTTTTGTGTCGCACTCGACAGGTATCAATGCGAATCAAAACGATGGCGTCATGATTTACACGAAACTAAGCCTACATAGCTACGTATGGGAACCAGAATTCAAGGGTGGAAATTGTCTTGTATGTCAAATAGACAAAAAACTTGCCGTGGTTGCTGTATACCGTTCTCCATCATTCAATTCAAAGGACAATTTCGACAATTTCATAACTAGCCTGAATAAGGTCTATGACGGCCTATCTTCATGCCCTAATATCGCCATTGTAGGTGATTTAAATATTGATATTAGACCAGAAAACAGGGATGTCCGTAGTTTTGACTACTTAACTCTAAATGCTTCTCACGGGCTCATGCCAACCCATCTTTTTCCCACTAGGTTAGAACATTGTTTAGACCACATACTGCTAAAGTCTAACCTTTCATCAACTACAATTGTTTTGGATTCGTTTATAACAGATCATAAAGCCGTCCTACTTAATATTGCAAAAGCCAACCCACAACGAAAAACCTGTCACTACAACACTCGAATAAATCACGAAGCTGTTATGTTGGAGTTAGAAGAGGTCGATTTTGCAAGCATATACCAAATGGATGACGTTAATGCATGCATGAATGAATTCATAAATATAATAAAATCAGCCATATCAAAACATTCGCAGATAATAAAAATTCCAAGAAAAAAAAGGATTATTAAACCATGGATAACACTTGGTTTGCTAAAATGTATACAAAACCGAGATAAAATGCACTTGAATTCAAAAAAGACACCAGACAACCTGATTCTTGACCTACGTTCGGTACCGAAATTTTTGCAATGATTTACTTAAAAAATTAAAAACTACGTATGAGCAGAGCGAACTAGAAAAAGCTAGTAAGAACCCGAAAAAAATGTGGAAAACAATAAAAGAAGTTACCAATACATGTAAAACGCATGTCAGTCCTTCAGAGCTGTTGGAAATACGAGATAATCCGAAATCCTCCGTTAACGAAGTATGTCACTTTTTTAGTACAATGGGGAAAAACCTCGCAGCAAACATTATAACACAGAACCTAGGTCCGTCATCCCCAGCTAGTAATAAGGCCCCCTTTATTGGGAACACCTCTCAACACTCCACATTAAATTCTCCTGCCATTTTGGACGTCGACGAAGCTGAGGTAGAATCAATTATCCTTCAATTACGGAATGACTGTGCAGTGGGTTGGGATGGAATACCATCTTCTATTCTAAAAAGCTGCCGACATGTGTTGCTTCAACCACTAACCTACCTCTGCAACCGTTGCCTACAGACTGGAGTTTTTCCCGATGCCCTGAAAAAGGCAATCGTTCACCCAATTTACAAGGGGGGGAGTAGAAATTGTGTCAATAATTACAGGCCAATATCTGTTCTGCCAGCGCTATCGAAAATTCTTGAGAAGATTCTCAATAAGTGTTTACGCAGCTTCCTTAACAAAAACCAGATCATTGCTGAAAACCAGTATGGATTCCGACCAGGGCTCTCAACAGAAGATGCTGTACTGGATTTCACGCAAACGGTTGCTAAATGTTTGGACCAAAAGATAAAATGCCTTGGTATTTTCCTAGACCTCTCCAAGGCATTTGACACAGTTTCTATTCCCCTGCTTACCTCTAAGTTGGAGCTTCTTGGTGTACGTGGCATATTACTAGACATTTTTAAAGATTACCTCAGAAATCGTACTCAATGTGTCAAAATTGAAGCGTACCTTAGCGACGAGGAATCAGTGTCGTATGGCGTTCCTCAAGGAAGTATCCTGGGTCCAATATTATTCCTTATTTACGTCAACGATCTGTGCAGAATGAGTCTCCCAGACTGTAATATATATGCGTATGCAGATGACACTGCTATTCTCGTGCAGGGACTTACGTGGGATATAGTCAAAACAAAAGCAGAAATGGCTTTGGCTGTAGTAATGGAATGGCTCAACTCAAATCTACTAACCCTTAACCTACAAAAAACCACTTACATTCCTTTTTCAATACGTCGTAACACCGCACCGACAAATACCTTTAGTTTAACTGCTCACACATGCTCAAACACCTTAGAACCCTGTACATGCCCAACACTCACTAGAACTGACAGTGTAAAGTATTTGGGAGTGCAGATAGACGATGGTTTACGATGGGACAAACAAATTGATGCCCTCACTACCAGAACATTGCGCCTGATACACATTTTCAAGTCTCTCAGACAGTCGGCTAATGCTGACACTCTGAAAATCGTGTACTACGCTCTGTGTCAATCGGTCATTGGCTATTGTATCACTGGTTGGGGCGGTGCAGCCAAGACTATCCTTCTGAGAGTTGAGAGAGCACAGAGAGCGATTCTAAAAGTCATGACGAAAAAGCCCTATAGATACCCAACTACTGAACTCTACTCGGATTGCAAAGTCCTTTCGGTTCGTCAACTCTTTGTGCTTAAATCGATACTTAGAAAACACACCAGTCTTCCTAAGTCCGACCCAAACAAGCGAACATGTGTTATCCCGAGTACTCAGCACAAAACTGCGTTCGCTAAACGCCAGTTTTATACCTTAAGTGGGCACATTTACAAAAAAGTTCACAAACATCTAAAAATTATAGATTTAAATTCACACACATTAAAACAAACTGTAACAAAGTGGCTACTACAGAAAGACTACACATACACGGAGTCTTTACTCACTTATATCGCCTAAATTAAAAAACGCACACTGAAAACATATTCACACATACATCCACACACACTCACCCCTATACTCACACACACAAACTCACAACAAGCACATACCACAACACACCACTACACATCCCCTCCACATTTTAGGTACTCGCACAACTATCACTGCTGTCAAGTTTAAACGGTAGATCGACACTGTCCACTGTTGTATAAAAATGTGAATTTATAAGCTAGACACTGTCTCTTAAAATACAGGATAGCCTAGTTTAAGAGGCAGGGTTACCATAGTTATGTACAGATTTTTTTGCAACACACTGTAATGCCTAGAATAAGTCTACCCACTAGTTGTATCTACTTGTGCACAGTTCTGTAACTATTTTTGGTAAATAAACTTTATTTATTTATTTATTTATTTTATTTATAGGCTACTTTTTATCCCGATAAAAGGCATAGCTTAATGGCGGCGGAGGAGGAAGTGGAAATCAGACGTTTCTGCTGCCTTAGTACTTCAGATTCACAAGTACCAGGAGAGCATAAACATGTCGAAGTATTTTCGGTTCTGAATTTGTGAGCGCCAAAAGATTCTTGAGTACCAGGAGAGTAGACATATGTCAAAGTATTTTTGGTCAGGATTTTTTTTTTTTGCTGGAAAATAGATTTGCTTTCATTGCACGCGTTCATGTTTGTATGTTTGGATGTTTGTTCGTCAATCACGAAAAAACGGCTGAAGGGATTTAGATGAAATTTGGCACATATGTAGGTCACATCCTGAAATAACACATAGGCTACTTTTTATCCCGGTAACATACATGACTTAATGGAGACAGAGGAAGAAGTGGACGTACAAAGTTTCTGCTACCTTAGTACATTAGATTCAAAAGTACTAGGAGAACAGAAACATGTCGAATTTTTTTACCGGGCTAGAATTGTATTACGAGTGCTAAAAGATACACAAGTACCAGGAGACCAGCAACATGTCAAATTATTTTTGGTCAAGTTTTTTTTATTAGCAGAGCAGAAACTTTTCGAAGTATTTTCGGGACTGGAATTCCGAGCGCTACAGATTCACCAGGAGAGCAGAAACATATCGAGGTATTCCGGGGCCGGAATTACGAGCGCTACAGATTCACAAGTACCAGGAGAGCAGTAACATTTCGGAAGTTTTTTTGGGGCTTGATTGAGCGCTTTAGATTCACAAGTACCAGGAGAGCAGAAACATGTCAAGGTATTTCGCCAGAAAATTACGAGCGCTACAGATATATTAAAATACCAGGAGAGAAAATATATATCTGAAAGTTTTCAAGTTGCTGGAATTATGAGCGCTATACATTCACAAGTACCAGAAACATGACGAACGAAGTATTTTCAGGGCTGGAAATTGTAAATGCTATAGATTCACAAGTACCAGGAACGCAGAAACATTTCGAGATATTTTCGGTGCCGGAATTGTGAGCGCTAAAGATTTACAAGTACTAATAAGTAATTAGTAGGATAGTAGGACTTTAAGAGTAGTCCAGTTTTTCTTGAAATTGGGATAAGACGAGATGAGATAAGATGAGATGAAATGAGATGAGATGAGATGGGATGGGATGAGATGAGATGAGATGAGATGATATGAGATGAGATGAGATGAGATGAGATGAGATGAGATGAGATGAGATGAGACGAGATGAGATGGGATGAGATGAGATTTTTGTCACCACAATCCTACTAATCCTACTAATATTATAAGATTTTTTTAGAGCCGAAACTTTTCGAAGTATTTTAAGCACTGGTTTTTTTTTTACTATTGGTAGGCAAACGTTTGACCGCTATCTCACCTGATGTTAAGCGATGATGCATGCGGTCTAAGGTGGAGCACGCTTGCCTAGAATTCCAAGCGCTACAGATTCACAAGTACCAGGAGAGCAGAAACATCTCGGAAGTTTTTTTAGGGCTTGAATTATGAGCGCTTTAGATTAACAAGTAACAGGAGATCAGAAATATGTCGAAGCATTTTCCGCGTTGGAATTGTGAACGCTATATTTTCACAAGTACTAGGAGAGCAGAAACATGTCGAAGTATTTTCTGGGCTGGAAATTATGAATGCTATAGATTCGCAAGTACCAGGAGAGCTAAAACATGTCAAGGCATTTCGGAGCCGGAATTACGAGCGCTACAGATTCAGAAGTACCGGAGAGCAGTAACATCTCGAAGTATTTTCTGGGCTGGACATTCTGAACGCTATACATAGATTCACGAAAATAGCCAGGAGAGCAGACACAGGTCGATTTATTTTCGGCGCCGGAGTTGTGAGCGGTTTAGTTTACACACAGTTTTTTTCACAAGTAACATCAGAGCAGGAACCTATCGAAGTATTTTCGGGGCTTGAAATTGTGAACGCTATAGATTCTCAAGTACCAGGAGAGCAGAATCATATTGAGATATTCCGGGGCCGGAATTACGAGCGCTACAGATTTACAAGTACCAGGAGAGCAGGAACATGTCGAGGTATTTTTAGGCTGGAATTAAAAGCGATATTGATTCACAAGTACCAGGAGACCAGGAACATGACAAAGATTTTCAGGGCTGGAAATTAAGAACGCTATAGATTCGCAAGTACCAGGAAAGCATAAACATGTTGTTTGGGGCTTGAATTATGAGCGCTTTAGATTCACAAGTACTTTACATCAGAAATTTATGTCGAAGCATTTTCCGCGTTGGAATTGTGAACGCTATATTTTCACAAGTAGGTACTAGGAGAGCAGAAACATGTCGAAGTATTTTCTGGGCTGGAAATTATTGTGAACGCTATAGATCAGCAAGTAACCAGGAGAGCAGACGCACGTCGTTTTATTTTCGGCGCCGGAGTTGTGAGCGGTTAAGTTTAAAAAATACCAAGAGAACAGAAACATGTCGAAGCTTATTTTAGGGCTAAAATTAATCCTACTAATATTATAAATGTGAAAGTTTGTATGTTTGTATGTTTGTATGTTTGTATGTTTGTATGTTTGGATGTTTGTCCGTCAATCACGCAAAAACGGCTGAAGGGATTTGGATGAAATTTGGTACATATGTAGGTCACATCCTGGAATAACACATAGGCTACTTTTTATCCCGATAAAAGGCATAGCTTAATGGCAGCGGAGAAGGAAGTGGAAATCAGACGTTTCTGCTGCCTTAGTACTTCAGATTCACAAGTACCAGGAGAGCATAAACATGTCGAAATATTTTCGGGTCTGAATTTGTGAGCGCTAAAGATTCTCGAGTACCAGGAGAGCAGACATATGTCAAAGTATTTTTGGTCAGGTTTTTTTTTTTTGCGGGAAAACAGATTGATTGGCTTTCATTGCAAGCGTTCATGTTTGTATGTTTGGATGTTTGTCCGTCAATCACGCAAAAACGTCTGAAGGGATTTAGATGAAATTTGGCACATATTTAGGTCACATCCTGAAATAACACATAGACTACTTTTTATCACGGTAACATACATGACTTAATGGAGATAGAGGAAGAAGTGGAAGTATAAAGTTTCTGCTACCTTAGTACTTCAGATTCAAAAGTACCAGGAGAACAGAAACATATCGAAATTTTTTACCGGGCTAGAATTGTATTACGAGTGCTAAAAGATTCACAAGTACCAGGAGACCAGCAACATGTCAAATTATTTTAGGGCAAGTTCTTTTTTATTAGCAGAGCAGAAACATTTCGAAGTATTTTCGGGACTGTTATTCCGAGCGCTACAGATTCACAAGGAGAGCAGAAACATATCGAGGTATTCCGGGGTCGGAATTACGAGCGCTACAGATTCACAAGTACCAGGAGAGTAGTAACATTTCGGAAGTTTTTTTGGAGCTTGATATGAGCGCTTTAGATTCACAAGTACCAGGAGATCAGTAACATTTCGGAAGTTTTTTTGGGGCTTGATATGAGCGCTTTAGATTCACAAGTACCAGGAGATCAGAAATATTTAGAGATATTTTCGGTGCCGTAATTGTGAGCGCTAAAGGTTTACAAGTACTAATAAGTAATTAGTTGGATAGTAGGACTTTAAGAGTAGTCCAGTTTTTCTTGAAATTGAGATAAGACGAGATGAGATGAGATGAGACGATTTGGGATGGGATGGGATGGGATGAGATGAGATGAGATGAGATGAGATGAGATGCAGAAACATGTCGAAGTATTTTCGGGGCTGAATTTGTAAGTGCCAAAGATTCTCGAGTACCTACTAGCAGAGCAGAAACATGTCAAAGTATTTAGGGTAGATTTTTTTACTGGAAAATAGATGGCTTTCATTGCAAGCGATTCAAAAGTTCCAGGATAACAACAACATGTTGGAGTATTTCTAAGGCTGGAAATATTAGCGCTAAAGATGCATAAGTATCGGGAGACCAGACACATGTTTAAGTATTTTTGAGCAATATTTTTTTTTTTATTTTTTTTTGGGCTTAATTGCAAGCTGTTTGGATTTAAAAGATACCAGGAGAACAGAAACATGTTGAAGTAACATTGAGCGCCAAAGATTTACAATACCTGGAGTTATTCAAAATATTTTGCGCAAGAATTTTTCTGGGCTGGAATGGTGAAAGCTATAGATTCACAAGTACTAAGATAGCAGAAACATGTTCAAATTTTTTCGGTGCTGAAATTGTGAGCAGTTAGGATTTCCCATCCCTAAAAAGGATTCAAAAGTAACAGGAGAACAGGAACATGGCGTAGTTTTTTCCGGGCTGGAAATATGAGAGCTAAATATTTACAATTACCAGGAGACCAGAAACATGTCGCAATATTTTCGGGCCTAGAATTGTGAGAGGTTAGGATTTAAGAGTGCCGGGGGAGACCAAAAACATGTCAAAGTATTGCCAAGGCTGGAATTATGAGCGCTACAGATTTACAAGTAGATACCACAATACCAGACAATTGATATATTTTTCGACCAGAATCGTGAGCGCTAAAAATTCACAAGTACCTTCCAGGGAACCACCAACATGTCGAAGTAATTTTGGGACTCACTATCTGGATACCAGAATCATTAAGATGCTTACAAGAATGACAATATGAGGCAATTAAGTTGCGCACCAGTTCTAAAGTCTACGCAGACGAAGTCGCGCGGGAAGAAGCTAGTTAACTCTAAAGATTAACAAGTAACAGGAGAGCAGAAACCTGTCGCAGTATTTTCGGGGCTGGAAATTGAGAACGCTACAGATTCTCAAGTACCAGGAGAGCAGAATCATGTTGAGGCATTTCGGAGCTGGAATTACGAGCGCTACAGATTCAGAAGCACCAAGAGAGTAGTAACATACATCTCGAAGTATTTTCTGGACTGGAAATTCTGAACGCTATAGATTCCCAAAAATAACCAGGAGAGCAGACACACGTCGATTTTTTAATTTAATATGTCAAAGTATTGCCGGAGCTGGAATTATGAACGGTGCAGATTCACAAGTAGAAACCAGAAGACCAGAAACATGCCAAAGTATTTTTTCGGCAGGAGTCGTGAGCGCTTAAGACTCACAAGTACCTACCAGGAGATCACAAACATGTCGAAGTAGTGTCGGGGCTGAAATCTTACTTTCAGCCGCACCGCAAAGTCTCACAATATCTGGATACCTGAATCATGAAAATGCAGTTCCAAGGATGAGACAATGAGGCAAAAAAGCTGCGCGGCAGTTCTAAAGTCTACGCAGACGAAGTCGCGGGAAGTAGCTAGTTTATAATATTAGTAGGATTTCATCCAATAAACAAATAAGTGAATGTCGTTCTTAGTTCGGATCTTCTACTATCTTGCTACTGGAATACAAGCCGGGGCGGGCCGCTAGACATTAAATATCGTTCTTTTTGGAAAGCAACAAACTTGTTATGCATAACTTACTTATGAGGTCTTTTACAATGCTTTTTATAATAATTTCTTGCCATCAATTGGTATTTATCGTTATCATCGATGATTTCTTGCTTTCCAGTAAGAATTTTATTTATAGATTTACAATAGTTAAATGTAAAAAACCTTATTGCTAAATTTTTCATATGCTTTTCGTCAGTGGAAAGGAAAAATTGCTAAAGCGCCAAAATGCTACTTGTGGGAAATAGCGATCAAAGTTTTTATTTTTGAAAAAAAAATCACTACTCCTCTGCTATTGCATTTTTTTCTATAAAACTAAAACATATTAAAAGTGTGTTTTTTGGCTATATTTCCTCATTATCATAAATAATCTAAGTACCTTATTTTGCGAGATAGATGTCGCTTAAGCAAAAAAGCTCCAACTAAATTAGAAATCGTATTCAGGGAAAAATTGCTAAAGCGCCTGATTTTGATAGGCCTTTGTAAGCAATAAATGCTTATAGTTTTTAAAATTTACTATCATGTTAAGCGAAAAATGCTAATAGCTTTTAAAATTTACTATCATGTAAAGCGAAAAATGCTAATAGCTTTTAAAAGTTACTATCATGTAAAACAAGAAAGGCTAAGCAACGTATTGTTACTTAAGTATGGAAAAGATATACAGCTAACACCTTCAGATCTTAAGACATACAGTTAAGAAAAAAATGCTAAGACAAGCAATATCAATCATATTTTGGATAAGAAATAGCTAATAGGTATTTAAATAGTATTAGTTAGTGAGGAATATACGCTAATATGGTGACAAAATTTAGAATTGTATGTGTCACTATGACTTATAGCCGCAATGATTAATTAATTTATGGTGCATCCACACAGCAGTGACATTAATTTAAGAAAATCGTATCAAAAACATTCTGTAATATTTGCTACATGTTAGAAATGTTATATAACATTTTGGCAGTTTATTATTTTTTAAGAGTAAATTATTCAACAAAATGTTATACAATTAATGTTAAGGCTGTGTGGATGTACCTTTAGACTTGGTTTATATTTTTTTCTTACTACTTTAATAAATAAAACCAAGTTTAAGCATAATCAACGAGTTTTATTTGTAGATAATCTATTAATTTGGATAAGATTTATCTACCACATTAACAAATAGGCATAGTTCTGAAACAAGGTGTTCCTAAAAAAGTTTTATTTTGCTATCTGAACCATTTTACAATTACTCAAAAACGGAAACACAAAAGAAATAACAATTAAAAAATAATTTTCTAACTTCAAATGGTTCAAAAACAATAAATGAAACATGAGGTATTAATTTCTGTACCTCTGTAAAAAAACACAAACAGCTTGTGCAAAATATCTAAGCTACAGAGCAATTGTAACTATGCTATTTTTTTTTAATTATCTTTAAGTAAACAAAAATCAGTTATGAAATGTTTCAACACCATTTTTTCTCATCTTATGGAAAAATCAAATCAACATTTTCACAGCTTTCCATTCATACTAAATCCAGCAGCTTATTAAACATTATCCACGTTTTTTTTTCAGGTAATTTGTTCAGTTTTATGGATAGGTTTCATTCATGAACAGAGAAAGTAAAGAAGTAATCTTAATAACTAAAAAAATTGTAGTTATAATATTAACTTAGTATCACGATTAATTATAAAATTATTGAGATCATCATTGTAGTAGTCTTCAACCGAGGTCTTCGAGCTCATCTTCTATGTCTGTTTCCGGTAAAACATCTTTTACATGACCTGCATAAGGTATTTTAACGAATTCTGATTCATATGCAGGAGGAATTGTTTTGTTCTTACATAGTTTTTGTAAGTCTGCATATTTCTGTTTGGATATAGGCAGTAAATTTTTGTAAATTTTTTGTGTGCATGGATTTAGCAATAACTTCTATTGTTTCTGCCTGTGCTTCAGGATTCATAGAGTATTTCACCTCAATGGAATTCGGAAGGGATTTTTTAAAAGTAGCAGTACGAATTTTACTGATTTTTCCAATCAAATTTCCTTTAAAATATTTATCTGTAATTTTATCCCATCCTTCGAAGTCATTGTAAGTTAAGGATTCGACTTGGTAGGGTCTAGGATTTTTCCTTGCGAGGGCACAAACTGTGGACCATTGTGATGGACTCCAAATAATTGTGTTTTTCACGCTCTTTTCTATAACAGAATGCATTGAGTCAACAGGCATAAATGTGTGCCCAGGCAAAAGGTAGTTAATTTGTATCGTCGAAAGAGACTTGCATTTTTGCAAGCATTTGTGTATACATGCCAAAACTATCTTATTACGATTTTGGCCTGGGCATGCATCGCAGTATAACAGGAGATGTTTAACTGTGCCACGATCATCTACTTTTTCAATATATTTTGTAAGAATAGTGCAAACTTCGTTCGCGCCTCGCTTTCCTTCGACTTCATTCCAAAGGAAACAAAATCCTTCTCTTGTTATAGACTCGTAAAACGTCAGATTGTACACAGCGATTTTTCGACTATAATAAAGGAGCATACTTTCCCCATATGGGGTATTAAGTACTTTTTGTAGATCGAATGTAGTACAAAGAACTTTATCGTCATGAGTACGAAGATCCTGATGAGTTTGAAATCGAGAATACGTCTCTTCCTTGTCTTTTAAATGATTTTCTTTGTCCTGTATATATTCTCCTGGGCTATTTTCGAATTTTATGCATTTTACGCATTTATCTTTGCGAGGTACATGAAATGATATATTGTATTCAGTTAAAAAAATATTCTTGAAACTTTTTTCACCGATGTAGGCTTTACCTTCTTGTATAGTTGTCTCTCTATAAATTTTATATAAGTTATTCAAATTTTTGAACTCTTGTGGCAAGTAACATTTCTTTGATTTTTTTCTGCAATAGTGAGATGGTACTGCAGGTAAGTTTTCGATGTACTTTTTTACAGATTGTATTAGATCTTCTGGTGTTTTATTTGCTGGGACAGACTTTCCCCTAAGGTCTTCTTTAGCGGCTCCATATTCCGAACTACTGACAATATAGTGCACAGTTCTTTGGCAAACATCTAGTGTCTTCAAAAAAAAGTTCAAACATACTCTTCTTTGTCCTTCACCGTCATTGACGAAATAAGTGTAAGTCCATTGTCTTCGACTTGCAATTTGAGTTCTTTGACGTTTTACTAATTCTTTCTTAGTATGACTTACTATCCAGTCTCGTCGTCTGTCGGAGCTTAATGACCAGAAATGATTAAAAATGTTTTTTCGTTTTTCTTCTGTTATTTCAAAACATTTATTTGGACATTTTTCAGGAGTACAAGGATTTGTTCCCATACATTTAGCCTCCACTTTTTTCCCTTTTTTTGTAACGTATTCTTTGCCAGCCTGTCTTAAACGTTTTCTCTCTTTTTTTGTATTTAAACGCTTTTGCTTACGTCTGATATTATCTTCTTCTGCTGTCTGTTCATTTTCATTAAGATTTTGTTCGTCTTCTTGAGATTGTTCAGTGGTACGTTCGTTATTTATTGACTGGTTTATTGTTTTATTTTTATACTTTCTACTACGTTTTTGTGACTTTTTGTGCTTATTTTTCGTATTCTTCTTTTTGTTTTTCCCAGTTGTAGATGAATCTGAATCAGTGTAGTCTGATCCTTCCCATGAGGAAGAACTCCATTCAAAAATATCATCATCTGAAAGAAAATCTACATGTTTGTAAACTGATTCTTTATCTTTTTCGTTCTTTTCCTTTCTTTTCGTTCTTTCTTTATTTGTGCTGCTATGGGTTTCTAAATTACTTTCAACATCTTTAATTTCAGTTGTTTCTTCTTCAAGTTCAATTGAAAAATAGTTCATGACATAATTATCAGTGGTTTCTATGTCATCATATTTTATTTCCTCATAACATATTTCAATTTCTTCTTCTCGAGATAAGCAAGGCGTTTTATTTTTGGTTACTTTGTCTTTACCTAAAATATTCTTGGTTGGCTTAAGTTTTGATGAAGAAGTAGGTGGAGTATAAACTTCTGCTTGTACAAGAATTGACATTGATTGAGACTCAAGAGATAAGTTAGGTGTGGATGATCTCGTATTTGATAATTCAGGAGGTGAGCTGCTAGCGGCAGTCGTTACTAGTAGCTGTGCTGATGGGGCTGCAGTGGACAGCACAGAAGGCGAGCTGCTGGCGGTGGTCGTCACTAGTAGCTGTGCTGATGTGGCTGCGCTGGACAGCACTAAAGGCGAGCTGCTAGCGGTGGTCGTCACTAGTAGCTGTGCTGATGGGGCTGCGCTGGACAGCACAGAAGGCGAGCTGCTAGCGGTGGTCGTCACTAGTAGCTGTGCTGATGTGGCTGCGCTGGACAGCACTAAAGGCGAGCTGCTAGCGGTGGTCGTCACTAGTAGCTGTGCTGATGGGGCTGAGCTGGACAGCACAGAAGGCGAGCTGCTGGCGGTGGTCGTCACTAATAGCTGTGCTGATGTGGCTGCGCTGGACAGCACTAAAGGCGAGCTGCTAGCGGTGGTCGTCACTAGTAGCTGTGCTGATGGGGCTGCGCTGGACAGCACAGAAGGCGAGCTGCTGGCGGTGGTCGTCACTAGTAGCTGTGCTGATGAGGCTGCGCTGGACAGCACCAAAGGCGAGCTGCTAGCGTTGGTCGTCACTAGTAGCTGTGCTGATGGGGCTGCGTTGGACAGCACAGAAGGCGAGCTGCTGGCGGTGGTCGTCACTAGTAGCTGTGCTGATGGGGCTGCGCTGGACAGCACTAAAGGCGAGCTGCTAGCGGTGGTCGTCACTAGTAGCTGTGCTGATGGGGCTGCGCTGGACAGCCCAGAAGGCGAGCTGCTGGCGGTGGTCATCACTAGTTGCTGTGCTGATGTGGCTGCGCTGGACAGCACTAAAGGCGAGCTGCTGACGGTGGTCGTCACTAGTAGCTGTGCTGATGGGGCTGCGCTGGACAGCACTAAAAGCGAGCTGCTAGCGGTGGTCGTCACTAGTAGCTGTGCTGATGGGGCTGCGCTGGACAGCACAGCAGGCCAGCTGCTGGCGGTGGTCGTCACTAGTAGCTGTGCTGATGGGGCCGCGCTGGACAGCACAGCAGGCCAGCTGCTGGCGGTGGTCGTTACTAGTAGCCGTGCTGATGGGGCTGCGCTGGACAGCACAGAAGGCCAGCTGCTGGCGGTGGTCGTCACTAGTAGCTGTGCTGATGGGGCTGCGCTGGACAGCACAGTAGACGAATTGGTAGCAGTAGTCGGATCAAGCAGCTGTTCTGTCTGGACTTCTGTGGACAGATCAGCAGCAAGTTCATAATCTTGAGAAGTCGAGGAATGCGTCGCGGCTCGATATCGTGGTGGTAGAAGTACAAAATTACCAGGTTGAACTCTGACATAATCGGCAGTGTTAGATCTTCTTAATTTTGTTACGAAATCAGGATTGTCATCTAATTTTCTTTCTTTACAGCGTTTCCTGTCTTTTCTGATGCAGCTGGGGCCCTGATCTTTTTGAACTTCAGAAGAATACTGTCGAGTCACACGACGACTTGTTTTTGGCTCAGTTGTACGCGATTCTTCAACTTTTGTAATTTTTTTATAGAACGCATTCCGTTTGCTTTCCATAGCTACCTACAAAAAATAAAACACAAATTAGGTGAAATCTCAAAAATAATAATCTAATTTCTTATACTTTGCTGCGATTTGATTCATGGAATGCAAAAAATAACGTTTTCAATTGTTTTTACAAAGGAAACGTCTTTTTACCAATATAACCTAAATCAACGTACCTTTTTACTGCACTCTTATAATTATCACAATGTAAGAAGCTTTTTTATGTGTCCACGCCACTAAAAATACTTAATAAGTCCACACAAAATCACATAACTGCTTCATTAAGAAATATTTTGCAGAAAAAACACAGATTTGCGCCGATCGGGAATCAACGAACAACATTAACACGATTCGACACGCACGACGGCGACGCTCGGTGGCTACTGGCTAATAATCCCGCGCATCATAATGAATGTGTGCGTTGTAATAGCTAATAAATAGCAGTTCGTTACCTTAAGTACTACCGCTTTGTGCTGAAATTCGTTTAACCCTTTGTAAAATTAAAACATTATTGCTAAAGCGCCATCCACGAAGAAAATGTGTTCAACTAGTTTTGCTTAAACGCCAAACATAAAAAAGGTAAAATATCGATATATTGCTAAAGCGCCATCCATAATAACAATTCGTACGAGCATTTTTGCTTAAGCGCCATAGCAATTACCATGGTAGTAAAGAAAAACCGCTAACAAATAAAATAATGTTTTACACGCTCAAGGAAAAATTACTAATGAATACGTTTTATATTGAACTGAGAAAGGCTAAATTGCTTATTTTGTGAAGCTAAAAATAATAAGGTAAGGAAGATTTGCTAATGTATCGTATTAGAAAAAATGTATGTACTAAAGCGCCAATAATGAAAAAAGTGGTAAAAACTGTCGCTTTAGAAAAGTGAAAGCTTGTGAAAAGAGGAAATATCACATTTCTTCACCTTGCTAAAGCGCCAAAAAAATGCTCGGATCGGCCTAAAACCTAGACAGATCGACGCAGAAAAAAAAATGCAGTTCAGCTATATATATAACTCATTTTACCATTTTTGTCGCTTTAGCAATTTTTCCTTTCCACTGACGTTTTGTAATTTTTCTTTATGTTTGTTACATTTTAAAAAACTATAGTCTGCAGAAATATACACTAAAGTTTTGATAAATTCTCCAATATTGTTGGCTTCTAAATTTTCTTTTAATTCGTCTGTTATTATGTCCTGGAAAGCAGAAACAAGTCTAATCATTGAGTTAGTAGGACTGAAAAGCCAACGTTTTTTTGAATATTCTCTATAACGTATGTATTCTAACTCCTTTTCGCTAATTATTGCTTTGTTGCAGTTCGAACAATTTTTTAATATTTTTTGGATTTTTTAATATATGTCCACTGACGTATTGTAATGGTGCCATAATTTTTGGGTCGCATTTTTCTTCCAGAGGCAGAACACTGGTATTCAATATTTTATTCAAATCTATATCATGTTCCGTCGTCTTGGCTTCAAAGTCCTTATTTGACATTAGGGTGACTAAGGCCTCACAAAAGTCTTTTTGGCAATTTGCACCTGGGGCATGAACGCTGGAGAGGTTATTGACTAACAATGCAGCATAGGCAGATTGGAATGCATCGGAAGTTGGGTTGATATTGCGACATCCGTGACTTCTGATAGCGCCGAAAAAGTTTTCCAGAGGATCTTGATTCAGATGCCGCATCCAAACTGATGTAACATTATATTTTTTTTCCAATATTTGTACAAGTATTTGTATACCATCCAGCGTCCACACCCAATTATTTAATGTTGGTACATTTTCACAGGCAACACCCTTAAAAAAAATCATGGTTTTCAAAACTTTTTTAAATTCATTCCATTTTTTGTGATGTATTGAGTTCGGTGTCACCGCTTGCAGTAATGGCTTCGAATATTTTTTTTTTGTTGGAATAACTTCCGTTGACTGAGTCAAACAGCTCGTCAAAAAATAGTAGCAAATTTGCAGTATGTTTGCACTCTTCTGGTAATATGTTTTTATCTATAACAAAGAAAAACAACAATTACTTTTTTACCAAAAGAAAAATTATAATAATGAATAAACCAACCATTTATTTCTACAAACAATGCGCATCGTTTACGCTTGCAATTTATTAAATAAATTTCCTTAGCAAAGAGTTTGCCTTATTCTTGATAATTATGGGGTTTTTATTTGATTTGATTGATTGGTTGTTTGCATTGATTAGCCTCTGGAACTGGTATTTGAAAAAAAAATTCACCAGTTGAAAATTACAAATGATCAGGGAGTTATGTAGGCTACTTTTTATTCCGGAAAAAATTACAGTTCCCGTGGGCAAGTGCAAGTGAGTTCTTTCTTCATTGGATATTTATTTAATTTTGTTTATTTATGTTCCAGTTGTTAACTGCAATTTATGGGGTGGAATATTTTTATTGAAATAAAATTGTACAAACCTGCCAAGTATCCCATATTCGATGCCACTGTTTGACTAAATACCTGAGCTGCATATTTTACTTTCATTTTGCCAATTTTTCTTTGGTCAACATGATTTTCGGTCAGCTTAGGAACCATTCGGATTCCTTTATAGGCAGAATTTTCTCTCATTAACAGTTCTAAGTGATGCCATTTTGCAGTTTTAGTCATACCTCCATTTATTTTAAATTTGAGATGTTTTGTCAGTAAGTTATTGCGTACACCTTTCAATAAATGTGGTGTATCATATAATGGAACAATCTCTTGATCATTAATTATAAACACATTGTAATTATCTTTAGGGATTTCTCCTCTTTGTAAAGCTTTTCTTTTTACTTCGTCTGTTAAAATTTTGATAGCACTTCTGTTATTGGCCCCTTGATCACATACAGTAGCCAGCACAATAAATCTAGCCTCTTGTAGCTCCCCAATTACAACTTTTATTTGTTTGCTCAATTCTGGACCAGTAGTTGCCCCTGATGAAAATGTATAAGCAATTGGCTGCTTATAATTCCTGATAAGTCCACGTACCATGTACACTTGGGCATGGTCTGCAAAAATTGGACGCGTTTCTTCTCCATCCGTTACGAAGCCTATTACTGCATCTTTTCTGGAGTTGTAATTGAGACTGGGTTTTAGAGACATCTCATCAAAAAGAACTATACACAGTCGTTCCTTGATGGACAATTTATCAATTCTTTCCTTTAATTGAGCAAATAAGTTTTGATTTATGCCTGGACCAATATTTGCTTGATTCAAGAGGGTCCCCGAAGTTTGTGGAGAAGGCAGTATAAACATTTTTCTCAGAAATCTGTATGCCTTTGGACTTTGCTTCATTATAGACAATGATACAATTTTTTCTTGCTCTGTAAATCTTCGGCCCTTGTCTTTTTTTTTATTTTCCCTAAATTGCATGAGAGTGATTATTCTCCCCATATTTGGCATATTTTCTAATGCCTTTATAAATTTATCTTTCATTAGATTTTTTGCTTTCTTTATTTCAGCTGTTTGTTCTTTGGACTTGTTCCTAAATTTCGACAATTTGACCTTTACATTAACTAATTTCTTATATAGATCATGTTCTGTTTTCGTCATGTTTGATCTGAAAAATCCCTTCTTTTTCGCCACTTGGCTTTCTGGAAATTAAACAAGAACAAAATAAAGTAATGCTTGTTACAATGTATTATCATCATTAATAAATAATTCTGAAAATAAGTATCCTGACATAGCTGCTAAACAACATCTGTTAGGTTTTTTTTTTTTTTTTTGCTAAAGATAGGTTCGCGTTTGACCACTATCTCACCTGATGGTAAACGATGATGCGGTCGACGATGGAGCACGCTTACCTAGAAGTAACCTATTCACTCTAGACTTGAAGATCCCCAGGTTATATCTTCAGGAAATACAGACTCCGGCAGGGAATTCCACTCCTTAGCTGTACGCACAATGAAAGTATTCCCAAAACGTTTAGTGCGTGTGGGTGGGATGTCTACCATGTAACGATGGCGCATCGCCGTACGTCTAGTAGTCCGATGATGGAACGGGCTTGGTGGAATTAGATTGTGCAATTCCAACGCACACTCCCCGAAATGTAACCGATAGAAAACCGATACGCTAGCGACACGCCGGCGATGTTCAAGGCTCTGGAGCTTCGACTCGACAAGCGTATCGTTGCCGATGATCCTCTTTGCCCGTTTCTCGATCGCTTCCAGAGCATCAAGCCGATATTTGGCAGATCCGTCCCAGAGATAAGAGCAGTACTCCATACATGATCGAACTTGTGCTTGATAGAGGTTGAGCAGCTGTTCCGGTGTGAAGTACTGTCTCACCTTTGCTAGGATTCCCAGCTTAACCAAAGTTGAGGGTGGAGTTGAATGAAACACCAAGGAGCTCAGCTCAGGTTTTACTCTCCCTCTCAAGGCTACCACTTTTATTATTCAAATTAAGTGTAAAATTGACTTACTTGTCTGCATGGTTTCATTAGCATTCTCAGGAGAAACTTCAGAATTTATTTTGATCTCAGGAATTTCCGTTCGCATTTTTGTTTCCACTGTTGGAATAATATTAATACTTATATTTTGTTCTGAAAATCAACACGAGATTATTAATAATTGAGTACAACAATAGTGTATAATAAATTCTTCATTATTCTTAATTATTGATTTTATTCAAGCATGTAAGGAAACTTTATGTCAAATATAGGAGAAAGTCAATTCAAGAGGGGCAATTCAAGGTACCTTTAGAAGTAGAAGGCAAAATGTAAGTCACATTTTCAATTGTTCTCAAAGGTCTGCTTTCTATTGAAGCAGAAGTAAACTTCAGTATTGAAAGGCCTGAAAAGAAATAAATAGTTATTTTTAAGTGTGTTGAACTTATTCACTAATCACATAAATCACTCATATTAATAATATTAACACCTTATTGTCTAATAAGTTATCTGTATATGGTATTCACTCACCTGGCATATTTAAAGTTGGCACAGCAATATTGCTAATTCGATTATTTCAGCAGCAATATTTCGCTTCAAAATGCTCTTGGCAAACTCTGCGTTTTTGAATGTAATCTCATTGCTTAGTGCCAAAATGTCCCCACCAATATTAAAAACCCCTGTCATGAAACGGTCCATATCCATAGCAGGGTTTGGAAACCGGTGAAGAACAGCATGAGAATCTGAAAATTGAAAACATCATTAAAGTATTGCAATATATTAAAAAAACTCTTCAAAACATTCTCAAATTAAGACTTTATCAACAGTGTTAACAGTGTTTATTATAGGTATTAAATTAGGATTGTTAGTTTTCTTTTCCTGTATTTTTATTCATGGTGGTTTTTACTGCAAAATGTAAATGATTTCCTTGTAATAGAGAATCTCATTGGGTAATGTAGGAATGAATCAATGTTGTTGGTGAATAAAACCACTGGAAAAACCAAATATGTTGAAAAAGCATGTACAAGCACGGTAAAAGGTTTCTATCATCCTGTATCTCTATCTCTAGATTACCCATACTCCTATTATAATAAAATTCATGTTAAATTCAGTGTAAAAGATACCATGCCCTGGAGCTGCATTGGGGAGGCACTCCGGTATCATCGGGTGCCGACCTACCTTCGTCGTGTGGTCGGGGACTACCTGTCCGACCGGGCAGTAATCTACCCAAGTCACAGCGGTGAGTGGAACCGGCGAGAGATGTCGTGCGGTGTCCCACAGGGTTCGGTTCTGGGGCCGCCCCTGTGGAACATCGGTTACGACTGGGTGCTGCGAGCCGACCTCCCTAGCGGCGTCAGCGTCATTTGCTACGCTGACGACACGCTGGTGCTGGCACAAGGGGGGTCGTACGCGGAGGCGGCCGACGTAATGACACGCGGGGTTGCGATAGTCGTGGAGAGGATCCGGCAACTGGGTCTCGAGGTGGCGCTGCACAAGTCCGAAGCCATGTGTTTTCATGGCCGAGGCAATACGCCACCGTCGGGATCCTTGCTGACGGTAGGAGTTGCCATCGGCGTCGAATCGACGCTGAAATACCTGGGGCTCGTCCTAGACAGCCGATGGAACTTCGTGGAGTATTTCCGACGTTTGGTCCCCAAACTGGAGCGGGCCGGGGCTGCTTTCAGGCGGCTCCTGCCCAACGGGGGGGGACCGAAAACCTCCTGCCCAACCTGGGGGGACCGAACGCCTCCTGCCGTAGGCTATACGCGGGGGTCGTGCGGTCCATGGCCCTTTACGGGGCCCCGGTGTGGGTGCGTTCATTGAGGCAGCGTGCTGCGAACCACTTGAACGCGCCCCAAAAGGTGGTGGCCCTCAGGATGACCCGAGGGTACCGCACGATCTCGCGCGAAGCGGCGGGTTTCCTTGCCGGATTGCCGCCATGGGATCTGGAGGCGGTGGTCCTCGCGCGCCTGCATGATTGGCGCGCGGAGGTACTAAGCCGGGGGGAAACTCCGCTGACGCGGCAAATTGTCGCGCAGCGGACGGACTTCCGGCGCGATCTCATGGCGTCAATGAGACGACGACTATCGCAACCCAGCGCAGGGCACGCCACAATAGCGGCGATAAGTCCCCTCTTTGAGGAGTGGCTTGAGAGGCGCCACGGCGTCCTCACCTTCCGCCAGACGCAGGTCCTCACCGGACATGGATGTTTCGGGAGGTTCCTGCACCGAATTCGGCGGGAGGAAACGCCCGGGTGTCACCACTGCGAGGATCGACCGGAGGACACGGTAGAGCACACTGTGCAGGTGTGCCCCGCTTGGGCGGCGCACCGCCGTGTCCTCGAAACGGCGATTGGCGGCGACCTTTCGCGTCCGGCCCTGGTCCAAGCCATGGTCCGGAGCGAGACGGAATGGGACGCCGTTGCCTCCTGCGAAGCAGTTATGCTAGCGAAGGAGGTGGCGGAGCGGGAGAGGAGACCCTCTCGTCCCGGCCGCCGTGGTGGACGCCGCGGGCGTCGGGGGCCACCTGGTGACCTCCGGCCACCGTAGGCGCGGGCCTGTGGAC
Organism: Ceramica pisi; assembly: GCA_963859965.1. Taxonomy (NCBI): domain Eukaryota; kingdom Metazoa; phylum Arthropoda; class Insecta; order Lepidoptera; family Noctuidae; genus Ceramica; species Ceramica pisi. The sequence goes on along the minus strand of OY982528.1, from coordinate 8,559,979 downwards.
GGCGAGCTATGGGTGGCTCGCCGTCCGTCCGTCTAGTGACGACAGGCCGTGTCGACGGCGCGTTAGTGTTCCACGCGCGCCTCAAAAAGAGTCAGCAACACAGAGGGGCCCGAAAGGGCCGACGCCTGCCGGAGTCGCGGGATTATTCGCAAGAGACACCGTGGCTCCGGAACACAAAGGGCAATGAAGGAACATGGATGGGTTTTAGTCAGTAGAAGTCTGACACTCCCTCCCGCAACACCCAGAGCGGGAGGAGTCATTGGATGATTTCCCATCCCTAAAAAAAAAAAAAGGTACTTTTTTGTAGTCATTGCATAATTGTTACAAATCAAACAACTTCCAGTCTTTTCCAAGAACACGGACATCTCCAAATTGAGAGAACTTATCCATGTACTCTTCTTTGGATGTTATTACTGGGAATTTTGATAATTCTTTTTCCAAGCGGCCAAACGCTCTATCTGCTGGTAAGAAGGAATGGCCCCTGACAGGATAAGTTATTTTAATATCTTCTATGGCTGAAGGGGCATGATTCACCAACCAAAAAATTAGTACATGAACAACATGTGAGTTTTTATTTTGCTCGCCACATCCATCACAGAAAAGCCGTACATATTTTTGCCTGTATAATCCTGCTTCATTAAATATTTAAATAATACTGATCCGATTTCTGTAGATCCTCGTCGAAACAACACCGAAAGATTTGCGGATCTACCTTTGTCAAATCATAGAAAGCATTTGCTCGCAATTAGTGAGTTCTTTTTCTGTAATGAATTTCTGCTTTTCCTGAGGATCTTGGCAGTTTTTAATTTTATTAGCAAAGCAGTACACAAGCAAAACATTGATCACTTGTGGGTGCTCTGAATCCAATGTTAAATTTTCCATTAAAAATTCTTCTAAATAGACCACATGATCTTTTAGATCAGCTCCAACAGAGTTGTTATAAAGCTTGAACAACTTTTTGATGTGACGATCGTTCGATGGTTGGAACGAAAGTGAGCGTTACATTCCTGCGGTCCGGCGGCCGGGGCACGTCACCGTGCGCCACGATGCGTCGACTCAGCATTTTTTTTTTTTTATGGGACAAGCCCGCCACACATTCCCATCCACTGCAACTCCTGAAAGCCAGAATCAACAGTGGCGACCACCAGAAAAAACGCCAAGTTAATGAAACCCGACGAGTCCCGGAGAAACGATTCAACTGTCTTGGATCCCGCAACGAAATTAATCAGAAAAGTACAGCGGAGGAGTAGGAAAAATAAATATAATTTCCACTTCCCTCCATATCAAGCAGGAGACAGATTAGAGCTAGGCCAATAGGCACCAAGGGACATATACAACTGGGTTAGGCCCAGTTGCCAAGCACCACGGATTATATATTAACATTTAAACTAATGGGTCCTTAATTGTGAGCTACTTTTGATTCCAGTAATAGGTATGGCAAAATCGCCTGAACGCACGGAAATTTGTTCTGGTTTCTACAAGGTCCGTATAGTAAACTACTCCAGATTTAACCTGAATACTATCTAACATAACATTACGTTCAGTCTGCCAAAGAATACACTCCCACAAGATGTGATGTGCGGATTGTTCGTATTCAAGGTCAGCTGTAGAGCATTGACATAAAGGTGTGGCCACAAGCCTAAAGGAAAATAATTTACTCTTAAAGTTGCCATGACCTGTGAGAAATTGGGCAACACAGTGATCCACCTCCAGCCATGTCTTCTCCAGCCGCTCACGAACGGATGGAAAAAACTGGTGGAGGTGTCGGCCCTTGATGGAATATTCCCACCTACATTGCCATTCGCATAAAAGTACCTCCCAGACGTCAGTCTGGGGTTTTAGTAATCTAGAGATCTTAGCACGGTCGCGTTGCGGTAAAAACTCTGGGTCCGTGATCTTTCTAGCGTAGAAGTACATTGCAGCACGCCGCTGCACCTCAAGATCGACTGGGAGAACACCCGCCAGCACCGGTAAGGCTACAGTACTAACCGTCATATACGCCTTGCATAAGAATATCAAAGCCAAACGCTGGTTTTGAAGTAATTTACGTCGTACCGCCCCTATGGTGGCCCTATCGGCCCAGACAGGTGCCCCGTAGCACATACAACCCAAGTAAGTAGCCCCATATATAGTTTTTAGGGTTTGAAATGATAGACCCCAAGTAGCCTTTGATATTCTCGTCAAGGCGTAGAAGTTCTTTTTTGCTTTTTCTCCTACTGTTTTTATATGATCAATAAATGAAAAGTTTCTTTCTAGTAGCATACCGAGGTAGCACACGGATTCTTTCCTTTTAACGGGTACGTTATTAAATTTAATACTAGGCCCGGATTTAAGGTTTCCTTTTAAAATAAGTTGATAGGTTTTATGCGGTGCAAAGGTCAGACGGTTTCGATCGCCCCACTGAGATATTAAACGTAGGCATGTGTCAGCCAAGTTCTCGAGTCCAGCCCGAGTACTTGCCTGAATGAGCAGCAAGCCATCGTCCGCGTAACCGGTTAATGAACAGCCGTACGGGAGCGGAAGCGCGAGGAAATCATCGTAGCCAAAATTCCATATATATGGACCGATAACTGAGCCCTGAGGACATCCCATGGTTAGAGACTTAGTAATGGAATGATGTCCAAGTTTGAGTTTCGCGGAGCCATTTAGAAAGTACGAACAAATCAGATTATAGATGTTTTTGTAGCAACCACGGGTTTTCATTTTAAGTAGTAACATCGGCCACCATGCGTTATCAAAAGCGCCAGAAATGTCGAGAAAGATTCCAACCACGTATTTATGTTCCGATGAGTTGACAATTTTACGGAGAGATAGAGCCGCATCTACAGTGGATTTTCCAATAGTAAAACCGTATTGATTTTTATGAAATTTAGGTCGGTTCGGTAACAAGCGCGGAACAATCAGTCGCTCTAAAAGTTTTCCCAAAGATGGGAGTAGTGTTATGGGCCGGTATGACTTAGGGTCGTCCGAGGGCTTGTCGCCACTCTTTGGAATAATGCGTATAAAGCCTTGTCGCCATATTCGAGGAAAAATACCTTCCGCAATGCATCGGCTATATACTGATAAAATCGCATCGCTCGACGTTTTACACGCTTCTATAATCATTCTATTAGATATTTTATATTCGACTCAGCATATCCGCTCTCGTCGCTAGGCTGATGCAATACTTGTGTGGAGTTGGCTAATTTCCTGTGGTTCGCGTGGTATGTAACATCTCCCTCCCGAAGCTCAGCGACTATTCGAAAGTTGGTTAAGAGTAGCGCTGACAACCTTGGTTTAGCAGTTGCGGTGTGGTTGTTGATCTCGGCATATACCTCGCTACTGTCTATTTCGCCGTTTGCACGTTCCGGTGTTGTTTCCAGTGTGCGCCGGTTCATTTATCTTCTTAGTACGAGCGTGCACCTAATAGTACTAGCTATAGCGGTGTGGTAGTATAGTACACCCCGTGAATGTTGGATTTAGTCAGGGTTAATGGCGTTTCCATAGATGTTTCCTTATTGGCAACATGGGGGCTGCGGAGGCTGACGGAGTTGAGTGTTAGTCTTCTAGCTTCAGAATTGTAGTTGGTTCCGTTATTGAATGGGATGTTCATAATCTTCAGTACTTGTCCTATCAACCGGTCGTCCTTGTTTGCCAGGGTTAGGTCTGGGGTTTGCACATCGCAGCCCTTTCGATGATGAGATAAATTCCTAGCACTGTGCTGTATTGGGTTTTGGTGCAGGACAGGCCAATTTTCGTTGGCACCGGAAAGTTTGCTACATAGTGTCGGTCGTCGAGTGGTTCCACGGCTTCGGTTTCTAATTTCGTGGTGATGAATTGGCAGGACTTGTCGATTTGCTGCTGGGATATGAGGCGGTGAATACAGTCGCCTTGACTTCTGTAGTGTTGATTGATGCTGTTCTCGCAGAGATAGTATTGATTTGACTTCGGGCATTCTGCCTCTTATGTACATAAAATCTTTGTCATGAATTGCCAGGAAAGGATAAGATGGAATTAGCACTTTTTTATCTTTATGGGGAACTATGGATAGCTTGTAAAGATCATAGGTATAGGGAAGGGCTACCGGAAACTTAAATATCAATACTAAATTTCGGCTGTTATAGTAGTAACCTAACATAATTATGTCGAAATATTCCCTAAAACTAGCGTTCAGTATATGTTCTCTGCTATAGAGAGCATTTAATTGTTCTATCATTCTATTAAATGTATCTGACTTAAACATAAGAAAATGTGTGCTTTTAGCACGTATAAATCCTAATAAGTTTTCTAACCTAAGTAATTCTTCAGATAACGTTTCAATATTATCCGCTAGCATCGTTATATAAGGTGTTAAAAAATTAACTGCAAAAAACTTGAGGAGTTGTTTGGAATGATGAAGGCAAGGCGGTTGATCCAAAGCTTGATCTGAAAGCTAAATCAAAAATCATATTATTAGTTGACTCAGTTAACTACATACACATACAAGAGGCACAGACAGCAAAGGAAGTTTGGACAAACTTACAGAAGGCTTTCGATGATAAGGGGTTAACTCGTCGCGTAGGTCTACTCAAAGATCTTATTACAACCACTTTAGATAACTGTCAAGATATAGAAGACTATGTAAACAAGATAATGACGACAGCACATAAACTGCGAAACATCTCTTTTGAAGTAAATGATGAGTGGCTGGGTACTCTCCTTACCTTGCTGGCTTACCTGAAGTGTATAAGCCAATGATAATGGCAATAGAGAGTTCTGGTGTGTCCATTACAGCAGATTCAGTGAAGACTAAGCTCTTACAGGAGATAAAGAGCTCCGAGTCTGTGGCACTATATGCCGGTAGTAAAAATAAGCAGAGAGCGCAAACAAATACACAGAAGGTAACTAAAGGTCCCCGTTGTTACAAGTGTAATAAACATGGTCACATAAGCAAGTACTGTAAAACAAAAAGGAAGGATCAAACTAAGAAGGAAGAAAATGAAAATGGTTACGTCGCAGTATTCTCAGCATCAACTTCAAATGATAAAAATAATTGGTTTATTGACTCCGGAGCATCCATGCACCTAACTATGAGGCAGGACTGGCTGTATGATCCATCACCAGCACCAGTTTCAAGCATCCGTATCGCCAATGATAAAATGCTTGCAGTAAAGGGTTGTGGAAAGTGAATATGTCAATAACTGATAAAAATGGAAAAACACGATACATACAGATAACAAATGTGTTATATGTACCGGAGTTGGCAAGTAAGGCAAAATCGCCTGAACGCACGGAAATTTGTTCTGGTTTCTACAAGGTCCGTATAGTAAACTACTCCAGATTTAACCTGAATACTATCTAACATAACATTACGTTCAGTCTGCCAAAGAATACACTCCCACAAGATGTGATGTGCGGATTGTTCGTATTCAAGGTCAGCTGTAGAGCATTGACATAAAGGTGTGGCCACAAGCCTAAAGGAAAATAATTTACTCTTAAAGTTGCCATGACCTGTGAGAAATTGGGCAACACAGTGATCCACCTCCAGCCATGTCTTCTCCAGCCGCTCACGAACGGATGGAAAAAACTGGTGGAGGTGTCGGCCCTTGATGGAATATTCCCACCTACATTGCCATTCGCATAAAAGTACCTCCCAGACGTCAGTCTGGGGTTTTAGTAATCTAGAGATCTTAGCACGGTCGCGTTGCGGTAAAAACTCTGGGTCCGTGATCTTTCTAGCGTAGAAGTACATTGCAGCACGCCGCTGCACCTCAAGATCGACTGGGAGAACACCCGCCAGCACCGGTAAGGCTACAGTACTAACCGTCATATACGCCTTGCATAAGAATATCAAAGCCAAACGCTGGTTTTGAAGTAATTTACGTCGTACCGCCCCTATGGTGGCCCTATCGGCCCAGACAGGTGCCCCGTAGCACATACAACCCAAGTAAGTAGCCCCATATATAGTTTTTAGGGTTTGAAATGATAGACCCCAAGTAGCCTTTGATATTCTCGTCAAGGCGTAGAAGTTCTTTTTTGCTTTTTCTCCTACTGTTTTTATATGATCAATAAATGAAAAGTTTCTTTCTAGTAGCATACCGAGGTAGCACACGGATTCTTTCCTTTTAACGGGTACGTTATTAAATTTAATACTAGGCCCGGATTTAAGGTTTCCTTTTAAAATAAGTTGATAGGTTTTATGCGGTGCAAAGGTCAGACGGTTTCGATCGCCCCACTGAGATATTAAACGTAGGCATGTGTCAGCCAAGTTCTCGAGTCCAGCCCGAGTACTTGCCTGAATGAGCAGCAAGCCATCGTCCGCGTAACCGGTTAATGAACAGCCGTACGGGAGCGGAAGCGCGAGGAAATCATCGTAGCCAAAATTCCATATATATGGACCGATAACTGAGCCCTGAGGACATCCCATGGTTAGAGACTTAGTAATGGAATGATGTCCAAGTTTGAGTTTCGCGGAGCCATTTAGAAAGTACGAACAAATCAGATTATAGATGTTTTTGTAGCAACCACGGGTTTTCATTTTAAGTAGTAACATCGGCCACCATGCGTTATCAAAAGCGCCAGAAATGTCGAGAAAGATTCCAACCACGTATTTATGTTCCGATGAGTTGACAATTTTACGGAGAGATAGAGCCGCATCTACAGTGGATTTTCCAATAGTAAAACCGTATTGATTTTTATGAAATTTAGGTCGGTTCGGTAACAAGCGCGGAACAATCAGTCGCTCTAAAAGTTTTCCCAAAGATGGGAGTAGTGTTATGGGCCGGTATGACTTAGGGTCGTCCGAGGGCTTGTCGCCACTCTTTGGAATAATGCGTATAAAGCCTTGTCGCCATATTCGAGGAAAAATACCTTCCGCAATGCATCGGCTATATACTGATAAAATCGCATCGCTCGACGTTTTACACGCTTCTATAATCATTCTATTAGATATTTTATATTCGACTCAGCATATCCGCTCTCGTCGCTAGGCTGATGCAATACTTGTGTGGAGTTGGCTAATTTCCTGTGGTTCGCGTGGTATGTAACATCTCCCTCCCGAAGCTCAGCGACTATTCGAAAGTTGGTTAAGAGTAGCGCTGACAACCTTGGTTTAGCAGTTGCGGTGTGGTTGTTGATCTCGGCATATACCTCGCTACTGTCTATTTCGCCGTTTGCACGTTCCGGTGTTGTTTCCAGTGTGCGCCGGTTCATTTATCTTCTTAGTACGAGCGTGCACCTAATAGTACTAGCTATAGCGGTGTGGTAGTATAGTACACCCCGTGAATGTTGGATTTAGTCAGGGTTAATGGCGTTTCCATAGATGTTTCCTTATTGGCAACATGGGGGCTGCGGAGGCTGACGGAGTTGAGTGTTAGTCTTCTAGCTTCAGAATTGTAGTTGGTTCCGTTATTGAATGGGATGTTCATAATCTTCAGTACTTGTCCTATCAACCGGTCGTCCTTGTTTGCCAGGGTTAGGTCTGGGGTTTGCACATCGCAGCCCTTTCGATGATGAGATAAATTCCTAGCACTGTGCTGTATTGGGTTTTGGTGCAGGACAGGCCAATTTTCGTTGGCACCGGAAAGTTTGCTACATAGTGTCGGTCGTCGAGTGGTTCCACGGCTTCGGTTTCTAATTTCGTGGTGATGAATTGGCAGGACTTGTCGATTTGCTGCTGGGATATGAGGCGGTGAATACAGTCGCCTTGACTTCTGTAGTGTTGATTGATGCTGTTCTCGCAGAGATAGTATTGATTTGACTTCGGGCATTCTGCCTCTTATGTACATAAAATCTTTGTCATGAATTGCCAGGAAAGGATAAGATGGAATTAGCACTTTTTTATCTTTATGGGGAACTATGGATAGCTTGTAAAGATCATAGGTATAGGGAAGGGCTACCGGAAACTTAAATATCAATACTAAATTTCGGCTGTTATAGTAGTAACCTAACATAATTATGTCGAAATATTCCCTAAAACTAGCGTTCAGTATATGTTCTCTGCTATAGAGAGCATTTAATTGTTCTATCATTCTATTAAATGTATCTGACTTAAACATAAGAAAATGTGTGCTTTTAGCACGTATAAATCCTAATAAGTTTTCTAACCTAAGTAATTCTTCAGATAACGTTTCAATATTATCCGCTAGCATCGTTATATAAGGTGTTAAAAAATTAACTGCAAAAAACTTGAGGAGTTGTTTGGAATGATGAAGGCAAGGCGGTTGATCCAAAGCTTGATCTGAAAGCTAAATCAAAAATCATATTATTAGTTGACTCAGTTAACTACATACACATACAAGAGGCACAGACAGCAAAGGAAGTTTGGACAAACTTACAGAAGGCTTTCGATGATAAGGGGTTAACTCGTCGCGTAGGTCTACTCAAAGATCTTATTACAACCACTTTAGATAACTGTCAAGATATAGAAGACTATGTAAACAAGATAATGACGACAGCACATAAACTGCGAAACATCTCTTTTGAAGTAAATGATGAGTGGCTGGGTACTCTCCTTACCTTGCTGGCTTACCTGAAGTGTATAAGCCAATGATAATGGCAATAGAGAGTTCTGGTGTGTCCATTACAGCAGATTCAGTGAAGACTAAGCTCTTACAGGAGATAAAGAGCTCCGAGTCTGTGGCACTATATGCCGGTAGTAAAAATAAGCAGAGAGCGCAAACAAATACACAGAAGGTAACTAAAGGTCCCCGTTGTTACAAGTGTAATAAACATGGTCACATAAGCAAGTACTGTAAAACAAAAAGGAAGGATCAAACTAAGAAGGAAGAAAATGAAAATGGTTACGTCGCAGTATTCTCAGCATCAACTTCAAATGATAAAAATAATTGGTTTATTGACTCCGGAGCATCCATGCACCTAACTATGAGGCAGGACTGGCTGTATGATCCATCACCAGCACCAGTTTCAAGCATCCGTATCGCCAATGATAAAATGCTTGCAGTAAAGGGTTGTGGAAAGTGAATATGTCAATAACTGATAAAAATGGAAAAACACGATACATACAGATAACAAATGTGTTATATGTACCGGAGTTGGCAAGTAATCTTCTCTCAGTGAGTCAACTTATAAAGATCAGTTTCATGATGATGGCTGTAAAAAACTCCAACAACTCAAAGGAAGAAATTTTGTCATGCAAGTTAATAAATAATATGTATTGCTTGAACGCAAATACTGTGACAGCATATGTCAGTAGCTCAGGAGAAAGTGACAGCTACCTGTGGCATCAAAGGATGAGCCATCTCAACTTATCTGATCTTAGCAAATTACCTAACTGTGTAGAAGGTGTCAAGATAAGTGACAATAAATTGAACATGGTATGCGAGTATTGTCAAAAAGGAAAACAGTCAAGACTGCCGTTTCCTAAAGAAGGCTCCCGTGCAAAGAAGCCTTTGGAACTTGTACATTCAGATGTTTGTGGACCATTGGAAGTCAAGTCACTTGGTGGGGCACAATATTTCCTGACATTTGAGGACGATTTTACCGGGAAAGTATTTGTCTATTTTCTTAATAGTAAGTCTGAAGTATTTAGTAAATTTAAAATGTTTAAAGTTCTAGTAGAAAACCAACTTGATTTAAAAATTAAAAGATTAAGAACTGACAATGGTACTGAGTATCTTAGTAATCAATTCAAAGAATATATGCAGAATTCAGGAATAATACATGAAACGTCTAATCCATACACTCCTCAGCAGAATGGATTAGCGGAGCGTATGAACCGCACCCTTATGGAGAGAGCTCGCTGTATGCTAATTAATGCCAATTTTCAGAAAGTCTATTGGGCAGAAGCTGTAGCTACAGCAGCTTATATAAGCGCAAAAGAGATGCCTCAGAGCAATGTTTCATTTGAAAACTACGGACAGCTGCAAACCCTGTTTTATAATGCATAAAATTTTAACATTACCATCTTTATATATTCTTGAGATCGTTATGTTTGTCAGGAACAATCCTAAATTATTTCCACGCATTGCAGATCAATTTCCCAGGAACAGGCGTGATCAGACCCAACTATACAGTATGTCTACGACATATATGCAATAATTGAAACCACAAGTAACACTTGTCCACAGAAGTATAAATAAATTGTTATAAATTTAAAAAAACGTAAATGAAAAAAATTAAGTTTTCAAACAAAATAAATATGAAAATAAATTTAGTAAAAGTAAATCACCCTATTTAGAAAACGTACCTTGACCTCGACTGACCTCGAGAAGTGCGGCAACAATGCTCGCGCGGCGGCGTTTTGATTTATCTTTGCCAATTGCGATGAAATTCACTATGGTTATTTTTCACCCGTTCTTTTTTACTTCGTGATAAGTTGATTACTGAACTAATCTAAATAAATTCTGTCATAGCACAAGATGGATTAAAACTTAAATTTTCTCATGTTCAAAATGTCGACCACGTTTTTGAATGCACAAGTGACATCGCCGAACAATGTTGTCCCGAACCTTGCCCAACAAATTTCGACCAGGATCCGAGTGTTTATTTCACCGTAAAAAACAAGTACAGATAAAATTAAAAACACAATTTACACACACTAAGGTCAAGTACCTACTCAGTGTCTATTTCACTGTAAGAAAATAATTAAACTAATACATACAAGTAAATAACAAAAATCACGTAAAACAATGCGTGTACTTAAGTACCTATCAAATCTTTGCGAAATGCACACACGCTATCCCGGAAGACTCGCGGTGAACTGACAAAATTTACATCCGTACTGGCAAAAAATAAAAGTCATAGGTAAATAGGGTAAACAATGTAATAATTATCTTTTATCGATACTTTTCTACAATTACTTATCTAATAAAGACTTAATACGCAATCAAGGCATTACAATACTAGTACTATTTTTAATAACCGTATTTAACAGTGAAGTGATACCTAGTTAAATTTATTGGACTTTTAAAATAAATTTTAATTTTTGTACGTTTCGACTTACGAAACTACCGTAGGTACTACCTAGATAGTGAGTAATGTAGAAAACGGGTGAGTACGTTTTTTTAATAGGATGTTTCTTCCTAAAATGTAAACATTAATACATTATTTTTTATCTCTAAATCCTCTCAATTATAATTTTTAATCAGAATAGGTAGGTAGGTACATAGTGGTGCTATAATAATTCTAAACTAACCGTGTCCTTTAAAATTAGAACATCTTTTTTGCTAACCGATCATTATTCTCTTCAAAAGACAATGAGAGAAAGCTGATAATATTGTCGATAACTGTGTCCAACCCTACGCGTCGAGCGCGCGCGCAACCCGCTCCCCGCGCCCCTCCTCGCCAAAAGCCGAAGGCCTTTGAAAAAGCCGACACACGCGTGCCGCGTCCTTCTGTACTAAGCCGACAAACGAACCGCACCGCGCCAGCGTGGCAACGTTGCTTTTCAATGTTCAAGGATTCAAGTTCATTGTACTATTAACCTACTGTTGCAATTCTACAGTGTTCAAATTTGCTTTAAATTAAAACTCGACTTTTTGACAAAACTACTGGACCGATTTCGTTACTTTTTTGTATAGCGTTATCAAATACCATAACTAGTATGTGATTTCAAGGATTGCATATACAGGGAAGTACATACCGTATGTCTCCGACATATGTCGGAGACATACGGTATGTACTTCCCTGTAGGACTGCACTTATGCGCAAGAGTGTCTTTCATATGGCTCCAGTTGTTTACAATAAGTTGCCTAAAAGTTGGAAGGAGCTTAATAACGTACAGTTGAAAAGAAAACTTAAGACATATTTAGTAAATAAAGCAAACTACAGCATTAACGAGTTCCTAGAGGAAAGATTTGTGTTGACATAGCATTCGATTTGATAGTATGTTTTAGTAGGATATTGTAATTTTGACATTTTTAGTTATATTTATGATTTGGTGAATTTGACATAAGATTTGCATACTTTTATTTACTCTATTTTACTTTGATTGACATTTATTGTACTGTAACTTTGACATTTAATTAATATTGACATTTTATATAATTTTTAATTCTGTAATCAATTCTATAACATGCACTATATTTGCACGCCATAATACGTGGCAAACATGTCAGAACCTTTTCTTTATTTGTAATCCTGCATGCACGTTTCTTTAGTCTTGTATGTGTACACATGTTTGGGCAAATAAATTTATCTTATCTTATCTTATCTTAAATAGATGTCCAACAAGGTCAATTTCATATGTGACACCTGAAGAGTTATGGTCCGGTAAGAAGCCTAACTTGAAGCATGTACGAATCTTCGGATGTGAGGTTATGGTTCATGCACCTAACACAAAACGTCAGAAACTAGATTCTAAGGCAAGTAAAATGTTTTTTGTTGGTTATTCAGAGACTACTAAGGGTTATCGATTATTAGATACAAAAACAAAGAAAATAATTATTAGTAGAGATGTTGTATTTCTAGAAAACAGTATTATGAGAAAATTTACTACTGTATCACTTACTGATAAAGATTTTACTAATAATTTAACTGATCCAAATACATGTTCTGAGAGTTCAGGGTCACAAAACCCCAAGGAACCTTGTGAGTTAAATGAATCATCAGATGATGATGATGAGTCCTTTTATTCTGATGATGATTCATTATATGTACCTAAAAGAGAAGTAAAGTTGGATCAGATTAGTAATATAACCACACGATCTACAAATAGGAAAAATAAACATGAAACTAATACTTACCTTTGTCAAGGTGGAGATCAGCATGTAGAGGAAATGCCAAAGACTTACCAGGAAGCACTGTCTTCTGCTGAAAAAGAAAAATGGGAAAAGTCTATAAAGGAAGAGCTGAAAGCACATGAAAAGAATGAAACCTGGGAGTTGGTGATGAAACCTGATAAAGTGAAAACCATTGGATGTAAGTGGGTTTTCAGAATTAAAGATGAGAATAATGGCCTACTATATAAGTCACGACTGTGTGCCATGGGATGTTCACAGAAGTATAAAGTGGATTACACAGAGACATTCTCACCAACAGTCAGGTATGATTCTTTAAGAGTAATGCTTTCTAAAGTTTGTCAAGATGATTTGAAAATGATTCAATTTGATATTAAAACGGCTTTTCTCTATGGAAATATAAATGAGGACATTTATATGACTCCACCTGAAGGTTTAAGTATTCAAGAAGGCTTAGTTTGTAAACTTAAAAGGTCCTTATATGGATTAAAGCAAGCATCTAGGTGCTGGAACCAGAAATTTGATTCGGTGTTAAAGAAATTTGGTTTCACTAATAGTCATTCAGATAAGTATGTATACACTGGTGAATTAGATGGAATTAAAGTGTATCTTATCCTGTATGTAGATGATGGGTTAATAATCTCACAAGAACAATATATATTAGATAAAGTAATTGATGATTTGAAGAAAAATTTTGAAATAAAACCTTGTGGACCTAGAAATGTTGTTGGATTAGAAATTAAAAGAGGATAAGATTACATATTCTTACACCAAACTAAGTATATAGAGAAAATAATATGTAAAGGACATTGTTCGGCGTCCATACATCGTTGGCCTAAGAACCAACAGGGAGTTGAATTTACTTTTTGTATTTCAAATAATGTATATATTCGTTTGAAACTAAAATAAAACTACGGACACTTCTGAGAATTCAAAAAAAAACAAAATTATTTCGGATTTTGAGGTTATAATTAAGCCAATAGAAACATACGCTAGGTAGGTAATAATAACGTTTATAGTGAATAGGGATATGGATTTTATCTTGTAGGTAAACGATTCATTACACACTACTAGGTAGTCAGAGCTATTATTTAAAAAAAGCACTGTTATCAAAATCTGTCGTCGAAGTGGACCAGACTCCAGAAGTTTGATTGACAGATGCGCGGTTTTTGAACTCTAGGGTACTGGATATACTCTTCGTTTTCCTGTGACTAAAGAGTAAGCATAGCATTTTACTATGAATACCTACATAAATAAAATCTCTCTTGTTTACTCCACCAAAATCCGGACGCACATCCAGACTCAAGGTTGGAACTGAGAATTTCGAAAATCCCAATAACATTAGGTACCTACTCGACCCAAGGATTGAACCTAGGACGATTAGCAGCCGCGCTTACGGCTATCAGACCGTAAAAGCAGCAACCAAGAGAAAGTGAAGAGCGTTTGCTAGAATTCAGAAATATAATAATATTGGATAATTATTAATAGAATAGAACAAGAATGTTTGCTTCAGAAAATGTTTATTTAGTACATTATGTCATCTGTCATCAAGAGGATGGTCTATATTTTCTACTAAAAAATCATCCAAAAACTGTGCAGGGGGGTCGATCATAGAGTTTTGATGTCTTGCCCAGCTCAAGTACCATATTATTGTCATTACATGGGCGCAGCAACCAACAGTTCTGCGCCCAACAATACAGTTGCAACAGTACTGTTTAATGGCATCTCTACCAATTTGGCTAGCGTCTATTAAAATATATACAAAATATGTTTTTTGGCTTATGTGGCGGCTACGTATTTTGCCACGAAGTAGCCACGTATTTTCTGCATTTGTTATTTGCAATTCGCGTAGTAACTCCAAGTCGACCTCCCTGCATACTTCAATAATATATGAACCGTCTTGTCTCACATGCTCACCATAGTATGATCGAGCCTGTTTTATTTGATATATTCCTAGTGGTATCAAAACTAAATCATTATAATCCATTTGTGGAAAGCTTTCAACATTACCTCTTTCTACAGTTATACTGTGAAACTGTGCCCGTCTCCTGTTTAAATGATTTTGATCCACAAAATCTGCCAAAGAATTATTTGTAAGCATCTTTTCTTGAATTATAGATATTATTACCCTTGCATCATCTCTGTCAACCAAAACAGGGTGAAATCTATTTATTAGGGCTGCTGCGACCTTGAAATCAATCATTAAATGTTTTGAGGCTTTGTTGAAATATTCTTGTCGCAGCAACTTAAAGTCCCGATTGAAGCGCCCATTGACTACCTCTACGACCCAACGACATAATGTCACTTTGCGGGATTCATTCGCATTTTCTGTCGTTAATTGGTATTCATCTTGTTGAAGTGACAGAGGGTAATGCACAGAGTAATTTAGACTTTCCAATAGGGAGATACTGTCCCGAAAGCCTCTATCCAAAATAAATACATCACCTTCTCTAAAATATTGTCTTAAAGGATAAGACGCATTTCTAAATTGGTCTGATAAAATATCGGCATCTGATTTTGTGGCAGGATACGGGCCCAGTACGTCGATTATGTGGCCATCGCAACATACTATTAGGAATGGTTTGACAAGATTTCTATATTTATGAAGCGAATAAGTTTTCTTCTGATATGAGTAATTGCTGCTTTTTTGCACATAAATATAGGTTCCATCCATTATTATAATGGCTTTTCGTTCCTCAACGTTGCTTCCAAGGTTTCCAAACAATGAGTTTGGAATATATAAATTCCGTTCTACAACTCCTTCCCTTGAAATGTGCTCCAAGCCCAGATGTTGTGGCACAAAGTGTGCAACCATTACATCTCTTGCTTTTTTGATGTATCTGGTCAGGGTGGTTCTGCTTATATTTAATAAAGTCGAAATCCTTTCATCGGAGTCTCCTGAACGAAGTTTCAATAAGTAAGCTCCTAGTGCAATGGCACGCTTATGAAAATCAGGCAACTCGGATTCTAATTCTCTGAATTGTTCTTTTGTGCGTCCCAGCCAATACCACACCATATTGTCTTCCATTTGTTCAATGTTCTCAAAATCTAAAGAGTTTTTATCATTTCTGAGTAGCTCACAAAAATCCTCTATGTGAGCAGCTGTAAAACTATGCAGGGTATTTTCAGCCTCATATAAAAGTGACCACAATTGGCTTTGAAGATGATAACTGCATATCCTACAATTTGGTGGTATATAATATTTGTGGTCACTAAAGAGTCTCACTCTGACTGTAAATGGAATTGATTGCTGTGAGGTACTGTGACAAGCTGGAAATAAGCACCGAGAATGAGTTTCAGGTGCCCTTGAATAGTTTGGTAAACTAATTCTTTCAGGTCCTTGAGGAACTTGGATATTTGCTGTAACTGCATCTGTATGAACAGCTGCTTCGGCTCTTTGAAAGCATCTGTGACAAATCACATCTGACGGTTGAATCTGAAAAAATTATATAATTGTTATACACTGATATTACACAGATAATCAATCGGATTGCATAATTATATCAAATCAAATCAAATCAAATCAAATCAAAATGTTTATTTGCAAGAAATACATTGTTTACAAGGAAAGTTCTTATAACCTAAAAGTCACTGTATTCTGCCTGCAAGCAAGCGTGCAAATTATTTATATTTATGTCATTCTCCATGCAATTATATTATTAATATTATAATTATACAGCTTTCATAAATTCGATTATCTTAATTATTGTATACAGATTTATCGTCAACATTCCTTTTTATTAGATAGTTAATTAAAATATTACATTTTATTACCTACTTCCATAAATTCCCTAATACTGTAGAAACAGTTATTTTGTAACCACTCTGTCAATTTTGTTTTAAATATATTACCCTGTAAAAATTTCAGTTCATTTGGGATGTTATTATAAATCAAAACACACATATTATATACATTTTTCTTATAAATATCTTTGTGACTGGGTGGTTGATACAATAAGTTGTTGAATTTAGCCCTTTTTTGCCTTGGCAAAACCTCACTACGTTGCTTAAAGTAATGCATGTGCTTCTTTGTAAAAATGCAGATGTCTTTTATATACATACAGGGCAATGGAAGAATTTTATATTTTTGAAATAAAGGTTTACAGCTGTCTAAAAACCACGCCTTGTTTATAACTCGTATGCACCGTTTTTGAAGTTTAAAAACTCTGTCGGTGTCGGTCGAGTTGCCCCACATTATTACTCCATAGCTTAGCACAGATGACACATAACCATGGTAAGCTGACAGAGCAGCTTCTACAGATACATTTTGTCTTAGCTTTTTTAAAGCAAACACAAACCTGTCTAGTTTCTGACAAATATGTTCCACATGACTTTTCCAGTTAAGATGGTTATCCACAATAAGTCCTAAAAATTTTTGTTCATTTACTTGTTGTACTTTTCCGTTTTTACAAATAATGTCTAAAGGCATTTTTTTGGAATTATAAGAGTTAAATTGAATTACTTTCGTTTTATTTACGTTTATATTTAAATTATTATCTTCCATCCAACTTATGATGTCTGATAAGGTCTTTTCTATAACTGATTTGTATTCATTTTTATCTTGACATTTTATAATAAGTGTAGTATCATCTGCAAATAGGACACATTTCTGCAAAGTAGTTTCTGGAAGATCATTTATATAAAGTAAGAAAAGTAATGGGCCGAGAATGCTACCTTGAGGCACACCACAGTTATTTGTTAATGCAGTAGATGTGAACTTTTCCTTGGAATATGATTTGTCATTACTCTTTACGACTTTGGAAATTTCTGTACACTGTTTTCTGTTTTTCAGAAAACTAGATATCCATTCATATGCTTTGCCCCTAATGCCATAGAACTCTAACTTGTTTAAAAGCTTCGAATGATTTACAAAATCAAAAGCTTTGCTCATATCCAAAAATAGAGACACCACTGGATTGCCATTATTTATGCTTTCTGTCACAAGTTTAATTAAGTCGAAAACTGCAAGAGCAGTTGAACTACCTTTACGAAAGCCAAACTGCTCTTTGCACAAAACGTTATGTGTACTAAGAAAATTATTAAATCTGGTAAGCATTGCCTTCTCAAAAATTTTTGATAAAATGGGTACTATGGTGATCGGCCGATAGTTATTGGGGTCTGACTTATTTCCCTTTTTAAATAGCGGTTTCACAATAGACATTTTAAGCTGATCAGGAAAAACACCTTCTACAAAAGATAAATTTATAACGTGTGCTGTATAATTTATAACGTATGCTTGTATCTAAATGAACATAGTGATACAAGTCTTTTACCTCTCGTGGGTGAATCCAGTTTTGCACAACATTTAAGATGTGCTGGTTCTGCTCGCTTTGAACAATGGTGTGTCGCAGTTGTGCCACGGAGTGACCACATTTTATGCACACATTTTGATGGCCTACTAACACTGCAGGATCTTCCAAGACTATTGGTGTATCATTATAAAATATTGTGTGGCATGCATCACATATGTAGTCAGTGGCGCTCACCTGTAATATAATGTATTATTTAGTCTTATTTAAGTGAGAGGAAGCATTACTTTATTTTATATGTACTAATAAATAAGAGAACCTCTGGGTAACCTCTGTGTAAGAGGATTCCGGGTGAAACTCGCTTCCATCTTCGGCCTAATCATCACTTTCCATCAGGTGAGATTTGGGCCAAGAGTTTCCCCGTTTCGCACAAAAAAAAAAGAACATCATATAAGAAAACACTTACCTCTTGTGGTGCAACTCGTTGCTGTATTTGTGGCAGGATTGTTTCAGTGTTTAAAATGTGTCGAGTCAATCTCGTTAAATCAATGCGGCAATTTGCACATCTTAATGGATTGCTGGTAATTGAGGTAGCTGATGACGAAGTTGACGGTATTGAATAATGCTTGGCAGCACGATCAGCCCTCTGCCAGCAAGGATGGCAAATATAGTGTGACGCACGAACCTGAAAAATGAATACACCATTTTACACAAATTCAAATTCATTATTTCAGACAAATAAAATATGAACTAAACACAATTGTTGCAGTGGTTGAGTGATTGGCTGTTGTGTTACTAGTAGCAGGTTTTATTCCTGCATGGTATAAATATTTCTATATACTTAAGATAAAATTATGTTCCATGTTAGGTGTATATGCATGTACTATGATTATCTGTCCGAAACTGCACCTGCGGACCACAGCATGAGTTTGTTAAAAAACAAAAATTAGTTACCTGCAATGGCAGAAGTCTTTCCAAGATGATGTTTCTAATATTCACATGTTGTAGTGTCTGTCCTCAATGCATTTACTTGATGAGAACGTGCACGATGTGGCAATATCACATGACACAGAGCACATTCTTTACCAATGTGACTTACATTTGGAGTGCTTGCTGTAGCCCTGGCTTCCGACCAACATTATGTACAAATAAGATCGTGACTTTGAACCTGTAAAAAGTTAGGAATTACTAAACAGTCACCACTAGTCATCAACACAATAATGCTCCCACAGTCTGGCTCACTCTCTGAGTGTCATTAGGCCTCTGCTGGATCAGTGCACGATAATTTAATATGTTAACAGTCAGCATCTTTGTGAAAAGAAATCAGTCGAGAAAAAGAGAGATTTTGCTTACCAAACG
Source organism: Ceramica pisi (assembly GCA_963859965.1). Classification (NCBI taxonomy): domain Eukaryota; kingdom Metazoa; phylum Arthropoda; class Insecta; order Lepidoptera; family Noctuidae; genus Ceramica; species Ceramica pisi. Next base: position 8,540,715 of record OY982528.1, on the reverse strand, counting down.
AGGAGCAGTCCATTGCTGTATACAATGAAGAATTTGCTCATCTTCTAATGCCATGGAACCAGAAGCTGATCCGCAGTTAACGCAAAATACAGAAACACTTTCCAATTCCATGTTAGCTTCGCAAACTCGTAAAGTCCGTTTATTAAATGCCGGGTCGTCGTTCTTAGTAGGTCCGTATCAAACAATTATCAGCCAGAGGTCTATATTACAAGAGGAAATCACAGTCCATTGTTCACGCCAAGTTGTTAGAATATGAAATCCGAAAAGAATACTATGAAAATGCAAACTAATACGCGCAACCAACGCAAAACCGCACTGTAAACGCAGATCGAAAACAGGATGCGCGCGCCGTGCGAGTGACATTACTTGACAATCAAATTGTCCTATAGTATAATGTACTCTGTGAATCAAATCATCAAATCTCAATTTTATTGTTGTATTGACTTGACAATCGACGGTTAGTGTCGATCTTGCTGGCACAGATTAGAATAAATATGTATTTTAGTTTTTTTTTTTTTATAGATTAGAATATATAATAGCTAGCTTTTCTTTCAATTGCTTTCACACAGACTACATAGAGATACTACGTATTGCTTTCATCTACTTGTAACTAAAAACCTTATTCATAGATGAAGCGCTGAGAATTGCCGCGCCGCTTGTCTGTGTCAAACTAATTATGAGCGCCGTTACAAAGACTTGGCTGTATGAGCTACGATACCTTCACCTATTAAAAATATGAAATTGAACCAAAAATAATAACACTGGGGATTAGGACGGAAGTGAATTACTTATTATAATGTTTTCGAAATTATGAAGTGTCCGTTCTATTAAAATGATTGTAATGGAAATTATAATAAAAACTAGTAATTATTGTAAAGGTTTCATGCGTGTTGATTCATAGGCCATTTTTAACAATGTCCTTTTATATGAGTAATGCAAATGGAAACAGTATACCAGTAGACATAAATACAAAGCTTGAGAAGAAAAATGCAGAGTTGAACAAGAAAATACCCTATAGAGAGGCAGTTGGTTCCTTAATGCATTTGGCTATTGTAAGTAGACCAGACATTATGTATGGTGTTAGCTTAGTGGGCAGGTATTTAGATAGTTATGATGATAGTCACTGGAAAGCAGTTAAAAGGATTATCAAATACCTAAAAGACACAAAAGAACATGGTCTATACTTCACTCCTAAACAACCAAATATAGTGGAAAGCTATAGTGATGCAGATTATGCAAATGATACAGAAACAAGACGTTCAATGACGGGATATGTTTTTATTAAAAATGGCGCCGCTCTAACATGGGCCAGTCAGCGTCAACAAAGCATAGCATTATCGACAACAGAGGCTGAATTTATGGCTGCCTGTAGTGCTACTAAAGAAGCCATTTGGTTGAAAAAGCTGTTGTTAGACATAGATAAATATAACCAGGTATCTTTAAGTTTAAATATAGATAATCTGAGTGCAATTTCTGTCATAAAAAATGAAAATTATCATAAACGTTGTAAACACATTGATATAAAATATAAGTTTGTAAAAGAAAAATATGAGGAAAAACTTATTGATTTAAAGTATATAAATACTAATGAACAATGTGCTGATATATTAACTAAACCTTTGTGTAAAACTAAATTTCAATATTTAAGAAATAAATAAGGTATCTGTAAACTGTAACAATAATATTGTATTATTATTCATAAGCTCAAGTATTGTTGAAAGTCATTGTAAACTAGTGTGTTAAACGTGGTTAAACATAATTAATATCTAAGTTGTTTTGAAATGTTCATGCTTGTTTTCTTATGTTATATTGAAAGTTATATTCAGATATTAAACATAAATAAATTTATGTTAGTGTAACTTGAGGATGTAAAAAACTGGAATAATTACCTAATTTTATAAATTACCAAGTAAGTTGTGCTTTGTTAATTAATGTAAGTGAGAATGTTGCAATTTGGAGAGAGTGTTGAAGTATATTTGAAATTCCCGCGTTTCACATTAATGTCACTTTTGACAATTAGAATTTTTAACCTGTGCTGCATCGCTCTCTCTGCTCGAATATCGTTGCTGTAAAGGACTTTATTTTCAAAAGTGAGAAATAAAACAAAAGTAATAAGTTATTAACTGTTTTATTTCAACAATTACAAATAAAAAATAATCACGATTTTTTTTTTTCTAAATAACGATTCGTTTCAAAGATATGAAATATTTTCACTACGCACAAAATTATTGAATATGCGCACTGTACACCTTGTAGGGCGCCGCCGCTGCCCGCGCCGCTGTCGCTGCGCGGCCGCGCGCTCTGCTTTCGTTCACCCCTGCGAATCCTGCGATAGCGCAAATTCGTAGACAGCTGATTCTAATTTTCCCATCACATTTTTCAGACTTTGGACGGGCAATTCATCGAATTACAAATAGCTTATTTTATTGGCCATATTAATGAATTACTGTTTTAAATTAAGTAAGTTCGATAAGTTGGTATGTTTAAAAATTTGAATCAACCTATTTACAATCATTTAAAAATTATTTAAAACAAGTCTTAATTTTTACTTTATTTACAAAAGGTGCTGAAAATGTCCACCACTTTGTCCAATGCACAAGTGAGCACGACGTACTACATTGGATTGCACTGCGATTAATGTGTCTCTGTGACTTTTAATTAAATCGAATGCACTAATTATGCGGGTCTTTAATTCGTCCACGTTTCGAATATTGTTACCAGTGTGTCCATACACCAAGTCTTTTACACGTCCCCAAAGATAAAAGTCGAGAGGCGTGACATCGGGAGAGCGAGGTGGCCAAGCAATAGGCCCACCGCGGCCTATCCAGTGGTTGGGATAGGTAGCATCCAGGTACGCACGGGCTTCTCGGTGATAGTGTGCAGGCGCTCCATCTTGCTGGAAGAAGTGGTCCCTTATTTCCGCAACAGGAACATCTTCCAGCATCTCTTGCACAGACTCGAGCAGCTGCAGATATGTTTCGCCGTTAAGGCGTTCTAAGAAGACGGGTCCGAGTACCGTCTGCCCTATAATTCCAGCCCACACGTTCCCTGAGAACCGGTGCTAAAAATGGTCAGGGACCACAGCTCGCGGGTTTTCGTACGACCACCAGTGAGCATTGTGGATATTGAATAAACCCACTCTACTAAAAGTGGACTCGTCTGTCCATAAAATTTTGCGACCAGGTTCTTCCACCAGCCACCTACAGAATCGTAGCCGTGGTTCGTAATCTGTGGGTATTAGTTCCTGTACTCTTAGAAAGTGGTACGGATGTTGGCCTTCTTCATCCAGCACATTCCACGCAGTAACGTGACTTATACCTAAGTCCCGGCCTACGTCACGTGTGCTCGCGTGTGGATTTTCATTGAAATAGTCCAACACTCGATCTTCAATGTGACCGGCGAGCCGTGGCCTGCCGGCATCTGCTTGACGAGGACGAAACTGGCCATAGTCGAGTAAGCGCTGGTAGACCCCCAGGATGGTTTGGATAGCAGGCACTCGTCGTTGGTCACCATACAGTTCACGGTACCGGTTACGTGCCGCGGATAAACTTTCACCGGTCATGATATAGCACACCACCATACTAAATACTCCCGATTAGAATATGTAAACGGCATTATTTATACGAGGCTGCGCGAGCGCGCGTAAGTAGCGAGATGACACAGGGCAGCGTACCCGTACCGCGCGACAGATATCGGACGACTAAAGTGGGCGGGGAAGGCTAGCGGGAGCTGCGGGAAGGGGTGGCGAGCCGCGTTGCTATGGCGACGAGCCGCGAGCGCAGTCCTGCGTACGGTGCACATAAAAATGTTATACTGAATTGTTTTTTTATGTGAAAAACTAAAAAGGCTTGAAAAAAAAATTTTTTTTTTTGAATATATTTGTTTTTTGATACCGAGTAAGTACACGAAATTCTTGCAGTTAATTTTTTAACACCTTATATACTGGGCCAGATGGGCATACTTGACGATATCTTTTTCATGTCGCAAGTCGCTAATCATGATCTCATTTACAGTCTCCTTAACTTTGTTCTGATTCTGGACCAATTTGTTAAGAATATTCGAGTTTTCAGACATCCAATGTTTATTTAAACTAACGCGATTATTTAATTCCGTGACCATTTTATTCTCATTTTCCTGCAGAGTTTTAATTGCACTATCGTAACGAATAGCGTCTGTATAGTCCAAATTTCCTGGAGATGCTTTTAACAACTGAACCTAACCTATCAATTAGACCTCTCCTCTTGACGCGATTAGGCTGGAACAACTGGTCAGATAGCTGCGTTATTTCATCTGCTTTATTTCATTATAGAGATATTCTATATGTGGCATATATAATGACAGGGTTCTAATGTGAAATTCAGGTGGAATATTATCTAACTGTTTTCTTACTAAATCTATATTGCTACGAATACCGTCTAGATTAACCGGTTGGATAAACGAGTGGTAATGGGAGATAACTTTCGTTTTTCCTAGCATAAAAGGCAAGATGCCTGGTCCATTTTCCAGACTATTCACGTTATGTCTTCCGCTTGCGTTAGGCTCAGAGCCAGGAGGGCAATCCTGTAGCAAAAGGTTGGTGTTAGGGACTCGTTTCAGGCGGGACTTAGCGATGGTTCCACGTTTGTTTTTAGTGTATATGTGGATCGGTAAGTCCGCCAATACTGTATCGCGTGTGAATCTGGGGGCCAGTTTTTGTCGACTAGCCATTGGGTTCCGTACAAAATTTGTTGATCCACAGGGTATAGCTGTTCGGTTTCCCTGTTCTTGTTAATATTCTCGGTAATCCTTGTGCGATCTGTTACGGTTTCCCAATGCTAGGGAAAACCCTAAATTAACAGTATTAATTGATTACTTAGATTTCTCTAAATTGCATTGTCATCATTTTAAGGACAGCACTGCATCCCGCTCCCGTGGCGCTTCAGTCTCATTCCAATCGCTGAACCGGTACCATCTCTGTATCCATATCGTTGTGTCTGCCAGTTCCAATTTAGTTTAGCCCAATTTGTATCGAGGTCAAACCCCTAATTAAAACTATTTCTTTAGTTTATCCAAAAGTGTTTTTTTTTAAACCTGGTTTTCGGGGTCCCGTATAACAGAGAGATGAATCATTAATCATCTCGAAGAGTCTTTGCATTTTGTTACGATGTTCTTGTGTATATGATTGTAGTATATTTTCTGACAGATTTATATCTAACGGATCCCGGGGGTCTAAATGGCCAGTAATTATATCTAAAGGCCTGCACTTGGTGAAACTGTGAAAAGAGCTATTATAACCCAGAATTGCATATGGCATTCAACTCATAGCGGAGTCCCCGCGATGCTCCAATTTTAAAATACGTAGTTGCTCTAAAAGTGTGGAATGTAGCCTTTCCACCATGCCGTTTTCATTTGGTGTACATGCTGAGGTTTTGTGGTGTTGAATTTTATGTATTTTAACGAACTCCGAGAATAGTTGGTTCGTAAATTCCGGGCCTCTGTCCGTGACGATAGTTAAGGGGAATCCATGGTGCGTACCGAATGTTAAAAGAGCTTGTACGACGCTAACCGCTGTTGCGTCTTTTAGGTGGTAAGCTTGGGCATATTTTGAAAATGTATCAATGATTGTGAGATATTTTTGCGTTTCAACACTGAGTAAATCAAGGTGTACTATTTCGAACGGTTTGGATGGAGGTGGTACAATATTAAACCTTTGTTTGATGGGGTTCCTATCGTACTTGGCCTGACCACATACGTCACACTCATTTATATATTTCGTGATGTGTTCCTTCATTTTTGGCCAGTAATATTTATTAGATAAAGACAGATAACAATCATTAATTCCACGGTGATTCGATTTACCTTCGTGATAACTGCGAATGATCGCCAGTTGCTTTAGATAATCTTTGACATTTTGTAACTCTGCCTATGTTAGGACTAAATCCATAGATGAGCTTTTAAATTTATTCTGAATAATGGAAATGATTTTGTACAGGTATTCTCATTAATCCCCCATTAGCAATCTAATGGGGGATTAATGAGAATACCGGTCTTTACCTTTTTTTTTTTTTTTTTAGGGATGGGAAATCATCCAATGACTCCTCCCGCTCTGGGTGTAGCGGGAGGGAGTGTCAGACTTCTACTGACTAAAACCCATCCATGTTCCTTCATTGCCCTTTGTGTTCCGGAGCCACGGTGTCTCTTGCGAATAATCCCGCGACACCGGCAGGCGTCGGCCCTTTCGGGCCCCTCTGTGTTGCTGACTCTTTTTGAGGCGCGCGTGGAACACTAACGCGCCGTCGACACGGCCTGTCGTCACTAGACGGACGGACGGCGAGCCACCCATAGCTCGCCGTCCACAGGCCCGCGCCTACGGTGGCCGGAGGTCACCAGGTGGCCCCCGACGCCCGCGGCGTCCACCACGGCGGCCAGGACGAGAGAGTCTCCTCTCTGGCTCCGCCACCTCCTTCGCTAGCATGACTGCTTCGCAGAAGGAGGCAACGGCGTCCCATTCCGTCTCGCTCCGGACCATGGCTTGGACCAGGGCCGGACGCGAGAGGTCGCCGCCAATCGCCGTTTCGAGGACACGGCGGTGCGCCGCCCAAGCGGGGCACACCTGCACAGTGTGCTCTACCGTGTCCTCCGGTCTCATACTACCTGCTGGATTTTATACTTCCTCGTCTCTTTTGCCGCCCCGGGCCCGCCGCGCCAACTTCATGTCAATCGAAAACAACCAACGAACACGCATAGACGTGTCCCGTAAAAGTTAGGAGGTAATGCCATAAAATGGACACGATTTTTAACTTGAGAGATATTTTCACACTTCAATTTGCAACAAAAAATGCGCTTAGATTTCACAAAAACATGTCAATAACGCTTTTATATTCAAAACGATAAAAAAGTGAATTTCGTGAAAATTGTTAGTTAGGAGTAATTGGCACTTCGCCGTTGCCCGGTGTTTCTCGGAGTTCATTGGGATCCATGGACGAATCAAAAGTGCCTTACCGAAGAAAAAATTCCCGGACTTGCAGACAAAATCTGCCATTTGCTGTGGACTCTGGAGCTCCCTGGACGTTGCCGACTCAATTTTGCCAGCTTTGCGGTTCCAAAAGGAAGACTCAAATTTCGAGCGCTTCTGAACCTACTGAACGAAATCTTGCAGTCGGAACACAGGTACACACTACACATCTTACCTCGTGCTGCCATAGACAATCTGATATGGTGACGCCAGAATTGTCATCTTCCGTCGGCCATACACATGCCGCCTCCTTCTCGTTTCCTCACAACAGATGCGTCGGACATCCGTTGGAGAGCTCGCCTGGACAATCTCTCTCTCTCGAGTCTATGGTCAGAAGCCGAGAAAGATCTTCATTGCAACCAAAAGGAGATGTTAGCAATCCTAAAAATTAAAAGCTAAGTAGATCTAGAGGTAAGGGCGCGAATTGGGAATTCTTTAGCTCACTTTTTGCTTGTCATGCCAAAGACTTCACTCGCGATGGACTGTCAGCTGAGGAAAGTGCTGAGATAATGTCAGACACCTGCACTTGCTGACATTGCTATTGGTCGTGCATCTATGACCAATACTCGTAGATGTGATTGGTGGAGTGACTACCTGTACCTTGTTGAACAACGTAAAAGCTATCGCAGAGCGCGTAGACAGCTTAATAAGCTGAAAAAACGTAAAATTACCGGAGACCTCCTTAATCTTGCTTTAAGTACTTTTAGAGTTGCCAAGTCTCGCTACAGAGCATCGGTTGAAAAATCGTAAGGGTAATTTACTTAGGAAAATTGTTGATAAACTTGATAAGGAAGGTCCGTGGTCTCCTTTGTATCACGAGTTTAAGGCTAATAGATCGTTCGACCTTGCATACGTTCAGAACATTAAAGTAAATAATAAACATACTATCGGCATTGAACATACAACTGATGTTCTGCTTAATTTTCTTATACCAGACGATTCATCAGTAAATGATAATGAATACCATCAGCAGATCAGAGCGTGGGCCGCGGTACCACCTGAATCACCAGAGTCAGACCTTCCGTCCACTGACGAATTCATAAACGTTGTCAAGAGACTACCTCTCAACAAGTCATCCGGTGAAGATAAAATATCTAATAGAATTATTATAGAAGCGTGTAAAACAGCGAGGGACGCGATTTTACCAGTGGTTGAGCGATTGACTGCTGCGCAGCCTGTCGCGGGTACGATTCCCGCACGGACCAAATATTTGTACGACCTACAAGTATTCGTTCAGAGTCTGGGTGTTTTTCTATCTATAATGTGTATGTATTTACAAAAAAAAAAAATGTGTATAAGTAGTTTATTAGCCATCTCGTTACCATAACACAAGCATTATGTTGCTTAGCTTGGGACTATATGGCGTTGTGTGAAATGTCCAAGGATATTATTATTATAACCGATAACCGATTACCTTACCTTAGTATATAACCGATGCATTGCGGAAGGTATTTTTCCTCGAATATGGCGACAAGGCTTTATACGAATTATTCCGAAGAGTGGCGATAAGCCCCCAGACGACCCTATCGTACCGGCCCAAAACACTACTCCCATCTTTTAGTCTAGTCGACAAGTTGAAAATGGTACAAAACAGAGATACTGCTCTTAAAATTATGTGCGATAGCTCATTGGTTCCGGAATGACGCCTAGAAAAATGTGCCAAAAGCGTATACTCGTATTAGCACATAAAAAATAGCAAAAGTTATAAACAAAAAAAGATGAAAAAAAATGGCATTTAGTTTTTTGCCCAAATTTCATAAAATGTTAATATTTAAGAAATTTCAAAAATAGAGCCTGAAAGAGGAGGAACTTTCCAATAAAAAACTTCTCCTCCCGGAACTCTATCTCCATTATTTATAACTTTAATTTAACGCTGAACGCATTCTGTATCGTCATACACGCACACTATTCTGTTGGGTGATTTCAATATAAATTTTTTGAATAAAACAGACACGTTCCGCGCCTCGCAATTCACGTACACAGACAAAAGCGTTTGTTGTGAGGGAGTCAGCTGACTCGTCCGCTTGTTCACCCGCGGTTGCGGTTCCGTGCTGCGCGTACTGCAATGATAACTCTCATGTTCATTTGTACCACTGCGCTAAGTATAAATCCGCGTTGACTCCTAGAACAAGGTTCGAGTTTATTAATAATAAACTCGAACCTAGGAGTTTATTAATAATAAACTCGAACCTTGTTCTAGGAGTCAACGCGGATTTATACTTAGCGCAACTAACAGAATAGTGTGCGTGCATGACGATACAGAATTTATTGAACTGGTAAGCGCGTCCAGAAATAAGTCGACATCCATCCATGGTGGTCTATACGCAGTGTCGACAGCGATTTTGACACCATTTGCGTTCAGAAGTAGCCACATTTGCTCAACTACCTCATGGAGAGGGTCAACCGAGTGCGCATGGGTACGCACCTTTATTCCGCGCTTCACGTAAAACCCAACGCCCCCACGTAAAACACGTGCCGCACCCGGTACCCGGGCGGGTGTTTATTTTAAATGTTATACTGACCCGAATTTATAATTAGTAAAATTAAGATTAATCATGTATAAACATTACAATTTTACAAAAAGTATTTTAGTCTAGAAATAAATAAATATGAATACATTGAACGCATTTTAAAATCCCACTGACGTATGACGTTACCATGGAAACTATTGACATTTGACAATAACCAATGCTATTATCAAATCCATCGAAGTATTTCATATATTATGCTTAATGTAACATTTCACTTTAGGTACCAAGGACGAAAGAAGAATGGGTCAACATACAAACAGGATTTGCAACAAGATGGCAGTTTCCTTCATGTGTCGGAGCTTTGGATGGCACAGGATCAGATTTTTTCAACTATAAAAACACATTTAGTATTGTTTTTTAGGATGTGTTGATTATGACTATTGTTTTACATATCGACGCAACAAAGCAATATTGTCGTATCTCGAAAAATGTAACTTTACACCAGAGTACACTCGTAAACTAGCTGAATCAAAGAGGGCATTTTTGGAACACGTGTTTCTTATTATGAAAATCAGATGCAGCTAATGTTAGCAATCTAAAGTTAGTCTATCATGCATTTAATAATAGTTACAGCAATTGGTTCGATTTCAAGCTGCAATATTGATGTATCTTGGTAGTTGGCACGTATGGCGCAACGAAATAGCTTTAAGGCCGGGTCACACCGGATGCGTAGCGTGACATGTCGTGCGACGTGACGTGCGTATGCGCGTGCGAGCCCTGTCACACCGGCCAAGACCGGCGCCGCACATGTCGCGCGCGCACGCAACGCGTCGCGCAGGTAACTGCTGCACGCGCGTGCGACCCACCTTGTGAGCAGCCATATTTAGTTGAGAGCATTTGGCGAAAATATGTTAGACAACAGCAGTTCTTCTGATGAAGAAGAGTTATTGCTGCTACTATGCCAAGAATCTTCTGCTGCTACAAAGAGACTTTGGGTCCATATTAATAATAGAAGAGAGGAATGCAGTGCATATCATAAACTATGCGAAATATTTTTATAAGTTTTTCCTCTAAAATTGTCTCCATTGCGAAAAAAAACACTCGTAAACTGTATTCTGTTTGTAAATAAATACAACCTGCCGTGCGTGCGCACGTGCAGCAATGACCGATGCGTGTGCGTGCGTGCCCGGTCTGGCATCTAACAGGGAGCGCCATACAACGTCATCACTGCAGGCGTGTGTGCGACGTTGCCGTTCCGCTACACACGCGCGCGGACTCAGTTTGTGAGTAGATGCGGCTCTTCGTGCGTGGGTCACGGACGTGCAAACGTCACGCATATGGTCTGGCATCTTTCTTACAGTTTCATACATTACAACTGGTGCGTGCACGCGTTATGTCACGCCACGCATCTGGTGTGCTTCGCCCTTTAAGGCTCGAGCAGACCGGATGCGTATGCGTGACTACGACGTAACCACGTCGCAGTCATGTGCGTGGTTACGGCGTAATCCGATGTCACACCGGGTTACGTACACGTCTACGCTTACGCTTACACCATCGAGCTGAGTACGCAATGCAGGCCCGTTGCATGCCCGGCTGCGGCACCATATTGTATTTTACAGTTTTCAAAGCTTATGTTGTGCACGATGTCTGACGAAGATTGGGTATATGGACCTAGTAGTTCATCTGACGAGGAAGAAGCAATATTACTACTATTCTGCCAGAATCCTTCTGTGAGTGCAAAAAGAAAATAGGTCCATGATATAAATAAAAGAAGAGAAACACATAGTGAATATCATAACCTTTGCCGTGAACTCGAATCGTATGAGGATCGCTTTTACTTATATTTCCACATGTCAAGAAGTTCTTTTGAAGAATTGCATGATTTAGTGAAACCACATATATTTAAACTGGACACCAACTACAGAAAGGCGGTTGCAACAAGAGAAAGACTAGCAATTTTTTTAAGGTAAATTTACTTTTTCATTTTAAAATCAAATAACAAATTGTTAGATAAAACCAAATAAGATACAAAATAATATGATCATTTGCTCAACCTTCATGCGACTCATTCGAATTGTGATTCGTTAGATCTATAGCCAGAGCGACGTCGTTATCTTGAGGTGGTTCGTGAGAAGTTTCTTCCGCTATCAACACAGGTTGCATCGGTTGTTGTATAAGCTCTTCTGTTATTAAAATGGTTTCAGTAGATCCATCAGATAAAACAGAATAAGCAGGCGATAGGTACATTAGCGACGATGGTTGTTGGCTGGTCATTTGGTTTCGTCCTTCATTTGTTGAATTATTTTCAAATTCTTCCAATTCAGCATCAGCAAACAATTTTGCTAATGCTACTTTTATTTTACCTTGATTTCGTACTGATAATTTTTTAAACGATTTTGCATAGCTCATGAACAAGTAGTCAGCGTCATCCCATTCCCTTTTCTTATTATTTTTAAGATAATCAAGGACTCTATCGGTGTTCTCTCCCAAATTACGGCTGTCAGTCTTTGTTTCGTTGTACGTGACGCTGGTGACGGCGATGGCTGTAAAATAGTTGGAGACGGTTGCTGCAATTGTGTTGAAGAAGGTAAATCAAGTGTTTCTAATATTGATTGTGAAGAGTCATCAACTTCAGGTTCAGGATACAGCCACGATGGTCCAGGTTGCGGGGAAGGCGGTGAGGGCATTAGTGCAGGCGGTGACTGTCTTGGTGTAGGCGGCGACTGTCTTCCTACTGGCAATGATTGTTTTGGTAAATAAGATGGTGACAGTGGCGCATCGGAACTTGGTTGCGGTGGTGTTATGTTAGTGCTTGTAGGTCTTAATTCGAGCGTGCTGTCCAAAAATGACATCTGGGAACTCCATGTGAAAGGAGAATGGCAGAAGTTCATAGAACGCTGGCATTAAACTTTTTAAGTTTCTACAGAAATCAAAGTGGCATGGTTTGATAGGGAATATTATAAGCTATTATTAAAAAAAAATAAAACGTTAAAATAATAGGGTTAAAGAGAAATCGTAATTTTTGTAAAAGTGAGGTTAAGTGCGTTAATGATTGTACATATAGGGTCTTTCAACTTTATTTCTATCATAACGCATAAATGTTTATTGTATACATAACATATTGCTAATTATGCTTTCTAATGACTTGAAAACTACTTGTTGAAGTTTGTTTAGTTCAATGATTTACCTACACACTGATCATTTACCTAATGACAGTTTAGGTAAGTGTACCTACCTACTCCGTCAGCTTTATGTAGGTAGTCACAGGAAACTCAGGAGAGTTTTTAAGAGACTCATATCTAAGCTAAGCACATAAGGAATAATAATCCTGTTAAGGATAACAGGATTATTTAAGGTAAAATTAAAAACTCATAAGTATTGTAGGTATTATATTTTATTCATGGTCATCATCATATATCAGCAATATGTTATCTAAGAATGGTGCAGGGGGAGACAGGCTATCTTGATGCCGTGCCCATGCCAAATACCAGATGATTGACATGATATGGGCACAGCATCCTACTGTTCTTCGTCCAACAATGCAATTGCAACAGTATTTCTTTATAGCTTCCCGGCCACTTAGAGAGCTGTCAATCAAAATATAAACAAAGTATATTTTTCTTCCTACATGTCTAGACCTAATTCTTCCCCGTAAAATCCAAGATGTGTTTGATGTTGACAGCTCTTCCAGTAGACTCCTGTCAACCTCCCTGCATACTTCTATAATATAGGTGCCATTTGCCCTTACGTGCTCTCCATAATAGGAGCGAGATTGCTTTATTTGATATGTTCCAAGAGAAATTAATATAAGTTCACTGTATGATAGCCGAGGAAAATCTGTTAGGTTATCATTTTCAACAGTAACACTTACAAAATCAGCTCGTCTTCTGTTTAGTTGATTAACATTGACAAAATCAGACAAAAGATTGTTTACAAACATGTTCGCATTTATTATATTTATGATTTCCCCGGCATCACTTCTATCAGTTATTGGAGGGTGAAAGCGATTAATTAATGCAGCAGCTATTTTAAAATCAATCATAACATGTTTTGAGGCTAAGTTAAAATATTCCTGTCTAAACAATTTAAAATCTCTTTTAAACCTACCATTGACTGCTTCTACAACCCATCTCGAAATAGTAACCGACCTTGATTTGTTTGCTGCTAGTGTTGATAGTTGCGTTTCACCCCTCTGTAATGAAGCTGGAACATGGGTTTTATAACCACAAGCATTCAGCAAGGGCAAGGCATCTCTGAAACCCCTATCCAGTACAAAAGCATCACCTTCTTGAAAATGTCTGCGTAAATAACTATTTTCAGTTTCAAATTCCCTTTGCATTATAGCTGCATCTGATGTTGTAGCTGGATAAGGGCCCAGAACATCTATAATATAACCATCAGAACATACTAACATAAATGGTTTAACAAGATTTCGATATTTATGTAAGCTGTAAGTATTTTTTTGATATAGATAATTACAACTTTTTTGTATGTAGCAATATGAACCATCAGCTATGACTATAGGGTTTTCCTGGCCATCACTTTGAACTCCAAACAATCCACGGGGTATCAATAGATTTCTTTGTATTATTTGTTCTCTTGATATATGTGCTACTCCCAAGTGAGTTGGAACGAACAACAACAGCAACAGTTCTCGAACCTTTGCCATCAACACCTCCAAAGTTCTCCTTGGAATTTGAAATAGTGATGCCAACCTTTCATTGGGTTCACCTGTCCTCAGTTTCATTAAGAATGCAGCGAGAGCCGTTTTACCTCTTCGCATTTCATTTATGGTAGGTATTTCGTGTAATAACTGATTGAACTGATCTTTTGTGTAGCCAATCCAGTGACGTACAAGATGGTCTTCTATATTATTTATATTTGAAAAATCTAATGCATTAACATTAGTGCTCTTTAAATTCAACATATCTTGTATATGTGTTGCATTAAATGCATTTGAATAACCACTAATACCAGCTTGAAAGTCCCATGTTTCTGTATTTAGATGGTTACTGCACACGCGACTATTTACTGGTACATAATAATTAAACTGTAAAAGCAGCATTTTTCTAGTTGAAACTGGTAGCCTGAATCTTTCACTACCCTGACAACCTTCAATAATGCACCTTGACCCAGAGTCTACAGCTCTGATATAATCAGGCAACACAATTGTCTCTTGTCTTCTTGATATGGGCTGAATTACAAGATTAGGTTCAGGCTGATCTTCAACAACAGGGTCGGGATGATCTTCAAAATCAGATGCAGGCTCATTATCTCCATTAGCTTCAGACACCATTTCAACATTAGGTTGAGGCGGAGTTTCAGGATCACGTTGAGGCAGTCTTTCAGGACTGTCATGGGTCATGGATACATTATCAAGTGTACCTTCAGAAGTTTCAGAGTCAAGATGAGAGCGCCCACTTGACGATGTGGATGCCCTGGATACAAAATGACGAGAAGCTTTGTGTGCTCTCACCCAGCAACGGTGACAGACATTGTTTGTAGTCCGTAGCTGCAACAATAAAACATTCATGTAAAACATACTCACACATGTGGATTTTATATATAAGTGTGAACACATTATAAAAGAAAACTAATAATACTAAATGTATTGATGCATAATCACATTATGCGTCAATATAATATTAGATATATTACTGCGGGGACATCCAATTTTTGACATTGAGATCAGAATGTTATTTTTATGTAATGTATCTAAGCTTGTTTTGAAAAGAGTTAATTGATGACTTCATTGCAAGCTCTTCTCAGCAAATACAACTTTCCCAGCTGGTATTAGAGCCAGACTATTCACAAGTATGTATGTCCAAAGTCCAAAAAGTAGTAAGTATTATATTTACAAACAAATAAGTATAATATATGTAGTATATCAGCTACTTCGTTTTCAGATGTATGAGTAATGTCCCAGGATTTATGCATGTCTTAATGAATAAGTTTGAAAATAATATATTACAATTAACTTACTTGTCGGGGTAGTATCCATTCTCGAACCACATTATATATGCCTCGTTCTCTGTCCGAATCAGTCCGTAGTTGGTGATTTCTTGAACGTGCTGTAGATGATCCACAATTGACACACACCTGTCGGTGCCCAAGGGTACAAGAAGGTGGATGTAGTTCAGGCGTAGTGTGTACTTGATTTAAATAATTGTTTACAAGTACCCAACAGGCGTTACATAGACGATCCTGATTGCACACCTAAAAAAAAAAATGAATTAAGGTTAAATTATTATTATAAAAACCAATCGAAGTCTTTCATAAAATAGGTGCATAGTAAATGAACTTACAGGCTCAGGAGCAATCCAGGAGCGAATGACCGATAGAATGGATTCATCTTCCAAAGAATGTGTTGTTATCGTACTGCAACGATTTGTAGATATTCTACAGTTTACGCAGCGGTCCATAATAATAATAATAATAAATAATAAATGTTTATTGCATCAACTAAAATTCTTATTTCTATTTACAATATGGAGCAACCTTTTAAGCAAATAGTTTGCTTGTGTTAGGAAGCTCTGCCATTCTCTTTAGTTTTATTATAATAATGACTACAAGGTTGTCTCAAGCTCGTTCAGAATTAATGTAAATTTATACAATTATAAGAATCCATGAAGAAGATATCCATGGTTGACATCACGTTGACTCGTAATGATAACACACAAAGGATAGATGAACATAAACTATCTTAAGTAATATCAGTGTCCAAGATAGAGCGCCAAGGTCGATCATATAAAAGTAGGAAACGTCGAGGTCCAAGTCTTGCAACAGTTGTACAGAAAGGTAGGAGTCTTCAAAATCCAAAGGCAAGCCAGGTCGTTGTGAAAATCCACGTAAAACTTTGGAAGCACAAAACATTCACACCAGCACAAAGCAAAGGAGCGAGCGAATGTGAACATTAACAATCGGAATCGCGAATGTCACACTGACGTATTCAGTGGAATGTCACAACAAATGTGACACGCGGGTTTTAGTGTTGCCAATAAGCAATAAACATTTCTTTCCTGGATCAAGTCCTCGTAAACTGTTCGCATAGTTTTTTTTGTATTTATTTTTTGTGATTTAGTTGTTTTAATTATGTATACACAATTAATTAAAACATTATGCAAATTAATTTAATGTTTTTTTTATTTTTTATTTTTCAATGACAAACAAAACTATCAAATAGTTATGGTTATGACAGTGCTAAAAAGCCTCGTATCCCATGGCTTTAGAAATAAAGACCGCCTCTGTGCTAAATAAAATCAAGTTATCCACTCTTATTATCGAGATTTTATTTCCACTGTCAAAAATAAAGTTAATCTGGCTATTAACTCATAAAAATAAGCGTTAATTTTTGAAATAGCTTTGAATTCTGTACCTTTCCAAAATCAGTAATGCCAAAAACTGCCATCTCCTTTGAATATTTCCTGCTTGAACCAGTTTGTCCTCTGATTGTTTTTTTATGTCGCATATATCCATCTCTCAATGATCTCCTCGCATCCTTTGCTTTAGAACCTAAAATAAAAAATAAAGATTTTTATAAATAAAAAAAATAGTAATATTATTATTATTATTTATTTTTCAGATACATCAGAACAGGTGACTCCTTTATTACCATCTCGTTTTCCTTCGCATTGGACGAAGCACGGTATCTCAAATCATTGAAGAGGTAGCAAAAGCCATTTGGGAAACTTTACAACCTATATACATGCCTAACCCTGACGATAACATATGGAAACAGTCGGAATTGGGTTACAGAGAAACTTGGAATTTTCCAAACTGTGTCGGCAGCGTTGATGGGAAACATATTAATATAAAATGCCCTCCCAGTAGTGGATCGAACTATTATTGTTATAAAAATCATTTCTCAATTGTTTTACTTGCTATTGCCGACCCATTTTATAAATTTACGATGATAGACGTTGGGAGCTACGGTCGACACAGTGACAGCAACATATTTGAAAATTCTGACTTTTATCGTCACTATTTACTGGGAAAAAACATTATCAAAAAAGCATCCAAAATGTTGGGATTTGTACTACGCAACACGAAGGGTTTTAAGCAGGTCGGCACTAAAATATTGCTCTATAATAGCCTTGTCCGAAGCATACTGGAGTATTGTAGTGTTGTATGGCGACCACACTATGCCACTCACAAACTTCTCTTAGAAAGGGTCCAGAAAAGATTTCTATGGCACCTCGCTTTTTCCAAAGGGAAAAGCAAGCAGTTGCCCTCCTATATGTCCCGTTTGCAAACTTTCAAGATACTCTCGTTATCGACCCGAAGAGAAGTTATGGATGCCTTATTTCTATACAAACTCCTCAGAAAGCAAATAGACTGTCCACAGTTGCTGGGTCTCCTCAAGTTTCGTGCCCCATCCCGCTTCCCACGAAATCCCATCACTCCGCTTTACCCGCCCTTGCGTAGAACCGTCCTAGGTGCTAACTCACCAATACCGCGAATGTGTAAAATCTTAAACAGCTGCAGTGACCTAGTCGATGTTCACCACGATAGCATAGGAAAATTTTGTAAATTTATTATTGAATACTGTTTACATAATAAGACGTGATATGAATTGCCTTTGTTTTGATGATTTTTATGTCTATTTAATGTTATTTAATTGTATGTGGTTTTTAATTAATTATTATCTAATGTAAATCAATTATTTAATCTTTGTTTAATTAAATTGAATTATATACAAGTTATGTTAACTTTTTACTAGTCATTTTAATAATTTTGTTTAATTTAAGAATAATTAAGTCAATGTTGATTTGTTTGTAAAATCACTAGATTTATTTTTTGCTAAAGGATTATTAATATTCCATAATTTACTATAACGGAATAATTTTAATAAAATGTACATGTGGTGTTAGCCTGTAAATAATTGTTGCACTTATAAATGTATACCGTGTGCTCCTAATTAAAATGTAACGTGTAAACAATTGTAGGCTGACCTAAATAAAAAAATAAAATAAAAACAATATTAACATCGAAACCTCTGCCTGGTACTACCGAACCTGTACCACATGTACTAATCGGCGACGAAGGTTTTGCATTACAAACCTTCTTAATTCCCTCCCCACTCGTGCGCTGTGCGGTGTTTGTTATATCGCTCCGTGTTGAAAATTCGGAAATCGCGTTGCGTGTTTGTTTTAAGGCCTGTGAATTGTTGTTAGTTGTGTCCTAGTGTATATAGTGCGTGTTTTGTTAGTTTTTAAAGGTGTTTGTTAATTAATTTATTAGTAATTAGTCAATTTCTCCAGCTATCGGTAAGTTCATTTATTTTCTTTGTGTGTGGGTAACGCGAAATAACTTAGTCGATCGTTATTTATTTGTTTAGTTCTTTTGATTTCATTCATCCGCGTCTTAATACGTTTATTTAGTGTTTTGTCCGTCCACGATGATGTCAACAAATGATGATCCGCCAGATCGAGGCGGAGATGTATTTCGCAGAAATACAAAAACACAAAGGTCGCCCTCCGCTAGTTCGAAGCGCCTATTTAGTGAATTGTCTCCAACATACAGTTCGCCCGATGACAGGTCAAAACGGCTTCATCAAACATACGAAACCGTGGAAAAATCCTCGCCGTTTTTAAACATAAGTAATGCGAGCAATACTGATTACTGCGAATTAGTTACCGAGGCGTCGTCATATCTGTCAAAAATTAACGACTTGGTCAATGATCAGGGGTCGCGCATAAACATTTCAAATAAATCTGCCATCATGGACATGACACAGCGAATTACGGGCATTGTGTCCATGCTAGCATTAAAATCATCGTGCAACGAGACGAAGTTAGCCCAAACGGAACGCGAATTAGAAAAAATCAAGTCGAATAATGGTGTCAATCCTAATCTTGTCAATAATAACAATTGTAAAATTTCATATGCGGACTCGTTGAAACTACGTTTGCCGAAATTAGCTCCAGCTATTTTAAGAGTCCCGCCCACCGTTGCCGTGTGTGGTGGCTTATCCGACCGCGGCTCGATCAGCTGATTATAGCACCTCGTCCGCGACAAAACAAGCGCTTATGAAGGCAATTAAGCCTAGTGACGACGGTTTCCAAATTGTAGGTGTGAAAAAAACCGCGAAATCCGGTGTTGTACTACGCGTCGCAAATGAAAATCAGCTCAAAAAATTGGAATCCGTAGACGCAATCAAATCCGCTGGTTTACGTCTAGAAAAGCCAAAAGGTAGACGCCCACGACTGTTAGTTAAAGATGTACCATCTTCAATGGATGACGGCGCTTTTTTAAATGCGCTTTACCGCCAAAATATTAAAGATGAGCTGCTAATAAAAGAGGATGACTTTATAAAGTCTACCAAAATTATCCGTAGGCGCACGTTAGATAACGGTCGTAAATGGATCGGGATAGAAATAGAGCCTGCCGTACGTAAGCACTTAGTGTCTACCAAGGATAAATTATTTATTGATTGGGCCACCTGCCGTTTTATTGATGATGTCGAAGTTGTCCGGTGTTTACATTGTCAACAGTTCGGTCACGTTAAGAAACACTGCGTTAATAAAGAACCTACCTGTGCTAATTGTTCAGAGACACACGAAACAAATGATTGCCCGCACAAGGACGACTTAAATTTTAAACCGACTTGCGTGGCTTGTAAACGCTTTAGAAAACCCTGTGATCATCGCTGTGGATCTCAAGAGTGTACTACCTACAAACTGAAACTCGAAAAATTGATCCTAAACGCCAACTATTAATAATGGATAGTTTAACCATAGGACAATTGAACCTACATAACGATAGGGTGGCGACATCTGAGCTGGATAAATTGATTATGGATTATAATCTAGATATAGTACTTGTTCAGGAACAATGCCGAAACGCGCGCTTACGTCACAGGATTGTACAGCTGGGCAACAGTTCGCGAGCCGGAATTTATGTTGCGCGTTCTTCGAGCTTTACTATTACATCTATTTGTAATCTCATGACACCCCATTGCGCCGTGGCGGAAGTGTCATCGCCTACCTTTAAGGTTTACGTTGTGAGCTGCTACTTTCAGTATTCAGACCCTGTTACTCCTCATATACATAATCTCCGTCACGTCTTGCGGTCGCTCGCAGGCTGCAAGGTTATAGTTGGTGCTGACGTAAATGCATCTTCTTCCCTGTGGTATGGCAAAGTTCGGGCCACTGATTCCGAAAGACGTTGTGGTGTTGAAGATTTTATTGCTGAGATGAACTTATCAATTCATAACACCCCAGACGCACCACCAACTTTTTGTAGCCAAATGGGCGAATCTTGTATTGACGTCACACTTTCTAGTGCAGACGTACGCTTGGATAGGTGGCGTGTTCTTCCTGACGCGTCTTGTAGTGATCATTGCCTGATCGTGTACGAATTTGTTCCTTTTCTTACTCAAGGTTCTTCACACTTAATTGGAAATTTTAGATATAAGAGTAAGGGCGCGAACTGGGAATTCTTTAGCTCACTTTTTGCTTGTCATGCCAAAGACTTCACTCGCGATGGACTGTCAGCTGAGGAAAGTGCTGAGATTATGTCAGACACTTTCACTTACTGTGCTGACATTGCTATTGGTCGTGCATCTGTGACCAATATTCGTAGATGTGATTGGTGGAGTGACTACCTTATTGTACAACGTAAAAGCTATCGTAGAGCGCGTAGACAGCTTAATAAGCTTAAAAAACGTAATGTTACCGGAGACCTTTTTAATCTTGCTATAAGTACTTTTAGAGTTGCCAAGTCGCGTTACAGAGCATCGGTTGAAAAATCTAAGGGTAATTTACTCCGGAAAATTGTTGATAAACTTGATAAGGAGGGTCCGTGGTCTCCTTTGTATCACGAGTTTAAGGCTAATAGATCGGTCGACCTTGCATACGTTCAGAACATTAAAGTAAAATAATACACATACCACCGGCATTGAAGAAACAGCTGATGTTCTGCTTGATTCTCTTATACCAGACGATTCATCAGTAAATGATAATGAATACCATCAGCAGATCAGGGCGTGAGCCACGGTACCACCTGAATCACCAGAGTCAGACCTTCCGTCCACTGACGAATTCATAAACGTTGTCAAGAGACTACCTCTCAACAAATCATCCGGTGAAGATAAAATATCTAATAGGATGATTATGGAAGCGTGTAAAACGTCGAGCGATGCGATTTTATCAGTATATAACCGATGCATTGCGGAAGGTATTTTTCCTCGAATATGGCGACAAGGCTTTATACGCATTATTCCGAAGAGTGGCGACAAGCCCCCGGACGACCCTAAGTCTTACCGGCCCATAACACTACTCCCATCCCTGGGGAAACTTTTAGAGCGACTGATCGTTCCGCGCTTACTACCGAACGGACCTAAATTTCATAATAATCAATTCGGGTTTACTATTGGTAAGTCTACCACTGACGCGGCTATCTCTGTCCGTAAAATCGTCAACTTATCTCAACATAAATACGTGGTTGGAATCTTTCTCGACATTTCTGGCGCTTTTGATAACGCTTGGTGGCCGATGTTACTACTTAAAATGAAAACCCGTGGTTGCTACAAAAATATCTATAATCTGATTTTTTCGTACTTTCTAAACGGCTCCGCGAAACTCAAACTTGGACATCATTATATTACTAAGTCTCTAACCATGGCATGTCCTCAGTGCTCAGTAATCGGTCCGTATGTATGGAATTTTGGCTATGATAATTTTCTCGCGCTTCCGCTTCCATGCGGCTGTTCATTAACCGGTTACGCGGACGATGGCTTGCTGCTCATTCAGGCAAGTACTCGGGCTGGACTCGAGAACTTAGCTGACACATGCCTACGTTTGATATCTCAGTGGGGTGATCGAAACCGTCTGACCTTTGCACCGCATAAAACCTATCAACTTATTTTAAAAGGAAACCTTAAATCCGGGCCTAGTATTAAATTTAATAACGTACCCGTTAAAAGGAAAGAATCCGTGTGCTACCTCGGTATGCTACTAGAAAGAAACTTTTCATTTATTGATCATATAAAAACAGTAGGAGAAAAAGCAAAAAAGAACTTCTACGCCTGGACGAGAATATCAAAGGCTACTTGGGGTCTATCATTTCGAACCTTAAAAACCATATATGGGGCTACTTACTTGGGTTGTATGTGCTACGGGGCACCTGTCTGGGCCGATAGGGCCACCATAGGGGCGGTACGACGTAAATTACTGCAAAACCAGCGTTTGGCTTTGATATTCTTATGCAAGGCGTATAGGACGGTTAGTACTGAAGCCTTACCGGTGCTGGCGGGTGTTCTCCCAGTCGATCTTGAGGTGCAGCGGCGTGCTGCAATGTACTTCTACGCTAAAAAGATCACGGACCCA
Source organism: Ceramica pisi (assembly GCA_963859965.1). Taxonomy (NCBI): domain Eukaryota; kingdom Metazoa; phylum Arthropoda; class Insecta; order Lepidoptera; family Noctuidae; genus Ceramica; species Ceramica pisi. The sequence continues at coordinate 8,517,922 of OY982528.1, read as the reverse complement.
CAGTTTTTACCGCAACGCGACCGTGCTAAGATCTCTAGATTACTAAAACCCCAGACTGACGTCTGGGAGGAACTTTTATGCGAATGGCAATGTAGGTGGGAAAATTCCATCAAGGGCCGACACCTCCACCAGTTTTTTCCATCCGTTCGTGAGCGGCTAGAGAAGACATGGCTGGAGGTGGATCACTGTGTTGCCCAATTTCTCACAGGTCATGGCAACTTTAAGAGTAAATTATTTTTCTTTAGGCTTGTGGCCTCACCTTTATGTCAATGCTCTACAGCTGACCTTGAATACGAACAATCCGCACATCACATCTTGTAGGAGTGTATTCTTTGGCAGACTGAACGTAATATTATGTTAGATAGCATTCAGGTTACATCTGGAGTAGTTTACTACACGGACCTTGTAGAAACCAGAACAAATTTCCGTGCGTTCAGGCGATTTTGCCATACCTATTACTGGAATCAAAAGTAGCTCACAATTTAGGACCCATTAGTTTAAATGTTAATATATAATCCGTGGTGCTTGGCAACTGGGCTTAACCCAGTTGTATATGTCCCTTGGTGCCTATTGGCCTAGCTCTAATCTGTCTCCTGCTTGATATGGAGGGAAGTGGAAATTATATTTATTTTTCCTACTCTCTCGCTGTACTCTTCTGATTAATTTCGTTGCGGGATCCAAGACAGTTGAATCGTTTCTCCGGGACTCGTCGGGTTTCATTAACTCGGCGTTTTTTTCTGGTGGTCGCCACTGTTGATTCTGGCTTTCAGGAGTTGCAGTGGTTGGGAATGTGTGGCGGGCTTGTCCCAAAAAAAAAAAAAAAAAACCTTCTTAATGCGACCATTTCCCAGAGCCACAACTTTACATGATACGAGAAAACGAAATTATAACTACAGGTTGTGCCGTGCCCGTCGTATCATTGAAAATACTTTTGGTATTGTAGCGGAAAAATGGAGGATTTTTCTTAGACCTATTGAACGCCATGTCGAAAAGGCTATTCTGGTTACGAAGGCAGCATGTTGTTTACATAATTATGTAAGAATAAAACACGGTGATATTGTGAATCACGAGATTCAAACTGAAACAAGTCAAACAAACTTGGAAGAAAGTGCATTTATACCTCTAAGACGCACTAACACAAGGTCACCTAATGATGCAATTACTGTTAGAGAAACGTTTGTTACATATTTTAATAGCTAAATAAATAAGTACATACCTTGTATTTCAAGTGTAGCTCCAATTTTTTCCCATAATAAACTTTTATACGATACATTTTTGTAGTCTTTATGTTTTGGATTGTAGATACATTCATATTTACGCACCATTTCAATAAGTTTTTCTTTGTTATCGTCATTCATTTTAAAAACCACGGTTTGTAATAAAATACAACTGACTGCAGTAGCACGCGTACGGCAACGCGCTGCAAACGTACGCGCGTATTCGGTGTGACGTCCAATATGGCGCGCCATTGAATACAACGTCATCAACGCGACGTTGCCGTTCTGCTCTGCGTTAGGTACGGCTTAAGTCACGCGGCCTGTTTGTGTCTTGGGAGCTGCATTGCGTAGGGTTACGCATTACGTCGACGCGCACGTCTACGTTACGCAAGCGGTGTGTCCTGACCTATACAGTTCCATACATTACAACTCAGTGGTACGCGCGCGTCTACGCATACGCATCCGGTCTGCTCGAGCCTTTAAACTTTCAGGTAACGATTATGCTGCATCTAACATGAAGTAAAATGTAAGTCCTGGCGTTTCGTTGTACCTTATATTCTTTTTGGAAGTACATCATCAAGTTTGTGTTAAATATAAATAAAACAAAATACGTGTTGCATTAAAAATGCTTTATGTTTATTTAAACAAATTATTATGGAATTAAAGTATGAAAGACAATTAAAATAAGAATAAAACACGCCTGCCATGAAAAAAATAGCATTCTGCTGAATAATTGAAAACTACAAATCAACGAACGACAAATGTCGTGCGGCGTGAACCATTAAAATTTTGAAATGTAAATTCAGTCTTTTCTTAATCGTTGTATTTTTGCAACGACACTGATAGTTTCGCAGAATATAGGCAACTTTTTGGTTGAGCACCATTCAGACTACATAATGAGACCTCTGTAGCTTCAGCATCTGGTAGCATCGTATATTTGATATACATATTGTTTGGATTTAACTTTTTGAATGTACAAAATTTAGAAATCTGTAATTTTTTATTCTTCTTAAAAGTACTGTTCAAGATGTCTTCAAACCCCATAAAGTCTTTACCTTCCATTACAGAGACTCTATAAGGGGCAGGATTTTTACGCGCCAGCTCGACAACTATCGGCCAATGAGATGGTGCCCATATTGTAGTATTTTTTACAGCACGTTCAATTGTAGCGTGCATGCTGTCAACCGGCATAAAAGTGTGTCCGGGTATCAAGTAATTAATTTGATTTACATCTATGGTTTTTAGATTTGGATAAAAAATATCTTGACATACTCAACATTGTTTTATTTTTATTTTAACATGAATCTGAGTACAACAGTACTTTTTTGACTACTTTACGTTCATCTACTTCTTGAAAACACGCAAGTTGAAATTTCATTGGCTTCGCGATGAGCGTCAACTTCAGTCCACAAATTGCAGTAACCTGCCTGAGTATTGCTCTCATAAATTGTCATATTATATACGGCTATTTTACTTGAGTAATACAGGGCCATATTTTCACCGTGTGGTGTATTTAAGACTTTTTGCATTATCAAAACTTGCACATATCACACTTGGGTCTATAGCATTAAGTTTCTGGTAGCACTGAAATCTTTTATAGGACTCATTTTTTTTCTCGCAAGTGGTCTTCAAAGTTAAGCAGTTCTTCTTCATTTTTGAAATCATAAGTCTGTGTCATTCATGTTATACACTTTCTTTTTTAGGGACGTGAAATCCTATATTGTAATTAGTCTTTAACCAATTTGAAAAAACTTTGAAAGACATGTTTTTTACGTCATTATCAGCACAATCTTTTGAATAAATGCGATACAAATTAGAAATATTTTTGAAATCGTCAGGTAAGTAAAGGCGAGTCGAATCTTTTCTGCAGTAATGCGAGGGTACGAGAGGCAAAACTGTTATAAATTGATTCGCATGACTTATTACTTCTTCTTTAGTTTTATTGCAACAGCCGTTATTTTCCTGCCGTCTAATTCTGCAAATCCATCGACCGTGTTGCCTAGTGTGTATAGCAGAAGCTTTTGCGTTCTATCAAGATGATTATTAAAATAAAATTACAAACTTGTCTCCTTCCATCGTCTTCATTTATATAATACTAGCTGACCCGCGCAACTTCGTCTGCGCCATATTTACCATTATTGCTCCGCTCCTATTTGTCTTAGCGTGATGATATATAGCCTATAGCATTCCTCGATAAATGGGCTATCTAACACTGAAAGAATTTTTCAAATCGGACCAGTAGTTCCTGAGATTACCCCCTACATACAAACTTACAAACACACAAACTTACAAATAAATTTTACCTCTTTATAATATTAGTATAGACTAGCTGTCCTGCGCAACTTCGTCTGCGTTACATTTTCCATTACTGCTCCGCTCCTATTTGTCTTAGCGTGATGATATATAGCCTATAACCTTCTTCGATAAATGGGCTATCTAACACTGACAGTTTTATCGGACCAGTAGTTTCTGAGATTAGCGCGTTCAACCAAACAAACAAACAAACTCTTCTGCTTTATAATATTAGTATAGATGCGTATGAGATTACATTTAATGTATTCAAGGAATGATATCCCTTTCGGCTAAAGTACCACTCATCATGAGTTGTTGGGGGAACTATAGCGACATGTGTGCCATCAATGTGGTGCACAAAACTGAACAGAAATGCCATACATTCCATAGAATCAGCAAAATAAAATACTTTTGTATACCTATATAATTTTATATTAGGATGTAAGTCTAGGTCTGCATATAAATAGATATGGCAATATTGCAATGCTTACCCTCTTTTGATTTCATAATAATCTTTCGAGCTTGGAAAGAACACTGGCGAACTCCCAAACAATTTTTTTTTGACATTTTTTTTTGCGTCTGCCTATAGAAAATATATAAAAATGTAGTGTTTCAATTCCAAACAGTTTTGTCTTTTAATTTCTGGCTTCCTGTAAAAGTATATTACAGGAACCCAGAAATTAAAGATATTCCAGTTTGAAGTTTTAGAGGTTATGTTTTGTCAACAACAGACCATCGAAAAATATAGAAATACCTGCCTAACACTTAAAATACCATTGATAGAAATGCGTTTATACAAAATAAACTACGGACTACGTATTCAGAATCGACGTGCATAGGTCTGCTCATGGCCCAAATGAGACGTAAGTAGGTAGTTAACTACTTAAATAAATGTTTTGTGGCAAACTGCTGGGCAGTAGCGACCCCTCGGGCCTGATCTACAGGGAGAAGTCTTGTTCCTCATTTTCGACTTGCCTTTATTGGCTGGCCGGAGTGAACACTGACGAAGAACAGAGCTCCCGCCTCTTTCTTGCCTTAATCGGCCGGTCTGAGTGGAGATTCGCAAACGTGCTCAGGAGAAGGATGTATACCTAATCCAGTAAGATGCTGGTAGGGATCTTGACCATACTCTGGGATTTACCTGATAGCCGTGGTATACCTCTCCACTCCTTTAGCACCTCAGAATATGTGGGTAACATATTTGGCGCTACGTCACTTTGTGCTAGAGACCGTTTTCGGGGGGCCCATTTATTGAGTGTGCAAGTCACCCCCTGCCATTTTAAATCAGATTTAATTGTAAGTGGTCAGGCAGGGGCCAATAGTTCTTCCATAGTAAACGGTTATCAGTCCAATAAACCACCCAAACCCATAGCGTTTCATCTTTTGTTTCCATATTCTGCAATAGTCCTGCTCCAACCGGGGATTGTCCTTGGGTATACTTTCACAGTGCATACAGGGATAATCATCGGTTGGTGCCTCATTCCATTTGAAATGTCTAACAGGGCCTCTGCGAGTTGGCTTCGGCCCCTCGTACGCCCATCAAAGAATCGGGTCTCCAGGGACCCGAGAAAATAAAAAACAAAAAAATCAAATAAATCAAATATTTATTAAATAATCATCGTTAATTTATCTTTGGGGCAGTTAGTTAGGTATATGATTCATTACATGGTATGGGTACAGAGAATATATTTTTTTAAATATTTACTCCTCATCTTCTCTAACCACAATGTCATCAAGAAAACCTGCGGGTGCTGAGATATTTGACTGATGTCTGCCCCATCCTAAATACCATACTACAATCATTGTATGAGCGCAACATCCAACAGTTCGTCTTCCAACTAAACAACTACAACAGTACTCAACTATTCCTGCTCGACCGGACACATTATTTTCTATTAATAAATATACGTAATAATATATTGTTTTCTAGAGACATGGCGTGACTTTATTTTACCTCTTAATAAGGTAGTGTCACCACTGCCTCTAAGATTGTACTCACTCGAATTAAGTCGCTCACTAGAGTTAAATTATGTTGGTTATGTTGGGTATGGTTAAATTATGTTGAATCAATTCCTCATGAGTAATATGATTAATACCAAGATATCTTGGTACAAAATCTTGGCATAGAATCTCCCGTACTTTGTCCATTAAACCCTCCAACGTTCGACGAGGCACTTGTACCAATGTAGCGATTCTCTCATCCGAGTCCCCTGTTCTCGTCTTCAACAGAAGTGCTGCCAACCCCAAACTACCTTTAGGCAGTTCAGCGATGCGTGGTGTTTCTCCAATTAAAACATTGAATTTTTCTTTTGAGAATCCTATCCAGTATTTAAATACTATCTCATCCATATCCTGAATATTCTCAAAGTCAAGCGTAGGACTAAATGCATTCACAAAAGAAAATACATGTTGTATTTGATCTACGTTAAATGTAGCTATACTATTTTCAGAATCATATAATGTATCCCAAGGATTATTTGTCAAATGTTGACTGCATACACGAGTTGGTAAATAATAATTGTGATTATGCAGAACCGTGGCTCGTAACTTATCAGAGATATTATGAAATGTGGTGCTGGTGCAATTTGGAAAGACACAATTGTGTGTAGAATTGGCTGCTCGTCTATAATCGGCTATTTTCACTGCTTGTGTTGGCTCAGGTTGGGTTGATGGCTGGATCAGATTTTCTTCTGGTTGTTTGTCTGCTTTCATCTTGACGATTCATACGTAGAACCTCTCTTTTTGAGCGTAACCAGCATGCATGGCAAACACAATCTGACGATGATATCTGAAAATCAAATAATAGATTAATTGGGATAAAAATAGCTGTTATTAAAGGGTGTCATGATATAAATCTTTTACCACTTAAATTGAAAAACTAAACAAACCTCTCGCGGTGCCACTTTGCTCTCTATAATATTATTAATCATAGATTGCTGCATCTCAGTAGGGTTTCCCCTTAATATGATGTCACTCTGTCGTTGAAGAGTTGAACAGCCACATAAAAGGCACACATTTGTATGCCCCCTCGTACTTGGTCCAGCATCTTCACCGCCAGAAACTTCTGGATGCATTTTATTATTAACTGCAGCCATTGCAATATCTCTGCATGCCTCGCAGACATAGTCATCTTCCAAAATCTAACAACAAAAGGATACTATTAATACATTAGAATGATTTATCATTTTGTGACCTTGTGTAATTTAAATACGACTTATATGATTGAAACTTGCTAATACTGCAACTCATGATGCCTGGTAGACACGCAATGTTTCTCGTGTAAAAAGTACATTTTTCTATTTAACATGTTTTAAGACAACATAAACAAACAGAATACAGTTCTAGGAAATAAAGATAATCACTATCTCGTAACGGGAGTAGTCGTCAGTAATACTTACTATTTGAGGGTATACCCAGCTGCAAATTAAAGCAGTGACTCTCGAGTCAAGATCCAACTCCGGGTATCGGCGCATTTAATTCACACATAATTATGTTGCAGTTGACACACATGATGTGTGTAGGCCTTACACGGCTACCCATCTAACACCCATAAATGGCTTCTTTGCAGGCTTCTGATATAGCCATGTACTCTGCTTCACAGCTTTACAGAGCTACAGTTTTTTGCTTCTTGCATTCCCAAGATATTATCCCATTACCAAGCGCACAAAACAAGATCCGTTATAAGACCGTCTATCTAATTTATCATTAGCCCAATCGGCATCTACAAAACCTTTTATTTCTGAATTTCCATCTTTGCAATATTTTATACCAAAGTTTATAGTCTTTTTTAAATATTTCAAAACCCTCTTGGCATACCCCCAGTGTTCATCTGTGTGACAATTATTGAACTGGCTTAGGTAGCTCACAGCAAATGTTATATCTGGCCTAGTCAAAACAGATAGGTACATCAAGCTCCCTATGAGCTGCTGATAAGGTACCTGATCATTCATATTCTGATCAATGATGACATTTAATTTGGACTCTATTGGAGTATCAACAGTTTTACAGTCCGTCATGTGAAACTTTTGTAACAAAATATAAATATAATTCTCTTGGCTCAAAGTTACAGACTTCTCTTGTTTATCAAACTTAACATTAATTCCTAAACATTGTTTTACTTGACCTAAGTCCTTGATTTTAAATTGGCCTGACAATACTTCTTGAGATGTTCACTTTCATTCCTACAATTCGAAAATATGAAGAAATCGTCGACATATATAGTCACAATAGTCTTGTAATTGCCAACATTTTGTGTGTACATACAAGGTTCCAACTTAGATTTACAATAACCATTTTTAAGCAAACAACTGTCTACCTTCTTATTCCAGGCTCTAGATGCCTGCTTCAGGCCATAGATAGCCTTTTTAAGTTTTAACACTTTGTTAGAGTCACCAGAATCTTCATAACAGTCTGGTCTCTGCATATAGATGGTTTCCCCAAGGTCGCCATTAAGAAATGCTGTTTTAACATCTAGATGCGTAACATCAAGTCCTAGCTGTACTGACAGTGAAAACAATAACCGTAGAGTCGTGTGTCTAACAACAGGTGAGAATGTTTCTGTGTAATCAACACCATATTTCTAAGAGAAACCTTTAGCGACTAATCTGGCACGATATCTTACCTTGTTTTCACTGTCATACTTCTTTCGTAAAACCCATTTACATTGAACTATGGTTTTATCCTTAGGCACATTTACAATTTCCCACGCATTATTTTCATTAAAGCACTGTAATTCATCACGCACTGCCTCTAACCATTGTTCTTTTTCAGGCCCTTTGAGAGCTTCCTCAAGTGAAAGTTCACCAGTATCTTCTACACTACCACTTATGCAAGCATTAGAGAAACCATATCTATCAGGTTGTTTTCTTTGTCTACGGAAACTATTTTGTTTATCAACACTCAAAATACTTTCTACACTGCTGGCAGAAGAGTCTTCATCTGGTACATATGTCTCATCGTTATCATAAGTGTATTCACTCCCAGAGTCATCTGACATAGACATGTCCCCCACTGAATCCTCATGCTCCTCGGTAGAATCTGTTGGTTTTTCCTCGATCTGGGGCCCGAGTCTGTTTTATTAAGATGCGACGAATGCTACAACATAATCGCTGACACCTTCAGATTTTGTACCAAGTGTGGTAAGAATGTAGAACGAATAATACGCGTGAACAGGGCAAAAGTACAAAAAAAAATATTAAAGCAAAAGCTGCTATCTAAACCAAAACACGTTTCTACAATGCCATCTTCATCATCTGAGGAGACATTCTGTGAACTAAATTTATCGGCCGAAGACATACAGGACATTCAAGTTATTGAAGACAGCCAAAAGCCCAACATCAAGAATGTTCTGGTAGATATTGATGTTATTGAAGACAGCCAGCAGCTCAACATTGATAATGTTCTGATCGAATCAGATTTGTCCGAGTCGACTAGTACTTCCGCCATATTATCATGTCCTGGCGAGCCAAGTGGTTCCCAAGTAGATGGAGCCAAGTTGATGGAGCCAAGTTGATGGAAATAAAGAGTTACTAATACACGTTGACATTGGCAAAATAATCGTCAAGCAAAGATGGAAGGCAAAATTTGAAAAGAAAAAGAAGAGTGATTATTAAATTTGGAAAAAAAAAAAAAAATTGTATCAGAGTTTTATTTTAGATATATACAACATATTATTATATAATTGTAAGGATCCAAATGCACATATTATATACATATTAAGTCATTTATTTATATTCTCAATATACTATCAATATAATATCAATACAAAGCAAATTATAACTTGTGAACCCTATTTCACACAACCCAGCACACAACAGACACCCAGACATGCCAAATCCCAAAACATCACAGGTCGGGGGAGGAAAGAACAAGGGGTCCATAAAAACCCAGCTGTCAAAAATAGACCCTCCCACCATTCAACGATTGGAGGCAATGGGTCATGGAGGCATAGGCTATGAAGATACACTACTTGCAAGCCTAAGATTGACCCCTTCCTCTAGCTCACAAGAAGCGCAGACCCAAGAGACCAATCCAACACCAGAGAACACTCCCCTGCCCCCCTCCCCAGAAGTCATCACAGACAGGGACAGGCTATTAAAGTTTAGATCAGCCTGGGGACAACTGAAAGAGAAATGTTCGGAACCCAAGACAACCCATCGCATAGTGGAGACAATGAGAACAAATGCTCTTATAACTCTCAGAGATTCATCCATAGTCTCCTCTGCAGTTATAGAGAGGCTGGACAGCAATTGGGATATGTTAGGGGTAGAAAAGGTATGCAGCTTCATTAGCTTATTTCTCGCTGAACCTACAGATAAGGAGCTTGTCTTCGGAGCCGGACCATCTGCCTTCCTAAAGGGAATGATTTGTGCCACCAATCATACAAACACTACTAATATCAATGATATTATGGAGAAGATGGCAGGGGTTACGACAGATCTGACCTTAGCTTCTGACGCAACCTCCATGTTTAGAAAGTCGTTGTCCAAGGCAGAAGCCACCTGGAGGTCTCAATCCACTGACACATCCTCTGTGCTATCCAGTCTAGAGGCCAGATTCAAAGAAATCTCAGTACTCTTAGAATCAAAACATATTGAACCCCCCCCCCCCTGTCCAACCTCCTATCCAGCACACGGAAAGAAGAAGCCAGTCTCCATCACCTCCTCGATATGCTCATGGACAGTTCTTCTATGCTGAAGGTGACAATGGTATCATCCAATTACAATCAGACGTTCCCCCTAATAGAGAGGACAAGAAAATAATGGCTAGAATCAATTTCTTCTTGACAGTACTAGGACCAGACCCTCGTCTGATGACAAAAGACCCTCGAAGATTTGTCAACTCTTACCTGGCGTCCACCGAAGGATTGCCCAGGGAGGATAAGGAGAGAATACTAAAGGAAATGTTGAATCAGGAATGAATAGGATAAGGAGGAAGACACCTGTTCAGGTCCGCCTCATAAGGGCGCCTGCAATCCTAAGAAGGACCAAGACCCATAGACACATAGATCTATATGTATATTTTTATATTCTCGTGTTGATGTATATTCCCCTTAGAATTAAGACCCAATGTATATGGCCAATCCATTCCATAACGGAACAGTCCACCTTGTCATAGGTGACTCCACTTACTAGATTAAGAAAAAAAAAAAAAAAAAAATATAGCACTGAAGTACCTTTACTCATGGTTCACTTTGAATAAACTTCAAATTAATAGCTCTAAAACAATAGTAGTTTTATTTAAAACAACTGCTCGTAATAAGGATACTATGGAAGTTGCATTAAATGACGACAAACTAGAACTTGTGAGTGAGGCGAAATTCTTAGGCGTGCACTTGGATGAATGTTTAAAAAGAGTTAGCCACGATAGACGCAACTATATCATCAGCGTGTTATGCATTAAGAACCCTTCGAGATGAAATTGACTTAAAACAGTTAAAAATAGTATACCACGCGTTAGTTGAGTCTAAATTAAGATATAGCATACAATTTTGGGGGAACAGCTACAATTATAACTGCCAAAGAGCTTTTATTCTCCAAAAAAGAGCCATACGTACCATTGTGCGAATTTCACAGACAGAGAGTTGTCGTCCACATTTTCTGGATCTAAAAATTTTAACAGTACCCAGTCTCTACGTGCTAGTACTTCTTACTAACCTTAAGAAACATCTCCATGAATATGAGACATATGAGGAAAGACAGGTTAGGGAGAGTACTCGCAGGAAGGATTTAAGCAGTAAAATAAGTCCTTGTTTGAATATTGTTAAGCACAGTCCGAAGACATACAGGACATTCAAGTTATTGAAGACAGCCAAAAGCCCAACATCAAGAATGTTCTGGTAGATATTGATGTTATTGAAGACAGCCAGCAGCTCAACATTGATAATGTTCTGATCGAATCAGATTTGTCCGAGTCGACTAGTACTTCCGCCATATTATCATGTCCTGGCGAGCCAAGTGGTTCCCAAGTAGATGGAGCCAAGTTGATGGAGCCAAGTTGATGGAAATAAAGAGTTACTAATACACGTTGACATTGGCAAAATAATCGTCAAGCAAAGATGGAAGGCAAAATTTGAAAAGAAAAAGAAGAAGAGTGATTAATATATTTTGAAAAAAAAAAAAATGTTGTATCAGAGTTTTATTTTAGATATATACAACATATTATTATATAATTGTAAGGATCCAAATGCACATATTATATACATATTAAGTCATTTATTTATATTCTCAATATACTATAAATATAATATCAATACAAAGCAAATTATAACTTGTGAACCCTATTTAACACAACCCAGCACACAACAGACACCCAGACATGCCAAATCCCAAAACATCACAGGTCGGGGGAGGAAAGAACAAGGGGTCCATAAAAACCCAGCTGTCAAAAATAGACCCTCCCACCATTCAACGATTGGAGGCAATGGGTCATGGAGGCATAGGCTATGAAGATACACTACTTGCAAGCCTAGGATTGACCCCTTCCTCTAGCTCACAAGAAGCGCAGACCCAAGAGACCAATCCAACACCAGAGAACACTCCCCTGCCCCCCTCCCCAGAAGTCATCACAGACAGGGACAGGCTATTAAAGTTTAGATCAGCCTGGGGACAACTGAAAGAGAAATGTTCGGAACCCAAGACAACCCATCGCATAGTGGAGACAATGAGAACAAATGCTCTTATAACTCTCAGAGATTCATCCATAGTCTCCTCTGCAGTTATAGAGAGGCTGGACAGCAATTGGGATATGTTAGGGGTAGAAAAGGTATGCAGCTTCATTAGCTTATTTCTCGCTGAACCTACAGATAAGGAGCTTGTCTTCGGAGCCGGACCATCTGCCTTCCTAAAGGGAATGATTTGTGCCACCAATCATACAAACACTACTAATATCAATGATATTATGGAGAAGATGGCAGGGGTTACGACAGATCTGACCTTAGCTTCTGACGCAACCTCCATGTTTAGAAAGTCGTTGTCCAAGGCAGAAGCCACCTGGAGGTCTCAATCCACTGACACATCCTCTGTGCTATCCAGTCTAGAGGCCAGATTCAAAGAAATCTCAGTACTCTTAGAATCAAAACATATTGAACCCCCCCCCCTGTCCAACCTCCTATCCAGCACACGGAAAGAAGAAGCCAGTCTCCATCACCTCCTCGATATGCTCATGGACAGTTCTTCTATGCTGAAGGTGACAATGGTATCATCCAATTACAATCAGACGTTCCCCCTAATAGAGAGGACAAGAAAATAATGGCTAGAATCAATTTCTTCTTGACAGTACTAGGACCAGACCCTCGTCTGATGACAAAAGACCCTCGAAGATTTGTCAACTCTTACCTGGCGTCCACCGAAGGATTGCCCAGGGAGGATAAAGAGAGAATACTAAAGGAAATGTTGAATCAGGAATGAATAGGATAAGGAGGAAGACACCTGTTCAGGTCCGCCTCATAAGGGCGCCTGCAATCCTAAGAAGGACCAAGACCCATAGACACATAGATCTATATGTATATTTTTATATTCTCGTGTTGATGTATATTCCCCTTAGAATTAAGACCCAATGTATATGGCCAATCCATTCCATAACGGAACAGTCCACCTTGTCATAGGTGACTCCACTTACTAGATTAAGAAAAAAAAAAAAAAAAAAAATATAGCACTGAAGTACCTTTACTCATGGTTCACTTTGAATAAACTTCAAATTAATAGCTCTAAAACAATAGTAGTTTTATTTAAAACAACTGCTCGTAATAAGGATACTATGGAAGTTGCATTAAATGACGACAAACTAGAACTTGTGAGTGAGGCGAAATTCTTAGGCGTGCACTTGGATGAATGTTTAAAAAGAGTTAGCCACGATAGACGCAACTATATCATCAGCGTGTTATGCATTAAGAACCCTTCGAGATGAAATTGACTTAAAAGAGTTAAAAATAGTATACCACGCGTTAGTTGAGTCTAAATTAAGATATAGCATACAATTTTGGGGGAACAGCTACAATTATAACTGCCAAAGAGCTTTTATTCTCCAAAAAAGAGCCATACGTACCATTGTGCGAATTTCACAGACAGAGAGTTGTCGTCCACATTTTCTTGATCTAAAAATTTTAACAGTACCCAGTCTCTACGTGCTAGTACTTCTTACTAACCTTAAGAAACATCTCCATGAATATGAGACATATGAGGAAAGACAGGTTAGGGAGAGTACTCGCAGGAAGGATTTAAGCAGTAAAATAAGTCCTTGTTTGAATATTGTTAAGCACAGTCCGAAGACATACAGGACATTCAAGTTATTGAAGACAGCCAAAAGCCCAACATCAAGAATGTTCTGGTAGATATTGATGTAATTGAAGACAGCCAGCAGCTCAACATTGATAATGTTCTGATCGAATCAGATTGGTCCGAGTCGACTAGTACTTCCGCCATATTATCATGTCCTGGCGAGCCAAGTGGTTCCCAAGTAGATGGAGCCAAGTTGATGGAGCCAAGTTGATGGAAATAAAGAGTTACTAATACACGTTGACATTTTTTTTCATTCACAAAAATTCTCCAGTAAAACTTCAAATGCTAACCAATGGATCACTGAATTTGAAAGGGAATGTGAAAGACATGAGATAACCCAAAACGAAGAGAAAATTGAGATTTTGAAACATTTGCTAGAAAAACAATGCCTAGATTGGTATGGAAGTATGTTAATTAAATTAACGGTGAACTCTGAGTGGTCCCTATGGAAAGATAATGTTTGTGAAACTTATGGAAATAAAGGTTGGTCTCAAATAAAATATGCATTTACATTTAGATTTCAAAATGGATCATTACTGGAATATGCCACAAAAAAAGAAAAACTGCTATTAGAAGTTAACAAGCACATTGACACACAAACATTGATAAATCTTATTGTAATGGGACTACCAAGCTATATAATGGAGAAAATTAATAAAGAATCTGTAAAATCAACTGCAACCTTGTATAATGAAATCGGAAAACATGAATATGTAGTAAACAAAAAGAATTTCTACACTCCTAAACAAAACAGCAATGATCCTAAAGGAAAGGTGGACAAAAAGAAACCATGTAAGATTTGTGAAAATTTAAACAAAGGTGTTCGACTCCACCCAGAAGAAAAGTGTTGGTTCAAACAAACAGATGATAGTTATCAAAAGAAAAACTATAGTAAAACAGTAAACCATTCCGTGATTGATGTTGAACTCAACAATAATGACTCAAAAAACGAATAATCACACCGTTAATAAAAGTCAAACTACTATTAAACAAACAAATAACTATATTTGGAGTGTATGACTCGGGCTCAAATGTCTCAATAATTAATTCAAAGTTGGTAAGACTACGAGGAAAAAGAGAACATGTTACAAAAACTGATAACCTAATAACTAATAAGTAGTTGGAATATAGGGTATTCAGATCACAAATCGTGATCTGAAAAACCCTATATTCCACAGTTTAACCATTCGAGTATTCCTATATTTCACTATTCGAAATGAGACTTTGACTAAATACATTGAAAGTAGTTTCATGTGAATGAAAAGAGCAGTCACTTCATATCAATCAATGGATCATTCAGTAGGAATGGTCTATTCAGAATGAAAAGAGCAGTCACTTCATACCTATCAATGGATCATTCAGTAGGAATAGTCTATTCAGACATCAACGAGTTTGGAGTGGAATGTGCACAGATGTGTTCCTCCGACACCTTATATAGGGTAGCATCTAGTTACCTGTGTAAAATGCAGGCTTCATGTATAGTTATTGTGTAGATAAAATTATATTGTGTTCGAATTAACACACACTTCGTTGTGAAATGGCTCTTGTTCTCAAATCTTATTTGTTTATATAACATACTAGATTGCGTCCTAGTTTTGGTATAAGAAGTATATTAAGATCATGCAGACCAAATCGAGGTAGGTATTTTGTGTAAATGAAACAATAAATATCGTAGAACATAATTTATTAGAGGATATTTACATTGTTTTGGTCAATTTGCAGAACGCACTACACAACATTTAGCCTATCTTTGACAGCTGGCATCAGGTTTTTTGTCTTTCTGTTACACTGTTACAGTGAAGATAAAACGGTTTAAAAGAAAAAAAGTTCATTTCCTGGTTGAATCTGGTAGCATAAAACATCTTCTAAATCAGGTAGAGCTGTGTCTGCTGTTTCTGTTTTACTACTTTCACTAGGTTTTGGTGAGCTTGCATTACATTTTCCACGATCAGTCTGTATGTCGCTAACTCGAACAAATGTACGAACATCTTCATGATGGCCCTCAGTCTTGACTATAAGATACTGAATCATCTCTAGGTCAAATAACTCTTTTGTCTGGCTTGTATCACTATCCTTGTGATTAGATGAGCTTACATTCGGTATTTTCAGGTCAGTCTGCATATCTTGAGTAAATATAATTTCACCGTTAGCATTCTTGCAAATAATTTTACGAATGCCTTCTAAATCAGATTTTAATGGATTAAACATTGTAATGTTAATATTTTTTCGCGAGAACCTTCACACTACGAATTGTAAGAATGTAATGTCGTCTTAACTGATTGTAAGCTATTTATAAGTAACTCGGGCTTTAATGCTCATCCCATATGTAAACGCATCCATTGTAAATTGTCATTGAAGTTTATTCACTGTCCTTGTCCCACAAATTTTATTGAGAAGATATGGCAGGCAAAGTCATCGTATGTTAGTAGTTTACCATTAATCATGAGTTTTGCAATGTAAGTAATTCTTTATAAGGAGACCGATCAAAACAAAATAGCAACATAGACGCAAAGTAAATAGGTACAGGACGTTACAACTCCTACAGCGTGCGCAAACGGGCGCACGCACACATTGATGTGTACATAAAGGGATCTCAGCAATGCATGCCAGCCGCAACGAACAATCTCCACTCGCGCAAGTGCATGCGTCCCACATCTATGTGTGCGTGAGGTGAGGTATCGCTCGTTATAGGAAGCTGGCGTTCTGTGTCTAATTATCATACTATTGCTACGCTCGGTTTTACTTACTATTTTATATCTAAGTAGTATTATAATGTCAATTAAAATACATAAATTCGTTATAACTGTTTATTATCTAGGTTTATATTAATACCTAATTAATTACATTTGATTTAGAATGATACATAGTTTATACATTACAACCATTATGTCTAATGTAAATTGTACATACGCAACTACATTTTCTTTTGAATTTTATTTATCATATCTTTAGCACAGTCGTATATATCATCAGTAAATATATTATCAACAATATGTTGAGCACATATTTTAGCTTTACAAGTGCATAATTTAGAACCATTGAGTTCTTCACCCTCAAAGATTTGAATACGTATTATTTTACGGTGTGGGCCCTTTACATACTTTCTAACATACGAATACATCATTTTGCTCCCTCGTCTTTTATCATTGACGGTTTTCCTGGTGGTATTGGCGCTGTTCAACCTTTCTTCTAACTGGGGTGATGTTTCTCTCTCCCGATTTTGATTCAATGGTGGGGAAATTGGAGAGTACGATATAAACGGTCTCTCTCTTTCCAAATAGTTCATCACATTTTGACGTAATTGTTGTGGTGCTGGATTCGGTGAGTATGACGGGGTTGAAATAAAAAGTTGCTCGGATTCCTGAAACATAAGAATGAATAAGATAAGTTAATATACAATTATGATTACTTATTAATATCGGCAGCCCAACTTCATTATTCATAAAAACTAAAATTATATTTCTATGTAAGTTATCATAGAAATTGCGAAAAAATAATTAATTTAATAAAAGTGTCGCTAATTTACTTACCGACATTATTGGTGAAGAAACGCTAGCGATGATGTGATTATTTTTTTCGAGATTGTACTGATTTTATACTTGTTCAGATTTATTTGATTTTTGTAATAAGGTTCAAAATTATAAGATAAAAAACAAGATTATTCTTGTATACCGAAATATGAGATTCTGACTCGTCATATCTCCACTTCTCCACATGTCTAGGAGTTGCATGCGAGCGTGCAAACCGCAGCGTTTGTGCCGTCGCCGTCATCGACGTCGAAAACATTCAGCAAAAAAAACAACAACCTACAAACATTTTTTATAATTGTAAGTAGGTATGAGCTTCCCCTATTGTTGATTTAAGTGAGTACCTACACAAGATTCAAAATCGCTTTTTTTTTTGTCTTATATAAAACGCTGTAAACTTAAAACCTTAACCGCTACGATAAATACGCTCGTGTACGCAATTGACAATTTTTGCAAGTATGCAGTTTTACAAATTTGGACTGAATGACGTGATTTTAGGCCTATAAAAACGCTTCGCAAATTAGTCTCCGGCACAATTCCTCTCTGGAACGAAACCTGTCTGCAAGGAATCAACGCTCCGAGCTCCTCATCAAACTACCTGTCTAAGCATCAATCAAGAATGTAAGTATTTATTCAATAATTCATTACCGTATCTAACTACTGAATGGTCAGAATAATGTATTAATTGTATTTTGAATGGTTAGATATATTGAATGGTCAGAGTAATGTATGAATAGAACCAAGTACCTATTACAATGCTTGGCTCAGAGACTGAGTGATGCTTTTCTGTGCTGCAGGTTCGATTCCTGCACAGATGCTATGTATAATATTCATCGGTCGGTGGTTGACTGATCGACTTTTCAGATTCGATTTCAGCACAAATCAAACGATATTTATATCTGTTAACTATTTATCTTCCTCACGATATTTTGATTGCAATACACTAATATGTACATTTATATTTTTGTTGACAGGTCGACACTACTTAGCAACGACCTTTTCCTCTCTAGCGATGACTCTGAGCAAGAGGCGAAGCCGAAGAGGAAGACAGAGGAAAGAAAAAAGAAGCGGGAAAGGTCCATCAAATCGAGTGAAGAGTCAACAAGCGCAAAAAAATCGAAGCAGGTCGTTTCGCCAGTAACACCATCAGCTCGAGTTACGGCCAGTGAATTATTCGGTGAAGACAGTGATAACGAAGAAAGCGTCACCCCAACACAGAGACCCCACAAAACTGGTAATATACCCCCACTGTACTCATATTTTACTAGAAGGATGGCTAAGGGATATTCACGACAAATAAGCGAGACTAAAGAAGGAAAATATTATGTAGAAGTGAAAATTTACAACACAGAAGAAATTAAAAAAATAATGCCCATAAATAGATGGCGCTCGGCCATAACTACCATCAAGACGAAATTAGATGAAAATAAAGAATCTTGGCCCCACTTAAAGGAGTTTGTTAAAGCAACTCAAAATGATTTTAAAAATTGTCCTATCACCTGCATAGGTGCTTATGATACTTAAAGACTTTATTTGTTTAACTAGGTGTTCCCCAATATTTGTTTAACTAGGTGTTCATCAATATTTTCTTCTATAGGTACTTACTTTAAATTGTATCTTGTTTTAATTGTGTTTACCTACATGAAATGTCTTATTATTATTATTTTGTACTGTATTTTATAAGTATGATATTGTAGTATTAATTAATATAATATAAGTAAGTAATCTAGTAATTGGTTTTCTTATTTACAGTTACACACCTCAACAGCAAATCGAGACCTAGAAAGTCAATAACCTGTCATAAATGTAAAATTGAAATACCAGAAAATCAGTATTCCTATCATATGAGAACGAA
This sequence comes from Ceramica pisi, assembly GCA_963859965.1. NCBI lineage: Eukaryota > Metazoa > Arthropoda > Insecta > Lepidoptera > Noctuidae > Ceramica > Ceramica pisi. The sequence goes on along the minus strand of OY982528.1, from coordinate 8,498,754 downwards.
TATACACAAAGCAAACTGTTTATTGAATACCAAGTTCACAGATATTCATATTATTGCAACAGCATTCAAAAACAGATTAATGACATACAGATTGAATGTCACTCAGGAAGACGAGTACCTCGGTTTAGAGGCGTTCCTGGGTGATCATCTAATAAATATAACAGAATTGATAAAAATGTCACTTAATGAACACAATTGCATAAAATTGAATTTCGAATTGTTTGCCTATTTTATGTTATCAAAATCAGACGAACAACAATTAAAGTCGTTTAATACCAAATATGAAATTATTTATAAGAACACTGATTTGAATGAATTATTAATCAAAGTAATAAATAAACTAAATAATAAATTAACCGAGTTCCAGCACTGTCAATCTGGTTGGACATTTGTTTCTATGAGTCATCTCGAAATTAATGTAAACAAGTATTCCCCTATGAGAGGTGGGTCTTATATACAACTGCCGTCAGCTATTAAGCAGTCTAAAAGTTGTATAAATATTAAAAATAAAGATAATTGTTGTTTATTATGGAGTATAGTTGCTGGATTATACCCAGCTAAAATTAATGTATGCAGAACAAGTTCATACCCCCATTATACCTCTGTTTTAAATATTGAGGGAATGTCATTTCCTCCTACGATTAATGATATTAAAACGTTAGAAAAAAATAATCCCAACATCAGTTTAAATATATATGGCCTACAAAATAATACTGTGACCGGACCTCTTTATGCAACGCAAAATAGAAGAAAAAATCATTTTAATTTACTTTATATCGAAAAAAATTCTATCGGACACTACTGTCTAATTAAAGATTTAGTACGTCTGGTGCGACGTCAAGTGACTCGTTCTAAAGGAAAACATTATTTATGTGATGCATGTCTACAACTATTTAGTAACGAAAATAGACACAAGACTCATAACTGCTCTAAGATTTTGACTATATTACCTGAAAATAATTCTGTACTAAAGTTCAAACATTACGAGAGGCAGCAAAAAATCAATTTCATAATTTATGCTGATTTTGAATGTATGTTAATAGACTGTAATGAAAGTAGCTCTTTGAATACACAGAAACTAAAAACACATCAACCTTCATGTTTCGCTTATTATATTTGTTGTGCACATAACGATCAATTAAACAGGTATATTACATATCGAGGTAAAGATTGTGTGAAAATATTTGTTAAATATTTAATAAAAGACGTTAAAAATATACATAAGATTTTAAGTAGTAAAAAGCCAATGACCCCATTATCGGCGGAGCAAGAGATGGACTATCGAAATTCGACTACATGTCACATATGCAAACTATTATTATTGAATGATAAAGTCCGAGATCATGATCATATTACATCTGAGTATCGTGGGGCAGCGCACTCCCATTGTAATTTGATGTATAGAGTTTGTTCATTCATTCCTGTTGTCTTTCATAATCTGTCTGGATATGACTCACATTTATTCATTGAAGAGTTAGCAAAGTATGAAGGTTCTATTAATATAATACCGAAAACTAAAGAAAAATATCTTTCAATAATAAAAGTAATTAATCCGGAAAAACACAATCACCCTATACAAATAAAATTTATTGATTCCTTTCACTTTCTTAGTTCTAGTCTAGATGCACTAAGTCAAAGTTTGTCAGAAAACGATTTTTTGAACTTATCGAGAGAGTTTACTGATAAAAGACAATTTGATTTAATGAGAAAAAAAGGTGTTTATCCATATGATTACGTTGATTCTTGGTCTAAATATGATGAGACGAAACTTCCCTCGAAGGATCATTTTTATAATAGTCTGTGTGAAAAACATATAACTAAAGAAGAATATTTACACGCTCAAACAGTTTGGAATATTTTCGAAATAAAATCTCTTGGTGAATATACAGATTTATACATAAAATGTGATGTGCTTTTACTATGCGACATATTTGAAAAATTTAGAAAAACAAGCTTACATTTCTATAAGTTTGATCCGGCTTATTATGTAACGTCACCGAGCTTAAGTTGGGATGCAATGCTTCTATATACCGGCACTGAACTTGAGTTGATAAGTGATTTACGAATGTACGAGTTATTAGAAAAAGGAATTCGTGGTGGGCTTGCACAGTGTTCTCTACGTCATGCTGTAGCAAACAATAAATATTTACCACATTTTAATGAGTCTGAATCAAGTAGTTATTTAATATATCTTGATTGTAATAATCTATATGGCTATGCTATGATGAAGAAACTTCCTATTAAAGAATTTAAGTTCTTGAGTCTGAAAGAAATTAGCAAGTTTGATGTAAATGATGTGTCAGATGATAATGATTACGGTTATATTTTGGAAGTAGACTTAAATTATCCAGATTATTTACATAATAAGCATAAAGACTTGCCTTTTGCAGTTGAAAAAATAGTACCTCCTTATGGAAAATCAGTGAAATTGGTTGCAAATCTTTATGATAAGCAAAATTATGTAATTCATTATGTTCACTTGAAAGAATGTTTGAAAAACGGTTTGATTTTAAAAAAGATTCATCGTATACTTAGCTTCAGACAAGAATTCTTTCTCAAAAAATACATTGATCTGAATACTAGTCTTCGTCAAAATTTCAAAACTGCGTTTGAGAAGGACTTTTTTAAATTATTGAATAATGCCATATTCGGAAAAACTATCGAAAATAAACGGAAGCAAGCAGATGTAAAATTAGTAACAAAATGGACTGATACCAGAAATAAAACAAATAAACATCTTGGCGCTGAAAAATTGATATGTAAACCAAATTTAAAAAGTATATCAATTTTTTCAGAAAATTTCGTAGCTGTGGAATTATACCGTGAAAAGGTCGTTTTAGATAGACCTATTTATATTGGATTTACCGTTTTGGAATATTCGAAGCAACATTTGTACCAATTTCATTATGACGTTATGAAAAATAAATACGGAAACAATGCTGAGTTGTGCTATACAGACACTGATAGCCTATTATATTTAATTTACACAGATGATTTTTATCATGATATGCATGATGATCTTTCAAAGTTTGATACTAGTAATTTTGAAATGAATAATCCATATCACATACCACAACTTAATGCTAAAATTCCTGGATTATGGAAACATGAGGTTGGTGGCGATTTAATTATAGAATTTACCGGTTTAAGAGCTAAATTATATTTTATTAACAGTGCGAAGACTGAAATTAAAAAAGCCAAAGGTGTTTCTAAGTCTGTAACTTGTAACCTAAAATTGAATGATTACAACAATGTACTGCTGACAAATAAAGCGCATAGATGTAAAATGAATATGATAAAATCAATTAAACATGTTTTATACACTCAGCAAGTAGACAAACAAGTTTTAGAAAGAAACGATGACAAAGTTCAAGTATTACAGGATCAAATTCATACATTACCCTGGGGGCATTGTGATTCTACGTTTGTAGATTATTCCAGTGATGTGTAATCTGTAAATGTGTTATTATTATTATTATTATTACTACTTACTATTATTATTATTATTATTTATTTGTTGTAAGTACCTACTAAAATAAAAAATACTGTTAAATAAATGCTTAATGTGTAGTAACTATGAGCTTTTTATTTTAATTTCCATTTACACAATATTCTTCATACTTTACTTACAAGTTAAGAATTAGTTAAAAATAAAACATTTTTTTTTTTTTTTTTTATGCAAAACGGGGAAACTCTTGGCCCAAATCTCACCTGATGGAAAGTGATGATTAGGCCGAAGATGGAAGCGAGTTTCACCCGGAATCCTCTTACACAGAGGAACTGGCTATCATGCCTCTAACTGCCGGAACACAACAATGCTGTTAACATTGTTGTTATGGCGACAGACTTAGACATGATGGTGGTAGCTTGCCAGGCGGACTTAAAACAAGTCCTACCACCAACCAAACCGAGCAAAAAATTTGCCCCCGCTGGGAATCGAACCCGGGACCTCTGGGTCTGAATCAGGTGGTATAACCACGAGACCACGGAGGCGGTTAGTTGGTTAAATGGTTGGGGCTGCCGACCAGTGAAAATAGCTGGATTGATAAATCAAATGTATTATAACTCCTGAACAATATTTAAGCATTTTACAAACAATTATCTATTCACTTCCACTTTATTCTTAATGCAATAAAGACATACTTTATAATTCAGGTTTATGTAAAATAATTAAAAAATATAATAACAATGAAAAAAGCACGAGGACTATGTACAAGCAATAAAGAAATGGCTGGTTTATCATCTTTCAAAATGGATAAAGTAAGATCTGGAGCGGGGTTTAGAAAAACCCTTAAAAATATTGTATCACATACCAAAAAACACATCAAGAAACTAAAACCCACCTGTAAGAAAGCGTTAATGGAATTAGCCTGCGCTGCAGCTCATGAATTTGCATCTGATTTACCCATAAAATTACCCAGAATTATACCAGTACCTAAAACTGGAGGATTTCTTCCTTTAGTACCAATATTTGCTGGTTTATCTGCCGCTGGAAGTTTGGCTGGGGGTGCTGCTGGGATTGCGAAAGCTATTAATTCATATAAAACAGCTAAGAAACAGTTGCTTGAATCGGAACGTCACAACAAGCAAATAGAAGCTTTAATTATTGGAAAAGGATTACATCTTAAGCCTTACAAAGAAGGTTTAGGAATTTTTGTTACAAAGAAAAAAAACTAAATGGTCGGCTACCCAATAGAGCTTTAACTAATATTGATATATTGAAGCATTCAAATAGTATCCCATTCTTTCGAGGTGTATTTATGAGAGATGAATTACCAGGTAACCCATTACCATTAGAATGTGGAGTGATTAATCTTGATATTTCTCAAAACTCTGGCACTCATTGGGTAGCCTATACCAAAATATACGATCACATTGAATACTTTGACAGTTATGGTAACTTAAAACCACCTAAAGAATTAATAAAATATCTAGGAAAAAATATTCAGTACAATTATGAAAATGTACAACATGATCACTTGTATAATTGTGGACACTTATGTTTAAAATTTCTTAAATTATTTTGGAAAAGTAATAAAGGAATTTATTAATTAAGTGAGTGATTTTTATTTCTTACGTCTCCAAATTTCGTTAAACTATAAAAATATAAATGACATTGCTAGTTCATACGCATACATTCTTTCGTTGTTGGTGATAAAAGTCACTAGTGTTGAAAAAGGATTTTTTATTACCTATTTAAAGTAACCTCCTTCGTTTTATTCATACCAACATCATGCTTGTTCTTAATAAAACTCCTAATGAGAGAGGGAAATATAACATAAGACTGCCAATATCCAAAGAAGTGAGACGTGTCAGTGCAGTGAGAATTAATAAAGTTTCAAAGGAAAACAAAAGATTTCTTCAAGATATCGGTTTTAAAATATAATATGCTTCAAATTACAGATTTACCACAATATGATACCTCTATTGAGGGTTATGAGATCCACAGTTACAATCCATACAATAATAGCTTTAAAGAAAATGATGAAATTAGAATACCCATACAACAGCAAGATTTATATGTATTGCCGTCAGGTAGTTCCATTTACATAGAAGGATATGTAAATGTGTCAACTAAAGATGCAGCGGGAAAATTAGTAAAAAAAGATGTTGATTTTATAAATAATCCCATTTCATATTTGTTTCAAGATATTAGATACGAAATAAATGGTGTTGAAATCGATCGGATTAAAAATGTTGGTATTACAACCACCTTAAAATCGTATATCTCAATGAATGAAGGTGAAAGTAAAGCTGCAGCAGTCTGGGGATGGAACTTAGGTGGTACGAAATTAAGAAACGAATATTTTAGTGTTATCGTGCCATTGAACAGAATACTGGGATTTGCAGAAGATTACAACAAAATAATAATCAATTGTAAACATGAACTTATTTTACAGCGAAGCAGCTCAGCATTGAACTGTGTGCTTATAGACAAAAATGATAACGTAGAAATAGATATACAAAAAATACAATGGCGTGTGCCGCATATTAAAGTTTCTGATCGTAATAAATTGTTATTCCTCAAAAGCTTGGAGAGAGATCGTTCTATACAGATAGCATTTAGAAATTGGGATTTGTATGAATATCCATTACTTCCAAGAACAACAAAACATTCCTGGTCAGTAAAGACAACTTCCCAGCTAGAAAAACCGAGGTTTGTAATATTTGGTTTGCAAACAGCTCGAAAAAATAATAAAACTAGAAGTTCTTCTATATTTGATCACTGCAATGTAAGCAATATTAAATTATATTTGAATTCTCAATACTATCCGTATGACTCACTTAATCTGAAATTTGATGAAGGTAAATACAGTATATTATATGAAATGTATGCTAATTTTCGTCAGTCGTATTACAACTTAGGCATTGATCCATTGCTTAGCTTAGCAGTGGCGAAGGGTCCATACAACTCGATTCCTATCGGCTTCCCTTTCGAAATATGGCAAATACTAGTATCAAATTATATTGTTTTCAATCATCATTTAAACAAATAACTATTTACGAAGTTACATTGCAGGTATAAAATTTGCTTATAAAAGTAACAATCAAAGAAGTAAAATCAGTGCCTAGAAAAAGCCAGCCGCTCGAACAGGAATTCAGTACATTTAATTCATAGTCTCTTGTAGCGATCGTGACCTTGAGGCCACAATATAACACTCCTAGATTTAGGCAGTTAGCAAGCCGATAATCATTGAGTTACGATCAGGACAGAGATAGGAAATGTGTACGCCAGAACGAGATGGAATGATACTGAAGTTGTAAATAGAATTTGTTCGGATAGTAATATTTTGAATGACAGTCATGACAGATCCACAACAGATTTCTTTCGCGCGAATTTAAGTGTCATGTTTATTGATATCATTGTTCATTTTCATTTGATTTGATATATTCGTATCATAATTTAGAATCTTATAGCATTATTCGTGTATTGTTGTTGAAATTGAGTTATTTGTGTAAACTAGTGATAGTTTTGCGTAGTGAAAACATGGTTAGTGGCGTTGTATTGTTTGGTGATCGGCTATTTAAATAGGTATTTAGGTAAGTAAGGAGTAAGATAGTTTTTTTAGTTTATAGTTTTATTAGAAAGAAGTTATATAAGTAATCATTTTATTGTTTTAAGTAAGTTCGATAGCATGGTGGCATTAGTGAACGTAGAATGCTGTCTGACAGATTATTTGTTGACTGAGGAAACATCCTTTTCAAAGTTGAGTTTTGGAAATAAAAAAACATGTAATTCAGATTAGATAGGCCGTGCTCGCCCTGACATGATTGTAAATTATAAACGACGCGATGGTTTTTTCAAACATTTTAACAGTTCTTTGTACGACAAATACCCGTGGCTTACAGGAAGTTATAATTAAATTATTCGAAGTTGTTTATCTTTGCATGATTTCGGAAATCGTAGGATAGAAACATTTTTTGCTATTACGTATGAACTTCATTAGAAAAGTAGATCGGAATAGAAGTTTAATGAAACGGTTCAACGACACAGTAATTTTGCTAGGTAAACAAGAATTAGCTTTTTGCGGCCACCACGAAAATCCGATAACCGCGGTAACTATATCGAAACGTTGTTATATTTAAGCAAGTATGATACTGTAATCAATTCGCATTTGGAACAATGTTCCTCAACACAATCCCACATTCTCTGGCCTTTCGAGTGATAGACAAAATGATTTAATACAAAGTATCGCATTCGTTTTACGCGACCAAATTAAATTTGAAATAAATAAAGCTCAGTTTGTATCGGTCATGAATAGTCATGATTGACGAAACAGGGCCACAGCTGGAATTTACGCATCACATTTGAGCAAGGTAAGCATTTTTTGGTCCGGCTTCCCTTTTAAGAAAATTCACCCTTCGCCACTGTAGCTTAGACCAATTTAAAGAAATTGCTCCACTTTTTGTGATTGACTGTTCAAGACAAAACGATTCACTTAAAACTGGACCAGTTGACGTGCGATTAGAAATTGAATGCTCTGAAGATATTCAAAATAATACATCTGCCTATTGTTTAATAATAAACGATCGACTGTTCGAATACAAGCCGTTGAGTAATATTGTGAGAAAACTATCATGAATGTCATCGTAGATGTTCAAGGGTTTAAGAGTGAAGAAAATGAGTTTATTCCAAAAGAAATAGCAATAATGTACAAAGGACACGTACAAGTACTGTTGATAAAACCACCACGACCATTTTATGACTTGACGAGGAAAGAACGGTTACAAGTGGCTTGGATTGAAAAAAACAGAGGAATAAACTGGAACGAAGGCTTTGTACCATATTTTAATTATCAAGCAATCTTTGGGGATTTTTAAAAAAATAAATCTATATTTACGAAAGGAAACGAAAAAGTGTTATGGATAAAAGATATATTCCGAATTAATAATGTATACAATTTAGAAAGTAAGAACTGCCCGAGTTTGTTGACATTATATAACAATTATTCAGATTCATCTGACATTATAAGTTGTATGTTTCATACCAATATATGTGCCTTAAAAAATGTGTTTTGCTTAAATAAATGGTGTAAAGAAAATCAAGTGTTTTGTCAGTAAGATAAAATAAGAACGATCTTAGTTTTACGAATAAATGATTATAGAATGTTAAACCTACAAACTTACTTACACATATTCTATTATTTAGGTTAGTGAAAATGTAAGTAATAGTAATGTAAGAAATGTATCATTGCTTATAAAACAATATTTGAATAATATAGAAATAAATATTTAAACTTGACCTACTTGCGAGTTTTATTTCTTTAACACTAAAAATATTAATATAGTTAACCACCTGCCAACCACATATTATAGTTGAGGTTTGAGATATCTTTATTTTCCCATAAGAATATATTCACTTACATGAGAAAATTTTAAAAGCTAACATAAAAACAGTATTGCACTTAAAAACTTACGTACAGTATTTTTAACAGTAGTTGTAGCAAAAATTATAACTTAGGATAACTATTTCACAGGTGTAGGTAGTCGCTAATAAATATAACAAGCTAGAAACGTAAACATACACTGAGTACGCGCAACTGGAAGCGGTATGTACTAAGGTGCGCTAACTGTATTAAAAATATGAAGTTTTAGTTGTTTTTTAAAGACTGACATTGATCTCGCATTTTTAATGTTATTTGGCAATTTATTATACAATGCAGCACCCTCGTACATTACATTTTTTTTGCCATAGTTGGTGCGTGGTGAGTATAGTTGTATGTCATTTGCATTTCTGAGCCTAATTTTGTGTCTTTGATGGTTTTTCGTAAAATGAATTTGTGTGTGAATGTTTTTATTGAGTATTTTTCTTACTAAGATGCAATTGTTATATAAGTATGTTTGTGATATATTCATTATCTTAGTTTCACTGTATATTTTTTGTGTTTGTGTACTGTAATCATAGTGAAAAAGTGTTTTTATTAGCTTATTTTGTGCTATTTGTAGTGTTTCAAGATTGGTTTTAGCCGCTGTGCCCCATACTTCAATTAGATAGTCCAAGTGAGGTTTTATAAGAGTATTATATATATTATAGCGTATTTGTCGTGGAAAACATCTGACGACACCTCGTAGGGCTCCCGTGAGAGAAGTCAATCTGGATTTAACCTTTTGTAAATGTGGCTTCCAGGACAGATGACTATCTAAAATCAATCCAAGGTACTTTTCGTGATGAACTTTTTTAATAGGCTGGTTATTAATGGTAAGTTGCGAAAGGTGTGATACTTTTTTGTTTTTTGCAGCAAAAATTATGTAGTTGGTTTTGGTTATATTTATGGTGAGTAGGTTGCACTGAAACCACATATTTAAAAGATTTAAATCATTCTGAGCGTCACTCATAACAGCGTCTACGGAGTGTCCAAAGTAAAATAAAGCTGTATCGTCAGCGTAAAGCGATATATCGCCTTTTAGTCCAATTCCTTGTATATTATTGATATAAATCAAGAACAATAAGGGCCCCAATATTGATCCTTGCGGAATGCCAAAATTCACTATTTTAGGACTACTTTGGGTTTCGTTAATCTTAACCACTTGACAACGATCTGTCAGGTAAGATCTAAAGATATCAAGGGCACTACCAGTGAGACCAATGTCATTCAGTTTCTTAATTAGCAGTTTGTGACTTATTGTGTCAAAGGCTTTTTTGAGGTCTATGAAAATTCCTAATGCCACCTGTTTTTTGTCGATACTTAATTTAATTTTTGTTATTAGATCTATTGTTGCAGAAAGCGTATTGGAATTTGGCCTAAAACCATATTGTTGTTTAAAGAGAAAGTTATGTGCCCTTAGATGTTCATCGAGACGGTTATATAAAACACGTTCAAAAATTTTTGATAAAACTGGCAGGACTGAAATTGGACGATAATTTCCTGGATCCGATTTATTTCCGTTTTTGTAAATTGGACTGACTTTAGCAATTTTTAGACTGTCGGGGAAAGTTCCAAGTTCTAGATTTTTATTTATACAATTAGTTAGTTCACCTAGTATTAAGTCTTTTATGCATCTAACTGATTTTGTATTTATACCGTCTAATCCAGAACTAGTGTTTATTTTTAAGTTATCAATTATTTTTTCAATTTCGCCTATAGTGCATGTTTCTAATTTTGAAAGTGTGTTCAATGTTCCAGTTGCCTGTGCCCCATTAGTGTGCGTTAAATTATTATGATATTGTTTAGGGATTTGACTAGCCAGAACTGATCCAATACTTGAGAAAAAGTCATTAAAGCACTCACAAATGTCAGTCTGATTAGTCAAAACCCCAGACGGCATAAGGAGTTTACTCGGTGCTGGTGACTCTCTGACCTTATTCCTAGATAGATCATTTATAAGACTCCACATTTTTTTCGGGTTTTTCTTGCATTGATCAAAAGCATTGAGGTAATAAGTACTTTTTGTTTGTTGTATAACTTGGGTAACTTCATTTCTTTGATAAGTAAATTTTTCCTGCAATAATTGATCATTTGGATTTTTTTTGTGCTTGTTCCATATAATATTTCTTTTATTTATTAGATTTATAATTGTTTTGTTTATCCAATCTTGTCTGGGTGGATTCAATACTTTGGTTTTTGTAATTTTGCTGTTATTGATACAGGATAGCAACTTTTGTTCAAATAGTTGGTATAGATCGTCTTCGTTGGTGGTCTTCCATTCTTTCATGGTATTGTACAGCTTATCATAATTTATAGCTTCATAGTTTACTCTTCTGGGTGGTTCTGTTTGATGTTTTTTAATTTCTAGATATATTTGATTATGATCCGACATAGCAGTTGTAATTATAGCAAAATGGAACTTGATGTCAGCTAGGTTTGTGCATACGTGGTCTATTATAGTTTTTGTTGTATTAGTTTCTCGGGTACAATATTTCTCCTCGACTTTATTTAGAAGTCTATAACCACTGGTTTGTAGTTCAGCTTTGTATTTGCTAGCTGTTTGATCCAAAGGAGAATGGCAGAAGTTCATAGAACGCTGGCATTAAACTTTTTAAGTTTCTACAGAAATCAAAGTGGCATGGTTTGATAGGGAATATTATAAGCTATTATTAAAAAAAAATTAAAACGTTAAAATAATAGGGTTAAAGAGAAATCGTAATTTTTGTAAAAGTGAGGTTAAGTGCGTTAATGATTGTACATATAGGGTCTTTCAACTCTATTTCTATCATAACGCATAAATGTTTATTGTATACATAACATATTGCTAATTATGCTTTCTAATGACTTGAAAACTACTTGTTGAAGTTTGTTTAGTTCAATGATTTACCTACACACTGATCATTTACCTAATGACAGTTTAGGTAAGTGTACCTACCTACTCCGTCAGCTTTATGTAGGTAGTCACAGGAAACTCAGGAGAGTTTTTAAGAGACTCATATCTAAGAATCTAAGCACATAAGGAATAATAATCCTGTTAAGGATAACAGGATTATTTAAGGTAAAATTAAAAACTCATAAGTATTGTAGGTATTATATTTTATTCATGGTCATCATCATAAATATCAGCAATATATTATCTAAGAATGGTGCAGGGGGAGACAGGCTATCTTGATGCCGTGCCCATGCCAAATACCAGATGATTGACATGATATGGGCACAGCATCCTACTGTTCTTCGTCCAACAATGCAATTGCAACAGTATTGCTTTATAGCTTCCCGGCCACTTAGAGAGCTGTCAATCAAAATATAAACAAAGTATATTTTTCTTCCTACATGTCTAGACCTAATTCTTCCCCGTAAAATCCAAGATGTGTTTGATGTTGACAGCTCTTCCAGTAGACTCCTGTCAACCTCCCTGCATACTTCTATAATATAGGTGCCATTTGCCCTTACGTGCTCTCCATAATAGGAGCGAGATTGCTTTATTTGATATGTTCCAAGAGAAATTAATATAAGTTCACTGTATGATAGCCGAGGAAAATCTGTTAGGTTATCATTTTCAACAGTAACACTTACAAAATCAGCTCGTCTTCTGTTTAGTTGATTAACATTGACAAAATCAGACAAAAGATTGTTTACAAACATGTTCGCATTTATTATATTTAGGATTTCCCCGGCATCACTTCTATCAGTTATCGGAGGGTGAAAGCGATTAATTAATGCAGCAGCTATTTTAAAATCAATCATAACATGTTTTGAGGCTACGTTAAAATATTCCTGTCTAAACAATTTAAAATCTCTTTTAAACCTACCATTGACTGCTTCTACAACCCATCTAGAAATAGTAACCGACCTTGATTTGTTTGCTGCTAGTGTTGATAGTTGCGTTTCACCCCTCTGTAATGAAGCTGGAACATGGGTTTTATAACCACAAGCATTCAGCAAGGGCAAGGCATCTCTGAAACCCCTATCCAGTACAAAAGCATCACCTTCTTGAAAATGTCTGCGTAAATAACTATTTTCAGTTTCAAATTCCCTTTGCATTATAGCTGCATCTGATGTTGTAGCTGGATAAGGGCCCAGAACATCTATAATATAACCATCAGAACATACTAACATAAATGGTTTAACAAGATTTCGATACTTATGTAAGCTTAAGTATTTTTTTGATATAGATAATTACAACTTTTTTGTATGTAGCAATATGAACCATCAGCTATGACTATAGGGTTTTCCTGGCCATCACTTTGAACTCCAAACAATCCACGGGGTATCAATAGATTTCTTTGTATTATTTGTTCTCTTGATATATGTGCTACTCCCAAGTGAGTTGGAACGAACAACAACAGCAACAGTTCTCGAACCTTTGCCATCAACACCTCCAAAGATCTCCTTGGAATTTGAAATAGTGATGCCAACCTTTCATTGGGTTCACCTGTCCTCAGTTTCATTAAGAATGCAGCGAGAGCCGTTTTACCTCTTCGCATTTCATTTATGGTACAACAACATTAGTGCTCTTTAAATTCAACATATCTTGTATATGTGTTGCATTAAATGCATTTGAATAACCACTAATACCAGCTTGAAAGTCCCATGTTTCTGTATTTAGATGGTTACTGCACACGCGACTATTTACTGGTACATAATAATGAAACTGTAAAAGCAGCATTTTTCTAGTTGAAACTGGTAGCCTGAATCTTTCACTACCCTGACAACCTTCAATAATGCACCTTGACCCAGAGTCTACAGCTCTGATATAATCAGGCAACACAATTGTCTCTTGTCTTCTTGATATGGGCTGAATTACAAGATTAGGTTCAGGCTGATCTTCAACAACAGGTTCGGGATGATCTTCAAAATCAGATGCAGGCTCATTATCTCCATTAGCTTCAGACACCATTTCAACATTAGGTTGAGGCGGAGTTTCAGGATCACGTTGAGGCAGTCTTTCAGGACTGTCATGGGTCATGGATACATTATCAAGTGTACCTTCAGAAGTTTCAGAGTCAAGATGAGAGCGCCCACTTGACGATGTGGATGCCCTGGATACAAAATGACGAGAAGCTTTGTGTGCTCTCACCCAGCAACGGTGACAGACATTGTTTGTAGTCCGTAGCTGCAACAATAAAACATTTATGTAAAACATACTCACACATGTGGATTTTATATATAAGTGTGAACACATTATAAAAGAAAACTAATAATACTAAATGTATTGATGCATATGCGTCAATATAATATTATATGTATATATTACTGCGGGGACATCCAATTTTTGACATTGAGATCAGAATGTTATTTTTATGTAATGTATCTAAGCTTGTTTTGAAAAGAGTTAATTGATGACTTCATTGCAAGCTCTTCTCAGCAAATGCAACTTTCCCAGCTGGTATTAGAGCCAGACTATTCATAAGTATGTATGTCCAAAGTCCAAAAAGTAGTAAGTATTATATTTACAAACAAATAAGTATATATAGTATATCAGCTACTTCGTTTTCAGATGTATGAGTAATGTCCCATGATTTATGCATGTCTTAATGAATAAGTTTGAAAATAATATATTACAATTAACTTACTTGTCGGGGTAGTATCCATTCTCGAACCACATTATATAATGCCTCGTTCTCTGTCCGAATCAGTCCGTAGTTGGTGATTTCTTGAACGTGCTGTAGATGATCCACAATTGACACACACCTGTCGGTGCCCAAGGGTACAAGAAGGTGGATGTGGTTCAGGCGTAGTGTGTACTTGATTTAAATAATTGTTTACAAGTACCCAACAGGCGTTACATAGACGATCCTGATTGCACACCTAAAAAAAAAATGAATTAAGGTTAAATTATTATTATAAAAACCAATCGAAGTCTTTCATAAAATAGGTGCATAGTAAATGAACTTACAGGCTCAGGAGCAATCCAGGAGCGAATGACCGATAGAATGGATTCATCTTCCAAAGAATGTGTTGTTATCGTACTGCAACGATTTGTAGATATTCTACAGTTTACGCAGCGGTCCATGGTTGACATCACGTTGACTCGTAATGTTAAACACACAAAGGATAGATGAACATAAACTATCATATGTAATATCAGTGTCCAAGATAGAGCGCCAAGGTCGATCATATAAAAGTAGGAAACGTCGAGGTCCAAGTCTTGCAACAGTTGTACAGAAAGGTAGGAGTCTTCAAAATCCAAAGGCAAGCCAGGTCGTTAAAAATCCACGTAAAACTTTGGAAGCACAAAACATTCACACCAGCACAAAGCAAAGGAGCGAGCGAATGTGAACTGAACATGAACAATCGGAATCGCGAATGTCACACTGACGTATTCAGTGGAATGTCACAACAAATGTGACACGCGGGTTTTAGTGTTGCCAATAAGCAATAAACATTTCTTTGCTGGATCAAGTCCTCGTAAACTGTTCGCATAGTTTTTTTGTATTTATTTTTTTGTGATTTAGTTGTTTTAATTATGTATACACAATTAATTAAAACATTATGCAAATTAATTTAATGTTTTTTTTTATATTTTTCAATGACAAACAAAACTATCAAATAGTTATGGTTATGACAGTGCTAAAAAGCCTCGTATCCCATGGCTTTAGAAATAAAGACCGCCTCTGTGCTAAATAAAATCAAGTTATCCACTCTTATTATCGAGATTTTATTTCCACTGTCAAAAATAAAGTTAATCTAGCTATTAACTCATAAAAATAAGCGTTAATTTTTGAAATAGCTTTGAATTCTGTACCTTTCCAAAATCAGTAATGCCAAAAACTGCCATCTCCTTTAGTAAGTTAATATTAAAATCTCCCATTACTAATACTCTTTTCCGCTTATGCAATTGTTTGGTGTATGTTTCGAGGAAGTTTTTGATATTAGAACCGTCTGGTTTCCGATAGATGCCAGCTATGTCGAGGGAATACTTTTCAAGATGAATCCGTATGTAATGGTTGTCATTTAGTGATAGTTCCTCAATTAAATGATGTTTTAAGTTGTCATGAGCAAAAATTGATACGCCACCACCCCTTGTGCAGTGTCTGTAGTTGTAGTAATGTGTATATCCGGGAATTTGCAGTCTTTTAGCTTCATCATCAGTTTTTATCCAAGTTTCAGTGAGTATAATAATGTGTATGGTACTACGAAAAGATTCCACTACACACTTCAGTTCGTCTAATTTGCCGGGCTTCACAATGCTACGCACATTTGCATACAAAAATTTTATAGAATTATTGGTCGTGGTAATATCGTTGTAGCTGTCACTTATTTGGTAAGTTATATGGTCTTTTGCGTGAGAGTTTGGAGTATGGGCGTCTTTTGGCGTTAGTTTTTTGCATTTTTTTCAACTATTTTAGGCACACCCCTAACATATTTAATTGTTAGGTTATTTTCGCCGTTTTCAGATCGATATTTTATTTCGTCCTTCAGATTTTTCAGAAATAGTTGTTGTTGGGGTGTCTGATCCGAGTATATTTTTATATTGTCACAGTTAACATTGTTTTTGCCACGTAAGATAGATATTGCTGTTTCCGATGATTTGAAGCATACTTTTAAAGGACGAGTTTTGTTGGGGTTGTACTTTCCGAGACGGAAGAGTTTATCCGGTAAGCAAGTCACACCTGTCATCCTTATAATTTTAATAGTTTCTTCCAATTCCATGTCTGTTCTTTCGTCTTTAGATGCTGAGCTTGGCTCTTTTATTCCCACGATAATAATATTTTTGCCCCTTAGTTCACGTTCTTTGATTTCTGTCACAATAGATTCATATGCATCCGATGTTGCGAACGACGGAGGAGTGGACTTTGGGTTATCCTTAAGCGTATCAAGCTCTGATTGTATTTTTTCCAGCTTCTCGTCAGTAGCAATGGCTTTTAATTGTACTTCTGAAATATTTGTTTTTAATACGTTTTGCTCTAAAGCGAGATTGCTTATAGTAATTTTTATATCATCCACTTTTTCCTTTATAGATGAAATATCTCCACTCACTTTATCCATAAATTCTTTTTGGTTGATGGTAATTGTGGCCATCATTTGCATTATTTGTTCCCGAAATTCACTTAGTTCCTCCTTAATGTTATCAGTAAACTTTCGTTTATTACGGAACGTTACTTGGTTAGGGCTTTTCTGAAAACCTGATACTGTTTCGTTACCAAACAGGTTTGGTTCCGAACCACTCAGGCCACTTCCAGGAGGTGATCGTTGTACGTTCATGATCTGTGGCACAAATAGCACTCGTGGGGCCAGTTGCGATAAGGATTGAGCGAATGGGTAAAAAAATAAGGAGCTGTCTCTTTTCCCCGAGGGGGTGAAGAGCGGTTACCTTGATCGGTTGTTGAGTGTCTTCGCAGCGAAAGTCGTATAATCTCACAGTTTGTTTAACTCATTAAGAACTTTAATATCACAATTATATGTATTATATCCGGTTAATTAGTATATTTGATAATTTTTAAAATTTTGCAAAAAAGTTTACAACACGTCTGTACTGTACGCAGTCAGTGCCAGTATCCTAATATAGTTCGACATCGAAAGCAAAAACAGCTTGTTATAATGAGCAGTTCATACTGAACAGCTTGTTAAAGGTAATGAGCAGTTCATACTCAACAGCTTGTTAAAGGTAATGAGCAGTTCATACTGAACAGCTTGTTATAATGAGCTGATCATACTGAACCGCTTCTTATAATCAGCAGTTCATATTGAACTGCTCTGTTTATTTACACACTCGAACAGATGCTACTGATGAGTATGCGACTACTATACAGGACTTTAATTAAAAAAAAAAAATATGTTTGAATAGAAAACTATAAATGTTATTAGTAGACCATTTTATGACTTGACGAAGAAAGAATGGTTACAAGTGGCTTGGATTGAAAAACAGAGGTATAAACTGAACGAAAATTTTGAATAATTAAGTATATTATGGGGTTACAGAGGAATAATCTGATACTCGAATGGTTTAACTGTGGAATATAGGGTTATTCAGATCACGATTTGTGATCTGAATACCCTATATTCCAACTACTCTAATAATGGTGTGAAACAGACAGTAGGTTTGACTACTATAAAAATGAAAATATTTGATATTGAAGATGAAGCCGATGTTTATATAATTGATGGAGATCAATTTAAATATATAATTATTATTATTATATAATTGTAAGGATCCAAATGCACATATTATATACATATTAAGTCATTTATTTATATTCTCAATATACTATCAATATAATATCAATACAAAGCAAATTATAACTTGTGAACCCTATTTCACACAACCCAGCACACAACAGACACCCAGACATGCCAAATCCCAAAACATCACAGGTCGGGGGAGGAAAGAACAAGGGGTCCATAAAAACCCAGCTGGCAAAAATAGACCCTCCCACCATTTAACGATTGGAGGCAATGGGTCATGGAGGCATAGGCTATGAAGATACACTACTTGCAAGCCTAGGATTGACCCCTTCCTCTAGCTCACAAGAAGCGCAGACCCAAGAGACCAATCCAACACCAGAGAACACTCCCCTGCCCCCCTCCCCAGAAGTCATCACAGACAGGGACAGGCTATTAAAGTTTAGATCAGCCTGGGGACAACTGAAAGAGAAATGTTCGGAACCCAAGACAACCCATCGCATAGTGGAGACAATGAGAACAAATGCTCTTATAACTCTCAGAGATTCATCCATAGTCTCCTCTGCAGTTATAGAGAGGCTGGACAGCAATTGGGATATGTTAGGGGTAGAAAAGGTATGCAGCTTCATTAGCTTATTTCTCGCTGAACCTACAGATAAGGAGCTTGTCTTCGGAGCCGGACCATCTGCCTTCCTAAAGGGAATGATTTGTGCCACCAATCATACAAACACTACTAATATCAATGATATTATGTCTCCGTAGATGGCAGGGGTTACGACAGATCTGACCTTAGCTTCTGACGCAACCTCCATGTTTAGAAAGTCGTTGTCCAAGGCAGAAGCCACCTGGAGGTCTCAATCCACTGACACATCCTCTGTGCTATCCAGTCTAGAGGCCAGATTCAAAGAAATCTCAGTACTCTTAGAATCAAAACATATTGAACCCCCCCCCCTGTCCAACCTCCTATCCAGCACACGGAAAGAAGAAGCCAGTCTCCATCACCTCCTCGATATGCTCATGGACAGTTCTTCTATGCTGAAGGTGACAATGGTATCATCCAATTACAATCAGACGTTCCCCCTAATAGAGAGGACAAGAAAATAATGGCTAGAATCAATTTCTTCTTGACAGTACTAGGACCAGACCCTCGTCTGATGACAAAAGACCCTCGAAGATTTGTCAACTCTTACCTGGCGTCCACCGAAGGATTGCCCAGGGAGGATAAGGAGAGAATACTAAAGGAAATGTTGAATCAGGAATGAATAGGATAAGGAGGAAGACACCTGTTCAGGTCCGCCTCATAAGGGCGCCTGCAATCCTAAGAAGGACCAAGACCCATAGACACATAGATCTATATGTATATTTTTATATTCTCGTGTTGATGTATATTCCCCTTAGAATTAAGACCCAATGTATATGGCCAATCCATTCCATAACGGAACAGTCCACCTTGTCATAGGTGACTCCACTTACTAGATTAAGAAAAAAAAAAAAAAAAAATATAGCACTGAAGTACCTTTACTCATGGTTCACTTTGAATAAACTTCAAATTAATAGCTCTAAAACAATAGTAGTTTTATTTAAAACAACTGCTCGTAATAAGGATACTATGGAAGTTGCATTAAATGACGACAAACTAGAACTTGTGAGTGAGGCGAAATTCTTAGGCGTGCACTTGGATGAATGTTTAAAAAGAGTTAGCCACGATAGACGCAACTATATCATCAGCGTGTTATGCATTAAGAACCCTTCGAGATGAAATTGACTTAAAACAGTTAAAAATAGTATACCACGCGTTAGTTGAGTCTAAATTAAGATATAGCATACAATTTTGGGGGAACAGCTACAATTATAACTGCCAAAGAGCTTTTATTCTCCAAAAAAGAGCCATACGTACCATTGTGCGGATTTCACAGACAGAGAGTTGTCGTCCACATTTTCTGGATCTAAAAATTTTAACAGTACCCAGTCTCTACGTGCTAGTACTTCTTACTAACCTTAAGAAACATCTCCATGAATATGAGACATATGAGGAAAGACAGGTTAGGGAGAGTACTCGCAGGAAGGATTTAAGCAGTAAAATAAGTCCTTGTTTGAATATTGTTAAGCACAGTCCGAAGACATACAGGACATTCAAGTTATTGAAGACAGCCAAAAGCCCAACATCAAGAATGTTCTGGTAGATATTGATGTTATTGAAGACAGCCAGCAGCTCAACATTGATAATGTTCTGATCGAATCAGATTTGTCCGAGTCGACTAGTACTTCCGCCATATTATCATGTCCTGGCGAGCCAAGTGGTTCCCAAGTAGATGGAGCCAAGTTGATGGAGCCAAGTTGATGGAAATAAAGAGTTACTAATACACGTTGACATTGGCAAAATAATCGTCAAGCAAAGATGGAAGGCAAAATTTGAAAAGAAAAAGAAGAAGAGTGATTAATATATTTTGAAAAAAAAAAAAATGTTGTATCAGAGTTTTATTTTAGATATATACAACATATTATTATATGATTGTAAGGATCCAAATGCACATATTATATACATATTAAGTCATTTATTTATATTCTCAATATACTATAAATATAATATCAATACAAAGCAAATTATAACTTGTGAACCCTATTTCACACAACCCAGCACACAACAGACACCCAGACATGCCAAATCCCAAAACATCACAGGTCGGGGGAGGAAAGAACAAGGGGTCCATAAAAACCCAGCTGTCAAAAATAGACCCTCCCACCATTCAACGATTGGAGGCAATGGGTCATGGAGGCATAGGCTATGAAGATACACTACTTGCAAGCCTAGGATTGACCCCTTCCTCTAGCTCACAAGAAGCGCAGACCCAAGAGACCAATCCAACACCAGAGAACACTTCCCTGCCCCCCTCCCCAGAAGTCATCACAGACAGGGACAGGCTATTAAAGTTTAGATCAGCCTGGGGACAACTGAAAGAGAAATGTTCGGAACCCAAGACAACCCATCGCATAGTGGAGACAATGAGAACAAATGCTCTTATAACTCTCAGAGATTCATCCATAGTCTCCTCTGCAGTTATAGAGAGGCTGGACAGCAATTGGGATATGTTAGGGGTAGAAAAGGTATGCAGCTTCATTAGCTTATTTCTCGCTGAACCTACAGATAAGGAGCTTGTCTTCGGAGCCGGACCATCTGCCTTCCTAAAGGGAATGATTTGTGCCACCAATCATACAAACACTACTAATATCAATGATATTATGTCTCCGTAGATGGCAGGGGTTACGACAGATCTGACCTTAGCTTCTGACGCAACCTCCATGTTTAGAAAGTCGTTGTCCAAGGCAGAAGCCACCTGGAGGTCTCAATCCACTGACACATCCTCTGTGCTATCCAGTCTAGAGGCCAGATTCAAAGAAATCTCAGTACTCTTAGAATCAAAACATATTGAACCCCCCCCCCTGTCCAACCTCCTATCCAGCACACGGAAAGAAGAAGCCAGTCTCCATCACCTCCTCGATATGCTCATGGACAGTTCTTCTATGCTGAAGGTGACAATGGTATCATCCAATTACAATCAGACGTTCCCCCTAATAGAGAGGACAAGAAAATAATGGCTAGAATCAATTTCTTCTTGACAGTACTAGGACCAGACCCTCGTCTGATGACAAAAGACCCTCGAAGATTTGTCAACTCTTACCTGGCGTCCACCGAAGGATTGCCCAGGGAGGATAAGGAGAGAATACTAAAGGAAATGTTGAATCAGGAATGAATAGGATAAGGAGGAAGACACCTGTTCAGGTCCGCCTCATAAGGGCGCCTGCAATCCTAAGAAGGACCAAGACCCATAGACACATAGATCTATATGTATATTTTTATATTCTCGTGTTGATGTATATTCCCCTTAGAATTAAGACCCAATGTATATGGCCAATCCATTCCATAACGGAACAGTCCACCTTGTCATAGGTGACTCCACTTACTAGATTAAGAAAAAAAAAAAAAAAAAAAAATATAGCACTGAAGTACCTTTACTCATGGTTCACTTTGAATAAACTTCAAATTAA
This sequence comes from Ceramica pisi, assembly GCA_963859965.1. NCBI lineage: Eukaryota > Metazoa > Arthropoda > Insecta > Lepidoptera > Noctuidae > Ceramica > Ceramica pisi. Next base: position 8,476,714 of record OY982528.1, on the reverse strand, counting down.
TAGCTCTAAAACAATAGTAGTTTTATTTAAAACAACTGCTCGTAATAAGGATACTATGGAAGTTGCATTAAATGACGACAAACTAGAACTTGTGAGTGAGGCGAAATTCTTAGGCGTGCACTTGGATGAATGTTTAAAAAGAGTTAGCCACGATAGACGCAACTATATCATCAGCGTGTTATGCATTAAGAACCCTTCGAGATGAAATTGACTTAAAACAGTTAAAAATAGTATACCACGCGTTAGTTGAGTCTAAATTAAGATATAGCATACAATTTTGGGGGAACAGCTACAATTATAACTGCCAAAGAGCTTTTATTCTCCAAAAAAGAGCCATACGTACCATTGTGCGAATTTCACAGACAGAGAGTTGTCGTCCACATTTTCTGGATCTAAAAATTTTAACAGTACCCAGTCTCTACGTGCTAGTACTTCTTACTAACCTTAAGAAACATCTCCATGAATATGAGACATATGAGGAAAGACAGGTTAGGGAGAGTACTCGCAGGAAGGATTTAAGCAGTAAAATAAGTCCTTGTTTGAATATTGTTAAGCACAGTCCGAAGACATACAGGACATTCAAGTTATTGAAGACAGCCAAAAGCCCAACATCAAGAATGTTCTGGTAGATATTGATGTTATTGAAGACAGCCAGCAGCTCAACATTGATAATGTTCTGATCGAATCAGATTTGTCCGAGTCGACTAGTACTTCCGCCATATTATCATGTCCTGGCGAGCCAAGTGGTTCCCAATTAGATGGAGCCAAGTTGATGGAAATAAAGAGTTACTAATACACGTTGACATTGGCAAAATAATCGTCAAGCAAAGATGGAAGGCAAAATTTGAAAAGAAAAAGAAGAAGAGTGATTAATATATTTTGAAATAAAAAAAAATGTTGTATCAGAGTTTTATTTTAGATATATACAACATATTATTATATAATTGTAAGGATCCAAATGCACATATTATATACATATTAAGTCATTTATTTATATTCTCAATATACTATCAATACAAAATATAATATCAATACAAAGCAAATTATAACTTGTGAACCCTATTTCACACAACCCACCACACAACAGACACCCAGACAGTGCAGTGCAGTTCTCGGAGTATTCGGTGTTTGTGCAAAATTCATTAGCCATGGTGGATGATTCATAGACGGATTTGAAAAAGTCTGAGAAAAGATCACACACATCACTACACTGAAAAAAAAATATTATCGCTGCCATAATTTTTTTGTTTACCGTTATCAAGTAAAATGTTCATATAGGGGAACATAAAGCTACTTGTTTGCTAGCAATAAAGCTAACTTTATCACTGATTTATACAAATATCATAGTGAACGTAAATAAGTCCATATTTGTGATGATCAGTTAAGTTATTTCATTCTAACAAAACATTTAGTACTTTTAATCATGTTGTTGATGATGATCAACAAGGATTATGATAGAATTAATAAGGACCTTTGTTAGATTAATTACTAAAAGTATTGTGCCGAAACAAATCACTTTGATAAGCTAATCATGTGTCTTTATGAAATCTTATCAAGACCCTATTTAAATTTACTTCTTTCAGTTTATGAAGTTAATCATGGTTACTTATGAAAGTTACTATGAACTGTAAGGAATAACGAAAGGAAGTGCGTCGGCTACCATCGTCAACGTTCGGGTGATTCCGGCAAGGGCGGCGCGTGCCCTGCGACCTACGATCTCTGTCTAGGCAGTCACGCTCGGACCTCATCGGAGACACTTGCGTTTTCTTACTCGATCGAATTATATTTGTTTCCAAGTGACTTACTAATATAGATTTACTTAAACGTTAATCCAAGTTTATTTTATCTCCAAAATTAAGTTTCTTTTAGCTCAGAAGTGCGATGAACTTATTTCCACAAAAGTGTAAAATTGAATTAAGCAGCCCGTGTTCCCGCCGAGCCAAGCGGCCGGCAATAGTGTTTAGTGTACCTAATATTCGGAGTTGATTCCGGAAGTTGAAGGTTTAAACGCGCCGGCGATTCATTATTGTTATTATTTACACACTCGCACCGCCGCGCGCCGTGACTACACAGTATAGGTACATATTACCGTTTGTGAAAGAAGTTTTTGTTCGCTGTGGTGATTTCGTACATTGTGCCATAAATGGATGCAAACATGGATATTATCAAATTAGTGGAGCGATTAAAATCGCTAGAGAAGAAAGTGTACGGCGTTCCCCGGAGCCCTAATGAAGATGGCTCGCTGACGCCGCCATTGCGGCCGTCGCTTGTGAGCGGTGGCCGGAGTTCTGTTCGACGTCCGGTGTCGCCGGCGAGGGCCAATGGAAGTACCACAGGCACCCTGGCCCCGGCTCACCAACCATCGTCGTCGAGATGCGCGCCGGATGCCCCGCCATCCGCGTGTTGTTCCGGGCATGGTGCAGTCACATCGACGCCGGTGGAGTCTACCTACGTGCCGCGCACCGTGGTGACGCCAACGATGCCAGCTATGTCGCCCAGATTACCCGGCCTGTTTTTAGCAACAGCGTGTGCGCCGCCGCATGGTACCGTGCACCAACAGGTGCCCCCCGCGTGCGCGCCGTTTAATGAGGTGACCAATGTCACTGGAACTGGGTATGTCCATTCACAATCACAGTTACGATACGTTGGCCGCAGTGATCCCATACCTGAGTTCGACCCGCAAAAATCTATAATTAGCATGGAGAACTGGCTTAAGAAAATTGAAGGACTCACGTTTGACCGCTATCTCACCTGATGTTAAGCGATGATGCGGTCTAAGGTGGAGCACGCTTGCCTAGAAGTAACCTATTCACTCTTGACTTAAAGACTCCCAGGTTGTAGCTATCAGGAAACACAGACTCAGGCAGGGAATTCCACTCCTTAGCTGTACGCACAATGAATGTATTCCCAAAACGTTTTGTGCGTATAGGTGGGATGTGAACCATGTACCGGTGGTACATCGCCGTACGTCTTGTGGTCCGATGGTGGAACGGGCTTGGCGGAATTAAGTTATGCAATTCCGTCGCACACTCCCCAAAATGTAAACGATAGAAAACCGACAGGCCAGCAACTCGGCGTCGATGCTCAAGACTTTGGAGCTTCGATTCGACGAGCTTATCATCACCGATGATCCTCTTGGCTCGTTTTTCAATTGACTCGAGGGCATCAAGCTGGTATCTGGCAGATCCGTCCCAAAGATGAGAGCAGTATTCCATACACGATCGAACTTGCGCTTGATACAGTTTAAGAAGCTGTTGTATGACTCTCTTATATGTATGGCTGGGATGAAAAGACGACCATATTCAACACATCTTCAAAATTGAAGGGCTATGCCCGCCAGTGGTTCGACCAATTAATTGACATCAATATGACATGGTTAGGCTTTAAAGCTCAGCTTATGGTCGCCTTTCCATCCCAAAAAAGTAAGTTAAATATGTTGCGGGATTTAGTAAATATTATTAGAAAACCCGGTGATGATTTTATGCAATTTTACCACGATAAATTGGCTCTGGGTAATGCTTGTGGTCTTCCACCATCCCTCACAACGGAGATTATTATAGGGATAATCGGGAGCCGAGTGGTGGAAATTGGTGCTGTCTCGGCAGCTTGTAATGAACTCGGCAAATTGTTAAACTATCTGTCCTCGTTACGCACCGCCGCTGAGGTTAGTACCTCATATAACACAGCTATAATACCTCACATAATCATAATACCACAAAAGGAGTGCGGTGCAGTATGTGTAAACGACGGGGTCATATTTCATCCGCTTGTCGTTATAAGCGCGATAAGTCATTGTGTACTATTTGCCATAAGCCGGGTCATGTAGCTGATAAGTGTTTTCGTAAAGTAAACAAATGTTCGTATTGCGGTAAGCCGGGTCATACTAAAGATGAGTGCCTAAAGTTAAAAGCTCGTAATGCGAATAAAAACCCCGCATCCACTGTATCACAGTCGATAAACGCTATAAATAACGAAAACCGATCCGGTAGTGCCAAATATTATATGATGATACAAGTAAATAACTCTCCAATAGAGGCGTTTATTGATTTCGGCAGCTCGTGTATAACGATCACTCACTCCGCTGCAAAACAGTTAAACATTAAAGTTCGACCTTGTGATCGTAACTGCGTTATTGGCGGGTTTGGTGGCTCTAAGATAACACCAATAGGTGAATCTTATGTACACATTTGTGCTGACGAAGCGTCGTGTGAGACTCTTGCGTATATTGTACCGGACTTCACTCAAAATATTGGTGTGATTGTCGGGCAACCGTTTACTGATTACCCAAATGTTTATGTTATTAAGACGCCGACGTCTTTAAAGATGTATAATGCAAATAATTTATGTGAGTTACCCAGCATATGCGAGGATGCCGAGCGTATTAAGTTTATCCCAGATGGCAAAGTCACTTTATTACCCGGGGTTAATAAGATAGTGGTATCGTGCGAAGAGGTGATGTTCGGTGACGCGTTTGTGCGTCGTACGGAACATAAGTCTCCTAGAGCTGAGTGTGTCATACTGGAGCATAACCTTGAAATTATCGACGGCAGGGCTATAATGAGTATTATAAATGTTAATAAAAATAGTATTCACTTACCGGATAACCGATGTGTTGCCCGCGCCGCGATAACCGATGGCCCTAAAACGTACAAGGTAGGTGATAACCTAGGTCCTGATGTGCTTGCCGAGCTGGAGTCTCTCCTAAATGAGTATTCGGAATGTTTTTCTGATTTCAATGATGGCAAAATAGGTAAATGCTCAGTAAAAATGCACATCGAACTGACCGACAAGGAGAAGGTAATATATTACCGCCCCTACCGCATGTCGGCTAGTGACCGCGATAAAGTACGCGAAATAATTAGTGACCTCTTAAATAAGGGTATAATAGAAGAGTCTACCTCTCCGTACGCCAGCCCGGTGCTACTCGTTCCCAAAAAGACAGGGGAGCCGCGTATGTGCGTCGATTACCGCGCACTTAATAAAATAACCAAAAAGGAACGCTACCCCTTGCCGCTTATACAGGATCAATTGGATCGCTTGTCTAAAGCTCGCGTCTTTTCTTGTCTCGATATTTTGTCCGCCTATCATTGTATAGAATTAGATGACGATAGTAAACATCTTACGGCGTTTATAACGCCGAACGGACATTACCAATACAAGCAAATGAGTTTCGGTCTCGCGAATGCGCCGTCCGTATTCCAACGCGCTATAGATGAGATACTTGGGCCACTTAAGTTTGAATTTTGTACAGCGTATTTAGATGATATATTGACATATTCTAGTGAGACGAATATCGCCTTACAACACTTAAGAGCGGTATTAGAACGCATTCGTGTTTCAAAAATGACCCTCAGACTCGATAAGTGCTCGTTTCTCGTTTCTCGAGTGGAATATTTAGGCCATGAAGTCGGCAATGGTGGAGTAAAGCCGGCTCAGCATAAATTAAATGCTGTTAAAGATTTTCGAGTACCCGAGAACGTACACCAGGCAAGACAATTCATGGGCTTAGCCAGTTATTTTAGGAAGTATGTGCGTAATTTTGCCACACTTGCACGACCTATAACTTTACTTACAAAAAAGGACCAACCATGGACTTGGGGCTCTGAACAGCAACAAGCCTTTGATTCTATTAAAGAAATATTAGTGAGCCGTCCAGTATTACTTTTATTCAACCCCGATTACGAAACGCAAGTACACACGGACGCGTCAAAACACGGTCTCGGGGGAATTTTATTACAAAGGCCACCTGGTGGTTCGTGGCAACCAGTCGCATACGCTAGTCGTCAAACGACTACCGCAGAGCAACGTTATCATAGTTTTGAGCTAGAAACATTAGCTGTCGTAATGTCATTGCAAAAATTTCGAGTTTACGTGACCGGTATAAAGTTCGTGATAGTTACCGACTGCAATGCTTTGCGGTGGACGTGGACCAAGCGAGATCTGAACCCTCGTATTGCGAGATGGGGGCTCGAGGTCCAAGGTTATAACTTTGATGTAGAATATCGCGCTGGTAAATCTATGGCTCACGTGGATGCGTTGAGTCGCAATCCCGCGGAATCCGTAATGCGTTGCGTAGGAAAGGACCTGATAGAAAGCATGCAAGGGGATGACGACTCAATCCGTCTCACTGTGAACCAGCTTAAAGATGAACTTTCCGTCGGTAATTTCAGCGGTTTAGCGCGAGACTATGTACTTGATAATGGTGTACTGTTTAGGAAGATTAATAACCAAAATAAAGTGGTCGTGCCCCGTCGATCTCGATGGTCCCTCGTACAAACATTCCATGATAACTTGACCGGACACGGGGTCTACTTTGCTACCATTTAACAATTTGACGTAGACCGCGGCAACGGTCGCATTCCGACCTTTCCAGCAAAAACTACATCTGTTGTCAAATTATGTCCATTTCTGTCTAACACACGGTATTTCAATCCTTTTGCTCTTTTCCACTCGATTTTTTGACATTTCATACATGCTAAAAATACAAAACACGCCACGGGCGAGTCCATTTTTAAAAAGAAATTAAATTTTTAGTCAGTCTGTGCTATGACGCGAGTTGCGCAATGACGTAGCTGTCGAATAAACTTGTTTATTATGTTGTTTGTGAGTGAATTAGTGTTAAGTAATGTTTTATGGGTGCATTGTGATGTGATTAATGTGTGTGCAAGTGAAAATAAACATGTTGGTAAGTATTAGCATGTTTTTTTATGATTTTCCTATCCCTTGTTACACAAGGCGTCCATGTTGTCAGAACGCTATCGTAATTGATTAATTATTAAGTCTAGCTACTTGTTCTGACTAAAAAGTAATTATTATCGCATTTTATGTTTACTGGGCAATAGATTTCAGCCAAAACATAAACAAAACAAACGAAATTTACGTTATGATTAGAATTTTTGTTCCGTGGGTCGGAAGGTAAATAATGCAAAATGGCGGGAAATGGCTAATGTTTGGTGGTAGTTTTTTTTTTTTTATATATGTTTTTGTACGGTGGAGTATGTTGTTTGTTATTTATCGTTTTTAGATATAACCCAGCTACCCATACAAGTCATAAAATATATATGTTATCGATTTACTTTTTAAATTATTCCTGTTCAAAGTTCACATAATGTGTTTTTTTCACCAATATTCAATGTTTACAAATTAAAAAATATAGAAACTAACCGTTATCATACACTTAACGTAAGTATAAACAGCTGTTAATCAGCTTTACAAATAACGAAACACTTGAGTGGTACCTCTAATAGGAGGCGACTAAAAAATGTTTACGTAAACATAAACATCTGGCGGGCAGCTGCCCGCGCTATGATATTTGACCCCGAGCGGTCAACGTCATCACGTGACATGTGCCCGGACCGTGCAAGCGGATAATGGACATGCCAACTACAATAAAACATATGATGCTATGAAGGAAAAATACTGGTTTGGTGGCATGAGGCGTTTTGTTCAAAAATATGTAGGTGGTTGTATATCGTGTCAATACGCCAAGAAACCCACTGGTCGCAAGGTAGGACTACTACACCCCATTGAAAAGGTGGCTGTACCATTCCACACAGTACACGCGGACCACCTCGGCCCATTCTGTAAGAGTCCATCGGACAAGATGCACATTTTAGCGATCGTCGACGCTTTTACTAGATTTATATGGATCGAGGCGGTCCGCGATACTAGCTGTGCAGGAGTGTTAAAAACTTTTGACCAGTTCATTAAAACATTCGGATTGCCAAGCCGCATTATTAGTGACCGTGGCAAAGCATTTGATTGCCACGACTTTAAAAAATACTGTCGTGATAGGCAGATAAAGCATGTTATGACAGCAGTCGCTAGTCCTAGGGCCAACGGCCAAGTAGAGCGATTTAACCGTTCTATATTAAATGCTCTAGTTGCTTACGTCGGTGAAGACGAGCAAAATCGCTGGGAAGAGTTTTTGCCTAAGGTACAATTGGGTCTTAATTCTAACGTTAATAACAGCACAGGAAAATCCCCATTAGAGTTGTTGTATGGTTTTCGTCCGCGACTCGCAGGCGATATTGTCGTGCCAACAAGGTCCGATATCACCACGATCAGAGCGGGTGCAGTCACTCGATCGCAAGAGGCCGCCCGACAATCTAAGACCTCCTTTGATAAGAGGAGACGTGAGGGCGTCCCATTTAAAGAAGGAGACCTTGTTCTTGCGGAGCGCAAAGTATTTAAAAAAGGACTTCGTAGTGGCAAGCTTATGTCACGATTTGACGGCCCATATGTGGTACTCAAGGTATTGCCTCATGATCGGTACTTGATAGCGAGCACTAGTACTCGCGGTCGTCCCTATAAAAATGTCCTAGCTAGGGATAAGTTAAAACTTATGCAATATCCTACCGACCTTGACTCAGACTAAACAGTTTTTGATATTTGTGCCCAACGATTTTGTGTGTGCTATTTACAAAATATTGATAATGTTGAACAAGTTAAAATTGTATTGTGATTGTGATTCTAACTATAGGTAATTATAAATGCAACTTCGGCTACGAATAATGGGTTACCAAATTTCTGTGTAGTTTCCATATCAGACTAGTAGTTGGTAGTTAAAAATTAATGCTCAATTATTTCCACACGGTTAGGTTCATTGTTCATGGTGGGATTTAGATGTGATAGTTTGTGGTAGGGCTTATAGTAGGATAGTTACTAACTTATTGTTCGTGAAGAAGATGCATCTATAAGTTGTGATTTTTGAATGAATGTGTTGGGAAGCACAGCCATCTCAAATATATGCTTATTTAGTTAGTATTATTGTCATTAATGCACCTAACCAGTTTGTGAAAGGTTCCAATAGAAAAAGTAGTTTTTTGTAAGAACAATTGTAAACAAACGATGTGGCGAGCTCGACGCCGGCAGGTCTGTGCAAGTTCAGACACGTCGAAACCTGTCCGACGCGCACTCAGCGCTGATTGGTTGAAGAGGTCTCGAGCTCGCACCTAGATTAAATTAATTGGTCGTAGGGTAGGTCAAACCCTACACTACGTGCGCCCCAAAATAATATTATAAAAATAGAACATTTTGGGGCAAACAGTCAGTCATCAAAAAGCAGTCATACAGAAACAATGGTATAATTAATAGTGTAAATGGTCAACCGGCTGATATTGTAAATATGTGTTGTATATAGTGATTCTTGGTAACGTTATCTTCATTTTTATATCTCTCTTTCTTGTGTTTATTTAACTTGTTCCTGTACTTTATGTGTTTTCGTGATAATATAAACTGTGTGTACCGACTTGGTGTTTTTCTCATATTCGCAAATCATCCACCCTTGCGCCTGCATCTCTACATTTTGGTCCTTCGACACGGATCGTTGCGAATATGAGTGAGTTCAGCGCTATCACGACTAGGAGCAGGTTACGAAAAGAGATGAGCAAGCGGCCAGCATTAGAGGCCGATTCCGGCGTGCCATCAGAAATGGCACCAGGCTCACCTTCAATAGCGCCTACCACGACGTCGGTTCCAGCACCTGTGATCCCATTGGTGGGAGGTCGTGTCGTCGACTTCCGGGAAACAGTCACGCCAGTGAGATCAGGAAAAAGACAGGTTGCTAGGTCCAGGACGAGCCACGTCTCCTCGAAGAGCGGCCAGAGAAGCACCGACTACCTTCGACGGAGGGTTGAGTACGAGGCTGAACGTGAGATAGTGCGACTAAAGGAGAACCTCGTGAAGAAGAAGCTGGAGGCTGATCTAGCTGAAATAGATGCCGCAGAAGATATCGCAAGCTCTGACGACGAAGGTACGACTCGTAGAGTGGAAGAATGGGTGTCACACACGACGCCCGCAGTGCTCGAGAAAGAAACGGACACACCCATGGACAGTCGCGACCAACTGCCACCGCGACAAGTGTCCGAACAGCCGGTTGACCAAACCCGCGCGCCACCAAGCGCGCCCGCGGCCGAACAGTCACGCGCATCGAAATGCGCGCCCGCCGCGTCCGAACAGTATCGCGCACCGTCACGTGCACCCGCAACCAATGTGATTCGCGAAACAACGACGCGGACGCCCGAACAGTCTTGCGCGCCACAATACGCGCACGCGTCCGGTCAATTACGCGAAGTCCCAGTGCCGAATAACAATGCGCTCCAAACAGAGTGTGCGCCCGCGACCGTTCAGTTTCGCGAACCGATCCACGCGACGATCGCTACACCGGTAGCAACGGCCGGCGCCCCACGAACGTCCGAGTGGGAAGGCGCGTTCATCGACGACAACGACAGATTTAGGTCGCGTGACAGGAAAATCGACCAACTCGCTGAAGCGATAAGCAGCTTAGCGCGCCCGCGGCCAGTACCGAAGCAAGCGTACGAGTTACCATACTTTAGAGGTGATCCCGCTGAATGGTTGTCGTACAAGAACATGTACTACGACACGACGACCATGTACCAGTTCAAGCCGCACGAGAACTTAGCTCGACTGAAGACGTCTCTGCAGGGAGATGCCAAACTCGCGGTCGAAGATTTGCTGCGCACATCAACCAATCCCGGGGAAATCATGAAGACTCTGGATGAAGAGTTTGGCCACCCGAATCTAGTGCTAGAGTGCGCACTAAAAAAGGTACGTTCCCTACCTAAAGTCACTGAGAGCGGTCGCGAACTTAGAAAGTTCTCAAGTACAGTCAGAAATTGCGTATCATTATTGAAAAGTGTACGAGCCGTCGGGTACCTAAATAACCCGCAATTAGTCAGTGAACTATTGAACAAATTAACGCCATTACAACGTGCACAATACGGCGACTTTGCGATGGGCATGGCCAACAATCAGGGCATAGATGTGCGAGTCTCTCCCAGCCTAGAAATACTCGCAGAATTCCTCAGTCATCTAGCACGTGCCACATCATTTTACATTCAGTTAGAAGCGAGCGCGCCGACACAAACAGGTGGCAAGATAAGAAGCGCCGCCGCCGCACCTGTTCGGCAAGTGCAAAGGCTACACGTGCACTCAGACAATGACCAGTCGAACAATGGGCGCGACGAACAATGCACATTATGTAAGGAACAACACAAGCTCACAAAATGCGATAAGTTCGGTAAACTCGAGGTGAATGACCGCTGGGAACACATCAAGAAAAACAAGCTATGTTTTAAGTGTCTAGTGAAACGACACAATAAGAATTTTTGCCGCGCAAATAAGTGTGCCTCATGCAACTATGCGCATCATACATTGTTACACGCTGATAAGAAGACTGAAAGTGTAACTAATGTTAGTGATTACACTGGTAAGGCATTGCTTAAGGTAATACCGGTGTGCGTGACAGTGAATGGAACAAAAAAGCAATGTCACGCCCTGCTGGATGATGGAGCCACCGTGTCATTGATAGACGACTCGATAACGGATGGCGTCGAGGGAGAACAAGTACCCTTAATATTACGTAGTGCACGCGGGCATGAAGTGGTCGACAACAGCTCGCGAGTGATAAGTGTTATAGTGCGCGGGCCGAATGGAGCTTCACACGAGGTCAAGTGCCGCACACTAAAGCGGCTTGACCTGCCGGCGCAGACAGTGCCCGCCTCAATCTTGGCGGAGCATGCTCACCTTCGCGACCTGGGCTGTGAGGAGATGAGGGGAGCCAGGCCGCTACTCCTACTGGGACAGGATAACTGGGAGTTTCTTGTCAGCCAGGAGACTCGCCGCGGGAAGTCAGGTAAGCCAGTTGCCTCTTTGACCAAACTAGGTTGGGTTGTGCACGGGCCCGTAGGTAGAGTACAGAACAGTGATAGTGAGTCCATCGCGTGTATGGTAGAGTCAACAGCAGACTTGCATAAATTAGTGTCAAAACAGTTCGAGTTAGAATCAATAGGTATTTCAGAGGTACCTAGGTCTCATAAAGATCTAGATAGGGCTAACGCGATTTTAGACTCAACTAGCCGCCAGACAGAGAGCGGTACGTGGGAAGTAGGTTTGTTGTGGCGTAGGGACAACCCACAGCTGCCCGATAACTTTGAAAACGCGCGCCAACGACTGGCGGGAATTAAGCGGCGTTTAGTTAAGGACGAAGCGTATGATAAGGCTTACACAGCTCAAATAGACAGATTGGTGAGCGAGGGTTACGCGAGTAAATTGGATAGCGGGGTCAAGCTTGAACCGATATGGTACCTACCGCATTTTGGGGTAAAGAATCCAAACAAACCGGGCAAGCTAAGATTAGTGTTTGACGCCGCGGCCAACTATGGCGGAACATCGTTAAATGACAATTTACTCACGGGACCGGATTTGTTGAACTCGCTTCTAGGTGTGCTGTTTAAGTTTAGGTTAGGACCAATCGCGTACACCGGAGATATAGCCGATATGTTCCTTAGGGTAAAGATACGAGAACAGGATCGGGGTGCGCAATTGTTTTTATGGAATACGGACGGCCGCCGAGAACCCGATGTTTACGTCATGAGTTCAATGATCTTCGGCGCTGTGTCGTCACCAACGTCTGCTATATATATATTAAACAAAAATGCAGCCATGTATAAGGATAAATATCCAGAGGCGGTGTCGGCCATACACGATAGGCATTACATGGACGACTATCTCGACAGTCAGTGGTCTGTCGCGCAAGCCGGACAGCTGATTGAGGAGGTGACCCGCATCCACGCTGCAGGTGGGTTTGAAATACGGGGGTGGGTCACCAACTCACAAGAGTTGCGCGACCGACTACAGGTCGAGATGCCAGATAGGGTTAGTCTAGATAAGGGCGAGAACGCGACGGAACGCACTTTAGGAATGATATGGTCGCCGAGCACTGACAAGCTAGCTTTCGACTTATCATTTAAACGGTTACCTAAAACAATAGTAGAGGGCCAACTCGTGCCTACTAAGAGGGAATTTCTACGCTTTATCATGTCAATATTTGACCCATTAGGATTTTTATATCCATGCATAATACAATCGAGAATTTTAATGAAAAGAATTTGGCAAACAGGTATACAATGGGATGAGAAACTGCAAGATGCAGAGGCCAAGTTATGGTTCAAATGGTTGCAAGACTTGCAACATTTATCCCAAATATCAATACCCCGTTGGTATGGATTAAGGTTAGACGCGGTAGACTTGCATGTGTTTGGGGACGCGAGTCAGTCCGCTTATGCAGCTGTAGCCTATATAACGGGTTTAGACACCGAGGGAAATAGGAATGCGGCTATTGTTATTGGAAAAGCTCGAGTAGCGCCGCAGAAGTTAGTGTCTATCCCTCGTTTAGAACTGCAGGCAGCCGTGTTAGCCTGCAGACTAGCCAATACAGTAGAAAAAGACTTAGGTATAAAATTCAAACATAAATACCTATGGACAGATAGTAAAACTGTTTTAAAATGGATAAACTCAGACGCATCCGAATTTCAAAGATTTGTTTCGCACCGCTTAGCGGAAATAGATAGGCGGTCAGAGAGGTCCGACTGGCGCTGGGTCCCGTCAGCGATGAACCCAGCAGACAAGGCTACCAGATTGGACTGGCCACTTAACAGTAGCGAGTGGCTGTCGCGCCCCTCGTTTCTTCGTTGTCCGCAGGAGGAGTGGCCGGCGAGCACCGACTATGAAGCGGTGCCTGACACGCAGCTGGAGCGGGTGCAGCGGGCGCACGCAGTGGCGGCGCCAGAAGAGCCGTTGCTGAGTTACGAGCGGCTCCCCACATGGACGCGCGCCCTCTACGTCATGGCGCGCCTAATCATTTTCAGTGACCTCTGCCGCAGACGACGGCAATCATCAGCTGTGACAGCGGCGGACCTGCGAGAGGCCGAGCTGCGCCTGCTGCAAATGGCGCAGGCAGACAGCTACGCCGCCGACATCACGGCGCTGCGAGAGGGCCGGTCGCTGCCAAGCGGCAGTAAGCTGAGGCCCCTAGACCCCATGCTGTACGACGACGGGCTGTTGCGAGTCCGCGGCAGGCTGGGCGCCTGCAGCGAGCTCAAGTTCGGCGAAAGGCATCCTGTCATCTTAGACGGCAAACACCCATTGACGCGCCGTCTGATCCTCAAATACCACGTGGCAAGACTACATGCAAACCAAGAAACCGTGGTCAACTGCATCCGAGAGAAGTATTGGGTGACCAATCTGAGGTCAACAGTGAAATCCGTGTCAGCAAAGTGCCAGCGATGCCGCATTGAGAAGGCAAGTCCAACAGCACCCAAGATGGGAGATTTACCGACCGCCCGGTTGGAAATCGGAAGAAGAGCCTTCGTCCACTGTGGGGTGGACTATTTCGGTCCCATGGAAGTCACCATCGGCCGGCGTCGCGAGAAGCGGTGGGGCGTGTTATTCACATGCCTCGCCACACGCGCCGTGCACCTCGAGTTGGCGTCATCTCTTAGCGCCGACTCCGCCATCCTTGCCTTGCGGCGCCTCATTGCGCGCCGCGGGGCCCCGACCGACATGTACTCCGATCGAGGTACCAACTTCGTGGGGGCGTACTCCGAGCTACGTGCAGCTCTCCGTGATCTCGATCACCACCGTCTGAAGACGGACGCCACCAGCCGCGGAATCACGTGGCATTTCAACCCGCCGGCATCCCCACACATGGGCGGGTGCTGGGAGCGCTTGGTGCGCTCAGTCAAGAACGCGCTCAAAGCTACACTTCGTGAGCGCGCGCCACGCGAGGAGGTACTTTACACGCTCCTCGCTGAGGCCGAGCTGATCATCAACAGTCGGCCTCTCACCTACGTCAGCAGCGACGCAGAGCACCCAGTGGTGCTTACGCCGAACCATCTCCTGCTGGGCACTGCCGCGGGAGATGCACCGAGCACACGTCCAGACGCAGCCGACGTGGACTCCCGGAGGATGTGGCGTCGGGTCAACGCGCTGGCCGACCTCTTCTGGAGGCGCTGGCTCCGAGAGTACCTGCCGACGCTACAGCGACGTCATAAGTGGACAGACAATAGTGAAAGTGTATCGGTTAATGACGTGGTAGTGATCATTGACGAAAATAAGCCACGTAATCAGTGGACCCGAGGTATAGTGATTAGAGTGTACCCCGGGTCAGACGGCATAGTTAGGGTTGTAGATGTAAGAACTAATAATGGGGTCCTGCGTCGACCCGTTGTAAAGGTCGTTGTGCTTCCTACCAACGGTGATGTAATCGGTTGAACCCTCTTACGGGGGTGGGAAATGTTGGGAAGCACAGCCATCTCAAATATATGCTTATTTAGTTAGTATTATTGTCATTAATGCACCTAACCAGTTTGTGAAAGGTTCCAATAGAAAAAGTAGTTTTTTGTAAGAACAATTGTAAACAAACGATGTGGCGAGCTCGACGCCGGCAGGTCTGTGCAAGTTCAGACACGTCGAAACCTGTCCGACGCGCACTCAGCGCTGATTGGTTGAAGAGGTCTCGAGCTCGCACCTAGATTAAATTAATTGGTCGTAGGGTAGGTCAAACCCTACACTACGTGCGCCCCAAAATAATATTATAAAAATAGAACATTTTGGGGCAAACAGTCAGTCATCAAAAAGCAGTCATACAGAAACAATGGTATAATTAATAGTGTAAATGGTCAACCGGCTGATATTGTAAATATGTGTTGTATATAGTGATTCTTGGTAACGTTATCTTCATTTTTATATCTCTCTTTCTTGTGTTTATTTAACTTGTTCCTGTACTTTATGTGTTTTCGTGATAATATAAACTGTGTGTACCGACTTGGTGTTTTTCTCATATTCGCAAATCATCCACCCTTGCGCCTGCATCTCTACAGAATGGTTGTTGCTATAAATGATGATTAAACGTGGCTATGTGTGACAGAAAGATGTGCGATGTTTAAAACATTGTTCCATATTGTTGTTAGTTTGCTTATGGTGTGGTAAAATAATAACTGTGGTAAGGGTAACAAACTTCTGTTATGATTATGACCTGACCTAATGGACCATACGGGTTTATTAAATGAGTCATGTAAAAATTAACTGGTCTTTCACTGACTGAGTCATATCATATTTTAACCATTATGCTTATAAAGCTGCTGATATTATGGATTGTCTGTTCATAATCTGTTATGCTAACTCTCGGCCGGGTATAGACAGGCACCGACTCGGTGTCGCGTCGATAAAGTGAAGCTTCCATTGGTTGGTAATAGATACACAGTGTCGTTACCGCCGACAGACATGTTTTCCTACGTGTTGTCTATAGATGACAGATAACCTGGGTATTGGCGCCCCAGTTTAAGGTCCTTAAAATCCACATTCACGTCAGCAGTGATCTGTGGCCCTAGTGTCGTCATCTGACAGATATCTGATCGTCGTCACTTAGTCAGTGATAGATGACGAAAGGTGTCGTCTTTGATGATAGATGATCCCACGATAATTATTATTGCTCTTTCAGTCAGATAGCTAATGATGGTAGTCGACTGATTGGCGGTTACTTGTTAAATCTGCTGATGCTATAAACGTGGGCGTCATCATCTCTACGACAGATACTTTCACAAGTGTCGTCGAAAAGCGCCGGACACATTAAGAAGTGGCAATACAATAATTCTGCATCCTATAAGGAGCGTATAAGGTAGCGTTGTACAGTGAATAGTTCATCACATCATTAATTTATTTCTATTCTTCTTGTTGTACATTCATCACAAGTGCCTAATGGTTTAAAGTAAGATGGCTGTTGACTATGCAAAGCTATCCAGGGCACATTAATACGTGCCGCCATTAACGTCTCTTCACAGCAGTGACAGATCACCTCAAGAGGTGTCGTCATATACCTACCTCCTAGCTACGCGGGACGCGCAGCATCATCAGAATGGCCGACTGTAAGGAATAACGAAAGGAAGTGCGTCGGCTACCATCGTCAACGTTCGGGTGATTCCGGCAAGGGCGGCGCGTGCCCTGCGACCTACGATCTCTGTCTAGGCAGTCACGCTCGGACCTCATCGGAGAAACTTGCGTTTTCTTACTCGATCGAATTATATTTGTTTCCAAGTGACTTACTAATATAGATTTACTTAAACGTTAATCCAAGTTTATTTTATCTCCAAAATTAAGTTTCTTTTAGAACCATGTTTGATTTTAACATCTTGTCTAGTTAATCTTATGAAATTTCTTAGTATTTCTCATAAAGGTAGGTTATTGGGATCAATCAAATTTAATGTTTAGTCCAATGTATGCGATATTTGTTTTAATTATTAACTTTGTTGATATAGGGTTGGCATTGTAGGTAAACGAAAAACTAAAAATTAATAAAACCTTGCATTTTGTATTACCTAAGCCTTTTGTGAATAATTTATTAAGTTGCATATAAATAATTTATTTGTATGCAACTTAATAAAGTATTCACAAAAGGCTTAGGTAAGTAATACAAAATGCAAGGTATTATTAATTTTTCGTTTACCTACAATGCCAACTCTGTATCAAAAGTAATTTAAAATTACTTACAATAGGCTTCACATAAAATGCAAGGTATTATTAGTTTTTCGTTACAATCAATATACCAATTACCAACCCTATTAAAAAATACATTGGATTAAACATTAGGTAAGTACCCATCTGTAAAATAAAAAAATAGAGCAGTACATATTTTAGAAAGATTTATTCCCAAACACATTCATTTTCAAAATAATAACACTCACTAGCTCGACAAACAATATTATAATAGTTAGATAGTATGGAAGCATAGTGTCCACAAGCGACAACTTAGTCAATTAGTGATAGATTCACATTATACTTTAGTTGACGTAGTCAAATGTTTTGGAATCTAGCAATGACTGACGAAGTTAGCGCTAGTTGTTGACACTTCTACACTGTAAAATAATTACATCCTATTAAAATCAACAATTATTATAATTATTTTTATTAACTTATAGCCCACTAGGCAGTCTTTAGGCCCACTCCGGGCTTGACAACAATGTACTAGGTACAGTGTGGAAGCGTAGCGTCAACAGGCGATAATTTTGCAATCAGAGATTGATGTCACATTATTTTAGGTCATGTAGTTTAATGTTGTAGAATCTAGCAATTAATAATAAAACTATCACCAGTTAACACTTCACCATTTCCACACTATACAAATAATTAAATTATTATTAACATCAACAGTATTATTATAATTATTATTTTGATTGTCTTATAGGTCAACTCTGGGCTTGATAACAATGTAAAAGGTACACAGTGTGGAAGCGTAGTGTCAACAGGTAAGAACTTTGTCAAGCAGTGATGGATGTCACTTGACCGTCTGCACTAAACATTGATAGCTCCTAAGTTCATACTGAGAGACATAGTCTCTCCTAAGTATTCTATCTCTTTCTAGATAGGTATTTAGAAAGAAATAGAATATTTAGGACAGACGTAAGTACTTATGAACTTAGGAGCTGTCAATCTTTAAGTAAGTACTTTAATGTATTGGAATCCAGCATTTATTGACCAACGCCAGTTGACACTTTGCACTTCCACTTCTATAATATTGTTGTTGAGCCCAGAATAGGCCTAAATCAATTGTTGATACACTAATTATACAGAATGCTAATTAACAAAAGGGGTTCCCTTTAAAAGGTCATTGTCCTCATCATTATGAACAACTTTTCCTATGGGACCAACCATGAAATCGCGAAAAAAAAAATCAGCTGTTCCATACATTTGCATGAATCGATAATGCATGGAGCAGCTTTTTTTTTTCGCGATTTTATTGTTGATCCTATAAGGAGTTCATAATGATGAGCAAAATGACCCCTCAAAGGGAACGCCTTTCGTTAATTAACATACCGGCTGTATATTTTTTTACTAAGTAAATTAAATAGGGCTACGCAAGGTAACATACATCTTGTTTAATACCATGCTCATGGTACATGGAATGGGTGATATCACATCCCTGTGAAGTTTTGTCACAGACTTTGAAACTTGAAGTTCACTTACCTCGTAAGCAAAGAAGTGTTCATTAAAATTTAAAGTTTTTAGTAAAACTCCTTTCAAAATAACATCACATTCATATAAGTATACCTCAATCAGCCTAAAAAATACGAGCAAGCCGTTATCAGGGTCGTATGAATCAACTAGCACAGTGTTTTTAGCATACTGTGTAGAAGATATTTTAATCCAAGAAGCCTTTACGAGTTTATTTGTTGGATTTATTGGTAAATTATCACTAATGTATTTTCTTTCCAAGGATCTAATGGACAATTCAGGACCAGTTTTAATTGTAGGTTCTAATTGACCTTTCAAAAACATTTCGTTCAATTTTAATTGATGTTTAATAGCTAAGGTCCATGTCAGATTTTTCCTATTACATGATGCCCTTGCTGCTATTTTAGAAATTCTGTGTTTTGCTTCGAAACGCATGGACCAAAATGAAATTATAGGACCAAAATGCAAGGCTGTGTGGTAATGCAATAGATTGTGAAATTTTGGCTTTAACGTATCTTTGCATATAGAGAGATACATAGAATTAAGCTCCGTTATATTAATTTGTAACAGTTCTTCAGTGCCTTTACTAAAAGCAGTTGATGAAAGTAATTCTACAATTGTTCGCAGCTTCAAGTATAGACTCCAATGTTCATTACCGGTCGGAATAAACTCCCCAATCAACAAACCGAAATAACGAATAAGTATTAACATTTCAGATGCTGATAAACGAACATTTCCTTGAGATAAATGATCAAGAGATAACAAACATGGGCGATTCCTTTCATCAGGGCCATAATTAAATCCTTCTAATTTGTAATTTAGTTGTTCCAGAGTAAAAAAAATTGCATTCCGAATAAAGTAAGGGATTAAGAAACTCATAATGTATTTCGCAACACCTTCTAAAACATCGTGCATACTGTCTACCCCCACTTGGTCGAACAGGTTGAAATTTTTAACACGAAGCCAGACGCATTTCTCCTTTATACCAGATTCAGATGGTTGGTTTTGCAAAAGATCCGATTCATAATTTTCATTATTACGCATTAAGGAGATATCTTCCTCGACCTGATATTTCATAACCTCCTTTCGAACTCTACATACACGACAAGGATAGTTAGCAGAAAAGCTTTCTAGGAACCCTGTCATGGAGTGGATCCCTAAGTTGTCTCCAAGGATTAAACCTAGTTCAAAGTATAGTGTTCCTTTAAAGCCAGGGATTTCAATATTTACGCCATGTTCACCAAGAAAATTTAACTCTTCAATGACACATTGAAATATGACATTATTACCGAAAAACGATCTGTCTGACGAATGGAACAGGAGAAGGAGAAAAATATTTGTTAGAACTGAAGAGCGACAGGGTGGTAAGCATGGAACAGAAACGTAAACAGCCCCTAATTTATGTTGTCCTGCTCGACTTCCTAAAACATTACCTGGCTCATAATCGTCATAAAACAAAAACAACGGCATAACTATCTTATCACCAAAACGTCTCTGGACTGTTCTCCAATAGCTTCCTTGGATAAAATTCTCTACAGCAAAATTAGGTAATAACATATTGTTGTTTAAAGATTCTATGTATTTAAGGGTGTCTGATAGAACACCTTTGAGCGAGAAAAATTGTTTTAAAACTAATCTTAGACTGATAAAGGCTTGCTCACAGGTTACTGGTTTTAATTTTCTAACTCCTTCTTCTATGACTGTTTCTAATCTTTGACCTATGGTTATAGATTGAGGCTTAATAAAAAAATTGTGGGCCTCAAAATATTGAAATCTTTTATATTCAGTTCTAAACTTATCCCAAGTATCCGTTAACAATGGTGTGATACTATTTATAATAGTCTGTGTTAACAAAGCCGGTACATTTTCATATTGCGAAAGTTCTTCTAGATTTTTTTTTATTGCAGGAAGTAATGCACACATAGACACACAATTTTTGAATCCGTCTACAATTGACTGAACCACATTTCTAGGTAAAAAATCATTTGCATATAAATTTGCTATAAATAAAGAAATAGCTTTATCAAAAATTTCCTGAGATGTAATTTGTTCATTGGAACTATAATCTGGTAAATTGGCTGATGACAAAAGTTCGACATACGCTTCTTTGTCAGTATTGTCTAAAGGCACTATGTCAGCATTGCTACTGTTATGTTGTTCAATTTGTTTACTTATATTTAATGGACCTTCAGAATTATGTTGAGTTAGTATATGTCTTTTAAAAGAATTAAATAAATTAAATTTCCGGCCACAATTATCTTCAGCACAAATAAAAGTGTTATAATCAACTTGATTGTGAAACAAGCTAAGATGTCCTTTAAACGCACTGAAATTATTTAGTTCAATCTTGCATAAGAAACAAACCACCATTTTTATCTCAACTATCACATACAGTCACAGTCGGTCAATAATGATTCCGCAGATGTGGAGCCTTTGTCATGAGTACTGGTGAGTTTGAAAAACGCCCTTTGAATGAAATACCACACTCTGTAGCATTCAGCCGAATATTCTAAGTTAAGGGCCCAAATAGCTTTAAAGCATGAATCTACAGCTGACAAAATGTTGTTGCTACTGTAAAATACATCAGTATTTAAAACCACAAAGTAGGATTTTATATCTGACAATGTAAGGCCCACCAAAACAATATATGGCTGTGAAGTCAAACCTCTCTCTAACCAACTTGAGTGCCTTTTGTCGATGGTTAATCTTAAGTAGCTGTCGTCCCTTACATGCGAAATGAAGCTGTCACGTGCTTCTACTTTTGTAGGTTTCCACTTTTTCTCCTTTTCCGTTTTTTTCTTTTTGTTTGAATGGCTAAGGACGTTTGTCGTGATCAGATGTGTTAAGGCCATAAATGCTGCAATGTTTGTGGTTTCTTCAACTGGGGCTGGAACAAAAAAAAAATAATGTTAATGTTTTTAAAACAAAACAAACCACACAGAATCAGAAATTTTCATTAATACTGGGCAAACATAACAAAAATCGGCCAATGTCAATAAATGGACAGATTGCACAATTATGGGTAGTAAATACTAATCATGGTATCTAGTTAATATTACTACTATACATACATAGTAGTAATATTAACTAGATACCAGCCACAAGGGGTTGGAAATTCTATGTTTTACTATAATACACACCTTTTTACTTATAATATCATTGTATATACATATATAGAAAGTGTACAACTATTAAATACTGAATGGTAAAATAATAATAAATAAATAATAATAATTAAAATTATATTTAAGGTAAGTATGGTACTTACAATCAGCCAATTTTAGAAGTTCCTCATAGAAGGGCTCTTTTATTCTCTTGTTCTTTAAAAGTTGCAGCAGTTTAGGCTTTACAATTGGAAAATTTAAATGTAAATTGTTAGCTTGTCTTGGGTTTGCTGCATCAAAATCACTATGGAGCTGTAAAAAAAATATCATAAATTGGAAATACCTAGTAGATGACCTCAAATGACTGACAGAAAGAAAGATATCAAAGATAATGAAGATCAATTTATACGGTAGCTTGAACCATGTTCATAAAGAAGGCGACTTATTTTAATAGATTTTGTGAATACTTACCAAAACTATTCCATGGGGTTTCTTCAATGCAGGGTACTCTGTTAAATACTTTTCTATGGGCATGTTTTTCAACTGTAGCAACCGGTACTTCAGTGTTGTTTTCCATTTTTGCTCTACTATGGACCATGGATTGGAGCTGTTCTTTAGCCACTGTATTTCATCTTCAATATCTACATCAGCGGCAGAATCATAACTATCTATGTGTAGACGTGTAGGTGTGGAGCTGCCTTACGAAGGTGGACTCTCTTCATTTAGTCTTTTCTTTTTCACAATCAGAACACCAAGTTTTTGGTATTTGCGTCGGGTGTTCAAAACTTGACTGATTAATTTACCTCGAGCTTGATGTGTGATTCCACTTGCAGTAATACATGGTGGTATGTAGTATGTTGTTATCTGCTCTTTAGGAAAACATTTTTTAATCTCTCCACACCATCTGTTATAAATTAAGTTTGTGATTGGAGCATCTTTGTTAGTTTTTAATATTTCTTTTGCTATAATGGACGCCAGTAAGTTACGTGCTGGATCCCCTGGTAGACATTCACCCACACTAGGCAACAAGGATGAAGCTTCCAGGTTTTCCTTTAATATTTTGATCAAAACCTGCAAAAAAAAAAATTCACTCATGATAATAAAACCACTGGACAGCCAAGTTTTTCTCGAGATAGGTACAACAATTTGGCTTGGTTTACTAAAAAAGTTCTGTTGACTTGTGGGATCTACCCTTTTTCTCATCCACTAAATACTCAAACATCTAATTTCATTAAAATTATCGAAGGGTGGCAACCGATGAGGCCTTGCTCATTTGGAATAGTGATAAGATTAATAAAGTATTAGAGATAAGTTAAAAAGAACTCATACATACACTATCTGAACTGGAACAATCAGATTCCAAATATTCTGTATCTTTGTTATTGTTCAATTTGTTTGAATCAGAACTAATTGATTTATAAAAAAAAGGAAACTACGAGTACAAAAAAACCGACTTAAAAAAGTTTAAGTATTAAAAAAAACCGAACCGATTGGGGGCCGAGCCGAGTCGCCCGCGTCCGTAGGAGAATACCCTTCAGCGAATCCCTACACGTGGTCCCTGGGTGGTGCTAAACAGGTGGCACTAACCGCCTCCGTGGTCTAGTGGTTATACCACCTGATTCAGACCCAGTGATTCAGACCCTGAGGTCCCGGGTGCGATTCCCAGCGGGGGCAAATTTTTGCTCGGTTCGGTTGGTGGTAGAACTTGTTATAAGTCCGCCTGGCAAGCTACCACCATCATGTCTAAGTCTGTCGCCATAACAACAATGTTGTTAACAGCATTGTTGTGTTCCGGCAGTTAGAGGTATGATAGCCAGTTCCTCTGTGTAAGAGGATTCCGGGTGAAACTTGCTTCCATCTTCGGCCTAATCATCACCTTCTATCAGGTGAGATTTGGGCCAAGAGCCCCGTTTTGCATAAAAAAAAAATAAAAAACACGACTGCCTTTAAAAAAACGAGCTAAAAGTATAAAACAAGTACCCACTTATTTAAAACAAAATTGCCTTTTTTTATTTATTTATTTATTTATTTACTCAAAAACATAGGATTGTGGTACACGTTAAAATACAGTTTTTACAAAAAGAAAAGTACTATTTCTACAAACGTGTGGGTGAGCACTGCTCTCCTAGCTAGGTTATGAAAACCTGTGTTAAGGAGAAGCAGTCCGGTCCCCTAAGGTACAATGATGTAAAACTTACATAGCGCTTCTGAAATTACTGTTACAATTTCAAACTATATTTAGACAATTAAAAGAACTTGTTCTCATTAAAAATAAAAATTTAGTTGAATATATATATGTGTGTGTGTGTGTGTGGTGAATGTGTGTGTGTGTGTATGTGGTTGAGTGTGTGGTGTTTGTTTGCGTGTTCGTGCTTGTCGATGTACATCACCTACGTTAAGAGCCTTTCAGTTTCGTCGTATGACTTACTTTGGAGGTACGATTGTACAGTCTTTTTGCATTTGTAATACGGTAGACCGTAGATTTGACACTCTCCGTTTATTTTGTTGTTAAGAAACGGACCAAGAAAATTAAAAAATCTCTTGACTAAAGTTGAACGTACACGTGGCAGGGTGCATATCCCATCTTTTCAACGTTTACTACGTTTCTTATTTTCTATTATTCGGTATGGGGTGTTGCGGTGCTGCAGAATAACTGTCTGTAGTATGAAGTGTTGTCGAACATTAAGCACTTTGCAATCACTGTATAGTTGATCGGTTGGAAACTGAATATTGCGAAAGGTGGCTACTTTTAAAATAGCCCTATGTGCTACTTCTAGCGGCTTGAGGGTGGTTTTAGCTACGCCGCCCCAACAAGAAATGCAATATGTTACAATGGATAGGCAAAGTGCGAAATAGACGTTACGTATTATAGTGGGATTGGCAATAAGCCGGAGAGTTTTAAAGATATATATCAGTTTGCGGACTCGTCCAGTTAGCAGACCGACATGAGACTTGAAATTGAGATTCTTGTCCAAGACTATTCCCAGGTATCTGATGCTTTCAACGGAGGTTAAAAGAGGGCATTGACAGTTTGAACCCTGCACTTGTGGATGACCAGTGTGTTCTTTGATTGAAATTGGAGTCTTCGGTTGAGAGACGGAGCTGTTAGAATAAGTTAAAAATTTGGTTTTAGAGGTATTAAGGGTTAGACTATGGGAATTAAGCCAATTTAACGCCACGTCAAAGCCAAGCTGAGCTTGATGCTCCAGTTCTGACCAGGAATCCGCGATGAGGGTTATTGCTGTGTCATCTGCAAAGGATATTACCTTGGATTATGGATATTTAGATCACACAGGTCATTTATAAAAATTAAGAAAAGAGTGGGGCCCAAAATGCTTCCTTGCGTAGTAAATTGAAAGCTCGTCGCTGTTATGGCCATCGATCCTGACTTTTTGCGAACGATTGGAGAGATAGCTTCGGAAGAGGTCCAGTTGTAGCCCCCTGACGCCTATTTTCTCAAGTTTGATCAAGAGCATGGAAATGGGAACAGTGTCGAACGCTTTCCCAAGATCTAGAAATATAGTAAGTACCTTTTTATTTTTATTTAAATGATCTATGACAAAGCTGGTTAGATCATGAACTGCGTCACAGAATCAGAATCAGAATCAGAATCAGATGCTTTTTATTTCTCTAGTTGTAATGTAACATGTCACTTAAATATTAAATTCAATTTTACAAAAGAGTGTACGTGTTTCATTTTGTCCGCAAAGTGGGAGCTTTTGAAACCTATCCTAGTCGTTTCCTCGTATTACTGTTTTTTATATAAATCTAGGTGAGGATAACGATGAAGCAACGGGGATTAGCCCCAGCGGTTAACCGCTTATTACTTAAGAGTGACGCTACGGTCATAGCCTGCGCTGTCGGAAGGGGGCCAGTCGTTTGAAGAGCGGTTTGTCCCTATCTTTTTTTTTATGTATTGGATTTCACCTACTCTAGTGGCAAAAAGAAAGGGATTGTGTTGCCCGTAGCGCGTGTACGCCGGGCCTTGTTCTTGTAGTCCCTCGATAGACAGAGATTTGAGACGTTCTATCATGTCGCCGTGCAGATCGTGCGCACGAATGTGCCACGGGTCTTGTTGCAGTATTTCCCAGAGTAGATCGGTACCGGTGCGTCTGGGTAACTGTGCGGCACTCTTTAATGCCATTTTATATTGTCTCTCAATTTTGAGCAGGTTTGACTTGCTGTACCTCGGTAGTAGTTGTATTACTCCGTAGTCTATCACTGGAAGTAAACATGCTTGAACGACTAGCAGCTTGACGTCAACGCTTAGCTTGGAGCGGTAGCCGATAATTGGGTATAAGGCTCCTTTGACTCTCTTGGCCTTTGCGATGTTTTCTTTGGCGTGTTTATTCATCGAGAGCCTTTTGTCCAGCCAGACACCGAGGTATTTTATTTCTTGTTTGAACGGAATGCGTTCGCCACGAATTTGAACGTAGTTGCGGTAGCCTGTGTTTTGATTATTGAGCCTGGGTCTCTTGTAAGAGAACATGATACATTCTGTCTTGTCGACGTTGCATTTGAGGCCCCATTTCTTGTAGTAGTCGATTATATCGATGGCGGCCCACTCTGCTCGGCGTGTAGCGTGGTCTGGTCTTTCAGCTGCGTTAAGTATACACAGATCGTCGGCGTACTGTGATAGCAACTGACCTGTTATTCTTTCATTTGGTAGGTCAGCCACATAGAGGTTGAAGATTGCCGGTCCGAGTATTGATCCCTGGGGCACTCCGTGTGGCACACGCCGCTCCGTTCCCAAAGAGCTTCTGAAGCTACCCCTTGTTGTCCTGTCGCTCAAATAGTTCTCGATCATCTTAACGATGTTGTTTCGTGCTCCAGCGTCGATCAACTTTCGACAGAGTCCCCTGTGATTGATTGAATCGAAGGCTTTGCTGAGATCCGTCGATATCATGGCGACGCTATGGCCCCTGTCTAGTGCATCAGCGATGTATTTGCCTGTGCGAAGAATTTGAGTGGCGGTGCCTCTGTTTCTCGTGAACCCGTGTTGGTCGCTGGGTATTATTTTGGTCAGCTCTGTTTCGATGCGATTGAGTATTATTCTCTCCGCCCATTTACCCATGATGTTTAGTAGGCTTATGGGTCTATAAGATTTGGGATCACTGTGGTCTTTACCGACTTTATGTATAAAGATACATATACTGGTTTTCCACCGTTTCGGGAACTGCGTCACAGGTTGACTTATTTTTGCGAAAGCCATATTGTTGTTGCGAGATTATCTTGCAGTGCTCCAGGTAACTCACCAATCTTTTATTTATTAAGCGTTCAAGAACTTTAGATAAAGCGGTTAATACGGCTATAGGACGGTAGTTATTCGACAAAGTTCCGTCACCCCCCGTGAAAATTGGATAGAATATTGCCTTTTTAAAGGCAGTTGGAAAAACGGCTGTTTCAAAACAAATATTAAATATATGGCATAAAATAGGAGAGCCAGAGTGGTGGAAAATTTCTTTAGTATTGTAGATGAAATGCCATCCCAACCAGTAGCAGCGTTTGGTCGCAGTGAATTTATGGTGGATATAATTTCTTCTGGGTCAGTTTTATCCAAGACAAAGGATGAAGTTGGTATAGATCTATTTACTGGGATGGGTGGTTTATGTGAAGGCCTCGTTTTTATAATGTCATCTGCTAGTTTCTTGCCAATATTGGCAAAGAAGGAATTCACATTGTTACATGACTGTGCGGGCGAGGGTGATGAGGACAGCAGTTGTGTGGATGAATGTGTAGTTTTTGTGGTGTTTGTTATTCGCTTTATGGTATCCCAGAGTAATTTTGGGTTATTGCTTGCCTTGCAAAGTTCTTCCGTATCGAAGCGCCTCTTCGCCTGTTTAACAATTTTGGTACAGAAGTTTCTATATCGCTTGTAGGTTATATTTAACGTTTCGTTATCTGGAGACTGCTTGAGGTTTCTGTGCATGGCATCTCTATTTCTCATGCACCGTAACAAGCCAGGAGTTATCCAGGGCTTAAGAATCTTCTGTTTTGCAGTCACATTTATAATTACAGTGTTTTCAGCTATGGCTGAAGTCAGTTTTTCAATGAATTTGTCGGTAGCGGCGTTTGCGTCTGTTGTACTTAGAATAGGGTCAAAGTCTATGTTCAAAATTGTCGCTCAAAGTACCTCATAATTGAGCTTTGTAATGATGGACGTAGTGGTGACAGGGATACGTTTGCTATCCAGACAAAGTAATGAAGAACCATGGTCGGTAACCGTAGACTCATAGACAAATGTGAGTGCGGGCGACCTCGTTCTCAGGATAATATGGTCCAAGCAATTAACGCCCCTGGTTGGAAGGGTATGTGCTGGGAGAAAACCATGAAAAGCGAGACAATTCAAATACTCGTGGGACCTTGTATCAAGAGAAGGTTTGATGTCGAGATTTAAGTCACCCGTTATCGCAACTGTTCCGAGGCCATGGAGCGATGGAATTATGCTATTAAGGGCAGAGAGAAAGTTCTGTATGTTGTCTGTAGATGGTGAGCGGTAGATACAGAGTAAGGCCACGTCAGGATTAATTTTTATTAATAATCCTGAGGCAGATTGATATAGGTCTGGTTCCTCACCGACCGCCACAATATCTGACTTTATGTAGACCACGACGCCATCACTTTGGTTAATGTGCTTCGATGTTTTAAATATCGTGTAATTTGGAAGAATTGGAAGGACTGAGTTACTAGAACATGGAAGCCAACATTCTGTCAAGACTATTACGTCACAGTCAAAGGAGAAACGATGCATTAGAGTTTGTAAGTTTATGAAATTACAATTTATTGATCGAATGTTTTGCGAAAAGACTTTCAGGTATTGATTTGGGCTTATCAAAAACGATTGAGTTTGTTCCGGAGTGCATGTTTGCGTCACTGATACAGAGAGTTCATCGATGTTATTGATTAAATGGATTGCGTTGTTAGCCATTTGTATGATTTTATAGGTAAGAAGGCGACGACGAAAGTTTGCAAGCTGTCGGTATAAGTAATAGTAGTGTACATGAGGTGATCTGAATGTGTGTGTGTGTGTGTCAAATATGTGATTTTGAAACTAATTGTGTGTGTTTTGTGTGACTGTAACTTATTATGATTCCTGGGATTTGTTTGATTGTGTGTTTTTAAATCGTGAGCGCAGTGTGTGAGAGTTGTGTTTGTTCTGTTTGGGTGTATGATTACCTCTATAGTGCTATACAAATATGTTATCCA
The DNA here is from genome assembly GCA_963859965.1 of Ceramica pisi. NCBI lineage: Eukaryota > Metazoa > Arthropoda > Insecta > Lepidoptera > Noctuidae > Ceramica > Ceramica pisi. The sequence continues at coordinate 8,447,594 of OY982528.1, read as the reverse complement.
AAAATATGTTAAAAGCAAAAACAGTAAAAACAATGTTAAATTCAAAACCATAATTAAGATGAAAACTAAAGTGAGTAGAAAGCCACGGAATTTAACATCTAGTCATTTCCCTAGCTCGTTTTTATCAAAATCTGCTTCGCTTCTGATCAAGAAATGTTTCTTTCCCAAGGCTTGACGAAGAAATACTCTGCCCAGTGAAGTCCAACAAAACTTAAAGTCATTTTCTTTTGCAAATTTTCGTGCCAGATGAAAAAGCCGTTGCGATTTAGGGGTGAGACTCTCTGAGAGGTAGATCGGTTTTGCAGCACCTGTTAGTTTTAGATGGTTAGTATTTAAGAGTCCTATTACATTTTTTACGGAAATTCATGATTTTTGACGCTGTAATTTTCAGCAGCAGTAAGATATTTTAATTATTTGATCCTGAATAACGATAGTGCCAGTCTCTTTCTTGTAAGTTAGAATTACACATTTTCATTTTTATTTTCGTGTAATTTACTATAAATATTTTACGAACTCAGTTTGCAAGAAAAAATGTCGGCGATGGAACTTTGACGGTCTAATTCACATTGTTACAATCAATTCTTTTAAAAGCTAAAATTGCTAAAAGGTAAGTTGAATGTTTTACTTGTTTATTGGAGTTCTAGAATTTCTTGAAATTCCTTGAGTTTTCACGGAAAAAAACGTAAAGAAAGCCTAATTTAAGCCAGAATTGTCTTCATTCAGCGTCCATTATATTCCAAATAAAAACAATTTTATCAAATAAATTTATATGATATAAAATTTCAATCTACAATGAATACGTTTCATTAGTTTTCGTTTGTCAATATAATACAACAAAATTACAATAAATAAAATTAAAGTACTATAAATTCTGCGTCAATTCAGCGCGCGCGCTCCTCAGTCTCGCGCGAGCGCCCAAATAAACTATAATCCTATTCAGACTAGTAAGTATCAAATAGTTTCGCGGACTATAGATGTACCCCCAACGCAGACCAACGTAACTTGATCTATTGCAAACGAGCATTTACGATTCGTAATAGAACTTATTTTGACTATTCTTTTGGTTGAAGGTCCGTAGATTTTGCAGAATATTGTCTTTCGTAGTGACACTGACAAAGTCGACTATGATAGGGTATGTAATTTTTTGAAGTAAAACTTCTTTAGACTCGCTTGACTTGGGGTGTAAGCTTGTGATACCGTTACGAAAAGCGTGATCAGGCGAGGTGTACGGAAGGTGAGAGGGAGAGGGAGGAGGGGGTGAGAGGGAGAGGGAGGAGGGGGTCAGGGGAGGGCGTGGGAGGAAGGAGTCTAAAGCACACTCGTATTTTTAATTATATATATTAATTTCACATTTCATAGTGACATAATAACATATGTATGCACTAAATTTGATTATGAGTATGGAAATATCAATAAAAAAATTAAGAAATGAAATGTATTTTATTAACCAAGCAGGTACTTACCGGAGAGCTAGTTCTAACCCTCTCTTCAACGGCGATAGCGAGTCGGAAAGTTGTATCCTGTTTGATTATCGCTGGCCCAATTAGATATACGAGCTCATCAAAAGACGAATTACTCATTCGGTAGTATGAGAAAAAATTATCAACGTAATATCTGCTGAGCTTAGAATGCAATGTATTATGCTTCTCATATTCTAATTTGTTTCTTAATATGGGATGCACCCAAAATTTTCTCTTTAGTTTTAGTCTTCTTTTTATTAATAGAGCAATTAAAGCGTTTTTTCCGCTTTATCACGCACACGCACCGCGCTAGCAATACTGTCACTGACTAAATCGATTAAGTCTGCGACTTGTTCAAAAAAAGTTGGCCAACTAAATTATAAAAGTACGCAATTTAGTCGTTCGATAGTCAGCCAACTTACAATTGAAGCACTGGGAAGCAAAAAGGGCGTTCGGCACCCGAAGCCAATTTTAATATTATTGCACCAAATTAAACATTGCGCCATCTAGTATCATATGGCAAAAACTCATTTTGATTCATCGTTTCTAGATGGCGTGATAGATAATAATTGAGAGGATTTCGCAACGCCGTAGTTGCATGGATTATTGAGACGTTTTGGAATCCAACATTATGTAGAACTGGATTTCAGTCCTGGAGGAATAATAACAACTTCAAGATTTTATTCAACTCCAGATCATGAATACATCTACATCTTCAATAAAATTGATTTGCCTGTGAGAAAAGAAGATTTAAACTAGCAGCCGGTAGAAAAAGCCAGGAGTAAAGGATGTCAAAATTAAAGACGTTTTGTCGTTGACGCCCTACATGAAGACAGAAAATGCTGAATGGCTCAAACAAATTTTGACCTTCCAAGAGCAAAACCAAGCTAAAGCTATTATTTATGCCTTCAAAACCTTTTAAAACATGAACGCCCAATTAATTTACGGGTTGGATGCAACAAGGGCGGATAACATGTATTAAAAAAATATGTTATTTTGGAGTTTCTATCTGAAAATAATAATAATACTAAAATCTTACAGCTTACTCATTGTTCATCTAGAGATTCATCTTAATTTATTTAGAATTTATAACTATCTAAAACTTTAACTTCAATAGGGAATATGCATGCAATTTTTTTATTTGCAAAATAAAATACTTATTAGCTCTAGTAAACAATCATGATTTTTTTTTTTAAATACCTTCATCATTTATGAAGTTATAAAGCTTCAAAGACTACAGTTAGAAAGAGAAGTCCGATACGAACGGTGACGTCAAATTACACGACTATACAGCTGCCATAGAAAACAAAGTTTTCGCGAGAGGGACAGATATATTTGTTTAAAATAATTGTATCTCGTTCGTTTTTCGAGCAATTTAGATTTTAATTTCACTGTTAGTATTATATTTTTGAATACTTTTAGATAAACTGTTCAGATCATTAATATTTTTTTCATGCATATTCCCTATTATCTCAAAACTCACTTTTTGGTGTAACGCCCTTGTTGCACCCAATGCTTCAATTGTGTGCATGTGCGGCGGGCTTAATCAGTGCCCAAGTGTTAATTAAAATAAACCATGGCTTAAAAAAAAATTGAGGCAACCGGTTGGAGTTCCAATAATCAGGGCTAACACTATCTCACAATCTATGCATTCTTGAGGTACAATTTACTGAGAAACTATCACATCCTTAGGTTAACATAGTAATTCCAATTCTTATCTAAATGTGTTATCTATCATAAAAATATAATGTTATTAACATTTAATAATAATGAAATATCAAATTGTTTAAATTAGAATGGTATGCTATCTGCCGAACGAAAATTGTAAAACTAATAAAGCACAAATGTAATAATTATTTTATCAACTGGACTCACTTATTTAAAATTCACTCACTGATTCATGACACGACAGGGACAGGAGGAAGGATGACAGGTCGCCATACTTTATTTCTACGTTTGACGTTCTCAAAGTGAAAAACTAGTGCATTTTTGTACCAAGATAAATCTTTATAAACCTTTCTTTTGTATTGTATTGTATTGTATTGTTCGAAAATGAGTAGAAAGATACGAACCGTCTTATTACAAAACAATACATACGTTTTGGTTTAAACCAAGACTAACAAGTCTCCGTCTTTATACAGAACACGATCTAAAAGTCCTAGGAATAATAGTAGGTTTAAGCCATGACTAACTGAAACATTATTATTAAATGAAGTTTATCACTAGTTCCTGAACTATCTACGGTACTAAAGTTAGTCCGCCAAGACCCCTAGTTTAACATCGGTACTTATTTGAGGTTAGCATTGATTAATAGTGTGGCTACGTAAAAATCGTTAAAACATACGAATTGACTTGATGGATTTAAAGATTTGGGTATGTTTTGATGCGTCTCGATGATCTTACATACTTCGTCATTGTGTAAGTCCTTTTTAATTGAGTGGCGTACATTTTAAAAATACTTAAGTGAAGATTCATAAAACGTTTTGGAAATATTTTACGTGAAGTTTTATCCCAAAAAAAAAACCACGTAAAAGTATGAACAATCAATAACAAAAAGATCGTCTATTTCTTAAAAAAGACGCATAATGAATATGTAAACATTAATCTCGTGCGCCCACGTCGTCGCTCCGGTTAACGCAAGAGGTATTAAAAATATGTATGACAACTTTTTTATAAAAAGTGCGTCAAAATTACAAGTTGCGTTTGTTCAATATACACTCACCGGCACGGAATCTTGGCCAAGCGCGTATTTCGCGATAACAAGGGCATTAAGTGTTTCCTATGATTATTTATTATGAAGGTTGGTCTAAAAAATGTTTACCTTTAGTTCAAGAGGGTAATTTATCATGTTTGAGTGCAATATGACGTTATTTTTAAGTTTTAGTTGAACCCGGTCATCTGAGCGACTAAGTTGCTGTTTTAAATTCGAGTTTTGTGAAAGTTTATTGTTAGGTTATTCAATTATTGTGATATCGTAGTACGATATCACAATAATTTAAATCACCTTTAGTTATTGAAGTAACAGTACGATATTCGTACTGTTACTTCAACAAATAAAGGTGCACAAGCTGTAGCATTGATCGAACAAGGGCTGACACAGCGAGAAGTTGCTGTTATACTGAACGTACCACGTTCATCGATGCAGTATGCGCTGAAACGATACCAGGAGACAGGCCGCTACTCCCGCAGACCAGGCAGCGGAGGCGTCAGATGCACATAAGCCCGGGATGACCGCTTTATTGTCCTGGGAATTTTAAGAAACCGCTACCTCACCGCTGTCGAGATACGCCAGCGACTCCAGCTCACAAGAGGTGTCAATGTTAGTGAACGTACAGTGAGAAGACGAATGGAGGAAGTGAATTTAAAAGCTCGTAGACCAGCACGCGGCCCAGAACTTCTCAGAAGTCACCGAGTAGCTCGACTTCGATTCGCACGAGAACACGTCAACTGGACCCATGAGCAGTGGGCTCGAGTACTGTTCACAGATGAGTGTCGAATCGCTTTATTCTTTTTTCGTCAATATTCCGAATTGAAGTTAACATTAAAAAATATTGCAGAATACTCTCCTAGTGCTCTTCTGAATAACTTATCGTTTACTCAAAGACGAGAGGGCTAAGTTTCAGTTTTCAAGCGTACCTAATCGATCGCGTTCACGTATATTAAGTTCAATTATATTCGCGACAGTCTAAGAAGTCCGATTGTCTGCTAACTTTAGAGGGACAGAAGATGACTTTCATACTTACTAGTGAAGCACAGCCGTGCCAATCCAAAGACTAAGTCGACTTACAGTGTTTTCGCTTAACAAAGCCCAAACAGTTTCTTGAAGTCTATTTATTAGTACCTATGATCGAACACACTTTCATATCAACGGTTTTTTTGCAAGATAAAGCAAACAAAAAAACACTGTATTACGTAAAAAACAAGATATAAACACAGAAAAACACTGTAACAAAGTATACAGTGTTTTGGCGAAATAGACTACACGCATTTTGCTCATGCGTAGGTAAATACAGTGTTTTGCGTTGCCCTCATGCAGTTCGCGCGTTTACTGTCTAAGCAGCGAAAGCAGAATCTACAACAGTATTGCTATCTCGTACTTTCCTGTGCCGTTGTTATTCCTCTTCCTTGTTCATCACGTTCGAGTAGTTTTGTTTACACTAGTCGTGTTCCGCGCGCTGAGTGATTTGTTTGTTTTGATTTGATAATGCGTTAGTAGTTTAATTCGAGTTATTTAGTGATAATTGTGATTGACAATGAGTACGAATCGGATTGAAATGTTAGTCAGACTGTCGAAACAAAATATGAAACATTATAATAACACTCAGTTACTGTTGCGTCCAGTGTGATCTGTAGCAACCACAATTTGAACGAAAGTTGATTTAGAGTCAAGTCTTATCGCTCCACTCAGTGAGACTCAGCTTGATGCATGCCTTTCTGAAGAATTGGGAGAAGGAGTCTATACTCAACTAATACCTGCATTGATTTCTGATAAGAGTTTAACCGATACTAACAACCCATGTTCAGCTCTAACACCTTCAACTTCTACCGCAAGTCTTATTCCACTTGACAAAAAAAGACCTATCACCCCCACAGCCGCCCATGAACCTACCGTTGAAGATAATATTTCTCAAACAATAAAGAAACCTAAGCGAAATAGAGATCCAGGAGCTGTATTAGAGAAACAAAGACTGAAACATCCACTATTGCCACCTTGTTCATGTAAAAAACAGTGCTTACAAAATATTCCTGTCATTGAAAGACAGTCTATACATACTGTTATGTACGCGGGTTGCGCGGGGAAGGGGTAGCACAACTGAAACACTCGCTAGCTATCAACGCACTGCTTCATTCGTGAGTGGGACACGTGGCCGCCTTGCACACATACATAATAATTTCTCCCTCTAATCAAAACACACCGACTACAAAAATCTAAATACTTATAAGGTTTACACAACATAATATATACAATATCTATACTGATATATAAAGCTGACGATTTATATATAGTCTAATATCATATCGTATTAAACATAACTAGAAGTAGTTTTTAAAACAAATAACGGGGCGATTACGCAACGATCTTTTTGTACCAATTTTTGACTCATCATCGTGCTGTGTGATCTGGACATTGAGTTCAGTCCCTGCTCCCTTCTCATCCACGTCGTTCGCACCAGCCTGCGGAACATCATCACGGGTCTGTTGCGGGTCCACAGACTCGTTCTCTTCCGACGATGAAACACTTCGCCCGCACAACTCCGCTTCCCTCCCCCTCCGGCCGAACCGCCCGGCAAGGGATCCGGTGAGCAAAACTGCGGCTGGAGTTTGTGCGATTCCGGAGCAGCTGGTGACGGGGAAGGTGACGGTGATGTCGGAGGCGACGACGACGGCGAGTGTGACCGTGATGGTTGCGGTGCATGAGCAGAAAGACAAGATAGTCCAGGTGAGCTTACTTTGGTATTTGGTACGTTATCTTCATTATTTTTACTTGCTCCTTTATAAAGCATCAGCTGATTTATGTGCCTTTTGTAATTTTCTGAACTTAGAATGTCTTTTACTAAATACATTACTTTTCCTATTCTTTTAAGTATGACGCCCTTACGCCATGTATAACTTGCTTTGTTAACAAACTTTTTGTATAATACAACATTGTTTTCTTCTAAATATTTTGTTTTATTTTGCCCTCGTTGCTTAGTTTGCATACACTGTTTATTTTGTACAACGTTAGATACAACTGGTGACAAGGGTGCCTATGATATCTTTGGATTCATCAGATCTAATCGCGACCTTAACTTCCGCCCAAACACCATTTGCGCAGGGGACAACCCAGTAGCAGAATGAACTGAATTACGATAATCCAGTAATTTTACCGATGCTTCTTTCGCGCTATGAGTCGAAATAATACTAGACTTTATTCCCTTTTTAATTACTTTAACGAAGCTTTCTGCCTGTCCGTTACTGGGAGGGTGATAGACCGGTGACGTCATATGCGAGATTCCGTTCGCCGCGCAAAATAGTTCGAATTCTCGTGAGCAGAAAGCTGTGCCATTATCACTTACTAACGTTTTCGGAATCCCAAACCTTGACATTAAATCACATAGCTTTTCAATCACCGCGGTGGAAGAAGTAGCCGTGTTCATGTTGTAAACTTCTACCCATTTGGTATGTGCATCTACCGCTACCAAATACGTGCACCCTTTAATTGGACCGAGAAAATCTATGTGTATTCTGTAAAAAGGACATGGTGGAAATTCCCAGGGGGCCGGTGGCCCGCGCGGTGGTGAGGGGCGCAAATGAATACACACATCGCATGGACCTATCGTTGATTCTATAGCCTGGTCAATTCCTGGGAACCAAAATCTTGATCGCGCTTCGGCCTTTGTTTTTACTACGCCCAAATGGGAAGAATGTAATTCTTTAAGTACTATATTGTATAAGTTCGAAGGAATTACCACTTTATGGCCCCTCATAATACAACCATTCTCGTAGGATAATTGAGTTCTACATAAGTAGTACGGTTTTATCCTTAAATCATTTATTTTCGGTGGCCAACCCTTTAAAATATAGTCTTTTACTATATTTTAAAGGGTATATATAGCCTTAAAACTACGTCATTACTTGTCTCCTCGCGCAATTTATCTAATGTCACGGGCATGCTTCCGTCCACAACAAAACAAACATAAGTCGCTCGGTCGTATGATACTTCGCAATCACAACACTTACACTGTTCGGTGCACGCGCACTCATGTACCGCGCGTGGCAAGCTAGCGCGGGAGAAATAATCTGCGCTATTATCAGCGCTGCTTACATATTCTATTTTATAATTATAGCTACTTAAGAACAAGGCGTACCGTTGCAACCTATTTGCTGATCTCTCAGGTTATGGGGCCCAAAAATTGCCAATAAAGGCTTGTGATCTGTTCGAAGAATAAAAGGTTCCGATCTGCCATACAAATATTGATGAAACCGACGCACGCCGTAAATTATGGCGGTCGCCTCCTTTTGGATTTGAGCATATCGCTTTTCAGCAGTGTTTAAGGTACGCGAAGCAAAGGAAATAGGTCTTTCTACCCCATCTGTACCTACTTGTGAGAGGACTGCTCCCAGCCCACTTGGGGAAGCGTCCACCATTAATATTTTCGTCGCATTCGGGTCAAAATGCGCGAGAGCCTGTTCCGAAGTCATGTACTTTTTTATTAACCTGAAAGCCGAGTCATGGATATCAGTCCATGTCCACTTACAACCCTTTTTTTAACAAATCGTACAGCGGACTGAGGATAGTCGATGCGTTAGGTACGAAATTCCTATAGTAATTAATTAGCCCCAGAAATGATTGAAGCTGATTAATATTTGTGGGCACCGGTGCTTCCAACATTGCTTTTATTTTTTCAGGCGCTTTTTTTAAGCCATCTTTAGTGATAATATACACTAGATAACTGATTTCCATGGGTCCAGGGCATGATTCTGGACACCCCAGAGTTGGAATTTTTCATCGGCTTTTTTCTCATTTTTTCAGTTTTTTTTACTTTAGACTGCTCATTTTCGTTATTCTGACCTAACGCAAAGAGGTTTTTAATAAAAAAATAATTAATTAACTACTTTCACTAAAAATATATATTTAGACAGTATATCTACACTAATATTATAAAGAGGAAAACTTTGTTTGTTTGTTTGTTTGATTGTAATGAATAGGCTCAAAAACTACTGGACCGATTTTAAAAATTCTTTCACTATTCGAAAGCTACATTATCCACGAGTAACATAGGCTATATTTAATTTTGGGAAAAAATAGGGTTCCGTAAGATATTTGGGTTTTTCGGACACAAGGTGTAAAAATCAACCAGAAAAGTTACTTATTTTGCGTACGCTGCCTAAACCATAAAAGATAGAACCATAAATTGTTCTAATTAATTGTAGATCTTATAAATATCTACAAAAAAGTCCGCGACACACTATACCTATCTATGTCGAGTAAGGCACAACAACCATTTTTTTATTTAAAAATCTTGATTTTTTTTGGACCACATTTAAACGCGTTTATTTTATTCATGCTATTAATCCTTATCAAAATAAAGTATTTCATCACTAAGTACAGTTTATTTAGATAATATATGGTCTTTGAATGATTAAAATCGGACGTTTGGTTTTGAAATTATGGCGAAATTAAAATATTACGATTTCTGCTGCACGGCCCGTTGCGAAGTGGACGTCACCAAGGCGGGGGTGCGCGTGCGGGAGGGGAGTTTGGATCTATGAGTAAGGTACCCGCGCGACTCAGACGCGAGGTAACAGTTTTTCTGTAGTGTATTTAGCATCAACATTGCACCCGTGCGAAGCCGGGGCGGGTCGCTAGTTATTATATATTTTCTATATTATAAAGAGGTAAAATTTGTTTGGCGTTGTGTGAAATGTCCAAGGATATATTATATACTTTATCTATACTAATATTATAGAGATAAAATTTGTTTGTATGTTTGTATGTATGGGGTAATCTCAGGAACTGCTGGTCCGATTTGAAAAATTCTTTCAGTGTTAGATAGCCCATTTATCGAGGAATGCTATAGGCTATATATCATCACGCTAAGACAAAAAGGAGCGGAGCAATAATGGAAAATGTGGCGCAGACGAAGTTGCGCGGGTCAGCTAGTAAAAAATAAAAGGCATAAATATGGCATAAAATTATACGTTTTGGCTGATCCTAAAGGACTAGTCCATAGGATTCATATGTACAAAGGTGCACAAGACGTTGAAGTTGGTGGTAAAGGACATGTCGACAAAGTTGTAATGACACTTTTAAAAGGTTATTTGAATAGCGGCTACTCCATTTATATGGACAATTTTTATAATAGTGTCCAGTTAGCAGATAAATTATTGTTAAAAAAAACATACTGCACTGGAACTTTGGCTGCTAAAAGAAAAAATAATCCTAAAGCAGTTGTCATTAAAAAACTTTTGAAAGGTGGAAATATATATAGATTTAATGGAAAAGGTGTTTGTGTCTGTAAATGGAAAGACAAGCGAGAAGTGCTCACTATTTCCACTGAGCATTCACCTCAATTAATGCCAGTGGAAAATAGGCGTGGTCGTGTCGTCAACAAACCAAATATGGTCATTAAATATAATAAATACATGAAAGGTGTTGATCGACACGACCAAATGTTAGCCTACTATTCGAGTGAGCTCAAATGTATGAGATGGTACAAAAAAATTGGCATTCACATTCTACAAATGATGTTGTTGAATTCCTTTTTTCTGTTTCAGAAAGGTACAAGCAGCACTCTTTCTTCAGAGTCATTTAGGGAAAAAGTGCTGCTTGAACTTCTTCCCCCTGTAGCTGACACAGTTGCGCCTCAAAAAGCAAGACATATGCCCAAAGAGTTAGACAGAAGTGTCAATGGGTGTCTTAAAAGGCGCAAATGTGTCAGGTGCTGCATAAAAGAAAAAAAAAAGGAAAGACACAAAAATAATGTGCCCAGAATGTGATGTCGGTCTTTGTCTTTCCTGCTACGGTCCACACCATGATGAAATGCCTTGAAGCCAACTTCAATGTATGGATTTCGCAACCGTTCTTCTAAGACCGGTTCGCCATTAGGCTGTTCGTCGACAGGATGATCCATTTTTATTTCCATCTTTTGTTCGAGGATCCCATTTTGGATAAAGCTTGATTTTCATCTCGTCAAAAACAAGAGCGCAGTCAATTTTGATCTTGTCCTGTTCAGCTCTAAGTTTTAAAGCAAACAAGCTCTCTTTCGTGAAACCGAATCCCTACACGTGGTCCCCGGGTGGTGCTAAATAGGTGACACTAACCGCCTCCGTGGTCTAGTGGTTATACCACCTGATTCAGACCCAGAGGTCCCGGGTTCGATTCCCAGCGGGGGCAAATGTTTTGCTCGGTTTGGTTGGTGGTAGGACTTGTTCTAAGTCCGCCTGGCAAGCTACCACCATCTTATCTAAGTCTGTCGCCATAACAACAATGTTAACAGCATTGTTGTGTTCCGGCAGTTAGAGGTATGATAGCCAGTTCCTCTGTGTTAGAGGATTCCGGGTAAAGCTCGCTTCCATCTTCGGCCTAATCATCACTTTCCATCAGGTGAGATTTGTGTTTTCTAATGTCACTTCAGTCGGCTGTCAAACTGTGTCAAAGTTGGTGGTGTATTTTGCGGGCCAAAAATTGTGTAAAAAACTTTTTGTGAAACTTGATTTATAATAAGAGCAGGTAAGTAAGTTTTTAACCACTGTAAGTTTGTAATAAGCACACATGAATAATCGAATATTCAACGCAAAATCTCTCCTAAATTCGAAAATATGATGGTGAGCAATGTGTTAAATTAGTTTTTCAAAGTCAGTTGTCACGATTTTGCCCACCAAAATATTACCGTTAGGGTTGTCACCTCAATGTTAAATTGATCTGAGATAAGTAGATACTTACCTACTCTATGTATTCAAAGGATTACAATAATAATAATTATTAACCAATACATGTGTTAAAAAAGTAAATTTGGTTGCAAAAGTACACTAAAAGTATTTGCAAAATAATTGGTTAAAAATGAGAAACAAATTAATATCTACTTTTTTTTTCAAATTCTTATGCGTTGATTTCTTTGTATTATGATACAGATATCTCGATGAAACTGTTTCTAAAGGGTCTTTGTTAATTTTGATGATGTATTTTTTTTATCATTTATTTCAGGATGAATAATACTAGAAAAAAAAGAAGAATGTTAGGATCGCGAGCCTACAGAAATTATTCAGAGGATATGTTGAAATTAGCTGTTGATATGGTAGAAAATAACAGGATGTCAAGTCGGGAGGCAGAAAAGAGATTCGGAATTCCTCGACGGACGATATTGAACAAAGTTAAAAAAGTCCACTTGAAACCAGCTGGAGGACAGAAGAAACTCACTGAAGACGAGGAAGAAAAACTGGCAAACGTATTGTTAGCTTCAGCAGATTACGGCAGCCCCATGACAAAATTGGATGTAAAAATGTTAATCTATAAGTATTTAGAAAAAAAATCACGAACTGATTTGTTCGATGGCAAATTACCAAGTGATACGTGGGTGGAAGGATTTTTAAACAGACATCGTTCGAAACTGACCATCAGATCGACTCAAAATATTATAAAGGTACGGGCAGAGAAAGGATTAGAAGAAATGGAGCAATTTTATACTAATTTAAGTGTAACCCTAAATGGTGTACCACCGACGAACATACTGAACTATGACGAGACTAACTTGTCCGACAATCCAGATTCCAGGCACTTCAAAATGTGTTTTTAGAAGGGGCGTCAAACATCCTGAAAGGATTCTAAATAGTTGCGTTTCCATCATGTTTACTGCAAGCGCAGCTGGGACATGTCTACCCACATATGTGGTTTATAAATCCTCAAATTTATATTCGGAATGGCTTGAAGGAGGCCCAACTGGAACTAGATACAATTGTTCGAAATCAGGTTGGTTTGATACAGCTTCATTCGAAGATTATTTCAAAACTATTGTGGTTGAGTGGGGGAAACAAATTCCCGGCCCAAAAGTAGTCATTGGTGATAATTTATCTTCCCACATAAATATTGAAGTGGTAGAGTTGTGTCAAAAACACAACATTAAGTTGGTATTTTTACCACCAAACTCCACTCACCTGACACAACCATTGGACGTAGCGTACTTTGGCCCACTAAAAAGAGAATGGAAAAAGATCCTATTGGATTACAAATTGAAGAATCCAGGATAGACTACTTTGAATAAAAAACATTTTCCAAAACTTTTGGCCCAATTACTAGAAAATATGAAACATAAGGAAAGCAATCCTACTAATATTATAAATGTGAAAGTTTGTATGTTTGTATGTTTGCATGTTTGTATGTTTGTATGTTTGTATGTTTGTCCGTCAATCACGCAAAAACGGCTGAAGGGATTTGGATGAAATTTGGCACATATGTAGGTCACATCCTGGAATAACACATAGGCTACTTTTTATCCCGCTAACATACATGACTTAATGGAGACAGAGGAAGAAGTGGAAGTCCAAAGTTTCTGCTACCTTAGTACTTTAGATTCAAAAGTACCAGGAGAACAGAAAAATGACGACATTTTTTACCGAGCTAGAATTTTATTACGAGTGTTCTCTTACACTCGTATTAAAATTCACAACCACCAGGAGACCAGCAACATGTTAAATTATTTTTGGGAAAGATTTTTTTTTTAAGCAGATCAGAAACTTTTCGAAATATTTTCGGGTCTGGAATTCCGAGCGCTACAGATTCACAAGTAAAAGGAGAGCAGAAACATACCGAGGTATTACGGGGCCGGAAACAACTCGGAAGTTTTTTGGGGCTTGAATTATGAGCGCTTTAGATTCACAAGTACCAGGAGATCAGAAATATTTCGAAGCATTTTCCGCGCTGGAATTGTGAACGCTATATTTTCACAAGTACTATGTATGACATTAGAAACCTGTCGAAGTATTTTCTGGGCTGGAAATTGTGAACGCTATATTTTCAGAAGTACCAGGACAGCAGAAACCTGTCGAAGTATTTTCTGGGCTGGAAATTGTGAACGCTATAGATTTCCGAAAATAACCAGAAGAGAAGACACACGTCGATTTATTTTCAGCGCCGGAGTTGTGAGCAGTTAAGTTTAAAATGTAACAAGAGAACAGACACATGTCGTGGTTATCCGGGGCTAAAATAATGAACTCTAAAGATTCACAAGTAACAGGAGAGTAGAAACCTGTCGAAGTATTTTCGGGGCTGGAATTTAAGAACGATATAGATTTGCAAGTACCAGGAGAGCAAAAACATGTCGAAGCATTTCGGAGCTGGAATTACGAGCGCTATAGATTCTGAAGTACCAGGAGAGCAGTAACATCTCGAAGTATTTTCTAGACTGAAAATTGTGAACGCTATAGTCTCCCGAAAATAACCAGAAGAGCAGACACACGTTGATTTATTTTTGGCGCCGGAGTTGTGAGCGGTTAAGTTTAAAAAATACCAAGAGAACAGAAACATGTCAAAGCTTATTTTCGGGCTAAAATAATGAACTCTAAAGATTCACAAGTAACAGAAGAGCAGAATTCTGTCGAAGTATTTTTGGGGCTGGAAATTAAGAACGCTTTAGATTCGCAAGTACCAGGAGAGCAAAAACATGTCGAAGCATTTCGGAGCTGGAATTTCGAGCGCTATAGATTCTGAAGTACCAGGAGAGCAGTAACATCTCGAAGTATTTTCTAGGCTGGAAATTGTGAATGCTATAGATTCCCGAAAATAACCAGGAGAGCAGAAACATTTATTTGAGGGCCTGAATTGTGAGCGGTGAAGTTTAAAAAATAAAAAGAGAACAGAAACATGACGAAGTTTATTTTCGGGCTAAAATAATGAATTCTTAACCCTACACTGCATTCAGTCCCTTATGTGTGACAACCAATATAATAGATATTTTTTCTGATTTGAACCAAGTAGCGACATCTATGATTACGTAATAAAAGTGACTACAATCCATGGCACCCATTTAGCGTATTCGTTGAAACTAGATGGCATCACTATTTTCCTCAGCCAGTCATTCAATCGAAAATTTTGAATGTTCGCCGCGTACCGTGCGTATCCAATTTGAAAATTTAACAAATAATAGTGGTTTACTGAATACGACAGTGGAAAAATTGTTTTTATATCGAAAAATCAATGAACTAAACAAATGTAAGTATATTTTTTTGATTTGGCCGTGTTTTGATACTAAATTGTCACAATTGTCACTTCATGCAGTGATGGTCCAATTTTAGGTATGTTTACTAATGGTATAATGTTTTTTTTTTTTTAGATAATAGCAAAGAAATCCTTATCCACCGGTCAAATTCAAAATTATTTGACAATACCATTAGGCAGTGATGATGAACAAGACTCCTCAGGCGCTGAAAGTGACGATGTCATTGACGTAATTCGATCTACCGTCAACAAACTATGTCAATTATTTTTATACAGATTACGAAGAGCAATTTTGTTTCACCGAACAGGTATGATTCCGCTGCACCATTATCCCCTGCACCTTTATCATCAATATCCTATGGTGATGATAAGCAGCAGCATATATCAAATCCTAGTGATTCAATTCCTGCTATTCCAAGTACATCTAGATCCACTGCTTCATGAACACGTCAATCAAGAGTTGAATCTTCCACGTCTACTGCACCAAGAGACGCTGCTCCTACACCTGCTGCTTCCATCGCCAGAAAAAAGCGAAATATCTTCTGGAAAAAAAAGCTTTCCATCCAACAAACCGTGAGTTTTGTGGACAAACCGATCTAGAGCCAATGATTACTGAATTTGAAACTCCATTGCAATATTTCTTGTACTTCTTTGGTAATGATATTCTAAGCCATATCGTAGAAGAAATGCATAAGTTTAGTGTACAAAAAACACATCAAAGCCTTTTTGTACAAGCGTTACAGAACTGAAAAAGTACATAGGTATCTGTCTGATAATGGGCATTGCCCCACTGCCGCATACTAGAATGTACTGGGAATCTGAATTAGGTTTGCCATTGATAAGAAATACCATGTCAGTAAACCAGTTTGAAAAAATTCGGCAATATCTACACTTCAATGACAATACCACTCAGCCACCAGCAGGTACTGCAGGACACGATCGTCTCCATAAAATCAGACCTCTATTAGAAACCCTGAAAAAAAAATGTCAAGCTATACCCAAACGAGAAGCATTGTCAGAAGATGAGCAGATGTGCGCTACTAAGGCCTCTAACATGCTGCGCCAATATTTACCTAATAAGCCTCATAAAGGGGGGTATAAACTCTTGGTGCTGTGTGATGATTGAGGATTTACGTATGGCTTCGAAATATACTCTGGAATGGAGAATAACCCAGACCTGAGGCTTCCTAACGATCCTAATTTAGGCGCCAGTGCCAACATTGATATCACGGCTTGCAAGGTCTATTCCCAGGGATAAAAATTACAAGCTTTCGTCTGTTTCACCTCTAGTTGGATTAGCAAATTCAGGTAGGTCATTGCATATTGTGCCACATATGGAACAAAATAAAAAATAAAAAATTCTATTACTATTTGTATTTTTTTTTCATTTTACCTGTACTTCCCGTATTCTAGACCACAAATTAGATCTAGTAATTTTTTTATTTCTAAAAAAAAAAAAATTATGCAGTGTAGGGTTAAGATAAACAAGTACAAGGAGAGAAGAAAAATATCGTAATTTTTTGGGGCTGAATTATGAGCGCTAATAATTGATTCACAAGTACCAGGAGACCAGGAACATGCCGAAGTTTTTCAGAGCTGGAAATTGAGAACATAGCGCTCTCAATTTCCAGCTTCCAGCAGATTCAGAAGTACCAGGAGAGTTGGAACATCTCGAAGTTTTTTTGGGACTAGAATTATGAGCGCTATAGATTCTCAAGTACCAGGAGGCCAGAAACATGCCAAAGTTTTATCAGAGCTGGAAACTGTTACCAAGTACCCGGAGAGCAGAAACCGGTCGAGGTATTTTCGGGGCTGGAATCCTGAGCGCTAAAGAATCAATATTATCAGGAGATCAGAAACATGTGAAAGTATTTCTGGGGCTTATTGCAGACCGTTAGGTTGCAAAAGTACCAGAGGACCAGAAACATGTCGAAGTATTGCCGGCGATAGAATTTTAAGCGGTTATGATTCAAAAGTACCAGAAAAACAGAAACATGTCGAAGTATTTTCGGGGCTGAAATTGTGAGCGGTTAGAATTTAAAATAACCAGAAGAACAAAAAATATGTCGAAGTAATTTTGAGGCTGAAAATATGAGCGCTAAAGATTCACAGGTACCAGGAGAACAGAAACATGTCGTGGTTATCCGGGGCTGGAATTACGAGCGCTAGAGATTCTTAAGTACCAGGAGAGCAGAAACATTTCGAAGTATTTTCGGGGCTGGAAATTGTGAACGCTCTCTCTAGATTTCCGGAATTGTGAGGGATTAAGTTTAAAAAACACCAAGAGAACAGAAACATGTCGAAGTATTTTCGGGGCTGGAAATTGTGTGTAGCGCATTAGTTTCACAAGTACCAGGAGAGCAGAAACATGTCGAGGTAATCTGGGGCCGGAATTACGAACGCTACAGATTTACAAGTTCGGAGAACAGAAACATCTCGAAGTTTTTTTGATGCTGGAATTAAGGACGCGTAGGTGGGTACCAGTAGACCACAAATATGTCGAAGTAATTTCGTGGCTGAAATTTTACTTTCTGCCGCATCGCAAATACTCACTATCTGGATACCAGAATCATGAAGATGCATTTTCAAGGATATATGAGGTTAAAAGTTGCGCGCCAGTTCCAAAGTCTACGCAGACGAAGTCGCGGGAAGTAGCTAGTAATATAATAAGTGGCTTCAGAGCTACAGGAATATGGCCTGTAAATCCACGAAATGTTTTTAAGAGAATACCGGAGTATTTCGACGACTCAGAATACGGAATTGATAAGACATTATTGGATTTTCTCAAAGAGTCAAGGGCTGCTAAGCCAATGCAAGTGAAAAGAAGTAAGAAATTACGTACAGAACCCGGAAAGTCAGTATGTGCTGATGATATATCCACAATAAATAGTCAAATAACAGCACGAAAACAACCGTCTGTAAGAAAAAATACTAGGAAAACAATAAAGACTAATCAAGAAAGAGAGACAGAAGAGGTTATGGCGTTGTTGGACACAGAAAATGATATAGACTTAGATGTGTACAGATGAATTGATATCCCGGGAGGGAGGATACGATTGATTACAATATGCCGTCGACCTCATCTGGAAACATCGGTTGGACAAATATTGAGGAGGAAACAATACAGATAAAGCGAAAGCAAGACACAGAAGAGGTAATGGCGCAGTGGGATACAGAAAATGATCTATACTTAGACGAAATTACAGGTGAAGTGATAGGAAGTGTGGAAACAATTGATATGCCGTCGACCTCATCTGGAATCATCGGAAAACCAGCACTACGACCCCTATTATCACCGGTAATCTATAATCCAGACAGACTTGATGCACTTAGTATCAAAATTATAAACCTGCATTTAGGTTTACCAGTGCACGATATTAATGCTCAACTAACCGAAGTATGTGCATTAAATAAAAAATTAAAAAGTGACAGCCAGAATCGACCTTTTGTAGCTTATGGTGAAAGTGACACTCCAGGGTGTTTAAGATCAATGACGAATAGTTCATCTAAACCTAATATTATAATAACCTCAGATGTTAAAGTAACCCGTAAGGAAATGAAGGACATCAAGAAAAAGATTAAATTAGGAACTGAAGTCACCGGAAAATCAGCTTTACAAATGAAAATTGTTGCAAAGACAGAGAACAATGAAAATGCATTGAATAAAAAAAATATAAGAAAACGGAAAACTTTATCTACTCGAAGAAAAATAAAGAAAACGAAACGGAAGAAATTGAAATCATATTACTGTGAAACAAGTTCTGAGTCGGATATTCTAAGTATTGCAAACACAGATCATTCTGATTATGAGACATTTAATGAATATTTATCAACATGTTTGCAAGAGATGGACAACAAGGAAAACTGTGAGCCAGAAAATTTCACTGCAACATTTGGGCTCAGTGATATCAGCTATTTCACAAGCGATGTAGAGTTAAAAAAAGAGGACTGGGTTGTTGTCAAATTTGCGACGAAAAAAAGCATAAAACATGTTGGTTGTGTTTTATGTATGAAAAACAGTACCGTAAAATTTGCAAGAAAAGTGAAAAATGCAAAAGATGGTAAAATGATTTTGGTTTAGTCTAGGAATGACTAATTCGCTAAAAGACTACATGGTCTATAATTGACCAATTCTTTAAATGTACAATTCTTTAAATGACCGATTCTATAAATGACCGATTCTTCAAATGACTGAGTTTTCTAACATTTATTCGGTTTCTTTCCAAAAAATCAACAGTTATCAAAAAGTCATAAAATCAATTATCAAAAAATCAACAATTATAGAAAACTAGCTTCTTCCCGCGCGACTTCGTCTGCGTAGACTTTAGAACTGGTGCGCAACTTAATTGCCTCATATTGTCATTCTTGTAAGCATCTTAATGATTCTGGTATCCAGATAGTGAGTCCCAAAATTACTTCGACATGTTGGTGGTTCCCTGGAAGGTACTTGTGAATTTTTAGCGCTCACGATTCTGGTCGAAAAATATATCAATTGTCTGGTATTCTGGTATCTACTTGTAAATCTGTAGCGCTCATAATTCCAGCCTTGGCAATACTTTGACATGTTTTTGGTCTCCCCCGGCACTCTTAAATCCTAACCTCTCACAATTCTAGGCCCGAAAATATTGCGACATGTTTCTGGTCTCCTGGTAATTGTAAATATTTAGCTCTCATATTTCCAGCCCGGAAAAAGCTACGCCATGTTCCTGTTCTCCTGTTACTTTTGAATCCTTTTTAGGGATGGGAAATCCTAACTGCTCACAATTTCAGCACCGAAAAAATTTGAACATGTTTCTGCTATCTTAGTACTTGTGAATCTATAGCTTTCACCATTCCAGCCCAGAAAAATTCTTGCGCAAAATATTTTGAATAACTCCAGGTATTGTAAATCTTTGGCGCTCAATGTTACTTCAACATGTTTCTGTTCTCCTGGTATCTTTTAAATCCAAACAGCTTGCAATTAAGCCCAAAAAAAAAAAAAAAAAAAAAATATTGCTCAAAAATACTTAAACATGTGTCTGGTCTCCCGATACTTATGCATCTTTAGCGCTCATATTTCCAGCCTTAGAAATACTCCAACATGTTGTTGTTATCCTGGAACTTTTGAATCGCTTGCAATGAAAGCCATCTATTTTCCAGTAAAAAAAACTACCCTAAATACTTTGACATGTTTCTGCTCTGCTAGTAGGTACTCGAGAATCTTTGGCACTTACAAATTCAGCCCCGAAAATACTTCGACATGTTTCTGCATCTCATCTCATCTCATCTCATCTCATCTCATCTCATCCCATCCCATCCCATCCCAAATCGTCTCATCTCATCTCATCTCGTCTTATCTCAATTTCAAGAAAAACTGGACTACTCTTAAAGTCCTACTATCCTACTAATTACTTATTAGTACTTGTAAATCTTTAGCGCTCACAATTACGGCACCGAAAATATCTCTAAATATTTCTGATCTCCTCGTACTTGTGAATCTAAAGCGCTCATATCAAGCCCCAAAAAAACTTCCGAAATGTTACTGATCTCCTGGTACTTGTGAATCTAAAGCGCTCATATCAAGCTCCAAAAAAACTTCCGAAATGTTACTACTCTCCTGGTACTTGTGAATCTGTAGCGCTCGTAATTCCGACCCCGGAATACCTCGATATGTTTCTGCTCTCCTTGTGAATCTGTAGCGCTCGGAATAACAGTCCCGAAAATACTTCGAAATGTTTCTGCTCTGCTAATAAAAAAGAACTTGCCCTAAAATAATTTGACATGTTGCTGGTCTCCTGGTACTTGTGAATCTTTTAGCACTCGTAATACAATTCTAGCCCGGTAAAAAATTTCGATATGTTTCTGTTCTCCTGGTACTTTTGAATCTGAAGTACTAAGGTAGCAGAAACTTTATACTTCCACTTCTTCCTCTATCTCCATTAAGTCATGTATGTTACCGTGATAAAAAGTAGTCTATGTGTTATTTCAGGATGTGACCTAAATATGTGCCAAATTTCATCTAAATCCCTTCAGACGTTTTTGCGTGATTGACGGACAAACATCCAAACATACAAACATGAACGCTTGCAATGAAAGCCAATCAATCTGTTTTCCCGCAAAAAAAAAAAACCTGACCAAAAATACTTTGACATATGTCTGCTCTCCTGGTACTCGAGAATCTTTAGCGCTCACAAATTCAGACCCGAAAATATTTCGACATGTTTATGCTCTCCTGGTACTTGTGAATCTGAAGTACTAAGGCAGCAGAAACGTCTGATTTCCACTTCCTTCTCCGCTGCCATTAAGCTATGCCTTTTATCGGGATAAAAAGTAGCCTATGTGTTATTCCAGGATGTGACCTACATATGTACCAAATTTCATCCAAATCCCTTCAGCCGTTTTTGCGTGATTGACGGACAAACATCCAAACATACAAACATACAAACATACAAACTTTCACATTTATAATATTAGTAGGATTAAGAAATAAATCACTTAAGAATATGTAGTTAATATTCAACTAACCGAATAAATGTTTACTTTTGCGCTACAAAATGTAGTACGTGTCATTATACAAGTTATTGTTTGGGACATGATAGAAGTTATTTTTTGAAACTAGTTGAAATATATGATTTGCCAACCCTTACATAGACTATAAGACTGGTAAGCAGTTGCTTTAAAATGTTACTATTATGATTATTCAAATTTTTAAATTAGTGTTTAAGAGCGAGCCACGTGACCTTAACGTACCTGCGTACCCCAGTATTAACAATAAAAAAGTGACAACCCTAGTTCATCGTTTTATTTGTATGAAAAATTACAAAAAAAAAGTTTTGACTTTGCCCACTCAAATTTGACAGGTAATATGAACGTTTAAACGTATAATATTAAGGCCCTATGACAGATTGACTATTTTTCTAAAATTATCCTTAAACATGATGTTCTTAAGGTAGAAAATACTGAAGTAACGGAGGTTTCTGCAAAATGGGCAAACTTGTAAAAAGTCCTATATATTTGGTCGTTCTCTAAAGATCTCTCGCCGCTGCAGTTGGTAACACTCATTGTCAAAAAAATCCTTAATATTATCTCCACATTCGGGAACATGCATGAAATATTAAAACATTTTATTAACTGCAACAAAGCCTTTGGGGTTCTGGTAGAAATAGAATGCTCGGTCTCGGTGTCAAATTTTAAAAACTGCGCCAAGTTGACGCATTCTTCTGCAAAGAAAGAACAAATTCTAAATCAGTGGCATATAGTTGTTTTAACTCCTTTGCTTTGCTTCTAATTTATTTTTATTTAGGAACACCAACGACATATTTACAAAAAAAGTTACATAAGTTGTATATTGCTATGTTCTGCGCAAATATGTCACTTACACAACTTTTACTTCTGACATTAAATTAGACATAAATTAACATAATACATAAAATAGGTAATCATATGCTACTTTTTGAATTACTATTTATAAAAAATAGATTAAATTAGTTTAAATGAAATTATTGCAATAAAGATTAAAATTGAAATTCCTTGAGTAGATTGTATTGAAATTGAATTATTTATATTTATAATCATTAAACATATTGACAACAATAAAAATCATAAAACATCAATGAAAATAATAAAAAAACAGTGACCAGTTTCCAGATACAGTAGTGCGATTCACTAAGGAAGAACATCTTTATAACCAAGAAATCATCGTTGAAACATCTGATGTGGCATATATTTAACAGATGTTTCAACGATGATTTCTTGGTTGTAAAGATGTTCTGCCTTAGTGAATCGCACTACAGATTGTTAAATCAATGAACCTAACACTGATTCAACAATATTAATAATTATACAAAAATTTAAACAATAATTATAAATTATTTTAGGTATAAGTATCGATATTAGGTAGGAGTCGACCACAAATCAATCACAATTTTTTTTTTTTTTAGTTCAGCTATGCTGTCACTGAATATGTCAATATCGGTAGTTGTGGAAATAGCTCTGTTTGGTAACAGTCAGCATTCGTAAATCATTATCATCATGAATAAATTCACTGTCGTCTAGTTCATGCAGTTTCCATAAGAAACCAAACTTTGTGTTTACTGCATTATAAATAATTTGCCGGTTTTTTAAATGCACACACCTCACCCAGTTTGACTCACGCGCGCTTTTTAAAATTTCAAAATGTTTTGTTAAAATCAGGGACTCTCAAGCGCATTTAGTTTACGTGTTTTGTCTCGGTCTAGTTGAAATATGTAGGGTAGATGCAATGATAGACTAGATTAGTGCATCCGAAGACACGATTTCAGCGCGCCCCCCCGATCCTCGCGCCCTAGGCTGCAGCCTAATTAGCCTAAGGGTTAATCAGGCCCTGTAATGACTACCTATATGAAAGAAATATAAAAAAGTAATAAATAAATATAATAAATACATAAAATATTTGTCTTTCATTTGAATGGTCTTTCAACAGGGACTTACAAATTGGAAGAAAATGGATAGTTTCAACTGCGGCTGACTGTACGTAACGCACACATAATAATAATAAAAAACTTACCTGATTGTTAATACCAATCTTTCTTCCACACTAATGGGTTTTTTAAAGTTGGTCACTCTATGATTACAATCGCTAAGTATTCCATTGCAGATGCAGTCAAATGTTTCTTTTGACATAGACAAATAATCGTAAAAGTCTTCTTCGTTATTTCGTACATCAAAATAAAGGTTGAAAAATTCACCGCGCAGATTCCTGGATCTATAAAGTATTTATGTTGTCTACGTTTCCTTTTTTCAATGTCATTTGCAATTTTTAAAGCAATATTGCCCGACTAGACCAGGGTCGATAATTTTTGAAACCAAAAAAAATTACAGTAGGATGAAACCCATTAGAAAAGCAGGGGAATATGATCAAAATGAAAGGAAAAATAAATTACGGTCGATCTGAGTTCGGGAAGTGGGAGGGGGTGAGTTTTTAAGGGTGAAAAATTGTTTATCTTGATTTCCGGCAAAACTACAAGTCCTATGGAAAAAAGTTAAATGGCAAAGTTGTAGGTCATAAAAAGATCTACAAGTTTTGTATTTGCAATTTTTTCACATAACCTCAAAATTTAGATGAAAAATTCAAAAAACCAAGTTTTTGGTTTTTTATTTATATCTTTTTCAAAATTTTTATTTTTCAACGAAATTTGGTGAAAACTTACCTTATTATGTCCCAAATATACTGTAATTTACTTGATTAAAAATATTTATTTTTTCGCCTCATTTTAACTTAATATCAAAAAAGCACCCTATTTTCAATTGAAAATTCTGACGTCAAAATTTCAGCTTTTTTCAAAAAGTTTGGGGGCTTTTTGTTCGTTGAAATATCTACTTTCTGATGGTGTAAAAAAATATACATTACTATAGGAAATATTATTAGAAAATGCAAAAAATTGAAAAAACCTCAAATTCGAATTTTTTTTTTAATACTATGTACAATTTTGAGGTATTTATTAAAATTTACACTTTAATTACTCAAAAAACGTAAGATTTCATGTTTTATTGATAAACGAAAAAATTGCAAATTAAAATATACTTCTATAATTAACAAACAAATAAGTTAATAAAGTTAATATTTAATAAGACATCTACAATATTTTGAAAAAGTTGTAGAATCTTCTTTAAATAATATTTGTAGATGCCTATTTATTGCTGTTTTAAAATAATTTATATACCTGAGTGACCTTCGGTGAATTTTAGCCCATTGTAAGTTATTTCATTGAGAAGTGGGGGCGGACCTAGGAGGGTCTGGGCCTTACTACATACCTGCTATTTCGTAGCAGCTGTAAAAACCGTTAGCCAGTATTCGAGATACAGAGTAGTGTACAACATCGTTTTAAAAATACACGTGCAGGCTGAGTTACTCTAAGTGATTTGTGAGAAATTTACTTTATTCAAAGAATCGTTTGGAATCTACATAGCAAGGTAAATACTCCTGGGCCCCCCCGCTGACGCAGAGTCTCCGGCCTCAGCTCGTGGAGGACGTGGTGAGCGCTCTGTTCCCTGCGCGAGGGGAAAATCCTCCCCCGCCTATGGCTCCGCCGCCTGCGGTGCCGGAAGCGGACCTAGAGGACGACGACGACGACATCCCGGCTGTGACTGGGGTAGACCTGAGAGTGGCGGTACGAAGGCTCAAGGCCAAGAATACCGCCCCAGGGCCCGACGGCTTGCCTGGCAAAGCCTGGGCCCTGGCCTTGGAGGCTCTCGGGCCTCGACTAGAGGGGCTCTTTAGCGCATGCATGGAGAGGGGCCAGTTCCCGCTTCCTTGGAGGACCGGGAAGCTGGTCCTCATCCGGAAGCCTGGGCGCCCTGCGGACTCGCCGTCCGCATTCCGGCCCGTAGTGTTGCTCGACGAGGTGGGCAAGCTCTTCGAAAGAGTTATCGCAAACCGCCTCGCCGGGCACCTAGCGGGAACGGGGCCGGATCTTGCGGACAACCAGTTTGGTTTCCGCAAGGGGCGCTCTACGGTGGACGCTGTCATGCGCGTCAGAGCCCTCACGACGGGGGATGCGGTCTCCCGGGGTGGTGTTGTCTTGGCGGTGTCTCTCGACATCGCCAACGCCTTCAACACCATGCCCTGGAGCTGCATTGGGGAGGCACTCCGGTATCATCGGGTGCCGACCTACCTTCGTCGTGTTGTCGGGGACTACCTGTCCGACCGGGCAGTAATCTACCCTAGTCACAGCGGTGAGTGGAACCGGCGAGAGATGTCGTGCGGTGTCCCACAGGGTTCGGTTCTGGGGCCGCCCCTGTGGAACATCGGTTACGACTGGGTGCTGCGAGCCGACCTCCCTAGCGGCGTCAGCGTCATCTGTTACGCTGACGACACGCTGGTGCTGGCACAGGGGGGGTCGTACGCGGAGGCGGCCGACGTTATGACACGCGGGGTTGCGACAGTCGTAGAGAGGATCCGGCAATTGGGTGTCGAGGTGGCGCTGCACAAGTCCGAGGCCATGTGTTTTCATGGCCGAGGCAATACGCCACCGTCGGGATCCTTGCTGACGGTAGGAGGGGTTTCCATCGGCGTCGAGTTGACGCTGAAGTACCTAGGGCTCGTCCTCGACAGCCGGTGGAACTTCGTGGAACATTTCCGACGTTTGGCACCCAAACTGGAGCGGGCCGGGGCTGCTTTCAGGCGGCTCCTGCCCAACCTGGGGGGACCAAACGCCTCCTGCCGGAGGCTCTACGCGGGGGTCGTGCGGTCCATGGCCCTCTACGGGGCCCCGGTGTGGGCGCGTTCCTTGCGGCAGCGTGCTGCCAACTATCTGAACGCGCCCCAAAAGGTGATGGCCCTAAGGATGGCCCGAGGGTACCGCACGATCTCGCGCGAAGCGGTGTGTCTCCTTGCCGGATTGCCGCCATGGGATCTGGAGGCGATAGTCCTCGCGCGCCTGCATGATTGGCGCGTGGAGGTACTACGCCGGGGGGAAACTCCGCTGACGCGGCAAATTGTCGCGCAGCGGACAGACCTCCGGCGCGATCTCATGGCGTCATGGAGACGACGACTGTCGCAACCCAGTGCAGGGCACGCCACGATAGTGGCGATAAGTCCCCTCTTTGAGGAGTGGCTAGAGAGGCGCCACGGCGTCCTCACCTTCCGCCTGACGCAGGTCCTCACCGGACACGGATGTTTCGGGAGGTACCTGCATCGAATCGGGCGGGAGGAAACGCCCGGGTGTCACCACTGCGAGGATCGACCGGAGGACACGGTGGAGCACACTGTGCAGGTGTGCCCCGCTTGGGCGGCGCACCGCCGTGTCCTCGAAACGGCGATCGGCGGCAACCTCTCGCGTCCGGCCCTGGTCCAAGCCATGGTCCGGAGCGAGACAGAATGGGACGCCGTTGCCTCCTTCTGCGAAGCAGTCATGCTAGCGAAGGAGGTGGCGGAGAGGGAGAGGAGACCCTCTCGTCCCGGCCGCCGTGGTGGACGCCGCGGGCGTCGGGGGCCACCTGGTGACCTCCGGCCACCGTAGGCGCGGGCCTGTGGACGGCGAGCTATGGGTGGCTCGCCGTCCGTCCGTCTAGTGACGACAGGCCGTGTCGACGGCGCGTTAGTGTTCCACGCGCGCCTCAAAGAGAGTCAGCACACAGAGGGGCCCGAAAGGGCCGACGCCTGCCGGAGTCGCGGGATTATTCGCAAGAGACACCGTGGCTCCGGAACACAAAGGGCAATGAAGGAACATGGATGGGTTTTAGTCAGTAGAAGTCTGACACTCCCTCCCGCTACACCCAGAGCGGGAGGAGTCATTGGATGATTTCCCATCCCTAAAAAAAAAAAAAAAAAAAAAAAAAAAAAAAAAGGTAAATACTATCTGTATTGTAATCTATATTAATCAACTTCAAAATAAAAATAGTAATATTTTCTTTCATAAATAGTATGTTTAACGTAACATAACCTAAAAAATAGAAATTGAATGATATTTTAGTACAAGAATTAAAAAAAATAGTAATTTCGTTTATTTTATACAAACAAATTTAGTTATACTCATGAAGGCATTATTAATTTGATTTTGTCTTTTCAGATTATCAGTATGGATGAATCTGTTTGTATAATCTGCAATAAGTCAGATGACAAGCAAGTGTATGAAATAAAAAAAACAGCTTTGAATCGTTTAGTAGCGTCTAGCAAGAAGAGAATCGACAATAAATACAAAAAATTTGAAACTTTAACATTCATCGAACTTGTCAAAGTCACTATAATGAAGAGAAACACATGAAAAACATGGTTTAAAATGCACAAATTTATGCACTAATTGTCATGGTTCTGAAAATTGCTCCAATATGGAAGAAAAAATCTACGAGGATGTAAATGATTCAGATGAAATTGTGGATGAAGAACCAATGCAGACTGGAAATAACATTGGAGACGAAGATCATGGTCTTGAAGATTTCGACGATCAACTAGAGTTGGAAAGATTTGTCGAATCTGACGATGAAGAAATGGCTCCAAAGAGACAAAAACTAATAAATAACTGATTAGAATTTCAGATAAGGTATTTATAAATAACAAGATTAACGTTTTTTTTTTAAAAAATTAACGAATAACGTAATCAGAATTAAGTTTCTAAATTCAATAGTGCGATTTACATGTATATTTATTTTGTATGAGATTTTCTATGACATGAATGTAATTCGAGTAAAATAAATAAACTTTTTAACTAAAAAAAATTGCAGCAATCACATTTTTTTGATGAAATTGTACAAAGTAATTAAAAAAAAAATTCGAATTTGAAGTTTTTTCAATTTTTTGCATTTTCTAATAATATTTCCTATAGTAATGTATATATTTTTTACACCATCAGAAAGTAGATATTTCAACGAACAAAAAGCCCCCAAACTTTTTTAAAAAAGCTGAAATTTTGACGTCAGAATTTTCGATTGAAAATTAGGGTGCTTTTTTGATATTAAGTTAAAATGAGGCGAAAACATAAATATTTTTAATCAAATAAATTACAGTAAATTTGGGACATAATAAGGGTAAGTTTTCACCTAATTTCGAAGAAAAAAAATTTTTTTTGAAAAAGATATAAATAAAAAACGTAAAACTTGGTTTTTTGAATTTTTCACCTAAATTTTGAGGTTATGTGAAAAAATTGTAAATACAAAAGTTGTAAATCTTTTTATGACCTACAACTTTGCCATTTAACTTTTTTCCATAGGACTTGTAGTTTTGCCGGAAATCAAGATAAACAATTTTTCACCCTTAAAAACTCACCCTTCCCGAACTCGGATCGACCGTAATTTATTTTTCCTTTCATTTTGATCATATTCCCCTGCTTTTCTAATGGGTTTCATCCTACTGTAATTTTTTTTCATTTTTTACCATTTTTGAAGGCTTCGGCCCTGGTCTAGACAGCAAAAACTGTGCATCTCTATAAAGAGCCATCGTTAAAGTGGCGTAAGCGCGACGCCAGCCATCGAGCACGATAGACATCGCGCGATCTATTAGGACACCTGTTAGGTCATCGTACGACCACTTTGATCGTGAGATGAAAAACGCATCTTGTCATCGTACGATCGCTGTCAATTAGGACGACGCCTACGCCTCGGATACGGCCTCATAATATACCGTTTAAGTGGGTAGGCTTCATCAGCTATTAATACTAAGGGTAACACAGCATTGGTATTTGGTAAACATTTTGAAATATTGAACTGCCCATTTTCAAAATGTCGAAATAACCTTGGAGAGGCCAATGTACCACCATCACTTTGTTGTCCATAAGCTCCTACTTCAATAAATAAAAATTTATAATCTGGGCTTGCAACTGCTTGTAAAACTATGGAAAAAAAATGCTTGTAATTAGGGCTATTACGCACTGTCGACTAGTCGCCGGCGACTCAGTTGTCGACGACTGTAATATTGTATAGTTTAAATAGGTGTTTACGCACTAGTCACCGGTTGCCCGGGCGACTCGGCGACTCGCCGCGCAGTGGCGACGCACAGGCAACTGCCGGTCGCCGGCGACCAATAGGAGCACGGTTTCAAATGAAAGCATTCACACTGCGAGCAACTGTCGTAACGACCGGACGGCCGCGCACAATGAGTTTTGACACGGATAAATTTATATCGGAAATACAATCCCGAAAAGCTATTTGGAATTTACAAAGTGAGGAATATGCTAATCGGGATTTGAAGAAAAAACAGTGGGAAGAAATAGTGGAGTTATTTGGAGGTGAAGAATTATCAGACGAAGAAAAAAAAAACTCAGGTAAGTAAGAAATGCCATTTATTTTTTATTAATTAATACTGCTCATCTGCCAAGATAATTGACCCTCAGTTGTAAAGTAATCAGCAAATACATCTCTGTATGATGCACCACGTCGCGTAGCTCTTTGGAAACCGTTTGGGACTTCTTCAAAGCCAGGAATGCTCAAGGTATCTTCAAATTTATATCCGTCTCTTTCTCGGACATAGTTGTGAAGAGCGCAACATGTTTTGATGATGCATGATACTAGATCTAAATTCACGTTGATAGGTCTGTGAAAAATCTGCCACTTGTTTGCTAATATGCCGAATGAACATTTAATATGGCGTCGTGCACGAGAAAGCCTATAATTAAATATTTTTTTCTTTGTTGTTAAATTTGATGCACCGAACGGTCGCATAATTTTATCAGTTTGTCCAAATGCTTCGTCACCCACAATAACAAACGGTACTATAGGTACTATAGGTACTATAGGTATAGGGTTTGTCGATGAAATGGGCTTAGGTTCGGGTATTTGCAAATCATTGTTCATTAGCTTTTGATAAAACGTTGAATTTGTAAATATAGTTGAATCGCAATCCTTTCCATAGGAACCAACGTCTATGTATATGAACTTATAGTCAGAGTCACAAATGGCAAGCAAAATTACAGAAAAGAAGTGTTTGTAATTATAACACAATGATCCACTGTTGTATGGTTTTATAATTCTTACATGCTTACCATCTACGGCACCTATGCAATTTGGAAAATTGGCCCGTAAATGAAAATCTTTTGCGATTTTTAACCAATTTTCTTTTGTCGGTTGCGGTAAACACATGTCTTTTAGTACAACCCATATAAAATGACAAACTTCTCTTATTATTTCAGCTATAGTTGAAATCCCAAGTCTGTATGAGTAATGTAAATCTACAAATTTACAACCGCTTCCAAGATATCTGGAATTAAAAAATAATTTAAATATATACATTATTTACAGGTCATTCACTTAAAAAAAAATGGAAAAATATAAGAAGCTGCTTTTCGCGAGAAGTACGAAGATTAAAAAATACTAAAAGCGGATCTGCTGCTTCCCATAAAACTCCCTATATTTATTATAATCAGCTGTTATTTTTGAAGAATACCGTTGGTAATTTGAACACAGAGAGTAACATTGCTGAACAAGAACATTTGAAAAATGATCAAGAACCTTTAGGACCTTACTCGAGAGAAAATATAGTCGGAAGAAAAAAGAAAAAAACGTCAGATGATGGCACAAGCGAACTGTTAACCACATTAAACAAGTGTATTGAAACTCGCAAAAATAAGGAGGATATTTTGGAACAAGATGAGGACAGAATGTTCCTGATGTCCCTATTATCATCATTTAGGGCAATTCCGGAGCACAAAAAGTCAGCTGCGAAAATTCAATTAATCAGTGTAATCGAATCATTCCGATCCTCTACTCAAAATAATATATATCCAAACACAATGTGGCGAAATTTTAATGAGTACGAGTATGAGCGTGGTTACTTCACACCGGAGGCCGGGCGTTCAACAGCACCAAGTCAACAATCACGCCCTGAAGCACAACATTATTATACGCTACCAACTTCAACTCCTTCAGAACGTGAACGCCCAGAGTCGCGATTTTCTACTGTCACTTCAAATACCTCGCAAGATTCTGACATTTTGGATCTAATTTGAATATTTCCTTTTGTTGTGCGTTCGTTTATAATATTGATTTCATTAAGTACTTTAAAAAAATACATGTTTTATAATTATTTACCGTATATTTTTAAATTATGTCATCGAAGAGTAGACTTACAGATAGTGCCATCCACGAAGACGCGCCCCACTCTTTGTTCAAATGCATGTGTGCTATCTTCCGCATGTGTTAAACATCTGTCGATACACGCTAATTATCGATGAATGCAAACGCACACTAATAGAAATTGAATAATCAGGAAAGAGTATTATGAACAGCACGAAAGATGCTCTATTTAAATTTAATCGCGCGTCTTCGTGGATGGCATTATCTGTACCTCTAAACACACTCCCGGACACATCTATCGGCCCACCTTGAGTTTTAAGTTTTGACTGGAGACCAGCTAAAAATAAATGTTAGGAGGAGCAATAAGTTTTTGCAGGTGTGAAGCTGATTTACTGGCCATCGTTTTCGTAAAAAACTGCATAAAAACTTATTGCACCACTTAACATTTATTTTTAGCTAGGGATTGTCAACACTTTAAACACTAGGTTTGGCCGATAGATGTGTCCGGGAATGTAATGTAAACTGTGTTAAAATCCCGTAAAAAATAAATGTTAGGAATGAATTTTATTTGAATTGTCACTTACCTTAGTGTTATAAAAAGTTTTTCTTCCGGAGAAATACATGGTCGCATATTTGTATCTATGCCAGTTATATGTGGTTTAAGAAGACACAATAAGTCATCAAACGAACTCACAGACATTCTTGCATAATTAAAAAAATTACGAGGAGATTTTCTAACGTCTTCATAAAATATTTTAAACATTCCCTTTGACCTCCGTTCTTCTAACAAAGGATGCACCCAATACTCTTTTGATTTTTTTTTATTTTTCTTTCTTTTTATAATTAGTAGCGCCGCTACTATTGCAAGTTCTTCAACGTCCATTCTGCACGAATGTACTTGGAATACTGTCGCTCGGCTCGGTCTCCGGCCCTAGTTTCCCATGTTTCGGTCGCCGAGGGACTGAGTCGCCGGCGACTAGTCGACAGTGCGTAATAGCCCTTAATGTGATAGCTAGTCTTTCCGCAGGTGCGATGCTTTTCCGCATGTTGGTATCGTGGTGCTTTAATCCAGCATATAATAGAGCATGTAGTTCCCAAAACGTACCTATGCTTAAACGAAAATGTTTGAAAAACTTTTTAGGATGGTTTAGAAGATTATCGAAATGTTCGTTGCAGTTGTGTACATTCGTTAATATTGGATGTATCCAATAACTACGGTTTCGTCTTCTACGACGACGTCTTTTTATCAAAGGTAGCGCAATTAAACCTTCTTCGTCAGAGTCCATTATGATACTGCACGCAAGGGTTAAAAAAAGTAGCAGCCACCGACCGCAAGTGTCGACCACCGGCCACAAGTGGCTGTTGCGCGCTTCAGCTACCTTTGTAGCCGCTTCTAGCTTCTCGTGGCGGCGTTTGTGGCTGTGGCGAGTGGCTCGTGTGCGGCGACCCTAAACGTGTGAATCTATATAACCCGCGGTTTGTATTTATGCAGGTTAGGTTTTTTGAGTCATCTTCCAAAACTAATTGGTTATAGGCCATGGATAAATCGAGTTTGCTAAACTGTTGACCCCCATGGATCTTTGAAAATAGTTCGTTAGTCGTGGGAAGCGGATAGCACTAGTAACTGTTTATTTATACTAACCGAGTAGTCGGCACACAATCTGACTGTCCCGTTTCGCTTTAGTACTGGTACTATCGGTGAAGCGTATTCCGAATATTCTACGGATTCTAAAATACCTAAACCGACCAATCTGTCGATTTCTTTATCGACCGGTGCCCGTAACGCAAACGCTACCGGTCGCGCTTTACAAAAAACCGGTTTGGCTCCTTCCTTCAACGATAGTTTTATTTTATATTTGTTAAATTTTCCCAATTTCCCCGAAAATAGCTTCGGTATTGTAGTTGCAATTCTGAAGTAGTTCCACAAAAGTTGACCGGTATTAGCTGTAAGCGAAACAATGATATGAAATCTCGACCAAGAATGGGCGGCCCGCCGTCGCGCACCACACAAAAGTACATAATATTCGTTCGATCCGCGGAGCGTATCGGTAAACGCAACGTACCTAGACACACAATTTTCCCGCCGTTATACGTTATGAGTTGTTTACGTGTACTTGATAATGGCACCTTACTGAACTTACTTTTGTAAAATCCCTCCCGAAACAACGGTTACCGCGGACCCGCTATCAATCTCGAATTTAAATGGCACGTTATTAATCCAAACAGTTTCTACCATAGGTTCTCCCCTGAGTGAACGGATATAATACAGATTACCGTCATCGTCATCCTCACCCTTGTCACCGCCATCCAACTGTACGTAATTCACCTTAGAACACATTCTAAGTGACCTTATACGTGACACTTTTTGCAAACATAATTTGCGAATCTACAGTCACCCGATTTATGATTCGAATAACCACAAACACTACATTTCACCTTCACTGCACCACTAACACTTTGCCCTTTTTCCGCTATCTTGAAGAGCTGCTGGTCTGCCACAGACACCTGTCCCAGTGCTACCGCGCTGGCCGCGGCGGCAGCGCGCGAACATCTGAGGTTCTCTGCCATCTCCACGTCCTTGGCCAGCGTGAGGTCAGCCAAGTCTTTTGAGTACAGCTTCTCCTTCTCTGCTCCTGGCTGCATCCCCATAATGAACTTGTCGTGAAGTGCCTCCTCCACGTTGAGAAAGGCGCATTTTTCAGTCAGCCCTCGTAATCTCGCTGCCCATTGAGAATGAGATTCTCCTGCTTGTTGAGACGCCGCGTAGAAGTTATGACGCTCACCAAACCCGACACATTTAGGGGTGAAATGCTGGTCCAGCAGTGATAAAAGGTCTTCGTAGGGCACATCTTCAACGGCTTTAGGTAAAACTAAATCCGTTGTTAGTTTGTAGGTACCCTCCGTGAGTGCGCTGAGCAAGATGGCCTTTCGTTTTTGACCCGCGGAATCGGTCTTGATATTTATGTCATTTGCCACAAAATACTGCTCGATACGCCCTTTGTACGTTTTCCATGTCTGTGTGGGATGGTCGAACGTATGTAGGATTCCAAATTGCACAGAACTGGTCATCTTTTAAACACTTTGTAGGTAAGTTTCTCGTCGCCACTGTTATGTACGCGGGTCGCGCGGGGAAGGGGTAGCACAACTGAAACACTCGCTGGTTATGAACGCACTGCTTTATTCGTGAGTCGGACACGTGGTTGTAATAGATGGCGCGGGGGGGAGCCGCCTTGCACACATACATAATACATACACAATTTTGGAACTTGAGACAGGCAACGGCGCGGCGCCGCGACTTTTTGTCGAGGAGTGTTAAGAGGAAATGGGAGCTTGTAGACTTTCGTATGTAAAAAGTTATATTTCGAGGTTTGGCTCTCGCCTGTTTTCTCCTCCAATATTAAATCGATTCAGTAGATATTACACAAGCTGAATAAGAAGGATATAAACTGTGCCCCTATGTTTTTCTCTATTCATTAATAGTTGCCAAACTTGTTCAGTAAGGCTCTTTTGACAGCAGTTTATTGGACATTTTTGAGCATGTTTTGAGGGACCTAGTGCTTTAACGTTTAATATATCATCAAAAAAATACAACCGACTTCCAAAAAAAAACACTACAAAGTAAAGAATAACTTTAATTTCGGAGTCGGTGTTTTGTAAGTTACTTCGTATTTTGACATCGACTTCCGAAATTAAAGTTATGTTTTACTTTGTAGTGTTTTTTTTTTGGAAGTCGGTTGTATTTTTTGTAAAAAAAAAAAATATTTTTCACTTTTTAGTAGTACCCCACACCTAACAACACCACTGCAAAATCGCAGAAAAGCAAAATACGCAATTTCGATTACTTGGATGACATAAAACTATCATCCAAGTAGACGAATTCCAGCTATTTCGATTTGAAATCCAAAGTTCGTAACCGATTTTCATAAAATTTAAATGGGACCAATCTGCAAGTATATCCTTTCAGATAAAATAAGAATTTTTCAAATCGGTTCATAACTGTCGGAGTTATGAGGTAACAAACATAAAAAAAACATACAACCGAATTGATAACCTCCTCCTTTTTGGGAAGTCGGTTAAATAGTCATAATTCGAGGTTTGTTTGCCACGTAAAAACAAAAATGCTGCATGCATCCTATGGCATGAAGGAAGGTGAAAGCGACGGAAAAGCACATAATATAGCTACTACATTATACAGGGAAATTGAAAAAATACCCGAAACCTCTTAATCCTGCCTTCATATCATGACCCTGAACAACATTTGTTCTACGACTTTTCAAATTTCGAAGCATTTTTTTTCCATACAAAAACAATAAACTTAGTCTAAATTTTGCATAATATATCATTTATGCAGTGACCGACGAAAGGCCGCCGCCCGGCCGGCGCGGCTAGATCAAACGGCGCGACACATGCTCCAGAATAGGTACGAATATGCAAAAGGAAGCGAGCGGGCGCACAGCGCGGGGTCGCGGATTGATTGACAGTCGCATGAGTGCCTTACTCGTAAGAACACGCGTGCGCGTATACCGCTATCGAAATTCACGCGTATTAGTAAATTAAGTACATACATATTAAGTATCATGTCTTACCATTATACCAACATTGAGTACACGGAGATGGTGCGGATGCTTGCAAGGTGCGATGATAACGTGTCGTTGGCCTGCCGTGAATACGCAATACGTTTCCCTAACTCACGTAGACCATGCTATGAAACAATGTTGTCTGCAACACAGCGTCTACGTGATCACGGTCAATTTCGACCTAGGTCCAGTGACCGCGGTCGTCCGCCAACCCATACAGTGCGTGAAGAAGAAGAAATACTGGACTTCTTTGCAGCAAATCCGTCAGCCAGCACATACGACGCAGCAGCACGATTCAACGTTCTCCAATACTTTGCTTGGAGTGTCATACACAATGAAGGCAAATACCCGTTTCATTTCCAACGTGTTCAAGATATCATAGACCCCGACAAACCAGCACGAGTAGCATTTTGCAACTGGTTCCTGTCTGAACGGCCGCTGGTACTGTGGACAGATGAAGCCACGTTTGGTCGAAACGGGCTTTTCAACACTCGGAATGAACGAACACACATGGGCATATGAAAATCCTCACGAAGTACGACCTCATAATTTTCAGCATGACTTTCGAGTTAACGTGTGGGCAGGAATTGTGGGGTCAACGTTACTTGGCCCTGTATTTCTTGAGCGACTTACTGGAGAAACATATTTAAGGTTTTTAACAGATACCTTGCCAATTTTATTAGATGATTTACCGCTTGCCGATTTGCGTGATTTTTATTACCAGCAAGATGGGGCTCCGGCACACTATGCTCTTGCAGTTAGAGCAAAGCTGAACGAAGAGTATCCCGAACGATGGATAGGTCGAGGCGGACCTCATGCTTAGCCTCCGAGATCGCCAGACCTCACCCCAATGGACTTTTACTTGTGGGGTCATGTTAAAAGTTTAGTGTACAGCGGCGGTGCAGCTGAAAATAGGCAAATGCTAATAACTAAAATTAATGAAGCATTTGACCTGATTCGGAGTAACCCGCAGGTGTTAGCTCGGGTTGAAGAACAATCGGTGTTCCGATGGGGTGTTTGTGTTGGATGTGGCGGTGACTATTTTGAACGTTTTGTGCGTGATAACCATCGCCATCCGAGGGACTTGCGATTGCGAGGTAACAATATCGTGTAAATAATAATAATTGTAAATAGAAAACGAATTATTGTAAATAAGCTGAAACGCTCAATAGTCAATAGGCAACTTAAATTGACTAAGCTCGGTTATGTACTAACTTGCTTAATAAGTAATTATTAGCGGTTTCATATTTTGAATTCAGGGTAGGCGACTCGTCAAATAAGATTGTACACAATTAATTTCTTGGGACTGAGATCACGCGCAAGCCTCGCTCACTCGCTCGCTGTGTCACTCGCGTGTGGCTGGGGCATCGGGATCCGATAGATTTGCTTTTGTAATTATTGACATCTGCTATTTAATACTGCTTACATTTAATTTTTTAATGTAGTCAGTCCTAAGCCTGGCAAAGTATGAAGGGAAAGTGGAATTAAAATTATTGACCGGTAGTTACCAATTTACCACAATAACAAAACTAAAGGGAATCTTGAAATGTACCTGATGACAACATTTGAAATCACATACCTACCATCAATTTTAATTAATCAATAACACTGATGAATGATGTAATAACGATAAGAAAAAACACGAACAAAATCTCATTCCTAAATAATAATTCCGGATGCTCGACATTCGATCGATCGTAATGTAGGTATGAATTATTGTACTTACTCACCCTAAGCTCGCTCATTTCTAACTAAATTGGTCGCCACCAGCTCGCTAGATCCTGAGCACGGCGCAGTTTCAGAGTGGACACGAGGCAAAAAAGTGGGGTCCTGGACCCACTCCTCACGCAGCATTGTAAACACGTTCACATTGTTCCCAATACGATTTTTCATTTCAATTCAGAACATCAAATACACACACACGGACAAGACACTCAGAGAAAAGATTGTTATTCTGATAACTTATCAATTCGAATTTACGACTAACAGACACAGTCCACATCATAGAAATATGTGGTCCACATTGTTTTGCGATAAACATAAAAACCGAACTGACAAAAATCTTTTAAAATCAGCTGGCACTGCGAGCTGTTTCGATTTTGTCGAGCGCTCTCGTAGGCATAAAGCTCGTTGACCTCAAACGTGAACTTTTGCGAATCAGCTGTTTGAAGTTTTACTTAAAATAATAAATTATGATCATAATAATGGTTCTGGTGCACAATGACGCGCCGCG
Organism: Ceramica pisi; assembly: GCA_963859965.1. Classification (NCBI taxonomy): domain Eukaryota; kingdom Metazoa; phylum Arthropoda; class Insecta; order Lepidoptera; family Noctuidae; genus Ceramica; species Ceramica pisi. The sequence continues at coordinate 8,409,170 of OY982528.1, read as the reverse complement.
TAACACAATGTTTTATTTTGTCGCGCAAGGCCTAGCGCTTTGCCGCCCAGATGTTCAAATCGATGACGGCAGGACCTCGCGCTTAGTAGCCGTGCTTGCGACCACAACACCAATGAGGCAGAACTTAGTCGTGTAGGTACTTATTTTCGCTAAAACGGCCATTCAGAGTAAATGGCACTGCACTTACCTATCATAGATGAGACACATTTTTTTTTATTGGATGGGAAATCATCAAATGACTTCTTCCGCTCTGGGCGGAGCGGAGGGGTGTCAGACTCTTACTGACTAAAACCCACCCGTGTTCCTTCATATGCCCTTTGCGTTCCAGGGCCACGGTAACCCTTTCGGACAAATTCCGCAACCCTGGCAGGAGACACACTTATCAACAAGACTAAGTAGTCCATCAAAACAACTGTTTTATGTAATGTAGGTACCTACTTCATCCATCTGTTGATATTGAAGAATGACGCTTTGTTATGTAGGTACATACTTATTAGCGTAGAAAAATGCGATGAAATATTCAGGGATCAATGTATTACTTGTATGTTGTCTACATTTATTATTTTACTCGATTTTGTTTGCTTGCACTTAATAATCGCAAATAATTGAGCAAATCAGCTAAAAGTACGGTACCTACCTTGTTAAACGCAAGTCGACAAGGTCCAATTTAACATGCGCGCGGCGCGGGCGCCCGTTAATGTTAGCTATGAAAATGGGTACGCGCGCGCGCGTAGTATACGCAAATTTTACAGACGTCAAATAAATGAAAACAAATTGTTTTTGGCTACGTTGTTTAGTTGAGGTCAAAGTCGTAGACCAAATATTGTTCAGGGTCATGATACGAAATCAGGATTAAGAGGTTTTGGGTATTTTTTCAATTTCCCTGTATATATTTCATACGAAAATATTTCCGAGACATACACAATTCAAACTTCTTTTTGGACATCTACAACGCAATAAAACAAGAATAAAATTCGTTTTTCTGGATTAGTCAGAGTGGTAAACGATGACAAAACTAGTATTCAAATCTTGAAATTAGAATATTTTGAACCAGGTTATACATTTATGGCTGCGGATGCAGTACACGCTGCTATAACCAAGATACTAAGAACAGCACGTGAAGTATACGATCTGGAAGATTTCGTGACACAAAAACCTGGATGTTGACGTACTCAAACACAACGATATGTTGATTTTTAAGGACGACAATAAAACAGCTTTTCCTTAAGATTGGAATATCCAAAATTTAAAGGTTGTTTAGTTTCGAAGAGGCAAGCTTTCACTTTTTGCTAAAAATGATTATAATGGTGAGTTTAAAGTAATACACTTTATAAAGAAAAAGGTTGAAGGAGATTTAAGAAAGATGATTTACAATAGAGAAGACTTTAAAAATATGATAGAAACAGAAAATAAACCCACAGGTGAAGTTAAAAAAAAAAGAATAGCAATTATTTTTTTTTTTTCAAATATTTTTCAAAGTCTATGCCTGCTATAAGCTGCTTTAAGCGTTTGATCTCACACAAACCCAAAAATATTGTTACGTTTCTTTGTTGATTATATATTTGCGAGAATGTGTAAATTGACCAAATACCTCTGATATACTGGAGATGTTCACCTAACTATTAAGGTGGAAGCGCCAGGGTAGCCCGCGAAATTCAAATATTTTTATATTTTTTGCAATTTGCCGGTCAGTGTGAAGCTGTATGTTGAACAAAATACGATTCGCGGCCGTAACGCATATTTGTCTAAAGAATTATACCCATTTTAAATCTATACTAATATTATAAAGCAGAAGAGTTTGTTTGTTTGTTTGGTTGAACGCGCTAATCTCGGGAAGTACTGGTCCGATTTGAAAAATTCTTTCAGTGTTAGATAGCCCATTAATTGAGGAAGGCTATAGGCTATACCGTATGTCTACGACATATATGCAATCCTTGAAACCACATACTAGTTATGGTATTTGATAACGCTATACAAAAAAGTAACGAAATAAGTCCAGTAGTTTTGTCAAAAAGTCGAGTTTTAATTTAAGGCAAATTTGAACACTCTGTAGAATTGCAACAGTAGGTTAATAGTACAATGAACTTGAATCCTTGAACATTGAAAAGCAACGTTGCCACGCTGTGCAATCATTCGCCTACGCAGTTTTACCTATTTACCTAAAATGCTAACTCGGTACACCTAAACGACAGGCGGGACTTTAATGTGTTTGTATTGCATTTTAATTGAAAACAGAACAAAGCTGTTGTGGCATAGTTGAAGGTCGTGGGTGAGACCAGGCAAGCACTTTTCATTGTGTAATTTATTTATCATCACTGCTCTCAAAACGGTGAATGAAGGAAAACTTCAAGTTTAAAGATGTCCTAGAAAAAAAAATCGAAGACATGTGATTTCTACCAACCCGTATGCCCGCGTAGTGGAATGCAACCCACTCCATCTCACAGAGAAGAGGCTTTTGTCCCTAACCAGAGGGAACATTGTAGGACCGACTATTAAAAATCTTAATGTTGTTTGTTTTTCGTTACATTCGTACGTGAAATTTCTCCTTGTGAAATGTTCTTGACCTGTCACGGCCGAAATTTTATTTTGTTATTTTTACTCAAATTCATTTTCACTGAGACACTCCAACAATACCTGCAAGTGTACCACGGCGGGTCACGGCGGCGCGGTTCGTTTGTCGGCTTAGTACAAAAGGACGCGGCACGCGTGTGTCGGCTTTTTCAAAGGCCTTCGGCTTTTGGCGAGGAGGGGCGCGGGGAGCGGGTTGCGCGCGCGCTCGACGCGTAGGGTTGGACACAGTTATCGACAATATTATCAGCTTTCTCTCACTGTCTTTTGAAGAGAATAATGATCGGTTAGCAAAAAAGATGTTCTATTTTTAATGGACATGGTTAGTTTAGAATTATTATAGCACCACTATGTACCTACCTACTTATTCTGATTAAAAATTATAATTGAGTGGATTTAGAGATAAAAAATAATGTAATAATGTTTACATTTTAGGAAGAAACATGCTATTAAAAAAACGTACTCACCCGTTTTCTACATTACTCACTATCTAGGTAGTACCTACGGTAGTTTCGTAAGTCGAAACGTACAAAAATTAAAATTTATTTTAAAAGTCCAATAAATTTAACTATCACTTCACTGTTAAATACGGTTATTACACAAAAGTACTAGTATTGTAATGCCTTGATTGCGTATTAAGTCTTTATTAGATAAGTAATTGTAGAAAAGTATCGATAAAAGATAATTATTACATTGTTTACCCTATTTACCTATGACTTTTATTTTTTGCCAGTACGGATGTAAGTGGTGCTTTGTCAGTTCACCGCGAGTCTTCCGGGATAGCGTGTGTGCATTTCGCAAAGATTTGATAGGTAATTAAGTACACGCATTGTTTTACGTGATTTTTGTTATTTACTTGTATGTATTAGTTTAATTATTTTCTTACAGTGAAATATACACTGAGTAGGTACTTGACTTTTGAGTGTGTAAATTTTGTTTTTAATTTTATTTGTACATACCTAGGTACTTATTTTTTACGGTGAAATAAACACTCGGATCCTGGTCGAAATTTGTTGGGCAAGGTTCGGGACAACATTGTTCGGCGATGTCACTTGTGCATTCAAAAACGTGGTGGACATTTTGAACATGACAAAATTTAAGTTTTAATCCATCTTGTGCTATGACAGAATTTATTTAGATTAGTTCAGTAATCAACTTATCACGTAGTAAAAAAGAACGGGTGCAAAATAACCGTAGTGAATTTCATCGCAATTGCCAAAGATACATCAAAACGCCGCCGCGCGAGCATTGTTGCCGCACTTCTCGAGGTCAGTCGAGGTCAAGGTACATTTTCTAAATAGGGTGATTTACTTTTACTAAATTAATTTTCATATTTATTTTGTTTGAAAACTTAAATTTTTTCATTTACGTTTTTTTTAATTTATAACAATTTATTTATACTTCTGTGGACAAGTGTTACTTGTGGTTTCAATTATTGCATATATGTCGTAGACATACTGTATATCATCACGCTAAGACAAATAGGAGCGGAGCAGTAATGGAAAATGTGACGCAGACGACGTTGCGCGGGTCAGCTAGTATCAATATAACCCTCTAAGTTCATACAACTCGATTGAATGACTTTTTTACGAAATAACATTCAATCGAGTTCTTTGAACTTAGAGGGTTATATTGATGATTCAAATGGTTATAATCCTTTAGATAAATGTTTCTTATGATTGCGAACCGTGTTTTGTTCAACATACAGCTTCACACTGACCGGCAAATAGCAAAAAATATAATTTTTTTTGAATTTCGCGGGCTACCCTGGAACTTCCACCTTAAATGCACAAAATTATATAATATGCACCAAATACCTCTGATATGGGCAAATATAATTAAAAAACATGTTTTGTCAGTTTTCTTAAAACTGGTTTTTGTAGGTTACAGTGTTTTGGCTTGGCAGGGCAGGCAATGCTGTATCCTGATACGACTTTATAGTAGCTTAATAACAACAGCCGCACGGGTCGATCTTCAAGGTTAAGCAATGCTTGCCACGGTTGGTCTGTGGATGGGTGACCAGTGACCATCTTAACATATCGAGTTTCCTCCCGATAATTTTTACTAAGTATTGTATATTCACGCTTGGCTCTTTACACATGATAAAGGATGTGTTTTTAAAAGATTCTTCTTCTTGTTTTTTTTTCTATTTCTTGCTGTCTACTCTCTTCACATGTATTTGCTGCCAGTTCAGCGTACCAGATTTCTTGGTCTTGAGCATAGTAAAATGGATTTAGAACTGGATCAGAGCTATCTATCAAAATCTGAAATAAAAAATGATACTGATGAATGATTTTGATGACATGACGACACGGTTGGCGCAGTGGTTGAGCGATTGACTGCTGGGCAGCATGTCGCGGGTTCGATTCCCGCACGGAACAAATATTTGTACGACCTACATGTATTTGTTCTGAGTCTGGGTGTTTTTCTATCTATAATATGTATGTATTTACAAAAAAAAAAAAATGTATATAAGTAGTTTATCAGCCATATCGTTACCATAACACAAGCATTAGGTTGCTTAGCTTGGGACTATATGGCGTTGTGTGAAATGTCCAAGGATATTATTATTTTGTGTCATTAAACAGCACCAAATATTTATTCAGTTGCTGGTCACTTAGAAACATACATTACATTGTTGGTCAGTGTTATTCGAAACAGGACTGTAGAATGGTGAGATTGACATATTTAATTATATGCCCAGAATTTTTATTTACCTGGAAAAAAAATTAAAAGATTCTACACTAATATTTCATTTTATTATTCTTTCTGAAAACAACAATTATCATTGAAACATAGTGTTATGTAGAAGTAATTACTGACAGTGGTGTACCACTTGTACCAGACACCTAATACTAAATAAAGTTCACCTATTAACGCTTTTAAATCAAGAAATATAATAGTTACACTTACCGATATTTCACGATATTAAGATTCTTCAGTACACTACAGAGCGGTTTTTTATCTACGTGTCTTAAATTTACCACAAATAATAAAAAAAACGATTGGCGGCGCTAGTGGACGGAATACACGCTCTTAAGGTTCTATCCAGTCATATGCAGAAATTAAATGATCGATTTTAATTAATTTCTCTCAATTTATACATTTTTTTAATCTATAGAGTTCAAAGTAGTACATTTTAATTAGATGTTGAAATCCGGGACAAATATAGTATGGTGAAATTGAAACCTCAGAACATCACGGCGCCAATTATATTATTGTATACTATAAATATATATCGATAAAATAAACGCTGCGGTACGTTTGTTCACTGTAATATTTTCATACATTTTAATGAAAATATTCGGCATGCAAAACCATCGCATATAAGTAGCATATCTATTTCTTGAAATTTCCTTACATCATGTTAAAATGCTTCTTGGAGTGATGTATAGTCCCAACCTGAGTATTGATTACTTTGATTCTTTTGATTCACTTCTAAACGATCTTTGTCCTACTTATGACCATGTAGTCTTGATGGGTGATTTAAACACATGCCTTCTTAAGAATGACTGTCGTACTCACAAACTTCAGTCTCTCCTGTCTTCTTTTCACCTCAGTATTCTGCCTCTCTCAGCTTTTCATCATTTCCCTAATTGCACCCCTTCTCTTTTAGATGTTATGATTGTTTCAAAGCCCAATAATGTAGCTCTCCACGGTCAGCTTACTGCTTGTTTTTCATATCACGATCTAATTTTTGTGTCATATAAGATACGCCCACCTAAGCGCAAACCGCGATAAATTTTCCTTCGGAACTACAAGGGAATAGACCTGGAGGCATTGCTGCGTGATGCTGGTGGCATTGATTGGACGGCAGTTTTTGAGAGTTCTTCCATTAACGATATGGTTAATATGTTTAACAGCAAAATAATAAGTCTATATGACTAACACGCCCCTTTGCGTCGAGTTAGAGTTAAGCATGTTCCGGCTCCCTGGCTCACTCCTGCCATTAAGGATGCGATGGCTAGCAGAGATCGCGCCAAAAGGAGGCTTAAGCGTTGTCCTTCTGAGCGCAATCTGAGTCTTTATAGAGAGCTGCGTAATCGCTGCAGTCGTATGTGTAGAGATGCGAAGAGACGTTATTTCCATAATTCACTGGACAACCGGAACTCCTCTGAGGTCTGGAAGTTTCTGAAAACTGTCAGCATTGGCAAATCCCCAGCAGTCTCTAGCAAAGATACTGACGTGTGTGTTCTTAATCAATACTTCTCTCTCCCTCCTGTTGTTTTGGATCCACACGTCAAATCAGCAACTTGGATGCCACCGAGAAGCTTTTAAATAAACTTGAGCGTTTGCAAAATATCTGTATTCGTTTTGTGTTTAACCTCAAAAAATATGATCATGTTTCAGGATTTCGCAAGGTTCTCAAGTGGCTCCCTATTCGACTTCGCAGGAACTCTCGGATTTTGTGTCTGCTATTCAACATCCTTCATAACCCTAAAACGCCTTCCTACCTGCGAGAACGCTTCTCCTATTCCCGTTCTTCGAATGCGTCTTGCAGGTCACATCTTAAAAATCTCCTTAAATCCCCTCCTCACTCTACCGATTTTTACTCCTACTCCTTCACTGTGCATGCGTTACGGTTGTGGAATTCGCTACCGCCTGACATTAGGGAGTGCCAAACTCTTGCCATTTTTAAAAGAAGACTGAAAGAACACTATCTTCCCTTCTCGTCATAGTTGCATATAAGTATATATTAATATTTATATTTTAATATTATTTAGTATATATAAGTTTGATTGTATATATTATTTATGTATATTTAAAGTTTATTATTTTCATTTTAGCTATTTATAACTTTTGCACACAATGTCTACATCTCTTTTTACTCGACTCTACTTTCGCAGGTATGCTGGAAGATATATCTATAGAAATAAGCATCACCTTTGTACCTATTTTTCTGTTTCCTTCTTCTCATGTTATTATTAAATGTTTGTACATAAATGGTAAAATAAATAAATAATAGTATGTCTAATTTGCAATGTAAGTTCTAATCTCATTTAAGGAGGTGGATCAAAACAAAATAGCAATATTGACATACAAATATTAATGCACACTTTAGATATCATAAGTTAAGGTTGAGGTTTGTTGATTTGGTTATGATTGTAAAGTGTTTGTCCCGTGAAGAAGTCCTGAGTCAGGATTTTTAGGACCACGCGTGCATTACATATAATATGGAAAAATGTCACGTGGATCCCGGCTGTTTAAACACTGGAGAGTGAATGAATTAGGCGCATCACTTCAGTGTCAGGAGCTCCAGATTAACGGCAAGTACTTACTGAGAATCAACCTGGAATAAAATGTAAGTAATTCATTACCTTATAAATTTCTTTTACTATAGCAGTAGTAGCAATGTATTGTAGTTAGTTGCAGCAACAGCTAAGACGTGTCAAGGGGTCCGATCTCCCTAATCGAGCAATGAGTTATTATTCCTAATAGCAATAAATCTGCTCTTCTATTTAGAGTTGTGGTTAAATACGAGTATTATTTCTGTGATGCAGCCATCTTATTGTAATTATTGTTCATATGCTTCAGTGTTTTAAAAAGATGTATCTATTTCAATATTAGGTGTAGAAAGACAGTAAATAATATAATAAGTATTCATTAAGGTGTCTGCCCACTATCCCGTAGCATACCATGACCGTACTAGGACCGTTTCGGACAAAAAACTATTCTTTGTATTGAGGAGTATGAGACTATGCCCACTAGACCGTTCCGTCACCGGCCGACACCGTAGCGTACCATGCACGGGCCGTCAACTATTTGTCGGAGGGAATATTTTGCCGGTGCGGATACGCTACGTGCATGGCATGCGACGTTGCCAGACCGCTGCGCGCAGGCGGCTAAACGGTGACTGAGCGGGGAGTATGACCGTTACAAACCCGTTTTAAATGCGTTGTAGCAGCGTTGCTCCGTTGCCAGTCCGTTCATTAGTTCAACGCGAGGCGTGAATGCGTATAGATGTGTAATAATGGAGGACGAAAAACTAACAGAATGTGTACGTAAATATGAGTTTATATATAATTTACAACATCCGAAGTATATGGATAGTGTAAAAAAAGAAAAGGCTTGGAAGGATATTTCGGAGCAACTAAAACAACTAGGTATGTCAATTATTAAGTATTCAATTATCGTTTATTTATTATCGTTAATTTAATTACAAAGTAGATATCCAATCTAATTGCCCTTGAGTCGTTTGGAAAAAATCGGCAAATTTATTTCGTACTTCAAAAGCAGTAGAAACTGCATTACCTCCTTGGTGTCTTAGGTTGTTAAACTGTACAGGAGTATTAGTTTCCGTAAAGGATACAGTTTCGCCGCGTCTTATGAAATTATGCAATATGCAAGTAGTTAGTACAATTTTTTCGGCATATTCTGGTTTTAAATGCATACGTCTATTATAAATACGAAATTTTTGACTTAAAATTCCAAAAGCATTTTCTACAACACGACGTGCACGGCAAAGGCGATAATTAAAATGGCGTTTCTTGCTATCGTTTATGGACTGTTGTGAGGGATAAGGTCTTAGAAGATTGTTTTTTAAGGGGAAAGCTTCATCTCCTAATATTACACACGGTGCACTGACATTGGTCCCCGGCAAACATCTATTACTGGGGATATTAAATTTATTTTCGAATATAGCTCTGCCCATTTTTGATTTTGACAAAATACCCCCATCACTGTCTTTACCGAAAGCTCCAACGTTAACAGCTATGAAGTTATAATTAGCGTCAACTAAAGCCATAAGTACAATAGAAAATGTTTTTTTATAATTAAAATACAAAGAACCACTGTTTGGTGGTGCTAAAATAATAACATGCTTTCCATCTATAGAAGCTACACAATTAGGAAAATTCCATTTATTCCAAAATTTTTCTATATTTTTTTCCCATTGTTCGATTCCAGGCGTCGGCATACTTTCTCGCAGTACATTTTTTATTACAGCATCACAAACTTCTAGCACAGCACGTCTCACAGTACTGATTCCCAAACGATAACTAAAAGCAATGGTTGTAAATGAATCGCCTGTTGCTAAGTACCTGCAAACAAAATATCAATATTAATCGTGTAATTATTTTTACAGCTGCAGCTTGCAAACAAAGATGGCAAGGGCTAAGGGATGCATACAGACGAGCATTAAATAAGAAAAAAGGCAAAAGTGGACAAGCAGCAAAAAACATAAAAAAATGGAAGTATGAAGATGAAATGGCTTTTGTTGCTTCGTTCTTTGTCGAGAGAAAATCTTTAGAATCCGTTGAGCTGGCAAGTGACGATGAAGAGTCACAGCCGAATAGCGATACAGGAACTGAAATTCAGAACCATCACTTCAACAATGAGATCGATAATACTGTTGATGTTCCTGCTACAGAAAATATTACAGCCACCGAAATTCAGAACGAAGATGACAATACTGCCAGCAACAAATCCTCACAACCACTACTCAGTCAAGCAAAAAAGGCCAAGACAATAAAGAGAGGTAAAATTCAACCACCACAAACAGCATCCGCTGTATTGATGTCGAAATTGTTAGAAGCGCAAAATAAATCTCCACGACAAGATGATGAATTAGACCGATTTTTTTTGCATATATCAGATACAGTAAAGAAGTTTTCTCCTTACTTACAAGCCATCGCAAAAAACAAAATATTCAGTTTAGTTTCCGAAATGGAGTTACAGCAGCTCGCACCACCTAACTTTGCTACAGCTACACCACAGTATGCCTATGCTTCATCTCCAGCGTCGACTTCTTCGAGTGTACAAGCGAGTGCTACACCTATGCCTCCGTCTCCTGAGCTTTGGAACACTAAAGAGTGGCATAATAATAATCAAGCATAAAGCTTTACCATGAATACTAGATCAAAAGTTGATTAAATATTAATAATAAACAAATTGTTTTTTACTTACCGTAAACACACAGCAAGTTTTTCTTTAGGTAGCAGGCATTCTCTAAAGGACATGGTAAAAAGTGGCCTATGAATCAACACATGCGAAACCTTTACCATTATTCCTAGTTTTTTTTTTAAATTACATTTTAGTGATTAGAATAGAACGGACACTTTTTAATTACGAAACCATTTTAAAAAGTAACTCACTTGGGTTTTATAACCCGGCGCCATTATTTTAGAATGAAACAAAGCAGTCTCAGCGCTGTAAGATTTTTAGTTACCTACAAAAAGAATAAAGCGATTAAAGCGCTGTATGACACGAACACTATTGACACTGACAGTCGATGAAATGACAGTTGACACTTTGAATGTAATGTATTTTGCACCTGATATCAGGGAATCGGCCGTCGTCGACCTAAGTTACCACGCTTTCGTATGTTAGAAGAACATAGTAACACTATATACCATTTTTGGTGAGATAATAAGAGAGGTCTGGCAGCTCTGGGATCTTAGTCCATTTGGTATGTTTCTATTGTTTGGTATGTTTTATAACCTCAAAATCAGAAATCATTTTGGATATTTTACAATTCTGAACAGTGTCCGTGATTTTAATTTAGTTTCAGTCGAACATATGCATTATTTAAAACACAGATAGTAAATTCACGTCTCTGTTGGTTCTTAGGCGAACGATGTATGGGCACTGAACAATGTCCTTTGTGTTTTGTTTAACAATGTCATTTTCATTTTTTTTCAGCAAATCTTTAAATTGGAATGTACTCATTCGGAAGTACTGAAAAAACTTTTCTTCGTCATCAACTAAGTGCCTGAATAGTGTCCAATATTCTCCTTCCGTTTTGCGTCTTTTTATAGAATCGTGAATCCAGTAGCGTCGAGTGTTTTTTGGGCATTCCTCTTCCTCTTCTTCCAAAATGATAGCAATCATTGCTAGTTGTTCAATCGTTAGTTTCCTTATAGCCATAACTATTTCAATATTTCACCACACGCGTCTACGCAACACTGATATTTGTACGAGAATGAACCGATGCTTTACGAGCGTTTATTTATTTATTTATTTATTTATTTATTATTATATTTGCAAAACATAGGTACAATAATAGGTTCTTATTCTAATGTCAGGATCGCTATGTTTAACCTAAAAGGCGTACAAATTTTAGACACATTAAATAATTATTAAAATTAAAATACATATAATTGAGTTTAAACAAATCGGACATATGACCCACACAAACAAAAACCCAATTATTATTTTTTTAAATCGTCCGATAAAAATTCACCAATGGAATAGTATGCCTTGTTAACCATAAAATCTGTAAGCATTCTTTTAAATTTGACATCATCCTTCTCAGCTCTTATAGTCATGGGTATCTTATTAAAAATTTTTGGAGCCATTCCCAGAAAGCTTTTTGCGTATAATGCAGTTTTGTGAGGCATCACGTGAATTATATCCCGGTGACGTTTACTAGTCAGGGTTTCAAATAAATTGAAGTGTTTTTTAACAAACATTGCTACTTCAAATGCGTACAGACGCGGAAAAGTCATTATTTTTAGCTCAATAAAATGAGGTCTACAACTATCAGTAGCTTTTATTTGGCACACTGCTCTTAAACACTTTTTTTGTGCCTTAAATACTAGATCCCTATCTGAAGAATTTCCCCAAAAAATTATGCCATAACGCAATGTAGAAGTCACATATGCATGAAATGATGTTAGTACGGTTTCGCGGCTTGCTATTTTATTAAGATTATGTAGAGCGTACTGGAACTGATTTAGTTTTTTTATAACATGTTCAATATGTTTACTCCATTTCATATTCTCGTCTATATAGAGTCCCAAGAACTTTGTGTGCTTTGTTTCTTCTATAGTTTTGTCAGCGTATTTAATATTAAGTTTATCTTGATTGATTCTTTGTTTGAATGACATAATATAGGTTTTATCTAAATTTATATTAAGATTGTTTTTATTTAACCATTCAATTAACTTACTTAGACTTAGATTTATATCCATTTCATGGCTTTGTGATTCAGCATTGTTTTCCGTGAAAAAAACTGTACTATCATCTGCGAACAAGGTCATGGGATGTTCTATAACTTTAGGCATATCGTTTATGTATACGAGGAACAGTAACGGGCCGAGGACGCTACCTTGGGGTACCCCAAAGATTGTTTTTCTTGGTTTTGATTTGTACGTTCGTTCTAATTTTGTTTTCTGGCAAATCTTTGTAATACTAGTTATTTGATACCTATTTTTTAGATACGATTCAATTAATTTTAATACGTTGCCCCTTACTCCATATTTCTCCAATTTAGACAAAAGTATGTTAAAATCCACAAAATCAAATGCCTTGGACATATCCATGAACAAGGTAGACGCACGTGTCCGCCTATCCATATTTGTTATAACTTTTTTTACAAGACCATATATTGCCATATTAATATTTTTACATTTTCTAAAGCCGTACTGTTCTTCCGCAAATATTTGTTTTTTTTCAAGAAAAGTATACAGGTTGTTATAAATTACTTTTTCAAAAATTTTTGAGAAAATTGGAATTAACGCTACAGGTCTATAATTTTTAGGATTTTTCTATCATCTTTCTTATAAAGTGGTTTTATTACAGATACCTTTAAATCTTTAGGGTATGTACCATTTTCTATGCATAAATGACAATGACAGATCCTGCCCCACCCTTTGAGAATTTACAAAAAATGTAAATCAACCAAAATTATGCAATTAAATTATGACCCTTGATTACTTAACTGTTATTCTGTTGCACTTGCGGATAAAAAGTTACAGTTAAAAGGAATTTAAAAAATCCAAGTCCTATTTCCTGTTTTTATCGCGACCATCTGCGTTACGTAGTACGCATACACGCGGAACAAAACGAGTCATTTAATTTTAATAAGAAAAAAATACTCTCTATTAATATATTATGTACGGATATTAGTATGTATTTATGGTTTAAATATACACAGTAAATGAAAATATTGTTTTAATATTTAATATTATGAATGTATAATTCTAATCATTTTTTCGCATTTGAGCGTTAGTGATTATGTGAAATAGTAACGAAACGTCATTGACGCGCTAATCGTTATGTCAAAAAGTCATTCATTGACATTCGCTCTGTTCTGTTTGCAATTGCATTGCAGTTTGTTTTTTACGTTCCCTTATCTCTCTTTGATCATAATGTTACTGTTATATTATCACGAAGATTTTTGGTTTTGGACACGGACTCGATCTCGCCTACTCGCCGACTTTGTGCCACTTGCTATGGAACTGATCATTGCTTCTGACTTGGTTGACGATGTTGAAGTGCAATAATTGTCACTTGTGCGTCGACAGGATGCTAATACATGTTGTGTCTTCAATACAATCTGCACTGCAAACTCTTCTCGCAAAATGGTAATCGTTGCAACAGGTATGTAGACACTACGTTATTTTATTGATCGTATTTGACCGTTGCGAAAAATCCTAAATAATAATTAAGTGCTGTACTAACTAACTGCGGTTTGGCTTGGCTTGTAACCCTAGAAGTATCTTGAACAACGAGTATAATAGGCAAAATAGTCAAGTTAATATGTTGGGGGTTGTGTGTGGTTGGTTAGGCATTTCTTTATCTGGACCATATACTAATGTGTTTCTTGCCCTACAGCTTCCACCAGAAGCTGAAATCTGTCAAGAGTGCTTTTTGCGGCTAGACCAGCATTGTAGAATCGGGAATGTGAATGCTGAAAGAGATCTAGGTCATGTACATGTTTGTCTTGGATGTGGTTGTGGACGCTCTGTTTCCGAAACAAGAAGACGTGTGAGATATCATAAAACAGTCGAAGCCAGTGATCCATTTAATAGCTACTATACTTTAATGGGATATTCACAATGAGGTCAGTAGTAATATGTTAATCACTTTCCCTGTTCCGTGAAACAATATGACTCCTTGCTCACGTGGAAATATTTTTTTTCATCACGGCCGAGCCTCATAAAATATTTATTGCCTATGTCAAAGTCTAGATTGCCTTTTTAAAAAACTTTGAAAAATAACTTGAACTAAGTTATTTGTTATGTATTCAAATGTTTTATTTACTTGTAGGTGATATCAAGATATGCATTTGTATGCCATCTGTGCTGGGTGCGTGCTAATCGCCAAATATCACAAGATGTTTTAAGAGGACAAGCAGGCACAGATGAACATGCTGATCTTGCAAATCAGCCAGTTGATCCAGAGCAATTGCCAGTGCCTCATCAAGAAATACCAGTGCCACCACCACCTCAAGAACAACAGGTTCCAATGGAAGTTGCTGAAACTAGAGCGTATATTATTTTACCACATTATAAACGTGCAGCAAATACTTCTAGGCATTGTATTTTTCAAGGCTGGACACTTAATTCCTTTGCTAATTAAGGTCATGCTTCTTAAGCAATATCATGTATATGTGCCAATTCACTCCCGTGTCTGTGAAACACATTTATATGGCAACAAATGGTAATTGTTGAATAACAATAATAACTTAACCAGTAGCTTTACACCTCAACAAATAGAGGATTTAATTCGTGTTATGGAAAGAAATGCAGACTTAATGGAGTTTGAAAATGTAGACGAGATGCCATCACATTTGTCACTATTGGACAGGTCTGACAGGTCTGGTCTATTGTATGACCATTATATGGTACCTTGGTTGGGCACGTCATCAAGACAATATTGATCAGCCGGCAGTTTTTCTTGATAGTGTTTTATTAACGTTTGAAGATTAATAAATCAATCACTTTTATAACTTGTTTTATTTTATTACCGATCAACAGTTAGGATGTTTCGACCTAAGTCAAAAGTTTTATTAAAGTGGATTTTGGTGTAATGCCACTCCCATACATCAGGGAGTGATGTATGTGAGTGGCATTACACCAAAATCATAGCCAAACACCCTAGGATAGCATTGTAACAATATACAGCACTTATTTAATCATTTCTACAATAAAACTGCAATTAACCTAAACTTAAGGTACCTAGCCTAAATGTAACAATATTGTTCACAGATTTAAACAAAAACCGCAAGTTCTACAGGCATTTGAACATGTTTTTAGTTATCACTAATAAAGCAGCAATAGAATGCTACATTTAGCGTGCTCGTAAACCAACTTTTATTTGATGGGTCAAAGCTCTATAGAGTTTCTGGCATTCTCCTTTATAATGAAACTAAGAACAGGAGATATTTCAACGGCTACACTTTTTATTACTTTTGTTATAATCTCGTCATATCCTGCGCTATTGGTGTTTTTTAAGGCTCTGATAATGTTGTATATATCGACAGGGATTGTTGCAGGCATAAACATTGAATAAGCTGTGTTAGTAATAAATGATAAGTCAGGATTTTTATTATGTTTTAGTGGTTGAACTAACTCAATAAAATAATCATTGAACGCTTCTGCAATTTCTAGTGGATCTGTTATCTCTTTTTTATTGATACTTATTTTGGAAATGTTTTCTTTTGGACAGTTTAATTTATTTTTATTGATGACATGCCAGGTAGCAGGTACATACGGGCATCATACAGATAACATACGGTTTGTAAACGGGTTCAGAACGCTGTCGGCCCGCTTCAGTGGGCAAAATAGAGCGTATAGGTCTGCTTTCCGTGCCGGAAACGTTCCTAGCACGCTCATGGTATGCTACGGGATAGTGGGCAGACACCTTTAACCAGGATCCAACCCAATTTGGTAGTGCAATATGCAATACTTTAACAAATATCTAAAGTTTATTTGCTATGTTTTATAAAATAAGTTAATAGGTTTTGATTAATAATTGTTAAAAGTAAATAAATGTCTCTCTTAAGTCTACATATCTCAACAAATTGATGTTTATTCACAATCCTACTTTAAACATCTACACGTAAAAATCCGTCTCGGACAAAGAGTGAGTATAATTATAAGATTAAACGAACTTACCTGAAGTGAAGTTCTATCTTAATTATACGAAGCTCTTTGTCCGAGACGGCGACAGTCCCTAAAACCCTCCCTACTTACAAAGTATAATCCCAGTATAAGGATTGTTCATAAAGCCTAACTTTAAACGTAATGACATGTAAACAGAGTTGCCACAGCCACACTAAAAAGTTTTGCTTTTATTTTTAGGCTTTAAAATTGTGACTTGCGCTGAATAAATCATCGTACTACACGTAAAAATCCGTCTCGGACAAAGAGCTTCGTATAATTAAGATAGAACTTCACTTCAGGTAAGTTCGTTTAATCTTATAATTATCAGAGTTTCCTACAAGTATGTAGATAGTTTTTTGCATGAAATAACATCATAAAACTTGTTTTGTTGAGCCAACAAAAGTTACGTAGTTCCGAGTGTTCGTCAAGGTCAAAATTGTTATTATTTGGGTTTTTGGCAATTTTTACAATTAAAGTAAGCATATTTTAACGATTAATAGTTAACAATGCGTTGATGAATAAATAGGTAGTATTCTACAAGCTTTTCCAATTGGAATCTGTTTGATATAACTCTGATAATCGTTATAAAATAGCGCATTGAATTACGCAATAAAAAACAACAAATGGCGCCGCGCTTTAAGAAGTTTGAGCTTGAATATTGCTATAATCAGCCATAGAACTCATATAAAATATCATTGTCATTATATTACTTGTCTTTTCATAAGCTAGTTCCCAAATTTTGGTGTAAATTGATCCAATAGTTTTGTCAGGAATAACATGAAACAGCAACAAAGTACATTCAGCAAGTTCTCTCATTTCAATAGGATATATTTATTTCTCGAGTACATACTAATAAGAGTCTTGTTTGCATTGAATTTCATGACTACATAATTTATGAACCCGATACCATTTCAAGTGCCTGGATACAAGCTACAGAAACGCTGTGATAACGTTTTTTGTGGCCGGGGTCAGATTACACTTAAGTATAGCGACCGCCCGCGGGGCGCGCGGGACGTGAAGAACTTGTTACGTAACAAACGTTCGGGCCGCGAGAGGTATTTTCTTTACCCTAATAATTGATACTGATACTGATGATGATCAAATTTAAATGTTTAAGTACCTCCCTATCTGATTAAATATAATTTTGTTTATCATAACATCATTCATGTATTTTGTATTTTTTTTATATTTCGTTTATTCATTTTA
Organism: Ceramica pisi; assembly: GCA_963859965.1. Classification (NCBI taxonomy): domain Eukaryota; kingdom Metazoa; phylum Arthropoda; class Insecta; order Lepidoptera; family Noctuidae; genus Ceramica; species Ceramica pisi. The sequence goes on along the minus strand of OY982528.1, from coordinate 8,391,567 downwards.
AATACTTGTTAATTCAATTTTTAAATATATCTTAAAAATATAAAAAACAGTTTACCCTAATAATTGATACTGATACTGATGATGATCAAATTTAAATGTTTAAGTACCTCCCTATCTGATTAAATATAATTTTGTTTATCATAACATCATTCATGCATTTTGTATTTTTTTTATATTTCGTTTATTCATTTTAAATACTTGTTAATTCAATTTTTAAATATATCTTAAAAATATAAAAAACAGTAGACCACCGGTATCGGGAACAGGGTCCAAGCTACCGGCGGTCAGGGCTCCAGAGAGAGGAACCTCCTAACAATACGAGCCGTGTGAAGAAGTACCACTTTCTGAATCAAGCCCTTGACCCAGCTGCCCAACGAGAGCCTCCTGAGGTGTTGGTCGAGGCTCTTGGCTATTAAGCCGTTGGCTGTCACAACTATCGGTACAATGATTGCAGAGTCCACTTCCCACATGTCGACAACCTCGCGAGCCAAGTCAATATACTTGATTTGTTTATCTCTCTCGGCTTTCACGAGATTCTCGTTATCCGGGACGGTTATGTCGACAATCATTGCACGCCTCACAATATTTTTTTATTATTATTATAAATAATAACTAAAACTGCCAAAAAAGTTCCTAAATGTGATTTACTTATGCATAAAGATTAGTGTAAGTTAGCTGTAAGTAACTTGAAAGGCTGAATTTCCTAGTGCCATATACTCACATTGTGTTCTTAGGTTAATAAGAGATAAGATTATACCTAAAAGTTTTTAAAAGTATCTAGATGATTGTTTTAGTTCTTTATCAAACCTTTAATAAAAGCGTTTTTTTTTTTAAAACCTTAAGATGAAAAAAAACACGGAAATTAAGATTTTTTAGGACCTATTGAAATTCACTCATAAGTCAATTCCTTACAAACTTCTGGTATGATCTTGCTGATCAATTGTTTTGACATTTTAAAGGTATAACACAGTGAGCAAAGTCAAAGTCAAACATTTATTTCAATTGAACAATTTACAGGCACTTTTGAATTGTCAAGGTCGGTCGGTCCAAAAAGATGAAGCTATTTGCACGTTCCAAAGCGTAAATCTTTATGGAGAAGAACGTGCAAGAAACTCCACGGACACTCTTTTAAAAATAATAAATTGCTAAGTTTTGTTGACATCGTGTTGAAATTATACAAACACTAGCTGACCCGTGCAACGTCGTCTGCGTAATATTTTACATTACTGCTCCGCTCCTATTGGCCTTAGCATGATGATATATGGGCTATCTAACACTGAAAGAATTTTTCAAATCGGACCAGTAGTTCCTGAGATTAGCGCGTTCAACCAAACAAATAAACAAACAAACAAACTCTTCTGCTTTATAATATTAGTATAGATGTGAGAACGATGTGATGAGCATGATAAAAAAGGTCCGGAATAAGAAAGGAACAATTCAAAGAAATAATTAAAATAAATGAAAATAAACCATGGCAGCTGAAAAATGACCAGTCCCAACCGACGGCGCCATGACATGCGCCACGCCCGTTCCTCTCAACCATTTTGAATAGTGCCAAATAATTTAACGCATACGCCACTATCAGCTAGGCTTTTGAGAGAGCATGACACTCCCAACCGCCAGGGTACTTGAGTCTATACAATGCAAAACAAACACACACATATTTATGAATGTTGGTACTATTGATTTATCCAATTAACAGCAATGGATCAGTGTGTGAGTTAAATTAAATATATAAGTCATTAAAGACATCTATAATTATACTACATACAAACATTATCAACAAGTTTGACTTTGTTTACTTACACCTTAGATTGTCCAATGGAACAGCACCAGCATGTTTCCAAGCATTCTTATCTCGAATATAATCATCTAATTTGTAATAATTATGTTTGTTTACATAGTGTGCTTTTAACATAATTTTTAAATTTTCTTTCATTTAATTCTAATATGTCACAAGGTATTTTGTTGTAACATTTAGTACAGTACCCCCTGAAAGATGTTCGTACTTTGGCTAATCTATAAAATGGCTGATCTAATTTATTTCTATTTCTAGTATTAAAATTATGTCTATCAATAATTTTGCTAAAAAGATGTTAATTTTTCCTTACATACATAATATTTTCATAAATGAATTGACAAGGGACTGTCATAATATTAATCTTTTTAAAGACTTCCCTAAGAGAATCGCGTCGACGTTATAATCTACGTCGACGCGATTCTCGTTCAGGGTCAAAATGTCCAAATACCCAAAATGTCCAATGGTCAAAATGTCCAACTCCCAAAATGTCCAATGGTCAAAATGTCTAACTCCCAAAATGTCCAATATTTGAGAATGTAGCAAATTTGTTCAATAACTCATAAAAACGCTTTTTTAATAGTATTACTTTAGTTCATGATTAGCAATTTAATGTGACTTCGCATTGCCTATAATCAGCGGACGATCAAGACGCGATCGGTCAAAACCATAACCCTCCTTTTTGCTTCGCCGTAGTTGGGTAAGAAACACATCGCGATCTAACGCTAATAACGCCATCTATCGCTGTATATTTTTTAAATCCGTATTCAAATAAGCAGGTACTTACGATATTGAATTAAGGATATTAATTTTAATAGTCATATAAGAACCAAAACAAAAAATCTAAATAATATGCATAAACTGAACGCATCCTGAGATTAAAGTATAAGTTGCTTTAATGTAGGTACCCGACGTTTGAAAATTTTTTACGCCATATACGTCTACTAGCTGACCCGTGCAACGTCGTCTGCGTAACATTTTTCATTACTGCTCCGCTTCTATTGGTCTTAGCGTGATGATTTATAGCCTATAGCCTTCCTCGATAAATGGGCTATCTAACACTGAAAGAATTTTTCAAATCGGACCAGTAGTTCCTGAGATTAGCGCGTTCAACCAAACAAACAAACAATCAAACAAACAAACTCTTCTGCTTTATAATATTAGTATAGATTATTTTATTTAAATGTAAGGAAATGCGTTGATGCAAGCTTTAACTACGTGTAACTATGTAGGTAGTTGTTGACGACCAGCAACCAACCTTTTTTATATTGATATATTTATTTTTCTATTAATTTATTGACTTGTCTTTTGCTGTCACTCTGGAAAAAATGGTAAAATAGTAGTCAAAATATTGTATTTTGTGGTTTTTGTGTTTGTTTTTTCAATTTCGTATAATTTCGAAATCTAATATAACTGAAGAATTTGAGTTCGTTTGTAACCAGAAGGATAAGCTTACATTGATTCGAAATGGGTTCCAGTTTTACAAAAACGTGAGTAATAAAAATGGAAGCACTTTATGGCGTTGTATTAATAGACGAATATGTACTGCATCAGTCACCATAGATGAAACAGGAAAAAACGTATTGAGAGAATCGACGCACACTTGCAAACAAAATCTTGTCCAATTGCATATTAATAAATTAAAATCATCTTTGAAGAAAGAAGTATGTACAGATTTAGGACCGATTCAGAAAATTTGTGAAGAACCTTTGAAAAAGTAAAGGGAAGTGTACCGTGATGATGCAGATTTAATACTATTAAAAAAACTTTATACAGATCCCGCAAAAAGTATTTGAATACAAATTTATTAATACACAGTGATACTAGTTCAAATAAAATACCTGAAAAATTGGCAAAATCATTTCTAATTTGTGAAGATGGTGACAGATAAAATTATAATATTTTCAACAAATACGGCGAAGAAATTCTTAAAATCGCCAGGCTCATACTACGCAGATGGAACATTCAAAGCAGCTAGGTGCTGCTTTCTATCAGTTTTTTGTTATACATTTAGATATTAGTTCTGACGAAAAAACAACAACCATTATACCAGTGATCTACGCCCTTTTGCCAAATAAAATGGAACAGACCTATGTGCGTTTATTTTCGCTATTAAAAGTTAAGTGAGGTGTCCAGATCCGAAAGTTTAAATCAGATTACGAAGTCGCTATATTAAATGCCGTATCTTACGTTTATTCGCAAGCTGAAGTGACCGGATGTTACCACCACTTCAATGAAGCCATCTGGAAGTATTCGAAAAAAATTAAATTAAATGTAACAAGCGCAGGACGAAATACTACCCGAATGAGTGCCATTATACCTTTAGTTCCGGCAAATGAAATACCAGCATCTCTAAAATATAGTGCCATGCAGGCACTATATTTTAGAGACTAGCCCAAACTCGTGCGAAATGGACAAGTTTCGTAGGTACTTTGAATCTACATGGTACCCAAAGAAGTCACCAGCTTTATTGAGTTGTACTTGCCATAAAGTATTTTTTATGTCTTACCATGGTTATATAAAACTATGTTGAATGTTTGATTCAATTTATAATTATAAAAAAAAAACATGTAGTGATTTCAGGTATGTAGTGGTTTTCTCTGGTTTTAATTTGTAATTTTATTAATAAAACATAATTTGATTCTTTCAGTATTTTGTATTTATTATTTATCATAAGTATTAAAAAAGCGTTTTTATGAGTTATTGAACAAATTTGCTACATTCTCAAATATTGGACATTTTGGGAGTTGGACATTTTGACCATTTGACATTTTGGGGAGTTGGACATTTTTACCATTGGACATTTTGAGAATTGGACATTTTGACCATTGGACATTTTGGGTATTTGGACATTTTGACACCGTTGGACATTTTGCCCCTGAACGGCGATTCTCTTAGGGAAGTCTTTGACAGCACTCTTTTGTAAAATAAATACGGATTCAATGTCAGCAGCTCGACTCCACAGCAAAATACCATACTACATAATGCTGTGAAAGAAACTAAAATAGACCAAACGCGCAGTTTCTACATCCGTCAACTGTCTTATCTTTCTAACAGCATAAGCGGCTGAGCTTAGCCGCACCGCAAGAGATGTTATGTGAGGTCCCCATTGCAATTTCTCGTCTAAAGTGATTCCCAGGAAAACCGTCTGATCACTAAATTCCAGTTTTTGGCCATTCAATACGATGTCACAATCGTTACTTTTAACATTTGTAAAGTAAATTTAATACATTTGTTTTTTTTTTTTTTCATTTAATACTAAGTTGTTTGCCGTAAACCAATCTTGAACTTGATGAATAGAGTTATTGACGTCATCAAGATTTTGTGACCGTCATTCTATCTTAAATATCAATGATGTGTCATCAGCAAATAACACCATCTTTGGGTCATTTTGAAGCTATTGGGGCAAATCGTTTATGTAGACTAAAAAGAGGAATGGTCCAATAATGAACCTTGCGGAACGCCCATTGTCATTTCAGACCCCAGTGAGTTCACGCCGTTTACCTGTACTTTAACCTGCCTGTCTATCAAGTACCGTAACATCTGTTTAAGCATTAACTTTTCAAACACCTTACTGAGAACCGGCAGGATTGAAACCGGCCTGTAATTGTTGGGTTCTTGACTATCACCAGATTTAAACAGTGGAACGACTTTACTGTGCTTCATGAGATCAGGAAATACTCCCTGGTCTACACTAGAGTTAAATATAAGAGCTAAGTCCCAGCAATAGTTTCAAGAGCCATATGAGTCACCTGTTGCAAGAAACCTTAAAGTAACAAGTAGTCTACTCTGAGGCTCAATAGGATGCCGAAATTTCGTTTCTTTTTTTTTTTGATAGTCCAATCAATCTTAATAACATTACAAAATCAGTTGGTGACATTCTGGTGAAGTTCTGAAATGACTCATCAAATCCGCGGAGGTCATTCAATACATAACTTCTATTCAACAAATAGTTTCGATTACACCACCTTCTCTTCTTTTTTATGCGATTAATGCTTTTGTTTTTATTAATAAAAACATGAAAACAACTAAACTTAACTATCAAAATTTATCTACAATTTCAAAATTTCAAGTATTAGTTTACCGGCCTTCCTCTCCTCGGTCCACAGTACTGATACTTTAACCAGGAATATTTTATCATCCTCACTGGTTGATTTTGAAGTACCGTGTTTGACTGATGCGTTGAATGCTTGGAAAATGGCTTGTCCCAACATGGATTTGTCCGACAACCTGACCTCCCAGAGACGATGGGATGTGCCGCTCTGCAGTATTGTACGGAATAACTTGATTCATAAGTCATCGAATACTGCTGAGCGCGCGCGTCTGTTGGCTGTGGGAGAGTGGGAGTCGGGTTTGTGGCTTCAATCACTTCCGTCATCCACCATAGGTACTATGATGGATGAAGCATCGTTTCGGATCGCGGTCTGTCTCCGCTTGGGCGCACCTTGTGTTGCTCCGCATCGGTGTCTTTGCCGAGTTTCTGTCGACAGCCTCGGACACCATGGCCTTTCCTGCTGCAAGAGCGCAGGCCGCATAGCGCGACATGCTAGCATCAACGATATTATTCGTCGGGCTCTTGTCACCGCCGCGGCGGTGACAAAAGCCCGCCGGCGCGCCGGCGTACCGGCAGTATTGGAACCTAGTGGCTTGGTACGTGACGATGGGAAGAGACCAGATGGTATGACGTTGGTGCCGTGGAAGATGGGTAGGCCTCTGGTGTGGGATGCAACATGTGTCGACACCCTTGCGCCATCACATGTTCCAAGTACGGTGGGCTGTGCCGGCGCTAACGCTGCGGCTGCTGAGGCCCTCAAGCGGCGCAAATACTGTAACCTTATCGGTAATTACAGTTTTGAGCCGTTTGGGGTCGAAACGCTTGGGTCATGGGGTCCGAGTGCGCGTCTCCTTATTAAGGAAATATCTCGTTGACTAATCGACACTTTGCGTGACCAGAGGGCTGGCTCGTTCTTTGCTCAAAGAATTAGCATTGCCATTCAACGTGGCAATGCTACCAGTCTTCTGGGCACGTTTCCGGATGACGACGATGCGGAGGAATTCTTCGACGCCTAAGCGTATCTTGTTTTTGTATATTTATTTTATAGTTAGGTTTAGGCCGCGTTTCCACCTGCAAGCAACTTGCATGCAAGTTGCTTGCAGGTGGAAACGCGGCCTTAGTTGTTTTCATGTTTTTATTAATAAAAATAAAAGTGCCTATAATATTCTTAAAAAAAAATGCTTTTGTGAATTATTATGTTAGCAGCAGAGAGCATCACTACCTCCTCGGGCGACATCCTGTGAACAACTGACAAGTGTGGACGGCCAAGTTTCAGAAACATGTGTTTATCGTAAACTTGTTCAACGCTAGTCATAAACAGTTCATCAAAAATGTTTACTAATGAATACGTGGCTCAATGCTCATGGGTGGCGTGGACCTAATGGACTCCTTCTTAGGAAGATATAGAATTTAGATGAAAAGCCGGAAATGGTACATACGAATATTTTACCACTTTGTACATTTGAGCATAATAAAATCCTGGATCCTGTATAAAAAGGTATCCGATCGAAAAGGAGTTCCAGCCAAAAAAATCATGAGCCTTGCAGAGTTTCGAGCTGAATTAGCTGATACTTTGTGTAGGTACACACCCAATATTTCCAGAGGCCGCCCCAGTACCAGAAGACCCAGCACATCATCAGATGGTCCACCAGCTAAACTTAGAAAAGGCAAACCATGCCATGTCATACCTCCTCGTGAGGTCAGGCTAGATGGTGTAGAACACAACCAAATAAGGACCGAAACTCGTGGCCGATGCATGATGCCTTTATGCAAATTATAAAATGTCACAAATGCAATGTGCATTTGGGCTCAAAAAAATCTAAGGCCTGCTTTACAGTATTCCACAACTCCAACAATATCAAGGCATACATGCGAATGTATTGGTGGCTACAGAAGCTACTGGTACACTGGAGAGTCAAGAAAGGTTTGAAGAGGCAAGTATTGAGAAAACAAAAGGCTCTTTGGAAAATGTTACAATTGAACAGGACAGTAACCATAGGGAAAATAAAGAAGAGTGGTCGGATGTTGTTTATAAGAAAAAAAACAGGTACCGGAAAAATGAAGTGAAAAAAGGAGGAAACACTAGTCACTCTGAAATACGGGGAATGGAAAAGAAAAAGTATCTGCACGTTTGGCGGTTGCAAAAGGAAACCATGACTGAAAGCTTGGAAAAACATGTCAAGAATATGTGTGGCAATGAAGTCCCTGTAATAGTAGACCAAATAAAACACAAAACAGAGAGGGATTATTCCTCGTTCATCATAGGTGTTCCAGAAAGCAAATACGATACTTTGTGCTTACCGGAAAACTGGGCATTAAATATAGAATACTGTGAATGGGTATGGTTTCGTAGATCAACCAGTAAACTATAACCCCAGTCAAATCGATATTTACTATCAAAACGTAGCGGGTCTTCGCACTAAATTAGATGAATTTTACACCAGTGTGGCCTCATCATCATCAGACCTTTTTGCTATCACAGAAACAGGCTGCAACCCATCGATACATGATGCAGAATTAGTTCCACCTGGGTATACTATTTTGAGGTGCGATCGTATGGATGGGCGTAAACAAGGCGGCGCGTGTCTCGTGGCCACACCGCGAGTACAGCTGCGAAGAGTGCCGGTACCGAGTGACGTCAACATAGATAAGCGAGTGTTCGAACTGGTCTGTGCGGCAGTCTATAATCAGTATAGATTTTTATTTCTATGTTGCGTTGTTTACATTCCGCCGAGTAGCAGTGACAGTGAATTTATGTTATTGTTTAAACTAATTGAAGATTTTTGTAACCGATATAGTGATGTAGTTGTAGTCGGTGATTTTAACTTGTATTCCTGTTCTTCATATGTGACCAATTACTACGAATTCTTTATGTCTTACTGTGGGTTTACTCAAAGGAATAAAATAGGTAACTGCAATAATCGGATTCTTGACTTAGTACTTAGCACTTTTGCTGAGGTCGAGTGCGTGAGTGTGTGCGTAGCCGACTCGCCGTTGGTAAGTGCGGATAGGAATCATCCTCCACTTGAAGTGACAATATGTCTGCACTGTGGCCCGCGCCAGAGTTCCAATGCATCACAATCACAAGAATTCTATTTACACACACCCCCACAAATTAAAAAAATAGAGGAAAAATTGCAATGGAATTTTAAAGGCTGATTTTTTCTCACTATATTCACGGATAGGCGCCATTGACTGGACCCCCATTTATGATTTAGATTTAGATGCCAGCTTAAATTTTTTTTATGATTGTATTAACGGGATTATAGATGACTGCGTTCCAAAGAAAAAGCGAAGTTGTGTAACCTCGAAGTACAATTACCCCGAGTGGTACACATTGGAGATTATTCGCGACATTAAATTGAAATCTGCTCTTCATAAAAGGTATAAAGTAAGCAGGGCAAGTAGTGATTACGTAGCATTTGCTAAGTGTAGGGCGAAGGTTAAAAAACACATAGGGATTGCTCATAAACAGTACAAAGAACGGCTTCAAAGTCAGTTCCTCGAAAACCCCATGTCGTTTTGGAACTTTATCAAAGCAAGTAAAACTTGTCGTGCACCAAAGAAAATACAAAAAAATGGGGAGATACTTTCGGACGACGAATGTGCTATGGAGTTTGCTGAATACTTTCATTCGGTGTACAGCACACAACGAGCGGAGCTTAATGTGGATAAGGCAGTAGGCGAATCGGGGGGGGTAAATGGAGGCGCACGGATCCATCTGAAGCAACTACATCTGGAGGAGGTAAAACATGCCCTTCTAAAACTTAAGCCCACGAAATCCACGGGTCCAGACGGCATACCACCTTACGTCTTCAAGGATTGTCGTTCTGTACTGGCCTGTCCGTTGTTGCATATTTTCAACCTTTGTTTGGGGAGGGAAATATTTCCTGAGCAATGGAAGATAACTCGAGTGGTACCTGTTCCAAAAGGAGGTTCCGGACAAACGGTGGAAGGATACAGACCGGTAGCAGTGCTGTCTACGCCGGCGAAATTATTCGAGTCTGCCATTCAGAAAGCAATATTTTCGCAGGTAAGCGCGCAGCTATCGGAAGCGCAGCACGGTTTCCGGCCGGGTAAGAGTACCACCAGTAATCTCCTTACATACGTAGCTGACATCTTGCCTGTAGTGGATGGGGGGGGACAGGTGGACGTTGCGTACTTCGATTTTAGAAAAGCTTTTGACCTTGTAAATAATGACGTTTTACTCAGGAAGTTAGCAGCCATTGGCTTCAGTCCGCACTTATTGAGATTTTTTACGAGTTACATGAGAGACAGGCGGCAATATGTAGAATATGCCAATCACACCTCTGAACCCTACTTAACGCTATCAGGAGTAAGTCAAGGCAGCAACCTTGGACCTCTCGAATTCATATTGATGATTAATGATCTGCCGAAAGTAGTACAACACGCCAAATGCTTACTATTTGCTGACGACCTTAAGCTTTATCTCCCAGTAAGTAATTTAGACGATTGCATGAAGTTGCAAAGTGACATAAATAGGGTTGTGAAATGGAGTCAGGACAATCTTTTGGAATTTAATAACTCAAAGTGTGTGGTTATCAGTGTATCCCGAGCTCGAACTCCGCTGCAATACGGGTACAGCATTAACAGCAACCCCTTGGATCGTGTAACGGAAGTTAAAGACCTAGGACTGACGGTTAATGCCGAATTGACATTTAAGGACCATATTGTTAAAATATGTAAAAAAGCATACCGAAATTTAGGATTTGTGCTACGCAGGGCCAAAGACTTCTCCAACATTAAGGCAATCATTGCGCTTTATAATGCCCTAGTAAGGAGCCAGTTGGAATGGAACGCGGTCATCTGGTCTCCGCATGAAACTAAATATAGTATTATGTTGGAGCGAGTACAGAACAAATTCATTAGATATCTTTATATGAAACTTTATGGTGTTTACCCTTTCTTTCCTCTAATGTATCCCACCTTGTTTATTTTAGGCATGGTGGGATATAATGAACTTAAGGTTAGAAGGGAACTTACTCTTGTGCTGTACATTTTTAAAGTACTGCGAGGGAAGCTCTATAATGCAACTTTGTTGGAGTTCTTGAGGCTATGTGTCCCAAACAGATACGTTTGGCGCCGACTTTGGCCTCCACTGTTGAAGGCGCCGAGGGCGAGAACTAACCTGCTCAAGGAGTTGCCTCTGACGCGCGCACTTCGCACTCTAAATAAAATACACGACAAGTCAGACCTATTCATTTGCACTTTGAGTGAATTTAACAAGGTGGCACTAGCGGTAATTTGCTATGATGATGTAAAAAAGATAATCTGCAAAATAATTTATTTGAATAGGCATTTATACTGAAAAAATTATGTATACAATATTCTTGTTATTGGCTGTACTGTCGCATTGGGTTGTTTATCCTGTAAAGATAGTATAAGTTTGATAAAAATAAATAAATAAATAAAATAAATAAACATTAACAGTTATAGGGGCATGTAGCTGGCTTAAGTACATGATTAAAGGACAATCCAGTTTGTTGGCAATGACACTCAGGTGACCGTTGGTACTGGCACGCACCCTGTGCAACAACGATGCTGCTCGCTTGCGCCTGATTGCAGCGAAGCTGTCAGTCTGGGCGTCCGCGAACATCCCTGAAGCACTACAAAAGCGTGGCAGCCCCAACAGCATCCTGAATGCATTATTGTACTGGACGCGAAGAGCATTAACGGCTTTTTGAGTGTAGTTTGTCCAGACGCTACACGTGTAAAAATCCTGACAGAATGCTTTAAAAAGTGATATTTTAACGGCACCTGTGCAGCGTGAGAACCTTCGGACCAACATATTATACCTCACTGCCAACGCTCTTCGCTCCCGGTCCACGTCTAGATTGTCCTTTAAATCCTCCGTGACAATATGCCCAAGATATTTAAACTGACGCACACGGTTCAAGATACCACCATTCAAAGAGACAGTTGGGTAGCTCTCAGTGGCCTTATTAGCCGCTTTAAAAATGAGCAACTCACTCTTGACCGTGTTATATCTCAAACCGTGTCCCTCAGCGTAACACTCACACACTTTTATCAATTTTCTCAGACCAGCCATGTCACGGGCTCAGCAGAGCCATGTCATCTGCGTAGCTTATGTTATTAAAACCAATCCCATCCACGTAACAGCCAGCATGTAAACTGCTGAGCGCGACAATGAGGTCATTTATGTATAAATTAAACAGAGTAGGGGAGGTTAACCCACCCTGTCTAACTCCACACTCCATGACATATTCATCCGACAGAACATTTGCCCACCTCACACAGTTAACTTGATGAGAATACCAAAATTTAAAAATATGTATTGTAACGAGCCTTTTTGTCTCGTCACATGCTTCCGCGTTTCTTAGTCGATTTCCGAACGCACATCTCTAGTTTTTATTCTATAATCTGTGGTATGCGATTCGTTTGACGTTTCACTTTCCGATCAGAGTCCGACAAACAAGTCATGTTTTCAAAATTTTAATTAATCTTATGGAATCCTGTTTATTTTGGGACAGTTTAACGTCCAATAAGCTTGAACAAGCTGCCCAGGATGACGCTATGGAGATATTGCCGTAATTTGTGGTAAGATAGAATTCTTCTAGACGAAATGTCTTATTCCAAACCGCAACGGGAATATTACGCATTAAATTGTTATTTTCAGATATTGTTGTCTTTAATACAACGCACGCAACCCATATATCCTTTCGCTTGTCAGCCAGCGTAAACGCACATTACGTGAAATGTCGAGACTTTTACAAGTTAGGTAAAAACGTTGGGCAGGCCTTCAGAAAAATGAAGATTACACCATTAAACCGATAATAACACAGTATAAATTATACCTTCCGGGAATCCTCATTAGTTTTCCAATCTACTCAAACCGCTATGTAATGAAATAAAACTGACCTGACTTTGCAGTGACGTGATATGTTTTCAATTTGATCATTTTCTTTCACATAACCTTCACACTTTATAACAATACGCCGAATTCACAAATATATTCACCAAAACTACACTAGAATACAATGGCACATATGTTTATACATTCATAACATACTTCATATCACTACTAAACACACTATTTGCATGACACAGCAACTTTTTCTGTCAACTGATATTAAATTTGTGACCGCCGACGGGCCATCTTTGCGTTTTCAGTGGTACAACCGTAGTGATTTTGGCGCCAATTTTACGACTTTTTCTCTTTGACACACAATTATGAAATATTTATAGTATCTATTACTATTATTATGTTCATAGGTAAATATGCTAACTGCTTATGTGTATTTCAAACTATTTACGAGAATATTTATAAAGAAACATGTCACAACACAACGGCCATTATGGAAAAACAATGTTATCTAAACTTTCGTTACTTTTTTCGCCTGTATAATCATAACTTTTTGAAAAACAATTACTCAATACGGAATCTAAACTTATTTCTCAGTAATTATATATAGATTTTTATAAGAAAACTTAACGTTTTGTGCCTCTATTCATCGTTTATTTCTTCTCCGGACACGCACAAATTTATGATCACGACAAACGTCAAACGGTGGAATGTCAGATGAATTTATTTATTGTTCAGTTCGTTCAAAATGATGTTGCTGCTGTTGAAAAGTATTAAAATAGAGAGTGAATGAACCATTTCTTTCATATAAATGCAGAACGTATTGCTACTTGCAACAAAACTACAGATATTCATCGACCAATCCTGACCAAGCCCTTATGTGTAAGTGTCCGACGTAAGACATTTGGAGCATTTTTTTCTTATGTCGAATTGTGTAACGCAAGACACGCGAAAGGATATGGAGGCGCGTGGTGATTGCGTGACGATTTTATAAGGAAACGGTAAGTTTTTGTACACAAGGCGCACGTAGCCACGTGTTTTTATATTGGTGATCTTCTGGTGGCTAATCTGGTATTTTTGTTTCAGCCAGCACATTTGTTTGGCGTTTTCTTTTCCTTCAGTTTCTTTTTTCCATTTTAGTTTTTCTTATGGACTGGTTTTCTACAATTGGATTTTTCATGACATGAACTGAACCGTTCTGTCATGCCAAGAGGAAACTCACCTGTGGTTAACTTGATAATTTGTTTTTATAATTAGTAATCTGGTATGTAATTTAAATTTATTTTCCATAACATTTACATGAAGATGCAATAGTATCCATATTCAATACTATCCTTAGTAATTATTATCCCTAATCAATAATATCTAGTCTAAAACTTTAAGTGACATTAACTATAAGATTAGTTTTAAATCTTACAAAGCCCTGTAATTAGGAAGCTACTGGCTTATGAATAGAGAAAGACAAAAGAGTTTAATTTGTTTTATTTTTCTATTCAGCTACCCACCGGCAGATTAAATGTTCAAACTCTTCCGATAGATACTTTCCGGCATAATTTATTTTGAAGTGGTCTCCACGGCGCCCGAAATTGAATCTTAGTTTATTTTTTTATTAGGAGAACACAAGCCTTTCTTTACACCCACTGTAATATCAAATTTGTTACAATTGTCGACACGAACAGGGATCTTGAAGTAGTTTTCTTTATAACTTTATAAGGGATATTATTGCATCATCTATTCTATTGTTTACAGGACACTTTTTGTTCCTGAAATTAATTTATGTCATTTTGTTGTAAACAACTTAGATTGTTTTATATTTTTTGTAGACAATATTTTTCTACTAACAATATTGTACTATTGTGTTTTGTTAACTGTTATTGTTACAACATATATCTATAGACTCAGGATGGCCTATATTAGAATCTTCCATATTTCACGTGGGTCAGAAAAACGAACAAAGTCACAAATTGATTCTCCAATGATTTATTTCTCCTTAACTTCTCAGATTAACAAAATATAACGCTAACACTCTTTAATTAGGCATAGATAACGATACTGAATTAAATCAACGTAGAAACTGTTAAAGATGGCGTCGGAAGTAAGCGATTCGTCGAGCGCGTGGTGCGTTGGCGGTTCTCGATTCCGAAGTGACCAAGAGGGCCGCCCGCTCCCACCGGTGTGACGTTCCGCAAGAATGGCAGCTGACAGACAACTGACATATGTCATGCTGCCAATCTGTTCCGACGTCGTTGACAGCAAACGTCAAATGTCATGTGTCGCGCCGTCACGGCAAGACTGACATTCGACTGTCCTCGGGCGTAGAGCTAACGTTGTCCTTAAACAGGCAATTTTATTATTTCATGGTTAGCTGCTCGTCCAGCCTGACAAGCAACACTAATTCTAACAAATTTCAGAAGCAACATTGTGAAACCATGTATCCCTTCGACCATTATGAATAATGGACCGGATGACATCTCACAAGCTGGACAACACAACCCGGACCGGACGAAAGTGTCCTTTCGACCAGCTTCAATGCATGGACCGGACGACACTGTCCCTTCGACCGGTTCAGACAGGATCTAGACAAGTGTGTCCCTTCGACCAGCCCCAATGGCATGGACCGGACGGCACTGTCCCTTCGACCAGATTACAGACAGAGTTTAGACAAGTGTGTCCCTTCGACCAGCCCCAATGGCTTGGACCGGACGGCACTGTCCTATCGACCAGATCACAGACAGGGTCTAGACAAGTGTGTCCCTTCGACCAGCCCCAATGGCATGGACCGGACGGCACCGTCTTTGCGACCAGTTATAACACAGCATTTTAAATACAAAGGAACAGAAATGTGGCATACCTATAAGTTACGGACAATCTTGCTCATTTTGAATTTCGACTTCATCTAGTGCGCCGGGATCAGAGTACACACTGAGTGTATCTGACCCGGCAGTAAGGGTAACTGAATTTGCCGAGACAGTGTCCGAGTCTGTGTTCGACCTTTCATCTCTAATATTTAGGTCATCGCCTCCCTGAATTGGGCTTTGTGGTAGCAGGACACCACTACTGGATTCTAATTGCTCCGCATCTTCCGGCACCGTCTCGGCCTCCGTTTCGTTCAGTAGACTACTAGTTACTTCTAATAAACCCTCATGCCCCTTAGGTACTACGCGCAAATTCTCATGTGCGTACTTGTAAGTACGTCTGGAACCGACACCACTAACTGTCTTAAGCTCATAGCGGTCATTGTCTAAAATCGCAGTAATAACGAACGGCCCCTTGAACTTCCTATCAAGCTTGGTCTGATTTCGCTCCTCGTTTTCTAACAACACAAAATCACCAACCGTAAAACTGTTAACCTTCGCTTTTGTCATGTCAAAACGGGACTTATCATATTCCGCACACTTCTTAATATTGTCAGATGCTATCTTACGAATTTCGTCAATATCAACGTCAGCCCTACATCATCACATGGAGCTATTCTACATCTTCAATCTACTGACTAGTCGATCACTCAGTCAGCCTTTTGACAATTCTAAAGTGGCTGTAAACACCAATTAAACTAATTGCTTCTGGTTTTATTCGCAATACGAGAAAACTAGCTATTCGTGATTACCAAGTCCAAGTACCACTAAATCGAACAAGCAAAACAACAAGTATCTTATTCGCAGTCAACAGCTATCTCATAGCTCAGCAAAACAATTGCTACACTCGCACTTCCCCGCGGGAATGCCGAGTAAACTCTCTTGACTACACTACCTAGAGCTACCGTAACGATACCTTGGTCTAGACTCTCCCGTCTATGCCATCCAGGGCTACCGCTCGATACCCTGGTACAGTCACCGACCCACAGAACTCAGAACCTGTTCTCATAATCTCAATTGATGCTAACTGACCATCTTCTTCATAACTTTACAACGTCAGTTAGTACTTGGCCTCGGGCATCTTCTTGACAAAGAGATTTTCAAACATACCGATTGGTAAGCTATGCACATCGGACCTTGTAAAAAGAAGAACAACTAGGCCTGGCAATGTTTGCATCTAACTTTCATATGAACATTCACGAATAACTCTACTATTAAGGTCATCGAATCAATGTTATTTTAAACTAACTCATATTATCTCACATACCTAGTAGGTAACCCGGTTGTAGAAAACGGAAAGTCTGTTTAGAAATTATAAAATCGCAGAATTCTTTGAACCCGTCAAACAATGTCGACAAAAACAAGTTATCGTTCATGATCGTTTACTATTGAATTTGCTAACTGTTATTATGCAAGGAAACCTAGCCTAACCTAATGCCTAGGTCTAACCTTTCACTTAAATCGAAAAAAATCTAAGTCGAAACTAAACATGACCTTGTGGCAATCTTGCCATGCGATATCCGATTCAAAAGTTTGCACTGAATAAAATTTTGGAACTATTACTACCAATGAGAAACTAATAATCATAGTTTCGTACTAAGTAGGTATATCAAAATTACATTTTCCTAGTTAATTACCTAGTCAAGACGACTGAATTTATTTGAAAAACTTTAAAGCTTTCAAATCACTATCAAAATAAACTGGCAGCGACTCACCGGGCACTTCAGTCGGCCTTGAACGCTTCCAACTCCACAGATGTTGCATCATGGCAACATCTCGTTCGGCTTCTGCAGCCTTCAAACTGCTTGCTGACCTTCGATCCGTTACGCTCGGAACTGTTCAGAAGTTGTTATTTCTCAGCATCAATAGCTGCATGCGAACCTCTAGCGCTATCTGCTGGCTTCGTCCAAGGTGATACGATATCTGAAAACTGAAAAACACCACGAGAGTACAAGTCCAATCAAAGCTTTGACAGGAGTATAGGCTTCAGGTAAGCGTAGTTACCACAATATCAAAATCAATTACAATCTGAAACTCATTAGCACAGTGGCACTAACAAGAAGGTCTAAGCCCAATAGTGAACAACCGCCCCTAAGATGACCCCACTGACCCGGGCTATACATGGTTGTGGTGGATCAAAATATTGCATTTACAATCATCTTAATTTTTAAATTGAACTGTTAGGTTTTCACGGTCTTGTAACTGTATCGCTCTAACGTCCCTAGCTCTGAACTAGCACTGCAATACATTACACGACCAGCGATAGCAGAATAATATTACCGCTTCATCGGCATTATTTAAAACGCCATTGCTTATCTAGCAACATTTAACCTATAGCGCCTAAACTACTACTACACTTAAGCGTTAGCCAACATGAGAATAACAGCCACACTTTAGAATAGAGCAACAAAGCGACAAATCAATTAACCAAAATCGATTATGACTAATCGTGAGACCATAGCCCTTTGTAGTCGGTCTCCACAGTATAAAATGTTCCTAGTGAACAATTTTTTTTTTTTTTTTTTTAAACAAATTGGAAATTATTAACGAACGAGCACATCAGCTTCACAGCAATACCAAAATGATAATGGCTCACCAGATTAACGTGAAGATCCTCACACACATCATCACACTTCTCCATGACATTGCCAGCTGTTTTGAAGTTGCTTGCCTCCGTTCCGGACTAGTTTTTCATTGTTCAGGTTGATGAGGGTAGTCGCAGAAAACTCGACGAGTAGGAATTTGACCTTGGAATGCTTCTTTAATTGGTCCAACGTAGAACCCAGACAGGTTATCTATCATAGGCATGTAGGCACGATGATCTTCAGCGCCTGCACAACATTGCATCCTCGACGAAACATAGCACCGCGGTGACGCGCAAAGACCGCGCGTCAATCTTAGGTTTATAGGATGGATTTTCACGGCACACATCGAGTTTTTAGTGTCTGCTTATACGCACGCGTTTCGAAAACAAACCGCAATTTTCACTAAAACTGTCACTGCATATTTTGCATTTGAAAAAGAACCCGCCACGTAAGTATTTCACTAGCATTGCCACGAATCTTCATGTGGGCCACTTGAGTTGCATCCCACTTCTGATATAGACTCAGGATGGCCTATATTAGAATCTTCCATATTTCACGTGGGTCAGAAAAACGAACAAAGTCACAAATTGATTCTCCAATGATTTATTTCTCCTTAACTTCTCAGATTAACAAAATATAACGCTAACACTCTTTAATTAGGCATAGATAACGATACTGAATTAAATCAACGTAGAAACTGTTAAAGATGGCGTCGGAAGTAAGCGATTCGTCGAGCGCGTGGTGCGTTGGCGGTTCTCGATTCCGAAGTGACCAAGAGGGCCGCCCGCTCCCACCGGTGTGACGTTCCGCAAGAATGGCAGCTGACAGACAACTGACATATGTCATGCTGCCATTCTGTTCCGACGTCGTTGACAGCAAACGTCAAATGTCATGTGTCGCGCCGTCATATCTTTCTACCCTTACAAGACCATCATAATATTGTATGGTAAGACTTTTGTTTTGTAAAAGTATCTCAACAGTTGAAACTTAGTGCGGTGTAACTGTGTTTCATATTTAACTCATAAGTGAACTTTAGTTTTAACTTTGTTATCTATACTATCTATACTAATATTATAAAGCAGAAGAGTTTGTTTGTTTGTTTGTTTGGTTGAACGCTCTAATCTCAGGAACTACTGGTCCGATTTGAAAAATTCTTTCAGTGTTAGATAGCCTATTTATCGAGGAAGGTTATAGGCTATATATCATCACGCTAAGACAAAAAGGAGCGGAGCACTAATAGAAAATGTGACTCATACGAATTTGCGCGGGTCAGCTAGTTATACCATAAGGAATTTAAACTTATCTTGTTAGATAATATTGCATCTTTTTTTGCTAAACACTTTGATATTTTCATAAAAATAACTTTCAACTTTAAAAATATTCTAACTTAACCTCAAATATTTCACAACTTTTTGAAGTTTTTGTTTTGGTTTGTTTGCTCATTGTTTTGCTTATTCATCATGGATAAGGAAGTTCAGTTTTCTCCGCCTTTAGCTGATAAAAACAACTTAGATTCTGACGTTGCATGTACAGTTTCTAATGCTAATGCACATGTTCCTGACATGATAAATTTGACAGAAGTACAACATTCTTTTGATCATAATGACAGGGTTGCACACTCTTCCTCAGCTTTAGCTACGCATGCATTACCTTTTTTTAATTCCATGAATGCTTTGGTTAATGAACATAATAAAAATGATTTGCCTTCTGCAATTAAATTGCCAGATTTGAAAAAGAGTAGACTTAAATTTAATGGGAAAACTTGTGTTAGAGAATTTATTACTGAAGTTGAAGAATATTTCTTATATAAAAACTTTGATGAGATTTTATTGGTTGGTTCATTTACAGACTTGCTTAGTGATATTGCTCTTAAATGGTTTCGCACTGTTCGTATTCGTATTTCATCATGGCACGAGCTTAAGCTTGCTTTACTTAAACGTTTTAACAGGCCGGACTTTGACTATTTTTTGGAAAGTGACCTTCGTACGAGGAAACAGAAGAGTTCTGAGTCTCTTCCTGGCTTTATTACAGAAATTATGGACATGGCTAGTCGTCTTTCTTTTACATTGTTTGATACAGTTTTGGTTAGTATAATTAAACATAACATGTTACCTATTTACACACCTTTTATTTTTGGTAAGCATATTGATTCTGTGGAACAATTTCTTGATCTTGCTAAAGAACTTGAAGTTTTTGTCAATAGAAAATCTAGTAAGGACCTTAAAATTGATAAACCCACAGTCAAGTCTAATGCAGTTTCAACAGATTTCATTTGTTTAAAGTGTAAAAAATCTGGACATCATTTTAAAAAATGCACATCCATACCTGGCGTTATTTGTTTCAAATGTCAAAAGGTTGGAGTCACATCTAAGAATTGTGATGTTTGTAATACTGATAATAAAAACTCAAGTGAGTCAAAAAACTGATTAGGTCTCATCGAGCCCCTGTTATTGATGTAACCGCGAGTGTCTCGATAAAGAAAAAATTTGCTAAATGTCACAAACCTGATGATGTTACCCGTAACAAAGAATTTGCAGACTGGTTAGATTATTTAAAAACATTCTTCAAAATTTATAGATCAGCTCCTGTTTTATTTGTTAAACATAACGATACTAGACCTTATTTACGATTTTCCATAGGTGACCATACTTTTTCTGGTTTGTTAGATAGTGGATCCAATAGTTGTGTTTTAGGCTCAAATAGTCATAAACAATTTACACATTTAGGTTATAAAATAAATTCTGTTTCTAGTGCTGCTTATACAGCCGATGGTTCTTCACAGAGAATTATTGGTACCATTGAATTACCAGTTACTTGTGATAATATAACTAAAAATATTAATTTCTTAATTATACCTTCTTTTCAGCCTGATTTCATTTTAGGTTTTGATTTTTGGTTAAAGTTTGATTTAGCTAAGGATTTATGGAAAAATATAACTTATGTCCAAAGCAATAAAGTTCAAGTTTTGTACAATCACTTCTGCTAGTGAACTGTCTCCTTCTGAGAAACAAAAATTAAATGAAACAGTTACAGAAAATATTTCTTATGAAAAGAAAGGTTTAGGTCTTACTCATCTTGTTCAACATAAAATTAATGTCACTAGTGAACCTTTCAAACAAAGGACTGGCCTTTAAGTCCTGCAAAGCAGAAAGAACTTTATGATGAAGTAGAAGTTTTATTAAAGGAAGGCATCATTCAACCTTCTAAATCACCCCTTTAAGTCCTGCAAAGCAGAAAGAACTTTATGATGAAGTAGAAGTTTTATTAAAGGAAGGCATCATTCAACCTTCTAAATCACCTTGGTGTTCACCTGTCTTAGCTGTAGATAAGAAGGATGGTAGTACTAGATTATGTTTAGATTCAAGACGTTTAAATTCAGTAACTATTAAAGATTCATACCCTCTTCCTTATACCTCTAGAATATAAGATAACCTCGGGGGAGCTAAATATATTAGTACAATTGACCTTTCTAAAGCATTTTTACAAATCGCTCTTGAAATATCTTCTCGAGAAAAGACTGCTTTTGTAGTTCCAGGAAAAGGACTTTTCGAATTTGTTCGAATGCCATTTGGTCTCACTAATGCACCAGCTGAGTTGCAGAGACTTGTTGATAAACTCTTTGGTCCTCAATTCGATAATACTGTGTTCTGTTATTTGGACGATTTAATTTGCGTAAATTCGGATTTTAATTTACATATAGAATATTTACACAAAATTTATAATATACTGAAAGATGCTGGATTAACAGTTAATTTGAAAAAGTGTAATTTTTGTAAAGATAGACTCTGTTATCTTGGTTATATAGTTGATAGTAATGGTTTGCATACTGATCCTTCTAAATTAGATACCATCAAACATTTTCCACGTCCTGAATCCGTTAAACAACTTCGTAGTTTTCTTGGTTTATGCTCATATTATCGTAGGTTCATTTGTAAATTTGCTGATATCGCTTCTCCTTTAACTAAATTAACAGCTGGTAGTAAGAATTCTAAAAAACCTCTTTGTTGGAATGATGAAGCTGAAAATGCATTTGATGAGTTAAAACAAACATTAATTACTGCTCCTGTTTGGCAATGCCCTAATTTTGAAAAACCTTTCTTTTTACATTGTGATGCCAGTTCTGTTGGCATTGGTAGTGTTTTGAGTCAAGAGGATGATAATGGAGATCAACATCCTATTGCGTTCTATTCTAGATCACTCAATAAATGTGAACGTAATTATAGTACCACAGAACGGGAATTATTAGCTATTTTAGTTTCCATAGAACATTTCAGACCTTATATTGAAGGAATGAAGTTTACAGTTATAACTGATCATGCTAGTTTAAAGTGGCTTTTAGGTCTTAGTAATCCTAGTGGACGTTTAGCACGTTGGGCTGCTAGAATTTCTCAGTTTACATTTGATATAGTTCATAAAAAAGGATCTTTACATTTAGTCCCAGATGCTCTATCCCGCATAGAAGTCGCCGCTATAGGAATCTCTCAGAATAATTTAGTTTTGCCTGATGATGATATTTATGATCCATGGTATAAAAAAGTATTTATTAACTGTCAAAAATCTCCTTGCAGATATACGAACTTTAGAGTAGAGAATAAAACTTTATATAAATTCTGTAAAAGTAAATTTGACCCTAATAATCGTCTTAATTGGAAAATAGTTATCCCTAAAGAACATATTTTAGATACAATTCGTTCTAATCATGATGACATTAATTCTGGTCATCTTGGTATTCATAAAACTTTAAATAAATTAAAACAACACTATTTTTGGAAAGGAATGTTTAACGATGTTCAAAAATATATTATAGCTTGTGATACTTGTAAAGCATATAAACATACCACTCATCCTCCTTTTGGTATTATGATTAATCCTAAAAAAGTCGATCGACCTATGTTGATGCTTTCAGTGGATATTATAGGTATACTACCTAAGACTTATTCTGGGCATAAATATATCCTCTCGGTTGTCGATGTTTTCACTAAATACTGCTGGATTTTTCCTATGACGAATGCTACTACTAGAGTAATTAATAAACTTTTTGAAAAAGAAATATTTCTTAAATTTGGTTGTCCTGAAATAATTGTTTGTGATAACGGTACACAATTCACTTCTAAACACTTCGTAGAATTTCTGAAAGGTTTTAACATCAATAAAATATTTTATAATACTTTATACACCCCTCAAAACAATCCTGTTGAGAGATATAACAAAACTGTTGAAACTTGCATATCTTGTTTTGTTAATGATGATCATAGAACTTGGTCTAAATATTTACCTCATGTTCAATTAGCTTTAAATAATAGTGTTAATCTTGCTACAGATTTCACACCTAACTTTTTGATGTTTGGTAGGGAACTTATTTTTGATGCTCCTTTACATCGTTTTAGTAACTCTATTGATAACTTAAGTGAACTGGAAGTTACCAATAGAAATCACTATGCTGATTCTCTTAATTCACTTAGTGAAATTTTTGTTAAAGTTCAAACTCATTTATTAAAAGCTTATCAGCGTAATGCTCGCTATTATAATAAGGGTCGGAAAGTCATTTCTTTTGATGTGGGTGATGTTGTGTGGAGAAGAAGTTTTGTTCAATCTAATGCACCTACTTATTTTTCGGCAAAATTTGCTCCTAAGTTCATTAAATGTAAAATAGTAGAAAAAGTTTCTGATAACGTTTATGTTCTGAATGACCTGAAAAAGGGAACATCTGGTCGTTATCATGTTAAAGATATAATTAAATTTTAGTTCGGTTCCCACGTGTTGGTTTTGATTTTAATGTTTTTGTTTGAAGGGTGCTTATGTTAGTGATGCATGATGGGATGGATGATTGGTTTATAGCACTTTGAATGAAAATGTATGTCAGGTAACTTCATATAGATTTATTGATTTCAATTTCTTAACATTCTAAAATATAACTTAGGACATTTTAGGTTATTCTGAAAACTTTTCCACCCACACAATTACATTTTTCATATCAAAAGATCTTATGTTTTTTTTTTGTTTTTACAGTATTGTATACAATTTTTATACATTCTTGTATACAATTTCTGTTTATATACATTTACCTACCTATTCTATACACTAGGTATTTTCTTTTTTTAGGATCTGCTCGCTAACTTTTTTGTGTTAGGATGCAAGATCTTAACTTATATTTTTTGTAACGCGGATCATACTGTTTTTTCTTTGTAGAAATAGTATTGATATTTGTGTTCCTTTTTGCAGAACTGCTAACTCCTTTTTAGGTTGGTTTTTCTGTACATTTGTACTCTAGGGACTTCGATACTTGTGTTCTTGTTCTCACTCGTGGACATATTCCTATATTTTTTTGCGGATCTCGGTATATATTTTTTCCCTTAATTTCGTTCCTTTTGCTACTGTGCCCGGAAATTCGGTAGAGTTGCTCCGATCACAGTATGCAGTTTTGTTTTGCTACTGTGCCCGGAGATTCGGTAGAGTTGCTCCGATCACAGTATGCAGTTTGTTCCGCTATTATGCTCGGGTAGTTGGTGGAGTTGTGCCGATCACAATATGCGTTTTGTTTTCGAAGGTGTTTGTGCTCGGAAAATTGGTGGTGTTATGCCGATCACAACATTCTACTTTAAATTTCTTCATCCTTAGAGATGTAAAATTTGAAACTGTTAGATACAGTCATAATTATAATTTGTTCTTGCTAGTCAGTGGCGATGGTGCCTAACTGTACTCATGGAGACATTTTTGGATTATTCTTGTAAGACAGCGGCAATTGTGCTTAACTGTACTCAACTTTGCATTTTATTTTGCTTTAAACTTGTTAGTCGGTGGCGATGGTGCCTAACCGTACTCATATTGTATTTTTTTCGTTTTCTTTTTGTTAAGATATACCTTGTAAGTCGGTGGCGAAGGTGCTCAACCGAACTCAAATTGTATTTTTTTCTTTTTTAATAGTCTTGCACATATAGGACAGCGACGGTTGCGGCTAGCTGGACTTGTAATATTTCTTGGATTTAGCTAGTTAGTCAGTGGTGATGGAGCCTAACTGCACTCATGTTGGTTCTTTTTGTATTATAGGTCGGTTATTCTAGTGACTTAACTGTACTTTTTGTTATTTTGGACGTATGTTTTGTTATGGAGTTATATATTCTTGCGATTTTCCATGACTTTTCTTAAGATGTGGTTGGTATATGATGAATGATGGACTTAGCAGATGTTTTCCTTGCAGTCTTGTTATCCTAATCATTTCTAGGATTGGAATCGTTGTTTTTTGTTTTTGGTATTTCTATTTCCTTTTCAAGAAGATTCTTTTGCTTTTCTCTTTTTTTAGGCATAAAAGAAATTGCTTTCTTTTATTTTTTCGGGGAGGGATGTAATGTAACGAGCCTTTTTGTCTCGTCACATGCTTCCGCGTTTCTTAGTCGATTTCCGAACGCACATCTCTAGTTTTTATTCTATAATCTGTGGTATGCGATTCGTTTGACGTTTCACTTTCCGATCCGAGTCCGACAAACAAGTCATGTTTTCAAAATTTTAATTAATCTTATGGAATCCTGTTTATTTTGGGACAGTTTAACGTCCAATAAGCTTGAACAAGCTGCCCAGGATGACGCTATGGAGATATTGCCGTAATTTGTGGTAAGATAGAATTCTTCTAGACGAAATGTCTTATTCCAAACCCCAACGGGAATATTACGCATTAAATTGTTATTTTCAGATATTGTTGTCTTTAATACAACGCACACAACCCCTATATGGAGGCGCGTGGTGATTGCGTGACGATTTTATAAGGAAACGGTAAGTTTTTGTACAAAAGGCGCACGTAGCCACGTGTTTTTATATTGGTGATCTTCTGGTGGCTAATCTGGTATTTTTGTTTCAGCCAGCACATTTGTTTGGCGTTTTCTTTTCCTTCAGTTTCTTTTTTCCATTTTCGATTTTCTTATGGACTGGTTTTCTATAATTGGATTTTTCATGACATGAACTGAACCGTGCTGTCATGCCAAGAGGAAACTCACCTGTGGTTAACTTGATAATTTGTTTTTATAATTAGTAATCTGGTATGTAATTTAAATTTATTTTCCATAACATTTACATGAAGATGCAATAGTATCCATATTCAATACTATCCTTAGTAATTATTATCCCTAATCAATAATATCTAGTCTAAAACTTTAAGTGACTTTAACTATAAGATTAGTTTCAAATCTTACAAAGCCCTGTAATTAGGAAGCTACTGGCTTATGAATGAATAGAGAAAGACAAAAGAGTTTAATTTGTTTTATTTTTCTATTCAGCTACCCACCGGCAGATTAAATGTTCAAACTCTTCCGATAGGAAGAGTTTGAACATTTAATCTACTTATACTTTCCGGCATAATTTTTTTTGAAGTGGTCTCCACGGCGCCCGAAATTGAATCTTAGTTTATTTTTTTATTAGGAAAACACAAGCCTTTCTTTACACGCACTGTAATATCAAATTTATTACAGTATGACTTCACTAGGTACATCTGCGTCACTGAGTTTTGACCATAACTTGTCATAAGACACCATGTCAAATGCCTTTGACATATCTAAGAAACAGGCAAAAACAGGAGTTTGACTGCCTGTATAATAATTTACAGTATTTTTTAAACATAGAACTGCAGTCTCAGTAGATAAGCCCTGCCTAAAACCGTGTTGAGCATCATGCAATTTGATTTTGTTTTTCAAAACTTCATTCAGCAGAGAATCAAATACTTTAGCTACAATCGTGGCTAAAGAGATTGGCCTATAATTCACTTTATCCGATATGTCACTTGTCTTGTTTTTTACAATTGGAACGATAATAGTTTTCATCATATCCCCCGGCTGATAAGCGTGCGACACACAACAATTGAAAAACAGTGCCAGAACTCTGGGTAAATGAAAACCAGCGTACTTTAGGTGCTCCACACTGAGCCCGTCGTGCCCCGGGGACTTTCCACGCTTCATACGCACTATTGCGTTCTTTACATCCTTTGCTGTGTACATGATTGAAAAGCTTTGCGATACAGGGCTTACAAGTTTTCCATCTACAGACGAAGGGCCCAGTGGGGATTTCACAGTAAACATATCTTTAAATAGGTTCGAGATCGCCGCAGCATCACTAACACCGTCAACACTGACAGGAAGGCTAGACCTATGATTTAAGTTGTTGGTACTCTTCCAAAAGTTCTTAAAATTATTTTCACTGTGAAGGCACGCTATTTTATCCATCACTATTTGCTCCTGATTGTCTTGGCACCATTTCAATTTAGTTTTAAATTCTTTCCTTGATTGTGTCATATTTTTATAAAGCTGACCACCGAATGGTTTACCTGCCTCCCGCCACAACTGAAAACTAAGTCTAGATTCCCTGTGCGCCCCACTAACATGCTTGTTCCATCCCCTAACATAACCGCCTTTCCGGTTACAGCGCGGTTTCTCATAACTATAGCAAGCCGCGTCACACAAAATAGCTATGATGCTCTGATACATTTTATCAATGATAGATCTATGTTCCAAATCATTACAACTACTATCAGCACAAAAACGGAACTGATCCGGAAAATCAACGCACTTTAATCCGGTATTGCATAGTTTATTATATTTAGCCAGTTCTTCTACATGCCTGTTACCCGATATAATTTTATTATGCTTAATATTATTCAAAAAAGTTTTAGGTTTAATTACATTGAAATTACAGCCAATAAACAATGGAAAATGATCAGACCCATAAAACGTCATACATAACATTCACATCAACAATTGTGCTGCACGCGGACTCGGTTGCAACGCAATGGTCAATCCAACGTTTACAGTTATGTGCTTCACTTATAAACGTGAAAGTATCTGAATTACTACCTAACATCTGTATGTCAGCACATTTCCAGTTTTGCTCTAAACAGAATTGTTGCAACTCATTACCAAACAATTCGTTCGGCTGAGCATTAAAGTCACCTAGAATAAAGCAAGCTTCTACCTGTTGTTCTTCAATGGCATTAATCCGGCTCAAACACTCGGTAAATTCACTTAAGTTCTCAGCACAATTTGTTGGTATATACACACTAAACACCAAGATCGATCTGTGAGATAACACAATTTTAACAGCTGTCAAACGCACACAATTACAGCTGATTACCGACACCGTTTGAAAAACACTTTTTCTCCAGAGTAATGCGACCCCACCATAAGGCCTGCCTCACAGGATACCAGCCGAAGTGTCCACCGCTGAAGTTCCAGTATGACCAAAGTCGGGATCAATTGAGCCCAACATAGGAATGTCGTGTGGCATCAGCCAGGTCTCCTGCAGGGCTACAATGTCTGCTGATCTGCATAATGCTCGAACACCATCAATACTTCTCTTGAGAGATTTACAATTAAATGTAACCAATTTTGTATCCATTAAATGACTTTATTCTCTGACTCATTTCGCTTTGCAAAATAAACAAAGCGTCTAAATGAAATTCCATCGGGCCATAGTTTAGCATCCATTAATATGTTTAATTTACTTTGTGGAACTAGTATTTTGTAGGCATCATAATCCCTTTCTTTTTTCATGATAATCCTTTCCAAGGAGATCTGTACTTGAGTCTTTTTGAATATATAACTCGAAATGTCGTCCGCTGATGCGTTCTTAGACACTTTATTAATAAACAAAGGTATTTTTATATCAGCAGCTCTGAAGTTTCTACCCGTTTCAACAGTTGCCTCACCTTTTTCGCTGTGAAATCTATTTCTTAGTCTCCGTCTTTGGACGACATGCCAATTATCATCCTCTTTCCCATTTTTCCAAACTCCACCGACACTAACTAACTCAGCGAAGGATTTATTCCTCGGATGGGCGCCTATGTTTTGAACTTTCTTATCAGACGCCGAGATCAAAGTGCATTCCTGAGTTGTTTTTGCTGTTTCTCTCACTGAAACCACTTTACTCGGTTGTTCACGCCTCAAATTATTATTCTTCATAGTCGGAGAGTCATTGTTAGGAGGAGTAATTTGCAAAACTGACGCCAGGGGGGGTAAACTTCCATACACATGTCCTCAGCTATTTTTTTAGGTACGCCATCTACTAATCTTGTAACGTAAGTTTGCGAAAAATAATTCACACAAGACGTACTAGATGTCTCTACAAAACGACTAAAAGTTCAAAGATGTCGAAAATTGATAATTTAATTTTTAATTTATTTCCATTGTTTAAGTTTGAATTTTAATGACTTATATCACGGACTTTAAATTTTATTTTATTTATTGGTTTATTATTTTTGTCGATTGCAATAAAAAATACCATATGTCAAAATGCAAAACTGTCAAAAGAAAATGGCCGTTACGTTTGCAATTTGCGTTAAGTGTTCGCTAAATTGATTTCGTTTTGCTGTGTTCTTTCCTGCTTATACGTTGAGTTGAAGCTCTGCTCCTCCGTTATAGCTTGAAGAATCCATTATAAGATTCGTCAGCCCGTCCTTGCGTTGAGTGTATCCGCGGGGCGTAGGCCGACTGTATTCGGTGTTTGTGCGATATTTGGACGCTATTAGTGTTTTGCGGTATTGGACGCTATTGTTGTTATTAAAAGTGTACTTATTTACTATGCCTTCTACGAGAAGATGTGTATTTGGATGCGACACTACAGGTAAGATTTCTCGTCTCCCGCGTTATTATTCTAAGATACTCCCTATTCAAATACACATATTACTCATATAGTTATGGAAAACGCAGTGCTGTTTTGCTGAAAAGACTCAATATAGCACAAGGTCATTCCTATTCTTATTTGAATCGCATAGCACCGGTCGAAGTACCGGTGCTTGAGGGAGGCCTATGATTATGAATACATATGTAATGCATAGGAACATAAATTGCCTAAAAAAATAAAAAACCAAAACAAAAATGTTTAGTTTCGTCTGATTTGGGTAGTTTTTTTCTCAGATTGATCCCATTTCAATTTGGTGAAGATCTGATGAAGAACTTCAGAGATAGGCAATTGAAGTCCTAAGTAAATGATAGCAAATGGACCAGGATTGCTGAAATCTCATGTCGATCTATTGTTTATACCAGTTCATAACATAAAATCACGCCAGAATGGTGTGGGGGGGAACACTTCTGAACCACTAATTTCGGAAATAGGTGTCAAACAAAAAAAAAAGGAACACTGACTTCCGAATAGATATTGAGAGCAGGGACCACTTCGGTTACCCATTGAAAGGGTTTTCGATAGGGTTTTTGTAAGCAGTTAATCAAAAACCCATACGATGTGGGTAACCCTTTCGAATGGCTTAATGGACTATTTCTATTATACAGGTTTTCTTTATGAAGGGGTAACCCTTTCAGTGGGTTTTAAGTATAAACCCATTCAATGAGTTATCATAACGATTGCTTAACTCATTGAAGGGGTTTTAAGTGTAAAACCCCTTCAATGAGTTAGCATTATGATGATGTAACCTTTTCAATGGGTTTCAAGGCTAAAACCCTTTCAAGGGGTTATCATAACGATTGCTTAACTCTTTCACTGGGTTTTAAGTATAAAACCCCTTCAATGAGTTAGCATTATGATGATGTAACCTTTTCACTGTGTTACAAGGCTAAAACCTTTTCAAGGAGTTAGCATAACGATTGCTTAACTCTTTCACTGGGTTTTAAGTGTAAAACCCCTTCAATGAGTTAGCATTATGATGATATAACCTTTTCACTGGGTTTCAAGGCTAAAACCCTTTCAAGGAGTTACATCTTGATAGTGCCGCTCGCTGATCGCCGGTGGTAAAACGTTTCCGAGCCTGGTCCGTGGTATGACTATGAAGTCATTTCGTCGCGCACAATCGTTTGCCGATTGGTTTGTAGACAGGTCGGTCGAGCGCAGTCAGTCTACACTATATATAGGTACCTATATAGTTATAATAGAATACACTTTCAAATCCCTTAGAAACGATAACAGCGTAACATTAAACATACCGACTTGGAGCAATGTAATATAATCTCTCGATGATCGCCATACGTTGCAAATTGGCATAACGGTTAAGCGGCCGCGGCCGCCGGCGGCGCCTTTGAGTCTAGTTACCGAGAGGTTTGCAAACAGGGATCTATGATCACTATTGTAAGTATCTATAGAGTTCATTTTAGCTTTGCTGATGGGACATTGAAATGACATTATGATTTTTCATGTCTCTTTCCTTTGCGAATTTGCGATATTGTGTTAGTCAGTATTATTGGTGAATTGTGAACAGATTATATTAAAAAAATGCCACAACCGAAACGAGATGCTGTACATCGCTATTATTTATATGATCCATCAAATAATACAAGTAAATGTAATATATGTGGAAATTGCTTAAAGGTAAGGTTATACCTACTTAATTACTTGTTTTAATTTGCCTCCTTACAATAGGTACCTAGGTGTACCTGGTGATTTATAAATTATGTAAGTAAGTACCTAACATAGAAACCTTTCTGTTAGCTACGTAATTTTATTTATAAATAACCTACACCTAGGTACAATCTAGCCACTAGCGGAGCCCTGCGCTAAGGTAGGTACTCTGCCAAAAAGGTATCTACTTACCTAAAGATCTAAGAACCGCGCGGCAAGCAAGGCTAGTTAACCGCCTCCACCCCGCGCTGTCAAATCGCGCCCCTCAATCGCCCTCAGCAGTCCGCGTCTAACCAACTTCGCATAGGTAAGCCACTGACCAGAAAAAAACCGGCCAAGTGCGAGTCAAAGTGGTTTTATACCGGCAAAGCGCGCCTGCTGGCCGGGCGCCGGCGCTGTCACGCGCCGCCCGGCCAGCTGAGTCTCGCACGCCTAGGGTTAGGGCTCCTGTACCTATACCTACACGATGCCGTCGCCGCGCCGACACCGCACCGCTACCGCGCCTCTGTGCTGTGTATACGTTCGCGACCGCACGCAACACCCCCGCGCCGCCGCCGCACCGCCACCACGTCCGCACCACTTGATTTTATCATACCACTAGGTATACAGTACGATTATTTTTTCTATGCCTATGCGAAGTACGTCGCAATCGATTGCGCAGGATGTCAATTTGACAAGAAACATAGCACAGCGCATGCGCGGGTAGGTCGCGTATGCAGTTATTGCAGTTTCAGTCCCTCGTATACGTTCGATGCATACTTGTGTCCCGCTTACTCAATGCAATACGACAGTTGATACGAACGATACGACGTGTTATTGTAAATTGTTATTATTTTGTTTTTTCTTACTGTTTCATTTGTGTTTTGTGTGTTGTTTTGGTGCCTACATACCTATATGTTTGTTGTGTTACTTTGTGACCTTGTAATCGTTACTGGTTGTGTTTCTTACTTGTTAATAATACAAAACGACGACGATTGACTGGTAGAGAATGCATTGTTGCATTAAGTCCACCCATGTAACACTGTTGTACATAAAGTTTAAATAAATAAATCAGAAAAATATTCTACGAACATAACACTTTTTTACGCGATAGGACCTGCGCGGTCGTCACTAAAACTTCGGAGACGCAAAGAAAAAATAATCGTACTTTACGTCTAGTCTATACAGTAACAGTTGTTCGCAATCCATAGCTAGCTGCGAATGCTGCGATAGAGCATACGCGAAGCACTCGCACAGATATTATTATGTCAAGCACAAACAAGCACAAACTGTTCAACTTAACGAATAAAAAGATGTTAGTATTGGCTTACTACCTACATGTAAAGAAAATGGTAAAATGAACGTCATAAGTCCATTAGAAAGTTGTGGGTACTTACATCCTATTCTAATGCGACGGAAGCTATATATGGTGAATTTCATACACTTTACGATGATCTGTTTAAAGATGAGGCCAAGTTTTGTGATTATGTGCGGATGAATTAAATAAAAGACATTCGACAAATACACCAAACATCCTCTACCTCCCGAGCGGGTCCTCGATGGCCGGAGCGAGATGGTATATCCGTTTGACAATAAATAAATAGATACTCTACTCTTTTATCGATAAAGTTCAATATTGTAGTAGGTACTAACAAATATTTCAATTCTTGCCATGCACTTCCTCGCGCATCTAGACCTTTTACACCAAAGATGGACAGGGCGTGTATAGTAATTTTGACATGCAAATCAATTCTCGCTCAACCAATCCACGCCTCGCCTCGCCGGTGTAAAAAACACTCGCGGCCTCGCGCACCAAGTGTTCCGTACAGAAGAGACCTATTTCTTTAAACCTATTAAGGATTCATAATGAAATTATGGAACATTAGAATAGAATAGAATACTCTTTATTATGTACACCATATAAGTTACAGAAAAAATAAATTAAGTAAACATTACATAGGGTGACACAATGGGCGGCCTTATCGCTAAGAGCGATCTTTTCAAGACAACCTTTCCTTTCCTTTTCTTTTCCTTTTTTGTTCCTTTTCTTTTTTTTTCCTTTTTTTTAACTACCTACCTAGTTATTTCGAATCTAGGTAAGTACCTAGGTTGGTACCTACATTTCCATTAAACTAAAAATGTAGGTAGGTACTTATAGTATCAACGGAACCCGTGGTCTGATTTACACCATTTAAGGTGAATGCTTCAACCAGCCCGCGAAATTCAAAATGATTATAATTCTGTAACTACATAATAATAAGTATGTCTTACAGCCACGAATAATATTTTAATCAACATACAACCTAGCACTGGCCTGCAAATTGCAAAAAACGCAAGAAATTTTGAATTTCGCGGGCTGGTTGGAGCATTCCCCTTAAACGTTAAAATCGGTTTTAAACCATAAGGTAATTCTCACATTTATTCAGCTCCATTAGCGTTTCGCTCAACGATTTTGGTCACACTAATACAGTTCTGATCAGGCGCGTACAGCATCGTAAGAATAAGAAAAGAACAATAGAAGGAACTATGCAGGTCGCAACTTGTAGACAAGGAGTGGGTGTGACTGACACTGGCATGGCCACCATCAGCGATTCTAATTGTTTTTTGTTCATGTGTAGTTCGCTGGTGATTAAAATGTAACTTGTTTTTATAAAATGTTTATCCTGTTTCAAAAATGAGGTGTGCAAAAAAAGTATATAATAATGGATTGCATTATCTATTATGAAATGTTTAATTTTTGTTCTAGGGAAAGCATACGACAAATTTAAAAAATCATTTGTCAGTAAAACATTCCGAAGAGTACCAAACCATTACTAGTATTAATAAAGAAAATATCCAGCATCGACCAAGCACGTCTCGAGACTTTTCAACTTCAGAGAAAATAAAACAAAATTGTGTAAAACTAGTAACAATACATGGACGACCATTTACATTGTTACAAGACAAAGCATTTCAAGACATCATTAACATAGCTGTTCCATCTAATGCTCAGACTAAACAAATAAATATAAATTCGATTAAAGGAATGATACCGGAGAAGGCCTACCAGATAAGGTTAATGATTGCATCAGAAGTGAGAAATATTTTAATAAGTTTGAAACTGGATTCAGCAACATATTTAGATAGAAATTTTTTAGGTATTCATAACTCAAACTCAAACTCAATCATTTATTTCAATTAGACCATTTACAGGCACTTTTGAATTGTCAAGGTCGGTCGGTCCAAAAAAAGATGAAGCTATTTGCACGTTCCAAAGCGTAGATCTCTATGGAGAAGAACGTGCAAGAAACTCCACGGACACTCTTTTAAATCAATTGATGTACTTAATACAAAAATCATGGTAACATTATCTTTGATCGCTTCTATATGTGAGGACAATGCAAAGAACAAGAAAGTATATAAAACAATTCAAAAAGTACAGATTATAAAATAAGCCAGTGGCAGGTAAGAGATGACCAGTATCAACTGACGGCGCCCGTTCACGAACATGACGCGTGTATCAGCACCATCTAGCTCAACCATTTTGAAGGGAACCAAATGATCCAACACACGCGCCACCATCAGCGAGACGTTTGTGTGAGCATGACAAGCTCTCAACT
The DNA here is from genome assembly GCA_963859965.1 of Ceramica pisi. NCBI lineage: Eukaryota > Metazoa > Arthropoda > Insecta > Lepidoptera > Noctuidae > Ceramica > Ceramica pisi. The sequence continues at coordinate 8,356,530 of OY982528.1, read as the reverse complement.
GCCACGCTCGTTCATGTCAAACAAGTTTAATAAACAAAATCTTAAATTAATTACATATGCAAATGGTTCCATAGTACTCACATTTACAAACATTTGAAAAAATGAATCTACTTTACTACAAAACTATGGTTTTCAATGGCCAAGTACCTAAAAAACGAAAAATAAAAACAAAATGAAACTGCATGAATGCGTAACTTACTTCTTAGCAATTCAATATTGCAAAGAAAGAATAAATAAGTACATTATACTATAGGAGAACAAAAAAAGGGTAAGCATTACTTCCAAATTTTATATATAAAAAAAAACAAAAAAACTAAAAAACTATATAGTGGATCCATGCGGCTGTGGAGCAAGACCAGCATTTGACCAAGCATTTTTATCATGGATATAATCTTCCAATTTATAATATGCTTATCTACATAGTGTGCGTTTTATGCATGTTTTAAATTTACTCTCATTTAGTTCGAGAATAGCGAGTGGTATTTTATTATAAAATTTAACACAATATCCCATAAAAGAAGTGTGTACTTTAGCTAATCTGAATCGGGGTTGATCTAATTTGTTCCGATTTCTAGTATTAAAATTATGCCTATCACTAATTTTGCTAAAAAGATGAAGATTTTTCCGAACATACATTATGTTTTCATATATGTATTGACAAGGTACTGTCATGATATTAATATCCTTAAACAGTTCCCTTAGGGAATCTCGCCGATGGAGATTGTATATGGCTCTGATAGCTCTTTTCTGCAGAATAAATATAGACTCGATTTCTGCAGCACGTCCCCATAATAAGATACCGTAAGACATGATACTATGAAAGTAACTAAAATAGACCAGCCTCGCGGTATCTATATCAGTAAATTGACGGATTTTTCTGACAGCATATGCTGCTGAACTCAGCCGTCCCGCAAGAGATGTTAAATGAGGACCCCATTGTAGCCTTGAGTCAAGCGTGATCCCCAGGAAAACTGTGTCTTCGACGAATTCAAGTTTCTCTTTGTTCAATACTATGTCGCAATTTTTACTTTTAACATTCGGTAAAGCAAATCTGATACACTTCGTTTTTTTCCCATTTAAAACTAAATTATTAGCAGTAAACCAATTTTGGACCTGCTGAAGGGCGTTATTTACGACGTCAAGACTTAGACGTATCGTCAGCAAATAACACCATTTGAGGTTGATTTTTTAGAAGATGGGGTAAATCATTAATATACACTAAAAAGAGAAAAGGACCCAATATTGAACCTTGTGGTACACCCATTTTGATTTTTAAGCCCCGAGAATTGACACGATTTACTTGAACTTGCTGTTGTCTGTCATTTAGATATGATTTCACTAGACTGAGTGCAAGTTTACCTAGTCCGTAATGTTCTAGTTTTAAGAGCAAAGTTTCGTGATTAACACAATCGAATGCCTTGGAGGGTCACAAAAGATTCCTATAGCATCTTGCGCCTCTTCCCACGCTGCATAAATATGTTTTAACAACGTGACTCCAGCGTCAGTCGTACAACGACCTTTGGTAAAACCATACTGTTGTTGGTTCAATATTTTATTGGTATTAAAATGATTGAGCATTTGATTGAGCATTACCCTCTCAAAAACTTTGCTGAAAATCGGCAATACGGATACAGGTCTATAATTATTGGTGTCTTTATTATCACCAGATTTACAAAGTGGTATCATCACCTTACTATATTTCATTATATCCGGAAAGACACCTTGGTCCACACATAAATTAAATATTAAAGCCAAGTAAGGTGCTATGGTCTCAATAATGGACGTACATACTTTGATGGACATTCCCCATATGTCTTGAGCTAATTTAATTTTGATTTGCCGGAAAGCTTTCATAACTATCGTAGGGTTGATATGTTTGAATTGGAATTTAACCGTACAACCTGGAACGTTTGCTTTTAATAAATTAAATGAGACCTCGGGTGAAGAATTTAAAGCTCCAGTCGTTTTTGATGGTATATCGGTGAAAAAATTTACAAATTCTTGAGCTACTTCTAAATTAGAACTTATGGTACCATGCTCAGTCTCCAGCAAAAAATCAGTATTTCGTACCTTATTTCTGTTACTTTCAGTATTGATAACTTTCCAAACTGTCTTTATTTTATTATCTGCCGATTTAATCTTATTGCTAATGTACAGGGCTTTAGCTACTTTGCAAGCATTTCTGAAAACCTTAGAATATTTGTTTACATACTTATTAAAGGTTTCAGTGTTTATGAAAGGCTTAAGGCCATATAGCTCATATAGTCTTTCCCTACTTATCCTAATGCCTCTAGTCGCCCAATCACTAAATACAAACTTAGGGAAAGTATCTTTTGATTTCTTTTCAAAAGTTGCATTAAATTCCTTTAGTACCACCGAAAAGAAGTTACCATAAAACTTATTCGCATCCTCAATATTATGGCCAAGAACATTTAACTTGTTTTGTAAGGCCTCATTGAATTTAGCTAGTTTACCAGTTGTAATTGGCCTAAATTGTATTTGAACTTTTTGCAAGGGTGCTTTATATGTAAATGTTACCAGTTGACCACTGTGATCAGACTGAAGGTAATTAACTATGGATTTATCTAAATAATCGCAATCGCAGAATACATTATCAATACAGGTTGAAGAAGTTGGTGTCACTCTAGTTGGTTCTGTAAAAACATTAGACAGGTTGAATGATTTAAAGACTTAAAAAACTACTGCTATTTAAATTATTTTCTAAAATATTAATATTAAAATCTCCGCAAATAATTACGGATTTGTTGCCTGCTACAAGTTTCGCAAGGACATCTTCCATTGTGTTTTCAAATAACGTAAAGTTTTGAGGGATTGGGGGTCTGTACACGCACACTATAACATGCTTATCAAGCTCAACACAGGACAGTTCGATGCAATGTTCCACTGACAAGCTAACAATGTCTTTACGTTGCTTAAATTTTAAACATTTTTTAACTAAGATGAGAGAACCACCGCCCAACATAGATTTTCGGTTAAAACAACTCCCCACACTATAATTTTCATAACTAATTAGCATCTGGTAATCCTTCAACCAATGCTCACTAAAACATACAATGTCATTCATTGTTTTTTCTAAAAATAATTCAATTTCTAATATTTTGGAAGAGACACCTTGAATATTTTGATGAAATATTTTCAAGGAATGCTGCTGACCCTCTTTCTGACATCTATTAAACAGAGTGCAAGAAGATAACTTGTTTTTTGTAGGCATAACAGTAACTATTCTGTCAATGGTATCCTCTGTTGTCTTAAAAACTAGTTTAAATCATTATCCGGAGTATGTGTAGCAATAGGGCTACAGCTCTCCACCTGATTCTTAGTACAATTACTAAACATTGTGGCTTTAAATACACAAGACTTCGACATACTACTTATTTCTGAGTTAATACAATAAGCTAATAGCCTTGCTATTGTGTGTCTACAACTAATTGGTAAATACACAGTATTCCTAGTCGATTTTAAATTTTTCACAAAAAAGTTTGTGTCAAAAAACATAAACTTGTCACTATAATGACTAACTAAAAACTGCATGTGTTTATTTAACACATGAATATAATTATTTTGTCTAATTGACAATTTATCAAAATATGGAAAAGCACACAATATTATTTTATTACAATTTAACTTTAGCATCTCAGTTATATTTTCTGTGATATCTGACTTTTTAACTTTTGAACTATTCCCTATAAATACTGTAATGTTGGTATTTGAATTATAATTATTATATATTACCGACGCCATAATTTGCTTGTATGATGAACCTGGCATACAATAATTTTGTGTAGAATAACTCAGGTGGTTACTAAATAATTTACCTAAACCTCTTCCTATACTGTCTGAGAACATAACCGAATGATAGCCACTATTCACTAGGCTTGGGTTAAGTAACTCCACTAGAAGATTGGATATAAGACATATCATTCTAGCCAAAGACACATATCCCATAACTATATCCATGTCCGCTAATCATATCCGCAGTTATGATGACGAGAGAGAGCGAAGACAAATCCCATATCGCGGAACTATGTTGCTGTGAGAGATTTCAAAAGTTTCTCGCTCTGGCTCCAAGAACAAACTATTTGATTTCCCTTCATACTTTACACTTACAGGCTTAAACCATATAAATATTTGATTGGCGTAGGTATTTAAAAATCAAATAGTATTTACAATGATTTGTTATCGATTATTTAATTATGATTTAGTAGTTTACAGAAGTTTTTTTTTTGTATTTGTTTTTTTTTTTACGTCTAGTAATATATTTTTTTATCAAGCGCTACTCTCGCTGCCTGCGTATAGAACAGACGACCGAACGATGAACAAAAACAAACCTAATCGTCCTTTCTCTTTCGCTCACTAGCCGCTGCATTGTATTACGCTCTCGCTCTCTTACTTCCGAACGAATGAACGAAACTGATATAGAGGATATATTTATTTGTTAGAAAGGGAATGAACGATTCATATCCAAAGTGAGACACATATCCGAAGATATAACTGTGTCCGGAGTTACTCAAGCTTACTATTCACAGAACAATCAATCTCAGGCTGAGCAATTTGAGATAAATCCTGATCAAAAGCGATTAAATCTTGTCCAATGACACAGTCTTCAGACAAATTCTGCGCCTGGGATGGGACCTCCGTTTCCTCAGGCTGGGCAGCATCAAGGTTTGATATTGTCTGGCAAGTACACTGACACATGACTAACTCGTTAGCAGCAAGAATATGTTCTTTTATTTGGTTCTGAGATTGAACATATTTACAGTTAAGTGAACTCAGTGAAGCTTCGAGTACCTGTATTTCAGATTGCAAGTGCTGTGTATCAATTTCATATATTTTGATGCTGTCTTCAAGTTTAATTTGATAATTATTTAATTTACTAATCAAGTCAACACGTTCTTTCCTGAGTGGAATAGTTTTGGAAAAGTGTTTGAACTGCATTTTGTACCGATAACATTTTTTGATAAATTTATTTAATTTTGCATACTTTTTTAACTTATTATGACTTACTTTATAACTACAGTTCTGTTTCAATAATGAATCTTCAGTTAGGTCAATTGTGACTAAGGAATGAGGGTTACAATTACTGTTAGTACTAATTAATTCATTAAATAAGCGGTTTGTTTCCTTAACCTGAGTACTTTGTTTCTCATTTTGCAATTTGGAAATAAAACTGTTGGCATTAATAAGTTCATCCTCTAGGTCCCTAACTTTACGTAAAGCCTCCTCATACAAATTACTACAATTGTTGAAACCATCCGTTACTACCCGCAGCTGGTCACGTTCTTCAACAACATCTTGATATTGTTGGCTAAGGTCTACAAGCTCCCGTTTAAGGCAGGTGTTTTTATGGACCATTTTCTTTACTTCCACCTCACTCTCCTCTCTCTCCTGCAACAATTCTTGACATTGGTCATTCGAGGCTTTCAGTTCTTGGAGAGCCATTCTCAGTTTAAGCTCCATATCCTGAGCTGTAGCTTTGCGGGTCATCACAGGCATGGTTTCAGGTTTAGGTACTGAAAATAGAGTGAAAGAAACTATGAGAATCTTAAGGACAGACAAAGAAAGGAAAGTGGGAAATTAAAGGATTAATAAAAATGGGGAGAAATTAGTGTAGTTAAGTGGAAAAATGAGGTAGGCTGGTAAATTTGATTTAAAAGGTATTGTTTATTTAATTTTCTCACTTTGGATTGCCTTATTAATAATAATTGGCTTAAGTGGGTAGGATGCCTAAATTAAAATTATACTGAACTAATGTAATAGTTCAAAAGATTATGCAAAATAACGATCATAAACGTTATTGTTGTTGTATATAAATTAAAAATATAGAACTAAATCAACAGAAACTAGTAATTTTGACGTTCTCTGCGATGTAAACAAAGCCAAATACCTTCTCAACGCAGAGTCATAAACTCTGCGAAAAAGTTAATACAATTTTGCAAGGACGTGCTACCGAGATAAACTGATGAATGTGTGCTAATATAAAATAAAAGTAAACAATACTTCCCCGTTTAATTCCATGCGTAGTTCAAACGTCAGCTGGCGGTTTTAGGGTTACCGGTGACAGCCGGTACCGAAAATGTTGTTTTTCTTTATATATTTGCAGGAAAACAATAACTCTGCGTATTTATGCAATTATAAGACGTTTACATAAAGAATTACACTCTAATTTAACTTAAATACTAATTAAATCTAATTTGTAAGCACGGAACAAAAATTTTACATGTCACTTGGGCAGTGTTGCCACTTTTTTTTTATTAATTTGCAATATATAAAAGAAGGTAGAATAAGAATCAGAAATTTAGCTGTATTGGAAGTCCTAGAAAGACAAACAGGTGATTTCCTAAAGGACAAAGTTTTAGAAGTTTTAGATGATTTTAATATCTCACCAGCTCAAATTTACTCACTAACAACGGATAATGGGAGTAATTTTAAAAAAATGACAAGGTTGTTGACTGAACATTGCTCCACGACAGCAGACGAAGCAAATGTTGATTATTATAACGATTGCGATGAAGACGAGGAAAACGACCATTACGAACAGTTCTCCGGTAGCGATACAACCTTAAATTTGGACATCGACGGCCTTCTTAATACGATGAGTAGTGATGCATTTAAGCCACGTGCTATGCTCTGTGCGGCACATACATTGCAACTTGCGGTTAAGGATGCCATTGCAGGTAATTTAGATGAACAAATGTCGTTAGAACTAACGAGAAATGCAGTCAAAATTGTACGCCGGCCTAATATGAAAAATATTATAAAATTATCGAATTTAAATAAATCTAATACTTGATTGTCCAACTAGATGGACATCTACATATCAAATGTTGGTTCGAATACTTCTCCTTAAAGACATATGTGAAAGCCACTCCGAAGTATCAAGCATATTCTCGGATAATTTTTGGGAACAAATCACAGATTTAGTCACCTGCTTTAAGCCCATAAATGATGCGACATTAGCTCTTCAGCGAGAACAGCTCACAATTCGCGATTTTTACATGGAATGGCTCAAATGTAAATCGGAATTAGAATCTATGCATAAGTCATTTGCAAACGCATTAGCGCAAAGCATGAAAGCAAGGGAAAGCGATTTGTTAAATGTCGATTTAGTTCTTGAAAATTTGTATTTAGATGGCCGCCTCAATGTGGTATTATCGGACCAGGAAAGCGCAAAAGCACAAATATTAATATGTGAGACATTCAGCCAGTTACAAAAACTAAGATCTGAGACTGTATCAAATGAGCAGACACCTGCTATTGCGGACAGCAACCAGCATGACACTCAAAATTTTAGTGACATCTCAGGTTTAGAAAACATTTTGCGGGAAACTGAAGCAAGGCGTGGACTTCCCACTTCTAGGCTCTCTTTAAATTCTTTTGACGGAATGCTTAGTAAATTAAGGTATGAACCAAGGATACCTTTACAAGAAAATATTTTGACACACTGGGCCAACAAAGGACCTACTAATTCTTTAGCAATCGTCGCTAATTGCGTGTTAGCTGCTCCAGCAACACAAGTTTCAGTAGAGAGGTTGTTTTCATCTGTAAAATACATCCTTAACCCATTACGAAGTAATATTAGTGGAACATTATTACAAGATATTATGTTGATTCGGTCCAATAGTGATTTATTTGATTGATTTTTTTATTATGAACACTTAATTAGTTTTGGAACCATTTATAAAAAAATATAAGTGAAATTAGAGTTTTTATATTGATTTATTAGTGGTTATATTTGATTAGATTTATAAGAACATATAATTGTATGTGACAATAAATGTTGTCATTGTCATATACAATTATATTTTTTGTAAATCACTGTATTATTTTACATTCCTGAGGAAGACAATAGACGGGTAACTAATGTAATGTTGTCCTCAGGTATGTAAAAAAACCCTTAGGCAGCGTTCCCACTACGCCGGACCGGCAGATCTGCCGCGCCGGTAAATCTGCCGGAAGGGCTAGTGGCTGTACAATTTATATGAAGCTATTCACATTATCCCGGGTCCGGCATTTTTGCCGAGCCCGGCATTTTTACCGAGCGTTTTGTCACTACGAATTGCCGGTAGAACGACCGGGCCCGGAGTAATGTGAACGAGTTTGTGCCGGTATCTGTCCCCCGCTCGCCCCGCTCGTGCTCCCCTCGCCCCGCCCGTGTTCCACTCACGTCATTCGGCTCGCATTTTCTGGTAAAAGTAGACGTTTAGCATGGATATTCAAGCAGAAACTTTAATTACGCTTGTCCAAGAGAGACCTGTTCTGTGGGATAAGACCGAAGACGTCTATAAAGACAAAAACTTAAAGTTAGCAGCATGGCGTGAAGTATGTTTAATACTGAAACCAAACTTCGATGAACTGGATGAAAAAGAAAGAAAACAGTACGGTGAGTTTTTAATGTTTTATTGATAAAATGTAAATGCATTGATAAATTTTATTTTATAGCTGCTGCCTGCCACGGAACGGAACCAATATCCGAAACAAAATAATTAGTAAATGATGTCCGTATAGCGTTGGCATTAGGGCCACCTCGACTTGACACATTCCGATTCATGGGTGTCGTTTCTTGTTCTTGTCTATGTTCTATATTTTGGTAACTTTCAAAATTTATACCATCTTTTTCTCTTACAAAATTATGTAAGACTGTACAAGCTTTAATTACTTGAATTGCTGTGTCTACGTTCAGATCTATAGCTCGATGGATTATTCGCCACTTATTTGCCAGAATACCAAAAGCGCACTCAACATACCTTCTTGCTCGACTTAGTCTATAGTTAAAAATCTTTTTATCAGTATTCAAATGTGTACCTCCATATGGACGTAGGAGATTAGGTGTTAAAGCAAAGCTTTCATCGCCAATAAGTATAAACGGTAATTCTTCGTGCAAGTTTTCATGAAGCGGTCTAGGCTTTGGTACATTTAAAGTACCATCATTGATCTTTTGCCAAAATGTACTATCCTTTAATATAGTAGAATCGCATTCCTTGCCATATGAGCCCACACTAATAAAAATAAATCGGTACTCTGAATCGACAACTGCCATTAATACAAAAGAATAATACTCCTTGTAATTAAAGAATATAGAACCACTCTTGGCTGGTTTCAAAATTCTGATATGTTTGCCATCTACTGCTCCAAGACAGTGAGGAAAGTTGGCTTTTCTTTCGAATCCTGAAACGATGTCCTCCCATTCTCTCTCAGTATCAGGCAGCTTAAGGAAATCTGTCTTTAGGTTTTCCCAAATGACGTGGGTCATTTCTTTTAATAGTTTACTTATTGTCGAAACGCCTACTCTGTATGAGTAATGTATTTCTTTGAATGAACATCCTGAAGCTAAATATCTGAAAAAAAAAGTATTTTTTGTTAATACATTATTACTTTATACGTCACCAAGAAACAAATTGTATTGTTTTATGATATTTTTTTATTGATTTCAGGAAAACAGGTTTCAACTAAATGGAATAATATACGAGATTCGTGGCTTAAGACAGTAAAGAAACAAAAAGATGAGTCTAAATCTGGATCTTCGGCCAAAAAGACACGAAATTATTTATATCACGAGCAATTAATGTTTTTGAAAAAAGTCTCCGAACCTCGACCACCACATGAGTCAGTTTCAAAAAAAGCAAGAACCGAGACTGAAGTAGGCATGGAATCAGATTTTCGTTCACCTTTAATTAAAGATAAAAGAAAAATTGATAATAAAGAGGTAAATGACAGGATGGTAAAGTTTTTGGACTCCAGAATAAACCCAGAAAAGGAAAACCATCATCTGTCTTTCTTCAAAGGCATTATACCAATCTTGAACACTTTAACTATCGAAGAGACTTTAGAATTTCAAGCTAGCGTCATGACAATGTTGCAAAAAATTAAAAGTAGGAATAATGAGAGACCAAATTTTAAATAAAAATTACGGACATTGGCGTGATTCATATAATCAGATGACCGGACCAGATCAGTATTCTGGATACTACACACATAATAGCGTCAATCAACAGGCAACACCTACGCAAGACCAACACCACCCTGGATACTCTACGCAATATAATAGTAGCAATCAACAGGCAACAACATCTATACCATCAACTTCATCTCAGTCATCGAATCCGATTCCAGCTTCGCCATCAGCATCTAGTAATCATTCCATACATTCCCAAGACTCAGATTACTTAGATTTTGAAGGATTTTAAGTTTGAGTACAAATAAATACATAAATAAGTTATTTGCATTTTTAATTCATAATGATTATCAAATACATACACCCTCCCACACACACACATTATATATATTCACATTCATCAAACAAACATACATAGCAAACATTCATTCATTAATTCAGTCTTAAGTAGGTACCTACGTCAAAACTATTATTACGCAATCTAGTGCATAAAATAATCTTACCTTAGACATATGGCTAATCTTTGTTCTGGGCAAATACATTCTCTGAAACTTGTATCTCGTACTCTTATGTCTAGTCGTCCCAGTAAATCGTCAAAAGTGGTTGCTGTCATTCGAAAATAATTGAAGAACTTTGATTCGTCTCTTCTAAGTTCACCCATTAATGTTTCAAATGTTCCAAGTGAAAATCTTTCCCGTAAAATAGGGTGTACCCAATGTTTTCTTTTATTTTGCCTTCTATTAAGATACCACCACAACACAACAATTTCGTCGTCCATTGTGCGCGCAGGTCCAAATTCAACTGAGGTAAGTACTTGACTGTCTGAATTTCTTCCGGGATCCGATGTAATGTGAACACTCTGTCCGGTGTCCGGTTTCCGGCAGGTCTGCCGGTCCGGCGTAGTGGGAACGCTGCCTTACAGAGATTTAAAAAGACAATACTTTTTTGTCAAACAGTATTTTTTATCACTTAAATTTCAATCAAATAAATCATGATTGGAACGAATCAACATACTATATTGTATTATAACAAGATATTATGTTGTAAATTTGTATTTTATTTGCATTCTTTTTTTATTATTTATTTGTGATGGGTTTGTCAGAGATGACAGAGACAAACGGTGTCTACGATGGAGCAAGCTTACCCAGATGGAGCCTGTTCACTCTTACTTTGAAGAAATTAGGGTTGTAAGCGTTCGGAAATACCCCAAGTAAAAAAAATGTAGTTTTCCATTAAAATTTTTCCTCAGCTGATCGAAATTTGTATAGGATGCACAACTTTTTTAACGAATTGACAATGGCTTTCTCGGGAAAAGTTGTTCATCTACATGAGTAGAAGTGGTATCCAAAATTTATTTGCTGGTGATTACCATCACGAAGTTAATAGTGAACGTTTATTGCAAAATATCATATTGATTCGGTCCAATCATGATTTATTTGATTATTTTTTGGTTATGAACACTAGTTTGGGAACAATTAAAGAAGTACAATAGGTAACACAGATAATCAAAGAAAGATTAGGTAGTGATTTGATATATTTGATTTTTTTTTTTGGTTATGAACACTAGTTTGGGAACAATTAAAGAAGTACAACAGATAATGAAAGAAAGATTAGGTAGTGATTTGATATTTTTGATAACTTTTTTGGTTATGAACACTAGTTTGGGAACAATTAAAGAAGTACAATAGGTAACACAGATAATGAAAGAAAGATTAGGTAGTGATTTGATATTTGTGATAATTTTTTTGGTTATGTGCACTAGTTTGGGAACAATTAAAGAAGTACAATAGGTTACGTGATAATGAAAGAATGTAGTGATTTGATATTGATTTATTAGTTGTTATAAGAACATAATTATATTAAACAGTGCAATTGGAAAACTCTTTATCATTAATGTCTCCCCCCTCCTGTCACGTACAAGAAAAAAAAAACAAGGACTGCTCCCCGCCATTATCACGACCGTTATGACAAACATGCCTCACGCACACATTTACATCATAAGATGCAGAGTTGCCGACCGGCCGTTTACGTCAGTTATAAAATAATTATACCTACCTTCTTGTCTTTAAAATAAAACAATACATGCGAGAAAAATAAATCAACTATTTCTACGCATATATTGTTTTTTGTGTTGTTTTATTTTTATATTCTATTGTATTTAAATTTGTAAGTGGGTAACTACTCAAATAAAAATCTTAAAATTATTCTGAAAATCGATTAGATGGTCGATCGAGAAATTATGTTTCGAGATAATGGGCCTGAGGCCGAGATAATTCGCTAGCTGATCGCTTTTAGATTTTCAATATTTTGTTACATCGAGGTAGTGAACTGTTGCGCTAATAACTAAGATCGAGCTAGTTTTATTCGATCTCACCTCATATTCGATTTCGAGTAGGGAAACCCCGGTTCTTCACTGTAGGTACTGGACTCCGCGCCACGCATATCGGTGGCGCGGAGTCCTTCTTTTTTATGGTTCCAAAGATCCGTAAAAAGGATTTCGACCCTTATAAGATCATTCAAATGTCTGTCTGTTCGTCAGCTTGTCCGTCTGTCATAGCCAGTTTTCTCCGGATCTACTGGACCAATTCTGTTAAAATTTGAAAGAGTGCAAAAAGAGAAGCCAGTTAACCGTGGTGGCCAGGGACCAGCGTTGCCGATTCGGGACTGAAACTTTTTGAGAAGTTAAGTTTAATCATTATGCCCACCGGCCGCGCTTCCTCAGCTTCGCACAGTCAAGTTATCCCGAAAAGCGGGACCGAGCCCGTCCCGCGCGGGACGTTCCGCCCGACACATATAAATGAGACGAAATAGGTACCTATATTGATATTTTAAAGAAAATACCAATACTAGAAACGATACCTATGTAACTAGGCTAAATACCTTAGGATATTTTCTATCCGTAACTTGATTGCCGATATAAAAATATCGGGAAATTGCAAGATCTCGAGAGATTATTTTGCCTCTGTATTCGACCATACGTCTTGTCCATTGGTGCTGTGATGTATAAACAATAAACGTAGTTTGTAACCCGATGATATCGTCGTAAGGCAGTCCTAATCAAGTCCTGCTGGTGACTAGACGGTCCCTTCGAGTTGAACACTACTTACTGTTAATATTGAGTGGTTTTAATCTAAACCTCAAAAGTGTAACGAAAGATCCTAGTGAACACCACAGGTGCTATCGCGTGCACTCTCACCACTTGTAATTATTATTTTTGCTTGAACTCAAAAAATAGAAGCGCTCTCTAGCCGCGCCTTGACCTTGAACAGAATAATGAAAAGCAAGACTGGCCGGCCGCGTGCATTGATAGGTAACGCACGCCGAAAGAGACTGAGAATAAGTACATTACTTAGAATAATAACGCATAGAAACCTAGTACGAGTGCAAAAAGTGAGGCAACTAAAACTTAGCCTAATCCGTCAAACTTAGCTAGCCGTCAGGCCGTCAGTACTCAAGGTCACGTTCCGTCGAACACAGCTCGCGAGTAAATAATTGAAAATGACAGTTTGTTGCGTGAAAGGATGTTATACTTAGCACATCAGGAAAACAAAAAAATGTGATAACATAACATTTCACAAATAAGTACTCACATTCTATGCACTATTTTTACGTAAATCGATAAATAAAACAAAATTCTAATAACCTAACTTGTCATAACACAGTGTTGCTATTTGTGAGGAAAAAATACCCACATTGCTTTCATTCATGTTTTTCATTTTTGTAATTTTAAAATACAATACTTACTGTTAATTGATAATTCATATCAAACCCGATGTTTTAACATTGTTTATAATTATAACCCATCAAGCATTCTAAACGCATTGAACAATGTCTCATTCTTAATGCGATTTATTTCCTTTTATTTTGAAATAAATTGAATTATACCTTACAATAATAACGCATAGAAACCTAGTACGAGTGCAAAAAGTGAGGCAACTAAAACTTAGCCTAATCCGTCAAACTTAGCCACCAGGCCTTCAGTACTCAATGTCACGTTCCGTCGAACACAGCTCGCGCGTAAATAATTGAAAATGACAGTTTGTTGCGTGAAACGATGTTATAGCACATCAGGAAAACAAAAAAATGTGATAAAATAACATTTCACAAATAAGTACTCACATTCTATGCACTATTTTTACGTAAATCGATAAATAAAACAAAATTCTAATAACCTAACTTGTCATAACACAGTGTTGCTATTTGTGAGGAAAAAATACCCACATTGCTTTCATTCATGTTTTTCATTTTTGTAATTTTAAAATACAATACTTACTGTTAATTCATATCAAACCCGATGTTTTAACATTGTTTATAATTATAACCCATCAAGCATTCTAAACGCATTGAACAATATCTCATTCTTTATGCGATTTATTTCCTTTTATTTTGAAATAAATTGAATTATACCTTCCGAAAAAATATGTCATATTACATGAAAAATCATGTTTACCTTTTTCAGTTCCCAACAACATAAAATACTTGCCTTGATAGCAAAATAGTAATGCGTCTTCTCATATTTTGTGGGTAACGGCTTAGTAATGGTATCACTGAAAGCTATATCTGTGTGCGTTAGAGGAACGTAGACACATTCGGCTCACGCACTCAAAGAAAATGAAGTGGACACACGATTTTGCTCGGGTTTTGTTCTAGACGCGGCTTCTATGCGTTATTATTCTAAGAATTATACCTTCCGAAAAAATATGACATATTACATGAAAAATCATGTTTACCTTTTCCAGTTCCCAACAACATAAAATACTTTCCTTGATAGCGAAATAGTAATGCGTCTTCCCATATTTTGTGGGTAACGGCTTAGTAATGGTATCACTGAAAGCTATATCTGTGTGCGTTAGAGGAACGTAGACACATTCGGCTCACGCACACAAAGAAAATGAAGTGGACACACGATTTTGCTCGGGTTTTGTTCTAGACGCGGCTTCTATGCGTTATTATTCTAAGGTACATTATTACGGATAGATCTGGGAAAATTTGTTATCAGTTAATATTTGCTCGATCACCCAGGTATTTTTAAACTACCTACCTACGTACCTACTCTAGTCTACTAGGTATAGTATTTTTTAGTAGGTATAGGTAAATATTTATAATTAATTACCTATTTATTTACCTATAGGTAAATATGTCAAGGCTCAAAGTGATGTACTACGCAGATGCGACCTTGTAACATTTAGAAACACAAATGAAAAATTAACGGCACGTTTGAATGAGTCTCTCCTCTGAAGAGATTTTAAACTTTAAAGTACTGGGAAATAAATACCTAAAATTTTAATATCCTGCGCTCTATAAACTAGCTAGTGTCGTTCAGGTACACAAGTCAGTACCTACTTATAGAAATAGAAACACTATTCTCCAGCTTGAAATTTGTGGTATTAAGGTATCATTTCAATTTAAATCGCAATTAGATTGAAGATATTATTTTTATTAGGAACAACAAATTACCTATATTAAAAAAATGATTATTGCCAAAGTAGTTGTATTACCTATATTGCTTGTGTTTTTGGGTAAATAAAAGTCAAAATATACCTATAATGCGTTTGCTTTTATTTATATTCTTTCAGTGATTAAGAATTATTTTACTATTTCATTTCATATAGTTCGAAACAATGTGATAAATGGTGAATAAAATCTTCTCTTCTTTCTCTGGACATCTTAGTCATTGCTCTGCCAATGATTAGTCCCAATGTGTAACATTTTTCAATAGTCTCTGTATCTAAATCGTTTGTAGGCATACTATTCATGCAAGGATCGGTATTTACTCCTACAGATATTTTAGTATTCGCTGGATTATTATCAATACCCTAAAACAAAAAAAAAGGAATAAAAAAAAAAAATAGTAAAAAATGTTTTCATGCAATAATCACTTCTACATTTACAGGGTTATTTGTTAAACACCGACAACCTCTCAGGACTATGTTACTAACATAGGTAATAATCAACTACTTTTGTTCTATGACTTTTAAAAATTCATCATATTTTAGTACATCAGGTTTTCAAACAAATAAAAATATTTAAATTGAACGCTCTAAATGTCACGAAGTATTTGCGAAGCAAAAGAAAGCTTTTTCTTTTTCTTTTGCTTTGCATAGGTTTTGCTTTGCAGGAAAACCTGATGAACTAAAATATGATGAATTTTTAAAAGTCATAGAACAAAAGTTTTTGATTATGATGTTAGTAAGATAGTCCTGAGAGGGTGTCGGTGTTTCACAAATAACCCTGTCTAATATTTTAAACAAATTTTTTTTTTATATTATTCAACGTATTTTATTTTAGACATCGACAGATAGAGCCTTTGTAGCATACGCCCCCCGCTATTTGTTTGTTTTTAAAGTTACGGTGCATGATGAGCCGTCGCCGCCGTGGATTTTGAACGGCGCGCCGCCGCGAAGCATTCTTTTGTAGGTATTAAGGTTTATATTCGTACAAAGTATGCAAGCGATTTAAAGGAATGCTAACATTCGAGTTTTACTTCAAATGTTTATGATATAATTAACGTCTGCCATCCCTGGAAGAGATGGCGAGACGAACTAAACGCCTACTACCAGGGTTGGTTGCTTGCTTGCTTGCAATGCAATGCTTATTTCGTTCTGTGTATAGCAGCTCCATCTCTTTCAAATCAGTTTTTAAGTGAAACGGAGTAGAATACGCCCGCAATTATCCCGAAACTACGGACTTCGGGCTTAGAGACTAGCCCCTCAGAATCATGATGGAATTTGTACAGTCACCAGCACATCAAGCTACAACAATCTGTCAAATTTCTTTTTTAGATTTTCAACTTTATCCCTAAAGAGATTGGGTTCAAAATGGATTGGGGAAATTTTACAGTTTCGGGTATCTTGATGTGCTGGTGACTGTACGTCACAGACTCACAGTACGGCCCCAGGCCGGTCAGTTTTGAAGTCTGCAGGGATGCCAAGTCGAGTGACCATTTATTCAAGTAGGTAGGTACTGAGATGTCCATTGAACGTAGGTAAACGGCGACAATGAACACCCAGGACCAGCAAACTGAACATGGGATAGATACTACGTGGGGAAATGAGTCAGCTGGATGTGCATAAGCTATTAATATACAATGTTATAAATATGGATACTCTCCGGTCCATAGCTATGTTGAAGATAACTCAGCAAGCTATAGAAAACATTATGCTCTGAGGAATCAATATTCACAGGGTGACATCAGCAAGATGAGAGCTGTCGAGAATCGAGATGAGCGACAGGCAATTGGAGACGCCATGTTCGCAATGGACTGTTGTAGGACAGAGCAGAGCCCAAATTCAAAATGTGAAGACTTTTTTTTATTTCACGCCGTCTGACAGATCACAGAAGGCTATTTAAGATTTAACAAAAAAGCGCTCCTTCAACGATCGGTTCAAGATCCCGCCGCCAGCGCGCCACCGCCGCCGTAAAAAATCGCCACGGCGCTCTTATCTAGTAGCTATGCATGTACCTATGGGTAGAGGACACTTAACCACAGTATATAATATGGACAGTACGGAAACTAAGCCTAGTTGAGAATATAATTACCTACGCTCCATTATCACACGGACTTATAATTTGATAAGTAACGATTAAATAACAATATCATTAATGATTCTTACTTTTCAAAATCAGCAGAAAGATTAAAATACGTTACCTCCGGGTGATGAAGCCGAGTTCAAACAGCCGTATACTACGCAATACGTTCGTGGCATTTTTAAAAAGATCGCGGGGCTAAACTTAAACGTGACCACTTGTCTTGACGCGGCAGGCGGCACTCACTACTGAGAGTATCGCGACGGGCACCGAAAAGTCTCGTCGGTGCGCATGTTTGTGTGAGTGTGCCGTTCCGAGCGTTTGTAGGTAGTTTCCGGGTGTCCATATTTATACACAAACAAATAGGGGCCTAAAGTATCACGTTGCCGAGATATTGAAAGATAAAGCTAACCAACCATGTGAAAACAATGGAGCATTAAAAGTGATTTTTACGTGCTGTTATTCAAAGCTTTTCTAATAAATGGTTACTTGATGTAGCCATTTATGCCACGGCTATGCCAGCTAGCCCCCACAGAAAAATGTTCGAAACCCTTTTACAAAAAAAAAAAAAACAATCAATAAAAAAATATTTGTATAGAACCAAACCTGCCGCTCCGGGCGCATTGTAAATCACAATATTTTTTTTCCTGTCTATTTCAGCGGACCGAGGCAGCGGAACGCAGAAACGGATAAAATAATATTGATCAATGGAATTGCGCAAAATGTCAGAGACTCCCTTGGTGCGGAGATTCTATGCAATTCCATTGGTTAAAATGTCTCCATTTCTCCGCTCCGCTGCCTCACTCCGCTCAAATGGATAGGCACCCTTAATAGCCTACAGTTTTGGGCGGGCGATTCAATCGCACGCCGCCGCTGGAGCCGAGCTGGATGCTCCGGCCGCACCGCGTTGAGAATTTACGCTAAATACCTACTTATTACAAGACTACCAGCACAGTGAAGAACCCCATTTTCTTCTACTTTAACAGCCCTTTACTGCCCCACTGCTGGGCATGGGCATAATTATGAAACAATTACTTACTTACTTATCATTTATATAATACTACACTAATTAATAAATTACGTACCTATACAAAATTAATAAGTATCGTATTTTATATTTTTATCCAAACAACTTAACGGCGGCGGCGTAGGTATGTATAAGTTAGTGACGATATATTATGATTATGTTATGACCAATGACGTATTTTATATAGACAGACACGTCATACACCAACATCGCGGCGCTTAAAAACGGCGAAAATACTAGATAGCTACTAATACGCATGAAGAAAGGGAAAGAAAATATGTCACCGAACGGCGGGATGCCTGTTGCTAGAGGGAGATAAATATACATCTTCAGTTACGTCAAAGGATAAGTAATAGTCAAATTGATATCAAAACAAAAGTAGTGTCGCGCGACAGGTGCGTAACTAAGCGCGATGTGGCAAATTGGCTTCATTTCATGTTGTCATTTTAGAGTGCGGACAACGTATCTATAGTTTAATATATCATTGGTTATGACACATAAAACGTAATAATAACACAATATAATACGTCATTGAATAACACTACAAAAATTTACTTACTTCGTCGGGCTCAAATAGGTCCGGTGAACTTGGGGAATCCAATTCTGGAGTTGTGCCTTCGGGATCTACTTCATAATTTTTATTACATTTATTATCAGACTGAGAGACTAGGTTTAATTCTTTGTCATCTGTAACAGAGTCATCCGAGCTTTCAGATGACTCGTCTATGATGACATGTGCACCTGCAATTTTACAGTTTATTTCCGTTTAACGTAAATAATGTAGCTGCACCTACTAAATCATACTTCACTGACTTTTAAGCAGGTACTTACGCTTACGTTTACGAGGAAACATTTTTTCCACAAAACCAGTCAGATAAGACGGTAAGAAGAAAGATAAGAAAATCTTAAGGTAGGCACTCGTATTTCCGGCGCCACAGCTTTCCAAAACGAGAATCACAACAAATCGGCAGGTGTTTCGTCTACAAGCCTACGACGTCTACTGTGAAATAAGTTTATTGAAATTGAATAACCATATTTATAATCTGGTTCCTAACCAAAACAAAACCCTTATATTAAAAGGGTTTTCTTAATGAAGGGGTAACCCTTACCGTGGCTTTCAAATATACAACCCATTCAATGAGTTAGCATAACGATTGCTTAACTCTTTCACTGGGTTTTAGGTATAAAACCCATTCAATGAGTTAGCAAAACGATTGCTTAACTCTTTCACTGGGTTTTAAGTGTAAAACCCCTTCAATGAGTTAGCATTATGATGATGTAACCTTTTCAATGGGTTTCAAGGCTAAAACCCTTTCAAGGGGTTATCATAACGATTGCTTAACTCTTTCACTGGGTTTCAAGGCTAAAACCCTTTCAAGGAGTTACATCTTGATAGTGTAACCTCATCAACGGCTTACCCCTTCGAAAGACTTAACTCATAAGCGGGGTTGTACGGTCCCTGATTGAGAGGCGGATTTCGCCAGTCATACTGATTTGGGTTGTGACGGTACAAAAGTTGCAATTGTGTAACCCTTAGTTCCGTGGCAATCGACTTAGGGCCAATCTTTAAAAAAAGTCAAAATTATGTTGGCTTATTTTTTTCCGACACCTCCAACAAATATAATTATATTTTAGCCAATGAATACAAAAACTTGACAAATTATATACTAAAACCTTCCTTGAAAACCACACCCATTGGTGAAAACAGCATGACAATCGGTGCAGCAATTTTTGAGTTTATTGCGAACAGACGGATAGACGCAGCGGAGGACTTTATTTAATAAAATGTAGTGATAGTGAAACCTATTTTATATTATTGTTTCCAATGTCATTTCCGACGATTGCACCCACACAAAGTCTCAACCAGCAATCAGATCCCCCAAGTACTTCAGTTGAAATTTCAGGTAAATAAGTGTTTTGTTATAGAACGGTGTGGTTTTTAATCTCCTAAGGGGTCATTATGAACAATTTTTACAGTGGGACCTGGAATTAACCTAAAATCCCTAAATTTATGTTTGCAAACTCTTCAAAATTAGGGGAACAGCTTATTTTTTAAATGATTAAAATAAAATTACTTTGCTTTACAGCCGAGATGGAATTTTTTATGCAATGTCAATACAAACATTTCTGAAAATTACAATAATTTGAAATCTTTTCAGGAGCAACAACTCCTTCGACCCAGAAGGATTGTTTTGTTTCTGATGATCTTGTACCTACAACATCTAAAGCATCAAATGCCTCAAGTAAGTAGTTTTTGTTAGGAGAATTTTGAAGTTATTAAAAAACTGTATTTTGCGTCACAGACTTGTTGAAAATATTTTTTTACTATTATATGTTAGTAGCATACATAAATGATGAATTACTCTTGTACTATAGCTGTTTCTATATCATTTTTGCCTGAACAACCGGCAGTAAGTTCATCATGCTCCCCTATATGTCACTGCTTGCGGTAGCGTCGGAGGTCGGGTTACCTCTTTCTCTCAAAAATGGTGATGGCTGATCTTTGCGTTATGCTCGTGAACGGGTGCTGCTCGTGGTGACTGGTCATCTCGCTGGTCATGGTGGATTTCTTTTTTATGATTATTTTTTGCTAGCTTCTGCAAGCGGCTTCGCCCGCGTGATCCCTAGGGAAAATATTCCCGTGATGAAAAGTAGTCTATATGTGCTATTCCAGACTATAATCTATCTCTGTTACAAAATTCATCAAGATCCGTTCAGCCGTTTTGGCTTGGTTGAGTAACAAACATCCAAACTTCCACATTCATAATATTAGTTAGATTATAGTTTTAATGATAAACTTACTGTTTAATATTATTACTGTACTATGTTGGATATAGTTCATCACTTGTAGTTAGTTCCAGTCACAATCCTATTGTATATTGTTGTGTATCGTCATGTGCCATTGCACATGTAAGCAGGCACACTATTTGTACCTTTTTTTTGTGATGGGAAATCATCGAATGACTTCTCCCGCTTTGGGTGGAGCGGGAGAGAGTCGAATAGTCCCGAAACTCCGGCAGGCGTCGGCCCTTTCGGGCTCCTCTGTGACACTATTTGTACCTGGAGGCTTAATTAGTTTGGTTTAATTTTTAACCGACTTCTTTCATTCTTGAGTTTATCTGATTGTGATGGCTTAATGGTGTGTGCTAGGTGCTAGCTAGCAAGTGGCAATTAAATTAAATTAATTTTATTTGATTTACATATTTGGATATATTGTTCTGGTTATAAAGGATCATGACCAAAACCAGTCTAGAAAAGTTGCACGTATGAAAACCAAATTAATATACAAATTATTTGCTTATTTTTTACAAGCTTTTCACTTCAGGAATTTTTATTTTCGTATCCGGAATTATGTTTTTAAGATAAACAGTAAATTAACGATTGCTAGGTATATTTCCGTTAAGTCGTGATGGACGTTTCGTTCTCTTCATTTGTACGAGTCACGTAAGTATTAGCCTTTACAAAAAAACATCACGAAAATGATATTAAACTCATAAATAGCTGAATAATTAGTAATATCATAATCATAACGTAGGTACTGTATAATTATGTATTTCATAGTTCCGTTGTGAAAATGTTTATTTTTGTGTTTCGTCTCACGCAAATGCAACTGTCAAGGCAGATGACAGACGTACCGGTAGGGATGGCGATTATTCCTAAACAAGATCGATTTTTAAATCTATCCAAATCGCAGGAAAGAATGGATTCAGCAATAAATTGACTTCTGATAGATCGATTTCCCAGAGATAAGTTCGTTGGTTACCCTCAAAATTTAATTACTTTCAAACTCGGATACTTGTATGAAAATGAACAATTTTATTTAATAGTATTTAAAGCGTAGTCTATAATAAATAAAGATTTATTGTGTGACGGATTTCCATACATCGTTGGTCATGATCCTTTAAACTTAAAGCCCCGTATTCATGGTAAACATTTGTTTAGCAACAAAGTTGAATCAACGTGTTGCGGAGTTGCTGTCAAGATGTTGCTGGCAACACTGCGTGTTGCAGAGTTAATAGCGTCATGTTGACAAGCTCTCGCCCGACAAGCGTAAACATCAGTTTAGCGAAAATTGTTGACGTGTGTGAACGTGTTTGCAACAGTTTATAAACATGGCAGTAGTGTGGAGTAATGATAAAATAATGCAACTAATAGAATTATTTCAATCAAAACGATTATTATGGGATTCTTCTATAAAAGAATACAAAGATAGAAACAAAAAGAACGATGCATTCGAAGAAATTTCTCAAGCCCTAAATATACCCAAAAAAGATGTGGAAACTAAAATACATGTACTGCGTACTCAATTTACTAGAGAGAAAAAAAAATTGTCGGCAAAAAAAAAACTACAGGCAGCGGCGCAATAGAAAAATGTAAATGGATTTATTACGAGCCATTGGAATTTTTGTTATTTGGTGCAACTACTTCTGGTGAAACGGATACTATGAATAAAACAGTAAGTTGTTTTTGTATATAATTTTTATTGTACTAGTCTGTAAAATTATTACAATTACGCTACATTATTTTGCCATGGAACACTTCCCTCTGGAGTTATAAAGTAATCGGCAAACTGTTCTCTAATACAAAAAGCTGATTGTGATGCAGGCCTGCCCCGTCTTTGCAAATCAATCATAGGAAACGAACCTAGTTCCCTTCGCCATGAACCTTCTAATAGGTTACCTTCAGAGTCTTCAAAATCAAAAGTTTGTGGAGGTGTATATATGGATCTGGAAACTGTGTTACGTCTTAAGAAGTTATGTAAATATACACAAGCAATTACTACGAGTTCACAATTGGCTGGTTTTAACGGAATAGGTTTAGTGAATACACGGAACACCACACATAAAATTCCAAAAACATTTTCTATAATCCTCCTAGCTCTTGATAGTCTGTAATTGAATATACGCTTTTTGTTCCCACGTTCATGAATGCCAGGATATGGTTTCATGATGTTCTCTGTTAGCGCGAAAGCACTGTCACCTACAATAACATATGGAATTTCTGGTCCACCTTGTGTTATTGGTTCAGGACGTGGCAGTTTAAGTGAGTTTTCTAACAATGCATTATAAAACGGTGTTTCCTGAAATATTCCACTGTCGGACGACCGTCCCTTAGCTCCATAATTTGCGTATATAAAGTTATAATTGCCATCTTCAATTGCCAGAAGTACCATGCTGAACTGATTTTTGTAATTGTAGTATTCACTTCCAGAATTATTTGGCGCCACAATCAAAACGTGTTTCCCATCAATGGCTCCAATGCAATGTGGAAAATTCCATCGTATTTCGAATTCACGACTTATTTGTGTCCATTCCTGCTCCGAACTTGGAACCTACAAATTTAAAAAATAATAATAAGATGATAATTTACAGGTAGATGAAAACAATGCACTTGAAAGTGGTATGGAGTTAGAGCCATCTCAATCACCAAGTCTTACATCGAATGCTACAACATCTACATCTTTAAGGAAAAGAAATAAGACAGATGAATCAAGTGAAATATTAGAGGTTTTGAAAAGTGCGAAAAAGAAGATGGATGAAAAGGAGAAGAAGGATCCATTTGATATTTATGGTGAATATATTGCTGCTGAATTAAGAAGTGTTAAAGATGACCAAGCCGTGACACAGGCAAAGTACCATATTAATAATATACTGTATGAATTAAAAATGGGACGATATAATACATATGGATATCAAACGGCATCTTCTCATCCATCATCAACACCAAATAATGTTCAGGAAACAGAAATAGGGGAAATTGAGAGACAGGAAACAAACAGACTAGATGCAATACAAGACGAAACAGAAGATTCGGTTATACTAAACTTAGTTAACTATCTCAGTGATGAATCAACACAATAGCATATACTGTTTTTTTTGTGTTTTTTTATTATTATTAAAATACTTGATTACACAAATAGTGTTCTTGTACCTACCTTGACATATCCTGATAGTGAGTTAATAAGTTCTTGACATACATCTGGTATGATTTTGCTAATCAATTGTTTTGATACTCTGAATGTGTATGAAAGAGAACTGTATGAATCTCCAGTTGCAAGATACCGTAATGTAATAGCCAGCCTCGTTTGAGGTGAAACTGGCTGACGAATATTTGTTTCCCTTTTGGCTATTGATGGACCAATCATTTCCAGAAGATGTTCGAAATCACTTTTCGACATTCTCGTAAAGTTACCAAATGATTCATCTCCCATTCTGAGGTCACTCATCAAATTTCCTCTTTGCAAAAGGTAGTTTCGAATCCACCATCTTTTTCTCTTTTTTTTATTAGAAATCCTATACATCAGATACAGAGAACACAACAACACTACCTCCTCGGGCAACATTTTAACGCAGACTGGCGTGTGGACAACCTGTATTGATTTAAACATAGCTGCTAGCAACATTCTCGCCGCTCACCAACAATGTTGATCAACTGTTCCTAAACAAATGTTTACCATGAATACGGGGCTTAAGGTGGCTCTAGTCGATATTTTTTCCATAGAAACTTCGGGAGGGTATTACTCCGCTGTTTGACAGAGTACATCAAAAGTTAAACATAATATCGTTTTGTCATATTATTAGTTTTGTCTGTATGGAAACAGAATGGTAAAATAAACCGCCATTAAAAAGTTATGAGCCACCAAAGTTTCGTTTTTCTTGCCAATTTTAACGCATCTTTGGGCGTAAATAAGTAATAAACACAATGTAAAATCTTTAAAACCAAGTCGGTACCGACAAAGCTCAACTATCGAAGAATTCAATAACTTTTATTTTTAATCGATATATGCAGTAGTTTTTTCATAAAACTCGATTTACGAAAGGCCTTCTCATATTTTTTTACGGCGTTTTACTATGAATTATCGTGCCTCTCACTGAATAACGTTCCCCCCGGTGCGGTGCGGGGGGACAACGCTCACGCACACGTGCGTATTCAAGTTACAACTGTGTCTGCTGCGGTGTGCTGTGGCCTGTGGCCTATGTCGTTCATACGTATACGTAGGTAGACTATACTTGCGCTCTAATTTATATTGACTCATTGGCTTGATTTTTGGATTTCAACATTATATTTTATATCTGTTTGACTTCGCACTGTAGTTTGGACTCCGTATTTGCGTTTGAAATTGTTATTGTTGCTTTGAGTGGACGCTGCATAAGTACGTGACATTGTTTTGAATCATTGAAAAAGTTTAAAAAACCACATATTATAAACAATGGGTAGAAAAGTCATAATTTGGCGTCGTGACCGGGTCTTCGACACCGCGTCGCTGCCCGCGCCCGCTGCAGTGTAAAATCATCGCGGCGGGATGCTATCGCGCAATGAATTTTCAACTCTCGATGTTGAAACCAATGATATTTAAATTATAAGTTGAAACGGTGTCTTTTTTTGACGCGTTGGGATTAACTCTGCTGAGTGCTGGGTTCTCAACGCTCGGCTGAACGGAATATTTTTACGTCCGTGCGTACGGTGGCTAAGCGTTCTTACAATCGAGCGACATGACGCCGCCGTGCCACCGCCGCCGCACGCGTCTACGACAGGGATAACTGCACGCGTCGTTGGTGGTCGTTGAAGCGCCCGTCGACAGCCAACGACAAAGGTTGCCGGCCGCCAGCGGCAACGTGTCGCTCGTTTAGTTGAGTACCTAGGTAGCAGGTAGCGAAATCCAAAGTTCAAGCCAGGGTCAATGTAATGTTTGTTACTGGGTTCATTCTATTTGCTTTCAAAATAGTTTCTTGCAATTGACAAACCTAATTTTGTGTTCGTAGGTACTTTTGCGGCGGACAAGACTTTTTTATGGATGGGAAACCAAATAACTGCTCCCGCTTTGGGCGAAGCAGAAGGGAGTGTCAGACTCTTCTTGACTAAAACCCATCCGTGTTCCTCCTAATGCCCTCTGCGTACCGTACTTACCAGGGCCGCGGTAACTCTTTCGAACAAATTCTGCAACATCATAGTTTACATAGCTCTCTGCCTAATAGGTACCTACTGTTATATTAACGTAGGTAGGTACTTACCTACAAGCAAAGATGCCATAAAACAAACCGTTGGCGTCGTAGACACTAAAATTTTAACGTTAGGTAGGTAGGTATGTAGGAGCTAAGTAAACAATCTTTATGTGTCACTTGTCAGTTTGTCACAATATACTGTGCACTTGTCTGATAATTTAAAGCAATCTAATAATGAATGCAAATCTAAACACGTCTGTGTCAACCAATAGGGGTAACTAAAAATAGAAAACCGGCCAAGTGCGAGTCGGACTCACGCACCGAGGGTTCCGTACAAATATTATAATATAAGCAAAAGTTGTGGATTACGATTTATGACGTACCTATTAAAAAAACTCCTTAGGTACTAGATCTCGTTCGAACCAATTTTCGCTGGTAGTTTACATGGTAATGTACATCATATATGTTTTAGTGTTATCATTCTCTTATTTTAGAAGTTACACGACACACACACATTTTACCACTCTGGAAGTGTCTCTCGCACAAACTATTCAGTTTAGAAAAAAATGATATTAGAAACCTCGATATCATTTTAGAACCCCTATCCATACTATACCGGCCTACAGGTTTAGGTAGGTAGTAAGTTCACAGAATACGTCTACTTACCAAGTTTAGATTTTTCGACAGCATAGTTCTTATAGTTTCGGAATAAAGTGGCTGTGACATACGGACGGACAGACAGACAGACAGACATGACGAATATATAAGGGTTCCGTTTTTTGCCATTTGGCTACGGAACCCTAAAAATTAAGAAGACAGGTAGGTAAGTAAGTAATTTTGATAACAATTTATAGGATGGTACTTAGGTAGAACTAATTTCATTATTAGGTTAGGTAGTAACTTGTATGAGGAGGCTTTATGTAAAGTTAGGGACCTAGAAGAGGAATTAATTCATGCAAATTTGTTAATTACCAAATTACAAAGAGAAAAAGAATGTACTCGGGTTCGGGAAACAGATCAGCTTTACAATGAATTGATGAAAACAAATTGTAACCCTAATTCCTTAGTAACAATAGACCTTACTGAAGACTCTTTATTAAAAATTAGTAATAATAGTTACCAAGTAAGTCAAAATAAAATTAAAAGATATGCAAAACTTAATAGAATAATTAATAAATGCAATAAATTCAAAAAACAACAGAAACACTATTCCAATAATATAAAACTAAGGAAAGAACGTGTTTATTTCATTAATAAATTAAACAACTACCAAATTAAATTAGAAGACAGTAGGAATATTTATGAGATTGACACACAGCGCCTACAGTCTGAAATTCAAGTACTAGAGGAGTCTCTACACTCTCTTTATACTAAGTATGTTATGTCTCAGAATCAAATAAAGGAGCATATTCTTGCTACAAATGAATTGGTGGAAATATGCAGCAAACACACGGATAGCCAAGACACAGACTCTAATGGTTCTTTGCCATGGGAATCCAATGTTGACACTCTCCAACTTCAGTCAACAGTGGACATGTCCCAGTCAGGAAGTGCTCGGCATTGTATCCCCAACCCAAATGGACCAGATATGGTACTAGGTTCATCACAAGTTGAACAGTTTGACAGTCAGTCTCTCCCTTGTAGTAGTGATTGCTCAATTATATTTTCAGATAGTTTAGGGAAAGGGTTAGGAAAATTAATTAGTAATAACCTGAGTCATTCTTCTTCTCAGAATCATTGTATGCCACATACTTCCTACAAACAGATTATGTCATCTATAACTAGGAATAAATATGATGAAGATGCCACTATCACTATTTTGGTAGGTAATAGTTCTAATGTTACAATAGATGACATCACTAATTATGTCGATAAATTATTGAAAATTAAGTGTAAGAAAATTATATTGTGTGCTTTTCCCTACTTTGAGCAGTTGTCAAATAGGAAGAATATGTATATACATAGGTTAAATAATCAAATGCATTTTTTAGCTAGTCATCATAGTGATAAATTTTTATTTTTTGACATCAACAATTTTGTTGATAAACTTAGGTCGACTAGGGATACAGTGTATTTGCCCATTAGTTTTAGACGTCAAATAGCGAGGCTATTAGTTTATTATATTAACTCAGACATAATTAGTATGTCGAAGTACCCTGTAATTAACACCAACATTAGTAATAATACTAATGTTATGGTTTCTGAATCCAATAATTTAAACTAGGGAATAAGACAACAGTTGGTACCATTAGCAACTTAGATAAACTCAACAACAATAAGGTATCTTCTAGCACTCAAAAAAAAGGGGCTAAGCAGAAATCCTTTAACTTATTTCTCCAAAATATTCAAGGCTTTGCTTCAAAACAGTTGGAAATAGAATTATTTTTAGAAAAAACAATGTTTGATATTATTTGCATAACTGAACATTGGTTAAAGGATACTGAAATGTTAATTAATTATGACAATTATAGTATAGGCAGTTGTTTTAATCGAAAATCAATGCTGCGTGGTGGTTCACTAATATTAATTAAAAACTGTATTAAATTTAAAACGCGTAAAGACATTGTTGAACTGTCAGTGGAACATAGCATTGAGCTGTCTTGTGTTGAGCTGGATAAGCATATCATAGTGTGCGTTTACAGACCCCCTAATTATCAAAACTACTCTATATTTGAGTCAGTAATGGAAGATGTGCTGGCAAAACTTGCAAGTAATAATAAACAAGTGATAGTCTGTGGCGATTTTAATATTAATATTTTAGAAAATAATTCAGAGAGTGGTCGGTTATTACATCTATTTAAATCATTCCATTTGTCAAATATGTTCAAAGAACCAACCCGTATAACTATTAATACTGCTACATGTATTGATAATGTTTTTTGTTGCTGTGACTTCTTAGACAAAGCTGTTGTTAATTATCTGCCTTCCGATCACAGTGGACTAACAGTATCTTTTGAGTCCAACATGACAATCCAAAAAGTGCAGATACAATCCAGGCCAATTACAACCGGCAAATTAAATAAATTTAATAGCACCTTAATCGGTAAGTTAAGTGACCAGGGCTTCACAATGAACAATGGTAATATTTTGTATAGAGAATTATTTTCACTAGTACAAACTGAGTTCAATGCCACTTTTAAGCAGCAGACTAGAAATATATGCCCTAAATTTGTATTTAGTGACTGGGCAACTAAAGGAGTCAGAAAAAGTAGAGAAAGACTTTATGAACTTTATGGCCTTAAGCCTTTTATCAACACGGAAACTTTTAATAAGTACGTAGCTAGTTACTCAAAAATTTTTAAGAATACTTGCAAGGCAGCAAAGGCCCTATACATAAGCAACAAGGTTAAATCAGCAGAGAATAAAATTAAAACAGTTTGGAAAATTATCAATAATGAAACGAACAGGAACAAAAAACATAATAATGATTATACATTGCGAACTTCACGTGGACTCATAAGCGAAAGCAAAGAAGTCGCGGAAGAATTTGTAAATTTCTTTACCAGTATTCCAATTAAAACTACTGAAACCTTAAACTCGTCGCCCTCACTTTCTGTTGAATTATTGAAGGCGAATGTTTCAGCCTGCCCAATTGAGTTTAACTTTAAGCATATAACCCCAACTGTATTAATAAAAGCTTTTAAGCAAGTCAAGGTCAAATTGACAGAAGATCTATGGGGTATGTCTGTAAAAGTTTGTGCCTCCATTATTGACACTATAGCACCGTATTTAGCTTTTGTATTCAATCTGTGTGTAGATCAAGGGGTTTTCCCGGACCTTATGAAATACAGTAAAGTTATTCCTTTATTCAAATCCGGGGACAGTAAAGATACCAATAACTATAGACCCGTCTCTGTGTTGCCGGTTTTCAGCAAGGTGTTTGAAAAGGTTATGCTAAATCAAATGCTCAGTCACTTTAATGAGAATAATATTTTACATGACAAACAGTACGGTTTCACCAAGGGGCGCTGTACAACTGACGCTGGTGTAACTTTATTAAAACATATCTTCAATGCGTGGGAAGAGGCGCAAGATGCCATAGGTATCTTCTGCGACCTATCGAAAGCGTTTGATTGTGTGAGTCATGAGACATTACTCCTGAAACTAGAGCATTACGGACTAAGTAAAACAGCCTTGAACTTAGTAAAATCGTTTTTAAATGAAAGACAGCAGCTAGTTCATATAAACGGCAAAAATTCAACAGGATTAATCGTGAAAATGGGGGTACCACAAGGCTCAATTTTGGGTCCTTTCTTATTTCTAGTTTATATAAATGATTTGCCCTATATTTTAGAAAATAAACTCAATATGGTGTTGTTTGCTGACGATACATCTTTGATTTTTAAAGTAAATAGACATGCAAACAATCTTGACAATGTAAATAACGCTCTAATGAAGGTACATGATTGGTTCACTGCTAATAATCTAGTGTTAAACGAGAAAAAAACGAAGTGCATTCGATTCACTTTACCAAATGTCAAAAGTAATAATTGTGACATAATATTGAACAAGGAGAAACTAGAATTAGTCGAAGAAGCAGTTTTCCTGGGGATTAGGCTAGACTCAAGGTTACAATGGGGTCCTCATTTAACATCTCTTGCAGGAAGGCTAAGTTCAGCAGCATATGCTGTTAGAAAAATTCGCCAGTTTACAGATGTTGAAACCGCTAGACTAGTCTATTTTAGTTATTTTCACAGTATAATGTCTTACGGTATTTTACTTTGGGGACGGGCTGCTGACATCGAGTCTATTTTCATTTTGCAGAAAAGAGCCATCAGAGCCATTTACCATTTGCGCCGGAGAGATTCTCTAAGAGAACTGTTTAAAGAAATTAACATCATGACGGTCCCTTGTCAATATATTTATGAAAATATTATGTACGTTAGAAAGAATCTACATCTTTTCAGTAAACGAGGCGACAGACATAACTATGTCACTAGAAATAGGAATCAGTTAGTTCAACCAGGTTTCAGACTTGCTAAAGTAGCAACATCTTTCATGGGATACTGTTTAAAGTTTTATAACAAAATACCGCCACATGTACTAGAACTAAATGAGACGAAATTTAAAAACTGTGTAAAACGCACACTATGCAAACAAGCATATTATAAATTAGGGGAGTACATTGACGACAAAAATGCTTGGCTCAATGCTGGTCCGCTCCACAACGACTAAAATGCCCGAACTTTGATGAAGATGTGAAAACATTGTTGGACCTGCTGAAGATTGTAAGATTATCTTTGCATTGTATAGACTCATTAAATAATCTAACCATGATTTTGTAAAAAGGCAGTGTTTAAAAGAGTGTCCATGGAGTTTCTTGCACGTTCTTCTCCATAGGATCTACTCTTTGGAACGTGCAACTGCCGCGCTGGAGATAGGGTCGGTGAGTTTGTTTTGTTGCAGAATAACTTGCTACTCTTGTCGCTAGCGCGGCAGAATTAGCTTCATCTATTTGACTGACATACCTTGACTATTCAAAAGTGCCTGTAAACTGGTCTATTTGAAATAAAGGATTTTGTATTTGTATTTGTATTTGAGGTACTAGCGACCCGCCCCGGCTTCGCACGGGTGCAATGCTGATACTAAATACACTACAGAAAAACCGTGAGAAAAACTGTTACCTACCTACCTCACGTCTGAGCCGCGCGGGTACCTTACATAGATCTAAACTCCCCTCCCGCACGCGCACCCCCGCCTTGGTGACGTTCACTTCGCAACGGGCCGTGCAGCAGAAATCGTAATATTTTAATTTCGCCATAACTTCAAAACCAAACGTCCCATTTTAATCATTCAAAGACCAAATATGATCTACATAAACTGTACTTAGTGATGAACTTTATTTTGATAAGGATTAATAGCATGAGTAAAATAAACGTGTTTAAATGTAGTCCAAAAAAATATCTAGATTTTTAAATAAAAAAAATGGTTGTTGTGCCTCACTCGACATAGAAAGGTATAGTGTGTCGCGGACTTTTTTGTAGATATTTATAAGATCTACAATTAATTAGAACAATTTATGGTTGTATATTTTATAGTTTAGGCAGCGTACGCAAAATAAGTTACTTTTCTGGTTGATTTTTACACCTTGTGTCCGAAAAACCCAAATATCTTACGGAACCCTATTTTTTTGCAAAATAAAATATAGCCTATGTTACTCGTGGATAATGTAACTTTCGAATGGTGAAAGAATTTTTAAAATCGGTCAAGTAGTTTTTGAGCCTATTCGTTATAATCAAACAAACAAACAAAGTTTTCCGCTTTATAATAATAGTGTAGATGTAGATGTATCTAGTACCTACGGACATAAACTGCGATGACTATTCAAGTAAGCATCAGATCTGTCGGTGGCGGCGTGGCGGCTGCATTACCACCAAGGAAAAACTAAACATAATAACAATAGAATAAGCAATCCATATTAGGTACCTATAGGGCCGTAGAGGTATAAAACGATAACACAGTGCCTACTATTTTTAGTAAGAGTTTTTAGGTAGGTAGTAGCTGATTTCTCGGCGAGCGTCGAACGACTACGCGCAGCGGCGCGCGGTGGCGGTATGTGTGCATCGTGTAACTTCGATTTAGTTCGGAACGGTTCGGAACGATGTTTGTGTGCGTGCGAACTAGACGTGCATGAAGGCTAGCGTCTAACTGCTCATCACTGGTACTATCTCTGTCGGGCATGATGCGAGGTGAGACAGCGTGCTTTTTGGCCATGCCTACCACTGAGTTCGAGCCCGCGACTAGTTGGCCCTTAAGTCAGATGTGTTGCTAGGATTTTGTTGCGCCACTTCTTCTTCCCAGCTAAAACACTAGGAAGTGGTGACGGGCGTGCGTTTTTGTAGGACTGTTTCTGTGTAGAACTATGACGTCCAAAAAGTGCTGGCAATCAGCCTTATTTGAATAAACGATTTCAAACTTTGTGTTTTTTTGGACTATGCAATATCAATACAAAAACAAACATTTCTAAAAATGCAATTTAAAATCTTTTCAGGAGGAACAATTTCTATGACCCAGGATGAATTTTGTGTATTGGATGATCCTGTGCCTACAACTAGGGCTTCCAATCTCGGTATACCGAGATCCATACCGAGATCCTGCATGATTTCGTCAATCCCGCTCACTGCGGGAGTAGGTTGCGGGATCCCGCGGGATTTGCGGGATTGAAAATTATTACGGGTACACCCTTTCGCGAGCGCTGGCGCTCGGACACTGAGGCTGCGGGCGCGCGGCACGCCGCGGCAACGCGTACGGACTGCGCAGGCGCGAAAATTGTCGTCTCGCTCGGCTGCGTTGCGCGTGGACGGCGTTGTCGCCATATTGTTTACTTTGCTTGTTGTGATCGTTTGTTTGCAAAGTTATTGGTTATTACTTAAGTTAAATTGTGGTGAAAAAACTTTAATACAAAATTAAAACAATTTCATATCGATTTCTTTGAACATGTCTAATTCAAATATAGTACGGTACAAAACATTTTCTTCTACCAATAAAATCTGGAAGTATTTTCACAAATCTGAAGACAATCTAACTGCAAAGTGTTTGTTGTGCAAGGCAATTTTGAAGACTACAGCAAGATCTACGAAGGGACTACATGTTCATTTAAAATCAAAACATGGAATGGAAGATTTGTCTGTGAGTGAAGAAAGTGTCACTATTACCGGTGCTGCCACAAGTTCCACAACGGGATCCGTATCCACTGAGAAGACTGCAGATATAACTTCAGGTTCGTTGCCAAAAAAAAATAAGATCACAGATCACTATTCAATAAAAGATAATAAAGGCTGTTCGATGGAGGAAAGAGTAGCCCGTATGGCGGCAAAAGATGGGCTTCCTTTAAGCGTTTTCGTGACATCAGCGGATTTACGAGAACTTTTTAAGAGTAAAGGACATGTACTCCCTACTTCTTCAACCACTATTCGAATGATGATCATGAATTACGGTATGAAGATTAAAATGAAAATTATACGTGATTTAACTGAATTAAGAGGGAAAGACTGCCGTTTTTGTCTAACGTTCGATGAATGGACGTCTACTGGCAACCGGAGGTACATGAACATAAATATTCACAGTTTTGCCAATGACCGTAATATGTTCTGGAATCTGGGACTTGTTAGAGTTAATGGGAGTATGCCAGCTTTATTATGTATTGAGATATTAAAGAAGAAGCTAAATGAATACGATCTCGATTTAGATAAAGATATCGTTGCTATAACAACGGACGGTGCGGCCGTAATGGTGAAGGTTGGTAAACTAATTATGCCTTTTCATCAACTCTGTTATGCCCATTGCTTGCAGTTGGGTATATTAGATGTTATATACAATAATAAAAAATCCGAGTCCGTCAATTCTGACGAAATTTGTGATTCTGATGATAAGGATAACGAGCAGCAGGAAATGGAAGAGGAGATGATTTTGGAGAACGAACAACACGAAGGTTTTAATGTCTCACTATCCTCTACTAACGGTGAAGACGGTGAAGTTGAATTATCTCCAAATTTTAGAGAACTTATCAAAAAGGTACGGAAAGTCGTAATTTTGTTTAAAGGCTCACCTACCAAAAATGACAAACTGCAGGATTACGTACGGAAAGAATTCGGAAGAAAAGTTGAGTTGATAAGAGATTGTAAGACTAGATGGAGCAGTTTATGTAATATGATTGAATCTTTTAACAGATTGAAATTATGTGTTGCTAAAACTCTTATTGATATTGGCCTCGGAACAAATAATGACTACTGCTTTTCAGAACATGAACTAGAATCACTTTCTGACTTGGAACGCACGCTTAAACCAGTAAAGTTGTCTGTAGAGGTTCTTTGCCGTCAAGATGCTAACCTTCTAACGGCGGAAACTACTTTGAAGTTTATGATTACCAAATTAGAAGAAAATCGTAACTCTGCGCTGGCCAAAGAGTTAGCTGATTCTTTGCGAAGACGTATAACAGAAAGACGAACAAATATGACTGCAGTTCTAATTTACTTACATAATCCAGTTGCCTACCATGCTTCCGAAGGCGATGTAACTTTTAGCTTGCCACCAAAAACTGTAATTCGGAAGGAAATTAAAGATATAATACAGAAAATGAAGTTTAGTTCGTCATCCTCCGTCGAAGCACTCGAAGCTGATGATGATGAAGTTCCTCTTTCTGTTGTTATGGCTGAAAATAATGTTCAGCTTCAGAGTCAAGCTGTTGATGCTGCCCACATGCAAGAGAGCTCGGTTACTCGAGCTCTGACATTGCAAGAGGAGCTAGAGCAAACTTTAAACTCCGCCATGACAAGGATTTGTGCAGCGCCCGCTCGAATTCCTCTTATCGAAAAAATCATAAAGAAAGAGATGACTCTATATGAAACAGGAGGGTCGATGGGTAGGTACTTAACATTAACACACAATGTCCTACAGTCTGTAGTGCCTACAAGCGTAGAAGCTGAGCGGGCGTTCTCTGCTGCTGGTTATCTCGCCAACAAGATACGAAGTAGTTTGGCTGACGACACTTTAGGAATGTTATGTTTCCTGCGAAAACACTTCCAAAATGTGAAGTAAATTTATTTTTGTATTTGTTTTGTTCTTGTCTAATAAATATTTCAAACTTTAAGTATGCTAGGCTGTGTTTTACTCCGCACTTTTAATAACTTATCGAAAATTGCGGGATCCCGTTATACCGGGATCCCGCGTCATTGAATTTTTTTGATCTCGCTAATACCGAGATCCCGCAAGGGTGTGCGGGATTGGAAGCCCTACCTACAACCACTACTAAAGTATCACTTGCCTCATGTAAGTAGCTTTTAGTATTAGAAGAAAAAAATGAGCAGTTGCGGTATGCACAGCAGATGTTCAACATGAATGTTCCTCAGTTTGCCTTTTTGATATTATCCGTATAAACAGTAGAACCCCAAAAAAGGATTGTCTATATACAAAGTGGTTATGATAATACGACAATAAATTAAACTTCGCATACTTCAAGACATTCTCAGACTACATATAAAAAAAAATCATTTGAATATATCCAGTAGTTTAGTCACAGGAAATTATTTTTCATTTTTAACATTTGCTACACGATGTATGTATTAATAGGGAAGTACTGACAGGTTAACGACCCCCGCATCGGTATGCACATCAAAAGATTAAAGACACATTTCCAACCAGCACCATAATAGTTTTTACATTTGATTCAGTGCAAATTATACCTTACGCCTAAATTGTAAGAATCATAAAGCTTGCCATTAGAGTCCTAACTCTAACAAAATAATACATGCGGAAATAGCTAAGCACTCATGAAATAGAAAAATTGGTTTGTGCGAAAGAGATAAATCTAGTTTCGTTTGTTACTTAGCTTTCTTGTAACATTGCAACAACAGGTCACGGTCAGTGTGTCGCTACAATCCTGTGACGATTCACGCGTCATCGCTTTCTAAGCGCACGAGTGCCGCAGGACATACTTTGTGTGATTCGCCGCCGAGTACCTACCACCTTTGTGTACCGCCGCCCGCCGCTCGTGTGTTTGTTTTGTAATCCTTATCTACGACGAATTAGTGCGATATTGGACGCTTATTTTAGTGACAAGACACGTAACGTTTTAATAGGTATCTAGTTTAATAGTTACTCGTAAGTTAATTGTGCGAAGTTAGACGTTTAGTTTTTATTGTTTTAGTGTTTTCTTTTGGTTTAATTATGCCTCGTTACAATTACACAGCTTCGGAGTACACGGACATGGTGTTAATTTATGGAGAGTGTTTAGGAAACGCCGCTATGGCTATACGGACATACCGACAGAGGTTTGGGGACACTCGAGTTTGTCCAACCAACGGGCGCACTATTGTCCAAGCTGTCCAGGGGATACGAGAAAATAGATCCTTAATCCCGCATATTGATAGTGCTCCTCCACGTGCGAGAGGCTCTTGAGGAACGAATTTTAAATTATTTCGAACGCAATCCGACGTGTAGTTTGCGTAGGGCAGGTCGATATTTTCGTGTTAACCATGCAACTATACTAAAAATTTTAAAACGCGACAAACGGAAGCCGTAT
This sequence comes from Ceramica pisi, assembly GCA_963859965.1. Taxonomy (NCBI): domain Eukaryota; kingdom Metazoa; phylum Arthropoda; class Insecta; order Lepidoptera; family Noctuidae; genus Ceramica; species Ceramica pisi. The sequence continues at coordinate 8,319,100 of OY982528.1, read as the reverse complement.
AAGTATAAGAAATTGCATGCGTTGTTGCCTCGAGACAAACCAGTCAGGGAAAACTTCTGTCGCTGGATAGAAACAAAACATTTAGAGGATCCGGATTTCCTGTTAGGCTTGTGTAGTACATGTACTATGTACTACTAAGACGCAATTCCTTTAGGTGACCGAGAACGAACTATTCTGTTTCAGTCGTTTAAATAGTTCATTTAGTACAGTGACCGTCTGGCTCGCGAGTGCCGAATCAGAACGAATATGTACGAGAGTCTGAGCGAGGAGCGAGTGAAATATGCATCAGAACGAATAAGTACGAGTGTCTGAGCAAGTTGAAAGATTAGAGAAGCATGCGTGCGAGCGTGATGGACGATGTACGATGACCGACTCGCGAATATTCCGCGAAGTTTTATGTTATACCAATCACAATAAGGTCTATTATCACTTTCAATGCATGGAAAAATTAATATTGCCCGTTCTTCTTGGCTCTTTGATTGACAATTTATTATTCTTTATGTTCTAATGGTCAGTGAACTATAATGAACTAATAGTACTAGAAGACCGAACTAGTTCATTTCAACGATTGTACTACTTCGGAGCGTTCCATTCAGTGTCCGAGTAAGAACAAGCCTATTTCCTGTACAATGTGATGTGGGCTGATGAAAGTACATTTACAAGAAACGGGTTATGGAACAGACAGAATTTACGTTACTGGAGCCGCGTGAATCCGCGTCTAGGACGAGAGACTTCGCACCAGTACAGATTTGCTGTCAATGTTTGGGCTGGCATTCATAGAAATACCATAATAGGTCCGGTTTTTATTGATGGAAATTTAAATGGTGAAAAGTTTTTAGAACTCCTCAACGGACCCGTTTCCGAGTACGTGGATGAGCTTCCGCTTGATGTGTACAGGCAGATGTGGTACCAGCTAGACGGAGCACCAGCTCATTCAGTGGTGTCAGCAAGAGAGCGTTTGTCTCAAGTGTTCGGTCAGCAGTGGATTGGCCGTTATGGACCAACGCGGTGGCCAGCGAGGTCACCCGACCTCACACCATTAATTTTTTCTTGTGGGGTCACATCAAAAATGAGGTGTACTCAACAGCTGTCCATACGGTTGATGATTTAAAAGATAGAATTATCTTATCTTTTAATAAATTAAAACATATGGCTGCACTGCAAACGGGGACCTCTTATCAAACGTTAGGAATAATCTCCTACGGCGGTGCAGTTTGTGTATTCGAGTTAATGGTGGCCATATTGAAACACGAAAAATTTAGTACTTAACTTTAATAGGTACTTACCTAGCTACGTGACTGAACAGTGATCCTGATAGTGATTAATAATTTGGTTAATAAATAACATGCGGGTGAAAGGTGCCTAATTATTTCGTTAATACATTTGTGATTCAGTGTTATTATTTTTACTGAGCATTAATAATAGTGGCGCCAAAAGATCAAGTCGCTACAGGACCGCGCTATTGCTATTCTATCACAGGTTAGTGAACCATTTATAAATGGTGTTCTATTTTCTTTCCACTTTTATGTCATTTAGTTTGTTTGATTTTTTTTTTTTTAATTTTGATGTTAGGGTTTTTTTGATAGCTTACAATTGTTCATATGAACTAGTATTGTCAATGTTTTCATTTATTGTCGTATTATCATAACCACTTTGTATACCGCTGTCAAAAGGGTCCTGGTGTTCAAGTTTTACAACTGAAAAATATTGGATTACAGTGTACAGGGCGTCCCAGTGCGTCTTTGCCACATGGTAGGAAACATAGAGTATATAACCACTAGAGAGCGTACAGGCCGATCAGCGGGCCGGGGGACGAGGAACAACGCGCGGCTGCAATTGGTCCGTTCAAGGTCAAGTTGCATAGGTAGCCTATGGTTAGTGGTGGCTCTACTTGATTAAAGGAAAATTGTCGATATCGATAAAATGGATTTTAACATTATAAAAATACTCAAACCAAACAAATAGCGATATATTTTGTTTAAACAAATTTTCCCTTTTAACCTTATCTTTCCACTTATTATTTTAATTATGAAATCTTCGAAAATCGAATTAAGATTACAGTTTTATTTTAAAAACAATACAAACTGCACTCAAAAATTATAGTATATTTTTCTGTCACTAAATGAATTTAAAAAGTAGTTGTAGTAGCTCCAGAGGCAACCCTCTAAACCGATTACGAACTACTCTTTAGCTCAATGACGCATTATATTAGTGTTTATTTTATTCTAGCCGACCCGTGCAACGTCGTCTGCATAACATTTTTCATTACTGCTCCGCTCCTATTAGTCTTAGCGTGATGATATATTCCTCAATAAATGGGCTATCTGAAAGAATTTTTCAAATCGGACCAGTAGTTCCTGAGATTAGCGCGTTCAACCAAACAAACAAACAAACTCTTCTGCTTTATAATATTACTATTGATAGTGTATTTTTGAATTTTCCAGGTTCAAGAATCGCAGTGTCTTCAGTGAGAGTGGAGTTACATCCGAAAACCAGAAAAAAATTACGAAATCTCAGAAGCCAAATATGTCGGCTACGGAAAGAGAAAAAAATTTAAGGAGAGACTGCAAATAGCTGAAAAATTGTCCAGTAAAGTTATACTGCAAAGGTTGACAAAAAAAATGTCTTTACCACCTAAAATTTTCACCTTATTGCAATTTAGGGAATGCGGTAAAAAACCGAAAGGACGTCGATTCCTCAAGGAAGAAAAAGTACTGGCACTTTCTTTCTATAAAAGAAGTCCAAAATGTTATGCTTTGCTGTCTAAGTGTTTTACATTGCCATCAGCAAAATCTTTAAAGAATCTTCTTGCTATAAAATAAAGATTAAAGAAGGGGTTAATTCTATCATATTTAATAACTTAGCGTCAAATGTTAAAGATCTTCCAAATAACGACAGACTGGGCATTATAATGTTTGACAAAATGTATATTAATCCACAAATACATAATAATGAAAGGGAGGATAAAATAAAAGGTGTTGATTATTTCACTAATAGAAAAATTGCTGATCATGCACTTTATGGTGAAAAGTATAAAAAATAATAAAAAGCAACCTGTAGCCTATTACTTAACAAATTGCCTAAATGCAATACATTTAAAATCGGCTATAAGAGACGTAGTCCGTGAAGTTAATTCTGCAGGTCTAAAAATTGTAGCCACGGTTTGTGACCAAAGCCGGGTCAATGTATCTGCAATTAACAGTTTAGTGGGAGATGCCAAAAGATTATATTTACGAAATGGTAAGGAATGGCGACATGGCATTTTCATAGTAGATAATGTATCTATTATTCCAATTTATAATAAAAGGAATAAGAAATAATTTAATTAATAAAGATGTCACCTATGGTAGATTTTAATGACAATGAGCAAGAAAAAAATGTAAAATGGGAATATTTCCAAAAAATTTACGAAGCTGACAAAATAGATGGAGAATTAAGAATTTTACACAAATTCACCGAGGAACATGTGTACGTAGAAAAAATGAACAAAATGAAGGTAAAAATAGCTACGCAGTTATTAAGCCACAGTGTTGCCGTCGCAGCAAATTATTTAACTACACTCGGGAGCAAAAGTATGGAATCACTTACTTGGACTTGATTCCGCTCGATCTTGAGTACTTAATAACTAGTTAAGAATAATAAAAATTATACCATTTTAAAGGTTTAACTGTTAACTTTAAATTAATACCAAATTCATCCACATCACGCCCTTATTTAAGAAGCTATCCCGGAATACGTGAAGAAGTAAGGAAAAAGATATGTTTCAATTGTTTGATACGCCGCGAGTTGCACCCTATTGACCCCCCATAAAAGCACGTCTTATCGGATTTTTTTTATCAGTCGGCTTTCACACGTTGACTGGTACACATCTCCGCGACTTCTGACCCTTGGACGTGGAAGACAATGGATACTACACCTACAGAAGCAGCACAAATCGTCACCCTATTGCAAGAAGGGCTCATCCAGCGGGCTGTCGCACGTCAGCTCCACATAAGCCAGTCCTGTGTTTCGAAAGTTTATAAACGCTTTCGGGAGACTGGTGGCTTTATCCCGAGACCAAGATCTGGACGGCGCCGGTGCACATCGGAGAGGGATGACCGTTTTTTCGTGTCAACCTCTCTCCGAAATCGACATATGACTGGTGTCGACGTCCAACAGGAGCTCCGAAATGTTCGTGGGGTAGCTGCCAGCGAGTGGACAGTTCGTCGAAGACTTAAGCAAGCTAATTTGACTCCAAAAAGGCCTGCCACACTGCCCGAAACTGACGGCAGGTCACCGACAAGCACGCCTTCAATTTGCTCGCTTCCATCTTGATTGGGAGGTTGAGCAATGGAGGCGAGTTCTGTTCTCCGACGAGTGCACAATGTGTTTGCACGGCAGCGATCGAAGGGGTCGGGTCTACAGGCGGCCTGGGGAGCGATTTGGGCAGTGCTGTTTCGCTGAGACAGTGGCTTATGGGGGCGGTTCTTGTATGATGTGGGCCGGCATTTCCTTCGACGGTAAAACGGAGCTTGTTTTCGTGCCTGGCGGGGGACGAGGAGGCGGTCTAACTTCAGACCGCTACATTTCCGATATTCTGCTGGAACATGTCGTTCCTTATGCGGGATATATCGGTAATGACTTCCTCCTTATGCACGATAACGCTCGTTGTCACACTTCCCGTGCCGCAACTGAATACCTCGGAGAAGTCGGTATCGCCACATTGGACTGGCCAGCGCTCAGCCCGGACTTGAATCCCATTGAGCACGTGTGGGATGAACTGAAGAGGAGGGTTCGTTCCAGAAATCCTGCTCCTTCAAGTGTAAATGAGCTGAAATTGGCTTTGATAGAAGAGTGGGAAGGTATCCCGCAAGAATCGGTTCAGAAGCTGATTAGGTCAATGAAGAACCGTCTTCAAGCAGTAATTAGGGCGAGGGGAGGGAACACAAAATATTGACAATAAAATTTTTTATCACTTAATTTTTGTTGTTTTCTTCATTTATTATTTTTCCATTATCCTTATGTTTTCCTAACTTCTTCGCTCTAACCGGGATAGCTCTTTAAATCCTGGCGTGCTTTAAATGAATTTGGTATCAATTTAAAGTTAACAATTTAACCTTTAAAATAGTATAATTTTTGTTATTCTTAACTAGTTATTAAGATCGCGCGGAATCAATTCCAAATAAGTGATTCCATACTTTTGCTCGCGAGTGTAGAACTGGGCAACTGGACCCAGCGTGTCGCCAAGTCATACCATTCGTAAAAAATATGATTTCCATATCATGTTCTCTAGGAACTTCAATCAAGATCCCATTGAAAACTTTTTTGGCAGAATAAGAGGAGTAGGCGCTCGAAATGTGTCCCCTAACAGCATTTGCTTTGAAGGTGCATATAAAGTAGGGGAGGTGCGTATTTACGCAACCAGGTTTTTACACCAGGTATTTGCTTCCAAGTACGTACACCAGGTACGGCAGGTACTGACCCGAAATACTTGCAAGACTTTAAAGTATTTTATACGGCTATTCGGACTCGCTCACAGACTCGCTCCTTCGGGGGCATTCGGGGCTCGACGCTCACCCGAGTCTCGTCGATTCGTGAATCGTGACGTCGCTTCGGTCGTTCGCGCGTCTACTCTCTTCGGCCGCGTTCGGGTCTCGAGCGGCGCGCGCTCTTTGCAATAAGACATGATACCTACATCGTTCTCGCTCGTACTTTCCACTGTACCACCCAAATGCGATCATACTCCTTATTTGTAACAACCTACGGAACAATTTCGTGTGCAAGTATTTTTACTTTAATGGTGTCTTTGCAAGTATTTATTTGTAAACGCGATTGTGCTCCTTATTGTTAAGAAGTCAGGGTTCAATTTCCCATGCAAGTATTTTTTCTTCCAACAGGGCTTTTGGATGGAATAGAAGTAGAAACTTTAATCGTCTGTAAATAGGTATTTATTTGAAAACGCGATTGTGCTCCTTATTCCTAGAACGTTACGGGTCAATTTCCAATCCATTTAGAAAATACTTGAAAGTATCCCGAGCCCTGGTTTTAGGACCTGGTTTCCTAAAGGAGACGTACTTGGAAGCCCTGGTACTCAATTTATCAAGTACGACCCATGTCTAATATAAAGCACTGTTGCTAAGTAATTTTTCGTCTTCACATTCCATAAAATCTAATTGTGAGGATGACATGGGAGCTTATTTCCAGTCCCTAGATTTTATGCTCGATGAAAAAAATTACGAAGAGTAGGAAAAAAATTTTCTAAATCAAGATATAGTGTTGAATGAAGATTTGTTATTGGATACTCCAAATATTCAACAGGGAGGTGCAGGCCAAAGAGGTTATGTTTGCGGATGGGTCATCACAAAATGCTTAAAATATGTTTGTAAATCATGCAAAACTTGTAAAAAAGATTTTCTCGATACTCAAAATATTCAAAGCAACTCTTTAATAAGAGCAAAAGAATATAATTTTAATAAAAAGAGTCTTCTATATCCCTCAATAGAAGTGACAAATTTATTTGAAGAAATTCAAAAAATAACTGAAAATGTTTTAAAAAATAATGTTTCTTTGAAAATTTAAAAAATAATATAGTTATGTTTGTTGACATGTTTGTCAGCGGTAAAAAAAATTCTGTTTCTAAAACGATTACTGTTTTAATTTATAGTTGGTGCCGAATAATAAATTGAAAAATAACAAATCAGAGGTTGGCTACACCTCGGATTTGTTATTTTTCAATTCCATATTTTTTTCTTTTACAATAGTATTCGTAAACATATAAGTTATTAACCGACTTTCCAAAAAGGAGGAGGTTCTCAATTCGGATGTTTGTATTTTTTTTCTTTTTTTTATATTTGTTCGGGCATAACTCCGTCACTTGCCAACCGATTTTAAAAATGATTTTTTTGTTGGAAAGGGTATACTTCCCAAATGGTCCCATGATAAGGAAACCAGGATCTGATGATGGCAACCCAGAGAAGTCGAGGGGAACTTTCGAAAATCGTATGGTATCGATTTTGCAGTGGTTTTGTTAGGTGTGGGGTACCACTAAAAAGTCAAAAATAAAAAACTTTTTACAAAAAAATACAACCGACTTCCAAAAAAAAAAACACTACAAAGTAAAAAATAACTAACTTCGGAAGTCGGTGTCAAAATACGAACTAACTAACAAAAACACCGAGTTCCGAAGTTAAAGTTATTTTTTACTTTGTAGTGTTTTTTTTTTTGGAAGTCGGTTGTATTTTTTTGTAAAAAGTTTTTTATACTGCAAAGGTTGACAAGAAAAATGTCTTTACCACCTAAAATTTTCACCTTACTGCAATTTAGGGAATGCGGTAAAAATTTATTTTAAAAATATGGAATTGCAAAATAACAAATCAGAGGTTTACGATAGTAAACGTAAGCATATTTTTTCATTTCATCATCACAATCATATTATTATTTTATTTTGCTTTTTAATATTTTATTCATTATTCGGCACCAACTATAAATTAAAACAGTAATTGTTTTTACAAACAAAGAATGTTTTATTTAAAAGGAAAACTGACAAACACGTCAACAAACATAACTATATTATTTTAAAAAAATTTAAAAGGAACATTATTTTTTAAAACATTTTCAGTTATTTTTTGAATTTCTTCAAATAAATTTGTCACTTCTATTGAGGGATATATAAGACTCTTTCTATTAAAATTATATTCTTTTGCTGTTATTAAAAAGTTGCTTTGAATATTTTGAGTATCGAGAAAATCTTTTTTACAAGTTTTGCTTTCTTTTTTTTTTTTTTTTTTTTTCCTTTTCCTAGGTTTCATCAATACGATGGACCCTAATATTATTACAATCTAGCCCTATAAATAGACTAATAAGTAATTTAATTATAACCTAAACTATTAAATTGTCTATACTAAGAATGTGTCCAATAGCACTTTTCTTATTGTCTCTATTAAGGCGAATACACTTCGATCTTGTGTTCGTTTGGCACTTTTGTACTTTGCACTATTTACTAACACTAAACACTAACTCGAACGGTTTTGTTCTTTTTAGTCTTCTCACTATGTTTGTGTGGTCAAGAAGCTGGATTGCCTCGACGTTCACATGCTGATGAAGTCTCTTTTCGTGAGCTTCTGCAAATTTCTGGATAACTGTTTCGATGAACTCAACTTTTAGGTCCCGATGGAGGTCATCATTTCGTATGTACCAAGGAGCATTTACAATTTCCCTTAGCACTTTGTTTTGGAATCGTTGTATTATTAATATATTGGTCTGTTTGGTGCAGCCCCACAGCTGAATACCATAAGTCCAAACTGGCATCAGGACTTGTCTATATAGCAATAATTTGTTTGGCACGGATAGCATGGAGTTTCTTCCAAGCAGCCAATACATGCTTTTGAACCGAAGTTCGAGTTCATCTTTTTTCTTCTTGACGTGAGCTTTCCAGCGTAGCTTTGCGTCAAGAGTCATACCGAGATACTTGGCTGTATTTTCGTATGGTACTAGTTTACTATTAATGTAAACTGGAAAATACTGATGTTTTTTGTTGGTAAAGTTAATATGAACAGATTTTGACTCATTTAGTTTAATCCTCCATTTTTTGGTCCAGTCATAAACTTGATTCACAGCCATTTGGACCTTTTCTGCTGCTTCTTCGTGGCTGTCTCCTACAGCCATTATAGCTGTATCATCAGCAAAAGTCCCAATCGTGTTTTGCTCTAATTCAGGAATATCGCAAGTGTATAGTAGGTACAGGACCGGACCTAACACGCTTCCTTGCGGTACGCCAGCGTTAATTTGTTTTAGTTCCGAGTAGGCATCTCCTTGCCTTATTCTAAAGACTCTGTTCAGAATGTAAGATTCTAGTATATCTGCAAACTGTTTCGGTAGCAAGCTCTTTAATTTGTGTATGAGGCCTTCATGCCATACTTTATCAAATGCTTGCGCCACGTCTAGGAATACAGTAGAACATACTTTCTTGTCTTCAAGGGCGTTTTCTATCACTGTTGTGATCCTATGCACTTGATCGATGGTAGAGTGATTTTCTCGAAAACCAAATTGGTGCTCTGGTATTATGTTTTTACTATCTATAATTGGTTTAAGCCGTTTGAGTAATAGCTTTTCAAATAACTTAGACATGATTGGTAGCAGGGAAATAGGCCTATATGATGAAGTTTCGTGGGCAGGTTTCCCTGGTTTAGCTATCATTATTACTTCAGCCACCTTCCATAGGTCTGGTACATATTTAAGCCTCAGTGCTGCATTGATAAGGGTTGTTAACTTAACCAGGCCCTTTATTGGGAGGTTATGAAGAACTTCTCCAGTTATTAAATCGTAACCTGGTGATTTTCTCGTACTTATATTACGTTTAATTTCTCTTACGACTTCTCTGGGTGTTACTAGTTTTATGTTAGCTTCATTTTCTGATGCCTCTATATGAGCCAATGTGTGATCTTCAATCACTTTATCGACATTTGGTTGAAATATATTTTCAAGATGCTCTGCAAACCTCTTAGCTTTCTGCTCGTTACTAATTGCCCATTGCCCGTTTTCACACTTGATGGGTGGGATTTGGGTAACCGGTCTTTTTAGGTGCTTAGTAGCCTTCCAGAGGGAATAGTCTGTCTTTTGGTCGTTACTTAGGTTCTGGAGATAGGTGTTGGTTGAGTTGTCTTTAAAGTTTTGGATTACTCTTCTTAGTTTTTTTGTTAGGTTATTCAGTTTTCGTTTGTCATCAGGGCACCTAGATTGATGCCACTTTTGTCTCTGACTTCTTTTTTCTATGATGAGCTGAGTGATTCGGAACGGGTATGTATTTCCCTTCGTTCTCTTGTTGAAGTCAGGTGTATTTTCCCACGCTGCTTGCTGGATATGCATTATGAAGTTCTCCACTTCAGTGTTTAGTTGTTCGGGTGTTTTTAATGGGACTTTAAGGTCTATTTCATCATTCAATTTGGTCTTGAAGCCCACCCAGTCTGTACACTTATTGACAAGAGTGGGACTATTTTCTTGAAACAAGATTGTCTCGCTTATTTCTAAATAGATTGCCGAGTGATCCGAGTTCATGTCATAGTAGTTACAAAAAAATCTATTAAGTCGGGTATTTTATTTGGATCTGTTGGCCAGTAGGTGGGCTTTCCAGTTGATAAGACATCACATTTCATCTCTTTTATGGCACTCAGTAGTTCTTTTCCTTTAGTAGTAGTTAGTCTAGAGCCCCAATGCGTATTTTTAGCATTGAAGTCACCTCCCAAGATAAATCTACTACCAAGGCGAGTTAGAAAGCTCATAAAGTAATCTTTTTTAATCGTATACCGTGGTGGACAGTAGATAGCAGATACGATAACTGGATATTTTTTGGTTTGCAGACAAATCGCTACTGCTTGAATCTCTTTCTCCTCGTATTTAAACTTTTCATAATGCTGAAGGTTTTCTTTTATAATAATGGCACTACCACCTCTTGCAGAATTGTCTGGGTGAAGTGCATGGTATACCTTGTACCCTTTAAACTTAATATGAGATTGTTTTGTGAAGTGAGTTTCTGATATCAGGCAAACATCAATTTTTTCTATGTCTAATACTACTTGTAACTCATTATGATGTTTTTGTAACCCATTTGAGTTCCACGCCATGAGTTTCAATGTAGTATTCATTTTTTTGGCTTAGGGATAGCAGCTTTGTTGCTATTTTCAATTTTTGTTAGTCTTTCAGCAAATGATGACATTAACTGTAAGATTTCAGTTAACTTTTTGTCACTGTCCATATCAGCCAAAGGTGCTTTCGCTATGCCTCTTGTAGCTATTTGGGCATAAGAGACGTTTTTGTCTGTTGTTTTTATTGTGTTTTGGCTTTGTTTGCGCTGACTGATGCTTTCAGCTCTTCTAGTAGGTGTATTTTGTTGAAGGGTTGTGTTATTTGTTGTGCCTTTCGATTTTTTGTTTCGGATTTGCTGAATTTCTTTAGCTACGATGCATCCCCTGTAGTTAGCTGGATGTGGAGCTCCACAGTGGACACACTTTGGCTTCTCTTCTTTTGGTTTTCTGCAATCCTTAGTGAGATGTTTACCTGTGCACTTAACGCACCTTGGTTCTTTGGAGCAGTACTTTTGGGTATGTCCGTACGCCTGGCATCTTTTACACTGAGGTACCAGTTTTGTGGATTTTAGCGGCTGTATTTCCACATTACATCCCAACACAGTTTTGATGCTATATATTTTGCTAGTATCTTCATCATTTGAAAATGTTAGCATGAACATATTGAGTGGCTCTTTGGTTTTCCAACTCAATTTGTTGACAGCTTCTACTATCTTATATCCCTTACCACGTAAGTCTTCAACAATTCTCGCTGGAATGCATGTGAAATGCAGTTTTTTGGCCACTACTCTAATTGGTCTCTCTTGCTTGTTCTCATAGGAGTGCCATAGGCAGTTGTTAAGTGTGAGGGCTTTTGTTATTGCTCTGTACGAATCTTCATTTTTGGCATTTACTTTGATTGTATCTCCGTTCATCATTTTTACGCTAAACGCGTCAGCTGATTGGCTCTCAGATAGAAAATCGAAGAATTTCTGGTAGTCCTGGATACCATCTATTACAATAGGTGGTGGCAAAGGAGTTTTAATGGTTTTATCCTTACCTTTATTCTCTTCACTTCCGTGTTCATTCCGAATGGGTTGGGCGGGAGAGGTGTTCAATTTTCTTTTCTTCCTGCATTTTTGCCATATCCATCCTGTTTCTCGAGCTAGTTCTTCTTCGTCCGTGGCATATTCAACACCCGGGGTAGAAGTCTCAGTGCTGGTTGTAGTAGCTGATTTTGGGGGGTTTTCCGCTTGAAGTTTCAGCTGTTGCTGGAGATTTTCTATTTGACCTTTTAAGTCATTTAGGTTTTTTTGCAGCTCTTCACGCTGTTTTCGTTCTTCGCAAAAGTACTTATACAGCAGATGTTCAGTTTCTGTTTTTAAGTTTATATTTATAGAGTTCACTGTAGGATTTTTCGAATCCATTGTAGAAGTTAGTAGTAACTTCGCCTTAACAATAATATTCGCTGACAGCCGTCAGCATTACGCAATAACTAGGTCATTGCGGTGCATCCGACTGGACGGCGTTATTTTGATGCGTAAGCACTTCTACACGGTGGAACGCGCGCGATCGCATGTAACACAACTGCTCTCAGCGAAAATCGAACGTGAAAAAAAAGAAGTTTTGCATGATTTACAAACATATTTTAAGCATTTTGTGATGACCCATCCGCAAACATAACCTCTTTGGCCTGCACCTCCCTGTTGAATATTTGGAGTATCCAATAACAAATCTTCATTCAACACTATATCTTGATTTAGAATTTTTTTTTCCTGCTCTTCGTAATTTTTTTCATCGAGCATAAAATCTAGGGACTGGAAATAAGCTCCCATGTCATCCTCACAATTAGATTTTATGGAATGTGAAGACGAAAAATTACTTAGCAACAGTGCTTTATATGCACCTTTTCAGTGTTTCATACAAAAACATTGTGTTTATCTATGTTTATAAATATTTATGCCGAAAAGAAGAGCATGCTGTTGTAAAAGGTTTTTGCTCAACTCTCCTCTTGGCTTCCTTTGGGATATCAGGAAGTTTTCTCCTTAATAACAATTTTTGATTTTCTCTTAGGCTCAAAACTCACTGAAATTGCAAGGCATGGCAAGACGACGGAGGGTAGTTTTAGTTTGTATGCAATTTAAACTTTAACTCCATTCCTAAAATGGCTGCATAGGTTCGCGTTGCTGCCCGCTTCGCCGCGATCTATCTTGCGAGTCTTGCGACCGGTCAAATATTCGGTGCGCGACTGCTTGCATACCGCGGGCGATAGCCTCGGTTCCACTGTCCTGCGCGGTCCTGTATCTTGTCAGTGCGTTCCTATGTCCTGTCTGTGCGTTTAGTATCGTCCTGCCACTCGTGCTCGCATTCACACTCTTTCGTTTCTTAAGAACAAGATCTAGCGCGTTCGCTGGCCGTTATTCTAGCTAGAAGCTGCCGTTATGATGAGTTTTAGCCTTAGGAATAAATTCATTTAAATAGTGAAGATCCTAGGATCTTCACTATTTAAATGAATTTATTCCTATAATATAACCCATCAAAATCACTTCAAATCTAGATTTGAAGTGATTTTGATGGGTTTAAATAATGCTTTTTCTCGATACCTTTTGTTATGGTAGCTTGTCCAAGTGAGCAGTCGGTGTTTTTTTGTAGACCGTGTACCTTTATCTTTCTAGATGCCTTTATCATCCGCAGAAAGATGTCGCAAGTACCGCGAAAAACTAAAAAAGAAAATCCACAAAAATTTGTAGAAATAAAAAAGAAAAACTTGGAAAGAACGAAACCTAAAAAACGAAAAATAGTCGATATGAGCGATAATGAAAAATAAGTTGTGAGAAAACAATCGAGGGATGCTAAACGTAAAAAAGTTAACGAAAATAAACCAGTGGTATTCGAAGCTGAAAGAGTACGTCGTCGCTATCGTAGCCAAGTAGGGCGAGAAAATAAAAAACTAAAAGAAAAAATTGAAATTCTGCGGCAAAAAAATGAGAATTTAAGAAAAATGTTAAAACGCTCAAGAAGCCGAGTGCAAAGAGTGACTGTAGAGTTGGAAAAGCTTAAATCACAAAAGCAATCGAGACAAATTATAATAAATCAGCCACAATCTGTTGAAATCGAGGAACTTCACAATCCAAATGAAGTTACTCCTATGACTAAATCTAATATTTTCATTGAAAAAGAACTTCCAGATATTTCAGAGGAAGCTAAAGAGAGAGTTAAGCAAAGACTTTTACAGCAGAATGTTCTTGAAGAGTCCTTAAAAGAAACTTATAAACTTAGTTAATCATTCCAGGAAAGAAAAATGTTGAAGAAGCTCACAGAAACGGAAACAGGCAAGAAATATAACATGAAAACAAACCTGACAAAATGTTTAGGTATTAAGAGTGGTATTAAAAGGTACTACAGTATTAAACAAAATAGACTAAAAACAGCATGTAATTTGAAAAAAATCTTCGAAAGAGATGACGTCAGTCGTATGACTGCAGGAAACAAAGAGTATGTCACTAAAAATAAAATAAAAAAACATAGCGATTTTTGCTTGATACGCTACTGAAATTGTTTAAAAAATACAAAAATGAAGGCGGTACTGTATCTTTCACGACATTTAAACGCTACCGTCCATTTTATATAGTTCCGATTACATAGTTCTAATTTAAGCACCCGCAATACATGTGCTTGTATTAAGCATTCCAATTTGACTTTTAAGGCTGAAGCCATATAGAAATTAGGCTTAATAAAAACAACAGATTTAGTTTCTGAAATGGTGTGCGATGTAAAGTCAAAAAGTTGCATGTATTCGGAATGCAATCTGTGCCGTGATAAAGAACTTCAAATAACTATATCCGCTAACCAAAATCAAGATGAAGTATCTTGGTATGAATTTATTAGTAAAAGTCACGAATTTGAGAAGGACGGTGAAAAAAAAATTACCAAAAGAATGGTTAAATTACAACAAACTGGTGTACTACGTAATCTTGCAGAGTTGATACGAGACCTCAAAAATTTTAAAGTCCATCATTATAACATTTACCATCAATATATACAATATAAAGAATCAATAGAAAAACTGGAAGATAACGAAGTTATTCTTCACTGTGACTTTTCGGAGAATTACGTGTGTAAAATGGCAGAAGAAGTGCAGTAGAGGTGTGACTAATATATTCGTAATAGGTACAGGTATCATAATACAAACCACGTATATTCATATTAGGATATGCGAATATAGAATAATAGGTTACCAAGTATTAGTCAAATAATAGGGTCGCGTAATAGCGAGGCGACTGATCGCGGCGAACCCGATTATTTCCGATCGCGCCTCGTGGCGACTCACCTAGTTCCGCTCGCTCGTCATCTCACTCATGGGTCGATTACACCTAACGAGTACAGCGGCGAGTCAGTGTCCTCGGCCGAGTGCTCGGTTGGTATAAACACTTTAACGAGTGCTCGGTCGAGAAGAGAGGCGAGAGGGTCACTAGAATCCCAATTTGTTTACTAGGCCGAGTACCCACCACCCCGCTTCATTCTTCTGCCCCCGCAGCGACTCGCTATCCCGCTCGGTACGTATAAACACGCACTCGCTTGTCACTCGGCCACTCGCCACTCGTTCGTTATTCGTCATCAAGCAGTGTGCGTGTTTGTGTATTTTTTCAAACAATTTATCAAAATCTCAATTAAAATGGCCGCTAATAACAAATGGAGCTTGGAAACGACATTAAAATTTATACAGTGTTACAAAATACATGAATGTTTATGGAATTTTTCATCACCCGATTACAAAAGCAGAGACAAGCGTAATGCAGCACTAATTTCAATAGTAAATGAGATGAACATCAACGACTTTGGAGTCACAGAAGTAAAGAACAAAATCAAAATTTAAGATCAACTTACAGCAAGGAAATGAAAAAAATTGAAGACTCAAAAAAATCGGGAGCTGGATTAAACAATGTTTATGTCTCAAATATAAAATGGCTCAAGGAAATGGAGGAGGTATTTATAAATGATTTAAAAAGAAAGACATACGAGAATGTGAGTATCTATTTTTATTTACTTTTTAATAACTGAAACATAATTACATATCTATTACATAGGTAGTTGTTTATTTAGTTAATCATTCTATTTTGCCATGGAACGGCTCCTGGGCCGGAGAAGTATTCTGCATATTTGTCACGTAAATCTCTCGCTATCCTCCCTGCATAGTTTGTGTCGGTAATGGTTGGCAAGGCGTTAATGAGTTCTCGCCTCCAAGACCCCTCAATTATAGTGCCTGAATCAATGTCTTCTTCATCAACACAACCTCGACGAAAGTATGTACTTGAACTTGCCTTTCGTAGCCAATTATGAAGAGCGCATGAGGCTCGTATGATTTTATCAGTTGTCTCGACATCGGTTGGTATATGCCTTTGAAAAATTTGAAATCTGCTTGCCAGAATGCCGAATCCGTTTTCAACTATTCTGCGCGCTCTGGATAATCGGTAGTTAAAAATTTTTTGCGTCGTTGTAAGATTGGTGCCACTGTACGGTTTAAGTAAATACGTTTTTAATGCGAAAGCATCATCACCCACTAAAAACCTCCCTTTGGTAATAAATTATTTTCGAGACTATGGCGTAGTGAACTTTGTCTGAAAATTCCTGCATCTGAGTTTCTGCCGTTTGCTCCTATATTTAAATAGCGAAAACAATAATCATGGTCAACTACAGCCAGTAAGACAATACTATTAGAGCCCTTGTAATTAAAAAAATCGCTTCCAGAATTTGGAGGTGCATCAATCAAAACATGTTTCCCATCGATTGCGCCATGACATCCAGGAAAATTCCACCTAGTTCTGAAACCATCTTCAATATCTTGCCATTCATTATGATCTGGTATCTGAAACAATTTAATTTTGTTAATTACAGATTCAATCGGTGTCTCAACTTCAAAATTGTTCACAATCTACAGTGACTGATGCCAATGCTACAATAAATTCATCTACTGTCATTCAAAATTCTTCACAATCTACAGTGACTGATGCCAATGCTACAAATAATTCATCGACTGGCACTTCTGCTACTCCCTCACGGCCAAAAAAGAGGTCTAGAGAAATTGTAAAAGCCATTAATGATTTAAAGACGATGCACGACAAAGTAAACGCTGAAGAAGAAGAAACGCCATTCGATGTATTTGGTAAAAGTGTTGCAATGCAATTAAAAAAAATGTCAGTGGAAAATGCGCTAAGGGCACAACAGAAAATTCAATGCATTTTAACCGAACTTGGGATAACAGATTATAGGGAGAGAACAAGAACAGCTTCATCAATCTCTACCTACAGTTACGAGTCAGTTGCGACTCCGGCATCTACTTATTCAAGTAACGATGCGACTGATTGCCGAGGCCGACACATATCAAGTTGGTACTGGGGATAGTAATGCTGCTGCTTATTCTTATATTGTCCAAGACACAGAAGCATCAACACAAAATATTGCCACGAATGCTCTCATTTTCTCAGCTATGCAGGCCGCTTCTGTTAGTAGTAATATGTCTCAATAGTTTTAGTACTTGTGTATTTTGATTACTTGGGCGATTATCAGTAATTGGGATTTAGTGCTGTGTTTTTGATTATTTGTAGTAGTTTCGATCTCTAATTAAACGAAATGTGATAATAATAATAAAAATGTGTCATATTTTTGGAGGAATATTTTATTTCAGTTTTAATAATATTTTTACTAGTTATTACGTTTACGTAGTACATTATACTTTTGCAGAGGTACATAATTAAGGTTTTGGGCATATTATATATTCTGATCTCATAAAACTACTTGCTATTTGAATAGATCAAGACTGTCTAGGATATAATTTTTATTTCTAAGTGTTATCTTAAGTTACATATTGCTGAAGCTGTGATTTAATGTGCCTTTTTACTTATTTTTTTATAAAAAATATTCAACAAATAAATAATAGTATTTACATTAAAATATAATAAATAGATATATAGAAAGGTTGTTATTCAGAACTTTACCAAAGTTGTATGATATGTTAATTGCTGTTAAGATTTTTTTTAGTATGATTAATGAAACAAGCTGTTTCATTGTAAACAAGGCGCAGCCTTCAAATATTTACTGCATTTAATGTAACCTACTTATGAAGAGAAGATAAAAGACTTAATTAATAATTAAACATGGTGATTGTCATTATGCAAATTGTTTAAACATAAATATATGAACGTTGATTGCAACAAAGTTTAGTTTTATTATTTAAGTCCATTTGTTATGTTTTGTTTAGTAATTTAAATTAGAAACCTTTTAACACTGAATTCAAAGCTCATCATCATTACATTAGTAAAAGCATAAGCTAAATCAAATCTGATTCTTGCCCTTAATTCTAATCTATTGGCAATTATATCTAAATATGACAAAACCTTCGCATACGATTCTAAATATTTTATGATGGCGTCCAGTACTTCTGGTATAAATAATGATATGGCAGCTCGTGACACTCTATAAAATACTTGCAAATATCGATAGCTTATGCCAGCTGCTAAATAACTTAATGTTACTTGCAGTTTAACCTTTGCTGGTATTGCTTCTCTCAAAATAGTATCTTGTCTTTGTATATATGGAGTTATGTTCTCCAGCAATGTCTCAAAGCGTTCTACAGTCATTCTCAAAAGTGCCTTGAATTCTTTGGGATCTTCTAACTGCAATTCATTAAACAGGCTATTTGTTGCTCCAAGGGCATTTCGCCTTAAAATCCATTTTCTGGTCCAAATTCGTTGATCTTCCTCTTCTAATAAATCCCACAATTCGTTAATAATATCTGGTAACAGCCGATTTAAAACCCGTTTAAATTCTTTTTTTTTTCGATCCATTGCAGACGTCGTGATCAAAACTGAACTGACTCGCCACTGGTGTAAATACGTGTAAACACCCACTCGGTTCGGCAACTCTATCGGCCGAGAGCTTATTTACTGACTCACCACTGTACTCGTTAGGTGTAATCGACCCATCACTCACAGTTGTCTCGGCGCCCGACGAGTGAGCGAGATGACTAGACTCGCCTAAACCGCCCCGAGTCGGGGGAGTAAGCGAGATGAATATTATTGTATTGTATGAATAGAACCTGGCTGCTTGCTTTTCGTTGTGCGTGCATAAAGTGTGTACTGTAATGACATATACACGTCGGGCTTCGTATGAAAGCTGCATGTGTTGGTTACCAAGTAAGCAAGCAATGAAAATAGTTTTTTACATTTGGTCATTTGTTTCTGTCTTCTCTAGTTATAGCTAATACGGATAATAGTGTATAATATTTGTAGTGACCAGTGACCAAAGCTCACAGCGACTCCATAATATTATTGCTGCACGCAGAGAACAAAACTAAGTTACTTAACAACTTCTTAGTCTCCTGTAAATTAAATCAAATTGTTACGGAGCCAACACATTTCACAGACCACAGTGAGACATTAATTGACATTGTATGTACTGATGCCCGTGTGCGTAAAGTCTCTGTATCTCACATACCCGAGCTCGGTCAACATGCAGTTATATCAGTTGAACTTAATTTAAAAATTGAGAAGCCTTCCCCGCACTGGATCACCTACAGGCCTCTTAAGGATATACTGCTTGACCAATTTAATAAGGACTTGAAAAGGATGGATTGGAAGTACATTGAAAGCCTGGAGGATGTTAATACCATGGTAGAAACTTTTAATAGCTATGTAATAAATTTATACAATTTACATGCACCCCTTAAAAGAAGTCTAGTTAAAGATAAGTCTTTGCCATGGATTACAGACACTGTGAGAGAAATGATGAAGCTGCGAGACAGAGGCCATAGTAGGGCAAAAGCTACTAAAGCATCACGGCATTTAGAATCATATAAGGAGCTCAAATACCTTGTTAGGGCTGCTGTAGAAAGTGAAAAGCGTGCTTATTTCAAGACCCATATAACCCAAAACATTAAACAGCCTAAGAAATTATGGAGTCACATAAAATCCTCCATAGCCATCTCAAAAAAGCCAGAGCCCACCTTGCCACACTTTTGTGGTGATCCGGAAAATATTAATGAGCACTTTTTGGATGTGCCCGGTACTGGTATGGTCACTACCGCCGACTTATCATACTTTGAACACCATAGATTCAGCAATTGCCATTTCCAACTTGAGCCGGTCCGGGAGGACATGGTGCTGAGGCTTCTGCATGGTCTGAAGTCCAATGCTCAGGGGTCTGACTCCATCTCGCTTGAGATGCTGATGATGACTCTTCCTTGCTCTCTTGCAGCTATAACAGCCATCATAAATCGTTCCATCACCACCTCCTCGTTCCCTGATCTGTGGAAATTGGCTATAGTTAGACCTATTCCTAAGGTACTTAACCCTACCAGTGTAAAAGAGCTTCGCCCTATTAGTCTTCTGCCATGCCTCTCCAAGGTCCTGGAGAAGGTTGTCTCCAACCAGTTACGAGCATACCTTGAGGAGCATAATATATTGCCGCTTGTTCAGTCAGGTTTTCGCAAGGGGCACAGCACAGCCACGGCCCTCCTTGATGTGGTCGGTAATATCCTCGAAGCCAGAGACAAGGGCATGGGTACCATGCTTGTCCTACTGGATTTTTCACGTGCTTTTGACTCTATCAATACTTCACTTCTCCTCTCCAAGCTGTCTTACTATGGATGCCAGCCTGAGACTGTAAAATGGTTTCAAAGTTACTTAACTCACCGATCTCAAATAGTCCGGGTTACAGGTGATGTTGATGGAACCGTAAAGTCCTCTGATCCTAAGTGTGTGAACAGGGGTGTGCCACAGGGATCAATCCTTGGTCCGCTGCTTTTCATCCTGTACAGTGCTGACATTACAAACTGCCTGCTCAACGCTAAGTACCACCTATATGCTGATGATCTGCAGATGTATTTGCCATTTCATCCTCAGCAGATTGCTGACACTGTAAAAAGAATGAACGAGGATTTGAATGCGGTCTCAGCCTGGTCGAGGAGAAATTCCCTGGTTTTGAACCCAAATAAATCTAAATTTATGCTTTTGGGAACTAGGAATTTTCTAAGTAAAATGAGTAATTTCAGCTTGGACTTGAAGATTGACGGGTGTTCCATTGAAAGGGTGCAGGAAGCCCGTAATCTTGGGGTGGTATTTGATGAGCAACTGCATTTTGAGACTCACATCATGGAGGCTGTACGCAACTGCTTCTACCGTCTCAAACTCTTATACCATGTTCGTCCCTACATTAGTGTGGATATGCGTGTCATGCTCTGTGAGTCACTTATTTTATCCAAGCTGAACTACGCTGACACTGTGTATGGGGCATGCATTCTTGGGAGGAGTGAAAGACTGATCCAGCGGGTACAGAATGCTTGTGCCAGATTTTGTTTTAATGTGCCTCCTAGATCTCACATAACTCCATTTTTAAATAAGGGTAATTTGATGAGAATGTCAGACCGGAGAAAGCTTCATCTGGCTACCCTGCTATTTGGCATAATTCTCACAAAAAAACCAAGCTATCTGTATGATAAGTTAACTTGGTCCAGAGATGTGAACAAAGTTAAAACAAGAGCATCTGCTTACCTCTTGTTGACTATGCCTCATCGAACTGCTGCATTCCGTGGAAGTTTTAAATTCGCAGCTTCTCGTTGCTGGAACGACCTGCCACCGCCGTTTCGGGCTATAAAAACAGTTGGTACGTTTAGTTCTAATTTCAAGCAACACTTACTACGGAATCAAAAGGAAAATGCGTGAACTTACCCAGGGTCTGCACGCCTAAGTGTTTGCGTTTTAAGTTCAATGTTCTCAGCATAACATGGCGTCTTCTTACGACGAAACAACACAACTCAGACCACAACGATCTAATTACATTGATTTAATTAGCGTATTATTTGCGTTTGGATGTTAAAAGCGTGAAATTTATAGCTATTTATATGGTTTTATTTATGTTTTCCAGTTTTTACATTTTGACAACACTCAAAGTCACTGACGCTGACGCTCATAGTGCGCTCGCGCGTTCCGTCATTTGTGACGTTTGTCATTCATAAATGATATTGGAGCATTGGGCCTTTGAGCGTTGGTTGCAATTTACATTATTTTATTGTATGTGTGTACATATTTTATATTATAATGTTTCATTTTTCAATTCTTATTTTATATTAATCATTTTATTTATTTTTATCTATTAATATAATTCTGTTTTGATGCGTTACGTAAGTGCGTCCGTGGCATCACAGGCCCTATCATAACACCAGCGCTGCGTTATTTAGTTATATTAAGTATCGCAGCATATGCTGAGATAGGGACCTTTTTGGCCTCGCACAGATCCATTGAATGTTGTAAGTTAATAATAATTAACTAATTATTATGTACGTTTCGTTAGATTTAATGTATTTTGCTTCTATCTGTTTTGTGCGAGTCCCAAATAAACATTTTTCTTTCTTTCTTTCTTTCTTTCTTTTCAGTGATTGGTACTTATCTAATAAATAGTAATAACTATTCATTATTTGTTAGTGTTTAGTGATTGGATTGATATTTTATTTATTTTTGTTGGAGGTTTTGGTGGTGGTTTTTGCGGTTATTTACAGTGAACAAAAAAAATATTTTGGAAGGATTTTGTTTTAATTATGAAGCGGGCGAGGACCAGTGAAGTTTGGACACATTTTACGGTAGATTCCGAAGAAAACAAAATTGCAATTTGCAAAATATGTCAGCAAAAGTGCTCATTTAAAACAACAATTTCGAACCTAAACAAACATTTGAAAAGCAAGCATGTTGCAGTATTATCATCATCGTCAAGCACACAATTGCGGCAAATACCAGAAAATGACACCGGCTCCACCAATACACAAACAAGCAGTTCTGAAAATGTACAACCTGTGGCCGTGCTTTCGGTTGCTAGTACATCCAACCCAGGTAGCACATTAACCTTTTCAAGACAACTGGTGCAGAGTAAAATTAATCTACCAGTAAAAAAATTGACTGCATCTCAACGAGAAAAAAATTGCGAACAGTTATTGCTTCTTTTTATTAAAGACTAGCTGACCCGCGCAACTTCGTCTGCGTCACATTTTCCATTACTGCTCCGCTCCTATTTCTCTTAGCGTGATGATACATAGCCTATAGCCTTCCTCGATAAATGGGCTATCTAACACTGAAAGAATTTTTCAAATCGGACCAGTAGTTCCTGAGATTAGCGCGTTCAACCAACCAAACAAACAAACAAACAAACAAACTCTTCTGCTTTATAATATTTCCATTACTGCTCCGCTCCTATTTCTCTTAGCGTGATGATACATAGCCTATAGCCTTCCTCGATAAATGGGCTATCTAACACTGAAAGAATTTTTCAAATCGGACCAGCAGTTCCTGAGATTACCCCATACATACAAACATACAAACAAATTTTATCTCTATAATATTAGTATAGATTTTCAACCCTTCTCCACTGTCGAGGATAGAGGATTTAGGGGCTATACATATGCTTTGAATCCTGCTTATCAACTTCCGACTAGACAACATATTTCTAATACGCTTTTGCCGGCACTATACGAAAAATGTTTAAATAGAGTTCGTACAAGTGAAATAAAAAACATCACTTCGTTAAGTTTAACAACCGATTTATGGACGTCGGCGTCACAAGAGAGCTACATTGCCATATTAGCGTAGTGCGCTAATATGGCAATGGATACATAGACATAGATTTTAAGTTCAAAAAAGTATTACTGGAATGTGCTCCATTGCCCGGCTCTCATACAGCCCTAAATATCGCAGAGGAAATATCCCGCACAATCGACGACCTTGGCATTGAAAAAAACAAATTGTCATGGTAACAACCGACAATTCAACTAACATGCAAAATGCTGTCAAACAGCAGTTGGGCTTAAAACATTTTGGCTGTTTTGCCCACACATTAAATCTAGTGGTGGAGAAAGCTTTGGAGGTTGACACTATAAAATCAACAATAGAAAAAGTTAAAGCAATTGTTGCGCATTATAAACGAAGCAATATAGCTATGGAGAAGCTAATAAGGTACCAAATCCAAACAGGCCTCGCGCAACCTTTGAGGCTTTTTCAAGCAGTTCCTACGCGGTGGAACTCTGTTTTCTATATGTTAGAACGTTTCTTGGAATTGCAAGATGCACTGCGAAGCACGGCGGGCTTGTTAGACAGATACATACCAATGTTATCTGTAGAAGAATGGCAAATATGCAAGGACCTATTTACCATTCTAAAGCCATTAAAAGAAGTCACTCAACAGATGAGTGGTGAGGAGTATGTAACCGGGAGTCTCATCATTGTATTTACAAGAGTCCTTTTAAAAGTGTATGAAAATAAAATTCCATCTACAATCCACCCCGATGTAGCCACATCCATTGAGATAATTGTAGGACAGAAGGGTTGAAAAGAAGATTGGGGCATATAGAACACAGTGGTACATTTTCAATTTGTTCATTGTTGGATCCCAGATATAAAATGCACTGCTTTAAAGATAAGTCTGCTTTTGAGAAAGCCAAAAAAACCCTTATAGAACTCGTCACTGCCGAAATCAACAAGAAATCCCAAAGTAGCATCAGGTCAGCGTCACCACAACCATCCACGAGTACAAGCACGTCCAGCGAACCCATTAAAGACAGCTTATCAACATGGGATAACATAAGCGAAATGTTTGTGGGTGTCGAGTCAACTCAGCATTCTCCGCTAGCATCTGCAATAACAGAAGTGCAACGATACCTTGGAGATAGGTTGTTGCCGATTAAGGACGACCACGGAAAATTACTCGATTATTCCGATTGGTGGTGGAACCACCAATTTGTGTATCCAAACTTGGCACAATTATATCGCAGTAAATGCTGCGCAATGAGTACTTCAGTATCTTGCGAGCGCATATTTTCGACTTCCGGAAATATAATTTGAGAACGTCGAACGAGGCTGAAATCGGAAAAAGTCAAACAATTGATGTTTTTAAATGTAAATATGTAAACTACTTATTATGTTTTGAAACAGTATATAATTTTAGTTTGTTTGCAACACTTCAGAGACGTGCGTATAAAGGTAGATACAGACGCCGTTGCGTTGCCTATTTTGACTGTTTAAATAAATAATATAACATAGTAAAACATGAAAAAAAAAATGAAAAAAAATAGTTGAAAAAATAAAAAAAAAATTATAAAAATGTAGGAGAAAAAAAAACGATAATAATTGTACATAGGTGATTAACTTTTTAAATACGCCAACGTAATCAACGTTGACAGTCCTAAGCCTGTTTAAAGTATGAAGGAAAATTTAATCACCGTTTCACTTCTTTCATAGACATACGTGAATAATAAACGTATAGAATCTCGTATTTCATATTAATTATTATGGAGACTATTACCGATATTATCGGTTCACTAATATTTGACTAATATCCAGTAATAGGTATGGTATCCTACTATGCGTAAACTAATATATTCATGGATTACCCACATATGACCCTAATATAACATCTCTAAAGTGCAGGCCATGCACTTTGGAGCTTCAAAAACACAAGTCACGTTGCATACTGGCCTATCTACACTTATAATATAATATTATAAAGAGGAAAACTTTGTTTGTATGTTTGTTTGTTTGTTTGTCATGAATAGGTTCAAAAACTACTGGACCGATTTTAAAAATTCTTTCACCATTCGAAAGCCACATTATCCACGAGTAACATAGGGTATATTTTATTTTGGAAAAACATAGGGTTCCGTAAGATATTTGGGTTTTTCGGACACAAGGTGTAAAAAGTCAACCAGAAAAGTTACTTATTTTGCGTACGCTGCCTAAACTATAAAAT
Source organism: Ceramica pisi (assembly GCA_963859965.1). Classification (NCBI taxonomy): domain Eukaryota; kingdom Metazoa; phylum Arthropoda; class Insecta; order Lepidoptera; family Noctuidae; genus Ceramica; species Ceramica pisi. Next base: position 8,293,778 of record OY982528.1, on the reverse strand, counting down.
ATAGAACCATAAAATGTTCTAATTAATTGTAGATCTTATATATATCTACAAAAAAGTCCGCGACACGCTATACCTATATATGTCGAGTGAGGCACAGCAACCATTTTTTTATTTTAAAAATCTTGATTTTTTTTGGACTACATTTAAACGCGTTTATTTTACTCATGCTATCATTCAAAGACCAAATATTATCTACATAAACTGTTTATGTAGATAATATTTGGTCTTTGAATGATTGATTAAAATTGGACGTTTGGTTTTGAAGTAATGGCGAAATTAAAATATTACGATTTCTGCTGCACGTCGAGTTGCGAAGTGGGCGTCACCAAGGCGGGGGTGCGCGTGCGGGACCCCGGAGTTTAGATCTGTGAGTAAGAAACCCGCGCGGCTCAGACGTGAGGTCGGCAGGTCGGCTCCCTACGCAGCGGTATTATAAATGCGAAAGTTTGTGAGTGAGTTTGTGTGTATCTTTATTACTCAATCTCGTCAAAACGGCTGAAGCGATCAGGGTGAAATTTGGAACAGGAATAGATTATGGTCTGGAATAACACATAGGCTATTTTTTATCCCACGGGAACGCGTACAAAGTCGCGGGCAGAAGCTAGTCAGTCATAAAATTGGGGTCCTGAACGGAATCATCACTTGAATACTCCATATTCAATCACTTATTTGAACTGTTTAACACTTACACTGTAACAATAGATAAAAAATATAAAAAAACATGAATCAGAATTCATGTTGTTTCTTATATTTTCTTCCAAAACGCGTTCTTGAGTCTTGAAACAAAAAAAAATACGTTTACGTGATTTTTACCTGTGTATCTTTTCGGATACACATGGCCTGTGAGGTATGAATTTCAAATGAACTATTTCACAGGCCACGTATAAGTATCCAAATGTCACAAGGATGTAAATCTAGGAAAAACAAGGGAAAAGGGGGGTGAAGAACAAAATATGATTATTATGTAGTTTTTAAAACGTACAACCCAAAAAATAAGTATTTTTTTAGAAAACGGCCACTTAGGGTCTGGCGCTGAGGGTGGTGTGGGGCGACCACCAGAAAAACGCCGGGGCCCGTGAAGCCTTCGAGTCCTGGAGAAACTGTCTGTCTGTAGAACTGAGAAGATGTCTTGGATTCCGCAACTAAATTAATCAGAAAAATACAGCGCAGGAGTAGGAAAAAACTACTAGTATAATGCAATAATGCATACAAAGGTTGATGCTTTTATATCTTCTAGTTAGCTGATGCCCGCGACTTCGCTCGCTTAACAATTAATATACTAAAACCTTCCTCGAGAACCACTCTATGCATTGATGAAAACAGCATGAAAATCTGTGCAGTAGTTTTTGAGTGTATCGCGAACAGACAGACAGACAGATGCGGCGGAGGATTTTGTTTCATAATTTATGTACTTAGTGATATATAAAAATCTCGTGTCACGCGGTTTGTTATCGAACTCCTCCGAAACGGCTTGACTGATTTTTATGAAATGTTTTGTGGCTCTTCGGTAGGTCTGAAAATAGGTCGTAGGGGCTATTTTTTTATTTGGCAAAACAACGTTTGGCGAGTCTGCTAGTTATATATAAAAAATGAGAAACCTTTGTTTTTGCACCGTTTCACCTTCACTCAAGCATGGTCCCGAAGCTATATGGGGCCACTTAAAACCAGTCATAGATTTTATTAAAGAAAAATTTCCTACGGTTCGCCGCATCCACTTTTGGTCTGATGGACCCAAGACGCAATATCGTCAAAAATACAACTTTTTTCTGTTTAGTGAAATAACGCAGAATGAGGGACTCCATCAAGCGACCTGGTCATTCTTCGAGGCGTCTCATGGTAGTGTTGGTGGAGTGGTGAAACGAACATTAGATGCAAGAGTTGCCTATGGGGAAGATATTGTTGATGCGCAGTCTGTATTTGAGACATTGTTAAAATCAGAAATATCAGTCAAGACATTTTACGTTTCTGACCAAGACATAGAAAAAATTAAAGTATCTAATCCCAAAACAATTTTACCAATTCCATCCACAATGACAATTCACCAAGTCATTGTCACTGAAAATAAAAATACAGTTAAATATAGACCTCTAACCTGCTTCTGTATGCGAGGCATTTGCGACTGTTTTTCTCCTAAAATTCACATTCTTATAAAGGTTCGTAGATTTAAGAAAAAAAAAATACAATTAGAATCATCTTCCGAAGATACTAATACGGAGATCGAATATGCCGAAAGTGATCAATTTGATTGGATAGAAGCTGAACATTTTGATGATAATGATCCTACAGAACAGGAAACCTGTAGAGAAACAACAGAGAAAATAATGTTATCTGGAAAAAAATACTAAATAAGACTGAACACTATTTAACAAAAGAAAATTAAATATTAAAAACAAACATAGAAGAAGAAAGAGTGTTACAAATAGAATTAGATAGTGCCATGCAAAAAGGATCAGGAAGTAAAGGGAAAAAGAAAGGAAACTCAGTAGTAAAAATCCTCGCCGATGTAAGGAATACGCCTGAAAACAGTAGGTATTTTGATTTTAAAACATCTGGAAAGCTCACAAAAATAGGTTTAAACTTTGATATAAGTTCAGGAAAAATACCATCCTCTAATAATAGTCAATCGGAGAAAGAAAATCATGAAAATATATATTTAAATCCTATTCCGTCCTGTTCTGGAGTAAATACCGCGACGAATCAAGAAGCTAATGTGGAAAATAATGATTATTTGATAAATGACGCTGTTTTAGTTAGATACTACGTAAGAAAAATATGGAGGTACTATATAGGATTTGTTAAGAAAATTCATAATGAAAATGGTAAAACATTATTTACAATCTCCTTCGTGTGCGTTCGCGCAGCGGAATGTTGTTGAATTTAAAGATTTTAATTATGTAGATATTTAGTGTATGACGTCGTATAATTATGTATGGTATAAAAAAATTGTGCACGCAGCCATTGTGGAGAAATTCACCAAAAACTGATTCAGCTGGGCGAACGTTGTCCTGGCGGAACTTTTTTTAATTCTTTAGAAGAAAAGAGATGTGTCCAAAAATTTGTGTGTATTTGTGTGTAATTGTGTATGTATGAATAAAATTAGTGCATGCATAAACTTCGGAGAAATTCAAGTTTCCGCTACGCGAACGTTTGGCCATTATCTAGTTTGCATATAAAGCGCTTACATAGAGAGCTGTAGATTTTTACATACGTCGTTTTGAATTTGTTTATGTCGGATTTTGAATGCTATCAATATTTTTAAAAAGATCAGAGCCACCGCCACTATCAGTGCCGTTGGCTCTGTCATCTGAATTATTATCCATAACGGGCCTAGAATCAAATCACAAGATTTAATTTCACTATAATTACTTTTATCTTACCATGTACTGAATTAACAGACAAAGATCTGCTTGATTATTTATTCGATTCACAAAAGATTATCAAAAATAAAAGTATTGGAGTAGGAATAATTACAAGATCGAAATAAAATAGAAAATTTATAAGAACAAAATAACAGTTAGAATAATTGACAAATGCTTACGACCTTTCCAAACGGCTGCTCGACTGAGAATGTGAATGTGCCGACTGCCGGCTAGCGCGCCGAGCGTCCCCTACCACTCCTACCAATCGGGTGGGTCGGCTGATATCACGCCACTGGTGACGCTCGTCGCGTAAACAACTTTTAACTTATTTTAAATTAACCGACGTGAGTTCTATTAAAATTGATATTGCATAAATCATTGCAATAATAATGATGACTTATAGAAATCTTAGATTAATTAATTATTAACTAAAGCTAATTTCATTAAAGTAAGGTTGGTAAATCAACCAACCTCCGAGTCAAAATGTCATCCATTTACAATTTAAATAAGGTTATTTACACTAATTAAATTTTAATACTAAACGAAGGCCTTCTTCACAAAAATTATTAATTTAGACAATAGTTAAATCACACTGATAATTATTCAACTTCATCTGTAAACAAACATTGCAAATACAACAAAGTCATTTTGATAATTACAATTATTATAAATGATGAACTTACGTACTAAACTAAGCTAGGTTACTTTCTTATTATAATTCATTAAGTCATTGCGGCGACATTTATATTTGTTTAAAAAACAGATTTAGAAAAAATCGTAGGGCTTAAAAGATAAAAATATAAACGTAAAATACGCTTATTAGGTCTTAGTTCCTTAAGTATGCACTTTGGGGTCTAGATTTTCACGTTTATACAAACCTTGTAAGTGTCTGCAACATGTTGCCAAGTATCAATGATGTTCCGTTCGTAATTAAAGAGTTATTGGACGATTTACCATGAATTGATCACTGTTTACAAAGCAGTCAAATATCACGTCGTTCTAAAGGAATTGCATGGTAAAATGTATGCAAATAATTAGTGTATTCATTCAACTATTCACATGCAAAATTTCATGTCATTAAATTCAGTAATTAAAGAAAAACAATTATAATACTGACGAAGCATCGAAAACCTACATAACGCGACCAAGTTCGGATAGCTACAAAAAGCGGCCGTGCAATATATTTAGGTAACATCCCAAAATTTACAGTATAATATCGGTATTGAATTGGTATAGGTGATAACACAATTGTTGTTTCGATATAATAATGTCATTTATTTTTGTACACCTACTTTATTAAATGTATTTGACTATGACAGAAAGTAGGTACTATTTACGTAGGTACTTTATTTAAGTATGCGCTATCTAGATATACCTATTATTTAAGACAAATAAAATTCATACAGCTAATTTCTATTGAAGATTTCACGGATCAGGATTCTAACTATAGACCCCTTAGGGAAATTAAATAATTACCACATGTAAGTACCTACTACTGTTTAGGTAAATATTTATCATATTGTAGCTTATTACACTATTTAACCAATGGACTAGGCATGCACCTTTAGTGCCCTTTGCAACTTTAGTGGATCAAACAATCTAATAACTTAAAAAAAACTACTTCTTGAATCGATTTTTTAATTGATGTATTATTTATTTATTTAGACTTCATGCGCAATAGTGGTACATGGGCGGACTTAATGCAACAAGGCATTCTCTACCAGTCAACCTTTGGGTTAAAAAGACTACACTGTATTATGTATACCGTTGTACTGGTAGTGACTTATGTATGTTGAGGTTATTTACTGTATTTGCTACACATTTAAGAATATTTTCTTGAAAATGCCTTTTTTATACCAATGTTTTAGTTTACAAGCACTTTTTTAATGTTGATCAAATCTAAACAACTGAATAGTCTAGTTATGTGATGTGATTTTAATTTTTATTGAAGCTCGAAATATTATACTTACCCATAAATTCATTCTATTTTAGTTAAAACACATTTAAGTCTATTGCTGTCGTTGCAAGCGTTTGTTAACGTTATCATAATTACCTACTTACATAATTAAGTATTATATGTATTTAAAAATATTTTTGTACTCGAATATTTAAATAGAGAAGTACTTGTTAATTGAAGATTTATTTTTATCGTAGATAGTGCCGTTATTATTAAAAAAATAATTTTCATTCAAGAAATTCAATTGTTTTATTTTTTCCTAACGCTTGTGTACGTAACTGTACCATATTAATAAATATTATATTGCAAGGTTAAGAACGTTTCTAAGATATATGGCACGGCCGCTTTTTTGTAGCCATCCGAACTTGGTCGGGTAATGTAGGTTTTCGATGCTTCGTCAGTATTATAATTGTTTTTCTTTAATTACTGAATTTAATGACATGAAATTTTGCATGTGAATAGTTGAATGAATACACTAATTATTGGCATACATTTTACCATGCAATTCTTTTAGAACGTCGTGATATTTGACTGCTTTGTAAACAGTGATCAATTCATGGTAAATCGTCCTATAACTCTTTAATTACTAACGGAACATCATTGATACTTGGCAACATGTTGCAGCCACTTACAAGGTTTGTATAAACGTGAAAATCTAGACCCCAAAGTGCATACTTTAAGAACTAAGACCTAATAAGCGTATTTTACGTTTATATTTTTATCTTTTAAGCCGTACGATTTTTTCTAATTCTGTTTTTTAAACAAATATAAACAAATTCAAAACGACGTATGTAAAAATCTACAGCTCTCTATGTAAGCGCTTTATATGAATACTAGGTAATTGCCAAACGTTCGCGTAGCGGAAACTTAAATTTCTCCGAAGTTTAAGCATGCACAAATTTTATTCATACATACACAATTACACACAAATGCATACAAATCTTTGGACACATCTATTTTCTTCTAAAGTCTATGGATTAAAAAAAGTTCCGCCAGGACAACGTTCGCCCAGCGGAATCAGTTTTTGGTGAATTTCTCCACAATGGCTGCGTGCACAATTTTTTTTATACCATACATAATTATACGACGTCATACACTAAATATCTACATAATTAAAATCTTTAAATTCAACAACATTCCGCTGCGCGAACGCACACATCTCCTTCCTGAAGACAGCAAAAGCTCCTAAACTAAATTTTTTTTTACCAAAAAAAGTTGATCTCGATGTTATTACAAGCGATTCGCTTGTTAAAAAAGTAAGACTATTGCAAGATTCCAAAGATTACTATTTGGTTGATGATTTTGACGAAGTTTATTTTGTTTAGTTATCATTTGATTTTGTAAAGCAATAATTTTATTTTATAAACAAATTGATTTATTTTTAAATTTATATCTCATTGGCAGTGGCAATTTTTTTCACTTTCACATCTACAGGCTGGGCGAAAAATCGTTCATGAAATAAAACAGGACGATAGTTAGGATAATTTGCAGTAAGAATTAAAAAAAAAAATACTTTAGAACCCACTAGTAAAAAACTTTACTGCAAATAACCCCAAATGTTTCGTTTGATTTTTCACCCACCCGTACAATTTTTTTGTTTTTGTTTTCTATGCGAAGTGCATATAATTAATTAAAGCAATATTATGTAAACCAATGACTGATTAGCTTAATAGTAAAGATTTTGATATGTTTTAAATTTATGTTTTGTGACATTATTAATGTGAGAAAAACAAATTATAAAAACAAAGATTATTTTTTAGTTAACTGGGTTACTGATTCAACACTCACAACCTTGCAGGGTTGCATTACTAATATCATAAACACCAATTTTTGTTTTATACATTTAAAAAATTCAACATAAAAAATCTGCTGATCCAGAATGATAGTTAAAGATCAGCTGTTTTTTTGTTGTTGAATTTTTAAAAGTCAAAGAATAAAAGATGTTGCTTATGATGTTAGTAAGTAAAAAAGGCCTGCAAGGTTGTTAGTGTTTTACCAAACTTTTTTGGAAATTATTTGAAAGTTTTGGTTTTGTAATTTAATATATTTGGATTTTACTACTTATTAAATATTTCTCGAAATATAATGGTTTTTTTTTATTTATTCCACTTACCTACCTAAAATCTTACGACTATTTACACACACCCTAATAATTCTATTGTGCTACATTTATTTTCCAGTTACAGTTATTTCCATTTATTTGTACCTGATCGGGACGCTAAATGTCCCGATTAATCAAAAAATGAAAAAAAAAAGTATAGTTACGTTACTTACGTAGTTTTTTTAACACGGAACGCCATCTATTGGCTTTGGAAGTTTGGATATATTCAAATACATGGGGGCCGTAACTCGACTCGCTGCTACGAGATGGCGTTACATAATTATACTTCTTATTCCTTATCAGATTCATTGTACACAGGTAATCTGAACTATGTGAATTGTGAATGTTTACGCAACGGCTTTTATCAATTATCTCGCATTTTGTTATTCATATTATAATTTGCGTTTAGGGATTTAAAGTTGGCAATAAAGTAAATTCATTGTAGTCTATATTATGGGTATTGAGAATGGGGCGGCTGGTACTCACTAGATGGCTTTGCACCTTAGTGCGGCTAAGACTGCAAATCCGCCCTTTATATTTAGTTATATTTTATAAAAAGAAAAACATATTGTGTAGGTATAATATACATCATAATTATTTTAATTAGTCTATGACTGTACATTTTTATTTATTTTTTTCAGCGCCAGGAATAAGTCCGTTTATTCCAGACTGCCAACCATCTATTCAATACCATCATATATTATGTATACATGAACTATGTATGTTAATTTGCATGGGTTATAATTTTTTAGTTTACTGGGGGGTTCCCTCTTCTATTGTTGTTTTTATACAACACTAGCTGACCCGCGCAACTTCGTTTGCGTCACATTTTCCATTAATGCTCCGCTCCTATTTGTCTTAGCGTAATGATATATAGCCTATAACCTTCCTCAATATAATATAATAAATTTTTCAAATCGTACCCGTAGTTCCTAAGATTACCCCCTACATACAAACTTACAAACAAATGTTACCTCTTTATAATATTAGTATAGATTTGATTACAATAAATATTTTTTCGACACATTTGCTCATAAAATGCATTTACGAAGCCTGTATGCATTGTTCGAAAGTTCAAAATTACGGACCATACAATGGAGCGTGCGGTAAAGTAGGTACTCTCACCTTCAAGTACCTACTTTACCGCGCGCTCCGATGTATGGCGCCGTGCGTATTATTTACGGTATTTTTTTAATGTCCATAAACAATATAATTATAAGAATTCAATCCGTCAGCCAAAAATGCTTCCGTCTGCGTCCGTTCCGGAAGCGATCCATAAGCGATTTTTTTTTGCGAAGAATATTGAAGAAAAAATGAGACAATAGATGTAGTTCTAATTACCCGACTGTTACACATATGTTTTTGTCGAGTGTATTTATGTATGATATCATATTTCTTTGGCACACTGTAGCCTAACCATGTGGCTTCATAGATTTTAGCTTGAAAGGTGTCGTTAGATTCGTCTAAATTGCGAGTATGATACTGGATAGGTATATAAAAATTAAAATATCTGAGCTTTGGTGCCATTTTAATGACTTCAGCTTTTTTAACCTATCGAGTGGGGTATCAATATAAAGGCTCGAGGAGACAATTTAGAAAATGTAACTTATTAAATAAATGATTTTGTCAAAAAAAATTCCGATGGGTTAAATATATAATATAACTAGCTGACCTGCGCAACTTCGTCTGCGTCTATAATCGGTTAAGTGGTTTAGGAGTTAGATTTACCATAGCAGCGCCATCTATTGATTACTTACTCAACCCAGTCGAAAGGTATCGACATCTGTTAGAATCATTTGGAGTTAACAAATAATTGTGACTGTCAAATAATAACAGACTAATAATTAGCAATAAATTAAAATTGCGACTATAATTTGAGATTTAAACTATCCTATCTCTCAAGTTGGATCGAACTGCACATGGTGTGCGAATTTTATTATAATCGGTTAAGTGGTTTAGGAGTCCATTGAGGACAAACATTGTGACACGAGATTTATATATATTAAGATTTACAATATAATATAAATCTACTAAAATGTTTCACGCAGACGCAAACGGAAGCGCGTTCTTATTTTAAAAACGCACTCTATTCCAAACACACACTCCCCATTTGCAAATTCGCGCCATTTTCAATTAGAAACGTCAAAGATAGCTGCGACTTTTAATTATAATATTAATTAGAACATGAAGTGTTCAAGCGAGGAATCAGATATAAATATGGTATCTACTCCACCTGACATCGTAAATGAGGCGCCAATTTCAGAAAATGGTCTCTTGCCGCCAAAATCGCGAGAACGCTATTTAATGATTAACAATATTTTTTATAGATACTGAAAAAGTTTGTTTAATTATCTATTTATATAATGTGTCGAAAAACGTTGTATGACACACGAGCGGATATTGGTATTTACAAACTCGTGACTATGGTAAAACCTCGACTTCGTCTCGGGCTTACATTTGTCTACTCGTTTGTAAAGACCAACTTACCGCTCTTGTATCATAAATACTTGTAACTATTTTAGAAGTTGGCCAACATTATGGCATTATCAGTAAAATGAGTTGAAAAGAATTGAAAAGTAGTTTATCAGCCGTCTCATTACCATAACACAGGCATTAGGTTGCTTAACTTGCTACTACTGCTTACTATTTATATGTCCAAGGATATATAAATTACTTAGTGTCTGTTTATTTAATGCTTAACATAACAGTCATTAACATTCACATAGTATATTCTAACAGTCACTAACACTCACCTAAATATTCTTTTGTAGATAAAGACAACTAAATAATTATCCCTAAATTGTAATAGTATTTAGTCTATAAAAACTAATTACCCTGCAAATGTAAAGAGCTCTTCCACATACAGTTTTTTCAGGGATTAACTATAATATTATTTTTTTAGTTTTCAGCACCCAGTATGGACCTGTTTTATTCAAGCAGCCAACCATCTACTTCACATAGCGCTACAGTAATGCATCCTATATCAGCAAGAACTGTTAAAAATAAGCCAAGTTGTTCAGGTACATTATCAGCAATTTTTGTAGAATTTTGTACCAAAATACCATTAAATTCTCTAGTTTATTTATGACCCCTTTTCAAGACCCGACCACACAGACGCGATTTGTCACGCGACATATCGCTCGCTACTTTGTAACTGAGAGACTTATAGATATTTCTTAATAATTCAACATACAGCATTTTTTATTACCATATACATACATTTCTGTTTATCAATGTAGTAATAATTTATTATTGGCTCAGATAAGCTTTATATCCCATAATTTTATTTTTCAGTTATTCTTAGGCAATGGAAGCAAGAAAAGCAAGTGAAGAAGATGGAACTAAGGCTTCGTCGCTGTCTAAAAGACAAACTAACCTTCCGTAAAAGATATTTGTTAACATGCTGGTGAAAGGCGGTGGAAAAAAACCTAGAGGAAGACGATTCACTCTTAATGAGAAAATATTAGCCTTATAATGGTATAAGCCATCTCCCAAAGCTTATCGCTTGCTAAGCCAGCTCTGTGTTTTGCCTAGCCGCAGGACGCTGCAAAACGTACTACAGAAAGTAGACTTAGTGCCAGGCATCAATGAAAATATTATTCAACATTTGAAAAACTAAGTGTTAAGAATGCCAAACTAACACAAATATTGCTCAATTTTATTTGATGAAATGTCAATAGCACCAGCACTAAGTTACGACAAAGCACATGACAAAATTACTGGTTTCGTTAATACTGGCACAAAACGAGAACAAATATTTTCAGATCACGTGCTTGTATTTATAGTAAGAGGCATCGTGAAAAAATTTAAACAGCCAATAGCTAACAGTTTTTGCTCCGGTACAACAAAGACTGCGGATTTAAAATTTCAATTGAAAGAAATAATTGAAAAAGTTCAATCCACTGGCCTAAAAGTAATTGCGACCATATGTGACCAAGGCTCCACAAACCTTTCTGCTATAAACCAATTGGTGCAGGAGACAAAGCAACATATTTGAGAAGAAGTGAAGAATTTAGAGGAGGCTTTTTTGAAGTGGCTGGTTGCAAAATTGTACCTATATAATATGATCCAGCAGCTCAGGCAGCTTACCAAAGGACAGCGTGGACACTGCAGAATTGATAATGCTGTTAGACGATCTCTTCGACTCGGTAAACGCAAACTTCCATAGAGCAGAAGGGAAAATATACAGATCAGCAGTAACACCAAAATCGCCCCATGTAAAATTCTGGAACTCTACTTTGCCCATTTTAAAATCAATGAAATATATAATTGATGATGATAAAGAAACAACAGTGCCGTCTCTTACTAGCTGGGTGAAAACAATTGAAGGTTTTAAATGTATTGTTAGATATTTATGGTCGCAAGGAGTAAACTCCATTCTTTTAAGGAATATGAACCAAGACGCCCTTGAAAACATTTTTGGAGCCATAAGAGCTCATGGATATAGAAACATAATGCCCAGCTCTACAGCATTTGAAAATGCATTCAAAACTTTATTGATAAACAATATTACATCCGCACACTCCATACAGGGAAATTGTGAAGAGGATGACAGTATTTGTCTTCAATCATTAAAATCATTTGTAGAAAATGAATCACCCAGCAACAACAATACTGATGGTAACGAGATAAGGCAAATAAATGATTATCATTTAAATATTGAACTGATTAATACAAATATAATGTTAAGAAGTCGTTCTCGAGTTCATGTAGAAAAATGCGCTGCTATAGCATATTGCAGTGGATGGGTGGCCAACAAAGCCAAAAAGTTTGTTTTTAAAAATGTAACACATGTAAAAATAATTGTATTAGTGAAAATGTTGAAGATTTTCACAGATACATTACAAAAAAAGAATATTGTGGCAAAAAATGGCTGTGTCCCCTCCCGAGCATTGTTTGACTACTTTGCCCAAGTTGAATTCATCACTTTAGAAGTATTAAAAACTGATGCACATATGAAGCAAATCATACAATATATTAATTTAATGGTGACTTTACATATTAATTCTAATTTTCTTACATGTGAAAAACATAAAAATACATTAAGAGTCCGTCCTATGAAACGGCTAATTTTGGCCAACTTTGTTCTATAATTGTGAGAATGTGTAACATAGTATTAGCAAAACAGTGCATGTTATGAGTAGTTTAACTTTTCATCTTGCATGTGGCTTGAAGGTTTTTTCAAAAATACTTCATAACTCATGGTAAACCTTTAATATTCAATGCCATTCTTTTCAAAAATTACGTCAGTGTGAAGTTTGACCATAGTTTCAGGAGAAACTATAAGAAATTTTGACCATATAAAAATATAAATAACAGTAAAATATAACCCTTTTGCATTTGTGTTGATTACTTTTTCTATTCCCATACAAAAATCTGCATAAAAAAATGATGAAGTTACGTCATTCTACGGAAAAATTCAGCCACTTTAGTATTTTTTTCCAATTCAAAACTCTATATTTAAGAAATTAAAAAATAACATAATCTTGAGTTATTTTTACAATAAAAAAAAATTCAAATAACAAAAAGAAAGGCTTATGGTATAGAAAATTAATTTCAAATTATACTATAACAACACGCGCGCAAAATCGATCGCCTCAGTGTCGACTCGGCTAGCGCAGCGGGTGACGTATCGCTGGAGCTCGCGAACTCTACGTATGAATTTTAGCAAGATATACTGCGACTACTACAACTTGGTCCGTTGGGAATTTAATTTGTTTTCAGTGCATTTTACTGATATTAAAAATATAGTTGGGAATACATTGTGTACTAAGAAAAGAAGTTTAAGGGATTTTTAACCTACTTCAAAAAAAGAGGTTCTGTGTTCGAGTTTGTACTATGTATAGTATGCACGTATATCCGCGTTTTAGGGTTCAGTAGCCAAATGGCAAAAACGGAACCCTTATAGATACGTCATGTCTGTCTGTCTGTCTGTCCGTCCGTATGTCACAGCCACTTTTCTCCGAAACTATAAGAAATATGCTGTTGTAACTTGGTAAGTAGATGACTATGTATTCTATGAACCGCATTAAGACAGAAAAAAAAAAACAAAAAATTTTGGGGTCCCCATACTTAGAACTGAAACTCAAAAATATATGATGTATGTATTACCATGGAAACTACCAGCGAAAATTGGTTTGAACGAGATCTAGTAAGTAGTTTTTTTTTTAACGTCATAAATCGTAAATCGCAACTTTTGCTTATAATATAATACCTACAGGTTTGTACGGAACCCTCGGTGCGCGAGTCCGACTCGTACTTAGCCGGTTTTTTTATTATGTCCTAAAACTATAAATTTGTGTATTTTAACCGACTGCAAGTAAGAGGAGGGTTTCAATTCGAGAGATTTTTAACCGACTGCAAAAAAGGTGGTTCTCAATTCTTTACGCTCCACGAATACTCGAAGCCGCCTTGCCTTAACTTATTTGATATTTTTTTTAAAGAGTTTTTCAGATGGTCCCGTGGTCATCAGGTCAGGATCTGGTGATGGGATCCTGGAGAAATAGGGAATATGCACGCAATTTTTTTATTTGCAAAATAAAATACTTATTAGCTCTAGTAAACAATCATGAAATTATTTTTTAAATACCTTCATCATTTATTAAGTTATAAAGCTTCAAAGACTACAGTTAGAAAGAGAAGTCCGATACGTAATGTGACGTCAAATTACACGAAGCCTATACAGCTGCCATAGAAAACAGCGTTTTCGCGAGAGGGACACATATTTGTTTAAAATAATTTTATCTCGTTCGTTTTTCGAGCAATTTAGATTCTAATTTCACAGTTAGTATTATACTTTCGAATACTTTAAGATAAACTGTTCAGATCATAAATACTTTTTTCATGCATATTCCCTATTGAAGGAAATTTTAAATTTTATAGGATAACATATAGTTATTTTTGCCACGAAGAGAAGCTAGTGACTAAATAATTACAGCCGCACGGGTCGATCTTCAAGGTTAAACAACGCTTGCTGATGATCACCCATCTACAGACCATGTGGATGGATTATCATCTTTTTTTTTTTCAGGGATGGGAAATCATTCAATGACTCCTCCCGCTCTGGGTGGAGCGGGAGGGAGTGTCAGACTTCTACTGACTAAAACCCATCCATGTTCCTTCATTCCTTCGTTCGGGAGCCACGGTATCTCTTTCGAATAGTCACGCGACTCCGGCAGGCGTCGGCCCTTTCGGGCCCCTCTGATGGGTGATCATTTTAAATATCGAGTTTCTTCCTTTTCTCGGAAAGCACGTTAAGCCTTTGGTCCCAGCTGTCAATTGTAGATCTTTGGCAGTCGTTATGGATTGTCAGAAGTCAGCAAATCTGACTCCAGTCTTGCCAAAAAGTACCGTGTTACCCGGTTAATGGGTTTTGGAGGTCTGGTAGGCAGCCGCTCTACTTAAAACACTGGTATTCAGCTGAATCCCCTTTGACTGGAACCCGGGAAAAGGCTAGGCAAATGATTGATATAGTAAATAATTGATATAGCGATTTCAGTGTTTTCTGCATTCACTTGTATGATGTATTTGCATTCAGAAAGCACCATTTTGTGAATTTGATGATGAAGCCGCAAGACAGGCAACAAAACTCTGTAATTAGGTAATGTTTTACAAGTCTTATCTGTAAGTCGAAGAGTTATTAGAGACGAGCGTTTTTAGGGTTCCGTAGCCAAAAACGGTACCCTTATAGATTCGTCACGTCTGTCCGTCTGTCTGTCTGTCCGTCCGTCCGTATGTCACAGCCACTTTTCTCCGAAACCTTAAGAGCTATGCTGTTGAAAGGAGATGGCAGTTTTTGGCATTACTGATTTTGGAAAGGTACAGAATTCAAAGCTATTTCAAAAATTAACGCTTATTTTTATGAGTTAATAGCCAGATTAACTTTATTTTTGACAGTGGAAATAAAATCTCGATAATAAGAGTGGATAACTTGATTTTATTTAGCACAGAGGCGGTCTTTATTTCTAAAGCCATGGGATACGAGGCTTTTTAGCACTGTCATAACCATAACTATTTGATAGTTTTGTTTGTCTTGAAAAATATAAAAAAAAAACATTAAATTAATTTGCATAATGTTTTAATTAATTGTGTATACATAATTAAAACAACTAAATCACAAAAAAATAAATACAAAAAAAAACTATGCGAACAGTTTACGAGGACTTGATCCAGCAAAGAAATGTTTATTGCTTATTGGCAACACTAAAACCCGCGTGTCACATTTGTTGTGACATTCCACTGAATACGTCAGTGTGACATTCGCGATTCCGATTGTTCATGTTCACATTCGCTCGCTCCTTTGCTTTGTGCTGGTGTGAATGTTTTGTGCTTCCAAAGTTTTACGTGGATTTTTACAACGACCTGGCTTGCCTTTGGATTTTGAAGACTCCTACCTTTCTGTACAACTGTTGCAAGACTTGGACCTCGACGTTTCCTACTTTTATATGATCGACCTTGGCGCTCTATCTTGGACACTGATATTACTTAAGATAGTTTATGTTCATCTATCCTTTGTGTGTTTAACATTACGAGTCAACGTGATGTCAACCATGGACCGCTGCGTAAACTGTAGAATATCTACAAATCGTTGCAGTACGATAACAACACATTCTTTGGAAGATGAATCCATTCTATCGGTCATTCGCTCCTGGATTGCTCCTGAGCCTGTAAGTTCATTTACTATGCACCTATTTTATGAAAGACTTCGATTGGTTTTTATAATAATAATTTAACCTTAATTCATTTTTTTTTTAGGTGTGCAATCAGGATCGTCTATGTAACGCCTGTTGGGTACTTGTAAACAATTATTTAAATCAAGTACACACTACGCCTGAACCACATCCACCTTCTTGTACCCTTGGGCACCGACAGGTGTGTGTCAATTGTGGATCATCTACAGCACATTCAAGAAATCACCAACTACGGACTGATTCGGACAGAGAACGAGGCATATATAATGTGGTTCGAGAATGGATACTACCCCGACAAGTAAGTTAATTGTAATATATTATTTTCAAACTTATTCATTAAGACATGCATAAATCCTGGGACATTACTCATACATCTGAAAACAAAGTAGCTGATATACTACATATATTATACTTATTTGTTTGTAAATATAATACTTACTACTTTTTGGACTTTGGACATACATACTTATGAATAGTCTGGCTCTAATACCAGCTGGGAAAGTTGCATTTGCTGAGAAGAGCTTGCAATGAAGTCATCAATTAACTCTTTTCAAAACAAGCTTAGATACATTACATAAAAATAACATTCTGACCTCAATGTCAAAAATTGGATGTCCCCGCAGTAATATATATAATATTATATTGACGCATAATGTGATTATGCATCAATACATTTAGTATTATTAGTTTTCTTTTATAATGTGTTCACACTTATATATAAAATCCACATGTGTGAGTATGTTTTACATAAATGTTTTATTGTTGCAGCTACGGACTACAAACAATGTCTGTCACCGTTGCTGGGTGAGAGCACACAAAGCTTCTCGTCATTTTGTATCCAGGGCATCCACATCGTCAAGTGGGCGCTCTCATCTTGACTCTGAAACTTCTGAAGGTACAATTGATAATGTATCCATGACCCATGACAGTCCTGAAAGACTGCCTCAACGTGATCCTGAAACTCCGCCTCAACCTAATGTTGAAATGGTGTCTGAAGCTAATGGAGATAATGAGCCTGCATCTGATTTTGAAGATCATCCCGAACCTGTTGTTGAAGATCAGCCTGAACCTAATCTTGTAATTCAGCCCATATCAAGAAGACAAGAGACAATTGTGTTGCCTGATTATATCAGAGCTGTAGACTCTGGGTCAAGGTGCATTATTGAAGGTTGTCAGGGTAGTGAAAGATTCAGGCTACCAGTTTCAACTAGAAAAATGCTGCTTTTACAGTTTAATTATTATGTACCAGTAAATAGTCGCGTGTGCAGTAACCATCTAAATACAGAAACATGGGACTTTCAAGCTGGTATTAGTGGTTATTCAAATGCATTTAATGCAACACATATACAAGATATGTTGAATTTAAAGAGCACTAATGTTAATGCATTAGATTTTTCAAATATAAATAATATAGAAGACCATCTTGTACGTCACTGGATTGGCTACACAAAAGATCAGTTCAATCAGTTATTACACGAAATACCTACCATAAATGAAATGCGAAGAGGTAAAACGGCTCTCGCTGCATTCTTAATGAAACTGAGGACAGGTGAACCCAATGAAAGGTTGGCATCACTATTTCAAATTCCAAGGAGAACTTTGGAGGTGTTGATGGCAAAGGTTCGAGAACTGTTGCTGTTGTTGTTCGTTCCAACTCACTTGGGAGTAGCACATATATCAAGAGAACAAATAATACAAAGAAATCTATTGATACCCCGTGGATTGTTTGGAGTTCAAAGTGATGGCCAGGAAAACCCTATAGTCATAGCTGATGGTTCATATTGCTACATACAAAAAAGTTGTAATTATCTATATCAAAAAAATACTTACAGCTTACATAAATATCGAAATCTTGTTAAACCATTTATGTTAGTATGTTCTGATGGTTATATTATAGATGTTCTGGGCCCTTATCCAGCTACAACATCAGATGCAGCTATAATGCAAAGGGAATTTGAAACTGAAAATAGTTATTTACGCAGACATTTTCA
This sequence comes from Ceramica pisi, assembly GCA_963859965.1. Classification (NCBI taxonomy): domain Eukaryota; kingdom Metazoa; phylum Arthropoda; class Insecta; order Lepidoptera; family Noctuidae; genus Ceramica; species Ceramica pisi. The sequence goes on along the minus strand of OY982528.1, from coordinate 8,275,680 downwards.
AGAAGGTGATGCTTTTGTACTGGATAGGGGTTTCAGAGATGCCTTGCCCTTGCTGAATGCTTGTGGTTATAAAACCCATGTTCCAGCTTCATTACAGAGGGGTGAAACGCAACTATCAACACTAGCAGCAAACAAATCAAGGTCGGTTACTATTTCTAGATGGGTTGTAGAAGCAGTCAATGGTAGGTTTAAAAGAGATTTTAAATTGTTTAGACAGGAATACTTTAACTTAGCCTCAAAACATGTTATGATTGATTTTAAAATAGCTGCTGCATTAATTAATCGCTTTCACTCTCCAATAACTGATAGAAGTGATGCCGGGGAAATCCTAAATATAATAAATGCGAACATGTTTGTAAACAATCTTTTGTCTGATTTTGTCAATGTTAATCAACTAAACAGAAGACGAGCTGATTTTGTAAGTGTTACTGTTGAAAATGATAACCTAACAGATTTTCCTCGGCTATCATACAGTGAACTTATATTAATTTCTCTTGGAACATATCAAATAAAGCAATCTCGCTCCTATTATGGAGAGCACGTAAAGGCAAATGGCACCTATATTATAGAAGTATGCAGGGAGGTTGACAGGAGTCTACTGGAAGAGCTGTCAACATCAAACACATCTTGGATTTTACGGGGAAGAATTAGGTCTAGACATGTAGGAAGAAAAATATACTTTGTTTATATTTTGATTGACAGCTCTCTAAGTGGCCGGGAAGCTATAAAGCAATACTGTTGCAATTGCATTGTTGGACGAAGAACAGTAGGATGCTGTGCCCATATCATGTCAATCATCTGGTATTTGGCATGGGCACGGCATCAAGATAGCCTGTCTCCCCCTGCACCATTCTTAGATAATATATTGCTGATATATGATGATGACCATGAATAAAATATAATACCTACAATACTTATGAGTTTTTAATTTTACCTTAAATAATCCTGTAATCCTTAACAGGATTATTATTCCTTATGTGCTTAGATTCTTAGATATGAGTCTCTTAAAAACTCTCCTGAGTTTCCTGTGACTACCTACATAAAGCTGACGGAGTAGGTAGGTACACTTACCTAAACTGTCATTAGGTAAATGATCAGTGTGTAGGTAAATCATTGAACTAAACAAACTTCAACAAGTAGTTTTCAAGTCATTAGAAAGCATAATTAGCAATATGTTATGTATACAATAAACATTTATGCGTTATGATAGAAATAGAGTTGAAAGACCCTATATGTACAATCATTAACGCACTTAACCTCACTTTTACAAAAATTACGATTTCTCTTTAACCCTATTATTTTAACGTTTTAATTTTTTTTTTATTATAGCTTATAATATTCCCTATCAAACCATGCCACTTTGATTTCTGTAGAAACTTAAAAAGTTTAATGCCAGCGTTCTATGAACTTCTGCCATTCTCCTTTGGTAAATTGATGTATTTCGTGAACCGCATAAAGATTTTTACACAAAAATAGAAAAAAAAACAATAAATTTTGGGGGTCCCCACTCCCCATACATAGAACTGAAACTCATTTTTTTTTTTTTCATCGTACCCGTACGTGTGGGGTATTTATGGATAGGTCTTCAAAAATGATATTAAGATTTCTAAGATCATTTTTTTCTAAACTGAAAAGTTTGCGCGACAGACACTTCCAAAGTGGTAAAATGTGTCCCCCCCCCCTTTTTTTTTTTTTTTTAGGGATGGGAAATCATCCAATGACTCCTCCCGCTCTGGGTGTAGCGGGAGGGAGTGTCAGACTTCTACTGACTAAAACCCATCCATGTTCCTTCATTGCCCTTTGTGTTCCGGAGCCACGGTGTCTCTTGCGAATAATCCCGCGACTCCGGCAGGCGTCGGCCCTTTCGGGCCCCTCTGTGTTGCTGACTCTCTTTGAGGCGCGCGTGGAACACTAACGCGCCGTCGACACGGCCTGTCTAGATGGACGGACGGCGAGCCACCCATAGCTCGCCGTCCACAGGCCCGCGCCTACGGTGGCCGGAGGTCACCAGGTGGCCCCCGACGCCCGCGGCGTCCACCACGGCGGCCGGGACGAGACGGTCTCCTCTCCCGCTCCGCCACCTCCTTCGCTAGCATGACTGCTTCGCAGAAGGAGGCAACGGCGTCCCATTCCGTCTCGCTCCGGACCATGGCTTGGACCAGGGCCGGACGCGAGAGGTCGCCGCCAATCGCCGTTTCGAGGACACGGCGGTGCGCCGCCCAAGCGGGGCACACCTGCACAGTGTGCTCTACCGTGTCCTCCGGTCGATCCTTGCAGTGGTGACACCCGGGCGTTTCCTCCCGCCGAATTCGGTGCAGGAACCTCCCGAAACATCCATGTCCGGTGAGGACCTGCGTCAGGCGGAAGGTGAGGACGCCGTGGCGCCTCTCAAGCCACTCCTCAAAGAGGGGACTTATCGCCGCTATAGCCGCCTAGAGGACGTGGTGGCAAAGACTGGAGTGTTGGCCTGAAATTGAGTAGAACTAAAATAGAATTCCTGTTCTGCGATTTCGGAGGTCTCTCCTGTCATATCCTCTCACCGCAACGCCTATACCGGTCTGCTCCGACTTTCAGTACCTCGGGTCGCTTTTTAGGGGGGTGGCGATATAGACCGAGACGTATCGCACCGGATCAACTCAGGATGGATGAAATCGCGACAGATCACTGGGACAACTTGCAACCCACGGATGCCTCTCAAGTTGAAAGGGAAAATCTACAAGTCCTGAATGTTGATATTGATGTGTGGAGTAACAGGAATGGATAAAGTGGGATAAAGGATAAGGGCAGCAAGATGATGTGTCCCAAAAATTCACGAGCCTTTTCTCCATTTTTGTAACCTGAATTTGAATAAAGTTAACGTAAACAAAAAAACAATTACCAATATTTGTCGTCTCTAACATTCATGGACCTAGCTTTCGGGATAAGCTTTTTCAGATATGAGATATGTATTGTAAAAAAAACTCTAACGCCCAGCAAATGGTTCGATAGTAACCTTTTCGGTAGAAGCACGTTCAGCGCAATTGTATAATTTTATTCTGTTATTTGTAGTTCTTTATAAAACACTTTTTTGTAAAGATGAGACAATGGGTCCGATTGCGTTTCTCTCCGAACCTAAATAATGACAGACTAAAATTTTACTAAATATGTCCATGTCCTTAATCTAAAGCTATTACGTTTCTGTTAAAATAAGTTCACGTCACTAAATTTGAACTTAATTCTACGTCTATGGAAATGGACATAATTAAGTTCGTTTGCCGCCGCAAATGGCAACACCACACCGCTAGTCTGTCAAGTTGTCAAGTCTGTCGTGGTTATTTTTTGAGTTTTCGCAAGAATTATTAAAATTTTATTAAATATGGATACGAAGAAGCCAAGAATGAAGAAAGAACAGCAACAATATTTATTAAACTTCTTAATGAGGAATCCGGAAATGGTTAACGGTATGTTTACAAAATATTTCAAGATTTCATGTGATTTTTGTGAACTTAACCTATCTACAAGCATTCCTGTGTAAATTCAGTTTGGTAGTCATATCGCATTGCAACGTTTCTTATTACATTCACAATCATTTATTCACGTTAAATTTTATCATAACTTATAGTATAAATAATTGGCATCCAATAAAACATGATGTTTTTATACTAACCTATACTTCATTTGTCTTTATTTATCACCAGGAAATTCTCAGTTGCCGGCTACCAAAAGATTGTGGACTGAACTGACAGAAGCCCTCAATGGAATGGGAGGTGTTCGTAAGACACAGAAAGATTGGCTAGAGGTTAGTTAGTGGTGCTTCATACATTAAATTGGCCTAATTTTGTACTAAATATATCAGTGTACTTTTAAAATTTCAATCATAACCAACCTACTTTACCCACTTGGATATTAGTTGTTGTTAAATGTATAATCAAAATTTTTCAGACATACAAGTTATTAGCACGCAGGGCAAAGGCTAAGATGCGCACACAGCGTGCATCTATGCAAAGGACTGGAGGTGGTCCTCCAGCAGATATCTGCTTGACAGAATTAGAGAAAAAAACAATAAATATAGAGGGGACATCAACTATCTATGGATTGCCTGGAGCTGTGGAAGCTGTAAGTTATTGGCATTCGTTTTTTGTAAGCTCTATATTAGAATAATTACTTATTTTTTTATGATTGCATCAATCATCACAATTGTGTTATTTTTGAAAACTACATACATTACATAGCATTAATATTAGGTATAAAGATGTCCTTTTATAATAAATGAACGGAAAACCTTGATCCTTGACTTGTAATTTTCTTACAGGGTATTGTTATTGTCCCAGGGACTCCACAGCCCATTGTTGATGTTCCGGATCCTCATGTTAAACAAAACATAGTCATGGTGAGTGTGTTATGGCAATGCTTGTAGCAGTTGTTATATTATTACCAGTAATGGTCTGATGTTAAGTTGATTTTATTTTGACTACAGGTTTTGGATGATACTCAACTGCCAAAGCCCAAGCAGACGTTGATTTTAGACGCAGTAACAGTTGTGAGTATATTTTACCTATTCACAACAACTTCTTTTTTCTTTATTTTTTTTTTGATTGGCCTGTTGGTCTAGTGGTTAGTGACCCTGACTGCTATGCCGGAGGTCGTGGGTTCGATTCCCACCCAGGACAAATGTTTGCGTGATGAGCACGATCATTTGTTCTGTGTCTGGGTGTAATTTTTATCTATAATATTTATGTATTTAGAAATATATTAGTATGTTTATCAGTTGTCTAGTACCCATAACACAAGCTCTGCTTAGCTTGGGACTAGATGGCGTTGTGTGATAGTTGTGGAATATTATAAAAAAAAAAAATAAAGAAAAGATGAAATAAAGAAAGAAGAAATGGTATGAGTAATAAATACTGAAGTCATGTTAAAATGAGTTTTATGCATAATGGTATTCTGAAATTGACTTCATAGTGGTACAATTGTATGAATTTATCCTTGTAATTGTACTATGCAGGATATTATACATTCAGACACTGAAGAAGAACCACCGAAGGAAGCGGCTATAGTGGACGCGTTCACACCGACGGCGAGTCACGATGGGGCGACTGTCGTCACTTCAATGGCGACGGACGCGTCATCACTACCGACAGCATCTCGCGTTGGTCGAATTGCGGCGCGTTGATGATGCCAGCGGCAAATAGGGATCTGGCGACGGTCACTTGCAGTCGTGAACACATCGTGGCCTCAACCCCTGAACAAAGACTGGAGGACGGCGTGGTGCGCAACACTCCGCGCCTCGAGCGCCGCAATGCGCGTCGAGCAACGCCCCGTACGCTCGTGCCGCCAGCCGATTCAGCCACCCCGCAAGAAGATGCCATGATAGCGGCTTTAAGGGAGGGAGCCCAAGCGCAGATGGCGCTCGCCAATGCGCAGACAGAGGCCGCTCGGTATCTTGGCGATTGCATAATGCGTGCCGCTACCATGTTCGTCGAAGCGATCAATAAAAATAAATAAACTGTTTTTTCGAAATTAAGTTTTATTAATTCTTTAATTTTAATTAAAACACATCATGCAAAGTATTGTCTTGTGATGTTATTTCGAATATTTCGTGCCACATTTAACCTTTTGAACGCCACGGACGTTTATAGACGTCTAACGAAATCGTGCCAAACACGCCACCGACGTCTATAGACGTCAAGAAAACGACATTTTTTAAATACAAAATAAATATACTAAATTAAGTTTTCTGTGTTTCTTTTTCCTATTATTTCAAACTACTTTAGTGAAATATTGTAAATTGACACAAAGATATATTCATTATTTGAATTCACAAGAAAAAACAATCGTCAAATATTGCTAATCGAAATCCGTAAAATTGTGTATTTCCCCACGCCACAGACGTCAAGACACGTCAGCTAGTGATGGGTAGGTAAGGTAACTTATATTCCAAATTTATGAAATATTTTATTGAAAGTAGCTTACTATTACTTTGACAATTACTTTTTACTGACAAATATTCGTATCTGAATATTCCTAATGTATAATATTTAAAAAAATGTGGAAAAGAACTTATAATTGATATCCTTAAATCGATAGTTTACTGTCCACTCTCGCGCATCCCTATGTAAGAGCTCATAGACAGTTACCTGTACGCCACAGACGGGAATGGACGTCAAGCGGTGACGTCATTAGCGCTACGGGAGTCTGCTAGTGCTTTACTACATTTATTATTATGATCGGTGGTAATATTAAAATTTGAAGCATTATTATTGTGCGAGGCTATATTAAAAATGGCTGACAGTCAAATGACTACTGAAGAACTCCTTCGTGTGTTAGGAAATGTAGAAGAGGATGACGAATTTTCCGAAGCAATATCTCTATACGAGGACGATTTAGAGGTAAGTTTTATTTATGATCAAACTTTTCATATATAGATAGGTACGTAGTTTTTGTTTAATATTAAATTATGCGTTAGGAAAACAAAAGCGAATATAAAATATTAAAAAGGTAAATGGTTCCGTCTATTACTTTTAACGATACAAATTATTATACCTACTTACATTTATTTTGTACAGGGTGGGCCAATAATTTTTGCAAATAGCAACACTAAATTTCTCGAATACCGTTGGAAGGAGGGGTGCGCGGGTGGCGGGAAACTATGCGTCGCTACATGCAATTTTAGTCACGATGGAGCGCTTCACGGGACAACAGCGTGCTTTTTGTGTTAAACAATTTTACAAAAACAACGATTCCTACGTTACTGTACGACGCCTGTTTCGAATTGAATATGGATTACGCCGTGTAAGCGAGTGTCCAAGTGTGAATTTAATCAAAGCTTGGGTCGTGAAGTTCGAGCAAACGGGATCGACAACGAATATTAAACAAACAGGCCGGCCACGTTCAAGAAGAAGCGATGAGAACATTCGAGAGGTTGAAATTTCCGTTCGGAACGATCCAGAATTATCTACGCGTAAGCGTTCGGCGGTTCTGGCATTACCGAGAACCAGTCTACGGCGGATTTTGCATTTAGACCTCAAACTGCACCCGTATAAGCTTCAAATTGTGCAGGAGATGAAACCAAATGATTACATTCAACGTAAGTTATTGGCTGACACAATGCTGGAGCAATTCTCTAGCCTGGAGAATGTATTCTTTACGGACGAGGCCCACTTTCACATCAACGGGCACGTGAATAAGCACAATTGTCGATATTGGAGCAGGGAAAACCCTCGCCTTAAACACCAAAAGCCACTTCATTCACCTAAAACGACAGTATGGGCTGCCATATCAGCAAAGGGCATAATTGGTCCGTATTTCTTTGAAAATAATCAAGGAGATAATGTAACTGTGAATTCAGCGGAATATGTCAAGATGTTGCGAGAGTTTTTGACGCCGCAGTTGCATGAATTTCAAGGATACAACAGCAGGACCTGGATGCAACAAGATGGAGCAACATGCCACACGTCAAATGTGACTTTACCGGTAGTCAAAGAAATGTTTCCGAATAAATTGATTTCTCGCGGTGATATTCCATGGCCTCCGAGAAGCCCGGATCTTACACCATGCGATTTTTTCTTATGGGGATACCTGAAAAGTCGAGTCTACCTTAATAAACCGACGAATATATCCCAATTAAAACAAAACATCCACGACGAGATAGCCGCGATCCCCCGCAGCATGTGTCAGCGAGTTTTCCAAAGTTTGCGTAGTCGATTGCTAGAGTGCCAACGACGAGACGGTGCACATCTCGACGATGTCATTTTTAAAAAATAAATTTCATTAAATTTTCAAAACGTTAAATATATAATCAACAAAATAACAGTTGTAGTTTTATTTCTATTCATGTTTTAAAAGTGCAAAAATTATTGGCCCACCCTGTATATTTTCTCTTTTAATTCCATTTCGAATTTAGCTAAAAAAAGTAGGTATACTTATACAAAGTAAGTATTATAGGTAGGTACACTAATAAATATGAAACCGGCACCTAAGGCACAGTAAAAAGGGGAATATGCATGTATTTTTTTTTCATTTAGAACAATGAATACTGTCAACTCAAAAAAATTACAAAAACTAAGTTTAACTATTGCTTGTTTCAAACACACACACATCTGATATGGTAAGTATGTACATTTTAGTAGGTATATGTTTATTGTAACACAGAAACCGCTACCTAAGCCGTGGGGAGGCAGCTGACACGTTTTATTATTTTTATTTTAATCATGTTATAATAGTTATTTATTGAGTTGGACTAGAGAGCTTGTAATGAGCGATAACTATAACAAGTATAAGTACCTATTTGTAAATAAATTTAGCCAAAATATTATATTATGTGCCTCTGTCGTCGTAAATAGTAATAAGCACTTCGCTTTTGTTTACAGTCTATCACAGATCGTCAAGAACAAGTCAATGACTCACCTGTTTTGCCCTCAACATCTCACACTACTCAAGAAACACCTGACAACAATTGGGCCTCGACATCTGCATCAGCATCAACATCCCGCCGTGACCCCCGTCGAAGACAAACGGAGCCGTCCTACCAGTGGACTTCAGTACCACACGTGCCTGCATTAACTAGCTTTGATGAGTTTACGTCAGGTCTCCATTTAGAAGTAACAGAAAATATTACTGAATTCGATATATTTCAAAAATTTTTAGATTTAGACTTTATGTCGTTCATTGTAGATATGACAAATTTATTTCACTCACGCTTTGTACTAAACGTAGACCTTCGTATGCATTCTCGCCTACAACGGTGGCACGATGTATCCATTCCAGAATTGTACATATTTTTTGCTTTATTAATGTTAATGACTCGAAATCGACATTTGACTTTAGAAGAGCACTGGAGTACGGATGTGTTGTTATCATCGCCGATTTTTTCCAAACTAATGCCTAGAAATCGCTTTTGCACAATTCTAAGCATGCTACATTTTTCTCGGCATAGTGAAGAGACTAACGTATTATCAAAAGTCGACACTTGCATTAATCACGCTAGGGAAAAGTATAAAAAGCTTATGACACCCTATAAAAATCTGTGCATAGACGAGAGCATCGTTCCCTTCAAGGGGCGATTATCAATAAGGCAATATTTGCCAAAGAAAAGGAATCGTTTTGGAATAAAGTTATTTGTAATGTGTGATGTACAAACCGGCATTATCATAGATTTTATTGTTTACTGTGGCGCAGCTACTGAAATAATAGATCCTTGTAATTTAGGTGTCGGAGGCGCTGTTGTTTCAACTTTAATTAGGGATTTTTTCGGTTCAAACCGTCATTTATATGTTGACAACTGGTACACTAGCCCGGTATTGTTGGATTACCTGCACAGGAATAATATATACGCGTGTGGTACTGTAAAAAAAAACAGAGTCGGTATGCCACGCTTTAATAATACTATTAAGCGTGGTGAAATCCAAGCTAAATATTGTCCTCCAATGACAGCTCTAAAATGGCGAGACAAAAAAGATATATTTATTTTGTCAACAATTCATAGTGATATCATGGCGCCATCGTTGAAAGAGGATAGAGCGACGGGGCTACCAGTTATGAAGCCACAAGCAGTTTTGGACTATTCCAAAAATATGGGAAGCGTTGATACGGCTGACATGTTACTGTCTTCAATACAGTGCATAAGAAAAACCATAAAATGGTATAAAAAGTTGTTTCTCCACATAATTGATATGCACGTATTAAATTCTTTTTTCTGTTATAAGGAAATAAATAACATGCCAAATTTACATTTTGCAAAATTTCATCCGTCTCTTATTCGCCAAATTATAGAAAATTTTCATAGTCACAATACACTACCTCAGTCCATAAGCAGTAGTCATAACCCACTTCGTATACTGTCGAAAAATAACAATGATCACATGCCGACCCTTATGGGCAAATACCGACGTTGTAGACAATGCGCAGTTATAAAAAAAAGAAAAGAAACAAAGTACGCTTGTAAAATATGCAAGGTCTATTTGTGTGCTGCGCCATGTTTTGAAAAATATCACTCGAGTGATAATTGACCAATGTACTTTTTGTAGTAAAAAGTACATTTGTAAAATATCACTGTTAATTTAAATAATGGTGTTGATTTTTTTTCATATGATTTTTTTATTTATAAATGACAATTTTTTCAATACTTTTTTATATTTTTATTTTAAGTTTGTAGGTATATTACAAAATTGTATGTTTATATCAATGTTACATTTTATATTTACCAATGTTTTGTTGATTTGCTGTGATATTTAAAGACCAATTACGTAAGTAAATATTATATTATAAAAACCTTTGTTTTAATTATTATAATTTTGAAGAGTTTTTGATTTTGCTGTGATATTTTAAGACTAATTAACAATTACGTAGGTGCATATTATAATTATTATTAAAACCGTTTTAAGTATTATAATTTTGAAGAGTTGTTGACTTTATTGTGATATTTTAAGACTAATGATGTTTGTATACTTATCTACTCAATTATAAAAACTGTCGTCATATAGGATGTAAGGGACACCGATGCGAAAACGCTTACCACATACTCAGTCCATCAACCCGAACAACAGAAAATTGTCGTCAGCAATTTAAAAAAAAACAGCTGTCCCATAAATTTTGACCATAAATGTTGTTTTGCAGTTTTGTAGGGAAAAGCTGTTTTTTTTTTAAATTTATTATGTGGGGTTCAGAATTATTATGGACTGAGTATGTGGTAAGCGTTTTCGCGTTGGTGTTACACCCTGTATAATTTACAATATTACAGTATAATATTAAGGTGAAGACTCAGTTGTAGCCCGCGAAATTCAAATTTTCTACGTTTTTTGTAATTTGCCGGACAATGTCAGTCTATTTATTAACCAGAATATGATTCGCGAGCGTAACACGTACGCATTTAAAGAATTAAAATCATAAATACAACCCTCCTAGTTCTTAAGCCCAATGATAGTCCGATTCATGAAAATATTATGAATCGGACCATCATTGGGTTAAGAAGGTTGTTTTGAAGATTCTAATGTTATAATCATATAAAGGCATACGTGTTACGATCGCGAATCATATTTTGGTTAATATATATCCTAACACTGACCGGCAAATTACAAAAAAACAAAGAAAATTTGAATTTCGCGGGCTACCCTGACGTTATCACCTTAAGTGTTTTGATTACCTGTGACTAGTTTCGACGCTGAGGTCGTGCTGGCACAAAACAGTATCCATAGAGATTAGCACTCACTACTGATGCTTTATTTTTTTAAATAATATTATTAGTAATTCCGAGAATAACACAATTAAAAGACTGATTATTTACTTGTATTTTTTTTTTCGTTTACTAACTAGTTTAATTTCAGATTCAGGAAAATCTTAATTGAATGAAACTTATTGCATACTGGCTTACATCTGCAGCAGATCCTTTCCATAAATTATATTATGTAGTGATTTCATTCGTTCATTATATTTTTTTCATTTTGGTTGGCAACACTAAAAAAGATAGAATACTAGAAAAGTTTTGATCATAGAGTAATCATAAAGTAGGTAGTTGCCGTAATTACAAGTTACGACAAGTTAAAAAGTTTGTTAAGTTTATAAAAGTGATAATTATGTCTTCTCCTGAGGATATAGCTGGACCTTCCTCACCAAGCATAATAAGTGACCTAAGTCGCAAAAGGAAGGCATCTTCAAATGAAGAAACGACAAAGAAAACTATAAAAATACAAGTTTCTGCAGAAGATATAACGACTGCAAACACTTATCAACGGAGCGTATGGGACGCAAATGAATTAAGGTGTGACGTTTCTAATTTACCTCCGTTGGATTTTGCCCAACCAGGACCTAGCGACCCACGAAATGCGGCGTTCGCAAGACTGGTCGCTTTTGAATTGGATCGAGTGCCAGAAGAAAAACGGTCAGTCACATATGTCAATATACTGAACGTAATAAGAAAAGTAAGACAGCAAAAGGACTTGGATGACATAAGTTTGCCAAGTTTCGAAGAATCCGACTAATAATTATATGTAAAATGATTAAATTGTTTTAAATAATAAAATATTATTATTTTTTATGTACCACAATATCACATGATCACATCCCTACTCGCATGCGAGAAAGTTGTCAAAAGTCGTGCCAGCCACGCCAGAGACGTGTCTTCACGTCGGCGGATGACGTCACGAACCAGATTAGTGATGTACCTTATTATTGATTTATTCGTTTGTAGTTCTATTCTAATGTTTGCTTTTAGGTTGCTTAGAACTTAGTAACTGCTGTTTAATGATAGTATGATACCAAATAGGGTCAAGTTAAATAAAAGACCAATGCAACGAATAATATTTATTTAAAAAATATAGAACGAAAAGCACGGATTCATTGGTTATCGATAACTTTTCGTTAAGATGTTGGAATCACTATTTTTTTTTTGTAGGTTTTTGTACTGAATTTGTGGCTTGGCGTAGAAGGGGCGCCGATGTGTTTACGCTCTGGCGTTCAAAAGGTTAAAAAATTCATATCCCTGGGAGGAGCATCTGTTGGCCGCAATCTGTCTTCGAGTTCCAATTCATCTGGTAAAGGCTCATTTCTCTTAATTGCCAGGTTATGGTGAACAACTACAGCTGCTATTATTTTAGATGCCTTCACGGGGTCATAATGCAAGGTCCTGTGCTTGTGAATGCATCTAAATCTTGTTTTCATCACTCCAAAACATTTTTCAATAAGGACCCTCGTTTTGGTATGCGCTAAATTATATCTAGCCTCAGGTGTATTTTCATCTGCATCAGCATACGGGGTCATCAGCCAAGGCAGTTGGGCGTATCCAGAGTCTCCTAGAAGCCATTCACCAGCTGAAACTCGGTTAACATAATTGGTTTCCAATAATTGGCTCAAACTGGATCCTTGCCAGACCGCTGCATCATGTGTTGAACCAGGAAAAGTGGCAATGAAATGAATAATTTCCATCTTTGCATTACATACAAATTGGCAATTAAGACTGTAAAAGCCTTTGCGATTAAAAAATAATCTCGCTGGCACAAGTGCTGTATCTTTTGGGCGAACAATGGAGATTTGACTACAGTCTATCAAACCCAAGACTGAAGGAAACCCAGCTATCTGTAAAAACCTCTGTTTATTTTCTGCCCTTTCCTCTTCAGTCTCTGGAAATAGCACCATACCGTTCAATAAAACAGTTATAATTGCATCAGCAACTTCTTGTAAGCATTTGCTTACAGATGGCTGACTTAAACCTAAATACTGCCCCTGCCCAACAGTTGTTTGGTAGCCGCCATGTCCAAAGAAATGGAGTGAAGCCAAAACTTTGATATGCACAGGAATTCCGTGCTGCCTTTGTCGATTTAAATTCTGGTGAAGACACTCCACTAAAAAATGCGCAGTTCTTTTGGAGAGCCTGTATAATTTGGTAAAAACCTCTGCAGGCACGTCGAAAGGGTTGGAATGGTCCCGAATATGGCGATGCGCTATCCTTCTCGCAGCCCTACAACGAAAAAAGTTAGGTTATGTTATGCTTATACCGTTTACTGGTATACAAGAAAAGCAAAGTTTCTATAATATAAATTTCGTACTCATACCGTTGCCGTTCCTCATTGTGTCTTCTTTGAATGATAGCCCAGCCATAAGGAAACATTTTTCACTATTTTCTGAAGAAACTTAGCTTACGTACGGACTAAATAGGTGCGAACTTAAAGAATAACACTTCCTAGACGTATAAGTTCATTTAAAGCCAACGAACTGTCAAATTGTCAGAAACGGAATAGCAAAAGACAAAACGGAATAGCAAAAGACATGCGTAGACATAATTTAAGTCCGAATTGGACATAAATAGTGTTGTGGACATATTTAATTAACAAACGCAATAGCAATAATATTAGTACGAATTTTAGACTAATTTAAGTCTATTATTCGGCATTATTTAAGTGCGCCGAAGAAACGCAATCGGACCCATAGTCAATAAATATTCTTGGTTTTTGGTTTCAGCCTATTTGCCTTATTGTTTTAAACATGATCATGATCACGGAGTAACTGAAGATCTTGCGGGTGGGATGTTATTGGCAGACATATTGGTCTACCCTCTCCACCCACCCGCAAGATCTTCAGTTACTCCGTGATCATGGCGCTTGCAATAGTGCCGAAATATCGGAAACTCGTAAATAAAAAGGTACATGGTAGCAATCTCGTTATTAACTATTATAATATTTACCTTATTAATAACCATTATGAATGTAGACAAACTTACCAAATATGTAACATACATCAAAACGCATTTTCGTAAACGTTATTAACTGCTCAACACCCGGGGGCACGCCCGCGTGCCATAAACTGTTACAACCGTTAAAACCCGATGGCACGCCGGCGTGCCATGGCGAAATATGCGGTTTATTTAAAAACGCATGGTCTTATTTCATGTGGCAAGGTTTACACACTTGCGGGATGATATTCTCGTTCAACTAAGCTATTCCAATTTTAAAAATATATGATGGTATCATTGAAATATTTTTTTAAAAAACAAACGCTTACTTTGTCTCTGGAACGTCGATGACGGGCGACTTTTTGTTTATACTTTGTTTGCATGTAAACTATTTTATGCTAAGTGTACGAATATTTATTTATGAATAGTTATTACATCGTTTTACATAAATGTTTGTAAGGGAACAAACAATATTTCAGCCAGTTCTCCGTTATCAACATTTGTTTATAAATACCACTCTCATATTACAAGTATTGTATTCATTTTATAGCATGGTCAGTTTATTCAAGAACCAAAAACAGTTTACAGTTTAAGATAAGAGCCACTAGAAACGTAAGCAGACCATTTTTTTTGTTAGCAGTCGTAGCGTGTCAAATTGAAATGAAAAACCTCTTGAATCCTGGCGCGTCAAACGTCAACATCTGTCAACGCCCGGCGCTTTTTATCGCTAATTATGAAGTAAAATGGTAAATACATTGTGCAAAACTATGTAATAACTACTTGTACGACTATTTAATCACATAAACGTTGATTATACAACAAAAAAAAAACAATTTCTTTCATCATTTTAATGGCAAGAATGGCGACTGACATTCACACGTAATTTTTCAATGGCCGAAAATTGTTCAGAATCAGAATCAGAATCAGAATGCTTTATTTGTATACATAGGTCAAATTACAATAGTTGCGAGATGGTACAGTTATATAGATCCTCTATGTTTTGCCCTGAGGCGTACAAATATTCATCAATTCAAATAGTAACGAGTAACTGTAATAGTACATGCATAAATTATCAATATGAATTATAATTATGATCAATTTCAATAAATATCCAAGATGAATACACTCGAAAAAAAACATAAGTGTAACAGTCGGGTAATTAGAACTACATCTACGGGTAATTAGAACTACATCTATTGACTCATTTTTTCTTCAATATTAAAGTGCGACAAACCTTCTGAGCAAAAAGTTCTTCGCAGAAAAAACGCTTCCGGTAGGGACGCAGACGGAAGCATTTTTGGCTGACGGATGCAGACGGATTGAATTCTTATAATTATATTGTTTATGGACATTAAAAAAATACCGTAAAGAATACGCACGGCGCCATACATCGGAGCGTGCGGTAAAGTAGGTACTTAGGTGAGTACCTACTTTACCGCACGCTCCATTGTATGGTCCGTAATTTTGAACTTTCGAACAATGTATACAGGCTTCGTAAATGCATTTTATGAGCAAATGTGTCGAAAAGTATTATTTTGATCTAGTTCGTGCAAACATTTATGTAAAACGATGTAATAACTATTCGTAAATAAATATTCGTACACTTAGCATAAAATAGTTTACATGCAAACAAAGTATAAACAAAAAGTCGCCCGTCATCGACGTTCCAGAGACAAAGTAAGCGTTTGTTTTTTAAAAAAAATATTTCAATGTTACCATCATATATTTTTAAAATTGGAATAGCTTAGTTGAACGAGAATATCATCCCGCGAGTGTATAAACCTTGCCACATGAAATAAGCCCTTGCGTTTTTAAATAATCCGCGTTTTTCGCCATGGCACGCCGGCGTGCCATCGGGTTTTAACGGTTGTAACAGTTTATGGCAAGCGGGCGTGCCACCGGGTGTTGAGCGGTAGTTATGTTTTTGTTGTTGTACCTAGCTGGTTTTTGCTGTTGGTTTATTGACATAAATGTTTTTCGTGAAAAAGTCGTTTTATCGAATAGTATGAACTTAGAGGGTTATATAGATAATTGAAATGGGTATAATTCTTTAGATAAATATGCGTTACGGCCGCGAATCGTATTTTGTTTAACATAGGTTTAGGAGTGGGCGATACAAATCGTATATAGATACAATATCTATGTATCGGCAGAATATCCAATACCTATATATCGGACGGCACTGAATCTATATATCAGGTATCCGCGTACCTATAGCGAATATAGCGCGATGTGTCACACACAATACGTACCTTACTATGATGTAGTCTGTGGTGTCACAGAACCACACACTACTATAATATCTAAATCGGTATCGTATCGCATGAGCTTACGATGATATTCGGTTCCAACTGATTCGGGTACAGTAGTACCGTACCACAGGTGCGGTGGTCCTTGCGTCGCGCGCGGGTGGGAGTGATATAGCTATAGATGAACGAGCGAGAGAGTGCGATTCGCTAATGTTTATTACTAATGTTAAACATTATTCACAGGACCATGGAGTTTAATACCGCGTACATTATTTAAACACTTGTAAAAGAAACCATCAATAAACGTCAAAGGATTTTAAATCATAAGGCATGCTCAATAAACAATACTTTTGAATTTATGTTACGTGACCATTGACCTTGATCTTGATGTACTTTGCTGTTTTTGTTCGTGTTCTATTTTTAGTTACGTATCCCGTTAGCTAGCTGCAGGTGACCCAATTTCTCTGCTTGCTTTCTTTACTTTCTAAAGATAAAGTGCGTAATTGTTTAGTTTTCACCTGCATATTAATCGGAATAATATTCATGTTGTGTAATAATAGTGTAAATAAAATATAAACAATAGTGTAAATAAAATATTCATATAAATCATA
Organism: Ceramica pisi; assembly: GCA_963859965.1. Lineage (NCBI taxonomy): Eukaryota > Metazoa > Arthropoda > Insecta > Lepidoptera > Noctuidae > Ceramica > Ceramica pisi. Next base: position 8,258,680 of record OY982528.1, on the reverse strand, counting down.
GTGAAAATAAAATGTAAATATTAGGCATAGGTATTTGTAGCTATAAGTACACCTACATAAAACTCTTGCTAGTGAGTAGTGTAGTGACTAAGTTAAGTGTTTAAAAATAGGTAGCAATATGTCTCGTCCAAGTACGAGCATATTATGGGACTATTTCGACAAAACAAATATTGTCGACAAAAAAGCAAAATGTCGTATTTGTTGCGAAATGTACAGCTACAAGGGATCTACAGGAAACCTTAAGGCTCATTTAAAAAAAAAAACACTTAGATGCGTTTACAACAGTGACCAGGGCACAGCATGAATCTAGGCCGATTCAGCAAAGCCAGTGTCCGGTACAGACAGCTGTGAATGATTCTTCTGCCGGTACGTCATCAGCAGCTGTTGTGAGTGCTTCTCCCGGTACGTCAACATCCACTTCCTCTGCTAGTCTTCCCATAATGCCGACACTTAGGCAACAGACAATAGGAAGTTATGGTGCTAACAGACGAATTTCGAACGAAATGAAAAAGAAAATTGATCGAGATTTAATGGATCTATTTATAGACAGTTATCAACCGTTCTCTTTGGTTGAAGAAAGAGCTTTTAGGAAGTTTGCTCGGTGGATTCCTGGCTACCAACTGCCAAGTAGGAAAACAATTTCCACTATCATGTTGCCAGCTTTGTACGACCAAACCAAAGCAGAATTAAAAATAAAATTAGGCGCGGAATGCAATAGTTCCGTATGTATAACGACCGATTTATGGACTTCGAGATCCAACGAGTCGTACATAGCCGTTACTGGTCACTATATGACAGCCGTTTTAGAGTTAAAATGTGTATTCTTGAAAATTACGACAATCTAATAATATTGAGATTAATTTAAGATTGTCGTAATTTTCAAGACTCCCATACCAGTGAAAATATACAAGAAATGCTCATTAATATTGTGGCCGAATGGGGCCTAAAAAATAAAATAAATTTCGCGGTGTCAGATAACGCACCTAACGTCCAAAAGGCCATTAATAATATCGGATGGAAACATTATGGCTGTTACGGCCACTCCCTAAATTTAATAGTGCAAGCTGCCCAAACTGCCATTCAACCTCTACTGGAAAAAGTAAAAAAAGTCGTTAGGCATTATAAAACAGCAGCACGGCGTTGGAGAAATTATTGAAAGCCCAAACGGACGACAAGGCGGACTGTATCCCAAAACGTCTGATACAGGAAGTACCCACGCGATGGAACTCAAGTTTCCACATGATTAGGCGCTTCGTAGAACTGGAGCAGTATTTGAGGGCCACAATGGCGGTAATTTACCAATTATCACAAACGAGGAATGGTTATTGCTGTCTGAGTTAACAAAAATTTTACAGCAGTTTGATCAAGCCACAGAAACAATAAGTGGTGAAAAATACATGACTGGGAGCTTAGTCATTGTCATGACACGCTGCCTTTTAACAGCTTGTGATAAGTTCATAGAAGAGCCATTCTATGATGTGACAAAAGATGTAATATATCGCCTGAGAACAGGGCTGGTGACAAGATTCGGCCTTATTGAAAGAAGCAAAACATTTTCTACATGCACATTCCTAGATCCCAGATACAAATTATCTGTATTTAGCGATCAGAATGAGGCCAGAAATACCAGAAGTCACGTACAGGAAATGTTAGTTGCGATGATTGCTGAAGAAAGTGCACAAGATCAGTCGTCGTCTCTTCCGTCAGCATCGGCCGGTAGCAGCAACACTGTTGGTGCATTTCGGGCTATACTGGATGAAATTATAGGCCAAAAGCAACACCCAGTTGGGACTCCTTTGTCGAAAGCCATTAAAGAGATCGAAACCTACATTAATGACGATCAGCTGCCAACCTTCCACGGAGACCAATGGTGATGTCCTCTTGAGTGGTGGCGTGTCCACAAATTTACCTACCCGCATCTCGCCAAACTTGTCCAAAAATATGGAAATATCATGGCCTCATCTGTTCCCTGTGAACGCATATTTAGCAAAACGGGCCTAATCATCAATGACCGTCGGACGCGACTAACATCTCAAAAAGTCAAGCAACTGACTTTCTTAAACGTCAATTTAGACCAAAATAGATTCCATCCATATAAGTAAGTAAAAAGCCGAAAACCGGAAAAAATACCACTTGTAAATATTTGTAAATAATTGACAAAATGTATATATTATGAACTTTTAAATATGCCTGCATTACCTTTATTTAAAATTTCTTTATTCCCGTAATGCAGTCAGTCCTAAGCCTGAGAAAAGTATGAAGGAAAGTTCAATTCACTGATAAATACTTGACCTTTATATTGATAAAAATATAAATCTAAAAAACCGAAACGACTGTACTAGTTTCATTTTAGAGTGCCATATTATCAACACTGAACACAACCAAACAATAAATTCACTGATTTCGAGTATACAGTTACAAATAAAACACAATGATGTAGGTACATGAATCGAACAAACCGAAACCTAAAAATCACAGTACCACTTTCGTTTCAGAGTTCCACACAGATTCGGCCGATATATAGGTATTGAAATATATAGATGCGATATCCGATATCGTAAACCGGATTTATTCCATTCTAATACCAAAAACTAATACCACTGGTATTTGTTTCAACTCATATTTTTTTTCTATTCCGAACGGATACCACTTTTTAAATAATTTAATTTAATGTACGAACGAATACCAACAACTTGAATTTGGTACAGTCAGCGCAGTCAAACCTAATCAAAGTAAATTTGTTTTTCAATATTTTTATGTAATCGTAATATAATGCTTAAAACTTTCCAAATTCACTTCACTCCAATATTTTTACAAAGGTTAGCATAGGTAAGAGTAGTTTTAGTGAATCATCTTGCTATTTTTTTTACCTGCGAGAAAGGGTGAGTTTGCTCTATTGTTCCAAAATTCGAAACAACCAATCAGAGTCAAGTGTGACTGGAATGTTGTGCTTTGACTCGGAGAGAAATTTTATCTACATAAATTCCTCAGTACATTTCCGTGCGGTGGCGGTGGCGTATTGGTATCAGAGTGACAGTGATTTTTATTTATTAAGTGAGTATATTAATTTGTTCTTTTGTATAATTTACTTCTCTTTATTAAAATTAGTGTTATTTAAAATACCTATTATTTGATTTTTTTATCATAATCCAATCAAATGTAAAAGTTACATACAATATATAATTTTTTTTAGATATGTCTGAGGAAGCTGATAATCAGCCCTCAACATCTTCGGGAAAAACAGGAAGCTTGACTTTCATAACAAGAAATGGTGGCTTGGTTTTAATGAGAGCTGGTTACCAGTACACAAAAAAAAGGGAAAATAAAAATGGATGGACCCATTGGAGATGTGTGAATGTTAAAGAGTGCAGTGGATCTTTACAGATAAAGGTATGTTACCAACTTCTTACATAGAGTTTAACTGGCTTATTTATAATGGATTAGTGGAGCTTTATAAGGCCTTTGTAGGAAGCTTGTTAAAAAAATGGTATTCATAATCGTATTTTAGAGGTAAAAACACTGTTTATTTCTCCATTAAAGTTAATTTGATTTAAAGAAGCCATGACCCTTCTTTAAACGTTCGTTAACAATAAAATGGCCGACATCAATTCTATTCTATTTCTTTAAATGGCAATTAGTACCGATGCCGTTGTTCGACAATTCTGCCATTGTCAAAAGTGAATTGGAATAGCAAGAGTAAAAAAAAACACTAGATAAACAAAAAAAAAGGGAAACAAATGGCCGACATCGATCAGTTGTTTCGTGTTTGACGTTCGGTTTACAATGTCAGTCAGTTAGTATTAAAATACCTACTTTAAAATCCCTACATAGCATTGTGGTTGTTCGCGTATAAAATTGTATTAGCAGAGATTCGATGCATTTTATTTGGATGACGAAGAATTTCGTAAATGGTACAGTTTTTCCAAAGAAACGGCTGCTTTTATAATTAATTTAGTCGGTGGTGTGGTACTTCACCAGAATTACAAGTATTAACGGCAACGGCCTTTGCCGCTTTTTCCCAGATTGCATGATAACAAATTCAACAAATTGTTCAAAAGACTAGGTAGTTCAAACTATTCCCTCCTTTACCTTGGTGTACGTTTTTTATGACAGTGTTTAAAAATGCATAGACAAATTTTCTGTGACCAGAGGCAAACAACGTTAAAATCGACTAAAATCGCATATTTTTCTACAAAATGGCAACATTGTGTACGATAGTGGCGTTTAGTTATGGGAGCTCTAAGAAACGATTATGAATAAGAATTTTTATCGAACGTTCGGTAGGCTTAAGGTGAATGCTCCAGGGTAGCCCGCGAAATTCAAATTTCCGTACGTTTTTTGCAATTTGCAGCTGAGTATCGGATATTTTATTAATAGAAACTAAATTCGCGGTACTGGCATGTATGTATTTACACAATCATACTTATTAAAACCTTCAATATAATTGTCTAACTTAGAGAAAAGAGAAAATGTGCCATTTTAATAATAACTTTTTAACTTAGTGGGTTACATTGATAAATTTAACTAATATAATGATATAAATACATACATGCCAGTACCGCGAATTTAGTTTCTATTTACCATACTATCCCATACTGAGCTGCAAATTGCAAAAAACTTACGATAATTTGAATTTTGCGGGCCACCCAGGAGCATCCACCTTAAAACATGTTTTAACTAATGAAGGTTTATACCTTCGGTAAGCGTTATATTATGAATAAGACAGTTAGTGTTCCATCTTTCAATATGTATTTTTATCCGAAAACTATTTTGCTAAAGCTATTTTGTTGTCCTCACAGGATGGCAATATTTCCAATGAGAAAAATCATAGCTGCGAGCCCGATGAATTCAAAAATGTAATGGCAAAAAAGCTGGATGATTTAAGAGATAAAGTGATGAAGTCTGATTTCGCCCCAATACCAAACATATATAACAAATTCAAATCACAATTCTGCGCTACTGAATCAGATTTGGTGAGAAATATCCCATCGTTTGCAAACATCAAATCAAAATTGTATTATGCAAGAAACAACGCAGCTGGTGTAAAAAAAAATTAAATGTAAATCAATTGATGAAGTAGAAGTTCCATTACAATTTAGAGATTTTTTGTTTTACGATTATAAAGATGAGTCTTCCAATACCCGAATAATAATCTTGGTCAGTCCAAATCCACTAGAGATAATTCCGAGCATTAAATTTTTTGAAAGCGACGGAACATTCGATTGCACCCCTGAGCCTTTTGTGCAGTTATATACTATCCACGGAGATCTGGGAAGTGACGAAGATCACACTCGTATAGTTCCTCTTATTTATGTTTTACTTAACAAAAAAACAGAAGAAATATACAAAAAATTATTTGAAATTTTGAAACAAAACATTCCTGGGTGGGAACCCGTAAAATTTTTAACAGATTTTGAACTAGCCGCAATGAACGCCATTACAATTGTTTTTCCGTCAGTTGTGATTAAAGGATGCTACTTTCATTATTCCAAAAATGTATGGAAAAAAGCAAAACAGTTGGATCTGACAAAAGATGCTATCACCCAAAGACATGTAAGACTTTCAGCTTTACTGCCTTTACTTCCTCGTAAATTCATATCAGAAGGATGGTGCTACATAATGGAAGACTGTCCTGATACTGACGCCATTCAAACATTTAATGACTACATGGTGTCACAATGGCTAGAGAACGAGAGTTTTGTAGACATTTGGTGCGTTCATGGTGAACGCCATCGAACCACAAATGCCGTAGAATCTTGGCATAAGAAATTAAACTCGGCTGTGCCAAAGAATGCTAATTTATATCAGCTTCTGAACGTGCTGAAAGAGGACGCAGATTTACAAACAGTGGTTGTTACTCAATATAAATCAAACGCACCCCCCGCAAAACGATGTGCACAGACAACTATTATGAAAAATTCGTGGATCACATACGTAACTGACCAACTCCTCAAAAACAAAATCTCCGTAGGTCACTGCTTAGAAAAATTAAGGGTTTAGCTACTAATTGTTGAAATATAAGAAATTATTTACACGTCATTTAGCTGATTATACTAATAGTTGATTTTCTGTGATATTTTATAATTCTTAGATTATAAGTGAATTATTCATACATGACGTTTTTGCAAAAAAAAATTGCTGATTCATTGCTATATAGGTGAAGAATGACTGATTTGATTAAACAAAAAGTTGATTTTCTGTGAAATTTTACAATTGTTAGGTAAGGTTAGAATTCATTGCAAAAAAAATTGCTGATTCATTGCTATGTAAGTGATGAATGACTGATTTGATTATACAAAAAGTTGATTTTCTGTGATATTTTATAATTGTTAGATTTAAAGTGAATTTTTCATATTAGATATTATTGCAAAAAAAAAATGCTGATTCATTGCTATGTAGGTGATGAATGACTGATTAGATTATACAAAAAGTTGATTTTCTGTGATATTTTACAATTGTTAGATAAAAAGTGATTTATTTTTGTTAAAAATTTACCTGACATAGTTGTTATGAGATAGGTAGACGTGAATAATTACGTACCTGTCTAATAATAACTATGTCAGATAAATTTCAATATAAATTGAGAGTTAATTTTTTGAGATATTTTGTAATTTTTAGATTGTAAGTAAATTCTTCCTGTTTGATGTTTTTGCAAAAAAAATATTATACAGGTATAGAGAGGAACTAAAATTATATTAAAGTTGATTATTTAAGTGATATTTTATCATTGAACAAGACGTTTGCTAACAAAATTTGATTTTTTTGGAGTTATCTGTTTTTTTTTTCAATTAAAGGTCTTATATTTACATACAAAGCATTTTTACTGACTGTACCTTATATCTTTGAACTTGTTTTGGTATTAGTTTAAACAATGGTATCGGTTCGGAATAGAAAAAAAATATGAGTTGAAACAAATACCAGTGGTATTAGTTTTTGGTATTAGAATGGAATAAATCGTAAACCGATATATAGATACGATTTGATATGGTGTAAAAGCGATATTACCCATCCCTACATAGGTTTAATATTTGAATTTCGCGGGCTACCCTGGCGCTTCCACCTTAATACGATTTTATTTTATACTAGCTGACCCGTGCCCACTTCGTTGGGCGGTAAACATTTTAACTCGTGATGAAATTATGAGTGTGGTTCGGTTAGTACTGACTGCTATGATTTATTTCCTGACGGCCAAAAGGAGGGTTTTGTTTTTATTGTATGATAATATGTATGTAGCTAGGCTAGCGAGCCGCTGCGAGCGCTCAGCGTTAGACTCCCTGTCCCTTGTTGCAGAGATATGCTGCTTTAAATCACTGAGACGCTGTGCACGTTCAGCGCTAGATTCTCGAGCACGGACCTGCGATGTTCTCCAGCTTTGGTTAGCAAGCCGCTGTGAACGCTCGGAGCTAGATTTCCCAGCGCGTGCTTGCGAAATATTTTCTCTATTCCTCGAGAGGCTCTTCCGTACGGCGTACTCGAGCTGCTCTTGTCTCATGTCTGGGATGTCTGACGGGAAAGTTGTGATATCCTTTTAGGCATCATAAACAATCGCTGAAACTGTCCGATATCCCAAAAACAGAAATATCACAGCTTCGAACTCGAAGATATCACAGCTTCGAACTCGAAGAATGAGAACGAAGTAATATTGTAATTGTGTTTTGAGAAACCGAGCAACCAAAACCATTTTAAAGACCAACAACATTCAACCAACTACGTACAACTCACCTACCTAACGACAAAAGTTAAATAATAACTGGAGAGGATCATTAATCCACGGAAAATCTTAACACCACGATTCAGAAAAATGACGTAATTGCACAACGCCGGCTATTGGGTAAATGGATAAAACGTCCGTACAAAGCATGTTCTAATGCGGTTCGTGAATGGGCGGCGCGGGCGGCGTTTTGCGATTTAGTAATTTTATATTGTCTTCGAAACTATTCAACCAATTGACATACTGTTATGAGCAAATCGTATCTCTATGATGTTTTTGTGATCATTATAACATTTTTTTCGATAAGGTTTAATATTTTATTGTTTAAAAAATCGTCCAAAGATAAGTACGTCGAAAAATACTTTTTTAACACATAAAAGCTACTATATCTGCTAAAATATAAAAGATAGAAATATGGTGCCGCGAACTTTTTTGTAGAACTATTCTAGGCGGACCAGGTTGCCATACATTGTTTTCAATTACATATAAACAACTGTTAAGGCAGCACACGCAAATAACTCTGTTGTAAGAGCTATTTTTTTCCGCCTGGCAAGACAAAAATTGAGATAGTTTGACTAATATGCATGATATCTTTATAATTTATAGCCTATAGCACTCACGAATAATGTAGCTTTCTACCAGTGAAACAATTTTTCAAATCGGACCAGTAGTTCCTGAGATTACCCCCTACATACAAACTTACAAACAAATGTTACCTCTTTATAATATTATTTTATATAATTTCTACTAGTCTAGCAAGACTGATTACTTGTTATGTAAGGTTAAACAGACTGTTTTTTTTTGTTTACTGTCCCGATCTGCAACCCTAAATCCCGATTATTTTGACCTCATGTACCGATTTACAACAAATCGGACCTGGCAACACTAGTCCTGACCCACATACGAATATTTTACCACTTTGTACATTTGAGCATAATAAATTCCTGGATCCTGTATAAAAAGGTATCCGATCGAAAAGGAGTTCCAGCCAAAAAAATCATGAGCCTTGCAGAGTTTCGAGCTGAATTAGCTGATACTTTGTGCTACAACTTTAAAAAAAATGTGTGAAAATCCAGAAAAATCTAATAAAAATTCTTACTCTTGTTTTTGCATTCAAAACGGTGCGTGAAGCGTATCTGCTACAACTTTCAAGTCCACACGTACCCAACTGCCCCCACGTCAGCTTCATCAGTAGTGTACTGGACTACACATAGCATGTATACAATTCCAAGGTACATATCGATCGGTTAGAACATGTCCAAGTGGCTTTACTAGGTACCTAGGGTAAGTCGACCGCCTGTCCTAATACAGGTAGGTAGAGGTATCCAGAAACGTTGAGTCACTAATTATTGACCCTTGAAAACCGCAGTTAACATTTTGGACCAAATAGTGCTGTTAAAAATTTTCAATGGTCAGATGAAGTCTGACCTATGTTCCTAAACTTCTGAATGACATAAAAATCTCAATCAACTGTAGCAGTCAATCCAAGCATAACCGTAGATTGGATTTGTTCCTACCAACCAACAAACCATTTCCCACTCAAACAAACCTCGGGCGATCAGCACCATTGAACCATTTCATGACGACATATAACAGGAGCCACTCCCATGCCAATGGCATTGACATCTTCTCCAACATGTTGGCTCAATTTAGAAAACATCTACAATTCTCCAGTGATAAGATTAAGAATTTCGTTTTATTCCAAATGAATGAAATACTTAAATACAAAATAATGAATATTTTGAATACATTTTATTCATCAGAAATATGCTAATTTCTTGTGTTATTTCATTTTTAATCTTTCAATAAACAATCAACTCAATTTATTTCAAAAAGCAAACATCATCTGTCTAAGTGTTGTGCAAAGTTCATTATAATATTAAAATCTATGAGTTTAAAATGGAGCAAATGTTTTTGTGAACTATTTAAAGGAATACAGTAATCTATACTAATATTATAAAGAGGTAAAATTTGTTTGTAAGTTTGTATGTTTGTATGTTTGTATGTAGGGGGTAATCTCAGGAACTACTGATCCGATTTGAAAAAATCTTTCAGTGTTAGATGGCCCATTTATCTAGGAAGGTTATAGGCTATATATCATCACGCTAAGACGAATAGGAGCGGAGCAGTAATGGAAAATGTGACGCAAACGAAGTTGCGCGAGTCAGCTAGTAAAAAATAAAGTTTTTGGTAATTAATTTCAGCCTCACATAATGAAAAAAGTGCAGAAAATTTGATTGAGTTATTCAGTATGGCTACTGTATTGAAAAGAGGCTCAAGACACATTTTTTTTTAAGTAGAATAATGAATCATTTCTCTCATGAAAATTAAAAAGAGGGAGGCTTGAAACAGTTGGTGCAGTGGTTGTGCAATTGGCTGCTGCGCTGCGTGTCGCAGGTTCGATTCCCCCACAGTATAAATACTTGTATGGCTTACAAATAGTTGTTCCAGGGCTGGCTTGTTTTAGTGTGCAACAATGTTTCTTTAAAAAAAACCTACAATCACAGAATCATCATCATATCAGCAGAAAGACATCCCAGAATATACAACTATCACTATGAGATTCCTTGTTCCAACATACTTCCAGAGCCCACTGATAATGAAAAGAAATGGTCACTTTGTTACAATTAAACAGTTTTGTATGAAACATTGATAATATTTGAATTATAAAATATACTTACTTAAGAAATAATTTTTATTGATTTTTTATTTGTGATTTTATACCATTTTTAAAAGTATTTATACTGCAGTATGAGTTATCCAATAAATAAATTGTTTCATATAATAATTAAACAAAAGTAAACCTAACTGACTACCACATTCTCTACTAAACTGTATCTTTATATACACCAACATAATTGTTTTTCTGACCATGGTATACTTGCTAATCTGCTTTTTCAGTCAGTGGGTCGACTTAGGCTATATTTTTCTGCACCTACTCAATAATTACACATTTTAAGGTTGGCTATTTTTATGGACCAATGACATGAAGTTCATTAAAAGGAAGATAACCAAAGCTTGAGACGTCGTGAAACAGATATTAATACTAAAATGGAAATGGTCTGGCCACATTCAAAGAATAACCGATGGGAGATGGTCGCAGACAGTAACTAATTGGTACCCACAAGACAAGAAAAAGAAGAAGGGCAGACCGCTCAAAAGATGGAGTGACGACATCGTAGCGACCACAGGAAATTTATGGCTCAGACTGGCACAAGACAGATTTATCTGGCAAAGTTTGATTGATTGATTGAAAGTTTGGAGGAGGCTTATACCGGAAAAGGCGGCCCTTACACCTTACATTAACAATACTAACGTAAATATAAATAAATAAATATACTAACGTACACATACTAACAAATAAATAAATATTTTATAATATACATAAATAAGATACAGTGTTTATAATTAAAGTGTAGAGGGAAATTTAAGTTAATAAATAGATAAACAAACTCCCAGCAAAACAAATTTACGAAGCCAATCCATCATCCACTAAGTCACATCCACTGACCTCTATTATAAAAATACGCATATTTATGTAATAGAGGTCAGCAGTCACATCACAAGGATTGGCAAATTCATGTTATTCAATGGAATGTTCATTATGATAAAGTTTGTCCTGGGAACAACATCTCTAAAGCAAGACCAATAACAACAAAACCAGACAATAGAAATATAAGACCCAAAGCTAGCAAATAATCTAATATATAAAATTCTCATGTCACAGTTTTCGTTGCCATACTCCTCCGAAACGGCTTGACCGATTTTGATGAATTTTTTTGTGCTTATCCGGTATCTATGAGAATCGGCCAACATCTATTTTTCATCCCCCTAAATGTTAGGGGTAGTCCACCACTAAATTTTTTTTTAATTTTTTGGCAATATTATTCATGAATAATGTGACACAGACGAAGTTGCACGGGCCAGCTAGTATAATATATATTTCCATATTAATTATCTATACTAATTTTAAAAAGCTGAAGAGTCTGTTTGATTGTTTGCTTGAACATGCGAATTTATGGAACTGTTGGTCAGAGTTGAAAAATTATTTCAGAGTTAGAGCATACATCATCATGCTAAAACAAATAGGAGCGGAACATTAATAGAAAATGTGACGCAAACGGAGTTGCGCGGGTCAGCCAATATTTTATAGTTGTGGTGACTCTTAAGGCTCAAGTCACACCTTCAGGGCGGTACTGGAATTTTACAGACATAAAAGAACCCCAAGGTTAAAAAAGTACAGTAAGTAACTACAGATGACGATCTGAATGGTACATTATAGAGCGAAACAACAATTACTCAGGCTGTAAAGTGAAGATGGAAAGCCAACAGATAAATTCAAAGAACACATTTTACGTAAGAAAACAAAACATCAACGATGACAACACACAGATCAACTGAAGCACAGTAGGGTTAACTGGCGAGATTATTATTTCCCCGAACTATCACTATTGTCTTTCATTTCTTCTAATTCCATTCATGTTTCCTTTATATTCTTAGCATTTTCACATTGCTTTCACTAAATTACAATACTTTTATACTGTCGCCGCTCGACTGGAATACATTTTCAATGAAGAATAACCAAAACTCAAAAAAATACACATAAATAAGTGTGTAAAATTATCTTTCTGTTCTGTTTTGTTTCGGGCAAATAAATTATCTGCCACACTTTGCCACTTGCCAGCTTAGTACCTTCATGTTAGCGATACACGGACGGATACAAGCACAGACGACATAGAGATACTACGTAGATAGATACAAGGATCAGTGTTGCCACTTGCCAGGGCCCTTGAGTCGTAAGTTACGTTTCGTTTCCTAAAATGTTACATTTTTGCTCCAAAAGTTACATTTATTGTTTTTTTTTTTAAATTACGTGTTTTTGGGGTCGGCGGGGAAAAAGGCAGAATATAATGGAATCTATGATGTTTAATGGTTTATTTAACCTTAGGATAAAACTTTGTCATCTCTCTTTAGTGTGTAAGTAAGGTATTTGAAATATAAAATACAAAATACAGTATTTTAGCTATTTTTAATTGAAATACAAATTACAAAATAAGTAATCTAGACTATTTATTGCAATAGTGTCGGAATGGTGGATCATTGATTTTTAGGGTTCCGTAGCCAAATGGCAAAAAACTGAACCCTTATAGATTCGTCATGTCTATCTGTCTGTTTATCCGTCCGTATGTCACAGCCATTTTTTTCCGAAACTATAAGAACTATGCTCTCGAAACTTGGTAAGTAGATGTATTCTGTGAATCGCATTATGATTTTCACACAAAAATAGAAGAAAAAATAACAATAAATTTTGGGGGTCCCGATACTAGAACTGAAACTCAATTTTTATTTTCATCAAACCCATATGTGTGGGGTATTCTATGGATAGGTCTTTCAAAAATGATATTGAGGTTTCTTATATCATTTTTTTTCTAAATTGATAGTACCGTGTACCTAAACTTCCACCGAAAATTGGTTTGAACGAGATTTATTTATTTATTTATTTTATTTTATTTGGGAAACAAACAGATGCAATAACACACTTATGTAAACAATTAGTTCAACACAATCCAGAAATAGTTTCCACAGATTACTATACACGTAAATCAACCTTAACGTAACAACAACCAGAAGTTCACACAGTTTAGTGAAGTCACATTTGAATGTTATATAACACTAGCTGACCCGCGCAACTTCGTTTGCGTCACATTTTCCATTACTGCTCCGCTCCTTTTTAACTTAGTGTGATGATATATAGCCTATAACCTTCCTCAATAAATAGGCTATCTAACACTGAAAGAATTTTTCAAATCGGACCAGTAGTTCCTGAGATTACCCCCTACATACAAACTTACAAACATACAAACTTACAAACAAATTTTACCTCTTTATAATATTATATTAGTATAGATTTTATTATTTAAATGTATAAATTTCTATGACAAAATATTTCTTATACAAAACCTAAATGTGGGTAAAGAAAGGTGAAAAATATCTAAGTCTTGATTTTCTTTCAGTGAGATTATGTCGTTGTACAGACGACATGCTCTTTTAATAAAAGTATTCTTGCCGTAATTGGTTCGGGAGAACCCAATTTGGAAGAGAGTTCTCTTGCGTGAATTTAAGCGTGGACATCCAAAATTTATTTTGCTGAGAAGATAAGGAGAGTCCAATTGGCCTCTAATAATTTTATATAAAAATACTAGATCTCGCTCTGCACAACGTTCCTCCAATTTCGGTACCCTAAGTGTATGATCAGTTCCAGAGTTAAATCGCCAACTCAAGTGCTTAATAAATTTATTTTGCAATTTTTGGATTTGATCAATATAAACTGTATACTGAGGATTCCAAACCGCTGAAGCATATTCAAGAATTGACCTTACAAGTGTCTTAAAAAGAAGAATCAATGTTGACTTATGTTTGAAATGGCGGCTAACTCTTAGTACGAATCCTAACATGCGAAATGCCTTGTTGGTCATAGTGGTAATATGAGAATCAAAGATAAGTTTACTGTCTAGTTGGACCCCAAGGTCCCGCACCTCGGTCACTCTATTAATATGATCATTATTAATTTTATAGTTATATTTTATCGAGTTCATCTTTCTAGAAAATGTTATAATATTGCATTTTTTTACGTTAAGGAACAGACAATTTTTTTTGCAGTATTCACACAGGTTGCAGGTTGCAGGTATCTAGTAAGTAGTTTTTTTTTAAACGTCATAAATCGTAAACCGCAACGTTTGCTTATATTATATACCTACAGGTTTGTATGGAACCCTCGGTGCGCGAGTCCGACTCGCACTTGGCCGGTTTTTTGCATTTTGTTGCTGCTTTACCATCATTACACTCTCGCGGTCTCGCCTCGCACTCACACTCACAATCGCTAAATGATGGTGAAATGTATTTCATTTATTGTTAAAATGTATTTTGAAGCCTCAAGTATTTGAAATACTAATTACAAAATACCTCGGCGTCAGGTATTTGAAATACGAATTACAAATTACATTTTAAAGAAGTAATTGAAATACAAATACCAAATACGTATTTGTATTTCAATTACGTATTTTAATTACAAGTAATTCAAATACTGCCCAACCCTGTCAGTCCGTGTATGGTAACTGCCACGTTAGCACCTGAAATCATGGATTTTGGCCTTAAAGACGCAACACACGCTCGAATTAAGTACGGTGGACTAAATCTGCCAACCAAATCCGTTCTCACTACAAACGACCGGATTGGACATGGAAATGGAGATGCACACGGGTGTCATCATGTCGTTGGACACAAAAGCCGGCCAAGAGCGAGTCGGTCTCGCACACAAAGGTTTCTGTACCTTGTTATAGCGACAATAGAAAAACACAATCTGTGAAAATTACAACTGTCTACATACTGACAGACAGACCGACAAATGGACGGACAGACAGACAGCAGAGGCTCAGTAATTGGGTTCCTTTTTACCCTTTAGGAACGGAACCCTAAAAATTCGAATGTAGTTTGTTCGGACTACCGAACACACGTCCGGATTCGGTACAGAACAAACCAAACCCTCTGTGTGGACCAGCGGATCTTTTCGGACTCAATCTATATCTATACTAATATTATAAAGCAGAAGAGTTTGTTTGTTTGTTTGGTTGAACGCGCTAATCTCAGGAACTACTGGTCCGATTTGAAAAATTATTTCAGTGTTAAATAGCCCATTTATAATAATATTATAAATGCGAAGGCTTGTGAGTTTGTATGGAATGGATGTTTGTTACTTTTTCACGCAAATACTATTGAACCGATTACGATGAAATTTAGGTTGGTGTAGGTATCTGAAGATCCAGAATAACACATAGGCTACTTTTTATCCCGGAGTTCCCGAAGGATCGGGATTTACACGGGAATAACGAGAATTTATACGCGGACGAAGTCGCGGGCGGCCTCTAGTAGGCTATGTATCATCACGCTAAAATAAATAGGAGCGGAGCAATAATGGAAAATGTGACGCAGACGAAGTTGCGCGGGTCAGGTAGTTAATAATAATTATGTTTACTCTACAGACGGTCAGATTTGATACAGCTGTGAACCCACCAAATTGGTAGTCCGGCCGTATTAATCCGAGCGTGTGTTGCCGTTATAACGTTGAAGAAAAGGATTCGAAAAAGCCGCATGGTTAACATTGAGTAGGTACGGTTGCAGCACATCAGGCTACCCGAAACTGTCAAATTTCCCCAATCAACCTTGTACCTTTTTTTTTTTTTATATTTATGGCAACTGAGCCGGTTCCGACTATTCTGCCAGTGTCACGTGGTGACCTTGTACCTTATTCTTTTAGTCACAAAATTGATAATCTATTGAAGAAATTTGACAGATCGTTGTAGGTTGATGTGCTGGCGTCTGTACCCAAAAGTTGATTTCACACGTATATAAAATCTACAAACTGCTGAAGTATAAACCCACAGACTACATATAGATATAGTCTGTGGTCTTCACCTGGTGCAGTGTGTGTTCTAACCGTTCTAACGTATTGGTAGTTGGTACTTACCCTTTGGTCTAGTTTTCCAAAAAAAGCACTCTTTGATACATAGTAGTGAAATGTCGATCATCAGTTTTTTTTCTATAATCCTAATTTATCAGTTTTTTGCGATCAATCTGATGAAAACAAACAATTTTTTTTTTATTGATAATACTGGATAATAATTGAATAAAAAAACTGGTACTTATTTATACAAGAAAACAGTTTTTTTTTATTCAATATCACCAAACCTAATTTCTTATTTTTACGTTTAAAAAGAAAAAATATTATTGTACGTATTTTTTCGTCCACGCTTTAAAAAAAAATTCGTATTGGCAACACTGCTCTGGTGACTTTCCTCTACGACTGAAGGACATGGTATTCATGGTCAAGAAAAAAATTATAAAAAAAAAAATACTTTCCTCTTGTAAAAATTGTTGATATTGTGCTTATTCTTATGATATTGTCACAATTCACTTCAATTTGATAGGTAGGTACCTACCTAATTTCTGTGTCTCTGTGAGCAATAGGCCAATGCATCATTGGCATTGACATTTACATAGGTACTCTGCGGGCATTGATTGAGCTGATTGAGCAGGCAATGAGGCAACTTTGTCTTGGAACTTTGTGGCTTGGAATAAATGTGATTCATTTGTGAGTTTGAATAGGTCTCAAAATAGATGTCTAGTCTTAGTAGAAAGAATATCGATCAAGCTATCTTTTCGTTTCGATTTCGATTTGTAAAAGTGAAGTGAAAAAGCGAAATTAACAAAATATTTTCTTGTTACTTGTTAAATTGCTTGTTATTTAAATACATTACATAGGTATTCCACAAAAGATCTGTAAATAACCACACAACATGATGCGCCTATTGGCTATTAAAGAGTTTTTTTTTTGACTCACTATAGTTACCTACTTGACACATTTGTGTTGAATATGGTTGATTATTATCATGAATAGCTTTTCTTTTCTAAAATAGCGTGGTCAGGTGGACACAGATAGATTTCCATTTTATTCAACCAATCATATTAATATTGTTTCTGTCATATTCACATTGCTGCTGTCATTAAAAAAAGTTGTAATCGTAAGTAGGAATGAATGTTTTAGGAAACACAAAAGCACTGTTTTATTTTTTTTTGGAGGCATTTTTCATAATTTGCGACTGCAATGCGAATTTGAGTGTTCCTTTAAAATGTAAGACTTGCCCCCATGGGGTCGCTTAACTCTTTACTGGGCCAATTAATTCACGTAAGTTGTATCTGAGATCCATCGTAATTTCTTTCCATCCATCCATGTTTCCTCTGAGAACAGTGATAACACCATGTGATGCTTCTCAGCAGAACCACTTACTATATTATTAAAAAAAGTATTTATTTATTTATTGCACAGTGTACACACAGTTACAGGCTTAGCTTAAAACTAATGAGAACATGACCCTGTAAGGGCACAGCAAGATAAGTTAAAAACTATAATATTATACAAACATACTAATGTGCGTGTGAACTGAGGGACAGCACTGGGATTCGCAAAATGAAAAGGATTTAGTAGTAGACTTAAAACATTTGTAGAACAAATCTAGGAATTTGTAAGCAAATATATTAAAAACTACCACCCATAAAGTGTGGTCCCTCAGTTCTCACAGACGATCAGCCAGATCTCGTAAAGTATCTTAAAAAAGAAGGTTTTGTTAATTATTTAGATGAAACGAAAACAAAGTTGTGTGGTTAATGTAATGCTATATTACATGGCTTATGTGTATTTAGTCAAAAGTAGATTACAAATTTAACTAGGTAGTCTACTTAATATAATTATTTTATTTAAGTAAGTGACATTTGGATGTAGCTCAATTAATGTAGTTGTAAATGTTGGTCAGTACTTTCAATAAGTTTCAAAATAAAAAATACTGGTACTCAGCTAAATCCGGTTTGACTGGAAGCCGACCCCAATATAGTTGGGAAAAGGCTAGGCAGGCAGACTTTCAAAAAGTTTCAGATGTTGATCATCATAGCAAAATATTCATAAAACAAAACAGTGGCATTGGTAATGGCCAGGACCGCCTGGAATGAATTCAGATGCGCCCATGATTTTGTAGGTTTTGTTCTTTACTGTTACCTACGGTAACAGGGACATTAGTAAGAGATTTTTATCAGTGCCATTCAAATTGAATGATATTATTTTTGAAAGCTCGTAATTGTAACTAAATTAGTCATCACAAGTGGTACAGTTCCTGTTTCCTTCATCGATGTTAATTGCCTCTTCTAAAATACCTATGCTAAACATTTTAATAAAATTTATATTTAAGGGTAAAAACGCAATGTCTCTTTTGATTATGTTTGATTGGCAGGATGTATTTAAACACTTTTTTATGATGTTGCACTGAAAAAATAAAAATATCTTAGAAGAATATGTTCAAATATATATGTGATATTACACTGGCAATCATAGCTAATATGGTTTCCTTTCTCATTTAATGAGCTAAAATATTGTGCAGCAATTTTTGCTCTCATTAAATAACTGTCATCTTCCGTAGATTCAATGTCGCAGAGGTTTTTTTATATATTGTGGAATTAAATATCTGTCAAAAGTGGCCATAACGTCTCGAATATTCTCATTTTCGTTAAATCCTGCACTTAAATAACCGGCCAAGTGCGAGTCGGACTCGCGCACCGAGGGTTCCGTAAAAACCTGTAGGTATATATTATAAGCAAAAGTTACGATTAACGATTTATGACGTTTTAAAAAAAAACTACTTACTAGATCATGTTCAAACCAATTTTCGCTGGTAGTTTACATGGTAATATACATAATATATTTTTTTTAGATTTATCATTCTCTTATTTTAGAAGTTACGGAGGGGGGGACACAAATTTTACCACTTTGGAAGTGTCTCTCTCGAAAACTGTTCAGTTCAGAAAAAAATCACATGAGAAACCTCAATATAATTTTTGAAGACCTATCCATAGATATCCCACACGTATGGGTTCGACGAAAAAAAATGTTTTTTGAGTTTCAGTTCTAAGTATGGGGACCCCCAAAATTTATTGTTTTTTTTTTTTCTATTTTTGTGTGAAAATCTTAATGCGGTTTACAGAATACATCTACTTACCAAGTTTCAACAGCATAGCTCTTATAGTTTTGGAGAAAAGTGGCTGTGACATACGGACGGACAGACAGACAGAGAGACAGACATGACGAATCTATAAGGGTTCCGTTTTTGCCATTTGGCTACGGAGCCCTAAAAATTACATAACAGAATCGAAACCACAAGTATTCTTAAGAGTGACATATTTATCATTTAGTAATACCGAATGACACAAGTTACCGTTTTTTTAATCATTTACATTATGATTTGTTTTCTCTTTATTCATTTCAGCTTCTCCTCTCCAATTTTCAATAGAAGAGGGTTGATCAGAAAATATTGAATTCGCATTAAAATATCCAGTAGAAATATTACATTTAACTTTTTTGGCGTTTTTTCTATCTCGACTTACTTTTAAACGTTTTCTCGTTCTCGAGCGTTTTTTTATGTGGGATTACTTTATTCACTACATCTTCACATAGGTCAGCAAGTGCAGTTTTTATTTTTCAATCTAAAAAAACCTTTTTACAAAACAAATACAAACGACTTCCAAAAAAAAAACACTACAAAGTAAAAAATAACTTAAATTTCGGAAGTCGGTGTTTTTGTTAGTTTCTTCGTATTTTGACACCGACTACCGAAATTAAAGTTATTCGACGAATTCCAGCTATTTCGATTAAAAATTTTCATTCAATTTAAATGGGACCAATCTGCAAGTATATCCTTTCAGAAAAAACAAGATTTTTTCAAATCGGTTCATAATTGTCGGAGTTATGAGGTAATAACCGAATTGATAACCTCCTCGTTTTTGGGAAGTCGGTTAAAAATGGAGTAATTTTTTGTGTGTCCGTTACCGCAGCAAAATAATGTCGAAAATAGTCATTTAAACCATATAGATAATTAGTTGGCCAGCTTCTGTAATTGTTGCACACATTTTTAAATTTGTTGCATTCATAGGTTTTTAGTTACCTATTTCACAAAAACATTTTCTGCTGGGATAACGTTACTGCAGCAAAATGTTTTTCTTTTTAATGGGAATATTGAAATAAATACTAGCTATTTAATTAGTTGTTTATACGAGGTAAATGTTGCACCTTATTTTGTATTTGTTATTTCTTCGGCTGCGAAGTTATTCAAGATTTTGCTGGAGTAACGTTTTTGGTTTTGCTGTATCTCTGAAACGGTTAAGCGGATTCTTATCATCTTTTTTACACGACTTCTTAGGAAGTAGTTTAATTTGTTGTGCAATAAAAAAAAACAAAATATTTCACCGTTTAAAGGTTATTCAATTAAAAATAAAAACACTTCAATAGATCCTAACACTCTGAATAAGAGCTCTAAAGACTTGCTTTAAGCGTTATATTGTAGCTTGTAACTGCCTTCAAATGTTTGTGAAATTACATTAGTATCCTGCAAGTAATTAAAAAGTTATGATGATATTCAGTTCTCCATTTTCACGGTCACAATGCGCGCTTAGTTATTTGGCCACTGATAAACCTGTGTGTGGATATACAAACTGAATGCTATCTCAATTTTTAGTTGGTTAGTTCAGCTTTACACCTGTAAAATTTCAGCGTACTTCATACAATAATTAACGAGATAATAAAATAAAAGTCATTAGGAAGTGAAAGACTGTGGTCACCCGACCAAGTTTAGGTGGTTACAAAAAAGCGAACGCGTAGTACATTTTGCTATCTTCTAAAATATGTAGGATAGTGTTACAAGTTTAGTACAGATGTGTAGGTACACAAGTGTTAAAAAAAAACTATGTGTTTCTTAAAGAATTTTTATTTACAGGTAAAATTATCATTTTAATTGAACTTTTAAAATATTAATATTAAACTTACAAACAATCACAGATGGCAAATGTGCTTTTATAGTATTTTCCATTATTTTTTAAATGAATGATTTAACACAGTTTACACTTTTCCTTTAAAAATATAATTTTAACTTAAAAAATATAAATTAAAATTTATAACAATCACAAACAATAACAGATATAGAATGAATGTTTTTAGTTCGCACTATGCTTACCTACCTACTTATGCCTACCATCTATTTGTATCGTTTCAAAATCATAGATCAATGGAATTAAAAAAAACCGGAACTGCGGAAGGAAGCGCACACGCACTCTACAAGACGAATTGCAAACACTGAAGTATCCCTTCGCCTCACCCCTTCCGCGTCCCACTTAGGGCCGTGACACGTGTTATCGACGATTCTTGGTTGTAGTGATGCATTAATTATTAGTATGCGAATGCTCATTTAGCAAATTAAATGTGGTTGCGAAATTCTGTTAAGTGCGAAGTGAATGTAAGGTTAAGCAATTAATATCTTATTATCTTTGATTTGTTCGTACTTAGGGTCGTTATATTGTATGAATACGTGTGATCGTTTAATTCGTTAAAATTATTAGCAGGGTGATGGGAAGAATGGGATTAAGCAAATTGTTACTTTAATATCTTTCTTTCGTATTATAACCAAATTCATTTAATTATTTATTATCAATTATCGTTATATTAGCAAATAGCATAGCAATAGCATTTAACATGGTAAGACTAAATGTTAAGGTATATATTTTATGGGAGACTTGAGAAAAAGTGTTTGTAGATAGAAAACTTTTATTTTACCACACAACTGAACACAACGCTATAATCATAGTTTTTTACACCGCCATCCGCCATTACAATTCTTTTTCTATTCTTAAGCTTAACCATAGAGTAAAACCAACCACAGACAAAATTGGAAGAATCATTACAGCGGTAATTCGTTGGATTCATGTTTTCTTAATAATTTTGGTTATGTGTATGTATGTATTTATGTATTTATTATAGATTGTATTTTTTTTTCTTCCTCTCGGTTTGTATTTTCTATATGTTGCACCTACCATGCTGTCTCTGCACCACCCTAAGGTCGACTGGTAGAAAATGCCTATGGCATTAAGTCCGCCTTTGTACATTACTTGTGCATAAAGTTTTAATAAATAAATAAATAAATAAAATTAGTGCTGCCACATTGTTTCTATAACACCCTTCCTCAATGTGAACATCACTAGTCATCACGAAAGAAATTTAAGTCTAACAAACTACAACACAACTGACCCTACATAAAACTCAAAAATTATTACTTACACATCTTTAACAGAAAATAACATTTCTCTTAACTTAACAAAACTAACTTTACTTAATCCCCTCGTACTCAGCAAGCTGATCTCCTGAAGAGATATACTCCAAACATACAATTATATTTAAAACTTTTTGTTTCACAAAATGATATTTGATATCTATATGTTTAAGACGCTTATGGTGTTCTGGGTTCTTGGCAACATGAATTGCAGACTGATTATCGACATAATATAATAAAACTATTACAATCAACTCGTATTTCTCTTAGTAAATTTCTTATCCAGCAACCCTCTGTCATTCCCCTCGCTAATGCTACATACTCTGATTCTGTACTTGATAATGATGTACACTGCTGTTTGTTACAAGACCATGATACTGTGTTACCAAAAACTTTCATGATGTACCCCGATGTTGATTTCCTATCTCCTTGATCCCCTGCCCAATCAGCGTCTGTGTATCCTTCTAATTGCACATCCACTTCTTTTCTATAAACTAATTTTAATCCTATAGTCCCCTTAATGTACCTCAAAATTCTTTTTAAAGCTTTCCATAGGCTCTCATTAGCACAACTTTGAAAACGACTTAAATAGCTCAGTGCATAACACAAATCAGGACGTGTCCCTAACATAGCATACATGAGACTTCCTATTAACGATTTCTTAAACGATCTTCGCATAATCGTGCACTCGGTGGAATATACAGGCGATAGTTAAATACCAAATACACTTTCATTGAAGTTAGGATTCGCTTTAGATTTTCGTCTGTGCACTGTCTGTAACAGCAGCTGCGAGAAGAATTTCATGCCCTCACATAATCTCGAACGTAAAAGTCCTGTACTTGATTTGCTACGTCTTTCAGCACCTGATCTTGTTCATCAACACCATGATGATCTTCCACAACGATGTTTTGTACATTGAGATCATCTGCATTTCTTTGAATGCCTGGACCTGGGACCTCATTGTCTGCATTTCCGATGTGACTTTTTTATTGTTTTTTCTTTGGCTTCGCACAGTTTGTGCATTTAGCCAATGTCACGTTTGGTTTACTGGTTTCGAAGAAAACAAAGGTAGGGAAACGAAGTGATAAGATGGTAGGTACTTAATTTTTATTGGAATTTGGGATAGGACGGACATATAGGATCAGTTTTCTTATCTAATTTTTAATGATTGATGAGCAAAAATTACAATGATAAATAATTACAACTTAACATTATTTAAGGTGATGAATGAGACTATACATTTATATACAGGAAGATTATTTGTAGGGAGGTATATAGAGATTATTTGAGGTAGGAAAAGGAATATCAAGGGATAAGAGGTTACTGAAGAAGGAAGAACGATCGTATAAGGGACAGGAGAAAAGAATATGATTCAAATCGCCTACATCTGTGCCACACAAGCAGATGGGGTCGTCAATGATACGAAATCTGGCAAGATGTGCTGGAGAACAAAGGTGACCCGACTGGGTCACCTTTGTTCTCCAGCACATCTTGCCAGATTGACGTATGAGACTTCATACGTATTAAAATAGAGGTCTCCATCTTGCCAAATTTTGCCCGGCAAAACCATGGCTTTTCTGGAATCTCGGGTTGAATAAGGGAAAAGTAACATGCCTTCGATCTGCTACTGATATCCCAAGCTTTCTTCCAAGTGTCCCGAAGAAATCCCTTAGGTATCTTGACGAGGTCATAGGATTTTTTTTATATGGGACTACGTCGCCAGTATGCACAGCATCACCGGCCAGAGCGTCAGCCATTTCATTGCCATGAATACCAGAATGGGCCGGAATCCATGCAAATTGTAGTATGTTGCCCTCAGTGATCATTCTGAACGCAAATTATCTTATTAAATAAATTATAGGAAGCTGTGACTTGTCTTAGTAAGGGGATTTATTGATGGTTAGAAGAGCACTTCGAGAGTCAGTAAAAATTATAGCTTTTTTAACTTAAAAACGCTAATGTATTCTATGGCTTTTAAAATCCCGAAGCATTCCCCAGTAAAAAGTCTCCGGAGGTAGTTTGATTTTTTGGACGATGTTGTATTGGGTATGCTAATCATATTATCGTTCAGAGTGGTCCAGCGGTGCTTCGCTAGGCCTCTAGCAATCAACGGCGAGTGGAACGCAAATGCGTCTCCTGCTCCTGGTCTCCTCTCTCCTACGAGGTTCATGGTACCCATAAAGAAATCTTGAGAAGTCACCGGGGTCCAAAAAGAATCCAAATCTCCATGAGGCAGTCCTTCATCTGCCTATTGGTTCACAAATATCCGATCGGGATTCCGTAATCCAGTAGCTAAGTTGATGACCAAGATACGTAGGTGCCCTGGTGCGTCATAATCGATGAGTGCGCCCTCGGATAACATCTTTATATCCTTGCGTGCAACAAAAGAGATGAAATTCTTCACTCTATGAACGTCGTGCTCAAAATATTCTATTCCATAGCCGGCTGGCATGAATTCACCTGGATTGAGCAAGACTGGAAAACCCAGATCAACAGGCGGTGATTGATCTACTCGACGGCGCATTCCAGCGCGCTGAGGTTGATTCCAATTTGCAAACGGCAAAGGATTATGGTCGTAAAAAGCTTGTCGCTCAGCCTGAGGTGTCGCGGGATTAGCATAAACATCCACGATTTGGCCTAAGTTTGCGAAAAGTATTCCCAGAACATGATCGTTCGGACACTGCGTAGTAGGCTTCTCCTTCAAATTCGAAGCTTCCAACTCCTGTAAGCAGGTTGGTTATTGGTGAAGAGTAACGGCCATGCCCTTAACTACATCTCTCTCTTCAATACTTAGGCGAGAGCGGTAGAACTCACCAGCTGCAATGCCCATAGTATTAATTTGTCCAGACCTGGCACATATTAGCCGGTACTCAAATTGGGCGAGAGTAACACGGTAGAATGCATACGACGAACACTCAGGAATACGGTCTGGTCGACGGCCGTAAAGCTCGTAGACCTTCTTAAAGATCCACTGCGTATTAAGACCCACTGTCCGGGTCGTAACTAGGACGACGGCTGCTGATTTCTGGGTGGAAAAGTCGACTCACTTCTCTGCTGTTAGCGCATCTCCATAACCGAAGAATAAGGCTTTGTTAATCTTATCTGCAATATCTCTCTCTGCCGGTTTTGTCTTCGGATGATTCTCTCTGAATGTGTCCTGCCTCTTTGAGTCGCGTTTTGTACCTACCCCAACGCAACCTGTAGAAGTACGTTTAGCAGCATCGGTAAAAATATGGTGGAATTCTAGATGTTCAGTCAAAAAATATTTAAAATTGAAATGGCAATCGGGATCTGATTTATTCACACAGTCATATGTTATGTTGGGACTAAAGTGTAAACTTTCGTAACTACTACTAAATATTGAGAGTTTATTGGAACGGTGAATAGAAGCAGACATGGAAAGGTATTTTTTAAAGTTGACTACTAAACAAGGAACACTTTTATGGGACCAGTAATCTGAAGATTCCATTTGCAACCTTAAAGATTCGAGTTTGGGAATGAGTTGATAGTTGAAGAATCCGGAACAGGTATTTGTCAGATAGGAATTGTCTTCTAATGTATAAGAGCTTCCCCGCATTCGACTTGAAGTGCATTAATGGGACTAGACTTCATTGCACCCGAAATAATACGTTAAGCTTTAGACTGGATGCGATCCAATTTTTTAAAAGCTTGAACACTGCCAGGTTCCAGTACGAACAAGCCGTAATCCATAATGCTTCTAATGATTGCATTATAAATAAGTTTTAAAGAAAATGGATGGGCGCCCCACCACACACCTGAGAGGCATCGAAGCATGTTTAAGTGATTTTCACATTTGTTAACAATATAATCGCAATGGGGAACACAGCTTAATTTAGAGACAAATATTACACCTAGATATCTGAAATTATCTTTTACTGCAATAGGTATTCCTTTATACATCAGATCTACTAATGGAATATTCTTCTTCCGGGTAAATAAAACAGCCCCACTTTTACATGTTTAGTTAAGACAGAGTCCATATCAAAAGTGTAGATGTTATAAAGAAGGGGACTGAGCACGGAACCCTGTGGGAGGCCTCTCCATACAAGGCGAGATACCTCATGGTCTCCTATAAACATATTAATAGAACGTGCAGTCAGAATATCTATACTATAACATAAAGAGGTAACATTTGTTTGTAAGTTTGTATGTAGGGGGTAATCTCAGGAACTACTGGTCCGAAAAATTCTTTCAGTATTAGATAGCCCATGTATCGAGGAAGGATATAGGCTACATATCATCACGCTAAGACTAAAAGGAGCCGAGCATTAATGGAAAATGTGACGCAGACGAAGTTGCGTGGGTCAGCTAGTTAATAATCAACAAATTCGTTGGAACCTCTAAGGCTGTTAATTTACTTTGTAAAATGGATAACTCAACATTATCATAAGCCGCATTGATGTCGAGAAATACTAGTACGGTGGATTGATTTTTAGAGAAGGATAGCCGAATATCAGTTATTAAAATACTTAAACAGTCTGTGGTACTTTTGCCTTTTTAACCGACTTCCCAAAAAGGAGGAGGTTATCAATTCAGTTGTATGTTTGTTTTTTTTTAATGTTTTTTGCCTCATAACTCCGACAATTATGAACCGATTTGAAAAATTCTTGTTTAATCTGAAAGGATATATACTTGCAGATTGGTCCCATTTAAATTTTATGAAAATCGGTTACGAACTTTGGATTTTAAATCAAAATAGCTGGAATTCGTCTACTTAGATGATAGTTTTATGTCATCCAAGTAATCGAAATTGCGTATTTTGCTTTTCTGCGATTTTGCAGTGGTGTTTTTAGGTGTGGGGTACCACTAAAAAGTGGTACCTAAAGCCATATTGTGATTCCGCCAAAAGGCCCTTACTTTCGACATACCATTCTAGGCGATTTTTTACTAGGTGTTCTGCTAATTTCATTAGAATTGAAGACAAAACTATGGGGCGGTATGAAGAAGCATCAGAAGGAGTTTTATTTGGTTTGAGGAATGGCAACACCAGTTGACGATTCCATTCATCAGGGATGTGTCCAGTTATTATAACAGAATTAACAAGCTTTAAATATAACTTAGGACGTCGTCATTTAAATAAGCAAAAAAGGAATAAGGGATGCCGTCAATGCCTGGAGCAGAGTCCTTAGTTTTATGAATAACACCCTTTAAATTCAATGAGAGTGAATAGTAGTTCTAGCGTTACAGAATTATCATAGTTACTGGGTTCAGGAGGAAACAGTTCAGGAGGAAAAACAGCAGACAATAAAATAAAAACGGTTTGGAAAATTATAAATAATGAAACAAATAGGAACAAAAAACATAACACTGATTACAGATTGCAGACGCCTCACGGACTTATTAGCGATGACAAAGAAGTTGCTCAAGAATTTGTAAATTTCTTTACAAGTATCCCTGTTAAAACTACTGAAGCCTTAAATTCCTCGCCTTCGCTTGCTTTTGATTTATTACAGGCAAACGTATCAGCCTGCGCGACTGAATTTAATTTTAAACATATAAACCCCATAGTAGTAATAAAAGCTTTTAAACAAATCAAAATTAAATTGACCGAAGATCTATGGGGATTGTCTATCAAGGTTTGTACCTCAATTATCGAGACTGTAGCGCCGTACTTAGCTTTAATATTTAATTTGTGTGTCGATCAAGGAGTCTTTCCGGACCTAATGAAATTCAGTAAAGTGATACCACTTTTTAAATCTGGGGATAGTAAAGACACCAATAATTATAGACCAGTGTCCGTGTTGCCAGTGTTTAGTAAGGTATTTGAAAAAGTAATGCTAAATCAGATGCTCAGTCATTTTAACACGAATAACATCTTACATGATAAACAGTATGGTTTCACCAAAGGACGTTGTACAACGGACGCTGGTGTCACCTTACTAAAGCATATCTTTAATGCGTGGGAGGACGCACAGGATGCCATAGGTGTCTTTTGTGATCTCTCTAAGGCGTTTGATTGTGTTGATCACGATACATTACTCCTGAAGCTCGGGCATTACGGACTAGGCAAAACAGCGTTAAACTTAGTCAAATCTTATTTGAATGATAGACAGCAATTAGTTATCATAAACGGTGTCAATTCGTCGGGATTAAACGTAAAAATGGGCGTCCCCCAAGGCTCTATTTTGGGTCCTTTCTTATTTTTGGTTTATATTAATGATTTACCTTATTTATTGCAACAAAATCTTGATATGGTGTTGTTTGCTGACGATACCTCTTTAATTTTTAAGATAAATAGAAGGACGAACAATGTTAATGACATAAATAATGCCCTAATGCAAGTCCAAAATTGGTTCACGGCGAATAATTTAGTTCTAAATGAAAAGAAAACAAAGTGCATAAGATTTGCCTTACCTAATGTCAAAAGCAGTGATTGTGACATATTATTGAACAAGGAAAAACTAGAATTCGTCGATAAAACGGTTTTCCTGGGAATTACGCTTGACCCCAGGCTACAATGGGGCCCTCATATAACATCTCTTTCCGGACGGCTAAGTTCAGCAGCATATGCTGTTAGAAAAATCCGCCAACTAACGGATGTCGATACCGCGAGACTGGTATATTTTAGTTACTTTCACAGTATCATGTCTTACGGTATTTTACTATGGGGACGGGCTGCAGACATCGAGTCTATTTTTATTCTGCAGAAAAGAGCCATCAAAGCGATATATAATCTCCGCCGGCGCGATTCTCTCAGGGAACTGTTTAAGAATATTAACATCATGACGGTACCTTGTCAATACATTTACGAAAACATCATGTATGTCAGAAAGAATTTACATCTTTTTAGTAAAAGAGGCGAGAGACATAATTATAGTACTAGAAATAGGGACCAGTTAGTGCAACCAGGCTTCAGACTGGCTAAAGTAGCCTCATCTTTCATGGGGTACTGTTTAAAATGTTATAATAAGATACCTCCCCATATATTAGAACTAAATGAGACGAAATTCAAGTCTTGTATTAAACGCACACTATGCAGGCAAGCATATTATAAGTTGGGGGATTATATTGAAGATAAAAATGCTTGGCTGAATGCTGGTCCTGCTCCACAGCCACTAGGGAGCCCAAACTAATCTGTAAATAGTTCGGAAACATTGTTGGACCGGCTGAAGATTGTAAGAAAAATTTGCATTGTTAGAATCAACTTACTAAGCATTGTATAATTTCAGCCATTAACAGCACATGTGTGAGTACTGTGTACCTTTAACTTTAATTATCAGTTTTAGGTATGTTTTTGACTTGAATGTACCCTGGCGGTTGGGAGTGTCATGCTCACTCAAAAGTCTAGCTGATGGTGGCGTATGCGTTGGATCATTTGGCTCCCTTCAAAATGGTTGAGCCGAATGGTGCTGGCGCATGCGTCATGTTCGTGAACGGGCGCCGTCAGTCGGGACTGGTCATTTCTTAGCTGCCATGGTTAATTTTAATTATTTCTTTGAATTGTTCCTCTTTTATTCCGGACGCTTTTATCCTGCTCGTTTTTTACATCGTTCTCACATGTATGTATAATGTCAACCCGATGTAAATAAATCTTTGTAAACAAATATTATTTTTAAAAGAGTGTCCGTGGAGTTTCTTGCACGTTCTTCTCCATAGAGATCTACGCTTTGGAACGTGCAAATAGCTTCAACTTTTTGGACCGACCGACCTTGACAATTAAAAAGTGCCTGTACATGGTTTAATTGAAATAAATGCTTGAATTTTGAATTTTGAAAATTAAGATCAATAGCCTCAGGCACCCAAGGAGGAGCTATTTTATCTAAGAAGTTACTGGCTAAAGAGTCAGGAATAGGAGCAGGATTATTATAAATGGACCTAAATCTACGAATATTACGCCAGACGATCGTAGGGTGAGTATTCGGTGAAATTGATGAGCAGAAGTTACGCCAAGTTTCAATTTTCTTCTTCTTAAAAAGTTTGCTAGTTTCATTAGTTAGATTAGTAAGGATTTCAAAATTCTTATCAGACATATCCAGGTTATAATTGTATTCAGCCTCTTTACGTTTGTTAATCAATTTTTTGCACTTAGAGTCCCACCATGGAGGTGAAGGGATTGTACCGGTATTTTTATTTTTTTCAGGGAAAACTTCATCTGCCGCTGCAATTAACATGTGTGCTAAAGCTACTGCACAAATGTTTTAGTTGCCGTCAGAAATGACAGGCAAGGAGCCACGTTTTCTATCAACAATGTCTTTAAATTTATCCCAGTCAATGTTATTTCTATTTGGAAGTTTGTGCTTTAAATTTGATCTCCTTAGAGGTGCTTTTGGTTTAGAAAGAGGATATGTAATAAGTGTGGGAAAATGGTCACTACCATAAGTAGTGGTTAAAGTATGCCAAAGAAGAGGCTAAGCTTGGAGAACAGATCGAAAGGTCCATTGCACTTTGGTTTTGATTGGGAGCACACCGACGTGTGGCTTCTCCTGAGTTCAAGATGCATAAGTTGTGTAAGTCTATTATATCAAGTAATTCATCCCCATAACTGTTGGAAGTTGAACAACCCCATGACTGGTGATGGCAGTTAAAGTCCCCCAATACTAAGAATGGCTTTGGAAGCAAAGAAAAGAGGTCATTCACCTCTTGAAGAACAGAAGAAGAAGGGTGAGGAATGTAAATAGAAACAAGACAAGTATTATACACTTTAATAGCTAAAATTGAAATTTCCTCACTATGAGGTAGTAGTATAACAGAAGAGAAAGGAATATAATTCTTGATGAGTTAAGCTACTCCGCCATACCCATCAGATCTATCCTCTCTAATGGTTGAGTAACCATTAATTTTAAAAATATGAAATGATTTGAGCGAAGTCTCTGCTAAAGCAAAAACTAAAGGCTCATATTTGTTTAATAGATTAATAACCTCACTCTTTTTGTTTATTAGACTGCGACAGTTCCACTGCATTATTTTGGATGGGTCCATTATGAATGACTTAAGGTAAATTGAAAGATAGGGCAACGTTGGACGGTAACATGTTGAACTGGGCGAGAAAATTGTGTAAAGCAGAAAGAAGATAATGCAGCATAAGCGCAGTACCTTTGTGCTCTTTTCTCTGTACAAAATTTTCATTTTATGTATATTGTGTGTACATAAATAAATAAACAATTTATGGAAAAAATTGTGTCTTTTATTTCATTATTATTCAGAGCACAGCCATTTGAAGGTTGAGGTATGACAAAATCTCTAACAATTAGTCTAGTCGACAAGTTGAAAATGGTACAAAATAAAGATACTGCTCTTAAAATTATGTGCGATAGCTCATTGGATGCGGAATGACGACTAGAAAAATGTGCCAAAAGCGTACGAGTATCTTAGCACATAAAAAATTGCAGAAGTTATAAATAATAAAAGATGAAAAAAAAAAATGGCATTTCGTTTTTTGCCAAAATTTCATAAAATATTAATGTTTAAGAAATTTCAAAAATAGAGTCTGAAAGAGGAGGAAATTTCCAATAAAAAACTCCTTACTCCCGGTCCCGGAACTCTATCTCCATTATTTATAATTTTAATTTAACGCTGAAAATAGGTCTGCGCGCGAAATTTTTAGGTTGCATGTCAAAAGCGAGTACGGCGCACATTAATCAATTTATTTAGGGTATTCAATATTTTTTTTATTAATTCCAAAAAAATATGGTGTATTCTCTTTAACCATATATAACAAAATTTGTTTTTAAATTTTTTATAAATTGAAAAACAATTTTTTTTTCTTTTAATAAATTGAAAAAACATTTTTTTTTTCTATACTTTGTTATATATGGTTGTTTTTGGAAGTTTTAGAAAAAAATACAAAAAAGTTAAAAATTTCTTTGTAACTAATTGGTAAGTTAATAAACACTAGAGTTATTGATAATTCTAAATTAATTTTTTTTTGTTACTTTATAGAGGACTGTCAATTATGATTTTTTTTAAAAAAAAATCTTATCTAATTATTTAAATAATATAAATATACAAAAAACGATTATAAGTTATTAAAAATTGTTATTAAGGAAACATTTTTTTTTTTCAAATCATAATATTTGTTATGTAATAATGTTGTGAAAAAAAACTTTTTTAAAATATTGATTTAATCAATTTGTTTATAAAAAAATTATCAACAAATGGCGAGAAACATTTTTTTTGCTAATCAATAAATATCTTGTATTAATAAAAAAACGATAATATGATGATTAAGAAAAAATAATAATAATTTAACAACGTTACTTGGATTTTTCAGTTTTTGTTCAATTAAAAAATTATTATAAACAACGTATAAATATTTTTTTTACTTTTGTGGCGCGACCTTGTTAAGTATGTATGTGAGAAAGGCTCTAGGCAATTATTTTTCACTTACAAAGACGGTTGTTCGAGAAAATTGTGTTAGTTAACAATTGTTTCACTTGTCGAAAAATTAACTTAAAGTAAAATTTCCAACGGGAATAAATTATTTATAGTGTTCAGAATACACCATTTTTTTTTTTAATTTAAAAAAAAGTATTCAATACCCTAAATAAATTGATTAATGTGCCGCACTCGCTTTTGACGCCACGCGTGCAACCTAAAAATGTCGCGCGCAGACCTATTTTCAGCGTTAAATTAAAGTTATAAATAATCGAGATGGAGTTCCGGGAGTAAGGATTTTTTTATTGGAAATTTTCTCCTCTTTCAGACTATTTTTGAAATTTCTTAAAAATTAATATTTTGTGAAATTTTGGCAAAAAATTAAATGCCATTTTTTTTTTAATCTTTTTTTATTTACTAGCTGACCCACGCAACTTCGTCTGCGTCACATTATTCATTTTTGCTCCGCTCCTATTGGTCGGTAAATGAGCTATCTAACACTAAAAGATTTTTTCAATTCAAACCTGTAAAAGTAGCTCCTGAGAAAGCGCGTAAACTCTTCAGCTTTATAATATAAGTATAGATTAATTCTATGCCAGCTTATTTATCTTCTTCTATTTTTTACTAATTATAATATGCGAAAGTTTGGATGACTGGACTGGTTTTGTTACTCACGCTCATACGGCCGAAAGGATCTGGATGAAATCCAGCACAGAGGTAGATTATAGTCTGAAATACCACATTAAGGCGAATTTTTTCGTGAGTAGGTATGTAGTATCTATCTTGAGATATTTTCAAGATTCAAAGCATTTATATCAAACATTTATTTCAAATAAACCGTCTGTCAAAAACATGAAGATATTTGCAAATTTTAAAGCGTAAGTATATCTCGAAAAATAACGTGCAAGAAACTCCACGGCCATTCTTTTATATTAAGTTATGTATTACGAAAATACTGGTTAGGCTGTCCTTGTTGCTTCTGAACACAATATAAAGTAAAAAGTACGTCAAACAATTTTAATATCTATTTATTTAAACTTTTCGCACAAAAAAGGTACAAAGGCGGACTTAATGCCTTATCTAATATAGATAAGCTAGATAATTTTTGAAACGCGGGCGAAGCCACTGATTAGTAGAACTTGATGAAATAATTCACATTAAAGCCTCTCTGTAAACTATATTTGAAGTTAGATTAGGAATGTATGCATATAAACTATGTGAATTGCTAATGCAGGAAAGAGCCACGTACAGCTGACCGTGGGAAAAGAAACTCACAGTCAGATCTAG
The DNA here is from genome assembly GCA_963859965.1 of Ceramica pisi. NCBI lineage: Eukaryota > Metazoa > Arthropoda > Insecta > Lepidoptera > Noctuidae > Ceramica > Ceramica pisi. The sequence goes on along the minus strand of OY982528.1, from coordinate 8,224,651 downwards.
GCCTGCTACGGAAAGAGTTTGTCCTTGAGCTTTGTTTACAGTCATGGCGTAACATAAGCTTACGGGAAATTGAACCCGTTTAAAACTAAATGGAAAGTTATTAGGAATTAGAGGAATTCGGGGTATAAAACGATATCTCCTGTGCCGCAACCAGTCAAAATCTCAGCTTCAAACCCGTTTTGCTGTAAACTCTTGACTTTTAATCTGGTACCGTTACATAATATAGGTGGACATAATTTTCTTAAAAGAATGATGGGCACTCCGACCTTTAATTTAATATTGTGTGATGGAAGACCAGGTGAATTATAAAATTCAATAGAATAGTTGGTAGCGCATTGTATGGCGCATTCTGTCAGCCGATGGGCCAGGCCACAACAGTGCGTTGCGGCGTCGCATCGCAAAAACAACATTGCACAGCTATGCGATGCGATGTCGCAACGCAAAAATTTAATCGGATACGACATCGTACGACAAGACGCTAACCGTCAGTTCAGTTTCTAGTGAGACATGGACCGCACTGCGCGTGTTCTACTTCTGCTTGCGTTAAGGCGTATTAAGAAAAAGAAACAGAAAAGAAAGTACTGGGTGCACCCATTACTGACAATTATGAATAAAGATGGAAACCACTTCAAAAGGAAATATGAGGCGCTAAAAGTGGACGAGGTTAAATTTTTCGATTACTTTAGGATGAGTGTAGTAAGTTCTGAAGAACTTCTTAGTTTGATAAAGCCTCATTTACAAAAGAAATACATATTTAGAAAACCCATCGAACCTCTGGAGATGCTGGGATTAACTTTAAGGTAAGAAAAAAATAAACTATTTTTACTATAATCATACTGTTTAATCATTTTCATAATTTAGTGTTATTCAAAACTCGTATTCCGATTGTGTGTCATTCGTCAAATTTGTTAGTTCCTCATCGAAATGAATTTGTTCTGGCTTATTTACATCATCATTCCTTGGCGTTTGTGGAGACGATTGCATAGGTGCCGGTGATGTTTCGCATCCGCTTTGGAAGGCACTGCGTTGAATGGATGTTTGATAGCCACTCTGCATAGGCATTTGAGCTGATTGGTAGCCACTCTGCATAGACATTTGAGCTGTTTGATAGCCAGTCTGAACAGTTGTTTGAGATGTTTGATAGTTTGCTTGGACGGATGTTTGTGAAGTTTGATAGTGGCTGGGATAGTATGATGGTTGGTGTAAATCACTTAATATCTGTAGGACACGACTTTGGAAAATTATTGTTTGATTATCATTCAATTTTTCCAATGATGGCAAAATTCCTTTAAAAAAAGATAAATGTCTACTTTCAGGTGTTTTTAAAGCAGCTATAATATTCTTCTCAAATTCGTCTTCGTCAATTTTTCTTTTACGCGATGCAGGCTGGTAACGTGGCATGACAGGTTGCTGGCTTTGTTGGGTTGAGGTGCTTGGTCTTATTTCTTCATCGTCAAGACTTGATGTTGTTTTATTTTGAGAATTATTTTTCAGAAATAGGAGCTGGTCGTATAGATGATATTGTTTAATTTTTTTGGCCCCAGCTCCGGATTTACATTGCTCGTTTAATTTTTTTTCGTATTTTGTAAAATTATCCTTGATTCCTCTCCATTTCTTTATGACATCGTTACCTAAAAACATATGACGAATAATGATTTATTTTGTTTTCTTTCAGGTACCTGGCGACGGGAAATACTTTTAAAGATATGCATTTCACATATTATCGTGGAAAATCTACAATAACAGGAATAATAAAATTTGTTTGTCGTATTTTATGGAACATTCTTAAAAGGTTGGAATTACCAAAAATTACAACAGAGCTGATGGAACAAATTGCTCAAGAGTATGAAAAAAAGACCAACTTTCCTAATTGTATAGGAGCGCTAGATGGAAAACACATTCGTATATTGAGCCCGGATCACAGTGGATCCCTATTTTTCAATTATAAAAATTATAATTCCATTGTTCTATTAGCACTTGTTGATACGAATTACAAATTTATATATGTCGATATAGGTGCATATGGTAAGGAATGTGACTCCACTGTTTTTCAGAACTCAAATCTATACGACTTATTAAAAAAAAGTCAATTATCTATATACCTCCGCCAAAACCGTTACCTGGCTTTCAAAAAGAAATTCCTTTTGTCTTCGTGGCGGATGAAGGATTACCACTGACAAATAATATAATGCGCCCATATTCTGGGAAGTTTTTATCGATAGAAAAACGAGTTTTTAATTATCGTTTGAGCCGAGCCAGACGATATGTTGAGAGCGCTTTTGGCATACTCGCAAATAAATGGCGCATATTTCATCGACCCATTAATGTTTCTTACGATTTCACAATAGACATTATAAAAGCATGCTGTGTATTACACAACTTTGTATTGAATCGAGATGGCGCACAAACGTTTGAAGAAATGATTATTGACGATTCTTTGCAAATTTTACACGAAACAACACATGAAAGTAGAACAGGAGCTAACATAATCAGAAACGAATTTTGTAATTATTTTAATAGTAACATTGGAGGTCTTAGTTGGCAGTTAACAAAAATATAAATGTTTATAAGTACTTACCGAGTTTTGTTTTTTCAACACTATTTAACTCCTCAAAATTTGAATATAAACTTGTACACACTTCCCTCCATGCTTCTGTTTTTAAATATTTGTCTTTGAATTGTGATATAGTTTTGTCCCAAAGGACGGGACGTTCGTAAATTAAAGATATCAGGTGGTCGACATCGTACTGCGCCATATCGCTTAAAAAACACGTGCAGGTCGTTCAAAGTATGGACACCGACTAAACGGCAAAGCGTTGTCGCATCGCAGATTTGTACGTTGCGGCAGCGCATCGGAAATTTCCACGATGCGTTGTGCGGCGTCGTTGATTTTTGCGATGCGACGCCGCAACGCACTGTTGTGGCCTGGCCCGATAATCGCGCTTCACGTTGTTCGTCAGTCTCCAAAGATCGAGAAGCCTCTGTCCGAGATCTCTGAGAACTAAAGCGAGATTCTCGGTCTGTGAAGTTCTCCGACTCTCGCGACAATGTATGGCGCATTCTGACAGCCGATAAACGCACTTCGCGTTCCAAACTACTCTCGTTAAATCGGAAAATTGACATGCGAGAACGTTGTGTACCTAGCCGAGACTCGCGCTGAGTACAATTATCTAATGCGCGAGTTCTGGCTTGTCCTTTTCTAGCTGCTGTAAGTCTGGCTTGTCGAACTTCTACTGTTTCTTGAGACCTACAGTACTTAGTCTCATATATTTAGCATGTTTGCTATATTGTGAAATATCGATCTTTTTCTCGAAGGCATTTTTTTAATTAGCGAGATAGAAATAAAACGAATAAACGGAAAGACAACGGACAACTGATGATGAGTAATGAATAGGGTGCCGTTAGCAACCTGGCCTTGGTACGGATCCCTAAAATCGACTTGGTCCTCAAGAATCAAAATCGGTCGTACGTAAAGGCTTAGTAATAGGGTTCCGTTAGCCACCTTGGAACGGAACCCTAATAATCGAGTTGGTCCCCGGACGAATCTAAATCGGTCGTTAAGGCTTAATGATAGGGTTCCGTTAGCCACATTGGTACGGAACCCTACAATTCGCCTTGGCTCGCAAGTCGAACCCTCCGATTCTTCGCATCGCACGAATCAAAATTGATTGCCGAGACTCACTCAAATAGGGTTCCGTCACCGTGACCACCTTTGGTACGGTACCCTATTATTAAGTGTTACCGTGTGTGTACCGTTCGTTACCTATCGTTGCTTCGCTCTAAACGGATTCAATCGCGGAGGCTTACTAAGTAGGGTCCCGACTGTACCATTAGTACGGAACCCTACAGGCCTAACCCGCAAGTTGGAACGTCCAAGGCTTTGCATTTTCGCAACAGAACTACGAATCTAGTTCAATCTACGATTACGGACGGACGGACCACCTACAATAAATCAGGGTTTTGAAAATTTCGATTTCGACTAGACGTGAGGCATAAATATTGGATTAGGTATGTGGATTAGGTATTTTTCGATACTAGTCCGTACCTAATCCAAAGCGTCGAGGATTAGGTATGGCACGAAATATTCGTTCATAGATAATGATATCGCCCAGTGTAAAATGTGCAAGGCAAAACTTTCATTTAAAAGCACTGTTTCAAACCTTACTAAACATCTGGAAAGGAAACACCCGTTTGTGATTTTAGCGGAGGCGCGAGGAGAAATAAATATGCGCGAAGAGACAACGGTTCCTATTAGTACCACTGCTTCAACCTCAACAAATACAACTGCGGCAATGGCAGGCATGGCATTAGAAAGTGTATCCTGAACAAGACAAACCAACACCGCGACACATACTAGCATGTCGTCCTATATTATAAAAAAAAATGCAAGTAAGTGCAAGTCAGACATCGACAACCACATAATGAACATGTTCATTATGGATTTTCAGCCTTTTCGCATTGTTGAGGACCGTGGGTTTAAGCAACTCATTAAATTTGCATTTCCTTTTTATGTAATGCCATCACGAAAATATTTTTCAAATAATTTGCTACCAAGTAGATATGAAAGTCTTCGCAATGAAATGTTGCTGGAGGTGGCTGAGAAAGTCCGTTCAATTTGCATCACCTGCGATGTCTGGACATCACGGGCTAATGATGGCTACTTGGCCATTACGGGCCACTACATAGATTCAAATGAATTTATGATGAAAATATTTTTCAAATAATTTGCTACCAAGTAGATATGAAAGTCTTCGCAATGAAATGTTGCTGGAGGTGGCTGAGAAAGTCCGTTCAATTTGCATCACCTGCGATGTCTGGACATCACGGGCTAATGATGGCTACTTGGCCATTACGGGCCACTACATAGATTCAAATGAATTTATGATGAAATCGGTGTTGTTGGAATGTGTGCCCTTAGTAGGATCCCATACAGCCCAAAATCTCTCTACAGAGATCAAGAGAGTAGCTGACCAATGGAAAATAAGAGAAAAAGTAGTATTGGCTGTGTCCGACAATGGCGCCAATATTAAAAAGGCGCTATTGGACTTGGGATGGAAGCATTTCGGATGCTATGCGCATACCTTAAATTTGGCCGTTACTTCTGCTTTAGGGTCTTCTGCAGAGTTGAGTGATCTTTTAACAAGGTCTAGAAACATTGTTAGTTTTTTTAAACGGTCAACTCAGGCTTGGGAGAAGTAAAAAAGATACCAGGAGCAAGCTGGTAAAATTGCAAAAAGACCTCTACAAGACGTCAGTGGTAGAACTCCACTTTTTACATGTTACAGAGACTTGTAGAACTAAAAGAGGAAATAAACAGTGCTCTTTGTAACTTGCAGAGCAATGTATTTTCATTGAAATCGTATGAGTGGGATGTGTGTGAAGGCTTATGCGAAGTCCTAAAGCCATGCGAAGAAGTCACGAGAGAAATGAGTGCGCAAAATTTTGTATGTGGTAGTGTGGTCATTCCTATTACAAGGGGACTAAAAACGGCACTTGAAAATGCGGAGAATGCGCGTTTACCCCTAGTCGACTCTTTTCGACAGGACTTGCTTGGAGAGATCGGTAGGCGGTTCCAAAATTTGGACCGAAGCCGCACGTTTTTACTGTGCATGTTCTTGGATCCCCGGTTTAAATTATATTTTGAAGACACCTCTACTGCTGACGAAGCAAAAAGAACAGCGATAAGCTTAGTCGCATCTTAACACCGCGATTCAGAAAAACGCGTCACATGAGCAACGCCATCTATCGACCATGTCGTAAAGTAAACTGACAAAATAACGAAAAATAACGTAAGGTATTAAAATGTTCACTATTATTTGGTCGCGTAGGTATTAAAAGTTTCATAAATAACTCATTAATGTTATTTTCATGCTTTCGTGCATTTTATTTTACTCAATAGATGTGTGATTGATCAGAATATAGTCGGCAGTTTCCAACTAACCTAAAAAAAACAATATCTTTTGATTTTGTGGATCGATTTTGATCAAACCTACCTACCTTGAATCAAAATCAACAAAAATAAAAACGACTATCGAACGAATTATAATTTGTTTTAACAATTTATAACAACGTAAACGTAAACAACGTAATTGAACTGTCAAAGCTCACACGTTACGATAAATGATAAGATAATAACATGTTCACTTTACTTTTGCTACATATTTAATTTTATATTTAATCAAAAGATAACTCAAAAACCATTGCTTCACACATTAAAACTTTTCTCAACAGATGGCACTGCAAGTATCTCTGAAGTCACAATGAAAACAACAAACAACCTCTCTTAGCGCTCGATTTGTAACTACAACTTTTCTCAATAGATGCCATTGCAAGTATCTGGAGTCTCAATGAAAACAACCTATTGTAGCGCTCGATGAAGTATCTTCGTAAACTTTAAAATTCGATATCTTTTGATTTTGTGGGTCGATTTTGATGAAATAAACACTAAATGTTACTCCGATTATCACTTAATATTTTGAAGTACCTAAATTTTGAATCCAATCAGTGGTTTATGCGTGATGCTCCTCCAAACGCACAGACAAACAGACAAACAGAAAAGAATTTCAAAAACTGCTTTTTTGTGTTCTATGTCATTTTTCTGACATTTCTATGTATTTTTTATGCGAAAATATTCAATGTACAGACACGGCAACTCTACGATTTTATTATATGTATAGATAACTTTTGAAACTTTTTATGTGCTAATTAATATACGCTTTTGGCACATTTTTCTAGGCGTCATTCCGGATCCAATGAGCTATCGCACATAATTTTAAGAGCAGTATCTCTATTTTGTACCATTTTCAACTTGTCCACTAGACTAAATGGCATTGTGGGCATCTTTATTATATCCATGCACTTGTTTTGGAGGTTGATGGTTTAGGGGATGAAATAAGTGGGATATCTGCAAATTTTTGGGAAGGAGTGGATAAAAGAGTATCAGCGTAAGATTTAGTCACTGGGGGATGTACTTTAGTCGCTTCAGCATAGGAAACTGAACTTTGTGCCATGTATTTTTAATTGATTTTTGCCTGGAGAATTCAGGGCTAGATTTATTAATTGCAAAATGACCAAAACAAAACCAGAGCAAAGGCAGCAAGAGGCAGTTTCTTCATCTTTTTCACAACCGTCCCCAGAGTGACCTTGGCCACATTTATAGCAGCGAGGTTTGGACCTGCACTGAATTTTGGTGTGACCAAACCTACAACAGTTGAAACATTGTATGGTGGGGAAAATATATAAGTCAACAGGTAATGCATTGTAACACATGAAAATTCTTTTAGGCAACACTTGTCCATCAAATGTTATGACAATTGTCTGAGATGGTTTCCAGACGTTTGTTCCATCAACTGTGGATTTATAATTCAAACGTCACTTTTAATATTGGACCACACCCAATTGGTACTGATATATTGTCAATGACCTCCTCAGGAGACCATTCCGCAGGAACACCGCGAACTAAACCCATTCGTGTTACGTTAAATGTTACTTGAAGGTTGAGGTTAAATGTTACTTGTTGGTATAAAAGCTTTGTAACGTCCGTCAAGTTGGAAGTTTCCCGCGCTTTCCGATGTGACTTTGTCTTGTAGCATTGTTAACTCTTTGCTAGCATCTATGGCACACAGCCATAGTGTTATTGAATACAACCTGGAACATAAAAAACTCAATGAGAACCTTTTCGCGTGGTCAAATCTCGTAGGGCACAATTATTTGTGGAATGAATAAAACGTGTTTTCCGCGTCACATATTATGTTAATAAAATATGTTAAAATGTTTTTATAACATAAGTGTTTCGTTACATAGTACAAGCTCTGTTTAGTTTGTGTGTAGATAATTTTTGTAAGTATTTATTAATGTTACTAGTTATCACATCAAAAATAATGTACCAGGGAAAACAGAGTTCCTACTTAGAGTAAAAAAAAACAATGTAAACAGAATTGAAAGATCATTTATTGGTTTTCTATGTCTATTACAACGTTTTCTAATGATAGCGCAGGGTGTTCGAAATCTTTTTGGTACCCTAGCCCATCCTAGGTAATATATTACTGACATCACATGGGCGCAACTGCCCAACGTTTTTTTTCCATGAATGCAAGAGCAATAATGCTCCGATATGCCATTCCTGCCACTCTCTCTTTTATATAAAATGTACGTATAATACGTCTTGCTCCTTACGTGTCTTGATTGTGCGACATCTTATTAAATCGCAGTTTTCACCGTTTAAATCTACGGGCACTGGGTCTCTAAAAACTTCGATTTCATACACGCCCGTCCTCTTTATGTGCTCGCTACAATACGAGCGAGCTATTTTGAAGTGATATGTTCCCACTGCAAATAAAATCAGTTTTTCTTGCGTAAATCTCGGGAAGTCCATCAATTCTGGGTCGTTTGCTTCTAACCGCACAAATGCCGTCCTTAGTCAGTTTAAATTATGCTGTAGCACGTAATCTACTAAAAGATTTGGTGTATGCATCTTTGAGTTTATTGTTTCAATAAACTGTTCTGTGTATCTGTTGTCCTCATACGGCTCTTGGAAACAGTTTATAATTGCTGCGGCTATTTTGTAGTCCGTCATTGTACTCGGCAATGTATGTGTTGAATACTTAAATTAAACGCCTCCCTTTAGTAAGTAAGCACAACACTACTGTAGCGACATCCCTATTTAACATATATAATCTGTGTGTACTGTATCCGGTGTTCTTCACAATATAGACATCAAGTAAAACTTCAATGAGTGTATTTCATTTATCCAAGTCAGGATTCTAACTAATTACAACAGGTTAAGGGCCCAGTTAGTCCCTAAAGTTAGCTCAAAATTAAAAAGTAATAGAGAAATAGTGAAATAAGTGAAAAACGTAACTTAACCTCAAAACTCGCAACGTGCTCAGAGAAAAATTGTTCGTCATTCTCTAATAAAGTCTAAAGCATACTATCAAGATCAAGAAAATATGTCTGGAAGTGGCTCTTTCGTGGCGATTGAGAAATTATCAGGGCGAGAAAACTATGCCACATGGCGATTCGCCGTTAAAACGTATCTCGAACATGAACAACTATGGGATTGCATTGAAAGTTCCCCAAGTCACGTTACAGATCCGAAAAAAGACACAAAAGCAAAAACTAAAATTATATTGCTAGTTGATCCTGTAAATTATGTTCATGTTCAAGAGGCGGAAACCGCAAAAGAGGTTTGGAAAAATCTTTCCCGCGCATTTGACGACTCGGGACTTACACGCAGTGTCGGTCTACTACGTGATCTCTGCACGACTACACTCTCTGGAAGCAATAACATTGAAGAATACGTGAGTAAAATAATGTCCACAGCACACAAACTAAGAAATATCGGGTTCAAAGTTGACGATGAATGGCTTGGCACTCTATTGCTCTCTGGTTTGCCTGAAACATACAAACCTATGATCCTTGCTATTGAGAGTTCTGGAATGAAAATTAGTTCTGACTCAGTGAAATCCAAGTTGCTACAAGAAGTTGAAGACAGTGACAACAACTCAGCTTTTGCAACAAGTAACGGGTTTCAAAGAAACACTAATACAGCGAAAAAGAAGTCTTCAAACGGTCCACGGTGTTATCAGTGTAACAAACATGGGCACAAGAGTCCAGACTGTAAGTCAAATCCTAAAAACAAGTCATCATCAAAACAAAATAGTTCATATGCTACCGCATTTGTTGCCACATCAAACAATGACAGCTCGGCATGGTACATAGACTCCGGAGCAACAATGCACATGACAAAGTATCAACATCTATTTCTCAATGAAAAACCACCAACTATAGACTACATTAAAGTTGCAAACAACAAAACACTTCCAGTGAAAACTTCTGGTGATGTTGTCCGGGAAACGTTGGATGGAAAAGGTCAGTCAAACAAAATATTATTGCAAAATGTCTTATGTGTACCTGAACTTGCTGTGAACCTGATATCAGTGCATCTGATTACTGCCAATGGTGGACAAGTAAAATTTAACTCACAAGGCTGTGTTATACTGAACAAAGACAGTGTTATTGTAGCTACAGCTAAGAAAATTAACAACATGTACCGGCTTAACATATCTTCCGGTTATGCATGCATGTCTGATGCTAAACAAGATGACATCTTCCTATGGCATCAAAGAATGGGCCACCTGAATTTCCAAAGTCTTAACAAAATGACAGACAATACCGAAGGAATAAAATTGTCCGGCAAAAGCAACAATTTAACTTGTATTACATGTCAAGAAGCGAAACAGTCACGGTTATCATTCAACCAAGTGTCAGAGTCACATTCAACAAAGTTACTTGAACTGGTGCACTCTGATCTCTGCGGCCCCATGGAAACTGAGTCTCTAGGAGGAGCAAAATATTTTCTAACATTTTTAGATGATCATTCTAAAAAGGTTTTTGTCTACACTTTGCAGAATAAATCTGAAGTTCTTGAAAAATTCAAACAGTTCAAAGCTGAAGTAGAAAACCAAACAGAATGCAAGATCAAAGTGCTTCGCACAAACAACGAGCTTGAGTATGTAAACAAGCCATTTTCTGACTGTCTTATAAAAAATGGCATAATACATCAGACCACCACACCGTATACACCGGAGCAAAATGGTGCTGCTGAGAGACTAAACAGAACATTGACAGAACGGGCCAAATGTATGCTAATCAATGCTAAGTTAGCAAAGCTATACTGGGCTGAAGCTATCCAAACTGCTGCTTATGTCATAAACAGATCTCCAACAGCGGCATTATCGTCCAAAACTCCTGAAGAACTGTGGAAAGGTCAGAAACCCAACGTAAGTCACATGAAAATATTTGGGTGTGAGGCAATGGTCCACTTACCAAAACCAAAACGCAAGAAGTTGGATCCAAAATCAATAAAGCTAACTTTTGTCGGTTACTGTAACAATACTAAAGGTTACAGGTTTATAAAACCAGGCACTAGAAAAGTAATTATAAGTAGAGACGCTGTGTTTCTTGAATCAACAGTTGAAAGAAAATATGCTTCTTTGGAGTTATCTGAAACAGAAAAATCAAATGAAGAGATTAATGAACACAAAGATGAATCTTACAGTACTGACAGCTCGTATGATATTGTAAAAGAAAAATCTGACTCAGATAGTGAATACTTACCTGAAAAAACAGTAGATTCTCCAACTAGAAGTAATATAACGTTGAGACCTAGAAATAAAATAAACCAAGAACAAACTTATCTCTGCTCTGAGGAACAACTATCTTATCAAATACCTGACTCATATGAAGAAGCTCTTCAGTCGACTGAAAGCGAAAAATGGAAACAGGCAATTGCAGAAGAACTTGAAGCACATAAGAGGAATGGAACATGGACATTGGTCAACAAACCTACAAATGCCAAAGTAATTGGGTGCAAGTGGGTTTTCCGTGTGAAAGATCAACCAACAGGTCCACGCTTCAAATCCAGACTCTGTGCAAAGGGGTATGCTCAAACTAAAGATTTAGATTACAAGGAAACATTTTCACCAAAAGTGAGGTATGACTCCATTCGCTTATTATTGTCTCTTGCAGCCAGCAATGGATTCGAAATTCTACACAGCTTGATATTAAAACTGCATTCCTGTATGGTGAACTGCAGGAGGAAATATACATGTATCCTCCTAAAGGGCTATGTAACTCTAACAATAACATGGTATGTAAATTAATTAAATCTCTGTACGGCCTTAAGCAAGCCCCACGATGTTGGAACTCAAAATTTAACTCAGTTCTTCAAAAGTTTGGATTCATTAATTGTAAAACTGATCAATGTGTTTATGTAGCCAACATCGAGGGAACAAAGTGCTACCTTTGTATTTACGTTGATGACGGTCTTCTATTTTCAAAGTCTAAGCTTGTGTTGAAAAGAGTTACAGATGATTTACAAACTGTATTTGATATGAGAATTAATTCTCCTATAAATTTTGTTGGAATGGAAATAGAAATATCCAATAAATTCATTTTCATTCATCAAACCAAATATATCAAACATTTGTTATCTAATTTTAATATGGAAAATGCAAATTCCAACAGTGTTCCTGCTGATCCTCACTCAAAGCTTGAGAAAGGTGATCAGGATTCCAATAAGAATATTCCTTACCGCGAAGCTGTGGGTTCCTTGATGCATGCAGCCATAGTATGTCGCCCTGATATAATGTTTGCTGTTAGCTTGGTAAGCAGATTTTTAAATTGTTATAATGAAAGTCACTGGACTGCTGTCAAGAGAATTTTTAAATACCTTAAATGATTATGGTCTCTGTTACCTGTCTGAAACCACATCCAAAGAATTGATTGAATACTCAGATGCTGACTATGCTAATGATATTACAACAAGACGCTCAACTACCGGCTACGTTTATATTCATAATGGAACTGCAGTAACATGGGCTAGTCAAAGACAACATACTGTTGCCTTATCAACGACAGAAGCAGAATTTATGGCAGCTTGTGCCGCCACTAAGGAGGCTATTTGGATTAAGCAGTTACTAAGTGAGCTTGATAGTTTTAAACAATCATCAGTGACTCAATATAGATAATCAAAGTACAATAAGTGTTATTAAAAATGTTAATTTCCATAAGAGGTGTAAACACATAGACACTAAATATCATTTTATGAAAGAAAAGTACTATGCCAAAATAATAGATTTGAATTATGTACCTAGTGATAAACAACTTGCTGATGTATTAACTAAAGCCTTACCAAAAGACAAATTTCAGTGGTTAACACATATAGGGCGGGTTGTATCAAACAGTTGGTTATCGTAACATACGTACGTCAAAAAGTTACGATTACGGACGATGTTTGACGTTCGTTAAATTAGAAGCGTTGTTTCAAAACATTCTGGGATAAATTCCTGCTCATCCCAATAGCTAAGTTATTGACACGGGTCCTACCTAAATAGCTTTTTTTGCATTCCACCACTTATTTGTGTCATCAGAAGAACTGGTATTGAGGAATTCAAAAGAAATTTCACAATATTGTTCTATTTGACGCAACTAAAGTTACGTTAACCAGTGCTCAGACCATCTGTTAACGTAAACGTTATATTTTATGTGCGTTAACGCTGACATTTTGTGAAACAACCCAATTTTTTGATTTGACGATAGTTAGCACCATTTTTAACGTTTACGTGTGCGTTAAGTGTAGTTGAAACAACCCGCCCATAATGCCTCGTCAGCCACATATGGCTGACATTTTCCAAACCAATTGAGCCGTGTCAGCCATATGTGGCTGACGGCATATGCTTGTTTTCAAAGTGCGATTTTTCGTCGTCAGCCACGTTTTTCATGTTAAACTGTATGTAGTATGGCTGACAAGGCCTGTTAAATTATAACTATAGTGATGGCATCGGTACTTTTACCTACATTTTGAGAAATATTAAGTTTGTAAGTGTAGGTTTCAAAAAACAAAAGAGTGATGAGAAAAGTAATTAGTTTTTTGCAAATGAAACTTATAGGTAAATGTTTTAATTGCTTTTATTCAAATTCAAATTAGCATTGGCAAATAAATCTGATCAAATCTACATCAATCATCAGGTTCAAACACGTTTGAACTCAAACATATCTATGATCTAAATTAAAACAGTTGATACAATAGTGTGGCTCATTCGGGCAATCTTCGCAGTATGTTACCACTCTTTTGGTTTTATTCCGAGCATGAACTCTTCCGAATTGGGCACAGTTTTCTTTATAACACCTAACACAATATTTACGACAGGTAGAAGCTAACCCTTGCCTCTTTTTCAATTCATGCTTGACTCGCCTAGGTCTAGCGGGGGCACTAGTTTCCGGGGCTCCTGTATTCACGAGGTAGTCAACCAACTCGGTTCTAAACTGGACGACAGTGAGCTTCTTCTTGGTTGTTAATTTATATAAAATATATGAATTTACAATAGCTGTATTCAATAATAGCTCCATCGCCAATCTCTTGGGCCATTTCGTTGTCTTGCGAAGAGGGGTCGTGTAAGAGGACATTTGGTCTGACAGATCAACTGCTGATTTTGCATGATTATAATCTACTACAATCTTCGGTTTTATTTTTTCTTTTCCTTTTTTAGTTATTCTTCTGAAACTTACGGAGTGCTTAGTAGATAGCAGCAGCACATCCCGCTTGTCCTTCCACTTCATAATTGTTATTCCGTCGTCATTTTCTTGAGCTGAGAATTCTCCTGTCTTCAACTTGGTTTGAACAACTGTTTGAGGTAAACCGCGTCTATTTTTTCTGAGTGTGCCTATGAGGTGAGTTTGTCCTGCTAGTAGTTTTCGTGCCAGATCCAAACTGGTATACCAATTATCTGTGCAAACCGTATGTCCTTTATTTAGATAATCGTCACACAAGGCAAGAACAACATTAGTCGGTGTAGTGTTCACATTATCATAGTTTTTGCCAGCATAAACTTGCACTTTTACAGTGTATCCTGGGTTTGAGCACAGCTTGAAAAGTTTTATTCCATATTTGTGTCGCTTATTTTTATTGTATTGCCGAAAAATAACGCGGCCACGAAATGGGATTAGACTTTCGTCAACACACATTTCTTGATTAGGAGTATAACGACATTTAAGGTGGCACTAGTCGCGGGCTCGAACTCAGTGGTAGGTATGGCCAAAAAGCACGCTGTCTCACCTCGCATCATGCCCGACAGAGATAGTACCAGTGATGAGCAGTTAGAGGCTAGCCTTCATGCACGTCTAGTTCGCACGCACACAAACATCGTTCCGAACCGTTCCGAACTAAATCGAAGTTACACGATGCACACATACCGCCACCGCGCGCCGCTGCGCCTAGTCGCTCGACGCTCGCCGAGAAATCAGCAACTACCTACCTAAAAACTCTTACTAAAAATAGTAGGCGCTGTGTTATCGTTTTATACCTCTACGGCCCTATAGGTACCTAATATGGATTGCTTATTCTATTGTTATTATGTTTAGTTTTTCCTTGGTGGTAATGCAGCTGCCACGCCGCCACCGACAGATGCTTACTTGAATAGTCATCGCAGTTTATGTCCGTAGTACTAGATACATCTACACTAATATTATAAAGAGGAAAACTTTGTTTGTTTGATTGTAATGAATAGGCTCAAAAACTACTTGGCCGATTTTAAAAATTCTTTCACCATTCGAAAGCTACATTATCCACGAGTAACATAGGCTATACTTTATTTTGCAAAAAAATAGGATTCCGTAAGATATTTGGGTTTTTCGGACACAGGGTGTAAAAATCAACCAGAAAAGTTACTTATTTTGCGTACGCTGCCTAAACTGTAAAAGATACAACCATAAATTGTTCTAATTAATTGTAGATCTTATAAATATCTACAAAAAAGTCCGCGACACACTATACCTATCTATGTCGAGTGAGGCGCAACAACCATTTTTTTATTTAAAAATCTAGATTTTTTTGGACTACATTTAAATGCGTTTATTTTACTCATGCCATTAATCCTTATCAAATTAATTATATTATATTTCATCACTAAGTACAGTTTATGTAGATCATATTTGGTCTTTGAATGATTAAAATCGGACGTTTGGTTTTGAAGTTATGGCGAAATGAAAATATTACGATTTCTGCTGCACGGCCCGTTGCGGCGGTCACCAAGGCGGTGGTGCGCGTGCGGGAGGGGAGTTTAGTTAGATCTATGTAAGGTACCCGCGCGGCTCATACGCGAGGTAGGTTGGTAACAGTTTTTCTCACGGTTTTTCTGTAGTGTATTTAGTATCAGCATTGCACCCGTGCGAAGCCGGGGCGGGTCGCTAGTACCTAATAATGAAATTAGTTCTACCTAAGTACCATCCTATAAATTGTTATCAAAATTACTTACTTACCTACCTGTCTTCTTAATTTTTAGGGTTCCGTAGCCAAATTATGGCAAAAAACGGAACCCTTACAGATTCGTCATGTCTGTCTGTCTGTCTGTCCGTCCGTATGTCACAGCCACTTTATTCCGAAACTATAAGAACTATGCTGTCGAAAACTCTAAACTTGGTAAGTAGATGTATTCTGTGAACTTACTACCTACCTAAACCTGTAGGCCGGTATAGTATGGATAGGGGTTCTAAAATGATATCGAGGTTTCTAATATAATTTTTTTCTAAACTGAATAGTTTGTGCGAGAGACACTTCCAAAGTGGTAAAATATGTGTGTGTCCCCTGTAACTTCTAAAATAAGAGAATGATAACACTAAAAAAATATATGATGTAATTACCATGTAAACTACCAGCGAAAATTGGTTCGAACGAGATCTAGTAAGGAGTTTTTTTTAATAGGTACGTCATAAATCGTAATCCACAACTTTTGCTTATATTATAATATTTGTACGGAACCCTCGGTGCGTGAGTCCGACTTGCACTTGGTCGGTTTTCTATTTTAGTTACCCCTCTTGGTTGACACAGACGTGTTTAGATTTGCATTCATTATTAGTGTTTAAGTTAGTAGCCTCTTACAAGTAATATGTATACATACTTATACCTAACTAGCTATTGACGCGTAGATGAGCATACAGTCCATTGTAACGTTAGTTGAAAATAAATCACCAAACTAAATACACGTCTATTTTACTTAAAAATCCTCCTAAACCAAAATCAACCTTATTGCCATCAACATATGGTCCTAAATCGAACCGGATTCGGGTCATCGACTGACCCAGTGCGAGCGCCGCGAGAACAATAGCATTCAGCGATAAGGATTTTCTGAGAAGTGGTTTAAAAACTAACTAGTGAATGTGAAGTAAATAGACATTATACGTGTTACGAACTTATAAAAACTAGCTATTGTGAGACTTTCGTGTTGTTTTAGTAATAATTTGAGTGAGTGATCTATTATAAGGAGCTTATAATAGGGAAAATACAAGCTAAAAAACACGCATACCATACCGTCTTCCTTACTATACACGACTTTGTGACTTTACCCTCTCATTGTGTGTGGCGCGACTTGTGTAGCAAAAATTTTGTTTTGTATCAAAATGAGCTATTTGAAAACGTAAAGAAAACCGAAAAGAACTTTAAGAAATCTCCTAAAGACAGGATAAAAAGACCATATTTAGAAACAAGATTAGAACAATTGGAAGAACTTTGGTTGGAATTTAAAAACGGTCACAAGAGCATTATTTTGAAGGTTACCGATGAAGAGAGAGAATGTTCTTATTTCGAAGAAGACGTTTACGAAGACTTTCAAGAAATATACATAAACTACAAATCAACATTAAAAGAAGCTCTTCAGCCATTTCTGGAGGTATCTAGATTTCAATCTGTTTGTTCACAATCTTCGCCAAATGCCGATATGCAGGATTTCAAGCACCGAGGAATAAAGTTACCTAATATAAAGATACCGACATTTTCGGGAAAGGTAAACGGGCATTTTGTTCGGACCTGTGACCCACCAGCGACCACTAACGAAACGAGTGGCAGAATGTTAAAGACCATGAATACTACCCAATGAGATGAGTCGCTTTCCTCAAAAGTATGGGAATTTTTCTTTTTTAGCAAAACAAACATTACTATAAAAAACGAATTTTCGTATATCAGTATCCTTTTAAATATATAAAATGCTTACAAAAATGCACAAAGATCTTCCGAGGAAGGTACAAGAATGTTCAGGAGCTTTTCTATTTTGTTCCCCACAATTACTACCGCGTTATTCCGAGCACCCATTTATAAAAATACTAGTTTATGAATAATCCTCGAACAAACCTTAAAATGGTTACCTAACTACATTATTTTTAGAGAGTTAAGTAGGATAATGAGAAGAAAAACACTTTTTTTTACATTTTATTCAACATCATCAATATCAATCGTAACGTCGTCTAAAAACCTTGCCGGTGCATCTATTCCTTCCTGATGTCTTGCCCACGATAAAAAGTACACCACACTCGCGACATGCGCGCAGCTTCCAAGAGTACGGCGGCCGTGTATACAGGAACAATAATAGTTTTCAATACTTGATCTTCCATTTAGAGTGGGATCAATCAATATATATGTATAATATTGTCTCATTCGCACATGGCGTGACTGGATTCGGCTTCTTATTAATATTTTGTTTTGGACCATTTCTCGTTGCCGGTACATTTCTATATGGTATACGCCATTTTGCCGCATGTGTTCGGCGCAATATGATCTTGCAATTCTCAAATGATAGGATCCTAATGTAAAAAGTATCAATTCGTCATAGGTAAGCTGTGGAAAATCATTGAAATCTGGATCATTTCCGTCAAGCGTCACGAATGCTACTCTTTGTCTGTTCAAATTGTTTGTTAGAACATATTCTGCGAGTTCATTGTTTTGTTGCATTTTTTCATTGATAATCGCTACAAACTGTTCAGCGTATACATGATTTTCATATGGTCGACGAGTAACGTTTATAATTGCTGCAGTTATTTTGAAGTCTACCATCATGTGACTCGCGGCAACGTTAAAATAAATGTGGCGAAATATTTTAAAATCTTTTTTAAATCTGCCATTTATAGTCTCGACGACCCATCGAACCATTGTGATTAATCTCGATTTATTGGCATCGATTGTTGTCAATTGTTCTCGTCTTTGTCTTGTTGGTGGCATATGTGGAATATAACCACATTCTTCGATAGCTTGGATTGCATCCCGGAACCCACGATCCAATATGAACACGTCATCAGGTAGCAAAAAACCATGTAGTGGAGATTCTTCACGCATTAGTTGACTCATGATTGTGGCATCCGACGTCGTAGCTTTGTACGGTCCGAACACGTCGAGTATGTAACCATCGGTACACACTATCAAAAAAGGTTTAAGAAGGTTGCGATATTTATGCAAACTATATGATTCTCTTTGAAATAGGAAATTGGAACTTTTTTGGGCATAAATGTACGTTCCATCACAAACAAGTATCGCTGCTTGATGATCGTTACCACTAAAAAAATGACTTGGTATTAGCAAGTTTCTGGCGACGGTCTCTTCTCTGGATACGTGATTCAACCCCAAATGCTGTGGCATAAATTCCTCCGCTAAGCATTCCCGAGCTGTTTTGAAGTCACGTTCTAGTGTTCTTCTGGATATATTGAACTTTGTTGCTAAGCGCTCATCTGGCTCACCGGTCCTTAGTTTGGTTAAGTACATTCCAAGAACCGTGGCAGGACGCTTTGACCTATTTCGTAGTGAAGGCGTCTCATTCAAGATCATATTGAATTCGTTTTTCGTCACACCTGTCCAGAAGTGCAATTCATTATCTTCTATCTCGTTAATGTTTCCGAAGTCCAATTGTTTTTTGTTTTCGTAGCCCCATTTATATACGTTTATTATATCGAGTACATGGTCGCTATTGAAGTTTTCATGGGTTGTTTCATCATCCAGTAAGTCTTCCCATTCATTACTTGTGAAATGAGTATTGCATACTCGGGCTAGCTGAGGTATGTAAAAATTATGATAATGCAACATACAGAACCTGGCATATAACGGGACATTATGTGCTACCGCCATTCTGCAGTTTCCAAATATACAACGCCTTGCGGTATTAGATGCACGCTTATATCCATTAAACGCAACAAAGCTCATGTCCATAACACTGATTGAAGGTTCCACAACACCGATTTCGTGATCTGGTTCTGCTTCAACTTGTTGAGGTGGCTGATCCAGTACAGGCTGATTTGGTATATGTTGACTTCTCACACGACGACTTAACCTCAACCAACATGGATGACATACGGATCTCGTGCCATTTAACGGTATCTAAAACAAAAAAAAAATATATATTGTTCTCAAACGTTCGGGACACAATTGTGTTCCGCTAGCGGGTCGCAAAACGCACCCGGGACATACAAGCGTACGTCAACTGTCAAACTTGGACGTTCGAGGTAAGAGGAGAAAAGTAACATAAAGGCTCCCCCACACCGGTGCGTTATTATCGGTCGATAATATCGCATGCGTTATTGCGATAATGCGTCCCGATTCCTTGCACACAACTGCGTTTGCGTTATTATCGCAGCAGTGTGTAACTACATGACCGTCCTAATACAAAATGTACTGAAAACAGATATCGCAATAACGCATGCGATATTATCGACCGATAATAACGCACCGGTGTGGGGGAGCCTTAAATGTGACGTTACGCGAGAATTCCACGCTTTGAATCGTAGTCATTTTTAGTTTATATTATGACAAAAGAAAAAAATACGTGTCCATTATTTTTTTTTTGTTTTTTTCTGGAAAATAGCCTATTATATGATAGCTACACACGAAACAATGGAGCTTTCTAGATAGGATCTCTAAACAATAGAGCATTCCAAGTATACTGAATAACTGTTTTTTTAATTAACGGTCAGTTTTACAACCTTCCAGATGGCAAGATTTTCAATTATCTATAGAAGTGTCGATCCGTAGTTCAAACATTTTATCAAACATGTAATACCTACCTACGGTGAAATACTTTTCGATTTGAACCAAACATTTAATGCCATTTGTACTTACCTCACGTGGAATGATTTCTTGTAACAACAATTCAACATGATTTCTATAACGTTCGAGTAGGAGTTGTGTAAGTATATGTTTTCGGCGACGTAGCACAGATAAACCACATAACACACAACTATTTTCGTTTTCCATTTTAACACCAATCGTTAGGCAATATCCAAGTCCATAAAACGCGCGGAAAGGGTCAATAAAAATTAAAAATAAGTGATCGGAGAAAAATAACAGCACAGATCGAAACGACGAATGACGCACGACTGCGCGGGCGCAGGTAAGCGGTCCCGCCTCGGGCCGTATTTTGAGGTAGGTTTGGTCTAGTGAGAGAGAGAGACGGAGCTATACATGACCGATAGCACCATCCCTTTTTCGAACATTGAAACCGGTATTGGGCGTATTGTGTGAAAGAGAGGGCCTCTTATATCTGTATTGCAATGTGGATTGCGCCTTACAAGCGCCAGAGAGCGTAAAAAAGTCAGTAGTAATTATTGAAAATTAATAAATGGTAAAAATATACGTTTTGCGTTGAACCACATAACTTTTTTTCCCCATACATTTGGATAAAAATAAATACATTTCGTGAAATGTTAACCCTAAACCTACAAAGTAAACCACATTTCAATAATGGTCGCGTACTTCGAGGTACCGGGTCAAAAATGCCCAATGACCTTTTCTACGACTTATTTCGTATTTTAATTCACGAAAATGAGTATCTATCACCTGTTCAGAAACTGCATTACCTCAAGAGCAATTTATCTGGAGAACCCGATGTTTTATTACGTAACTTTTCCATGACGGATGCGAATTACGACGAAGCTTGGAACCAGTTGATAAAACGTTATAGTAACAAAAGGTTTAATTGTAACGCAATCATGAATACTTTATTTACGCAAAAACCCGTGCAGACAGAATCGGCTAACTTGATAAAACAATTAGTTGACACAACTTCGACTTGTTTGAAGGCATTGAAAAACATGGGTGTGGAGACTGATACCTGGGACATGGTAACTACTTACCTAGTAGTGTCGAAATTAGAGCCTGAATCAATAAAGTTATGGGAACAGCAAATTAGTACATGCAATTACGACATACCCACTTGGTCACAACTAAGAGATTTCTTAGAGACAAGGTTCAGATCTTTAGAAATGATAGAAAGTACTAAAATAAAAACAGTGCAAGCCAAAACTGTTGCTAAACCTAAAGTTTTCCACTCAAATGTAACCAGCAACGATGAAAAAAGGTCCCAAACAAAATGTGCCTTATGTAGTGGTGATCACTACATATATTCCTGCAAGAAATTTGGAGATAAATCTGCCAAAGAAAGACAAGAATTTGTACAGAAGAATAAATTGTGCTTCAATTGCTTGGCGCCAACACACTCCGTAAGCAAATGTCGACAGTCATCGTGTTGTAGAAGGTGCGGACGGCGGCATCACTCCCTTCTGCACTTCGAGAGGGAACAGAAGACCGAGGATCCAAAGGAAGGTGAACCTTCAACTGCAGGTATAGCGAACAAGCTATCTACAGGTACGCCTATTTCTGTGTCTAATGATGTAACTTTTTTGATTGATTTGATTGTAACTAATTTTTCCAGTGAGCATATACAATCAAACAGTGTCCTATTAGCTACCGCTAAAGTGTTAGTAGATAGTAGGAATGGTTGCAAATATATTTTGAGAGCATTGTTGGACCAAGGGTCACAAGCTTCGTTTGTAACTGAGGCAACAGTGCAATTCTTAAATCTTACACGCAAATCAGTAAGTGGTTGGGTGTCAGGGGTTGGAGAGAGGCAAACGAGAATAAAACATAGGGTTACATTTTGCGTCAAATCATGTCACAATCCTAATGCGTCAGTTCGAGTAGAGGCCTATGTATTACGTTCACTAACAACTCTGCTACCTACTGCTAATCGAAGTATTTCTGAGTGGTCAGATTTAAGAGACTTGGAGTTGGCTGACCCAGAATTTGCAACACCAGGTAAGATAGACATTCTCCTTGGAGCTGAGGTGTACAGTGACGTCTTATTAGACGGCGTTATGAAACATCCTATGAGTAACTTATTAGCACAAAATACGATTCTAGGTTGGGTTCTATCAGGAAGGATGTCACGAATAGGCAATTCAGCAGAGAAGAACTTTACAAGCTTGCATATTCAACTTAAAGAAGACGAAATGCTTAAATTATTTTGGGAGTTGGAAAACGAGCCAAACACGATACACAAAGGATTGACAAAGGAAGAAGAAAGATGTGAAGAGTATTATGAAGCTACAACGATCAGAGACAAGGAAGGAAGATATGTGGTCAAGTTGCCATTCAGAAGCGGTAATCCAGAATGTCAAGTTACTGGATTAAGGGATATAGCTGCTAAAAGGTTCGAGTCCTTAGAGAAAAAATTTGCAGGAAACAGCAAGTTTTGTGAAGAATACACTAAGGTTATGAATGAATACATTAATCTTAATCATATGGTTCAAGTGGAGGCTGCTGATATTAATAATCCTAAAGCGATATATCTTCCTCATCACGGTGTAGTAAGAGAAGATAAGGATACGACAAAACTTCGTGTGGTTTTTGACGCTTCGTGTAAGGGCAACAATCAAGTTTCTTTGAACGACCATTTACTTGTGGGTCCTAAACTGCAACAGGATTTACGTCACATACTAATGAGATGGAGGACACACAGGATTTGCATTACGGCAGATATTATCAAAATGTATAGAATGGTGCGTGTGGCAGAGTAAGACGCTAACTATCAAAGGTTATTATGGAGAACATCAACTACTGAGCAAATTAAACATTTCAAACTTGTGAGATTGACCTTTGGTACAGCATGTGCACCATATCTGGCAGTGAAAACACTACAGAGATTAGCGGATGATGAAAAATTAACATATCCAGTTAATGCTAAAATAACAAAAGGTGACTTTTTTATGGATGATCTGCTGTCAGGATGCGAGACAGAAAATGAAGCTGTTAGTATTTACAATGACATGAACAAACTACTGAACTTAGGAGGCTTCGAGTTACAAAAATGGAGCAGCAACAATGAGAACGTGTTAAAATATATGAGTAACAATAAAAGAGATGATCACGAACTACCTCTTAAGGTCAATAGTTTAGTGAAAGTACTAGGAGTCAGTTGGAATCGAGAAGCGGACAGTTTTATATATTCCCTCAATTTACCAGAACCAAAAGACCTGATCACTAAACGACGAATTCTTTCTGATGTAGCCAAATTGTATGATCCACTGGGGTGGATAGCTCCTGTAGTTGTCATAGCAAAAATGATTATACAGAAGTTATGGAAGATAGGGCTAGGATGGGATGACACAGTTAGTGGAGACCTGCTAATGGAATGGGTACAATTCAGAGAAAGTCTCGTTCACATTAAAAATATTAGCATACCAAGGTGGTTACACTGTTCTCACACATCCACAGTAGAATTGCATGTCTTTTCGGATTCTTCAAGATCAGCATATGGGGCAGCAGTGTATATTAGAGTAGTCGAGGGAGACAAGGTACATGTAAATTTAATATCTGCAAAAACAAAGGTCGCTCCGGTCGAGAAACAAATATCAATCCCAAGGTTAGAACTTTGTGGCGCAACACTAGCAGCCAAACTGATATTTGAGACATCTGAAGTTATGAAAATACCTAAAGAAAATTTGCACGCATGGACAGACTCAACCATAGTTTTAGCTTGGTTAAAGGGGGGATCAGGGCGATGGAACACATTTGTAAGCAACCGAGTCTCTGAGATATTAAATCTTTTAGATTATCAACAATGGGGTCATGTGACCACAGATACAAACCCGGCTGATTGCGCCTCAAGAGGTGTACATGCCATGGAATTGGTAAATAACTCGTTATGGTGGAATGGGCCAGTTTGGTTATCTGCACTACACCTAAATATGAATTTAGTTGATGTTGAGGATACACACGAAGAGGAGAACACCAGAGTTTTTACTGCTTTGTTAAAAACTGAAGAGGAGTTAATTTATACTAAATTCTCAAATTTGTCTAAAATGTTGAGAGTAATTTCATACTGTAGAAGATGGTTGAATTTAAAGTCAAAAAATAAAGACAAGGTAAAATATAATGCTAAATTTATTACAACACAAGAAATGAATGAAACACTAAATAATTGCATTCGGCAAATTCAAGGCATAGAATTTAATCAAGAAATAAAACAGTTAAAATCTCAAGGCAGCGTTCTCAAAAGGAGTAAACTACGCAATCTTTGTCCCATTATTGACGATAATGGTATTTTAAGAGTAGGCGGACGTATACAGCAGTCGCATGCTGCTTACGATACACAACATCCCATAATTTTACCGGCTAAGAGCCATCTTAGTAGACTAATAATTATGGATACTCATCTGAAAACAAGGCATGGTGGACCGCAAGTAATGGTAAATTACTTGAGGTCAAAATACTGGATTTTGCGAGCTAAGGATCAAGCAAAGAGTTATTACCGAAAGTGCGTTACATGCATTCGGTATTCGAAAGACAATGCAGTACAGTTGATGGGCCAGTTACCAGAGGTACGAGTAAGGCCCAGCAGACCTTTCAGATCAGCCGGTGTAGATTATGCTGGACCCATTAATATCAGATTCTCCCCAGGAAGAGGAGCCAAATCTTACAAGGGCTACATTTGTCTCTTCATTTGTATGGCAACACGTGCCGTACACCTGGAGGCTGTCACAGACCTGACTGCAAAGGGATTTATCGCAGCTTTTAGGCGTTTTACAGCCAGACGAGGTTATTGTCAGGACCTATTCAGTGACAACGGCACGAATTTTGTAGGAGCGGACAAGCAGCTAAGAGATATGTTCGATAAAATGAAGTCTTCTTTGCCAGGTGAGATAGCAGAGTTGTTAACCTCTGAAAAAACTACATGGCACTTCATACCTCCACATGCGCCTAATTTTGGGGGCTTGTGGGAGGCTGGTATACGCAGTACAAAAATGCATCTTAAAAAGGTAATTGGAGATAGTACACTCACATACGAGGAACTTTCCACAGTGTTATCACAGGTGGAAGCTTGCCTAAATTCGCGTCCTATTTCAGTTTTAAGCGATGACCCCAATGACCCTCTCCCCCTTACGCCAGGTCACTTTCTGGTCGGCGAACCTTTATTAACCCTAGCAGATGAAAATTATACCCTTTGTGAAAATATCACTAATCTCGAACGATGGAAGTTAGTACAAAAAATGGTCATCGATTTCTGGAACAGATGGTATAAAGAATATCTTGTTAATTTGAATAAAATATATAAGTGGAACACAAAACAACTTGAGCCAGAAATCGGTAGTTATCTTAAAGGAAGATAATATCCCACCAAGTAAGTGGATATTAGGTAGAATAATTCAAAAACATGTTGGACCCGATAATCTTACTCGTGTTGTATCGGTTAAATGCAAAAATGGCGTTTTTAAACGTCCTATGAGTAAAGTATGCATCTTAACTAAATAGCCTTATAATTAAATTTATTGTTCGATGTAAACTTAATTTAGTTTTAACCTCTAAACTAAACTAAACTTACTACTTATAAAATAAGATTAAGACCTAGAATTAGTACTTACCGTAAACTTTGTGTTCTTTAGTTTAAACAAACTACCTAACAATTGCTAACAAAACTAATGTAATGTAAATGAGCTACTTACCTTGATTAATTGTACTCGTAGTCGAGTAAGTCATGTTTCCCACCATCTCACAGATGTATTTAATCTAAGACTATAGTGATAATGTTAAACTTACCTTATTTTGTTGCGTGTAGGTATTTATTATTATTCTTAAGTTATGTAACTATTCCGTGTCTTGATTATGATTCATGAATGTTACTTGTTCGTAAGTTATTTTTTTTTTGTAAATGCATATCAAAGAACTGTGTTCTTTGGGGGGCGGAATGTTTAAGTTAGTAGCCTCTTACAAGTAATATGTATACATACTTATACCTAACTAGCTATCGACGCGTAGATGAGCATACAGTCCATTGTAACGTTAGTTGAAAATAAATCACCAAACTAAATACACGTCTATTTTACTTAAAAATCCTCCTAAACCAAAATCAACCTTATTGCCATCAACAATTAGATTGCTTTAAATTATCAGACAAGTGACACTTATAGATTGTTTACTTAGCTCCTAAATACCTACCTACCTAACGTTAAAATTTTAGTGTCTACGACGCCAACGGTTTGTTTTATGGCATCTTTGCTTGTAGGTAAGTACCTACCTACGTTAATATAACAGTAGGTACCTATTAGGCAGAGAGCTATGTAAACTATGATGTTGCAGAATTTGTTCGAAAGAGTTACCGCGGCCCTGGTAAGTACGGTACGCAGAGGGCATTAGGAGGAACACGGATGGGTTTTAGTCAAGAAGAGTCTGACACTCCCTTCTGCTTCGCCCAAAGCGGGAGCAGTTATTTGGTTTCCCATCCATAAAAAAGTCTTGTCCGCCGCAAAAGTACCTACGAACACAAAATTAGGTTTGTCAATTGCAAGAAACTATTTTGAAAGCAAATAGAATGAACCCAATAACAAACATTACATTGACCCTGGCTTGAACTTTGGATTTCGCTACCTGCTACCTAGGTACTCAACTAAACGAGCGACACGTTGCCGCTGGCGGCCGGCAAGGGCAACCTTTGTCGTTGGCTGTCGACGGCGCTTCAACGACCACCAACGACGCGTGCAGTTGTCCCTGTCGTAGACGCGTGCGGCGGCGGTGGCACGGCGGCGTCATGTCGCTCGATTGTAAGAACGCTTAGCCACCGTACGCACGGACGTAAAAATATTCCGTTCAGCCGAGCGTTGAGAACCCAGCACTCAGCAGAGTTAATCACAACGCGTCAAAAAAAGACACCGTTTCAACTTATAATTATATTTATTTATTTATTATATACTTTATTGTACACCTCATAACAAGTACAGGAAAAACGTTTATAAAAACAAGTGTACAATGGTATCATTGGTTTCAACATCGAGAGTTGAAAATTCATTGCGCGATAGCATCCCGCCGCGATGATTTTACACTGCAGCCGGCAGCGGGCGCGGGCAGCGACGCGGTGTTGAAGACTCGGTCACGACGCCAAATTATGACTTTTCTACCCATTGTTTATAATATGTGGTTTTTAAAACTTTTTCAATGATTCAAAACAATGTCACGTACTTATGCAGCGTCCACTCAAAGCAACAATAACAATTTCAAACGCAAATACGGAGTCCAAACTTCAGTGCGAAGTCAAACAGATATAAAATATAATGTTGAAATCCAAAAATCAAGCCAATGAGTCAATATAAATTAGAGCTCAAGTATAGTCTACCTACGTATGTAACGTATGAACGACATAGGCCACAGGCCACAGCACACCGCAGCAGACACAGTCGTAACTTGAATACGCACGTGTGCGTGAGCATTGTCCCCCCGCACCGCACCGGGGGGAACATTATTCAGTGAGAGGCACGATAATTCATAGTAAAACGCGCGCGTAAAAAAATATGAGAAGGCCTTTCGTAAATCGAGTTTTATGAAAAACCTACTGCTTAAATCGATTAAAAATAAAAGTTATTCAATTCTTCGATAATTGAGCTTTGTCGGTACCGACTTAATTTTAAAGATTTTACATTGTGTTTATTACTTATTTACGCCCAAAGATGCGTTAAAATTGGCAAGAAAAACGAAACTTTGGTGGCTCATAACTTTTTAATGGCGTTTTATTTTACCATTCTGTTTCCATACAGACAAAACTAATAATATGACAAAACGATATTATGTTTAACTTTTGATGTACTCTGTCAAACAGCGGAGTAATACCCTCCCGAAGTTTCTATGGAAAAAATATCGACTAGAGCCACCTTAAAATTAGCATTCAGCATGTCTAATAAATGTCTAACTTTAAACAATCGGTCGTCTTTATTATGATTTATTTCATTATTGGCAAAGTGCAACATCCTCAAAATGAGTTCAAATCGATTTCGGCTCATAATCGACGTAACAAATTGTTGTTCAAAACATTTATTATGCTCCAGTACAAAGATAGTTGGGGTAGTTTCACAATCCCCATCCAAATCAAAACGCCAAAGAAGCGTTTGATTTCATGACAATCTGTAGGCGTCCATTTCTGCATTCGGTATGATTTTGTTGCACTTTTGTTCAATGTTTGTAAAGCAAAGCGATTAGTTTCTTCGGCTATGTACTCAAATATATTATCAGGTACTAGCAATGAATAAAATTGTGCTGGTTTAGCTGAACTCATGCTGGATCGCAATGAAAATGGCTTAAGCCCAGGACATTCAGTATAAAGAATAATGCTTGGTTGCTTACCCAACGGATTGAACCATACTTCTGTACTTCGTGAGGTCGGTAATATGGGAATCTGGTCATCTTCACTGTCGGATATAATCTGCCATCGATGATGATTTTTGGTCCGTGGGATCGATACTGTATCATCGATATCAATGTCAAAAACTTGTGGATCATCACTATTGGATAATATGTTACATTCTTGATTATACTCTGATAAATCTAATTGCGACAGTTCGTAGTCCAAATAATCATCAAAATCGTCCATTTTTTGTTGAAAATCACAAATCAATAACGTATAACTTACTAAATTACCAACTGAGCAACTATTTACTGCAGTCTCCTTCGATGCACAGCGACAAATGAGGCGCGGGGGGCACAAACTCGACGCTATAAAATCAAAATGGCGCCAGCGCGGCTGCGCGGCGCGCGGCGGCGGCGAGCGAGGTGCAGGTTTCGCGCGCTTTTGAAATCAAATGGCTGACAAAATGGTTGACGCGGCCCCATTGAGAATTTTATTACAGTGGCGCCACGTCAGCCATATATGGTAGCCACCATTATTTATTTATTTATTTATTTTATTATTATAATATGTAAAATGTCACGAAAATAGTGTCATGAGACGTTCCTCACATTCCATGAACGTATTTTACAAAAAAAAAAAAACAGTTACTTCATTTGTTAGTACGGCATTATATGTGTTAAGAAATAAAATTGGTATGTTATCTATTGAAAAAGTAAACAATGTTTAATCCTTGAATATTATAAAATTTCTCTTTTTCTGTTTATTATCATGTATGTTGGTTGGTCATTCAGACTCAACATGTAGGACTGTGTAGTTATAATAAAATGTAAATTATGGAAGGCTTAAATTTGGCAGGAGTGTTGAATACTTAAATTAAACGCCTCCCTTTAGTAAGTAAGCACAACACTACTGTAGCGACATCCCTATTTAACATATATAATCTGTGTGTACTGTATCCGGTGTTCTTCACAATATAGACATCAAGTAAAACTTCAATGAGTGTATTTCATTTATCCAAGTTAGGATTTTAACTAATTACAACAGTATGATTAAAAACCCTATAATGGAATATTTTAAAATCTCTCTTAAATCTTCCGTTGATTGTTTCAACGACCCATCTACATAACGTTACCAATCTTGATTTATTGGCCTCTTCGCAGGTTAACTGAGTTTGATCGCGCCTTCTAGATGGTGGCATATGGACCACATAACCGTAAGACTCAAGAGTAGGAACGGCATCGCGGAATCCTCTGTCGAATATAAATACATCGTCCTGTTCTAAGAAATAATTAATAACCGCTTCTTCCATCGGACCATCATGGTTTTGTAGTATTTGTTCCATAATAACAGCGTCAGAGGTTGTTGCTGCGTATGGGCCTTTCACGTCCAAAATATGTCCGTCCGCGCAGATAAGCAGAAATGGTTTAATCAAATTGGAAAATTTGTGAAGACTGTAGCTTAATCTTTGAAAAAAGAAATTCGAGCTTTTTTGAATAAAAATGTAACCACCATCAAAAAATGTATCGCATATTAAAATGGCTCTTAGCGATTCATTACTTCCAAATATATAGTTTGGGTTGCACCACATGCAAAATCGCAGAAAAGCAAACTACGCAATTTCGATTACTTGGATGGCAAAAAATCATAATCCAAGTAAACGAATTCCAGCTATTTCGATTTGAAACCCAAACTTCGTAACCGATTTTGATAAATTGTTAATGGGACCAATCTGCAAGTATATCCTTTCAAAACAAGAAAGGACCATGGGCAAAAATGTATGAAGCCTGGGCTCACCCACCAACAGAGATGAGATCACTTTGAATATATTTGTAGAGCACTAAATATAAAGATATAAACTCATTTTTGCGAAGAATCCATGGGGTTATTTTGCTATAAATATTTTTCTCCTACCATAAATAGACTATATAATCCTGCAAAGTAGTGCTGTTATGGCATTGTAGTTTTTGATTTTTGACATCTTTTACTAGTTATAATTCCAGGTGCAAAGAATACATATAAAAAAATAAAACAGCTGTTAAAAAACATTTCAATCAATATCAATAATAATATCGTTTAGATGACCTGCCGGCGGATTAAATTGTATGTGCCTGCCTAACCCTAGATACCATATTATTGAAATGGTATGAGCACAACTTCCTACTGTCCGTCTACCTGTTAGACACGAGCAGTAATATTGAGCGATGGCTTCTCGACCTATTTCATTTCTGTTGACCAGAATATATACGTAATATGTACGTGCTCGAACATGTCTTGATTGTATCCTTCCTCTTAATAGCCACACATTTTGGTGATAGATATTGCATGCTGCTAAATTATTTAGTTCATTTTCACGACATATTTCTATCGTATATAAACCATTGCGTAAATGTTCGCTGCAATATGACTTAGCAAGTTCGATTTGATATGACCCAAGCGATATCATAAAAATCTCATTTATTGTTAACCGGGGGAAATCTTCCAACTGATTTGCTTCCATTGTAATAAATGCGGCTCTTTGTCTATTAAGGTTCCTCAGTTGTACATAGTCATTCAAAAGGTTAGGTGTATGGAGCCTTTCATTGGCTTTTCTTAATATTTCATTTGCATGTTCATTATCAACAGCTACCTGGTAAAATGCGTTAATAAGAGCGGCTGCAATTTTAAAGTCAACAAATAAATGCGGCAAGGCTCTATTAAAATAATCCTGTCGCAGTAGTTTAAATCTATTTTTAAACTTCCCATTTACAGCTTCTACAACCCACCGACACAATGTTATTAATCTTGATTTGTTCGCTTGAACTGTTGTCAATTGAGTTTCGAATCTGTCTTTTGTTGGTGGGATGTGTGCCTCATATCCCAATGCCTGTAAGTTTTCTAGGCTATCTCGAAAGCCCCTGTCTAAGATGAACACATCATTCCGGTGAAACATCCAGTGGAAAAGATTTTCCTCGTCGTTTAATATATTGTTCATTATTGATGCATCAGAATCCGTAGCCGCATACGGACCATAAACGTCGATAATGTAGCCGTCACTACATACCATCAGAAAAGGTTTCAAAAGGTTTTGAAACTTATGCAAGCTATAAGTTCTTCTCTGAAATAAAAAGTTAGAGCTTTTTTCGATGTACATATAGGTGCCGTCAGCTATAACAATGGCTTTTGTATTTTCTTCGTTGCCAAACAAGCCTTTTGGTAATAGCAGGTTTCTTTGCAGTATATTTTCTCGCAAAATATGGCCAATACCGAGGTGTCTGTTAACGAAGTCATTCATTAAACATTCTCTGGCTATAGCAAGTTTTCGTTCCAGTGTTCGGCGAGATATATTGAACAATGTTGACAATCTCTGGTTTGACTCTCCTGTTCTTAGTTTTGTCATATAGATACCGAGGACAGTCCGTGGACGATTACTTCTTTGTGCTAGAGAAGGAGTCTCTACCAAAATTCTATTGAATTGTTGCAAGTTTAGTCCAGTCTAAAAATATAATTCATTATCCGTTAATGCAGCTTCTAACTCAAAATCAAATCTCTGGCCTTGGGTAATGGTTCTTACCAGCATGTTAGTCATATCTGTGATCTGACGTACATCAAAGTTATGCGTAATATTACAATAATCAATCAACAAGTTCCAATTGTCGTTACCCATCAGATGTTCTTGGCAAACTCTTGCACTTTCAGGTATGTATAAGCGGTACTCACAAAGAATGTGTACTTTAATTGTAACTGGGATTCTAAGACGTTCTGCGTTAGGGCAGCCATTAAAAATACAACGGTAAGCAACATTGGGCGCTCTCACATAATCAGGAATAACGACTAGGTGTAGATCTTCTGCTTCTGGTGGTATTCCCGGTTCTTGAGGGCCTTGCGGTTGTTGTGGGACTTGCGGTTCTTGTGGGTCTTGCGGTTCTTGTGAGATTTCCGGTTGGACATCCTGTCGTAGTAGCATTTCTGGTTCTTGTTGTCGAACTGCATTTTGCACTACTTGCCAACACCGATGGCATGTGGCTTGGATGTTATTAAACGCAACCTAAAAAAAGTAAAGACTATTTGAAAATATCATTCAATAAATAAAATACTTTCTGCGGCTTACTATAGGGTTTATTTCTTACTAGCTTTTGCCCGTGACTCCGTCCGCGTAGACTTGATGATCGTTCCCTTGGGATTTTTATAGCCTATAGCTACGCCCGCGGCACAGGTCGCGTAAAAGTCGGACTTTTAAGTCCGACTTTTATAGCGAATCGGATTTCTACTTCTACGGCCGGTTTTCCCTGACCTCTCTCATTTTTAACCTCTCTGATTTCCCCTTCGATAACTTAGCGTGATGGTAAGTAGTCTATAATTGATGAAACAAACTCTATAAAGATTGGTTCAGTAGTTCTCAAGTTATGAGCAGGCAGAATGACAGACAGACATTTTACAGTTTTGTAATAGGTATATGTGCCGTATACAGCAAATGTGTACACTTACCTCGGTGAGCGCATTTTGTTGTATATATTCTGCATGTCGGGGTTGTCTTTCTGGTAAGTGTTCATCTAAAGTATGCCGCCGTTGTCGCAAAACAGAACGTGGGCACAACACACAACGCCGTCCTTCGTTAGCCATTGCAAAAACAGGTAGGTAAATCAGTGTCCACAAACAGTCCAGGACAAGTTAACAGGTTTAATTGGGTTTAATTAATATGACGGCGTTTACGTAAAACTTCAGGTTGACAGGACTGTCAATGTCAACCTAGCGATGCTAGCGAAGGAGGTGGCTGAGTGGGAGAGAGAGACAACCTCTGGTCCCGGCCGCCGTGGTAGACGCCGCGGGCGTCGGAGGCCACCTGGTAACCGCCGGCCACCGTAGGCGCGAGCCTGTGGACGATGAACTGTGGGTGGCTCGCCGTCCGTCCGTCTTCTGACGACAGGCCGTGTCAACGGCGCGTTCGTGTTCCACGCGCGCCGCAAAGAGAGTCAGCCCACAGAGGGGCCCGAAAGGGCCGACGCCTGCCGGAGTCGTGGAACTATTCGAAAGAGATACCGTGGCTCCGGAACACAAAGGGTACATGAAGGAACATGGATGGGTTTTAGTCAGTAGAAGTCTGACACTCCCTCTCGCTCCGCCCAGAGCTGGGGAAGTCATTTGATGATTTCCCATCCCTAAAAAAAAGGGTCGGTAAATCACAGAACAAGCGAGGATAAACGGAAACACACAGCTAACAACGTGAGAATCGCGAGTCGACTGACCAAAGATTCGACTGACTGAGAGCTGACGGGCGCCCGGGCAGGCGTACGAGAGGTGTGAAACGGATGGAGAGTGTTGTAATTCACACGGGTGCAGGCGCATCTATTGTTTACCATTATTTTAAAGCATGAATATATTGTTACAATAAGTTTTATGACTAACAATTATTGTCTATATCTACAAAACCTATTTAGGTGCATATCTTTTTTCTGCAATGGAATTGAAGGTGGTGCCTGTAGTAACAATTTTAGTACAAACAAAATCCTTTACAATGGCATATGCCATAACTCTGTTGGACACTGAGCCCAATTTGACTCATGGTCCTTTTCAAATCGGTTCATAATTGAAGGAGTTATGAGGTAACAAACATAAAAAAACAACCGAATTGAGAACCTCCTTTAAAAAAATTAAGAGTAAGTGGGAATTTTGTGAGTGCGGGGGGATACTTTACGCGATATGACTTCTTTGATTATTTCTTTAAATGGATTTTATTTATTAAATTTAGGAATTCGGTCTTTAAATTAACTTGTGAAAACGGTTTTTTTTTTAATGTAATCTTTTCTCTTTAAATCTCTCAATATCACGGCTATGGTGGCAACACATTTCTTCAGTCTTTTATTTTGTAGAACTAGTATTTTGTTTTTTTTTTTCTGTTACATTGTCGAGACTTGTCGGGGAGTTTTGAATATTTATATTGATGTGCTCCTGGGAAATAACACAAAACAAGTTGAATACATCTCGTCACCATCGAGGTAGGCAAAAAAAAATGTTAAATACAAACGATGTTATAAGTAAAGGGAAACTAGTAGCGGATTGAGATTATATTGAAAGTTGAATACTTAGGTGATTATGGATTAATTTAAAATGCCAGAACAAATGCTAGATCAAATCTTAGGGTAGTCTGCGAAATTCTCATTTTTACACTTTTAATTACCTCTATAACGGGAACTGCGTTCTTTTTGAGAAGTTGTCGACCTTTGTTTTTTTTTTTTTTTGAAGATTTTTTTTTATTTTTTATACAAAACGGTGAAACTCTTGACCCAAATCTCACCGGAAGTGATGATTAGGCCGAAGTTGGAAGCTAGTTTCGTCCGGAATCCTCTTACACAGAGGAACTGGCTATCAGTATATTTATCAGTAGCCTTGAAATGATTGCTACAAATTCTACTGCTTTTTGAAGGCGTCCAACTGGATTCACTTCTTTGTTTACGAACAATTGCGATCCACTCTTGAAGCCGGATCTTAATGGTTGGAAACCTACGAAGAAGACGGTAAATAGTCAAACTCGCTGTTGTCATACAGTAAAGTAATATATAAACGATTCATTTCTTTGTTTACGAACAATTGCGATCCATTCTTGAAGCCTGATCTCAATGGTAGCTTTATTTTAACACTGTCTATGACATGTTATGGTAACGATAAGCTATTAATATTTTGTTTTCCTGCATGACATGTTTCATTTATAATTAAATATATCGAAAAAAAATATAAAGAAAAGTTACTAAAAAGGAAACTAGAACTCTGCTGTAAAGATAACTTTACTGCCTAATATTCGCATCTGTACTTTTATTCTAAGCCCGCAGTGCACGTGTTAGAAAGATGGAAGGGGTTATAATATCAAAATAAGCTTCAAGCAAGTATATGACAAGTATTTGAGAACCTTGCGATATCCATTAACATGATCGTATTTTTTGAGGTTGAACTCAAAACGAATGCAAATGTTTTGCAAACGCTCAAGTTTATTTAATTGCTCCTCGGTGGCATCCAAATAACAGGCATCAGCGTAGTCTATGATGGGCTGAATGAGAGTTTGGGCAAGGGAAATTTTGGTCTTCAAGGGCAAAAAAGCTCTGGAGAGCTTTCAGCGAGTGAAAAGTGTAGCGCACCTTCCGACTGACTTCTGCAATATAGTTAGTCCACGATAAGTAGGAGTCCATGATAACCCCCAGGTTTTTGGCCGACTGCGCGTATTCGATCTGAACTCCATTCAACCAGAGTGGAGACAGCAGCGTCGCAATGTTCAACCTGTTCCGCATGTACCTGCAGCCGATAACCAAGGCCTGAGATGTCTTAGGGTTGATTTGTAGACCAAAGGAATGCGACCACTCCCCAATTAGCATTAGGTCACGGTTCACGGCGGCCACAAAAAATAATGGTAAAGCTGCAGGTCGTCGGCATAGAGATGGAAGTTAGAGGTGATAACTTTAGTGACTAAGTTAATAAAAATAGAAAAGTGAAGAGGAGACAAGGCACACACGCAGTAAGACAGCACCAATCCGAAGAAGATTCATCAAGACGCACCCGCTGCGAGCGGCCTCGAAGATAGGAGTCGAACCATCTGATTAAGGAAGAAGACAAGTTGAAAGATTTGAGTATCCCAAGAAGGATATCGAAATCAACAGAATTGAAAGCACTGCTGAAATCCAGAAGAACAAGTAGCGTCAAAAATTTTATAGCCCAACGGTTGTCATCAGTAACCTTCAAAAGAGCAGTTATAGTGCTGTGACCAGGACCGGATTGAAAAGAACTAAGAAGATAATTGTTAGAAAGAAACAGAGAAAGTTGCCGATGGACAATGTGCTCAAGAACTTTAGTGAGATAAGAATGAATGGAAATGGGTCTGAAATCAGTCAGAGAGACCGGGTTAGGGATTAGGTAACGGGATAATATGGGCATGTTTTTTTTTTTTTTTTTTGTTTTGGCAGGAGTGGGAAATCCTCATGGACGAATCGGCCGCCCACTCTGTGAGACGACCGAGACAGTGCCGGACTCTTACCGGCTAAAACCCACTCCTGCCACGCTAGTTGTCCTCTGCCAGTGTCAGAGACCTTATGAGCGATTTTTATGTTTCGTTATCTGTACAGTGTTATAAACTTATATTAGGGGGATGACACGATTAACGTGAATACTACTAAATAATACTACTTAATAATCTGACGTTGAACTATGTTTTTATTATTATTATTATTATTTTTTATTTATTTATTTTGTTTGCTTTTTTTTTATCTTAATTTTAGGTAGGTACTTATACTATATACTTACTGTATAACTAAGTATCCTTATTAATTTAACTTATTTCTATTTATAACTACTTTACCTATTTTTATACAATAATCTAAAAATAATTTTCTTTTTCGACCCATCATGAGATTCGGCAGATTGGACAGTGTGAGCCTTTCGTCAAGCATGTGCTCAGCATCGTACCGCTCTGCGGCTGTTATTGGGCATGCTAACAGAATGTGGGCAACTGTCTCATCTACGCCTGGCTCACAGGCGCACGATGCATTCTCTTTACACTTGAAACGTTTCAAGTATGCAGAGAATCCACCGTGCCCCGTGAGGATTTGTGTGACCACGTTTGTGAGCTCCATTTTGCGGACTACTGTATACGCCTCAACCGCATCAGGGAGAAACAGTTTCGTGCCTGAGGCTGTTGCCCCGGACTTGTATCTCTCGTTCCATTCGTCAAGCGTCCCCATACGAATTTGACGCTTGACGAATGAAACGGGGCACAGATCGTAGTCCGGCCTCTTCTTCGACCCCAAGGCGGCTTCCTTGGCAAGTTGGTCGGCTCGCTCGTTGCCCTCCAGTCCCGCGTGGGCTTTGATCCAGAACAAGGAGACACTCTTGTTCTGGAGCTTGCAGCGTCTGATGGTGTCCCTTGTTTCCACCGCCAGAGGATGGGGGGCAGAGACGTTGGTAACCGTTTGGAGAGCCGCCATAGAGTCGCTGAAGATGCCGAGCGTGCTTTCCTTGTGTTTGAGGGCCTCGGCAGCCGCTCTTTGCAGGGCCAATAGTTCCGCCTGATAGACGGTGCAGTAAGACGGCAAGGTAAGTTTGAGGGCCTTCGTTTCGGTGGCACTATTCCATAAGGATAGCGCCGCTCCGACCCTGCCCTCAATCTTACTGCCGTCGGTGAAGATGCGTACAGCGAAGTTGTTATGTGCGTTGTATTGTTCCTCGTCTATCAGCCTCTCTTTCTGTCATGTATAGTAACAAGGTGGCTCAGATGAGAATTAATATCATTTAGATTTATTTTGCATAGTAACCATTGCAAGTAAAAATCGCCAAGTGTGAATTGTTCAGCCTGTAAAAAAATTATTAGATTTTTGGCAGGGGCCAGGGAGTTTAAAAAATCTTTGAGAGTATCCCAAACAGATTCTGTAAGTAAGTCTGCAAATCCTGTTCACTACAAATTGGTTTTAGATGTATTAATCGTTCGATCATGTCAGTAGTGGAATTCCATCTTGTAACACAATCTAAAATTGGCATTTTATATTTGCAATTTCTAATTTTATTTAAATACGTCTGTGTCAAAAGTCGCTTTACTACATTACGTGCACTTGTTAAAACTTCTTTTATTCTTGCCTCTTCCAAAGCACTGAGAATAGCTAACTGAAGTGTGTGAGCTGCACATCTTACGATCCCTATATTACGGTGGCCGTCACTCTGATTATCTAAATTCAATTCAAGCGATAAGGCTGAAGCGACAGTTTCGGTATATTCATTTTCAGTATAATCATAATCAAATTCAACATCTGCATCAAAATATGAATCAGAATTAGAAGCACTAGAATTATTATCAATGTCAACATCTTGACCAGAATGCTCAACCTCGCTGATGCAATCTAAAATTTCAGTTTGAGTATTGTTATGTTCTGTTGCTTTTGAAGTACTTGGGTTATTTTGATTTGCTGCTTTCGGGACATCTGATACTTCTTGCGCCATTAATATTTCAGTTTGTCTGTTGTGATATTCTGTTGGTTTAGAAGCACTTCGCTCTACTGGTTTATTCAGAGTTGCAGTATTTGGTACATCTGAGTCTTCTTCTGATATTAATCGGCTCATTTTTAACATATTAGCGCCGTTGTCAGTAGTAAAACTGTAAATATTTTCCAGACCAATACGAAAACGTTGTAAAATAAACTTTATTAGCTCTCTCAGATGTTCAGCTGTATGTCGCTGAAGTAATTCTATCATGGCTAGGTTTTTAATGACAATACGACTATTTTTGCAATATTGAGCGTTTACTCCCATAAAACTTCTGGTAGAAAGTGATGCGATGTCCACTTTAATGCATATCATCTTATTTCGCAATTCATTGGCCATATCCATACGTAAGGATGCCGCTATAATAAATAATAATAAAAATATTTATTTCATAAATCAAGAACACATTGCACTGCATACACAAATTTTCAATTTTTACATTTTTCACATTTAAGCACAACTATGTAGACTCTACCCCTTAAACTAGGTCTAGCCTGTATCTTAAGGGATAGGGTTCAGCCATTTAAGTAGGTACAGTAAACGATTGACATACTTTACACATTGACACTGTTTTACAAGTAAAACAGTGTCGATGTTACATATTAAACTAAAGTTATAGTCTATGAAATGAGTAAGTTAGTGTGTTGTGTATGTGAGTGCGTGTAAAAGTGTTAGTATGTGTGTGTCTGTGTGTATATGTGAGTCTGTGCACATGTGTGTGTCCGTGTGTCTGTGTGCGTGCATTACGAGTGTATTACGAGATGTTTGCTAGAAGGTCCTCCGTTGTTAGATAATCCTGTTGTAGTAGCCATTGAGTGATTTTTTGTTTTAGTGTGTGTCTGTTTAAATCAAGTATGTTAAGTATTTTGTGTAGTTTCTTATATATATAAGGGCCTGTGACGTAATATTGGCGTTTGGCGAATGTAGTTTTATGTGTTACGCCGGATGGGACATTTGTGCGTTTTTTTGGGTTTGAGCTGGGCATGATTCCATGAGTTCTGAGGACTGAGTGCAATATGAAAAGCTGTCGAACCGTTAAAACCTTACATTCATCATAAAGTTGTCATGACTTTTAGTACCGCTCTCTGAGCTCGCTCCACCTTAAGGAGATTTGTTTTAATCGCACCACCCCATGCAGTAATGCAATATCCGATAATCGACTGACACAGTGCAAAATAGACCATTTTTAATGTGTTTATGTCAGCCGATTCTCTTAGGGATTTAAAAACATATATAAGGCGCGTTGTCCTGCTGGTTACCATTTCAAGCTGTTTGTCCCATCGTAGGCCGTCATCTATTTGCAGACCTAGATACTTAACACAGTCACTTCTAACTAGTGTAGGACATGAACATGGTGTTGACGAGATCAGGCAGGAGTGAGCAATTACACTAAAGCTATGTGGTGGCTTGGTGTTTCTTCGGATTGCAAAAGGTATGTAGCAAGATTTCTGCAAGTTCAGTGTTAATAGATTACGGTGGAACCAGTTCATTATAGTATTTAGTGCAATTTCTGCCTTAGTTTTAACATCTTCCCAACTAGACCCATAAATGATAATTGCAGTATCGTCAGCGTATGCGTAGATTTTGCAGTTTGGTAGCACCATCTTGCAGAGGTCATTGACGTAAATTTGGAACATTGTGGGACCTAATATACTCCCCTGGGGCACACCGTATGTAACAATTTCCTCATTACTGAGAAACGCATCTATTTTAACTTGCTGAGAGCGATTCTTAAGGTAATCCTTGAAAATATCAAGTGCAATGCCACGTATACCCAGGAGCTCCAATTTTGAGATAAGTTTGGGAACAGAAACCGTGTCAAAAGCTTTCGACAGATCGAGAAATATACCCAAACACTTATCCCCACTATCAAGTTTTCTAGCAACGAATTGTGTTAAATCCAGTACAGCATCTTCCGTCGAAACTCCAGGCTTGAAGCCATACTGGTTCTCGGCGATAATGCTATGTTTATTTAAGAAACCCCTAAGTTGTCTATTAAGGATTTTTACAATAATTTTTGAAAGCGAAGGCAGGATGGAAATTGGTCTATAATTGTTGACACAGGTTCTGTTCCCACTCTTATATATAGGATGTACTATAGCTTTTTTGAGTCCGTCAGGAAACGTTCCTGAATGTAAACAGAGATTGCAGATAAAGGTGATTGGAGGCACTAGTATGTGTCGACAAATTTTCAGCAAGGTAGATGATATGCCATCCCAACCTACAGCGCAATCATTACGTAGTTGCAAGATGATTGTTTCTACCTCACCTTCATCGGTGTCAAGTAAAACGAGGGAGCTAGCTGGAGGTGAAAAAATAGACCTTTCGGATCGATCACTGCCAGAAGGAGCATTATTAGGATCGTGGGATTTTAATATATTTGCTGCCAAGTTTTTACCAATATTACTAAAGAAGGAACATACTTGGTTCACAGAAGAGTAGGGATGTGGTAGGTTGTGTTGGTGTTGGTGTGATAGGGTGCGAACTTTACGAGTGTTTGTGATTTGTTGTATGGTTTTCCAAAGAGCTTTGGGATTATTTTTTGATTTTTCGAGTTCACTTTTGTCGAAGGCTATTTTAAGCTTCCGGAGCAAATTATTACAGAAGTTTCTATAGCGCGTATATGTTAGTTTTAAAATTAAATTTGTTGGTGATTTATTTGACTTCATATGCAGCCTATCCCTATTTTTAATACATTTTAACAAGCCTGGTGTAATCCAGGGTTTTATAGTTCTATGTTTCTTAGGAATTGTAATGCTGGATGTGTGTTTAGTTATTACTGTAGTTACTATAGATAAAAAGTTATTCAAGGCTTCATTTGCATCATTAATTTTGTAAAGGTCAGAGAAATGTATGTGTTCTAGTTCGGATTTGATAGCATCTAGATTAGGGCGGGAGATGTATTTATGCTTTCGAGTTGGATTCGCGTTCGTTAACGTAAGTATAATTGGCTTATGATCAGTGATGTATGAATCAAGAATTAATGTAGTGGAGGGTAACTTGGATTTTAATAAAATATGATCAAGACAGTTTTCTTGTCTTGTGGGTGTAAGGTGAGTAGGTAGGAGACCATGGGAAGCACTCTGGATAAGATATTCAAAACTGTGGGGGCTCTTGTTACCTGGTTTTATGTCGATATTTAAATCACCAATAAGCGAGATATTTGGGAATGAAGAAAGTTTATCCAAGAGAATATTTAAGCTGGAAAAGAAATTTTCTACTTGGTCTCTACTGTTATAAGACGGCGAGCGGTAAACAGCTACAAAAGCAAACTTAGAGTCTAGTTGACACACAAGAGAGTTTGCGTTTACTATGCTTGGCTCCCACACTGAGGCATTTAATTCCATTTTAGTGTAAATTATTACACCTTCATTTTGGTTTGTTGTATTTTTAGTTGCGTGAGACAGAAAACCATTAAGTATTGGTGGGGCATTTATTTTGCTGAGCCAGCACTCAGTTAACACAATAATGTCAAAGGTAATTTTGTAGAACAGATCAACGCTTGTAGGTTATCAAAAATTTTCTTTACACTGCTAATATTTATGTGCAATACTTTAAGATTACTCTCGGAAACGTTAATATAACCTGTACAGTCCTGTGGATTAAAAGAAAAGGAGTTATCCAGCCTCAAAACATCCAAATCTTCATTAATATTTATTATAGTATCCATTTGTACTTTAAGTTATAACTATAAATGAGCATAGGGAAGCTGAATATTATCATAACTCGATAAAAGGTAACATCTCTTCTTGTTGAAGTTACACTAATGTATTTTTGAGTGTATGTGAATGTGCTGGTTTTGATCAGTAAGCTTAGGTTAGGTATTTTAATGTAGTTAAAGGTAAGACTATGTTTTTTGTTTTGTGTAAGTTCGGGTGTGTATATTAATAAAATGTGTATTATGTTAAGTACTAGGTATTGAAGACAGAGTTTAGTTAAAATCAAGATACAAGCAAGAGATGCAAACATAAGTAACGGAGGAAGTCATGAAATCTGCATACCAAGGTCCTGAAGACATTTTTCTGAATTAATAAGAAGCTGTTTTTCACCGACTTTTTTACGGAGGAAAATATTCCCGTTGTTTGTCCAGCAGAAGGCATAATGATTGTTCTTGGCGAATTCTCGTGCCATGTAGAAGAGCTTTTTGGAGCTAGCTGGTAATTGTTCGGCGATATACACTGGTTGCCGCTTACCGGGAATGCCAATTTGCTCAGTGTTCAATTTATTATCTTTTTTATCTATGTTTTTATTGAACGCCCGGACGGCAGATATAAACTTCTGTTTGGTTTTCACTGACGTAAATTCCGTTATAATTGGGCGCGTGGTGTTAGTCGGGGTGGATTTTCCAGGTAGGCGGTATATATCTCTTAATTCAGGCTCAGTGATAGGAACTCCAACCAGCTTGCCGATGCTGCACACGGTTTGAATAAGGCCACTTGTATTTTCGCTGTCTGTCATTGGAATGTTACGAATTTCCATACCAGATGAGCGGGATTTTATTTGGAGATCAACAATCTTTTTTTCCAGGGTTTCAATGTAGCAACGTTGCTCCTGTCTTTCTTTTTTGAGTTCCTCAACTTCTTTTCTTAATTCTTCAAAACTTTTATTCATAAAGGACATAGACCGCTCAATCTCTGTATTTGTCTTGCAGATTTTTGCATTCGACTCTTGTATCTTAATGTTTTGAGATTTAATCTCACGTATATCCACCAATAATTTAGATATAAGGGAGGTTTGTTCTTCCAGCT
Source organism: Ceramica pisi (assembly GCA_963859965.1). Lineage (NCBI taxonomy): Eukaryota > Metazoa > Arthropoda > Insecta > Lepidoptera > Noctuidae > Ceramica > Ceramica pisi. Next base: position 8,181,153 of record OY982528.1, on the reverse strand, counting down.
TCAAAGAGAGACTAGCGTCTTGGTTTTTCTGTTGGTAAACACCATCCCCACTAGATGGTGAATTTCCGGGTCTTGGGCGTTTGCTCCTGCTGGTGACGTATTCACTAACTGCCGAGGTTATGTCCGGTTCCGATTGCGTTTCACTTAGATTAACGCGCTGAGACTTTGGCGGAGTTCGTTGAACGTTTGACATTGTAAATTCGTTTCGTAGGCCGCGCTCGTAGCCGATAAGGTGTTCGTAGCTTGATGGGTCGTAGCGCGTAGCACGTAGCAAATCCGTGCCACACCGATGACGTCAATCGCTCGTAGCGGCCCGCAAATTCGATCCTCGCTGCTACTTACTCGCGGTAGCTATTCACTCTCGCTCCAAACGACACGGGTTCGAATCCCAGCCAATCGCAGTTGTTTTAAAACACGATTTTAATTGTTAGTGTCAGAATTATCTGTATCTCTCTCTAGTAACGCCCAGTGGGCGTAAATGACTGATTAAGATGCCAAAAGAGTGACAAGGAATTTAGAATCACAAAATGCACCAATCACAAAATTTGAATTTAGAAGCCACTAAGACAACCGACACACGTCCACTTGCCAAAGAGGTCTGAGGCCGAATCGAGAATCGCTGAATCATTAATGTATTGCCTGATATTTTTTGAATTTATTGTGATGTTTAAATCAGGTACAGTTGATAATATGTTTTGAAATGCTTGATCATCTAGCATTGCCATTGGGCGACCGTGTATGGTTACTAAATTCAGGCATTCTTGATGTATAATTTGTGAGTTATGCGAAAGAGATATATTTCTGCTCGATGAACTCTCATTATTAAGATCCACAATCTTGGTATATTCGTTTTGGTGAATATGCTTGAGGTGCTTCAGAAGATTTGATCCATGGCTAGTCTGTAAACACAAATGTGTAGATAACTAAAAATGTTTCGACTGCGTGTAAGACACGCTTTTCAGCTTAGGTTTTCTAGCATCTACTAAGTTGCAAATGTTGCAATTAGTGGGTGAAGAACATACAATATTGTTTGTGATAATATCGTCCCAACTACGTGAATAGAAATGATGTGAAAGATGTTTGGATGTTTGGAAGAAAGGAAATAATACATTTATAACAACTGCGGGTAAACACAAAACTTGTCAAAGTATCTTTTTCAAAGAAGTTTTCGTTAAACAAGAGTGATTATCCAGTAAATTACTACTACTCTCATTGTTTTACAGATTTTGTAATGAAATACTTGGGAAATGGAGACACACTTTTTTACTTTTTTGTCTCGCCCGATATGCTACTGAATGAAAGTCACTTAACACAACTTTGATTTCATTTTTCAAGACCTACCCAACTACAACCCCAACGATGGAATTTTAAAATAACCCCAGAAAAACGTATGTGGTAAAAGGAACCCCCGGAATCCAAGATGTAAATAGCGTCTGTAAATATTTAAATTTTCGCAACCGCCATCTTGGATTTTATTTTGACCTCAATATCGGCTTCAGCACCCTCAAAAACTGTGAAAACGATACCCATGAATAAAAGTTTCAAAATTGGTCAGCCGCCAGCTTGGAATTTTATTTTGACCTCACTACCTGCTACTTACATACTTATTTATAAATATTTTCGTTATAAAAAAAACAAAACTCAAAAACACCAATAAAAATAAAAGATTGTAAAAAAAAATCGTCATAAAATTCCTCCCCATCACTGTCTGCTGGAAATTTGCCCAGAAGACTGGCAGCTTTGCCATGTTAGATGGATGCTTATTCTTCGTGCTAATAATATCCCAGTCTTTTGGTCATGTGAAGTATTGATATAATTATAAGAAGAAAGTACTATATAGGTAGGTATATGGTATCTCAGTACTTTACGAAGGTAATATGAAATCCACTCATATTATTGTTATCATTAAAATAATTGGTAAAGTCGTAAAACACGTGACTGGATATAATTTGCTGGTGAAAGAGTATCAAGGGATATGTGGTCGACAGTCGACTGTAGATACTACCCGTACGCGCTAACTTGGTACCTGTCCCGAATGACGTTTTAACTTTTAAACAAACAAAAACACTACAAAGCCGGAAATAACTATAATTTCGGAAGTCGGTGTTTTTGGTTTTGTTTCTTCGTTTTTGACACTGACTTCCGAAATTGAAGTTATTTCCGGCTTTGTAGTGTTTTTGTTTGGAAGTCGGTTGTTTTTTTTTTTGTAAAAGTTTTTTCACTTTTTAGTGGTACCCCAGCCCACACCCAACAACACTAACCTAACAACACCTCCGAAAAGTTACAGGAAAGCAAAATACGCAATTTCGTTTGGATGTCATATTTTTTCCAACTATTTTGATTTTAAAACCAAACTACTGAACCAATTTTGATGAAATTTCTATGGGACCAATAGGAAAGTATATCCTTTCAAATAAATCTTTCAAATTTCAAAGGATTTTTCAAATCGGTTCATAAATGACGAAGTTATGACGTAAAAACACAAAAAGAAAACTTACCTACATTCGAATTGAGAACCTCCTCTTTTTTTGGAAGTAAATGATTAATTCGATTTCGATGAAAATAATATTAACCAGGGACCGAAACCGGTACGACTAATACAAGTATTTTTTCGGTAACAACCTTTTTTCCTTTTACATGTATTTTTAAAGGTTAACTTTATTCTTAAATGAAATACAACCAGTATTGATACCGGTTACCGAAGTAACAATTACCTCTATCTTACACGTGCCGTCGGCATTAGTCAAAGGGCGCGCATCGCCTGTGTGTGTGACAAAGAATCAAGCCTCAACACATGAACTCACGGCCCTGGCTGGCGCGGCACGCGCGCGTCTTTCATTCAGTTTGATAGCGAGTCTAACTGTTTGGTTGGATAAGTTACTCTTACTTTACTACCTACTATTAAAAATGGGACGAAAAATGTGTATGGGATGAAACAATTGTCTATGCATATTTCACTTACGCAAGGGAAACAAATTCCTCTAAATGTGACATAGAAGGTTGCAATAAAGTTTTAAAAGTTTGTATTTTTTCGTCGGTATTTGAGAAGTGAAATAAAATATCTTTTCGAAGACGAAGATTTTCCTTATCAAATAATGTCCCTTGTTGTTTATAATATTATGCCATCGTTCTCGTCACTGTGGCTAACATGTTGTTTTTAAGGGTTCCGTAGCCAAATGGCAAAAACGGAACACTTATAGATTCGTCATGTCTGTCCGTCTGTCTGTGTGTCTGTCCGTCCGTATGTCACAGCCATTTTTCTCCGAAACTATAAGAACTATGCTGTTAAAACTTGGTAAGTAGGTAGATGTATTCTGTGAACCGCATTAAGATTTTCACACAAAAATAGAAAAAAAAAAACAATAGGGGGTCCCCATACTTAGAACTGAAACTAAAAAAAAAAAATCATCAAACCCATGCGTGTGGGGTATCTATGGATACGTCCTCAAATGATATTGAGGTTTCTAAAATCTTTTTTCTTTTCTAAATTGAACAGTTTGCGAGAGAGACACTTCCAAAGTAGTAAAATGTGTCCCCCCCCCCCCCCCCGTAGCTTCTAAAATAAGAGAATGATAGATCAAGAAAAAAAATATATGATGTATACTACCATGTAAACTACCAGCGAAAATTAGTTTCAACAAGATCTAGTAAGTAGTTTTTTTTTAATCCGTCATAAATCGTAAATCGCAACTTTTGCTTATAATATGTAGGTATACCTACAGGTTTGTACGGAACCCTCGGTGCGCGAGTCCGACTCGCATTTGGCTGGTTTTTATGCTTTGGAGCGAATTAAGATAGTCGAACAGTACCTACACAATACAATGGTTGGTTAATTGTAAAATAATAATTTATGTTAATCTCACGAGATAGTATTAATTAAATAAGAATGTTTAATTATTATTCCATTTATTCATTTTATAGACATATATTTTTAATTTTTAAATATTTCTATGTAACTAATAAAAAAACATTTAAAAGTATAAAAAATAGCCCACCGGCATCGGGAACAGGATCCAAGCTACCGGTGGTCAGGGCTCCCGAGAGAGGAACCTCCTCACAATACGCGCCTTGTCCAGGAGTACTGCTTTCTGGATCAAGCCCTTGATCCATCTGCCCAACGAGAGCCTCTTGAGGTGTTGGTCGAGGCTCTTGGCAATAACGCCATTGGCCGTCACGATTATCGGCACAATGACTGCTGTGTTCACATCCCACATGTCGACAACCTCGCGAGCCAAATCAAGATACTTACTTTGTTTCTCTTTCTCAGACTTCACGAGGCTCTCGTCATGAGGGACTGCTATATCAACAATCATTGCGCGACGCTTTAGTCGGTCTATCACCACTATGTCAGGCTTATTGGCAACAATATTCCTGTTAGTGACCGATCCCAGTACAACATGCAATTGCCATTTTCGAGAACTGGGTCGGGCACATACCTATAGTACGGTACTTCCGATTCCACAAGATTGTATCTCAGAGCAATTTGCTGATGAATGATCCTGGCTACAAGGTTGTGCCTGTCCAAATAGTCACCGTTAGCCAGACTAGAACAACCGGAAATAATGTGGCGGATGGATTCCCCGGGTCGGTGACATGACCGACATATGTCAACCGTACCGTCCTTCACAATGTATTTTCGGTAGTTGTTCGTCATCATAACTTCGTCCATGATCGCACAGAAAAAACCTTCGGTTTCCCCAAAGAGGTCACCAAAACGCAGCCAGGCTACGGACGCTAAAAAGTCTACATCGGGCCCATATAGGACCCGATAAAGGCGTCCGTGAAGCTCCTTTCTCTGCCATACCTCCCTGCGGTCGGTAGTATCTAATACCACAGGTTTGCGCCAGTTCTCGTTAGCCAAGGAGAGCGCGGTAAGGCCTTTGTCCACCGCTACCACATCTCGATGCATACCCACGTCGGCCTCTAGGAAGTATTCCCTAAGGCTGCATACCTCGCGGTTGTGCATGGTCTTAGCATTTAAGATGCCACGATCCCCGCACTTCCGCGGGATATACAGCCTCATCACCGATCACCGTTGGTGATGCATCCGATTTGCGGTAAGCAGTGAAGCAGTGAGCGTACCCTTCTATCCAGGGCGTCAAGTTCTGTCTGAGTCCATTTGAGTATGACGAAAGAGTACATCAAAACTGGCATGACCCAACCGATGAAGGCACGCACCTTGTTTCCGCCTGATAAAAGACTGTTAAATACTTTATTCAGGCGGCTAAAGAAGCTCTCCTTCAACGATTGTTTCATATCAGCAGCATTGATGCCTAACGCTTCCGACATACCCAAATACTTGTAAGTTTCGGTTGAGGAGAGGGAGCTAAGGTGTATGGAATCCGAGAGTTGTGTCCCCACGGATTCCATAATCTCCCCTCGCTTTACATTTATGACCGCACATTTATCCACACCAAATTCCGTCCTGATGGCGCTACTGAAGTTTTCAGTTACCTTCAGTAGCTTCATCAGTTGCAAGTTTTTAGGAGCAAATAGTTTCAAGTCATCCATGTAAAGGAGGTGCGATATAACCTGACCACCTCATCTCAACCGGAAGCCTTGCCCCGAACCCTCCAGCAATGTACTGAGAGGGTTGAGGGCAAGACAAAACCACAGTGGACTCAGACTGTCGCCCTGAAATATGCCACGCTCGATCCTTATCGGGTCGCTGTTCACCTGGTTCTGTCAACACCCTGGAGAGAAGGACCGGCCTCCACTGCCCCATACACGGCATCAGGAAGGTGCGTAGAACTGCTTTAACTTTATACAGCTCCAGCATCCTCATGAGCCATGTATGTGGCACTGAGTCATAGGCCTTCTTATAATCTATCCAGCATGTCGACAGATCCCTTCGGGAACGAAGAATCTGCTGGCTAATGGCAATGTCAATGAGGAGCAGCTCCTTAGTAACACGGGACCCGTTCCTACATCAATATGATGGTTTATCTTAGCTCTCAAAATAGATGTAAGAACTTTATAGACCGTCGGTAAACACATGATTGGTCTATAATTTTTAGGCTCCGCGGTACTACCTGATTTATGGAGCAGGATGGTTATTCCTGTAGTTAGAAACTGAGGCAGCGGCCCTGACTCTAAGGCAGACTGGAATTGAGATGCCAAGCGAGCGTGCGATCCTTTAAACCATTTTATCCAAAAGTTGTGCAGCCCGTCCGGTCCTGGAGATTTCCAGTTAGGCAAAGGACGAACTGCACAAGCTACATCTTGGGGGCTGATAGTAATTGCCCCCATTTCTGGTATCGGATCACACGCGCGTTCGACTTACCGAGTCCAATCGCCCTCGGTATGACTGACAGGCACCGACCAGATGCTGCGCCAGAATGAACACATGGCGTCATCATCTGGTAGGCGCGTATCAGTCACACCTTGCTCCGATCGCTCCCAAGCCCTATAAACCCGCCTCTCATTGCTTTGGAATGTGCGATTCTGAGTGTATCGTTCAACTCGCCGCTTGTACCGACGAATACGGTTTGCCCATGCATAGGTTTTCTGCTCCAGGAAGTCGATACGCTCTGTGACGCGGGTCAGATAATCCCGAGGACTGATGTCAGTCCCCGAAAACGCCCGCCTCACAAAGCGCATCACTCTACGGCGAGTGTTGCCGTCCCTGAAGCAGATAAGTTTGCCGATGAGTGCTCTAGCCTCACCGATACGACGCTCGATCCTGCACTGCCAAGCTGGTACGGTTGGTCGTGTAACTCTGTCACTGTTAGGAAATTTGACATGAGCTACACGACATGCCGCTGCAGCCGCGCAGTACAAGATCGAGTGTGTATCGGCGAGGTCTTCGCTGCTAGCAAAATAACTTGCTAGTTGCGAATCTAGAGCACACACCAGCGCCCTATTTTTCTTATGCATGGGCAAACGAGGCAGCCGAGGCCTAAGCTCTAGTGGCGTGGAGCGATACTCTTGGAAAGCATCCTCCAAAGCGCTCCTCAATCAATTTTTATTTTTATTTTTTATTATTTATTATTATTATTATTGCATTACTTAGGCGTTCATTATGTTTCTTGTATTTAAATTTTGTCAAACTATTCACGTTGATATCAAAATTAGAAAGAAAATTAAACTTAATTTTAAAAAATATTTTGTTTTTTTTTTACTTGTCCTTATATTATTCGGTAAGAGAGAGTGAAAAAATCCAAAATGTGCCCAGCACACCACGGTCGTGACTGGATTATTTATTAGTTATTACCTTAGGAAATAAAACGAAAATGATGATGAGATGTTATGTCCCAATCTATTTTAAACGATTGGATGGGTTTAAAATTGATTAGGACATAACACCCCAATCATTTTCGTCGGGTAGAAGGCTCAGGGAGAGGCAGCTTAACCGTTTACCATCTGTAAAAAAATACTTTTATTAGTACCTACTCATTTGTAGCTACTACCGCCTCGAGGAATGGGCAATTCGCGGGGATTCTGAATGGCTGCGCAATGGTCAACGATTCTTTTTAACCTGTTACAATAATAATTAGGTAGGTATTTGTTAAAAAGTAGAACCGACTTCAATAACAAAAAAAAGTGAAAAATAACTTTAGCATCAGAAGTCGGTGACTTTTGTTTGTTTTATTCAGTTTTTTTGTCACCAACTTCTGAAACTCACGCCATGGCGTGATGTTACGTCATGATGTTGTATAAACAATAAACATCCAACCGATTGCAGCAATCACGACAGATTTGCCGTCTATTATTGAAGAGTTCCCTTGTATATCTCCGATGATCAGCATCAGATTTTGCCCAAATTAAAATGAGTGGTCCCATTTAAATTTGGTCAAAATCTGATGCTGTGGACTCAGGAGTATATTCTTTCAAATGAAAGATTTTTTTAAATCGGTTTACAAATGGGGGAGTAATCGCTTAACAAACATGCAAAAAAAAACTACATCGAATTAATAACCTCCTTCTTTTTGAAGTCGGTTAAATAAACAATAGTCATAAAGAGAATTTTAGATAACTTTTTTATTTATTTAGTAATCATCATTCTCTCGACTCCCGAGGCATATTTTGTCAATAACGCACGGAGACCTGATTTGAGGGCTCTAATTTGTAGATTTTGTTGAATAAAGACATTCACAATATTTGTTTTCAAAACACATATATATCTACTGCAATAAGTAATCATAGGATACAATCATTTTCGTTAATGCCTTTTATGTAATGAAAAAATATCTGGACCTAATTCAATTATTGACCGAAAAAGCTTCGAAACATGCTGCGATATTTCTGAAGTTGTCCATCGTTTTCACATAATATTTATACCAAAATTTTCTTCAACATTTGTTAGAACAATACCTACTATTTATTTTTATTTTTTAAATAGCTACTATTTTTTTTTCATTAATATTAAATAAAAGTACTCTATATGCGCTTGCAGGCAATGGGCGACGGGCGGCGTGTATCGCTGATTACTCTCACGCACGGGTAGACGCTATTGCTAAGCTCTTCCCACTCGCTCAAAAGTCCATGTGCAGGCATGCGCCGGCCATTGCGCAGCCATTCGGAATGGCCGCGAATGGGCCCATTCCTCGTGTAGCGGTAGCTTGTTAGCTACCTACACATTCATTTTAAAAACGTAGGTGCTAATGTGTTTTTTATTCATGTGTTTTCTCGAGTGATAAAGAAAACAATACAATTTAATTTGTTTAAATTAGATGAAAACCCTGTATGTAGGTACCTACTTATTTAAAACTTTACATGTAAATAGAGAAATACCGTTTTAAGATAACATAGGAGAACTTAAATTAAAAGGCATAATAAAATACAGAGAGCATACATCACAGTCCTGATGTAAATACCAAAATTCTTACCGTTTTCTGCCATTTCACAATTTGTTTGTCAATAAATACTACGCAAAAAGGTGAACCAACCAAATAAACGGATCCGCACAACACGACGATTTGCCTGCCAACAAATACAAATTATCTGCGATATTCTGTTTCTTTCTCGTAATCAAGGCCATTTTTAGGTAACTTATTAAAACGGTAACCTCAATAGAGGTTTCTTTGTAGTAACCAAGGTCATTTTTAGGTAACCGGTATTAAGACTGTAACCTCAATCAGAGGTAACATTTTTCTTCTGTCTGGTTACCCAGATAGCGGTAACCTAAGTCGTAAAAATAACCAAAATTCTTCGATACCTGTACCGTAATTTATAAAGGTTTTCGGTCCCTGATATTAACGCAACGAAATCGAATTATTCAGTTTAAATTAAAACGTCGTTCGAAATGTGTGAAAGCCAGTTGCCAAGTTAACTCACACGAGTTATAGTTAGGTACCTACATACTTAAAAAACGTAGGATATAAGAACGGATTTAGTAGTGTATCCAGAGATGTATGGTCGAGATTACCTACATTAATAAATAATTATGATTAATTAAAGAATAATATAGTAATAATAATACAGTTTAATAAGAAGGTAAGTAGGTACTTACATTTAATGTTTTTTTTTGCACAATGTGCAAGTAGATTTATTGTTTTCTTTGAAGACGTTGAAATATTGGTACACTTTGTTGCACTTCTTTCGGCCCATAATTAATAATATTTTGACACAAACAACTAGTTAACAAAATATACAGTAGAAGTATGTCCGACGTATTACATGTTTGTGCGCCGTGTAACTAACGCGCGAGCGCGATGGGTCTCGAATTCGTATTGTTGTTGCCGCTCCGCTCAGAAAGCCTAGCGAATGAATGCACGGTTGCACGGCAGTACGGCGCGCAGCACGCGTGTCGGTTTGGCAACGTCGCACCAAACGTTGATAGATTTTACCGATTAACGCTATTAGTATCGCTATTTAAATACCGGTAAATCCTGTAATTTAACGTCATTTTTAACAATAAATATTTAACGTAACGGAACGAAATGTTTTGGTAATTTTACCGGTATATTTTTAGCCACGGTAACCGTCCCTGCCCACCAGAGTTTGTAAATATTGACATCTAACCCCAAGCTCGTAACAATTGGTGTCAGAAGTGGGATGATTATGCCGATTCTGCCAAAGGACGACACGGAGGGTATCCGTACCCGTAGTCAACGCAGCAGGAGACAGATCAGAGGCGTTTTGGTTGTGCAACGCCGCAGACGTCGGAAAGTCAGCTACCGACCATGGAGGCCGGCCCGTCCACAGCAGCTCCGGCATCATTAGCGCCAGACTTTGCTGCTCTGATGATGATGCTGCAGGACCAAGCTCGCCGACTGGAGGAACAGGCTCGCCGACAGGAGGAGCAGACCCGCCGACGGGAGGCGGCTACAGTTCGCGATCGATTAAAACGGTACAGCCCTAGGTGCTACGGCTATGGTGAAAGGGGCCACCTTCGCTCCAGTTGCCCTAAGCGAACTGCAGAAGAGGAAGGTAGCCAATCACCAGAGGGTAGGGCGGCTAACAGCACCACTCAACAGCAGCAGGGAAACGAGTAAAAGTCAGGACTGCGGGGCGGGTACTGGCTGAGGTTCAAAGAACCCCAAGGATTTCGATCTCACAAACCCATGACGGGAACAGCCTTTTCATCAAGGGCGAGGTCAACGGAACACCATGTAAGCTGACGATAGATACTGGAGCTTCTCGCACGGTTGTCAGTTCACAACTTGCAGGTCGGTTCTTTGGGGACTCTGCATACTACCGAGAGCGCATAAATTTAGTGACAGCCACCGGTCAGTGCATACCCGTCCAAGGAGAGAGAGAGAGATGGAGTTGAAGCTAGGCAACAGAAACTACCAGCATTTACAAAATAACAAATGTGTAATGTGTAGTTGATAAGAGATACCTAATCCAGAAAATCTAAAAGGCAAACGCCCAAAAATGCCTGAAATGGACAGAAACTACTAATAGTCCTTAATTCTATTTAGAATAAAATATGTATTACGAAATATTTCTCAAGTTTGTATACCTAGGGTGAAAATATAACGATAATTTAAATATTTACTTTGATATCCGTCATAGTCATTCTTAATTTATAATGGCGGTCAGTGGGTATTTGACATGAGTAAACGACATTCAGCCAAACAGAAATTGTCAAACGAACTATTTTATAGAATTATTGCACAGTTATCATTCATTTAATATTATTCGACCTATTTATACCGTAAATCTAATTAAAATAGTATATATGCATGTCAATATTAAGTAAAACATAAAAACTCGAATTATAAAACGTATCGTAGGCTGTATGCATCACATTTCCTTGGCCTTATTGACAGTTTGACATGAATGCATTTTTATTTTTTCGGATTGAATTCATCGATTCATAGTTTTGCGGACGTTTGCGTTTGCGACTCGAGTTAATTCAGGATATTATATTGTAACGACGACTGTGGCTATTTTTAAGTATTTTGATTTTACTTCTGCACACGTTACCTACCCATTTTTGACACGACTTATATTGGACCCGCCTAAATGACGACTCGGATTTTTGACGACGGACCTGAATCTGCTTTAAATACGACTCTGCTGTTGTGTTGGACTGTTTTGGACTTGTGGACCGTGTACATTTAAAAATGGATAGAAACGTATGCTGTACTAGCTGACCCGCGCAACTTCGTCTGCGTCACATTTTCCATTAATGCTCCGCTCCTGTTTGTCTTAGCGTAATGATATATAGCCTATAGCCTTCCTCGATAAATGGGCTATCTAACACTGAAATATTTTTTCAAATCGGACCAGTAGTTCCTGAGATTAGCGCGTTCAACCAAACAAACTCTTCTGCTTTACAATATTAGTATAGATTAATTGCTATCTCGACATTGCAACGCTGAGACGTAATCTCATATCAGTGCAAAATGATGAAGTACGTTGTTTAATACAGGCATGGATGCTGTAAGCATTGAAATGCCACAAGCTGTAAGTATTGAAATTCCCTAGTTCTCTTGCCTATTTACATGTTATTGAGCACATACTATGTCAATAATATGGTACTTAGCATGGGCTCGGTACCAATCCAACATTTATCCTCCTTTTTTTTTTCCCTCTGGGAAAAAATGCGTTACGCATACCCTCTCACTCGGGGGAGTGGGAGGGGTATGTGGGACTCCCCGGGCAAGCCCGGTATACCCACTAGAACAACCCAGCACTGAAATTCCCGCTTCGTCTAAGTGGGGGTGGACTGGGAGATCGGCGTAGCCTTTACGTCCAGTCCTCCTCCGACGACCGCCCGCCTTCACAGCGGAACATTTATCCTCCTGTAGAGTTTCATTATGACATGTTAGTGGTTTTTAATGATGAGTATAACATTTAAATGCTGTTTTGTTGTTTAATTATTGCATATTAATCCTTAACCTTGACTTAACCTATAATATAGAAAAAAAAATTGTAACTGGCTTCTACCAAGGTTTTTGATAATTATTGAAATTGTTATGGGTTCCCTACGATTTACAGTGCAATTTGGCGTTTATTTCATTGTTGTTCATTTCAGGCATTTTTTTGTGTGGCTGATGGGCATTCCCCTTTTTAATTATTTTGCAATGCATTGCTGCTGAGCTCTTATGTTGTAGTCAGCAACGGTTTCTTTGTCTACAACTATGTTTTTAACCGACTTTCCAAAAGGAGGAGGTTCTCAATTCGGATGTTTGTATTTCTTTTTTTTTTATGTTTGTTATAACTCCGTCGCTTGCCAACCGATTTTAAAAATGATTTTTTTGTTGGAAAGGGTACACTTCCCAAATGGTCCCATGATAAGGAAACCAGGATCTGATGATGAAATACCAGAGAAGTCGAGGGGAACTTTCGAAAATCGTATGGTATCTATTTTGTAGTGGTTTTGTTAGGTGTGGGGTACCACTAAAAAGTGAAAAATAAAAAACTTTTTACAAAAATACAACCGATTTCCAAAAAAAAGACACTACAAAGTAAAAAATAACTTTAACTTCGGAAGTCGGTGTCAAAATACGAACAAACTAACAAAAACACCGAGTTCCGAAGTTAAAGTTATTTTTTACATTGTAGTGTTTTTTTTTTTTACGATAAATTTCGTAGTGGTTAATTGGCAAATATTTAAATAATGCAGACACGGCAATACATCACTTTCAAATATTTTACAGGCTGCCTCGACCAACCTACACAGGTTTTAAGTAGGATAAGTTAATGAAAATTTCTCTGGCCACCGTTCCCTTAATTTAATGTAACTAAACATAGGGTCGTCATCGGGATCTTCAATCTTTAAGCAGCTTTTGCAAATCTCACATTTATAATTTTTTTAAATGATTGAAGCTATGTATCCACTAACATAGACAATGGGTTGGTGCTTTTATTTATTTATTTGGGAAGACAAACATGCTTCATTTCTGCCTTATCTGTTTCTATACTTTCAAACTCCTCTGGGATGCTTAGCACAGGAATGTCCTGACAGGCGCTTGCAGCAACAGATTCACCCAACCCGACTTGGTTAGAGATCGTCTCATAAGTACTTTTTCCTGACAGCTCCTCTTTATTTTCAGGGTCCTTAAAAACTTAATTATGGAAATCAGTTAAAAGATTTTTTAAATCTTTTTCACAGTTTCGTTTTAAGGGCTGCTATAAAAGAGTAGCAAGTGGGGTTTCTATTCGTTGGGCTGTGTTGTCTGATCACTCCAAATTTTTAACCGCCTCCGTGGTCTAGTGGTTGTACCACTCGATTCAGACCCAGAGGTCCCGGGTTAAATTCCTATTGGGGGCAAATTTTTTGCTCGGTTTGGTTGGTGGTAGGACTTCTAAGTCCGCCTGGCAAGCTACCACCATCATGTCTAAGTCTGTCGCCATAACAACAATGTTAACAGCATTGTTGTGTTCCAATTAGAGATATGATAGCCAGTTCCTCTATGTTAGAGGATTCCGGGTGAAACTCGCTTCCATCTTCAGCCTAATCATCACTTTCCATCGGGTGAGATTTGGGCTATGAGTTTCCCCGTTTCAAATAAAAAAAAAAAAAAAAAATTTCGATTGCATCTTGGTTCAGCTGTCTCAAATGTAAATATTGAAAACCACAAGCGCTCAGCTCCGCCCAAATACCATGCAATGATTTTAATGTGGTTTGGTAACCTTCAATACCGCGTACATTCTTGGCTTTAATCCCAGAGGAGTTTTTAAAAACTACGGTTTCCAATTTAGCCCGGTAATCAACCCAAGCGTACACATGGTCTGTCATAATGGATACATTTTCCCGGCGCCCTTTTTTGACATCATCTGGACATGATGTACCATTGGTTTTATCAAAAAGCCGGTCTAGGTCATCGATTATTGTGCCAGTCTGCATCATCTCTTCCGATTTTACTGTCATTTTGTGACTGTGACATTAGCTTTACAACTGCTGCTACTGGTTTACTCAAAATTTGAGCAGCATAATTTAACTTTCATTTTTGTCCTATATTTTGGCTGCACATGCATTTACGTTATTTTGTAAAGGTAGGTATAGGTTTCTATCTTTTTTCCTCCGCTTGTAGCAAATGCTCCAATTTTGCCTTCATTCCACACATCGACATTTTCCCATAGTTGTGAAAATTATTCCTTATTGATTTAAATAGATAGGGTACATCATAAATAGTATATACTTTTTTGTCGTTACTGTACTTAGGTTGTGGGTGGAGACGAAAGGCTTTTTAAAAAGACAATAGGTGTGTTCAGCTTGAAGAGCGGGTTAAGACTATTTTTATTTAGTACTAATTCTTATAAGCTAAGTTAGTCTAGTCGACAAGTTGAAAATTGTACAAAATAGAGATACTGCTCTTAAAATTATGTGCGATAGCTCTTTGGTTTCGGAATGACGCCTAGAAAAATGTGCCAAAAGCGTATATTAGCACATAAAAAATTGCAAAAGTTATAAACAAAAAAAGATGAAAAAAAAATGGTATTTCGTTTTTTGCCAAAATTTCATAAAGTATTAACATTTAAGAAATTTCAAAAATAGAATCTGAAAGAGGAGGAAATTTCCAATAAAAAACTACTAACTCCTGGAACTCTATCTCCATTATTTATAACATTAATTTAACGCTGAAAATAGGTCTGCGCGCGAAATTTTTAGGTTGCACGCGTGGCGTCAAAAGCGAGTACGGCACATTAATCAATTTATTTAGGGTATTGAATATTTTTTTTAAATTTGAAAAAAATATGGTGTATTCTGAACACTATAAATAATTTATTCCCGTTGCAAATTTTACTTAAAGTTAATATTTCAACAAGTTAAACAATTGTTAACTAACACAATTTTCTCGAACAACCGTCTTAATTGTAAGTGAAAAAGAATGTTTAAATAATGGTCGTACAAAATTTTCGCTTCGTAGAGCCTTTCTCACATACATACTTAACAAGATCGCGCCATAAAAGTAAAAAAAATATTTATTCGTTTTTTATAATAATTTTTTTAATTGAACAAAAACTGAAAAATCCAAGTAATATTGTTAAATTGTTTTTTTTTTTAATCATCATATTATCGTTTTTTTATTAATACAAGATACTTATTGCAAATAAAAAAATCCCGCCATTTGTTGATAATTTTTTTATAAACAAATTGAATCAATCAATATTTTTAAAGTTTTTTATCACGACATTACAAATATTATGATTCTAAAAAAAAATTTTTTTCCTTAACAATTTTTAATTGTATATAATCGTTTTTTGTATATTTCTATTGTTTAAATAATTAGTAAAGAAATTTTTTTTTTTTCTAA
Source organism: Ceramica pisi (assembly GCA_963859965.1). NCBI lineage: Eukaryota > Metazoa > Arthropoda > Insecta > Lepidoptera > Noctuidae > Ceramica > Ceramica pisi. Next base: position 8,165,500 of record OY982528.1, on the reverse strand, counting down.
AAATCGTAATTGACAGTCCTCTATAAAGTAACAGATTTTTTTTATCAACAATACTTTTGTTTATTAACTTACCAATTTATTATATTTTTTTTTAACTTTTTTATATTTTCTTCTAAAAGTTCTAAAATCACCAAAAACAACCATATATACAGGGCGTATTTGACATCGTAACGCAAACTTCGGGAAAAGGCTACATCTCATGCCACTAACCAAATTGTGGAAGTCATTAATCTCGCTAATGAACGGTTACAGAAATTGTCATTTTCGAGCGCGCAATGTATTGTGAACAACGCGATACAAACGCGTGAGAGCGTTGCACGCAATACATACCTACTTCACGTCTTGCACACAAACGTACATGGTCTGCGACGCCGCCGCGGCGACGCGCCGCGCCGCACCGCGCGCGTATGTGTGTATGTAGGTAACTACGAATCGCCACATGAAATTACTTAATCACTGAGAAATAACTACGGTGCCTACCTGCTGATGGTAGGAACATGTTTATGCAGAATGTTAGAGAAAAAAGCTGACCTTGAGCTATGTTTCTATCAGCGAAATGTGTTTGAATTTGGATTGCATCTAGGTATCGTCTAAATGGATGGCAACTAGCAAGGTCACCTTGAATGGAACACTGCATTACATCCTTCTTAAACATGCTTAAGAACTTGTTTTTGAAGAGCTTAAGAGAAAAGAAGGAGCCATAAGCTTAGTCTTTTAAAATCACGACTCCGATAAAGATTGATTACAAAAAATAAGCTTGTAAGTACATCGAGATCCGGTAACGCAGGTAGCTAATGAACTACCTAACTCTCTTTGAATGTACCTAAATACCTACGAATATCACCCTTCGCCGACGGCAATAATATCACATAAAATAATTTTAATCACTCAAAAATACCTACCTTCTAACATGATTATGCAGAAGTTAAGGAGACTTGCTTAGTCTCTTATAATCACGAACACGACTCCGATAAGGATTGATAACAAAGCCGGCGATGTGCGAGTTAGACTCTCACACAAAGGGTTCCGTACCATAACCATAAACAAAAAACACGTTTCTTGTATGCGAGCTTTCCAATGGAGCTCTCTGTAAATTTTATTTTTTATTTGTGCCTGAGATACAGCCCACTAACAGACAGACGGACCGGCCGCGGCGGCCGAACAGCAGAGGCTTAGTAATAAGGTTCCATTGGTTACCTAGTCTTCGGGTACGGAATCCTAAAAAGAAGCTTGCAGTAGGTATTAACGAGTAACTACCTAGAACTCACCTTAGGCTCGCTCACCCCTAATCAGATAGGGTTCGAAGAATCGAAGTGGCCGGTGGCGCCGGCACTGAGCGCGGCGCAGAGTTTCAGCGTGGACACGGGGCAGAAACGTTGGGTCCTGACGCTGAGGCCTGAGCACACTCCTCACACAGCGACGCAAACACATTCACTATGCGATTCCGCTTCTCGGCTGCGGAATCGCACTCTGCTGACACAAACACCTTGTCCTAGACATAACCCCAAAGAAAAAAACCTAATGGGGTCAAGTCTGGTGAGCGAGCTGGCCATGGCTCCCGGCCGAATCTCCCAATCCACCGATTCCCGAATGATTCGGTACCTAAGGCAGCGTCACATCATCAGCATGTTACCGTATTCTTGGGCACTGAAGTTCTCATTAAGTCCAGATGTCATTTTTCAATTAAACACAAAGACACACAAAAACACGCAAGTTCACAGAAAGAAACCAAAATTTGTCTTCTCTAACGTTTCGAAAACCGATTTTTGCAAAAAAAATGCACTCGTTCGCGATCAGCGTCAACAAGGAACTGACAAAAATCCATCATTATTTCATTAAAAATGTTCTTTCGATCTATCCTTTGAGGTCGCCGACAGATACCTACATTGGACCTACAGTGCCAGGGCCGGGCTTGCGATGATAATAGTATGAAAATTCATTTTTTTGCTTTTAATTTATTAATGTTTTTTTATCGAATAATTTTGGTATTGTAAAACTGAACTTTTTTTTTAAAACCAAACAGAAACAAATTAGGGTCATCAATCGTCATGATTAAGTTTCAACACCCGTGTTGATGCCGTATTTAAAATTCTGTCACATTAATTGTATCAAAGCGTACAATGGGTATAGCAAGATCCAATTGTAATATAATAAGCATAACATTACTTATTTTAACTTATTTAATTATTTAACAATTTATGTACAAACATTTTATCAGAACATAAGAAGGAAACAGAAAACAAAGCATTATTATGGTTTTACGCAATTATTAATAGTAAGAAAAAAAAAAGATTATTTTCTCGGTCGGATATCATCGTGACTCCACATAAACGCTTATTAAAAAGCGTTTTACCGGTTGCACCCAAATACGGCCCTGGCGTCCGTCGGTTTCGTCGGTAAAGGTCAAAGAGCGCGCGCTACGTGTTGCCGCCGCAATATGAAAATGGGTTTTATCGACACAAAACAAAGTAACCGATTTTCAACCTTAATCTATTACGTTAATGTTGGAAATCGGCTACTTCGTTTTGCTGTGATACGTTTCATTTTCTTTGGAATGCAGTCTTAGGCGGCATGCTTTTAACAAATCATACACGCGTGACACACATGCATACTTGTTAGTGTGTGGGCAGCTACTATGCATTGCGTTGACCTTTCGTTTGTACTTTAGCACAGCTGAGCTGATACCTATTTGTGGTTTTATTTACATTGCTCTTTTTAGTGAAACTAGTTAATTAATTATTTTTTATTAAAAATCTCATTGCGTTAGGTCAGAATAACGATTATGAGTAGTCTAAAGTAAAAAAAACTCTTGAAAAAACTGGAAAAATGAGAAAAAAGCCGATAAAAAATTCCAACTCTGGGGTGTCCAGAATCATGCCCTGGACCCATGGAAATCGTTTGTGCGTCGATGTCAGATACACCGTGTATAGTTGTTTTTGTAAATTTTCTAAAATCACTATAAAAAGTTCTAAAATCACCAAAAACAACCATATTTATTATGGTTGTTTTTGTTAATTTAAGAAGTTTGGCCTGCACGCCGGTCATTCGGCCCAGTCCGATCACGATGTTTGGTAAGCCGATCCCTTGGGAGAAGCGAGCCAAATATCCTCGACCAAAAATTATCGTTCGGTGAGCACATAAAGTCGGTACGTTCGCGTGCCGCTTTCGCTCTCGGTAGGCTCCACTCTATGCTGAATGCACGCAGCAAACTATGCCTTAAATGCAAACTGCGCATTTACATCACGTGCATTCGCCCGATCATGACTTATGCGTGTGCCACTTTCGCGCACGCAAAGTCGCATCATATCCATAGGATGCAAACCCTCCAGAATCGTTTCCTCCGAAAGGCCACGGGTGCCCCTTGGTTCGTTCGGAACGATCGTCTCCACATAGATTTAAAAATCCCGACTATTCAGCATTTCATGAATCGCCTTACAAAGCGTTTCATTGAAACTGCTGAAAAGCACTCAAACCCCCTAATCGCATCGGCCGCCCGAAACGCGCCCTCCTCTATAAGTAGGATTCACCGCCCCCGTCACACCCTCGTCGAACCAGACGACCCCATCATCTTGATTCAAGAGAGCTGTAGGGAAACCAGTACTCTTCGCCAACACACACACAGACCGCCGCGGACCATTTTCCGGCCTCGCCGTCGAGGCCCATCGCGTCGACCCAGTAATGATATTACTCCCCGTCTTTTGCCAAACGAGCCAGCCCGCGATGCTGAGCCAGTAGCTTTAAACTCCCAAAATAATGGAATCATGACCCAGCCTGTCCCTTGCTGTCCTCCCCATAAAAGGTCATTCGGCTCGCACGGACACGCTTCCTTCGGAACGGTTTCGGGCAGTGGAGCGCACTCCGGCTTGCACGGTCGGCTTCCATCGCGGAACCGATATCGGGCGGTCGTACTAGCTACGTTCGTTTTCGTAGACTAGTGTTAAATATTATTATAGTGTATTTGTCTAGTTTAAAGTAAAGTTTGTGAGGAGTATAATAAATATTTTTTAACTATTACACTGGCCTGCGAGTTCATTTCACACATTCATTGCAAGAACCTTTACAAGTGGCGCACAACGTGGAGGCCGAAGATAGAAAATATCTAAGGCCACGACCTACTCGCAGACCAGCTCGATTTGAAACCAGTTCACCTGAAAAAATGGCCGTCAATATTATGTCAGATAGTCAGTTTAAGGAACTCATCCTTGCGATCACTACCGGCACACGAAGAAGAAATACCTTTGCACAATGCCCTACTAAATTCGGTGGATCAAAGGAGGAAGTTGAAGCTTTCTTAGCAGCAGTGACAGTGTTAAGGAGTGGAAAAGATATCTGACGCGAATGCTCTTGAAGGCCTACCCTTAGTTCTGACTGGTGACGCAGCTATTTGGTGGCAAGGCGTTAAAAGTAGTGTGAAGACATGGGATCTTTTTAAGGAACGCCTGCGCCACACCTTTGCTCCAAAGAAATTAGACTACGTGATCTATCAGGAAATAGTTGGTGTCAAGCAAGATAACCAGACCTCTACCGAAATTTTTATTTCCAAGAAGCGGGCGCTTTTTGCTGAGATGTCAGAGCCACATTCGGTGCAGCAAGAGATCAGTCTCATTTTTGGCCAGATCAAATTCGCCGTAAGGGAAAAGATCTGCAGGGATTCTATAAAAACTTTTGATGAGCTACTAAAAAGGCAAGAGATATAGAAAGAACACTATTAGAGAATAATAATCAAAAAGAGAAATCAGAGTATTTACGAGATAAAGATATAACAGCACAACATAAAAACACTTGTTAAGAAATAATCACACCATGTATGATTCACCGCAATCCGTTCCTTGAAGCTACCACCATCGCTGCTTTGTTTCGCAAGACCTCCCGAACATCGATCGCTACCGAGAAATATCGTACCGTGGGGACCAACCTGTGATTCACCGATTGCGTTATATCGTTCGATTTAATTTAATTATGATTTTGACTTTAGAGAGTCACTTTTTGTTCTGACATCGAACAGATTGTCGCGTCTTAGAAATAGTAAATTCGTTTCGGTTTCATTTTGCATCCTCAACGGCAGCCGTACGTAATTGGCGCAGTCGGTAGGATGCTCGCGGAACGTTTCGTGTAGAAGATTTCCGTAATCGCGTGAAGCCCCGCCGTAGCTTGTCTAGCTGCATCCAGAGCATCCGAATCTATAAGTAGTGCTGCACCAGAGGTCTATCTAGACATCGATAGCACAGAGGGACCGAAACATGTTCATGTGAGTGCACTAGATTATTTTTAGTGATTGCTCAGTCCTAGCCTTACTAACCTGTGTTAATAAAATTTGCCAAGATTTTTCATTTAAGAAAATCAAAGGACCCTGGGATAGTCACTAGTACTAGGCAACTTTTCGTAGATAATAGAAGAGATATTAGTTTGAGTAGTATAGAAGAAGAAACGGATATGTCTGAATTAGATACCATTTATAAAGCCTTAAGGTTGGTACCCGAGTTCGACGGGAACCCGAATGTGCTCAATAGATTTTTAAAATTATTTGACCAGTTAGTAGGCCAGTTTTGTAGTGCAAGCAGTAGTGAACTAAGTAGGTTTGCCCTTCTCAATGGGATTCTTAACAAAGTAACAGGCTCTGCTGCTCGCTTAATCAATTTTAATGGGAATCCATCCGATTGGCAAGGCATTCGAACTGCTTTAGTGAACAACATCGCGGACCAACGAGATGAGACCGCTCTATATAACGATTTAGCAATTTTATCGCAAGGTCCTAGCACCGCGCAGGAGTTTTATGAGCGTTGCCAGAATCTATATAGTACTATAATGACCTATGTAAGCCTGCATGATACCCTTAAGACCACCATCAATGCTAAACGAGATCTTTATCGTAAACTAACGCTTCAAGCGTATGTGCGAGGTTTGAACGATCCCTTAGGATCGCGGATACGTTGCATGCGCCCGGAAACCATAGAAAAAGCATTAGAATTCGTACACGAGGAGACGAATACTATGTACCTACAAAGGCCTTATAGACGGTCTTGGTTCCATAGTCAAAAGTATCTCCGGAAATTTAGATTATACAGACGCATTAAAGTACGAAAACGCTATTGCTATACTACAAAAGAACGAAAATAACTTAGCCATTGAAATAAACCATCAAATAAGTTTAAACAAGCAGTGGGCATGCCAGAGTTCAAATGTTACAGATAGGATAGTAGAAAACCAAAAGAAAATAGAGAACATTATTAAAACTATCTTAGATAACGACGCTAGGAATGAAGAAGATGCAATTAAGTGTACTTTCATTTAGCTCAGCTACTTACAATACTATGTGATGACATAGACAACTTGTCTCAGGAATTGTCAAAATTACAGAATCTATTGGCATTTATAATAGCTAAAAGCATCCATTATTCCGTTCTCGATTACAATACTTATATAGTTATGCTAAATGAACTAAAAGGGTTATACAATTCAGAAGTGAAGTGTTAGATATTAGTTTTAGAGAATATTTAGATCTATAAACCTCTCGCGGCCGGACGTTTGTTGCGTCACAAGTCCTTGACGCCCCGCGGGCGGGCGCTCATTTTAAGTGAAATCTTACCCCGCTCACAAAAAACGTTATTACAGCGTTTCTGTAGCTTGTATCAACACACTTGAAGTGGTATTGGGTTCTTGAATTGTGTCGCCATGAAATACAGCGTAAACAATACTCTTATTAGTACTCGAGAAATAAATATATCCTATTGAAATGAGAGAACCTGCTGAATGTAGTTATGTTGTTGTATTATGTTGATTTCTGACAAAACTATTGGATCAATTTACACCAAAATTTGGGAACTAGCTTATGAAAAGACAAGTAATCTTATTACAATAATATTTTAGTAGTTCTATAGCGGATTACAGCAATATTCAAACTCAAACTTCATAGCGCGCGGCGCCGTTTTCATGAATTTGCGTAATTCAATGCGCTATTTTGTAAACGATCATCAGAGTTATATCAAACAGATTCATATGAGAAAAGCTTGTAGAATACTACCTATATATTCACCAACACATTGTTATCTATAAATCGTAAAATATGCTTACTATAATTGTAATATATCAAAATAACCAAGATGAGGGAACAAATCGGGTAACTTTCTTTGTAGGTTATTTTCACCTCGTATTTAGGTTTTAGAATTTGAATATTAGTTGAAAATGAACAAGAACAAAGTAGTTTATCGATTTCTAACCATACTTACCTTATCTTTCATAGAAAAAATAAAAAATATCAACCTCTCAAGTGGTCAGAAAAATGTATGGAGTTCTTACATTCCGTAGGGTGGGGACCACACCACTACAATATCGATAAGTTTGACTGAGTTGGGTAAGGAAAATAAAAAACAATTTAGTTTGACATACTTTACTTATTGTGCATAATTATGTTTTCACTTGTATAATAATTGTACTTTACTTGATTTACACAGGTATTTGACATATTTTTTTTTACATTGTTCAAATGTTTATATTTGTATAATAATTGTACTTTACTTGATTTACACAGGTATGATAATAATGTAATACAGCAAACATATTATATTCAAGATTCATAGCATTTTATTAGCTAGTGATAGTTTCTAATTTATTTTACTTTTTGTCTGTTGTGTGAGAGTCCCAAATAAACATTTTTTTTTCTTTCTTTCTTTCTTTCTTTCTTTCATTCATTTATTTCAAATAAACCATTTACATGTACTTTTGAGTTGTCAAGGTCAGTCAGTCCCAGGGTTGTGAATTCTTGACGATTTTCCATCCAAAAAAATTAATTGTGCGTCTATTTGGGATGACTATTTATCGTTCTTTACAAAAAAAAAACGGGGTCAGACATTCAAAAACATGAAGCTATTTGCACGTAACAAAGCATAGATTTGTATGGAGAAGAATCTGCAAGAAACTCCACGGACTCTTTTAAATCCTTTTATGTATACAAAAATCCTGGTTACAATAACCTTGTTGCTTCTATATGTAAATACAAAAAAAAAAAACAAAGTAAGCCGGCCTGAGCCCCAGTGCACGTGCACCGAAACCATACTCGGCGTTTAGACAATAAGGATGGTATGACCGAGAAAAGGAGTGTCTACAGTTTGTCGGTCTGTCTGTTAGTTTGACTTTGCGGAAATAACAAAAGGTATACTCTTATGTCAGTCTGTATGTCACAAACCATTAAAAGGCACTTTTGAACGTCAAATTTACAGTTTAGAAATAATAACATAAAGACTCCAGTTGTCCATTCGCAAAGGAGAAGAACGGACAAGTAACAAAAAACAAAAAAGTCTGTCAAGTGAAGTCTGTCAAGCTGGAAATAAAAAATACTGAAAATGGAGAAGAGCTAGGGATTGCTATGGTACAGCTTGAAGCAGGGCTCTAAACAAAGAGGGACATCACAAACACAATATGAACGACGAACGTCGATCCACGCGCTGTTCGGCGCACCGAACGCAACGACGTCGAACGTAGCGGCCATTCGGGAGAACGTCGGTAGTCTTTTTGGGAAAGTGTGTCTCACTGACCACTTGTAGTGGAACCAAACCACTCGGTCCAGCACGAGGTGTTCGACGTGCTTTTGGCATTAGCTGATCAACTAACTCCAAACGAAAAACTAAGTGTTTTTTGGGTGTAGCAGTTGAAGCCTCTAGATGAATACGTGAATTTAAAATTGAGCAATTGAGAAGGCGTTTGAAGACCTTCATAGTCCATTTAGCGCATCTTTTTCTTTCCAGCAGGTATAGTTCCAGCATTTGATCTTTACGATCAACGCCTCCCATACCCTTGTTGTAGTCCAAAATTACCTGAGGTTTGAACTCAGCCTCGCGATATGGTTTCGGCTCCATCCGGTCTTGTTGAATGCCATGGTAGGTAGAGATGGTGCTGATCTTCCGTTTCTTGTCCTGGTATGCCATGACAACAATATCGCCGGAATGACGGGGTGTAAACTGGCCTTGTTTCATTTTACACAACGAAATCATTTTACACAACGAAATAAGTGGAGGAACATTGCGCCGGTTGGCACGCAATGTCCCTACACAATCCGTTTTGCGTGTCTTGAGAAATCTGGCCAGTAGGGGGCTATTAAACCAATTGTCCATAAAAAGAGTATACCCTTTGTCAAGGAGGGGATGGACGACTTTAAGGACGGTGGCAGTGCTTTTCAGCAGTGTGGACGGGAAAGCGGGACTGTAGGTGGTGTTTTTGCCGAGATATATGAAGAAGGACCAAAGGTAGCCAGTCGAAGACTCGCACAGTTCAAAGTTCTTCACCCCGAACTTGGCCGCCTTGGTCTTTATATACTGGCGGAAGGATAGGTTTCCTTCCCACAAAGTCAGGGATTCGTCAATGCAAATATTTTGGGATGGGATATAGGCTTCCATGAAGCGAGAATTTAAATGATCTAAAATGGGGCCAAATGCAAACAAGCGGTCGGAGTTGTCAAACGGTCTGTTAGTGTTGTCATTGAAGTGGAGAGCACGGCAAAGATTTTCGTAACGAGTGCGGGAGAACATCTTCCTAAAGACGTTCGTCTGGAGGAGTGGATTCAAGGTAAAACAAGATTTCGTGGAGGGCATCCGGATGATTCCGAGCATCATCCAGAAGGAAAATAGGACCAAAAGTTCGTGAATGTTCGTGTCATACCAATCCCGGCCGAAGCTGACGGATGACACAGCGAGGCTCTGGGCATGTCGGTTTGTCTCCGCCACAATATGTGACAAGATGCCGTCATCCCAGAACTGTCTAAACGCCCCATACGCATTTTCTGATGCGACAACCGGCCCTGTCTGCTGAGGCAGAAATTGTTCCCGCTCGCCTGAATAGTTATCCATGGATAACCAATCAAAGCGAGGCCTTGCTCCCCCAGCAAACAAGGTCTCATCCTCGCCGTCATCTGCATCAAACCATTCCTCACGTGCTTCACTCTCTGCCGTCATTTGCCTCCTTGCTCTCGCTGTCGCCCGCTCTCTCGTCGCTTCCCTGGCATTCACCACTTGCAGCACTTTTGCTCTCAAATCGTCAGGCACGTCATCGTCATTTATGTTTACCTCGATCAACCTATCAGCTTTCTTCCACTGGGGTTCACCTGCTGCGCCGCTCCTCGCGCCGCGTGCTCCGCTCCTCGAGGGTGAGCACCTCGCCGGCTCGGGCGTCCCCGTTCTCGCCCACGCTGCACTCGCTCCTCGGCTTCCACCTCTGGCGAGGTGCTCACCCGCCAAGCCATGTGCTCGACCGCCAGATGGAACTGTTCGCCCACAGCATCTACGTCGCCTTCTTCCAAGGTGACGACTATATGCCTAAGAAAAATAAACAGTAATATTATAAATCTACATACATCTAAACCACCAAGAATAGGTAAGTTTTATAACTTACTGTGGGCGAATTTCCTCCTCGGGCGAGAGCAGGACGCGCTGTGGGCTTGACCTATCAAATAAAACGTTTTCGTTATTACAGATGTTATTACTCAAACACAATTATTTTGTTGAAAATATGTTTTATTACTTACGGCTGCATCACTCGCGGCGGGCTCGTGGCGGTGGAGTGCAGCGTAGAGGTTGACGGGTGCGGCGGACTTGAGCTATAAAAAAAAGTTTTCGTTTTTATAAATACGAAACCACCAATACTCAAACACAAATATGGAAAACATTAACTCACAAAAAGGCAGGCGACGCACGCGAAGGAGTCGAAGACATACCCAGGGGGATTTCTTCTCCCTCCTGGGTAAACAACCTGAGGATGGTCACTGGCTGACCACCAAACTGAGAAAAAAAAAACTATATAACCATATTGTAACATTCCAGAGTCACGATTCCAGACGATCACCTTTCCTAATAGAAAATGTGCAGACAAAAACACTAACCACACAAAATCATAACATCAGATTGTAACATTCCAGAGACACGATTCCAGACCATCACCTTTCCAAAAAATGTGCATGCAGACAAAAACACTTAGCAATCCCACACCAAATCGAACCACATATAGTTACTACTTATCTTTATCCATGAATAAAATGACATCCATTCAGGTTGCTAGAAGAACACAAAAATAATATTATTATAACTGAGAAAATATTTACTAATCATCTAGTATGCCAATAGAAACTATGTCCTTTTCAAGTGTGAAGCTGATCACAACAAGGTTAGTAATTTATTCATGAAAGAGAAAAATAAGAATTTACCTCACGATCCGGCTCCAGATATTCTGGATCCAGATATTCTGGATCCAGATATTCTGGATCCAGATATTCTGGATCCAGATATTCCGGATCGTGGTTGGGGTCCGCCTCCTCATCCTCGGATTCCGGTTCCGACTCCTCCGGTTCCGGTTCAGATTCCTTGAGGAAAATTTCATCACCATCTTCAGACTCGGAGTCGCTCTCCCGGAGGAGCTCATCGAATTCCTCCGCGGCGTCCTCCTGACCCACAACCCAGCTGTTTCGTTTAGATTCCATCTTGGAAAAAAAAAAAAAAACCTAATTCATACTACACTACACAAAAAATACAAAGAACAACTAAGTTTTATATTTTATCCATTCAAACAATTTACAAAAACAATCGATGTTATCGATAACTTTTATCGACATGACCCCCCACGCCCTACCGATCTAATTTTAGCTTGTGACGTTTGACAGTTCAAAATTCAAATATGATTTCGTTACCTACACATGCAATTTGCTTCATAATATGAATAAGTTATTGAAATATGCCTAGAATACGTGATAATATGAATTATCAATAGATTTTACGTTACTTCTACCTTTGCAAAGGTGAAATTCAATGAAAATTTGCCAAAAATCAAACAATACAAATGGCGACCTCGACGAACTCGGAACAATGAGAATTTTGTATGCTCAACAGAACACGTTTTGTGATGTTATTTCACGCAAAAAACTAACTAAATAGTTGCAAGAAACACTTATGAACGAATATTCATCCACTTACCGTTGGATTTCTCGCAAAAAACCACAATACACAATAAAAAATGCACGCGCGACGTCACCGTGTCTGCAGAACTTTTCGTGTGACGTAGCATTCGTTTTTTGTAATGTTGCCTATTATGTTTTTAGTTACGGTTTTTGTCTATGGTTGGCAAATTTTATACGCCATAGAGAATATTCTGCGATGTAGGGAGAAGGGGGTTTCGTTCAATGGCCGCAAAATGTTATAGGCTTCCGGATTCTCCCCGGCTTGAGAAATAGTCAAATCAACCATCAACTTCTCTATCTCGGCTCCGAAATCCGTGACCGACTTATCATTTTGCCTAGCGCGAGCAAACTTGGCTTTTATAGCAACGTCTGATTTCACAGTTAACAAATGCTTTTTCATGTCCGCCAACAGACTAGCTACCGTCGTATAACTAGAGGACAACCGCATCCTAGCTCCCTGGGTAAGTCGCGTGGTTAGTACGAATTTAATTAAAAGAGCACTATCATTCTCCTCTAACATAGAGCTATATAAATCTATGGCATCAATTAAATCTTGGGTCACTTGCTCATCCCCAGTCATTTTCGGAAGCAAGCTAACCGCCGTTTTCAACGAAAATCTTTCCGACGCCATCTTCTGGCCGGTTTCGCTACCGTTTTCAAATTTAACAGTCCCTATATACAAGTTCTAATTTCTCTGAAAATTTGCTGGGCTTAGAAACTATACACTTAAAACTATAAAAAATGAGGTCAATTCTACTTCCATTTGAAACTAACGTCTCTAAACCGTCGACTCCCCATCACATTAAGCTCAAACAGCGCTCACTTACTCGCCCCGTCGTTCCGTCGTTCCGTCTGATCCCGGTCAGGTCATCTGCACCGTTCGCTGCACCTCCCGCTGATTAATCTTCTCTTCGATCCAATTTCGATGGCACCTCCTGTACTGCCGGACTGCCACGCCAACGATGACTATCGCCAAACACACGGCGATGAACAACAGCACTGCGTTGATAGCTGACAGCTGTTCTTGAGTAACTGACGCGGTATTTGATCCACCCGCTGCCGTCTGGGCGATGACAACCTCTTCCTTTGATGTCGTGCTTCCCATGGCCTGCGACTACAAAACCCAAGCTGACTTGAAGCTCACCGATGTTGTTGACTCGAAGCTCATCGTAGTGACTACGATTAGTTCCCGGTTAGGCAAGTATAACGCCGTCCAGTCGACTGGCAGGGTCGCCATGCGATGTAGAGAGAAGGAGGGGTTAAGTAAACACCATAATGAGTACTTCTCCATGACTCAGCTCAAGACTGAAGACTGAAGTCATCCTTTATTGTTAAGAGCTATATATATACATAGTGCGTGCGTGATGTTATTATAATAAAACTATGAACATATCTTACTTAAACTATGTGCTATACGTGACGTGCTGATGCACGAGTACGTGACATCACACCACAATTCATAGACAAACAATTCTAAAGCTTAGTTTATACAAAAATAACGTTTTAAATCAGTCGGTGTGCTCGGGGTCTCAACTGCGATTGTTAGATTTAGGAGCTCATGTGCACCTACGGTGTTCAGGAGGTTAAGATTAGGATATTATTATAAAGACAATGATATAATCTTGGTAATGAAGTTCTCAATCGTGAATCCTAATAACTACATCCTTTACAAATTGTCCCTAGCCCCTAATAGTAATAATAAAATTATAATCCCACCTATCCATACGTAGCAATCCACGAGAAAGATCTACTGTATATAGAGACAGAATGTCCGAAGTATAGTCACGGTCATCTTTGCGAGGACAACTTAAACCGACACTATGGAGAGCAAACGAGCTGCATCTAACATCTTATACTCCAGCAAGATATTCATGAAACCTGTCGAGTTACTCCAGTAATCTTATCGTCTCAAGCCATGGAACAATTGGATGATCGTCACTACGTTCTGAGCTTTCCCAACCTAACAAAAGTTCACTTAACCTGTTCTCAAGAGCAATACAGAAACCTTCACGGAAGTTATCTAGCTGAAATACTTAAAGGGTGTACTCTACAAACGTCCATCTTTACCATCACTAACCACAATGATCAAGTAAAAGGACGAGTTATGAAAATGTTGAATATAGAATATAGGAAGGAAGTTCAATACAAAGCGAGAGCGAAAAACATCTTGAAATTGAATAGCATAGATTTGAGTCACTTACACTCAACCAATATCAGGATTGCTTCTCAAGAACCAGTGACTTTGGAATCGTCGAACTTAGACACTCTCTATCACACGACTATACCTGTCTACCTGCTCATCGATCGGTGCAACAGTACTCATTATAAGCATCGTCATTATTCGTCGTAAATGTATGCCTTCGAAGAATATCAACCAGAGGGAGGATGAGACAACCAGAACACAAGAAGTCCAGGATAGCCACAGAGATCCTATATCTCTATCAGCACTATTTTCGACAAAAGGCTCCAAATAGCTGCTGATCTTACGGAGGGAGTTGTTAAGAAATAATCACACCATGTATGATTCACCGCAATCCGTTCCTTGAAGCTACCACCATCGCTGCTTTGTTTCGCAAGACCTCCCGAACATCGAGCGCTACCGAGAAATATCGTACCGTGGGGACCAACCTGTGATTCACCGATTGCGTTATATCGTTCGATTTAATTTAATTATGATTTAGACTTTAGAGAGTCACTTTTTGTTCTGACATCTAACAGATTGTCGCGTCTTAGAAATAGTTTATTGTAACACTAATTACTAAATTAAACGTATAAGTAAATTCGTTTCGGTTTCATTTTGCATCCTCAACGGCAGCCCTACGTAATTCACTAAAAACAAAACAAGACACGATGCGGTTACTCCCAACTAGCAAAACAGTCTCAGAACCCGCACTTTATAAGAGTGCTAGGCTTTAAGCGCTCTTATAATTGTTTTGGAACATGCCATCGATCCTATATTACTTTTAGACAAGCCGGTATGGCCTCAAGAACGCTCAGTCTCATAACCAAGTCTCGTATATGTATATAAGAGTATATTACTATGCTATTGTAAGCCACTTACTCCTATAAGAGCATTTACTAAGTTTAATTGCACTTGAGAAAACTTGCTCTTATATGCATATTTTCTAAGCTCGTTTGATTTTATAATAGACTTGCTAAATGCTATTGTAAGAATGTCAGACTAATATTAGCATTGCATAAAAGCTCTGTGAGTACGTGCATTTCTGATCTTATTTGAAACTATTATAAGATCAATAGCACGGTATTAGAGTGATTTAGGATCTACATATTTACAATAGAAAAGACAATACCAATATAAGAGCGTTTGATCTTAGATCGATTTTAGGAATACTAATTTTAATAATTTTAAGAGTAAGATGTTCCTGGCCATATTTAATTTTAAATCTTAATATTTATAAATAATAGATTACAAAAACTGGAAAAGATTTAAGAAAACTGGTGGCTACAGGAGAAAAGTTTATTTATTTTACAATTTATGTACACACACACAAATAGATAACAAAAAAGGAGACAGAAAAATAGGTACAAAGTTGTTAAGAAGTAATGTAAAATTGCGAGGAACCCTAATTTATTTCAATATGGAGTTATTATCTTTAGTATTCCGAATGCTAAAATTAGAGTAAACAATCTTACTAAAGTCTAATAGTGCGCTTGTAAAATGCAGCTATACTAATGGCGACACTATAATACAAATTAACAAATAAAATAATTAAACGAGAACAGGAAATACCATATTTAATAAAGCGCATGAATTTTGAAGTGTAAAACGAGGTCTACTTTACAGTAAATAATAAATTCCAATACGAATAACTACCGTAAAACTTAAATACACGCACTTGATAATAACGGCACTTTAGTATAAACATTAACTTCACAGCAACTTTAATTGTTTTTTGTTCCTTTGTAACTTTGAAACACACACGAACTTTTAAGTTTGGCTGACGTAAAATCACAATGAGCTGGTATTGCCTTAAAAGATTCTAACCTTAGACCAATATAAGCCTATACAGGCTTACAAAATACTTACGTTAAAGCAATATTAGCCTAAGTCGGCTTAAATTAATTTTGGCTAGATTTCTGTAAGTGCAAACAGGATTCAATTAGAATAATAATAATAATAATACCCTACCGCAGTATCTCTACGTTGACGTCGTGGTGGGGCTTGCGCGTCCCGATGGACCTTAGGTCATACCTAGGGTGAGGGGCCAGACAAAGAGAGATACAATCCGCAAGGCAGTTTTGTGGCGAACTGTTGGGCAGTAGCGACCCCACGAACCTTATCTCCCGGGAGAAGTCTTGTTCCTCATCTACGGCTTGCCTTTATTGGCTGGCCAGAGTGAAAACTGACGAGGAACAGAGCTCTTCCTTGCCTTAATTGGCCGGTCTGAGTGGAGATTCGCTAGAGCATACGTGCTCGGGAGAAGGACGTATAATCCAGTAAGATGCTGGTAGGGATCTTGACCGCACTTCCGGGATTGTCCTGATAGCCGTGGTATACCTCTCCACTCCTCTAGCACCTCAGGCCATGTTGCCCCCTTGGCGCTACGTCACTTTGTGCTAGCGACCGTTTTCGGGGGCCCATTCATTGAGTGTGCAAGTCACCCCCTGCCATTTAAAAGCCGTGTATATTGTTAGTGGTAAGGCAGGGGCCAATAGTTCTTCTATAATAAACGATTATCAGTCCACTAAACCACCCAAACCCATAGCGTTTCATTTTGTTTCCATAATTATTCTGCAATAGTACTGCTCCAACCGGGGATTGTCCTTGGGAATACTTTCAGTGCATACAGGGATAATCGCCGGTTGGTGCCCCATTACATTTGAAATGTGTAACGGGGCCTCTGCGAGTTGGTTTCGGCCCCTCGTACGCCTACCAAAGGACCGGGTCTCCAGGGGCCCGAGAAAGTAAAAAAAATAATAATAATAAATTATTTATTTTTACAAATACAAATACAAAATCCTTTATTTCAAATAGACCAGTTACAGGCACTTTTGAATAGTCAAGGTCTGTCAGTCAAATAGATGAAGCTAATCCTGCCGCGCTAATGACAAGAGCAGCAGGTTGTTCTCCAACATAACACACCCACCGACCCCGCCTCCAGCGCGACAGTTGCACGTTCCAAAGAGTAGATCCTGTGGAGAAGAACGTGCAAGAAACTCCAAGGACACTCTTTTAAACCAGTTGCCATTGTTTACAAAATCATGTTTACATTCGGTGCGAAATAATTAATGAGTAAAACTATACAATGCAAAAAGAATGAGTCTACACAATGCAAATATAGTCTCACAATCTTCAGCAGGTCCAACAATGTTTTCACATGTTCATCAAAGTTTGGGCACTTTAGTCACTGTGGAGCGGACCAGCATTAAGCCAAGCATTTTTATCATCAATGTATTCCCCAAGTTTATAATATGCTTGTTTGCATAGTGTGCGTTTTATACAATTTTTAAATTTCGTTATTGCCCAAAGAAAGAAAAAACATGACATCTTACATAATAACAAGCGTATGAGTTCTTTTTTACATTCATTTTATGAATAATGTCCCCTATACTAGGAAAATCCTGTATTATAGGAGACATCCGTTCGTCCGTAATTACAATTTACAAGAAGTGAACCAAATGTGTAACATTAACAATAACTTATGTACTGTGAGCACGTGTGCGTGAGTAGTTTGTGTGTGAATTTGAAGGTGAGACTGTGATGGCGTGTGTGTATGTAAGTGATGGTATGTGTGTGATAGTGTCTGTGTGTGTGGATGTTTTCCATGTTGATTTAAGATTTATGTGGATGAGGGTTTTACCAGTGTCTCTGTCTCGTCATAATTTAGGGTAAGTAGAAACGTTTTTACTATTTTTTTACATTTGTGTGTATTTTGGGAGTGTAAATTCACGCCACGTAAGATCAAAAACGTACTATACCTATTTATTATTTAACACTGCGGTTTCTGGAATTGATGCAATTAAAGAACATTACTGTTCTTGTTACCATGGTAAAAGAACACTTGGAAGTTGCGCCCATATAATAAGTGTTATGTATTATCTGGGTTGGGCTAGAAACAATGAACATTATCTGGACCACCCAGCTATAGGTTTAGATAATGTTTTAGTAGATTTGGATGACTGAAATACTTGACTAAAATAACTCTTGTAACAATGTATAAATGATTTTAATAAAATATACCGACATGAAGTGCCATGGTTTTATTGTAATCTATATACTTCTATCTATACAGGGTTTCAAACGAAAAAAACCCAGATGTTCGCACACACCTATAGCTATTCTAAATATACATATATAAGCAAAAACTATAAAGCAGGTATTGCATTTTTATATAAATAATGTACATAAATATGCCACATATAAAAATACATACTCAGGTTGTCAATATTAGTTAGGCACAGAATTCAGAAAGATGCAGTTTTTCCTTAAAAGTGTAATTTTTACATCTAGCACTTAAGAAACTTCACCAGGCAAAAAAACTATGTTAGCCACCGAATTTGGCAATAGCGATACTGTATAATATTTCTACTATTATTACTCTGAAATCTGAGATACCTTTCGTTTGCGCCGGGCCTGGGGCAATTTTGGCGGGCCTCCTTTGTTTAAAAATTGGCATTCCGATTATTCTGCTCCGAAATTTAATACCACAACAACTTTGCAATAGAACTCGGCTAAAAGTAACCCAGTTGCAACAAAATATAATCGAGGCTCAAATTTTAACAGGTTGGGGGTCAGGAGAAACCGTCTTTATTCCCAGAATTCCCATAATACCAAATATTTTTCTATTCCAATTTAAAAGAACGAAATTCTCAGTATCGGTGTGTTATGCAATTACAATTAATAAGGCTCAAGGGCAGACTTTTCTTGTTGCTAGAGTAGATCTCGGTGTCAGTTGTTTCTCGCATGGTCAGTTGTACGTCGCTCTTTCCCGGGTTAGCAGTTCTAGAAATCTTTACGCTCATCAGACGGGTAAACTTTCAACATAGTTTACCCGGAAGCTTTGCGCTAAAGTATTTTCGTTCTATAGGTACTTAAGCCTCATGTGAACGTGATCTAAACAATATTACCAATTACATTAACTTAATAACACACAAGGAGTTACACGCTGACGGAGTCGCGGGCACAGCTATTAACAATAATATTGTGCGGTATATGGTGTCCGAATTGCGATATTTTTCAACAGTATGTCAATCTACAATAGATTGACATATTATATTTCCCTACTAAAATACGAATGTTAATCTGTCTGTTTCATCAAAACCACTGAACCGTGAGGAAGGACATAGGCTACTTTTTTTTACGAAAAACGACGGAAACGCGGACGAAGTCGCGAGCAACAGCTAGTTTTTATCTAAACGAAATTAGGTCTTGGTTTCATATAAACGTCTTAAAAATATAACTTTGGCTTCGAAATCATCAAATTCACTGTCTATCAATCCTACATAATTGTACTGCTTTCTTTTTTCGCTTAATTTTTTTATCACAACATAAGTCCCGATAGATAAGTTTCTGTGGTGGATATTAGTTTTATCTAGGCTGGTTCCACTACTATTACAATTTTTCGTGTTCCTTTCGCGTAAAGTAGCCATTGGTTCCTCGTCTGAACTATCGCTGGAGTCATAATAAACTCTGTTAAATATTTGTCCTGTTCTTCCACTTGACATGCTTGTAATAGGAGTAGAACCACCCTCCACGAAATCAGTTTCAGAGTTATTTAAAGGTGCAGTCTCCATAGTATTTGTTGCAGCATTTTCAATGTGCTTCTTGGGCGATGAAAAATTTGTGCGATTTATTAGGAATAGGAACACCTGAACAAAACCCAATTATCTCTCCATTACTACAGAAACAACTCTGCTCGCTATAAGTCATGTTTCCCCGAGAATTAGACGATATATGATGTAAACGCATCGTGCCTGGAACTCGTTGTAATGTAGCCGGTATCTCCCTAGATACTTGATCTATTTGGTCTTGACAACTTACAAACATCTTCACGGATGTTGCGTCTTTCAATAGATCGTAAAATTGAGTCAGATTTACTACATCACGTCCATGAGCAACTAGCCTATCGGCTGTCCAATCCCGTCAGCGGCACCCTTGCCGTGCCCAGATTCAAAATATGACCATGTCATATGTTTAAATCCATAATCGAAAAACTTGGTCGACATCAAATAAAAGTTTTGCTTCTGTCTGTACTGCGTACACGGACCGTCAGAGAAGAAATGTATGGTTTCGACATTGGGGTATTTTTCTTGCACATATTTTAAAATTGGGTCTGTATGTGCCCAGATTGCTGCAGGACCATGAGCTAGGCTAGAAGACACCGTACAAAAGGAAACTGTTTCATTCGTCTCTGCTCCTGGCTTTGCGTACAAAACAATAGTGTGTAGTGTTAGCTGATTCTGTGAGCCTCCGAAGTGATGAGCTTGGATTTCTTCACTATGCTTGCAATTATAATTTTCGCTGAAATCCATATGAATGGCAACACTGTTAGGCGTGAGATTTTTAATGCAATTTCGATAGCCTTTATGTTGTGTGTAAACGTTAAAAACATGTTTCTTAAAATCCGTAAAGTCTTTTTCAAAATTATTAATTAAGTCGAATAATTTTCCAGTCTGTAATTCTATAACATTCTTTATAACTTTTCGAGTACCATTTGCCGTAGTAAAATCTTCTGTCTTAAGAATCCACTCCCACCATGACACATTTTCTTTAGGATTAATGTTTTCTAAATCAACAACTTTGTTTTTTTAACCGACTTCCCAAAAAGGAGGAGGTTCTCAATTCGGATGTTTGTATTTTTTTTTAATTTTTTTTTTATGTTTGTTCGGGCAAAACTCCGTCGCTTGCCAACCGATTTTAAAAATGTTTTTTTTGTTCGAAAGGGAATACTTCCCAAATGGTCCCATGATAAGGAAACCAGGATCTGATGATGGCATCCCAGAGAAGTCGAGGGGAACTTTCGAAAATCGTATGGGCAACTAGTGCGTTTGTATTTTGCTTGTATTGTTAGGTGTGGGGTACCACTAAAAAGTGAAAAATAAAAAACTTTTTACAAAAAAAAATACAACCGAATTCCAAAAAAAAACACTACAAAGTAAAAAATAACTTTAATTTCGGGAGTCGGTGTCAAAAAACGAACAAATTAACAAAAACACCGAGTTCCGAAATTAAAGTTATTTTTTACTTTGTAGTGTTTTTTTTTTGGAAGTCGGTTGTATTTTTTTTGTAAAAAGTTTTTTTTCATACTTCTGAGCTGATTATAGTATACTTTTCATCACGCTACAATCAATAGGAGCAGAGCGAGATGCGAGGGGATTTAAAATTATATAAAAAATATTCCACGACAGCATACGTCTATTTTGACGACACGCTTGGCGCAGTGGTTGAGCGATTGACTGCTGCGCAGCATGTCGCGGGTTCGATTCCCGCACGGAACAAATATTTGTAAGACCTACATGTATTTGTTCTGAGTCTGGGTGTTTTTCTATCTATAATATGTATGTATTTACAAAAAAAAATGTATATAAGTAGTTTATCAGCCATATCGTTATCATAACACAAGCATTAGGTTGCTTAGCTTGGGACTATATGGCGTTGTGTGAAATGTCCAAGGATATTATATTATTATATCTTTTATGATTGACTCACAATAACACGTGTAACTCCGGATAGCTTAGCAGTTCGAAGCTTTCTGATCATATAATTATGTCTACTCTTACGTTTTTAACACTCTCAGTCATCCCATTCTTTTTTATGGAATAGTTAAGAATGTTAATTAAAATAGTTAACATTATTAACTATTCCATAAAAAAGAATCATAGAAATCAGTATAGAAACACACACATTCAGCGCGCGCGCTCCTCAGTCTCGCGCAAGCGCCCAAATAAACTATAATCCTATTCAGACTAGTAAGTATCAAAATTGTTTCGCGGACTATAGATGTACTCCCAACGCAGACCAACGTAACTTCGTCTATTGCAAACGAGCATTGACGATTCGTAATAGGACTCTTAAGTACCTACGAAAATACTTCAGCGCAAAGCTTCCGGGTAAACTATGTTGAAAGTTAACCCGTCCGGCACGTGAGCGTAAAGATTTCTAGAACTGCTAACCCGGGAAAGAGCGACGTACAACTGACCATGCGAGGACTTCCCTCCCCACTCGTGCGCTGTGCGGTGTCAATTATATCGCTCTGTTTTTATAAATTCGGAAATCGCGTTGCGTGTTTGTTTTAAGGCTTGTGAATTGCTTTCCGGTGTGCCTTAGTGTTTTAAGTGCGTGTTTTGTAAGTTTTTAAAGGTGTTTGTTTATTCATTTATTAGTAATTAGTCAATTTCTCCAGCCATCGGTAAGTTCATTTATTTTCTCTTTGTGTGGGTAATGCGAAATAACTTTATCGATCGTTATTTATCTGTTTCGTTTTTGTTTTATTTCATTCAATCGCGTCCTAATACGTTTATTTAGTGTTTTTCGCCGTTAATGATGATGTCAACAAACGATGATCCGCCGGATCGAGGCGGAGAAATATTTCGTAGAAATACTAAAACCCAAAGGTCGCCCGTGGCAACCTCCGCTAGTTCTAAACGCTTGTTCAGTGAACTGTCTCCAACGTACAGTTCACCCGATGACAGGTCAAAACGGCTTCACCAAACATCCGAAACCGTGGAAAGATCCTCACCCTTTTTAAATATAAGTAATGCGAGCAATACTGATTATTGCGACTTAGTTTCCGAGGCGTCGGCATACCTGTCTAAAATTAACGACTTGGTCAATGATCAGGGGTCGCGCATTAACGTTGCAAATAAATCTGCCATCATGGACATGACGCAGCGAATTACGGGCATTGTTTCTATGCTAGCAATAAAATCGTCGTGCAACGAGACGAAGTTAGCCAGAACGGAACGCGAATTAGAAAAGGTTAGGTCGATTAACGCTGTCAATCCTAATCCTGTCGGTAACAACAATTGTAAAATTTCATATGCGGACTCGTTGAAACTACGTTTACCAAAAGTGGCGCCAGCGATTATGGAATCTCGTCCACCGTTACCTTGTGTGGTGGCCTATCCGACCGCGGCTCGATCAGCTGATTATAGCACCTCGTCCGCGACAAAACAAGCGCTTATGAAGGCAATTAAACCTAGTGATGACGGTTTCCAAATAGTAGGCGTGAAAAAAACCGCGAAATCCGGTGTTGTATTACGCGTCGCTAATGAAAATCAGCTAAAAAAATTGGAATCGGTAGAAGCAATCAAGGCCGCTGGTTTACGTCTAGAAAAACCAAAAGGTAGACGCCCTCGAGTGTTGGTTAAGGATGTACCATCTTCAATGGAAGATGGCTCTTTTTTGATTGCATTATTCCGTCAAAATATCAAAGATGAGCTTCAAATAAAAGAGGATGACTTTATAAAATCTACAAAAATTATCCGTAGGCGCACGTTAGATAACGGTCGTAAATGGATCGGAATTGAAATAGAGCCTGCCGTACGTTATCACTTAGTGTCTACAAAGGATAAATTATTTATTGATTGGGCTACCTGCCGTTTTATTGATGATGTCGAAGTTGTTCGTTGTTTAAATTGTCAACAGTTGGGTCACGTTAAAAAACACTGCGTTAATAAAGAACCTACCTGTGCTAATTGTTCAGAGGCACATGAAACTAAAGATTGCCCGCACAATGACGACTTAAATTTTAAACCAACTTGCGTGGCGTGTAAACGCTTTAAAAAACCGTGTGATCATCGCTGCGGATCTCAAGAGTGTACTACCTACAAACTCAAACTCGAACAATTAATCCTAAACACTAATTATTAATAATGGATAGTTTAACCATAGGACAATTAAACCTTCATAACGATAGGGTGGCGACATCTGAGCTGGATAAATTGATTGTGGATTATAATCTAGATATAGTACTTGTTCAGGAACAGTATCAAAACGCGCGCTTGGGTCACAAGATGGTCCAGCTGAACAGCAAGTCACGTGCCGGAATTTATGTTGAGCGTTCTTCGAGCTTTACTGTAACAGCTATACGTAATCTCATGACGCCCCATTGCGCCGTGGCGGAAGTGTCATCGCCTACCTTTAAGGTTTACGTTGTGAGCTGCTACTTTCAGTATTCTGACCCTGTCACTCCTCATATACATAATCTCCGTCACGTCTTGCGGTCGCTCGCGGGCTGCAAGGTTATAGTTGGTGCTGACGTAAATGCATCTTCTTCCCTGTGGTATGGCAAAGTTCGGGCCACTGATTCCGAACGACGTTGTGCTGTTGAGGATTTTATTGCTGAGATGAACTTATCAATCCATAACACCCCAGACGCACCACCTACTTTTTGTAGCCAAATGGGCGAATCTTGTATTGACGTCACACTTTCTAGTGCAGACGTACGCTTGGATAGGTGGCGTGTTCTTCCTGACGCGTCTTGTAGTGATCATCGCCTGATCGTGTACGATTTTGTTCCTATTCTTACTCAAGGTTCTTCACACTTAATTGGAAATTTTAGATATAAGAGTAAAGGCGCGAATTGGGAATTCTTTAGCTCACTTTTTGCTTGTCATGCCAAAGACTTCACTCGCGATGGACTGTCAGCTGAGGAAAGTGCTGAGATAATGTCAGACACTTTCACTTACTGTGCTGACATTGCTATTGGTCGTGCATCTGTGACCAATATTCGTAGATGTGATTGGTGGAGTGACTACCTTGCTGAACAACGTAAGAGCTATCGCAGAGCGCGTAGACAGCTTAATAAGATTAAAAAACGTAATGTTACCGGAGACGTTTTTAATCTTGCCATAAGTACTTTTAGAGTTGCCAAGTCGCGTTACAGAGCATCGGTTGAAAAATCTAAGGGTAATTTACTCCGGAAAATTGTTGATAAACTTGATAAGGAGGGTCCGTGGTCTCCTTTGTATCACGAGTTTAAGGCTAATAGATCGGTCGACCTTGCATACGTTCAGAACATTAAAGTAAATAATACACATACCACCGGCATTGAAGAAACAACTGATGTTCTGCTTGATTCTCTTATACCAGATGATTCATCAGTAAATGAAAATGAATACCATCAGCAGATCAGGGCGTGGGCCGCGGTACCACCTGAATCACCAGAGTCAGACCTTCCGTCCACTGACGAATTCATAAACGTTGTCAAGAGACTACCTCTCAACAAATCATCCGGTGAAGATAAAATATCTAATAGAATGATTATAGAAGCGTGTAAAACGTCGAGCGATACGATTTTATCAGTATATAGCCGATGCATTGCGGAAGGTATTTTTCCTCGAATATGGCGACAAGGCTTTATACGCATTATTCCAAAGAGTGGCGACAAGCCCGCGGACGACCCTAAGTCATACCGGCCCATAACACTACTCCCATCTTTGGGAAAACTTTTAGAGCGACTGATTGTTCCGCGCTTGTTACCGAACCGACCTAAATTTCATAAAAATCAATACGGTTTTACTATTGGAAAATCCACTGTAGATGCGGCTCTATCTGTCCGTAAAATTGTCAACTCATCGGAACATAAATACGTGGTTGGAATCTTTCTCGACATTTCTGGCGCTTTTGATAACGCATGGTGGCCGATGTTACTACTTAAAATAAAAACCCGTGGTTGCTACAAAAACATCTATAATCTGATTTGTTCGTACTTTCTAAATGGCTCCGCGAAACTCAAACTTGGACATCATTCCATTACTAAGTCTCTAACCATGGGATGTCCTCAGGGCTCAGTTATCGGTCCATATATATGGAATTTTGGCTACGATGATTTCCTCGCGCTTCCGCTCCCGTACGGCTGTTCATTAACCGGTTACGCGGATGATGGCTTGCTGCTCATTCAGGCAAGTACTCGGGCTGGACTCGAGAACTTGGCTGACACATGCCTACGTTTAATATCTCAGTGGGGCGATCGAAACCGTCTGACCTTTGCACCGCATAAAACCTATCAACTTCTTTTAAAAGGAAACCTTAAATCCTGGCCTAGTATAAAATTTAATAACGTACCCGTTAAAAGGAAAGAATCCGTGTGCTACCTCGGTATGCTACTAGAAAGAAACTTTTCATTTATTGATCATATAAAAACAGTAGGAGAAAAAGCAAAAAAGAACTTCTACGCCTTGACGAGAATATCAAAGGCTACTTGGGGTCTATCATTTCAAACCCTAAAAACTATATATGGGGCTACTTACTTGGGTTGTATGTGCTACGGGGCACCTGTCTGGGCCGATAGGGCCACCATAGGGGCGGTACGACGTAAATTACTTCAAAACCAGCGTTTGGCTTTGATATTCTTATGCAAGGCGTATAGGACGGTTAGTACTGAAGCCTTACCGGTGCTGGCGGGTGTTCTCCCAGTCGATCTTGAGGTGCAGCGGCGTGCTGCAATGTACTTCTACGCTAGAAAGATCACGGACCCAGAGTTTTTACCGCAACGCGACCGTGCTAAGATCTCTAGATTATTAAAACCCCAGACTGACGTCTGGGAGGCACTTTTATGCGAATGGCAATGTAGGTGGGAAGATTCCATCAAGGGCCTAGCTCTAATCTGTCTCCTGCTTGATATGGAGGGAAGTGGAAATTATATTTATTTTTCCTACTCCTCCGCTGTACTCTTCTGATTAATTTCGTTGCGGGATCCAAGACAGTTGAATCGTTTCTCCGGGACTCGTCGGGTTTCATTAACTCGGCGTTTTTCTGGTGGTCGCCACTGTTGATTCTGGCTTTCAGGAGTTGCAGTGGTTGGGAATGTGTGGCGGGCTTGACCATGCGAGAAACAACTGACACCGAGATCTACTCCAGCAACACGAAAAGTCTGCCCTTGAGCCTTATTAATTGTCATTGCATAACACACCGATACTGAGAATTGCGTTCTTTTAAATTGGAATGGTAAATTATTTGGTATTATGGGAATTCTGGGAATAAAGACGGTTTCTCCTGCACCGCAACCTGTTAAAATTTGAGCCTCGATTATATTTTGTTGCAACTGGGTTACTTTTAGCCGAGTTCCATTGCAAAGTTGTTGTGGTATTAAATTTCGGAGCAGAATAATCGGAATGCCATTTTTTAAACAAATTTCATGAGAAGGAAGTCCAGGCATATTTAAAAGAATTTAAAAATTCTATCGGGTAATTAGTGGCTTCTTGTTCATCGACCAGCATGATTCAGTATTCACCCGCGATGGCTTATTATTAGCGTATTTCATGTAAAACTTTGGTGTTTCTATACTGATTTCTATGATTCTTTTTTATGGAATAGTTAATAATGTTAACTTTTTTAATTAACATTCTTAACTATTCCATAAAAAAGAATGGGATGACTGAGAGTGTTAAAAACGTAAGAGTAGACATAATTATATGATCAGAAAGCTTCGAACTGCTAAGCTATCCGGAGTTACACGTGTTATTTTGAGTCAATCATAAAAGATATAATAATATAATATCCTTGGACATTTCACACAACGCCATATAGTCCCAAGCTAAGCAACCTAATGCTTGTGTTATGATAACGATATGGCTGATAAACTACTTATAAACATTTTTTTTGTAAATACATACATATTATAGATAGAAAAACACCCAGACTCAGAACAAATACATGTAGGTCTTACAAATATTTGTTCCGTGCGGGAATCGAACCCGCGACATGCTGCGCAGCAGTCAATCGCTCAACCACTGCGCCAAGCGTGTCGTCAAAATAGACGTATGCTGTCGTGGAATATTTTTTTTATAATTTTAAATCCCCTCGCATCTCGCTCTGCTCCTATTGATTGTAGCGTGATGAAAAGTAAACTATAACCAGCTCAGAAGTATGAAAAAAAACTTTTTACAAAAAAAATACAACCGACTTCCAAAAAAAAAACACTACAAATTAAAAAATAACTTTAACGGCGCTTCGACCTTTTTAGAGTATCAAGAAACGTCAATATTGACAACGGACATTTTGACAAGCGGGGCTGACGTTTCTTTACTCTGACGCAACCCCGAATTCTTTTGCATGGCGTGGAAGCAAAACGTGTTCGGTGGAGCGTCGCTGTGTTTTAATTAATCAGACAGTGCTGATTGTGATTCTGGTAACATCTTGTTAAAATAATAATTGTGCGTGGATCTTTAACACGTGGTTTTAATTCTCCTCGCCCGCCTACCCACGATAGCTCGGCAGTCGCAATGAACCCAGAATTGACTGACAATGGTAATGTGTCGTTATCAGATGTGGGATATGAAGGGCTTCCTTCAGAGGAGAATAGCCACATGAGGCCTTCAGTGCCGGCATCAGAACCAAGCCTATCTCAACAGATGGAGCTGTTCTTATCCCGATTGATGGCTATATCACAGCCGCAACCGTCGAGCAGCACGTTTACCCAGCTGATTGAGTTTGATCCTGATGGCAACGAAGCGGACATCGAAGGTTGGTGCAACGTGACAGAAATCATAGTCAACAACCGTAAGTTAGAAGGCGCAGAATTGCTTTTGTTACTTACACGTGCACTAAAAGGCCGAGCTGCCACCTGTCTAACACGGCTACAAGCAGCGCAGCTGACATGGCCTCAAATAAAAGAAGTATTGCTTGCGAAGTTTGCTAAACCTATGCTGCCACAAGATTATTTCGACGAAATTCTACGTTTTCAAGTTGGTGTTAAAGAAACCGCGAGCGAGGCGGCCATGCGCCTTTGGAACATCATCGAACGCATCCCGCGGATGGAGATGTCCGAAGATGTTACAACCGGATTCGTATCTTCAGTTTTATGCCAAAAGGAAGCCGTGATTCGTCGTGAACTCCACTCTCATAACCTGACCACAAGATCTCAACTTCTGCGCGTTCTCAACGGCATTTCACTGAAACGAAAGTACGAGGGTAACGATAATCATGATCCTGATGTGAAAAGGACCCGAGTCAACGAATCACGCTTCATGGGAACATGTCACCGCTGCGGTACTTCGGGTCATAAAGCTATAGACTGCCGCAAGCGAAGAGAAGAGCCTGCTACTTCAGAAAAGACGCGCGACCAGACATCCAGAGCCGCTGATAAACAAAGACCAATCACCTGCTTCGTGTGTGGACGACCAGGACACTTCGCATCAGTGTGTCCAGATCGAGCGGGAGGCGGCGGAGCAGCGGCGGTCAAAGAAGTCCATGCGTGTGAACGCAAGGCATCGAGGAGCACCTTGACTACATCATCCGGTGAGCCAGTTTCCTTTCTTTTTGATAGTGGATCCGCTTGTTCATTAGTGACTAACAGCTACGCCAAGAAGTTCCCAGGTACCGCGCAGAATGATTTAGTTTATCTGACGGGCATTGGTAGGGCGGATGTAGAATGTTCTTCCCAGGTTATTAGCCCCATCAATGTTCAAGCTCTTTCACTCTCAGTGTTGTTTCACATAGTACCTGATGGCACTATTGCCGAACCAGTTATAATAGGTAGGGATATATTAGGGCATAACGTACACGTTCATATGGATAACTATCAGATTACTTTTTCTCAGCACAAAGAAGTTAATTTTTCTGACAAATCTAGTAATTTTGATTTTATGAATATTGATACAGAACTACAAGGTGATGACAAATTAGCATTGACTAGAATTTTAGAAAAATATAGTGATTTCTTCGCAGACGGTACACCAACGCGACGGGTCACGACAGGCGTCCTCCGTATAGATCTTATTGATCCAAATAAGACCGTGCAAAGGCATCCCTATAGGTTAGCACCTGCGGAAAAAGAAATAGTTAACGAGAAAATACAGTCCCTATTAAAAGCGGGCGTTATTCGAGAAAGCAGTTCTCTTTTTGCTAGCCCTATCTTATTGGTCAAAAAGAAAGACAACACTGATAGGATGTGCGTAGACTATAGGGAACTCAACGCTAACACGCGTCCCGAGCATTACCCGTTGCCCCGTATTGACGAACAAATCGACCGCCTCCATGGCGCGCACTATTTTTCGGCATTAGACATGACATCTGGTTATTACCAGATACTTGTTGATCCCGATAGTATAGCAAAAACGGCATTTGTGACGCCGGATGGTCAATTCGAATATTTGACGATGCCATTTGGGTTACGGAATGCAGCTTCCGTATATCAGCGTTGCATAAACACTGCTCTAGGTTCCCTAAAAGACAAGGTAGCGTTAGCCTACATGGATGACGTCATGTGCTATTCAAATGACGTCACTACAGGGCTGGAACGTCTAGACCTAACCTTGAAGGCTCTCACTGATGCAGGTTTTTCTTTGAACTTTAAAAAGTGCCAATTCATGAAAAAGGAAATAGATTACCTCGGTTACGTCATAAAGGCAGGAGTAGTTTCACCGAACCCTAGAAAGATACAGGCTTTAGTCGACGCTCCAACTCCAAAAACAGCTACACATGTTAGGCAATTTTTAGGCCTAGCCTCTTATTTTAGACGGTTCATACCAAATTTCACCCGTATAGTAGGACCTCTTTACCCGTTAACAAAATTGAAAGGGCCTATCAAGTGGACAGATTCTCACAATGATGTCCATAAAAAGATTGTTGATATTCTTACGTCAGAACCGGTTTTAACGATATTTGATCAAGATTCGCCCATTGAACTTCACACCGACGCCAGTTCAGAAGGCTACGGGGCTATATTGATCCAGAGGAAAGATAATTTTCCTCACGTGGTATCTTACTTCAGCCGTCGAACATCCGACGCGGAATCGCGATATCATTCATACGAATTAGAAACCCTTGCGGTCGTTCGTGCGGTTGAGAACTTCCGGCATTACTTATACGGTCAGCACTTTACTGTATTCACCGACTGCAATTCTTTGAAAGCATCCAAATCAAAAACCGACTTAACTCCCCGCGTACACAGATGGTGGGCTTTCCTACAAGCGTACGATTTTGATATTGTTCACAAGCAAGGCATTAGTATGAGTCACGCTGACTATCTATCTAGAAATCCCGTTTTTGAGCCCACACCTATTTCGCAGGGATTAAATGACTTAACTGTTGCTACGAATAGGAATAAGAAAGTTAATTTTATAGAGTTACATCAGGGTTGGCTAGCAGTAGAGCAAAAACGTGATAGTGAAATTTGTGACCTTATCAGTAAACATCAAAACAACGAGTTGCCAGAAGCAATCGCACACACATATGACGTGCAGAAGGGTATACTCTATAGGAAAATTGAACGCCATAGAACCAGCTCTTGGTTACCGGTTGTACCAAGATCCCTGACATGGACACTTATCAATCATGTTCACACAGAAATTATGCATCTTGGTGCTGATAAGACGCTTGACAAGATATATGAACAGTATTGGTTCCCACAAATGTGCAAGCAAGTGCGTAAATTTGTGGATTCATGCATAGTATGCAAGGCTTCAAAGGGTTGTTCGGGAGCACAGCAGGTTCGATTACATCCAATACCCAAAGTGTCTACGCCTTGGCATACGATACATATAGACATAACGGGCAAACTAAGTGGTAAAAGTGATAAAAAGGAATATGCGTCCGTTATTATCGATTCGTTCACCAAATATGTTCTTTTAGATTACACACCTTCTCTCGATGCTGCTTGCGCAATTAAATCTCTCAAAAGGGCAGTTTACCTATTTGGTGCACCGAAGCGTATAATACCAGACCAAGGTAGGTGTTATATTAGTGCGGATTTCAAACGGTTTTGTAGTGAGCATAGTATAGAGGTTCATCTTATCGCTACTGGCTCCAGTAGAGCCAACGGGCAAGTTGAGCGTATAATGCGCACTCTAAAATGTCTGCTCACAATAGTAGAGAATGACCCAAACAAAACGTGGCGCGACGAACTTCCCGAAGTTCAGCTTGCTTTGAATAGCACTAGATCCAGAGTAACAGGCTACTCTCCTACGGAATTGATGTTTGGCATACGAGCAAAGTCATTAGGAATGTCAACCTTATCCTTGCATGCTGATCCCGAGCCCCGTTTGGACTTAGACACCATTAGGCATAATGCTTCCGAGAATATCAAAAAGGCTGCTTCTTCAGAAGTAGATCGTTTTAACCGGGGGAGAGCAATAGTGAGACCATTTAGTGTAGGCGACTTTGTCTTTATCAAAGGTAGTGAGCGCAACCAAACCAAACTACAGCGAAAGTTCAAAGGTCCTTTTACGATTGTCAAGGTACTAGATCACGATAGATACGAGCTGAGAGACATTGATGGGTCTAACCGAACTTATAAATACGCACATGAAAACTTGCGCGCGGTACCCAGGGGCTATGGTGGATTGATTGAAGTTGCTAGTTCGTTAGTCAACGAGGCAGAGGAGGCCGAGACGGCGGGTGTCCATAGTCATGAGAATGGAATGGTAACATCTGATGATGATAGTGACACAATATCGGTATCTGGTTCACACACTTTGACCGCAAGCTCTGGCACCCTCTCTGCCTCCGAAGATGATGAGTAGTAAATGGTGAGTTTATGACCATTGTAATTCGTTTTATCGAGAATCGACCTAGAGCGTAGGGTAATGGATAGGCAGTTGAGAGCGGCGTGGTCAATCAATGGGGCTGGCCTAAACCAGGTCGATGCCTCTGATCAGACTACGTTTTCCTACGTGGTATGAAGTGTAGTTGATCGACTGGGCTGGCCTAAACCGGGTCGACGCCCACGATCAGACTACGACTTCTCTGGTGTGAGTTGGGTGGCAGGAGATTGATCTGGGACTGGCCTATGTGGGTCGACGTTCCGGATCAGTTGATTGCAGCAGCTGTGTGTGGCTTTTGTCACTGGTGGAAGGGGCGCTGACGGGTTGTCCGGTCCACCGCACCATGCGAGTGGGTGGGTGGTCGAAGGGGCGCCTGAAGTCAGTTGTCCGCCCAGTGTGTTTAATTCAGAAGCGACGGTGAAGATCGAGATCATTTTAAACAGGCAGCATAAATGGTTAGCTAGTCAGGGATGGGCGAGCATGCCCAAACGTATACTACAGATTTGTATTTGGTCTTTGCAGATAACTCGAGGTGTGAGCAGTCGCACGAGGACGTGCGAATGTCAGTCCGGCCGTAACGGCGCTTCGACCTTTTTAGAGTATCAAGAAACGTCAATATTGACAACGGACATTTTGACAAGCGGGGCTGACGTTTCTTTACTCTGACGCAACCCCGAATTCTTTTGCATGGCGTGGAAGCAAAACGTGTTCGGTGGAGCGTCGCTGTGTTTTAATTAATCAGACAGTGCTGATTGTGATTCTGGTAACATCTTGTTAAAATAATAATTGTGCGTGGATCTTTAACACGTGGTTTTAATTCTCCTCGCCCGCCTACCCACGATAGCTCGGCAGTCGCAATGAACCCAGAATTGACTGACAATGGTAATGTGTCGTTAACTTTAATTTCGGAACTCGGTGTTTTTGTTAATTTGTTCGTTTTTTGACACCGACTCCCGAAATTAAAGTTATTTTTTACTTTGTAGTGTTTTTTTTTTGGAAGTCGGTTGTATTTTTTTTGTAAAAAGTTTTTTATTTTTCACTTTTTAGTGGTACCCCACACCTAACAATACAAGCAAAATACAAACGCACTAGTTGCCCATACGATTTTCGAAAGTTCCCCTCGACTTCTCTGGGATGCCATCATCAGATCCTGGTTTCCTTATCATGGGACCATTTGGGAAGTATTCCCTTTCGAACAAAAAAAACATTTTTAAAATCGGTTGGCAAGCGACGGAGTTTTGCCCGAACAAACATAAAAAAAAAATAAAAAAAAAATACAAACATCCGAATTGAGAACCTCCTCCTTTTTGGGAAGTCGGATAAAAATAATTGATCCAAGTTTCGTTAAAATCCGTCGAGTAGTTTTTGTTTCTATAGCGGTTATATAGACAGACAGACAGACAAAAATTTTACTGATTGCATTTTTGGCATCAGTATCGATCCCTAATCACCCCCTGATAGTTATTTTGGAAATATATTTCATGTACAGAATTGACCTCTCTACAGATTTATTATAAGTATAGATATAAATAGATAGATAGATGATTTGATTTTACGGCCGTTCCCAATAACCTAACCTCAGTAAGCGATATCTTGTTATCGACGATTAATAGTAGACTTCTATCTATTCTTACTTTACGTCCCACAAGTGACGGTAACGTCTAACTATCCATTGACATCGGTAGATGAGCTCAGCTATCCAGCCCTCCCATAATTATTTGACTAATTTGATGAGATTATGCTTTAATTACCTTTTAATTAGTTTTATAAGTTTTATTTATGTATATTAGGTCTAATTAAAGTCTAATATAAACGAATTTTGATAGTTTGTAAGGAAATTTAGATGTAAGTTATGGTTTGAATTAGGTCCGTAAATTGAAAATGTGATTTTTTGTTTTAAGTGATAGCGATTTGAAATTGGTATTAAAATAAAGGTCTCGACCCAAAACCACTTTTGCAGAAAGAATTAAGTTGATAGGACTTATAGTTTTTGAGATATTTTCAAAAATGTAAGTGTAATGAAAATTTGTTATGATGTAAAATTAGATGTTTTTGTTCTAGAAACTTTTTGTCATGTAAGGATATTTATACAATTTGTGTTCCATGTTATAGAATAAGGTTTAAGGGTTTTCACATGAAAAACAATAAATAAAGGCTCCAAAGTTTTCAGCTCAAAGTAAAAATTACACGCGAATCAAGTCCAAAAATCACGGTTCTCAGTAAGGTAACAAAGGACTGTATATAAGCAGAGCCGAATTTCGGTTCAGTCGCAGTCGCAGCACTGCCGTCGAAGAGGAGCCGAAACCTGCGGATCAAGATACCTCTTCGATATGGTTTACGCAGGTCTTGTAGCTTTTCTGGGATTTATCTTCAAAATCACTGTCCCATTTAGATAATTCCATTAACATAGATAAATCACTTGCACTAGACTCGAGACATTATTAGGAATGATGAAAACACTGCACTTTTTTTAAATAAATATGTCTTAACCCTGCTTAACCTTGCTTTTCGACGGATTGAATAATTTGGTTATCTTTAGTATTGACATTACTGACAGAAAGCTGTCAAAATTATATTGGGACGCAGAAAGTTGCAATTTCATAGTAATATCTACAAGTAGTAAGCGATAGCCCCTCCTATGGATAGATAGCGTAGTTCGTTTAGTTGTCATAACCATCAGTATGTTATTGAGACATCAAAACATCGATATACGTCGTGCGATCGTTGCTTTGAGTGTACTGTGTCAAAATCAGTCCATAAAATTAAGTGAAATAAGTGGTAATTTGCTGCTAATCTCGGCAAAGGACATGGTAAAAAGTGGCCTATGAATCAACACATGCGAAACCTTTACCATTATTCCTAGTTTTTTTTTTAAATTACATTTTAATGATTAGAATAGAACGGACACTTTTTAATTACGAAACCATTTTAAAAAGTAACTCACTTGGGTTTTATAACCCGGCGCCATTATTTTAAAATGAAACAAAGCAGTCTCAGCGCTGTAAGATTTTTAGTTACCTACAAAAAGAATCAAGCGATTAAAGCGCTGTATGACACGAACACTATTGACACTGACAGTCGATGAAATGACAGTTGACGCTTTGATGTAAGTAATGTATTTTGCACCTGATATCAGGGAATCGGCCGTCGACCTAAGTTACCACGCTTTCGTATGTTAGAAGAACATAGTAACACTACTCTACACCATTTTTTGGTGAGATAATAAGTGTGGCAGCTCTGGGATCTTAGTCCATTTGGTATGTTTCTATTGTTCGGTATGTTCTATAACCTCAAAATCCGAAATCATTTTGGATATTTTACAATTCTGAAAAGTGTCCGTGATTTTAATTTAGTTTCAGTCGAACATATGCATTATTTAAAACACAGATAGTAAATTCACGTCTCTGTTGGTTCTTAGGCGAACGATGTATGGGCACTGAACAATGTCCTTTTTATTGTGACATATACAGTGACTCTTGTGGAATCCAAATATATATGGTTTTCATCAATTAAATTCAGTTTAATACTAGTATTTGCCAAAATACTTAAAAACTTTAACATTTCTGAGTGTTCAAGGTGGCCTTGTTTGTGACTTCGAGAACAAAGGACCTCATTAGTCGAACTTATCGCAAGTCATTCATACAAAAAGACTAAGTACTGGTGCATAATTTCGACCCGCAACTTAAAGTCACCGTGGTCGAGTGGCCGGCGGGTGTGCTTTTTGTATGACTAGAGCTACATGACGCAGCGTGCCGCTGGTTCGAATCTCACAAGACGCAGTTCTTTTTCCATTTTAAAAAATATTATAATTTGAACTAAGATTGTTTAAATTGAATATTAACGGAAACAATACTATGTTCCATTCACCCGACAAGAAAAAATTCCATTCGGATACCGACTTAACGGCTGGTACCGTGGCTGATACCCCATTGAGCGGCGATCAAAATGTGTCAGTCCGTAATAAACGTAAACAACCGGATTCTGAGTGGACACTGGCTATATATGAGCTGTCTACGGAGTTGAAGAATACAATAAACGAGTGGCGACGGGACTTGGAAACAAGTATTAGTAAAATATCAGAGAGTATGGTATCAATGAAAGTCGAACTTACTTCAATTAATCAAGTGACGTCAGAGATAAAAAATGACATTAATTCTCTTCGATCGGAGCAATCAGTCCTGCGTCAGAGAGTTACAAAGTTAGATGTGAAGTATTCTAGTACAACCGAACGAATTAACTCCCTCGAAAGCTCGGTCCAGTTTGCTGCTGGGGAGCAAGCTGATCTCAGTAAGAAAGTTACCAATATTAATAAAAATATTCAAGAGACCATTGATTTAAAGCCTATCGTTACAGAGCTTGTGGCAAGGATTGATAATTTGGAACAGAGTGCCCGCAATTGTAACATTGGGATATGCAACATCCCTGAAAGGCGTAACGAAAACCTCGTAACCATGATGCAAAAAATTGGGGCCATAATTAAGTGCAATGTACAACAAAATGACATTATTTCTATTCACCGTGTCCCACATGCACATCAGCAAAACAATAAGCCTAAAAACATCATAGTTAAATTTGGTTCACGTATACTACGTGACAACGTCTTTAGTGCCCAACGGTTGTGCAAGGGACTTACCACGGACCAAATTGGCGTTTCAGGAACATCTCTAACGATTTATATGCATGAGCACCTAACACTAAAAAATAAACAATCATTTCGTGAGTGTCGAGACGCTGCCAAACAACACAATTATAGATTTGTTTGGGTTAAGCATGGAACAATCCTTGAAAAAGAGGGGACAAGGTCTTTTGCAATTCGGAACGCGCACGACATCACTAAAATCAAACCTGGCTACGCAGCACCGATTGATGGCTGATGCCTGGCTGCGCTGCATCCATCGAAAAATAACTCTCCAGTGAATAATCCGTCAATCTTCGGTTTGCTACATAATCGTTGCGCACAACTTCGGACTTTTTTAATAGTTGATTTGTTACTGACTTTAGTTGAACACTGCATAATATGCGGCCTTGTGAGTTGTTTGTTAATGTTAATCCATTTCTCTAGGTACTATGTTATGTTTCTTGTATTTTGTTCGCATCTTTTTAACGTCCTATTGTACAATAATACATATAAACAGCTGATTAGCAGCTGTTTTTGGAATTGCGCATACGCATGATAAGCACTCACACAACATACACAAATAACGTCACTGTTGTTGACATCTCGCTAAGGCTGCGTTCAGTGGTGGCACATTGATTGGAATTTTAACTGTGAATAGAGCTGCGTTCAAGAGTTACAATAATCGACTAAGTGTGGTACGGTCCAGCTACAAAATAAATTAACTGCATCGTGACTAGTGGCGCCACCCCAATCATATTTCTACTGGAAGACTTCGCAAAGCAATTTAATTATATTAATTAATTATGCCTCGCACTGTTCGTACCCCCCCCAAGCCGATGGATGCTGTAAATACAACGTCTGTCCAGTCTAACTCGGACACGCAGAATGAGCTCTTACCTACTCCTGATAATCCAAATGTACCTAATCGACAGAAGCGACCCCGTGTAGGTAGCTCGCCTTCTAGCCCACCCTCTGGCGAGATCGAAGATCCTTCTTCTGATCAGTTACTGGATACTATTCGCCGTGAAATAAGAACTACTGTGACCGCCGAAATTTCAGCATCCCTAAAAGTATGTGTTGCTACAGAATTAAGGGAATTAAAAGAAGCCTTAGCACTCATCAGGAACCTCGAAAAGTCTGTTCAATTTGTGAGCAACCAATTCGACCAGCTGAAAAGTGAACTCGACAGCTGCTTGGACACGAACATACAGATAAAAAAAGATAACGAGTTACTAAAAAAGGCTGTGACAGATTTATCTACCAGACTAAACATGCTTGAGCAGAACTCACGCCAGCAGAACTTGGAAGTCAATGGAGTGCCGGAGAATAAATCTGAGAATTTAGTTAAAACCGTGATGCAACTTGGAAGGGCGGTCTCCAGCACCCTGAAAGAGACGGATGTTGTATCAGCTGTGCGTGTCAGAAAACTTGATCCCAAAAACAATAATCCTAGAACCGTCATTGTAAAGTTGAACAGCGTAACTGCCCGAGACGAGATGTTAACCACTGTATTTAATTTTAACAAAGAAAACCCAGCAGACAAGTTGAACTCGAGTGTCTTGGGTTATGGGGGCCCAAAGAAGCCAATATTTGTATCCGAGCATCTCTCTCCGCTAAACAAAGAAATACATGCGGCAACCCGAAAAGCAGCACGTGACAAAGGCTATAAGTACGTGTGGGTGCGAGATGGACGCATTCTTGTTCGGAAAGCAGATGGGCTACCAGCCAAACAAATTCGCAGCCTCGAAGCAATTGCGTCACTCTGATTCTTTCATTTCAATCACCTGCATAAAACACGTGTACTAAAACCTAACATTCAACATTTATTACCAGAATTTTAGAGGAATGAGAACCAAATTGGGTAATATTATGTTAAACGCGTGCAACAGGAACTATGATATAATCATTGGTACAGAAACATGGTTAGACGACAGTATTAACGACGGGGAAATACTTGATTGTAGGTACAATATATACCGCAGAGACAGAGCCTCGACGAATGCGAAGAAGAATAAGGGTGGAGGTGTTTTGGTGGCTGTTCATAGGTCTATCGACTCTGCTCGCATGTCTCAGTTCGAGACAGACTCGGAAAACCTATGGGTGAGCCTGAAGGTTACAACTGGGACAAAGGTTCAACGACTGAATATTTGTGCTGTTTATCTCCCACCACCTGTACATCATCAAACACTTAACTTGCTACTAGACAGGATTACCTCTGTCATCGACTCGACCGGAAACCAAACACTTATAGCTGGCGACTTCAATCTTGGATTTATTAAGTGGACCCTGGAAGAATCCGGAACTCAAAGTACATCCACATCACCAAGTAATTATAATAATCCAATAGGTTACTCGTTTATAGACTGTTTATCGTTAAATAATATCGAACAATTGAACCCCGTAACAAACCACCTTGGAAAAACCCTTGATCTAATACTGAGTAACTTTCCTGGTGGATTTGTTCATGAATGTAAAATACCCCTATCGGTTGTAGACTCCCATCATCCACCATTGGAAATTGTTGTTAAAAATATTCCTATAAATTCACTAAAATCTAAACGCACAGTAAAATACAATTACCGTAATGCAGACTATACATTGTTGAATGAGCGAATAAAGGAAATCAATTGGAATACATGCTTGTATGAGTGTGAGGATGTTAATGCAATGGTAGAAGTGCTTTACACACACCTTCATAATATAATTGATGAGGTCGTACCAAAAACTAAAAAAGTAACAGGTTTGTACCCTCCTTGGTTCCCGAGGGCTCTTATAAGGCTCTTAAACGAAAAAGAAAAGCTTAGAAAACGGTTTAAAAAATATAAAAACCCTCGCGATAACTACGAATATAGATTGCTGAGTGGAAGAGCTAATGCTATGATAAAAACTAGCTACAATAACTACCTGGAGAGAATCGAGACGGGCTTAACACAAAATCCCAAAGTGTTCTGGTCCTTCGTAAAGGCAAAGAGGTCCAATTCAAATGATCTGCCGTCTGAAATGAAGCTTGGTAATCAAATAGCAACTTCCGGGGATGAGGTCTGCAAGCTCTTTGCAGCTCATTTCTCTTCAACTTTCACCTCATCGGATGACGCATTGCATGCTTCATTTCGGGAAGGTCACAAGTATCCTCAGAATAGTTTGGGTCTGGTTACGTTCTCTGAAAGGGATGTCTTAAAAACCCTAAAAAAACTAAATGTATGCAAGGGCGCGGGACCTGATGGTTTCCCACCACTCCTTGTTAAAAACTGTGCGAGTGGCTTAGCCTTTCCACTTAAAGTTATTTTGAACCATTCTATTGAGACAGCCACATTCCCTTCTAAATGGAAAGAAGCCAATGTGGTTCCTATCCACAAAAAAGGTGCAGCGGACAACTGTAAAAATTATCGACCAATATCGATTCTGTCAGTATTTTCAAAAATTTTTGAAAGCCTGATGTGTCCTCTGCTTACATCGCACTTTAAAACAGAGCTGGCTCCTCAACAGCATGGATTCTGCACACATAGATCCACCACAACTAATTTGGCCCTTTACATTAATGACATCAGCAGACTTATGGACTGTCGTTCACAAGTTGACTCTATATACACAGACTTCAGTAGTGCCTTCGACAAGGTCGACCACAATATACTGCTTCAAAAGCTTTCAAACCTTGGCATATTCGGCCGACTTCTCCAGTGGTTCAAATCTTACTTGACTGAAAGAAAGCAAAAAGTCGTAGTAAAGGGGC
The DNA here is from genome assembly GCA_963859965.1 of Ceramica pisi. Classification (NCBI taxonomy): domain Eukaryota; kingdom Metazoa; phylum Arthropoda; class Insecta; order Lepidoptera; family Noctuidae; genus Ceramica; species Ceramica pisi. Next base: position 8,124,769 of record OY982528.1, on the reverse strand, counting down.
ATCAATCTTCCTTCTACTATTTAACCTCTGGAGTTCCACAAGGGTCTCATATGGGTCCAATCCTGTTCTTAATATTCGTCAACGACATTGTGAACTATATCAAACACAGTGAATGTTCACTTTTTGCAGACGATATCAAGTTTTACAAGCAAATAAACTCAGCTAGTGACATTTCTTTACTACAAGAGGACCTAAACTCAGTATACAATTGGTGCATACAGAACAGGATGACTCTTAATGCTGAAAAGTGTTACCACATCACCTTCACTAGGAAACGCAATACATTTCAATCCTCCTATTCTCTGAATGGTCTAACACTTCAGAAAGTTAACACGATTCGCGATCTGGGTGTGTACCTTGATAGTCGGCTAACTTTCAGTCCACACGTAGACAATATCGTCAAGAAGGCTACCAAAATGTTAGGGTTTCTGAAGCGTATCTGCCACGACTTTAAGTCCGTACGTGCTCTTAAACTACTTTACATCACTCTCATAAGGAGTGTGCTGGACTACTCGTCGCAGGTATGGAATCCTAGTTACAGAGTTCATATCGATAGAATCGAACGGGTCCAAAGAGGTTTTACCAGGTATCTGCGGTACAAGTCAAGCAGCTGTCCTAACTCAGCTACTTACTCTGAAAGGTTAAGCCACTTCAGATTAACCACCCTAGAAGACCGCAGAAAAACGATGGACCAAATTTTGTTATACAAAATTGTTAATGGTCTGATCCAAGTCCCAAAACTACTGGATGACATAAACTTATCAGTCCCCCGAAGTGGTCAACCTAGGCCTGACCGCAGATTGGATTTGTTTCTGCCGTCTGCGACCCGAACTAACCTCGGGCGTTCGGCGCCGCTGAACCGCATGATGAGAACTTATAATGACAGTCACTCTCGCACCAATGGCATTGACATCTTCTCCAATACCTTGGCTCAGTTTCGGAAGCATCTTTTGTACCAACTTGTGGATCATTGACTATGTATTGCTTTCCTACATAACATAATTTAATTTAATTTAATTTAATTTAATTTAATCATGTCATTCAATACAATTTAATGTAATGATATTTAATTTTATTTAATTTAATGTAGTTTAATGTAATTTAATTTAATTTGGTTTAATGTAATTTAATTTGAATTAATGTAATTCACTGTCATTTAATTTAATTTAGTTTTCAATTTAATTTAGAGTAATTTAATATAATTTTATGTGATTCACTGAAATTTAAAATGGATTATAATGTAATTTATATTATCTCAATCCGAATTAATTTATATAATTGATTATTCGATTGATTCCTTGTACCGTATTTTATTGTTTCTTGTTTCTTTTCTCTTTTTTGTTTTATACCTTACAGTTATTTAATTATTATACTATTAATTACCAAAATTCTGTAAGTGCTGTGCACACCTTTAAGTGAAGAATTCGTTGTGACAATTATTTTTATAGGATTTTTATTTTTCTGTAATGTTTCTGCGAACTATTCGTTGGAGTGCCATAATAATAAATAAATAAATAAATAAATAATGCCCTGCTAATTGCGGCTGCGTTAGTAACGGTAAATGCATTTATAACCATATTCCATAGAGTTCTACGCTACAATGACAGATAACCTAGTTATATATTATCAAAATTTTAGGGGATTGCGCACTAAATTAAATATCTTATATATGAATATTCTAGCCAATTGTTATGATTTAATAATTTTGACTGAGACCTGGCTGACGCCCGAGATATCAGATAACGAGTTTATTGATGAGCGTAATGTGGTACATCGGTACGACCGTGACCGTATTGCCACCAATAAAAAAGACGGAGGCGGTGTTCTCGTGGCAGTACTGAAGAGTCTGTATTCAGTTAGATTGACTCCGCAATCAGCAATTCATGCCAGCATTGAGCACATCTTGGTGCAATTGCCAAGCTCAGGTGGAGGTAAGTGCCGAATTATTGCTGCAGTATATATACCACCTAAAACACCAGAGTTTGCATATGTTGAATATTTTGAACTTCTGCAATCACTGCTTGGTGTCACACACAACTATAATTACTATGTGGTGGGAGACTTAAACCTACCAGAAATCGACTGGATCACTTGCACAGATGGTACTTCATTATCTGCTCATGTTTGTAGAGGTAACTCCCCCCTTTCTGATCACATGAGTGCATTTTTGTCGTTTCTCAACGCTTACCAATTCAATACAATACGGAATACGGGTGGGAAAATATTGGATTTGGTTATTGGTAACAGTGAATGCAATGTTTCTAGAGCCACAGACTGTTTACTGCAGCTTGGTAGCCACCATCCTCCACTTAATGTCTTTATCTCTCTAAGTGTACCATACGATTCGATGACCCGCAAGATAGTTAAAAAATATAATTACTACAAGGCAAATTATGATGACATAAATGCGGATTTAAAAGGGATTAATTGGGAGGAAGTCTTAGTAAACCAAACCATTGACGATACCTTGAACACGTTTTATGATATTGTTTTCAGTATTATAAAGAAACACGTTCCAATGAATAACTGTAGATCTTTGAAATTTCCGGTTTGGTTCACAAAATCGCTAATCCATATTTACAAAAATAAAGCTAAAGCTTGGGTAAAATGGAAGATGTTTCAAAACATCTCGGACTATGAACAGTTTTCCATTTACCGATCTAGATTCCAAGTTGAGTGCAAAAATTGTTATAGAAAGTACATTACCTCCGTAGAAGACGGCATCCGGACTAATGTTAAGCATTTTTGGACCTTCATTTCCTCCCGCAAATCCTCTACAAGATTCCTTACTATCATGCACTATAGCAATCATTCAGCCAACAACCCTGAAGACATCTGTAATTTATTCTCAAGCTTTTTCATTTCGGTATATGAGCCGTCCACTTCAAGTCACAGTGTTTCACCGCAGTACGGAGATTACTCTGAAACCTCTTCTCTCCTTAGTAGCATTCAGTTTACTGCCGATGAAATATTAAGTGTACTAAAAGCATTAGATCCGTCAAAAGGCCCGGGACCAGATGGCCTACCAGTCGTGTTCATTAAAAAGACCGCAGTTAATCTGTGTGTGCCATTACAAATTATTTTCAATCTATCTATTTCACAAGGAGTCTTTCCCCAAGCTTGGAAACTCGCAAATGTGACTCCTGTTCATAAGTCGGGACCTAAACAGGATATCGAAAATTATCGCCCTATATCGATATTATCTGTATTTTCAAAGTTATTTGAGAGACTTGTCCATGATAAAGTTTATCCTCTACTGCATAATAACATTATCCCACAACAACATGGATTCGTCAAAAAAAGATCAACTACCACTAATCTGATAACTTTTGTTGACTATTTATTTAACAGTATGGATTCTCGCATTCAAGTTGATACTATATACACGGACTTCCAAAAGGCATTTGACAAAGTGGACCATCAACTGCTCTTGAGTAAAATTGCCTTTAATGGCATACGTAGCGACCTACTAAGATGGTTCTCTTCTTACGTTTTTAACCGATCTCAGAGAGTTGTGATAAACGGTTATAATTCTGCGACCGTAAATGTCACTTCCGGTGTTCCTCAGGGCTCTATACTGGGTCCTCTTTTGTTTGTTATGTTTATTAATGATATAAGTACTTGTTTTCAAAATTCTAAAGTATTGCTGTACGCAGATGATTTAAAAATTCTTAGGCCGATTATTAATCTACGCGACTGTTTACTGCTGCAGGAAGACTTAAATAGATTCTCTGAATACTGTGTTAAAAACAAACTTAAGTTGAGTATATCCAAATGCCATTGCATTAGTTTTACTAAAAATAAAAAAATAATAAAACATGCATATTCCTTAAACAATATAGATCTTACTAGAGAAACAATAGTTCGTGATCTTGGTGTTCTGTTGGATGACAAACTCCATCTAGATGCTCATGTTACTAAAATTGTGAACAATGCTTTTCGTATGTACGGGTTTGTAATGAGATCAGCTCAGGAATTTAAACGTCCTAGTACTTATCTATATCTATTTAAAACTCTGGTTAGGTCTCAATTAGAGTACGGAGTCCCGGTGTGGAATCCCTTCTATGATAAATATTCTAACATGATAGAAAAAGTACAACGCAAATTTTTAAAGGCTATGCATTACCGTTGTTTTCGTACGTATGCATCTTACAGCGACTTACTAAATAAATTCAAACTTCAAAATCTTAAATCTAGACGTATAATGTTGGATTCGATGTTTCTGTTTGATTTATGTAACAATAAATTTGATTGTATAGAGATAGGCAATAGAATAAGTTATGTAGTACCTAGAACAACTATATGTCGGGGTGTGCGCGCGCGACCGCTGTTTGCTGTAACCTCCTGTCGAACAAACGCGGGCTCGCGAGCACCCCTACGACGTCTTACCGCTCAGTTCAATAAAATTTTCCAGGGTATTGAGTTCTTTGCTGTTTCGGCTGGGAAATTTCGAAGTATTGCTCTTAAAACCATAGCAGAATTAAGTACATAACCATTTAAAACCATAGTTTACTATTCTTTCTCCTTTTACTTTTTTTTGTGTGTATAACTTTCAGTTTAGTTTTATTATTATTAGAGGTTAACATTTATCCATAATCTATGTACTTTTACATCGCACGATGTTCATTTTAGTTTAACTTTTTTATATTATGTGGAAAATGTTGTTGGTTGTACATTTATAATACCATTTTAGTTTTAAGTTCTTAGCGATATTGTAATGTGTAACCGTTTATTTTCCCCACTAAAATAAAATAAAATAAATCCGATGATAGATAGATTTTTCTATCTTTAGTAGACCAAACCTGGCGATGGATAGTTTATTGGGAACGGCCGTTAAACGTATTTGCCAATTTCTGCCGTTTCCTTCCAACCCTTATTTTCTTTATGGTCCGGGCACGAAGGGGAAACTTGAACTCATATCTCTCTCTCTCTCTCTCTTATCTTATCAAATGAAATCAAGGCCCTAACGGTTTTATTTTTACACTACCCTTTGCCTTTCTGGCTGATACAAATAATAAATAAACAACATTGGACGATAAAAGTTGAGTTTCGGATGGGGTCATCTGCTTACGTTCAGCTTTCACCGTGGCAGCTTCGTCTTCCATGGCGGCAGCTTCTTCGTCTTCCATCGTGGCGGCTTGTGTAGTCTGGACGTCTACAAACTTGCGATCCTCTCCGATAGCTTTCTCCTCTGGGTCCTTGGCGGGAGCATGTGTTGGTTCCGTCTTCAAAATCATTTGGCTCTCTGTAATAAGACCAGCAGGGCTATTGGCTATCTTTTTCATCGTCAGTGACTAACTGGCTTCAGTTGTACACCGCACTTTGATGACAACTGAGAATTTCATAACATTGGTATTGCGTATCACATTAAGTGGATATCCAGTTACGGTGACTTATAGACGGGTAACGGTGCTCTTCGTAGCCGCACTTGACGCCTCTATTTTTTATCGACTATTATGCTGCTAAGTTGAAGAACGCCTTTTGAGCATTACAATACTACATTTTAGAGAACATTTGATTTTAAGCGGTTTAAAAAATACTCTTGACATAATTTTACGTCGAACAAAAACAAACTTTCATTTCATTCTTTCGTAATTGTTTAAACTTGCGAGTTGTGCGGATTTAATTAATGACATACTGTGTTTACTAGTTTTTTGAAAATAAAATCTTAAATAAAATGTAAGTAATACCACTAAATAAGTAATACCTACGTAGGCTCCCGATAGATCGAGTAAGTTAATATTTTACTTATTTTGTATGAGAGTTTGTTTCGCAGTTTCTAAGTACGAGTATAACTTCAACTTATTAAAATAACTCTATCATTTATATTAATTATGGTGTTATAAAAAAATGTATACCTATGGTACTTATAGCCAAGTGAGCAATTTTAGATAACTGCCTCTACCTATACTTTATTGATGTAGAATATTTAATTTAAGATGCCTGCACGTCGAAGAGTTTCCATAAGGCAAATGGAATTACTTGTGGTGTTTGCGGAGTCCAATCCCGATGTTGCATTGGGCCGCTTTCCGGGAGGGCCACAGGCTGTTAGTCACCCGAGAAGTATGGGACACTATAGCAGTCTAACTAAACTCAGTGGCAGAAAAACCACTAAAACACTAGACCAATGGCGAAGAGTAAGTTTACATTTTAAAATAAAATTCACTACCTAATACATTTTTTATTCTCTTCATCATTACTAAACACATTTTTTGTCACATTATCCATGGTCCCTTTGTCTCTCCACTCAAGACTCACAAAACGCTCAAGTAGGTACTTCTGATAAAAAATGACTCTAAAAATAGCTTGCATTTTGAGTTTGTTGTGTTGTTTATGTTCTTAGAAGTAGCTTGGTTTAGGATAGTATTTGATATTTGATGAAGGTATACCAATTTTTCTAACATACCTAGTTACAAAATGTTTTTTTTTTTTCTATCAAGTACTGGATAGAGTTTAAGGCCAAGACAAAGGGCAAAGCTGCAGACTCAAGGAGAAATGCATCAGAAACCGGTGGAGGGCCTAACAAGCTTGTTCCTCTGAATGAGTTAGAGAAGAGAGAGTTGGCAATATTAGGCCCAGTAGCGGTGGAGGGATTGCGTGAGTACGCCTGCCTATTGATGTTAGTTTCATAATTATTGAATGCTTTTATGGGTATACATAATTATTATGACTAATCATACTAAATTCTTTCATGTATAGCCTATTATCTAAGCCTTATTTTTAATGAAATGATTTTTCATATTTTACAGCCATATTTTGCAGATGAGGTTGAGGCCCCTGTGGATTCTGGAATTGTAGCACCCGATCCTGTATCCTATGATCCAGTATCCTATCCCAGTACATCAGCTCCCATCTCTCAGTCCTCGGCTCCTGATCCTATATCTTTACAGCCCATGGATGAGGAATGGCTCGATGAAGAGTTATCCGACATACACACCTTTAGGCTCCCACCCTCTGCTTCAACACAGCCTGAATTCCCACCCTCCACAGAGACACAGCCTGCATCGCTGCCTTCCACACAAACACAGCCTGCAATGCCTCTCTCCACTGAGGTACAGCCCGCCGAGCAGCAGCCCCCAATTACTTCGAGAGATGATAGTAAGACAATCATAGATTTATGACAGAAATTTTAACATTCCAGTAACAGTTTTAATGCGATGATAGATCAGTGACATCAAACACCGCATATCGACGGCGAAGTGCCAATACCTTGTAACTGTAAATTTTCGAGAAATTGACTTTTTTATCGTTTTGAATTTAAAGGCGCCATTCGCATGTTTTAATAAAATCACCTAGTGTGTTCTTAGTTTCAACAGCATTAAATTTAAAATGTGAAAATACCTCCTTACTAACCCAACCTGTCTATTTTATGGTATTATACTTACTTTTAATTAATCGAAAAAATACAACACTATCACAAAATATACAAATTTCGTATAATATTTAAATTTGAGAATTAAACGTAAATTCATAAATATAGGTAATAACTAATTAATTTATTACCTTATCAAATATGAACCGTTTTTTTAAGTTTGCGTAAATTTTTGACTATATCAGATAGGTGTTATTGGCACTTCGCCGTCGATATGGCGAATGTAAACAAAAAATAAGAATTGTAGAAAAACCAAATGATAAAACTAATATTTATTTTTAGGGTATGCTCAGCGCTCCACTGCACCGGCCAGACGAACGAGATCACACAGTCAAAGTTAGTACCTACATTATATTATAAAGTAGTTCATGATCTTTTTAGGGTTCCGTACCCAAAGGGTAACCAACGGAACCCTATTACTAAGCCTCCGCTGTCCGTCCGTCCGTCCGTCTGTCTGTCCGTCCGTCCGTCTGTCTGTCAGCGGGCTGTATCTCAAGAACCGTAATAGGTAGACAGCTGAAATGTTCACAGATTGTGTATTTCTAATGCCGCTATGACAACAAATAATAAAAATTAAGGTTTATGGTACGGAACCCTTCATGTGCGAGTCTTCACTTGGCCAGTTTTTGAGAACTGAAATCAATATAACAAATTTATAAATTACAGTTCATAGAGATGAGGGGACGCCGCGCTGGGCCTACGAAATAATCTCGACGCATTGCTGCTGAAGAGCGTCATGCAGCTGCAATGGAAGCACTCGTCAATATAATTAAAGATATAAGGAATGATGTACATAGTTATATAAATCGATCTCAATAGTTTTTCTACTTTAGTAACGTAAGTTTAATTTATTTGTTAGTTAGTTTATACATATTAGTTATAATTTAAAGTAAATTAAATAACTTTATGTTACCTATTCACTGTTATTTTTTCAACATTATTCACATCCAAATTGTAGTTTTATGTAAGTTGGGGAAGGTGAGGTAATACGATCCCTGGAGGTCAAATGATCCCCCGCCGTAAATCAGAGACAAGTAGTGTCATCTATCCAAATACGCATGAAATATATTCCCCGCACCCCTGCCAGTTGTCTTTCTAAGTGTCATCGCGGTGTGAGCGCTTGGCGTGATTTTATTAAAAAATAATCAAAAAGTGTGGCTCTGATCTAAGGTAAGCCTGTTTTTGGACTTTCATTACTTTTTACATGTTCGTGTTTATTGAAATGTTGTTTCATTTGCGGGTATTAATAGCAGTTTGCTAATATTTAAGCAATGTTCGATCACCGCACGCGGTATTTGAAGGTTATGTTTTGATCGATATCTTGGAATTTGGTGTTTGGGGAAAAATGATCCCTTTCTGTGTGTTTAAAATGATCCCTGGAATCATTTTACCACATTAGTATTTGTTGTTTTTACAGATCATGCCGAGAATTTATATACGCAAAACTAATCGCCAAAATTGGCCTGAAGAACAAATGCAAAAGGCATTAGATGCCGTCAGAGATGGTATGCCTTACAAAACCGCAAGTAGAGAGTTTAAGGTCCCTGTGATGACATTAAAAAGAAGAGCCAAAGGTAAAAATAAAATAGCTGTAGGCTCCATTAAAAAGTTAGGTAGCAAACAAACAGTGTTTAACCTAGAACAAGAACAGGAACTTGTTGATTACATTAAGGACATGGAGTCTAGAATGTACGGGCTGACCACACAGGATGTTTTAACCTTAGCTTACCAACTGGCAGAAAGAAATAATTTACCGCACCCATTTTCTGAAGCAAAAAGGAAAGCTGGACTTGAATGGCTTCGTGGATTTAGACGTAGACATCCGGACATTACGATGCGTGCCCCAGAATCAACGTCTTCTGCTCGAGCGCGAGCTTTTAATAAGCCTGTGGTGGATAATTTTTTTTTGACTTTGAAAAACGTGCAAGAAAAACATTATTTTCCACCCCATCGGATATTGTTGACGAGACGAGTTTATGCACTGTCCCAACAAAAAACTCGAAAGTGTTTGCACAAACGATTTGTGCCTCTGTCGTCCCACTATCTTGTCCCACATTCCAAAGAATTCCTCGTTCGTCCCACTTGAGTTTTAAAGTCACCACTCGTCCCACATTCCTGGCAAATTCAAAGTACAGTTGACAAAAAATATTGTTCTATATCTTCCAATAAATTGAAATAATAGTTTTTTTTAATAACATAAAGATATTAAATACTTCCAGTTCTAGGTATGCATCCGCGATGCATATTTATAATTTTAATAATTAAAAGATCTATTGCAATTTAGGAAAATCTTTATTATTTAGTATCACAATCAAATCCAAATCACAGTACTATTAATTACACCTATCAATATACACATTTGTATTTATCTTATAGAAGTACCACGTGTTATTTGTTCTGTAGATATCCCCCCAAAAATCCCATTTGCCTCGATAATATTCGTTGTCAAGCCATGCCGATACAAAATAGTCATTGTATTTCTCAATATTGAGAGTTTTCGGACAATCCTCCATTATATATAGCCATCCATCGCATTTAAGTTCAGGTGGTAGCAAAGCTAACGCTGTGCATAGAGCTATATGCTTTTTGAACATTCTCTTTTTATTTAACTTTAACGCCTTTGCTCTCTTCCAAAGTGCTTGACTAAAATGGAAGTAACAGCCTTTGCATATTACATCCGGAAAGATGTTACGGATTGCGTTCATGGCTGCTTTCTCATAATCAGTTCTGAATGAAATCGGATGCCATTCTGGAATTTGCGATTTGATAAGAGCAAACGCAGTCTCATATGTGGACTCTTTTTTGTCCATTAATAAGATGTATATTAAAAATGCGTGAATTTTCTCACTTGTGAATTTTCTCACTTGTGCTGCCAAGATCACCGTAAATCACATATAATTGTCTGAATGGTTTCACTACACACTTAAATGTACCATCTGCAAGGTAATGTTTCACGTGTTGATGAAGTCCTTTACTATTTACATCAGCGAAAGCTAATATCCTTGTTTTTCTGTACCCATAATCAAATAAAACAAAACTCATGTAACTTACTGGAATTTTTACTTCAAACGGCGTTTTAAATGTAGCTTTCTTTATTTGCTGGGCTTTGTTTCGAGCACTATACAAGCTGTTCTTAACATTCGATAATTCAGGTAATTTTTCTATCTTGTCAGTACCTTTGTCCAATAATTTTTTTATGCTTGAATTGAAGACAGAAGGAATCGATTTTCCTTCAGAAGATTTTGCTTCTTGCTTGCAGCGATGTATTTCTTCTTTGATGTCATTTCTTGCTATGCTGGGCGTACAAATGTCATGACGAAGAATTTTCGTCACATTATTATTTGAAGTCACCATTCCTCCATGACACCTTCTGTTCACACATCTCCAGACGATTGAGCTATTTTTGTTCTCTCGCTTTTTCGTATATTCGTAACCGGCATGTAAAATAATAGGCACACCTCTTTGTGATTCAATAAAGGTTATCTCTTGGGATGTAGAAGCCACACTGCAGCCAGTCTGAAGATCAGCTCGGGATGATGAAGCCACTGGCTCCATGTTTCAGGATGAAGAAGCCACGGCTCTATATCTGATCACCTGCAAATACAACGTGAATTAGTTCTGTGCCTCCTGTAAAAAGAGGTACCAAGTCCAATATACCCTTTTCGTTTTTAAATGAATATAAGAGAGCAAAAAATTAGCTTTTATCTGTCTAAGAAAGGTATTCCGAACGAAACTATGTACAATAGTTTCGTTTCGTAGATACGAATCGTGAATAGCTATAACGATTAAAAATCATAGCTGAAAACCGACTTCAACGTGTTGAATATGGTTTTATCATACATGCTATTGTCAGAACTGAGCCAAATTGAAATGAGACTACACGGGAAGCACCAGCTTTCGAATCAAAAGAGTCATCAAAACTGATTCACCCAGAAAAAACTTTGTAGTTGAAAATATCCTCATTTTATGAAGGAGGTTAACTAAATTAAAATGCGACCATATGGGAAGCACCAGCTTTTACATAAAAGAAGATTTATCAAAATTGGTTAACCTAAAAAATACAGTATAACCGAGAACATCCTCTTTTTTTGAAGTTTGTTAAAATGGGTAAACAAAATTAATGTGAATTAGGGCTCAAATCAAATTATTATTTGTTCAAATTTCTAGTTAATGTGAAAAAGGGTTACTCATTTTAAAAAAAATTACTAGACGATTTCGTGAAACAGGGCCATAGATAAAGAACTCCATGACAGGACCTAGGAAACAGGAAAAAAAATATTTTTCAAAATTTTATTTGCGTCTCCTAAAAAGTAGCGATGTACTCTTTTTCACAGGAGGCACAGAGTTAAGTATGCATATAATAAAATACCATAATCCTTAGACAGCAACTAATATAAAAGTAAATAATTACCACAATAGTGATATAAGTCAAATCATTTACTTCACAAAATATGAAAAAATCGACATAATTATAATTATTACTTACCCTTTAAAACTTCACAAATATTGAACCTCACTCTATGAATACACCACGCTTAATGTAAACACCTCATATTTAAAATTAGCAGATGCACTTTGTAACCGCATTTGCTCCGATTGCGCTGATAACGCAAAGCCACGCCATTGGTCAATTGATTAATACAAAGAAAGCAGAGCGAGAGAGCAAGCTCTAATCCGGTCGCACAAAAATACCGAAGCTATAAACATTCAAAAACTTGTTCTAGGTTAATAATAATAGTAGTGGTCTAAGCAGTGGGGTGCACAGGGTTTGTACTTAGGGTCGGCTATGTGTACTTTATTAATGCCTTCAATCTAAACCTAAAGTTTGATCAGAAAAAAACTGTCATGGTGGCGTAACTTGTAATTTTATAATTTATATTATAGTGGAGTCTCGGATTGAATTAGTTCATCAAATTTTCCGCAACATGAGGTTATTTATCTTTCTGGTCAGTCACGTTTTTAGGCTGACTGTACAATTAAATCAAATTTAACTCATATGAAAAAAATGTGGGACGAGCCAGGCATACGAATTGGGACGAGCGGGGAATAAAATATTGAAAATTAAGTTTTGGGACGAGCGACGCATACAAATTGGGACAAGTGGGGAATTTTTTATGTGGGACGAGACTCTGTGGGACGACCGAGGCACAAATCGCACAAACAGGCCGTAAGCAGGTGGCGCGAGTGACTTCAGCTGAGAGAGGTGACACAACGACCGCAGTGATTTGTACCTCAGCTTCTGGAACTTTTGTTCCTCCAATGTTAATCTTCCGCAGAGTCAGGATGAAAATAGAATTGATGGATGGCGCACCTCCAGGCGCTATATGTGCATGCAATCCATCTGGTTGGATGAAATTAGAAGATCCGGCTCTTTTGATATTGGATGGTCACCTATCTCACACAAAAAATTTGAATGTGGTATTAAAAGCTAGGGATAATCACGTCACTATTTTATGCCTGCCGCCTCATTGCACCCACAAACTCCAACCCTTGGACGTTGGAGTCATGTATCCGCTAAGCGTTTATCATAACCAAGCGTTGGAGAAGTGGATGAATAACAATCCTGGGCGAGTGGTAACTGTGTTCCAAATAACGAAAATTTTTACAGAGGCCTATCTAAAAGCAGCAGTTCCACTGAATAGTATGAATGGATTCAACAAAACAGGAATATATCCGTTCAACCCTGAAATTTTCACTAATGTGGACTTCATTGCAGCTGAAACGACTGAAATGGATGTTGACAGTGACACGATAGAATCTCCCATTTCGATCCTTGGGACGTCAAGTCCTCCATTAGCAGAAACCGTGCAAGTACTTTCTCCTCAAGCGAGTAATCCAGAAACTGAAACACTACAGCCTTTACAAGTGGATGTCCAAGAATCCCTTCATTTAACACCTCAGCTGTCTCCAATTCAAACTTCGACTCCAATGATGACTCAAAAATCTCCACAAGCACCACAGTCATCCTGGCAAGCACCATCCTTCCCAAAAAATACCTCAACGTCTGAATCTTCTGAAAGATTACCTCCAGCTTTGGCTGTTGGTCTTCCATCCACATCATTTGGTGTTGTTACACCCAGGGAAGTACGACCAATACCAAAGATAGTTGGAAAAAGAGCGAGTGCAAGACGAATAAGAGTAGACACATCAGTACTGACCAGCACACCTTACAAAAAATACCTTGAAGAGGAAGCCAAAAAGAAAACAGACATAGAACAAAAGAAAGCCCTTAAGGAAGCGAATAAAATAAAAAAAACGGTGACCAACAAACAGAACGATAAAGGAAAAGGTGGTGGGAAAGGAAAAGGAGTCGGGAAAGGAAAAGGAGGCGGAAAGGGAAAAGGCAAAAAAAGGAAAACAGATCAGACTCTTCTGAAGAGGAGAGTGATACCGAATGCCTCTTCTGTACTGAAAGCTACTCCAAAGACAATAAAGGCGAAGGGTGGATTAGATGCGTTGTGCGTCTTAAATGGGGACATGAGGCTTGTGCGGGAGTAGATAGTGACGAAGGCGACTTTACTTGCGATATTTGCCTTTCTGGTAATCAATTTGATAGTGTGAAAAAATTTTTAAGGCTCTAAGTCTATTTCTAAGTTCCTAAGAAAATTATTATTTTTTAAATGAAGAGTTGATTTTTCTATTACATTTTTACATTGATCAAAAATCTTTGATAGAGATGAGTATTATTTGTGTTTTTTTTATTTAGAAGAAGAGTTTATTTGTTTACTTATTGCTTGACTAGTTGTTAATTTTGCAAACCTTGTAAAAGTTTGTTGCAATGTTTAATGTATAGTTTTGTTGATTGAGTATTAAATAGTTAAAAAAAAAAAGATCTCTAATGAAACTAGAAGACTGCAAAAGTTTTGTGTAACTTGCTTACATACTTAAATTGTTATGAACAATATATATGATTAAAATAAACAGCTGAGTGTTTTGTTTCACTGATATTTATTAACTTACAGTATAAAATGATCCCTGGGATTATTTTACCCCAACACCAGGGATCATTTTATACATAGGTGTGTATAAAATGATCCTTTACTAAACTTTAACAAAAACCTCTAATACAAAAAAACTACATTCATATAATAAAAAATAAGTATGCAGTTACAAAGGTAAGTAAATTCACTACTTCCAACAATAGAAATCTTACGATTTTGCCTTCAACTTTAGCCACAGTTAAGTTTTTCCCCTTAAGGGGATCATTATACCTCACCTTCCCCTACTAGTTGACCCACGCAACTTCATCTGCTCCGCTCCTATTGGTCTTAGCGTGATAATATATAGCCTTCCTCGATAAACAGGCTATCTATCTAACACTAAAATAATTTTTCAAATCGGATCGGTAGTTCCTGAGATTAGCGCGTTCAAGCAAACAAACAAACTCTTAGCTTTATACAGTATGTCTACGACATATATGCAATAATTGAAACCACAAGTAACACTTGTCCACAGAAATATAAATAAATTGTTATAAATTTAAAAAAACGTAAATGAAAAAAATTAAGTTTTCAAACAAAATAACTATGAAAATAAATTTAGTAAAAGTAAATCACCCTATTTAGAAAACGTACCTTGACCTCGACTCTCGACTGACCTCGAGAAGTGCGGCAACAATGCTCGCGCGGCGGCGTTTTGATTTATCTTTGGCAATTGCGATGAAATTCACTATGGTTATTTTTCACCCGTTCTTTTTTACTTCGTGATAAGTTGATTACTGAACTAATCTAAATAAATTCTGTCATAGCACAAGATGGATTAAAACTTTAATTTTCTCATGTTCAAAATGTCCACCACGTTTTTGAATGCACAAGTGACATCGCCGAACAATGTTGTCCCGAACCTTGCCCAACAAATTTCGACCAGGATCCGAGTGTTTATTTCACCGTAAAAAATTAGTACCTAGGTATGTACAAATAAAAATAAAAACACAATTTACACACACAAAAGTCAAGTACCTACTCAGTGTCTGTTTCACTGTAAGAAAATAATTAAACTAATACATACAAGTAAATAACAAAAATAACGTAAAACAATGCGTGTACTTAAGTACCTATCAAATCTTTGCGAAATGCACACACGCTATCCCGGAAGACTCGCGGTGAACTGACAAAGCGGTAACCACTAACATCCGTACGGGCAAAAAATAAAAGGCATAGGTAAATAGGGTAAACAATGTAATAATTATCTTTTATCGATACTTTTCTACAATTACTTATCTAATAAAGACTTAATACGCAATCAAGGCATTACAATACTAGTATTTTTGTGTAATAACCGTATTTAACAGTGAAGTGATTGTTAAATTTATTGGACTTTTAAAATAAATTTTAATTTTTGTACGTTTCGACTTACGAAACTACCGTAGGTACTACCTAGATAGTGAGTAATGTAGAAAACGGGTGAGTACGTTTTTTTAATAGGATGTTTCTTCCTAAAATGTAAACATTATTACATTATTTTTTATCTCTAAATCCACTCAATTATAATTTTTAATCAGAATAGGTAGGTAGGTACGTGGTGCTATAATAATTCTAAACTAACCATGTCCATTAAAAATAGAACATCTTTTTTGCTAACCGATCATTATTCTCTTCAAAAGACAACGAGAGAAAGCTGATAATATTGTCGATAACTGTGTCCAACCCTGCGCGTCGAGCGCGCGCGCAACCCGCTCCCCGCGCCCCTCCTCGCCAAAAGCCGAAGGCCTTTGAAAAAGCCGACACACGCGTGCCGCGTCCTTTTGTACTAAGCCGACAAACGAACCGCGCCGCCGTGACTCGCAGTGTACACTTGCAGGTATTGTTGGAGTGTCTCAGTGAAAATGAATTTGAGTAAAAATAACAAAATAAAATTTCGGCCGTGACAGGTCAAAAACATTTCACAAGGAGAAATTTCACGTACGAATTTAACGAAAAACAAACAACATTAAGATTTTTAATAGTCGGTCCTACAATGTTCCCTCTGGTTAGGGACAAAAGCCTCTTCTCTGTGAGATGGAGTGGCTTGCAATCCACTACGCGGGCATACGGGTTGGTAGAAATCACATGTCTTCGATTTTTTTTTTAGGACATCTTTAAACTTGAAGTTTTCTTTCATTCACCGTTTTGAGAGCAGTGATGATAAATAAATTACACAATGAAAAGTGCTTGCCTGGTCTCACCCACGACCTTCAACTATTCGTAAGTCGGGGGCTTTACCACTGGGCCACAACAGCTTTGTTCTGTTTTCAATTAAAATGCAATACAAACACATTAAAGTCCCGCCTGTCGTTTAGGTGTACCGATTTCGCATTTTAGGTAAATAGGTAAAATGAGTACAACTGCGTAGGCGAATGATTGCACAGCGTGGCAACGTCGCTTTTCAATGTTCAAGGATTGAAGTTCATTGTACTATTAACCTACTGTTGCAATTCTACAGAGTGTTCAAATTTGCTTTAAATTAAAACTCGACTTTTTGACAAAACTACTGGACCGATTTCGTTACTTTTTTGTATAGCGTTATCAAATACCATAACTAGTATGTGGTTTCAAGGATTGCATATATGTCGTAGACATACGGTATAGTAAGTATAGATTAAATTAAACAAAAAACAATATTATTATTATTCATGTTATTAAATTCAGTGTGTAAATCACCATGTATATAATATGTTACAAAAGGGATGTTTATACTTAGGTACAGTTATGGACCTTGTTAGGTTATAGCAACATTTTAGGTTCTTATTGAAATAAAAAGTAACAGTAAAATTAAGACAATTATATTAATAAAACTTGTACTTATAAAAAAAAACAAATATAAGAAATAAGAATAAAATTTAACATAATTCTTATTAATATTAATAACCTAAATATTAAGCATTATTAAATACATTATTAAGATCTAAAATTAATACAAGAAAATAATTATCTTAAACTTTTATTAACAATTTTACACACAATCAATTTGGATAAGAAGTCCAAAGATTAATGAATACTAGATAGCTAGCTATCTTTGGACTAATATATCCCTCGAGTTGTCTGCTGCAAATGCCTCAACTCTTGGTACCTCTCTGAAGACTTGGCTCTGTTGGTCATTGTCAACATCATCACTGTAAGGCTCGGGCATTGGAACATTCCGTGCGTTGGCTATGTTATGTAGAACAACACATGCATTAACTATTTTAGCTGCTGTTACAGGATCATAGTGCAGTACCCTGTGTGCTAACAAGCACCGCCAACGTCCTTTTAGAACTCCAATACAACGATCAACAGTGTTTCTGACCTTACAATGAAGTTCAGTATAGTGTTCTTCTGGTGAACCCGGAGCCGTGCCTAAGATAGGTGTCATCATCCAAGGGCGCTGTGCATATCCAGAATCACCTTAAACATTAGTAATAATGTAAATATTTCAAATTGGTTATTTTTACATTCCACGTAACACAGCCAGCCAAAATAATATATCATACCTAATAGCCAACCGGGCTCTCTATTCCTTTCCAGTCTTTCTAAATGAGCTTTTAAGTGGCATTGATTCCAGACATAAGAATCATGTGCTGCACCACCAAATGATGCATCAATATGCAGTATATTTAGATTTGAATCACAAATCTGAAACAAGAGTTTTATTTTAGGTTCTCAATATTAATTTTAGTTAAAACAAAAAACTTGGTAGTTTTGTAATATTAGGTACTAATTACTTACTATTAAAACATTCAAAGAATGATAATTTTTTCTATTAAAATATGTCTCCTCATGGTCTATCGGTCGTATCAAGGCCACATGTGTACCATCAATGCACCCAATAATGCCAGGAAATCTGAATTTTTCCATAAACCTTGAAATCAAAAAGGCAAGTTAAATATTTTTTTTAATTTTTAGTATATGTACCTACCTACTGTTTTAATTAAAAACACAAGACTTACCCTTTTATAATAATTTCCTTCCTTCCTTCCTCTCTTGCTGAGACTTAGGGAACTTTATGTACTTAAGAAGTACTTCCCTGACATTGAGTGCATCAGTCACTTCATGTAGACACTTACTTAATGTGGGCTGGGACATATTGCATAGAAAGGAGGCACCTACATTGCGTTGGTATGACCCATTGGCAAAAAAACTTAAGGCAGCCAAGATCTGTAATAAAAAACGAAATTCATAATATTTCTCAGGCAACAAAGCTATCTTAAACTATTATATTTTCTCAACAAAACAAGAAGGATAAGTTAGTACTTACTTTTATTTCATTTCGAACAGCCGTTTTTCGTCGAGCTTGTGGCAGTTATGGACGGAGTTCTTCTAATACCTGTTGGAATGCAGCTTTACTCAAACGAAAATTCGCAATAAACTCTCTCTCTGGCAACTGCAAGGGATTACTAGCGTCACGCAAGCGGCGAATCTCAATTCGCAAATGGTTTTGTTTTCGCTGTTCTTCAGCATGACTCAACAATATTAGACGTGACATTCCTCTTTACTAACAAGAATCATAATAATTTAACACTTATCAAGCACAAAAAAAAACTTTTAACTCTACTTTATCCCACACTCTGCTTTGTTGTTAATCACTAGAATTCTTAAAACACTACATATGAGTAGTGTCTTTCACGAGAATTGTGACAAGTTACGTGCTTATCAATTTGATGTCCACTCTAAGCATTAGAAGCTTACACAATCGCAATCTTACAAGTATCGATACGTAAACATCTGTCAAAATATGTTACGGTGGCTATCAGCGATACTGGGTGCTCATGACGTCACCCTTGTTAGTCACTGAAGATAGCCAATACGAAACTAGCTGTTTGACAGTTAATCGTTGAACACTTAGCCAAGTGATCTTCACTTTGAGCTGTCAACTGAGATACGCAATAGCACCGCTGGTACAAATATTGGAACGGACGCAGCAGCTTGTGGACCTTCACCCGTTCCGTCCAGTTCCGTCTCGTCCTCGCGCGCGTAATCACTCTCAAGCCATGCGCTGCTGATAGCGACAAGCCTGAATTACTCCAGGAATTCCTCGAAGCATACTCGGTCTATCGGTATACGTCAACATTTTTTCCTAGTACAAAATATCACTCTATTTAAAAAAAAAACACTTAGCTTTTATTCCAGGCGTCGACATAACTAGCGCTGACCATCATCAACACATCTTAATCGTTACAAAAATACAACGTACAATGTCACTCGTGCCTTGCAAACACGCGGTAATTCTTTTCAGGTACAATGTAAGCCTTGTACACGCTTTCTATTAATACTCGGCGTAGTTTTTTACATACCCGACGTAGTAATATTAATACCTACGCGGCGTAGTTATATACGCGGCGCAGTTATATACCCGGCCTAGTAAAATACGTGGCGCCTCCACCATTTATGGTGGGGTAACTCAGTAAAATTTTCTCAGGGAAATTAAAGAGATATGGAGATTTAAAATGATACTTATATTGGTGAGGTCCGCCCGAATTCACATTAATACAAGATCTTTTATAAAAACCATCAAATTCCTTATTCTTCAGATATCAAAAATTAAGCTAGACTTTTTAATTCACCGTTCCAAAGTTTTAGAAATGTCCAATGCGAATCAAATAAACCCGGAACACACATGAGCATAACAAACCAAAGCCACACATGAGCGTCACAGTAACATTATAAGAGGTCATCTTGTTCAGTGTCAAGATCTAGAAGTAGAGGATCGAGTGTTGGTGAAGGTTTACCTTGAATAGGGTTAACTGGAAATCGGGACAATGCGTCTGAATTGGTGTTAATTTTGCCTTCTTGTAGACAATATCATACTCAAATTCTTCTAATTTGAGTCGCCAGCGTATTAACCTCTGACCGGGATCTTTGCAAATAAAAATACCACTGCAAAGGTTTGTGATAGGGACGAAAGGCTTTAGTTCCAAAGATAATGGCTAAGCATCATTTTTCAGTGACGCTATAATTACATTCAGCCTTATTGAGCATTCGAGACGCGTAAGCAATTGGGCGGTCTTTTCCAATTGGGCCTTGTGATAATAAAGCAGAAACAGCGAAATTGGAAGCGCCACAGGTAAGGATAAAGGGTTTTGTAAAATCAGGATTTGCTAGAATTGGTGACGTCACTAGTTTATTTTGTAAGTTTTCGAAAGCGAGTTGCTGTTCATTGTTCCTCTTGAAAGGTGTTTCATTTTTGAGGAGGGATGTTAATGGTTTTGCGATTTTGGAGAAGTCAGGTATAAAACGTTTGAAGTAAGATACAAGCCCAAGAAAAGAGCTGACGTCTTTTGGGCATTTTGGTATTGGGAATTCGGTGATGCACTTGATTTTACTAGGATTTGGTTGTACACCATCTTTATTAATGAGGTGACCCAAATAAGCGACTTCCTTGCACAGAAACGCGCATTTATCTGGTTGGAGCTTTAAGTTGTAATTTCTGAGCCTATTGAAAACAGCGGATAGATTTTGAATGTGATTTGGCGGGGGAGTAAACGACGATAGCAATGTCATCCAAATATACGAAACAGTGAGAGCCTTGAAGTCCACTTAAACATGTGTTCATTAGCTTTTGAAAGGTTGAGGGGGATTTTTCAGCCCAAAAGGCATTCTGGTAAATTGAAAATGACCTTGAGGTATGGAAAAGGCCGTTTTAGGAGCGTCTTGTTCGGATATTGGAATCTGGTGGAAGCCTGAAGCCAAATCTTAAGTTGTGAAGTATTGGCTTTTCCCTAATTGGTCGAGAATTTCTGTGATTTGTGGAATTCGATATGTTTCTCAAATAGTAATATCATTGAGTTTTCTGTAGTCAATAACGACTCCATTTTCGCTGTCCGGAAGCATCTAGCTTTTTAGGCACAACCCAAATGGGTAACGACCATGGTGAATTTGAATATAAAGGACAGCCCTTCACAAATTAACAGGGTGCAATCAGCTCTTTATTTTGAATCATATTCCAGTGGAAATTTGTAAGGTTTTTTTTTAGTTTTTTCAGTTTTATTGCTTTAATTCAATGTAAAGTTACATTATCTGTATGCAGAACTCCATTAATGTAAATAACACAGCCAAAATGAAAAAAAAAAAAGCTAATGAACGACGCATGAAATCAGCTGTTTAACACGTGGCGCGAGCGCGGCTGTCCTTTCGACATTGTGTGCGAGATAATTAAACAAATCAGTTTTATTGGATTCCTATAAAGTTCCTGAAATAATTTCATGTACCGGTCAACTTAGTACGATATACTGAAATCACCCTATCAGCTTGTGGAGGGCTGTCCCTAACACCCTGTATTTGATCTAGCATTTTGTTGATTTGTCATCTACTTTTTCTAAGCAGATCAGTTCAGTATTTTTCTCAATTACCTGTACATTAATCATATTAATTATATTAAGCATTAAGTATTTTCATTAAAACCTACAAAAATTCCTTGTTATGCTTTATCATCCCATTTACTTTTTCTTAAAACTTCAGGAACCCTAACATAAACTCTACTTCCATAATTTTTAACTGTTTGACGTTTGGTTTTATTCTCAAAAATAAGGTCTCATAAGGTGTTTTATTTTCTACTGTATTTGAAATTGTTCGATTTTTTAAATACCGTAAAACTACACAACTTTGGTCCGGATTTATCACATTTCGTGCTCTGCCCTCTAATTAATGGAATTACTTATGTTACATCTGTTATTTTTTTTTTAGCTGGAGTAAGATGTGATAATTTAACAAATTTAAAAAAAAATCAAATACTAGCTGACCCGCGCAGTTTCGTCTGCGTCACATTTTCCATTACTGCTCCGCTCCTATTTGTCTTAGCGTGATGATATATAGCATATAACCTTCCTCGATAAATGGGCTATCTAACACTGAAAGAATTTTTCAAATCGGACTAGAAGTTCCTGAGATTAGCGCGTTCAACCAAACAAACAAACTCTTCTGCTTAACAATATTAAGTATAAATAACAAAAAAATCGTTTGGTTTGGGAATAAACTGCATAGCACTCGGAATATCTGCTGCGAGTGCTATAGATTCATCTGGGACGAATTCGTCCAAGAGATCCATGGTCGAGTCTGAAGCGTACTGAATTTCACCTTCGTCATCGGTTTCACTCGAATAATCCCTGTATTCCCGTTGTCCCCGTCACGGGGACAACAGAACGTCATATAATTACTTACCGTTGTCCCCGTCACGGGGACATCAGAACGTCATTTGATTCTTTACCGTTGTTCCCGTTATGAACATATGAGCAACGGGGACATCGGACAGTTAAGATTTCACGTAACGTCGTCCACTTTAAATTTTTATTTATCTTTTAAACGTGAATTATTTAGCGCGGCAAGCCTATGACTAAAATGAAAGATATTTTGTACATCAGTGTTTTTCAATCTGTGAAAAAGCCTTATTCGGGTGTTCGACGGCAAAAGAGAAATGACAAGGTTCTACACTACAATAAAAATACAATATCAGTGAGAAGGATGTGCTTGTTAATTTTTCAAAAAAAATCTCAAAGCGTGGTGCTATTTTAGAAACGTTTATGATTAAATCATTTTCTAGTAGTAGTCTGTTTCTCTTTTTAGTTTTAATGTCCACCATTGAGGAGAATGTTAATTCGCACAATTAGTATGAGGTGGCAAATGGCACTAATGATTTTAGAGCTTCCCTTGCCAGCTCTGGATATTCTTGTTCTCTTTTCATCCAAAACACGTCAATACTTTGCGAATGATATTCCATTTTCAGCACGCCGCCAGAAGCTAAATCTACAAGTTTTTCCTTCCTTGCAAATTATGTAAGCTCTGTATCATAGAAGGAATGTGAGCTTTTACTACAAGTGATTGGGTTGTTGCATTATCATCAACAGTCTTCTGAACACACGGAAAAGACTCAAATATATTGTTTTGCAGAGAAAATGACCACATACGAAGTTTTACATGAAATGCTTTCACTTTATCTTTAGCTGTTAAGATATTATCTTCTCTCCTTTGAAGGCTTTTGTTTAAGTTGTTAAGATGGCTAAAAAGATCTGCCAGAAATGCTAACTTCAAGTGCCAAACAGGGTCAGATAAATGATTAGCATATTCAGATTTAGAATCTTGTAAGAACATTAACAGTTCAGCTTTTAGTTCTAGAACTCTTGTCAATACCTTTCCTTTGGAAAGCCACCTGACCTCTGTGTGATAAAGGAGATTGTGATGAAGCGAACCCATGTCTTCACAAATAATTCTGAACAGCCGGGTTTGTAAGGCTTAACCTTTGATAGAATTTACAATTTTTATTACCTCCGTAAGCACGTCATTTAAATCAGACGGTAAAACTTTAGCTGCTAGAGCTTGACGATGAAGAAAACAATGTGTCCATGATGCGTTTGGCATTATTGATTTTAATCTCGCAACGAGTCCGCTTTTTTTACCAGTCATGGCTTTCGCTCCATCGCTGCAAAAAGCGATACATTTTTTCACAAGTGCTTTCTAAAAACATATCGTACAAACACTGGCCAGAAGTATTTGCAGGAAGTGTTTTGCAAAACAATATTTCTTCTGTGATTTTGTCATCTGCTTCAAAGCGCACAAATACTACAAACTGAGCACAATCGGATACATCTGTAGATTCGTCGAACTGCAAAGCAAAATGTGGACTCTTCTTTAAATTTTTGATTATTTGATGTCGAATATCATTGGCCACATCGTTTATTTTGCGTGAAATAGTATTATCAGAAAGCGTATGCTTTTTAACCTGTTTGCCTCCTGCTTGCTGACCATAATTTCGACCATATCCAGAGCAGCTGGCAAAATAAGATTTTCTGCAATTGTGTGCGGCTTCCCTGCTTTAGCAACTCGATATGCGACTTTGTAGCTAGCTAATAATGCTGAGTTGTTTACGCTGGATACCTAAAACAAATAAAACAATATAATATATAAAAAAATACATGACTAACAAATAACATAATAACAATTTTAAGTTCCAATCATATTTGAGCACGAATATGATTGGAACTTAAAATTGCCTAAAACTGAGTTACGATGTTATTCCTTGCAGGTGTCGATATTATACATTTATTTTTGTAAATACATACATATGATACATAGAAAACACCCAGGCCAGACACAAATATTTATTTTTTATGCATAAATACTTGCACCCGGCGGGAATCGAACCCGCAGCCTTCTGCATCGCAGCCGGGCCTTCGCCCACTGCGCCACAGAGGCCGTCATATATATACATACATATGTCGGAGTCAGCGTCGGCTGAGCGATAGCGCTATCATCGTTTGGGTTCGGTGGTATCAGGATCATTGTAGAATAAAGCACTCAATACAGTATTAAGCTCTCTTTATTAACTGTGGCTGAGTGCTTAGTACTTTACAAATAGACAGTCCCTCAAAACGCCCGCCCGTTACCACATCCTAGTGTTTTAGCTATGGAGAAGACGTGGCCAACAAACTCCATAGCAACACATCTGTCTTTTGAGTTAGAAGAACTCGCATTTATAACATTATTAAAGAAGTCTGTTTAATTTAATTAAAATAGGTAAACCGACAGTTTCGTTCTGGACGAGTGTCCTAGTCGGTGTCTCGAGCCAGAGTGCGCTCGGCAAAGTCCCCACTCTCCAACACGACTCTGTCCACGTGCCGCCATTACAACTGACAACTGACGTCACGGCGTTTACCACTACCCACTACTACAATAATCAATTGAGAAACTTTTATTAAAACAATATCGTTATCCACGACACATATAAATCACGCCTCTTTCCCGTAGGGGTAGACTACTTCTTTCCACTTGTAGAAAGGTATCAAAATAGAGAAAATCGTAAACATACTCATTTAAATTATTAAAGTTTTGTCAGGGGTCGCGTATACAAAAATATTGAAAAACACTGTTGTACATAAAAGATTTTAATTCAAAAAATAGGAACAAATGAGATGTTTACACACACAACACACCTAGATTTTTAATCGAAATCAACAAAAGTAATTTTTTATTTAGTTCACACAATCAACATATCAGCTACCTATAAAGTAATTAAAAAATTGTTTGTGGTTGGTATGTTGAAAAATGATTCAAATTATTTATAACGCACAATAGAACAACAAATGAGAAGAACTAAATACCTTATTTATTTTTATTTAGTTTTAAATGAAAAGATGGAATGAAACACAAATTAATTAAATGTTGTTATTTACAAAAACATACCACATTAATATACCTATTTAACTATAACGTCACAGAATTAACAAATATAAAAAAAAATTAGATAATAAAAACAAAAATAGGATTTAACTTAAAGTTTAAACATAATGAAAAAAAAAAAACAATACAAACAGAACTTTAATGTTACTTATTAATAATATCACAATTACTTATTTAGATTACAGAATTGGTAATAATCAACAATTATATATTATCTATAATGTAACGTAAATATGAATGAATGAATGAATTTATTTATTTCCAGATTAACATCTGTTCGCGCCGGTGCATTGGCGCTCCTTTATTTTAGGTATAGTTTTCATTCTACCCGCTTTTTACTTTATATTTTTGATTTTCGCTGCTTGGTTTTGCACTGAGGTCAGATGGACGACCGACACCGCCGCCGCCGGTTGGTCGTGTCCGTGCCGCTTCATTTCTTGTACATCCAGCATCAACAATTTTGGATTAAACCGCTTTGAGGTCGTTTCGCGCCGTGCACGACCCTCATATCGTCCTAACATCAAGAAGACCGAGAAGAGCGCATCAAGGTCACAGCAGCGTTGGCACGTGGAGCGAGGCCCTGAACCGGACCGCCCACCGTGGTGCTAAGGTTAGTCAACTTTCTTTCCTTTGTTGCGAGACCAGCAGCTTTTCTCAATCTTATGTTCTTTTGCCTTTTTCTGTTTTTAATAAAACCTATGGAGATACAACCACTAGCCAGCTAGTACCCACCCGCGCACACAACATCCAATACAACATACACATAAAAACATAAAATAAAATAACAATAAAATAAATACATAACTATAGAAGCCGCCAATTATGTTATCGGCACATGGTAGGACTGCCACTTTTGATGAAGAGGGCTGTTGCCCCAGTCCCGTACCGCGGCCACCAAGGAGTTGGCGGAGCGATATATGGCGGAGCGTGCGGCGGCCGAGCGGCTCCTTAGGAGCGCCGGCCAGCCGGGCGCGCGGCCCTCGCAGAACATGGCGCTCGCGCTGCACCACCGAGGCAGTCTGAACATGGCGCGCCACGCGTCGTTGTACTGCACTCGCATGTCGCTGAGTGCAGCCTTGGTGTAGTTAGCCCACAACTCAACTGTGTAGACGCTACGAAAAGTACTAGCAGAGTTTTTCAAGTACATGTCCTGTAGTTCGAATCAAATCGAGTTAGTAAGTTGCATTTGTACCTCTGTTTAAATTTGTCAATCTCAATCGAATTATGCGTGCGGGGTTTTGGTGATTGATTGGTTTTAACGCTGAATAAATTGGCATTTTGATTTAAAACCGTAAACAGTTTTAATTAGGTGGGGTATTTTTTTTGCCAACTGCTTTGTTTAATTTACAGTGCCACCCTTCTGCAAAGTTATTTGTACGGTGCCATTTACCAAAACTGCACCATACTTTTAAAAAGTCCTGTCGAATCTATTGTGACAACATGTTTTTTCTAAATGTAGTGCTTTGGCTGTCATCAGGGCTTGGATCAGCAATATGAAACCACCCTTCCATTATCAGGTTCTCAGGCAATAATGGAAGCACTGCACTAAGTGCAACTGTACGACGTAAGATTTTAGTTTTGATAAGGCCTAATTCACGACCTTTTCTCCATACAAAATTGAAATGAAAATAACAGCCATGGAGATCTGGAAAAAAATCCATTACAGCAGACAAAGTTGCTTCCTCGAAATCGCAAGTAAAAGATAATGGATTCCAATTAGGAATTTATGACCTCATTATAAGTGTTGTTGCGGTTGACTTTTTAAAAAAAGTGTTTGATTTCAAAAACATCAGTAAAATAATATTCTTACACTAACACCAACTTGGCTTCAACTATTGCACTTTGATTTTATAACTCATCATCATGTGATGAATCAAACAGTTTTAAATATTTTCACGAACTTATAACTATTCTTGAGAGGATAGTCGATAGTATTTATGTTCGTAAAAGTTATCATCGCCGAGTTTGAACGAATTCTGTAAAAAAACGATGATCGTTTCAAATTAAAACAAAACAATCCTACTAATATTATAAACTAGCTGACCCGGCGAACTTCGTACCGCCTAACAGTCAATGAATGTTGTGTTACCTTTTAGCTGAACTAATTTAGGCTTTGATGACCGTAATACAATGATACAAAATAATATTAATATAGATAGAAATATATAAGTATTTTACTATGATGAATGATGATGAATATATACAAAATGAGAATAAAAATTAAAATAATAATAATAATTAAGTACTTATATTTTCACGAACTTTTAACTATTTTTGAGAGGATAGTGGATAGTATTTATGTTTGAAAGTTATCATCGCCGAGTTTGAACGAATTCTGTAAAAAACGGTGATCGTTTCAAATTAAAACAAAACAATCTGTTAAATGATAGACTCGGTAATTTATAATAAAATACTTACAAGGTAATATTGAAGTCGTAGCAGGTCCTTGGCTCGATCGTAATGGATGTATGATTTCACTAGGTGCCTCTCCATGAGCTCGACAGTTTGTTTGGCCAAAGCTTCTAACTCGAGAAGTCCCTTTGATTCCGAACGGTGAGCCTCTCCTCGTCGAGCAGTTGTGATGACTGCGAGGTCTTCGGGTTCTGCCGTGCTCCCCCATCGCTCTGGCAGGCTGCTCAGACGGATCCGGTAACTTCACCATTACTACCATGTTTTTTTTTTATAATGATATCAGATCTGTCTGCTCAAGCCCCTTTTCAGGGTTCCGTAGCCAAATGGCAGAAACGGAACCCTTATAGATTAGTCACATCTGTCTGACTTCCTGTCTGTCTGTCCGTCCGTCCGTATGTCACAGCCACTTTTCTCCAAAACTATAAGAACTATGCTATTGAAACTTGGTAAGTGGATGTATTCTCTGAACCACATTAAGATTTTCACACAAAAATAGAAAAAAAAAACAGTAAATTTTGGGAGTCCCCATACTTAGAACTATCATTTTTTTCTTAACTGGATTGTTTGCGAGAAAGACACTTCCAAAGTGGGAAAATGTCCCCCCCCCCCTGTAACTTCTAAAATAAGAGAATGATAAAACTAAACAAAATATATGATTTATTAATATACATCATATATTTTGTTTAGTTTTGTGTAAACTACCAGCGAATATTGGTTTGAACGAGATCTAGTAAGTTGCGTACGAGTATTTAACTTATTACATTTCGAAAGTCAGGAGAGCATGGATCATTCATTAACAGCTCATGTGTGAGTACTGTGTACCTTTTAACTTTAATTATCTGTTTTAGGTATGTTTTTGACTTGAATGTACCCTGGCGGTTGGGAGTGTCATGCTCACTCAAAAGTCTAGCTGATAGTGGCGTATGCGTTTGATCATTTGCTCCCTTCAAAATGGTTGAGCCGAATGGTGCTGGCGCATGCGTCATGTTCGTGAACGGGTGCCGTCAGTCGGGACTGGTCATTTCTTAGCTGCCATGGTTAATTTTAATTATTTCATTGAATTGTTCCTCTTTTATTCCGGACGCTTTTATCCTGCTCGTCTTTTACATCGTTTACACATGTATGTATAATAAGTGCCTGTAAATGGCTTAATTGAAATAAATGCTTGAATTTGATTTTGATTTTTTTTTTGAGTTTTGAATTCAAAGTGGTGCGAGCACGCAGAGGAATCTGAGGGATCTCATTTGACGGATAGGCATTCATTAAAGCTGAGTCCAGAAGTAAGAAATTTTACCATATTTACAAACCAAAAATGAAACGGTAACAGTTAAGAGGTCTATCCAGTTTGTTAAGAAGTTTTTGGGATCATTTAGAATAGCAAACGCCAGCATCTACACTTCTATACTTATATTAAAATTACCCGTTAGTAAATAGGTGTCTTTGTGATTAACTCGAAATCTATACTTATATGATAAAGCAGAAGAGTTTGTTTGTTTGGTTGAACGCGCTAATTTTAGGAACTACTGGTCCGTTTTGAAAAATTCTTTCAGTGTTGATAGCCCATTTATCGAGGAAGGTTATAAGGCTATATGTCAGCACGCTGAGACAAATAGGAGCGGAGCAATAATGGAAAATGTGACGCAGACGAAGTTGCGCGGGTCAGCTAGTATTCAAATATTGGAACCACTAGTGATTTGACCAGAGTGGTTTAAGTGCTTGAAGGCACATCATCATCAAACAGTTCCACATTTTTATTCTTTTCTTAAAATTATTCATTCTTAAAATGCTGTGCAGGCCCTTTTTAAGTAGACCAACTATTTAGCCAACATTAAGTGCACATAATTTGCTAATTAGAATACGAATTCACATGATGTGTCACAGTACGTTTTTCTTATCTACATTGTTGGTTCCAACTGATGATGTGATAAACGATCCTTCATCGAATCTGCGTTTCTTGCAAATGATGTTTTCTTCAGCATTGACACCTCGCTTCATGTTTCTTCTAACTTGTTTCGATTGGCTATTAAAAAAAACGTGTTTGAATCCAAAAACATCAGTAAAATAATATTCTTCTTACACTAACACCAACTTAGCTTCAACTATCGCACTTTGATTTTATAACTCATCATCATGTGATGAATCAAACAGTTTTAAATATTTTCACGAACTTATAACTATTCTTGAGAGGATAGTCGATAGTATTTATGTTCGTAAAAGTTATCATCGCCGAGTTTGAACGAATTCTGTAAAAAAACGATGATCGTTTCAAATTAAAACAAAACAATCCTACTAATATTATAAACTAGCTGACCCGGCGAACTTGGTACCGCCTAACAGTCAATGAATGTTGTGTTACCTTTTAGCTGAACTAATTTAGGCTTTGATGACCGTAATACAATGATACAAAATAATATTAATATAGATAGAAATATATAAGTATTTTATTATGATGAATGATGATGAATATATACAAAATGAGAATAAAAATTAAAATAATAATAATAATTAAGTACTTCAAACACATGTCAGAAAAAAAATATTGAAAACTATGTTGTGCAGATTGTGATACACTCGGATTAATTCATTAATCGGATTTTTTTTGTTTTTCATCATGACATTCTTTGTTTTTTGGTCAGGCGCAAGAACAAATAAAGCGGATGGTTTGCCGACACGTGAGCATGCCACGTACAATTGACCATGAGGTAAACATGCATTTTCTAGATTGAGGCCACAAATAGTCAAGGATTGGCCCTGTGATTTGTTGATCGTCATGGCGAAGGCAAGACGAGTCGGGAATTGAATTCGTTTAAACTCAAAGGGCATGTCCGTTGGGATCATCGGAATCCATGGAATAAAAACTTCCTCATCTTTAAATTTTCCTTTAAGTATCGACGCGTGAATCACATTGCTCATCAGTTTTCTTATCACCAAACGCGTTCCATTGCACAGTTTTGGTTGGTTTAAATTTCTAAGCATGATGACTACCGAGCCAACCTTCAGTTGTAAATTGTGCGGTGGTAAACCAGGCACATCCAAGGAGTTTAAAAATTCAGTTGGATAGTTAGTGGCTTCTTCTTCGTTTGTTACACAGTCGATAGATTTGAATGAATACAGAGTACCTACGATTTGATTTTGAATGATAAAATTGAGGTCATCTACATCTTTATTTTTAGCCGCCAAAATTGTTCGCTCACTGAACCATTTAGTATTTTTGTGGTTAGCAATGATATCCGGGAATACTTTGTTGATAAACTCGTCTTCTGATGAGACGAAATTGCAAAAATTTGGAGGAAATGAAATCAAACCGCTCGATTCGTCAACAGGAACACGGCCATTACCGATAGTCAGCAATTGCTTCGAGAAATCATCAGCAGATAGATCGTTCAACAATGCAATTCTCATATTTACAGACAGTTGAAGTTTCTTTACATATCGCCACAGATTTGATGCTTTGAGGCAAGCGTTTATTTCGTCGGCAGCAGTAGATCTTGGAATGACTGGTAGTGTTTGTCTAGTGCTTCCAATGCGCGTTTGTGCGCCATTGTGCATTCGTCCCATATGATGATTTTTAATGCTTCTAAAACTTTGGCCTATTGCGGAGTGTTTCGAAATGTTACATGCCGGTTGTTCAGTAGTTTGAAGATTTAATGGCAATTTTAACGCTGAGTGAGCCGTACGGCATCCGTCTAACAATGTGGCCGCTATTCCAGAAGAAGCAATTGCTGCCGCAATTTCGGATCTCGCACGTACAGTGGCCAAAATCAATGACATGAGGAATGTCTTCCCAGTTCCACCGGGGGCATCCAAAAAAAATAAGCCACCATTTCCATCATCAATTGCATTAATCAATGTATCATAGACTTCCCTCTGCTTAGGATTCAACAGTGGTACATTCGTTTGAGCTGATTGGATTAATTCATGTGGATCATATTCACGTTCACGTTTCAATTCTCTATTAAATGCGTCATTCATTCCGCGATCTGGCGCTGGCATTCCTAACCTAACTAACAAACTGCCGCACATGAGGTACACACACATATCTTCGATCCAGAGCAAAGCCTGGTTATGCATATTTTTTCTTTCATTCGCCTCAAGATTGGGATTTCTTGAGCTGACACGAATTCGATGTAAAATGTCTTCTGACATGTTATCTTTGTATTTGTTCCACAGGTCACGTGGGTTCGATTGGAAGCATGTCGAAATGATGATAGCAAATAATGTGCGTATCTAAATAAATAAATCTTTTATTGGCATAAAAACACGTTACAGAAAAATGTGAGACCCTGGCTCCAGATCTAGGTTAGAGTACCTGGTTTTCAGGAGCCAGTGACTTCTTCCGTTTGGGTTACAATTGAGCAAGTTTTAATCATCAAAAAGGTGACAAAAATTACAATATGTATTTAAAATTAAGTTCATTAGTTATTATATTACATTTAATTACTTAGGCAAAAAAATATAATTTGAAAATAAAATTAGAATAAAATCAGGATTAAAATTTAGATTAATAATTGAATTTGAAACAATATAAATTTTTAAAATAAAAATAGTAGTACAAAAATAAAAGTTTGTAATCAAATTATAATAAATTGCAACTCAGCTAGGATGAACAAAATAATATTAGAATTAATGGTGCAGGTATGTCAATGTGCATGGGTGTGAGTGGGTGTGTGTACGTGTGTGTGTATGGGGGTGTGTGTGTGTGAGTGTGTATGTGTGGGAATACTATTGTTCTTATATATTTATGTTGATTGCAGTAAACAATCAGTTGCGTTGTAGTCCTGTGTTAGTAACCAGATTTTTACTTTCTTTTTTATTTCACGAGTCGTAAGGGGATTTATGTTTAGGATTTTGTTTAATTTATTATAAAGAAAAGAGGCAAGATATACCCGCTGTCGCCTAGTGGACGCCGTGTGACAGCGTAAAGGTAAACAAACGTTTTTTATAGTGCGCTTCTTATTACTTTGTGCATTATAAGGGGTAATACTATTCTGCTTATAAACTACTTGCAGAATATAATTATGTCTTACTGTGAGTACTTCACACTTCTCGTATAAGACTTTGGTGGGAAATCTAAAGGGTCTGAAAGTCATAACTTTTAGCAGAGATCTTAGGGCACGTTCCAGGTGA
The DNA here is from genome assembly GCA_963859965.1 of Ceramica pisi. NCBI lineage: Eukaryota > Metazoa > Arthropoda > Insecta > Lepidoptera > Noctuidae > Ceramica > Ceramica pisi. The sequence continues at coordinate 8,091,736 of OY982528.1, read as the reverse complement.
ATCATAAAAGTCTTGCACCCACCACCCCATACAGTAACGCACTATCCCACGACTGACTGCACGAGCGCATAGTACACAGTGCGAAGGAGTTCGAAGTCTGCTACGTGTCTAAGTTTTTTAAATGCCCAAATCAGTTTTCTTATCCGCGTTGAGGTGAGTTTTATGTGCTGTCGCCAGCCAAGTTTTTCATCTAGAGTCACACCAAGGTATTTTACATGTGTAGACTTAGTGATTGTAGAGCATGCGCATAGCGTAGAAAAAGCCAAGTTGCAGTCATGTAATTTATTATCTAAATTGGCAGGATTAATTTTAGAGAAAGAGAATTGCAGAAATGTGGATTTGGAAAGTTTCAAAGTGAGTCGGTTAGCTCTCAGCCAGTGACTTACCCTATGCAGTCCCAGTTCGGCGCTTCGTCGAACTTCGTCCAGGTCCCTCAATGAAATATATATGCCGTATCGTCAGCATAGGTAACGATCTTGCCATTTACAAGTGACAGCTGACACAGGTCATTTATGTAAATCTAGAAGAGGCTTGGGCCAAGAATACTGCCTTGTGGGACGCCATAGGTAATCTCAGCATCAGAGCTAACGTGTTTTTTTATTTTAACTCTTTGCGTATGGTCACAGAGAAAATCCTTAAAAATGTTTAGAGCGTTTCCGCGAATACCAATCTTATCTAACTTGTCCACAAGGAGAGAAATCATGACGGTGTCGAAAGCCTTGGCCAGATCGAGAAATATGCCGACGCATTTCTGTTTTCGATCTAGTTTTGGCGTGACGTGATCTACCAATTGGTTTACGGCATCTTCAGTGCTTTTTCCCGACCTAAAGCCAAACTGGGCTTCTGACAGTATCTTATTGTGTTGCAGAAAGTTTGTGAGCCTTTTGTTTAGAACCTTTTCTAATATTTTTGATAAAGTAGTAAGAACTGAGATGTGCCTGTAGTTTCAAACATCGTCCTTCTTTCCCCCCTTGTGGACAGGAGAAATAAGGGTCTTCTTGAAGACTTTCGGAAAAATACCCTGGGTAAGACAGATCTCAATGGGTTTAGTTAAATTAGGGACGATAATGTGTCTAGCTAATTTAAGAAACATGGCTGAGATCGAATCCCAACCAGTAGCACAGTCATTCTTGAGATTCATAATCAACGCTTCAACTTCGACTTCGTCTGGCGGAAGTAACACTATTGAATTTGGGATGGGGGTTATGTCAAAGACGATGGCTAAGTGACTGCCCCAAGCATGTATAGGAATCTCACATTAACTCAGAATATTTAAATATTCATTAATGGATTGTTTAGTGTTTAATATTCTCGTAGAACTTTTGGAAACTGTTTAACATTTAAAAAATATCTCAATTGATTTCAAGCATTTTCTGTTTGACATGACAAGATAGTACTGCAAGCTAGGGATGGGTCATATCGCATTTTCAGAATGTCAAATTGAAACTGCAGTGCTATTCTGTAACAACATTCTCGTGTCTCGACAGCGGAATCCGAGGTGAGTTTCAAATTCGTATAAATAAAAGACCTTATGACGTGTGAAATAAAGTTCACTTTGTAAGCTTAGTCACTCAGGTGAAGTCGATATCGAAATGGTTATTTACAGAATAGACTAGCTGTACTTGAATCGATTTTAGATAACAATTATTGTTAGCAAATCGATTTACTTTCTGGAACTACATAATAAGGGCTGGATTACTAATACTTCGGGCAACTTCGGATCAATTTGGGCCTCATTGTGATGTTTGGCTTAACTTCAGGAGCCTTGGCTCAAAACGGTGGCGATCATTAGATGATATTGACAAAATAAATGTCACGATCTTCGAATCCACTCCGTGAGGATTTGGATCAGTTCATTCGTCAGGTACCGCCAAGTGATGACCTTCACTTTGACCTCGTTAGTTTATGATTAAGTTTTTGCTGTTGTCAAAATAGTTCAAACATAGAACAAAACATTCGTTCGATTTTTGCCAAGGGGGAAAGGATGCTTAGAGCATTCTGCGTTTTTGTGTTAGTATTTGTTATTTTGTACTCAAAATACTATTATCTTGTAGTCTATGATATTATAAGTGGCATAAATTTTGTCTATGTTGTGCACAGGATGTTATATTGTTTATGGTTTCAATAAATCATTCCTTCCGTTCAAGTCAGCCAAATCGAGCACGTTGTTTTATTTTACTTACTCTAAAATAAAATCTGAAATTAATAATAGGTTATGGCCCAGGTCATCTCGGGTTCCGTTTCAATTAGTTCTCGCGACAGAGTGTTATCTGATTGATAAATAGTTGCAGTAAGAGGACAGAATTGTGTTTTTTGTGCAGTCGATTAGTGCGCTGTGTAAAAGTCGTTATGGCGTCGCACTGTAACTATATTGTGAACGTGCCTAAACTTAGAGGGCGTGAAAACTATAATAAGTGGTGCTTTGCGGCCGAGAACTTCCTAGCGTCCCTTCTAATAAGAAGGGACGCTAGGCTGCATCAAGCCAGAAGAAGGTCAAACGCCAGTTGGTGCTATGGAGGACGCTAAAACCAGAGCCAAATTGATACTAACGATCGATCCGACAATTTATGTTCATATTAAGGAAGTTAAATCTACTAAGGAACTGTGGGATAAATTGAAATCGCTGTATGATGACTCTGGATTCACAAGAAGAATAAGTCTGTTGAGAAAACTCATTTCTATAAGACTCGAGGATTGTGAATCTATGAATTCATATGTAACTCAGTTAGTGGACACGGGTCAGAAATTGGCGGGAACCGGTTTTAATATTAACGACGAATGGATTGGCTCGTTGCTGTTAGCGGGTTTACCCGATAAATTTTCGCCGATGATAATGGCGGTTGAGCATTCCGGAATTTGCATCACAACGGATGCCATAAAATCCAAACTATTGGATATGGAGTCGGATGTTCGGGGAGCCAATAGTGCTGCATTTGGTTCATTCAAGAAACAGTTGAGCCAACATAAGAAAAATGTCAAACCAATGTTACCAACAGACAGAGATAAAAGTCGCGGCAAAGATGGCGATCAATTGTCAAAGACGAAAATAAAATGTTTCCGATGCAAGCAATTGGGACATTACCGCAATCAGTGTACAATAACTAATTCTAAGGAAATTGATCAGAAACAAACAAATGCATTTAGTGCCGTATTTCTAAGTGGCTTTTATAGTAAAAATGATTGGTACATTGACTCCGGCGCGAGTGTACATTTGACAACAAACGAACATTGGATTAGAAATCCGTCATATGAACCTATGAAAGAAATTGTTGTTGCTAACGAAAATAAAGTTCCAGTTACGTGTTCCGGCGATGTTCAAATAACTACTTGTAACGATAAATGCAACTTTGATGTGACAGTGGAAGAGGTTATGTGTGTTCCAAGTCTCACAACAAACCTCCTGTCTGTGAGCCAACTTATAAAGAAGGGTAACAAAGTGAGCTTCAAATCGAGTGGTTGTTACATTTATAACTGTAAAGGAGTTTTGGTGGCGACAGCTACTTTAGTCAATGGAGTATACAGACTCAATATGCCTGTGCATCTGTTAGCTGCAGCAGCAGTATCCAGTTAGATGTGGCATCGTAGGCTGGGACACATCAATAGTTCCTACCTAAATAAAATGCAGGGTGCTGTAGAAGGTTTCAACATGAATCAGAAGTCAGTTACAAATAAAAGTTCCTGTGAAACATGTTGTGAAGGGAAGCTGAGTCGTCTGCCTTTCCCAAGCAGTGGTAATAGAAGTACTCAGTTGCTGGAAGTTGTCCATAGTGATGTATGTGGCCCTATGGAAACCATCTCTCTAGGAGGATCCAGGTATTTTATAATTTTTGTAGATGACTATAGTCGCATGACTCACATTTACTTCATGAAAAACAAGAGTGAATCTTTTCAATGCTTTAGAAATTATGTAGCCAATGTAGAAAATGCATTGAGTAAAAAGGTTAAAATCCTTCGCAGTGATAATGGTCGTGAACATTGTAGTCATGAATTTGATAACTATCTCAAGCAAAAGGGCATAACTCACCAGAAGTCAAACACATATACGCCTGAACAGAATGGCTTAAGTGAGCGTATGAACCGGACCATTGTCGAAAAGGCTCGATGTTTATTGTTTGATGCTGGTTTGGAGAAAGTGTTCTGGGCAGAGGCAACTAATACTGCTGTTTACTTACAGAATCGGACAGTGTCAGCTGGCTTAAACAATAAAACTCCTTATGTATTGTGGACTAATGAGAAACCTGATATTAGTCATCTTAGAGTGTTCGGAAGTACTGTCATGGTACATGTGCCTAAAGAGAAAAGGTTGAAGTGGGATAAGAAGTCTGTCAAAAGTATCTTAGTGGGCTACCCAGATAATATTAAAGGATATAGAGTATATAATCCAGATTCCAAGTTAATAACGTGCAGTCGTGATGTCATTATAATTGAAAAAGCATTGCATAAGAGCAATGACGTGACAGCTACTGTTGAAAACTTGAACTTGGTAAATCCTCTCAATGATGAGAAAACGCCAGATTCAGTGGGGGACAACTGTCAGTCAGATGATTCATTTGTCACACCTGGAGATGATCCAGAAGACCCATCTTATGTGCCGAGTGAGACTGAAGAGTCTGACAGTTCTACAGGGAGTACTGGCAGTGTAGTACAAGAGTTACCTAAAAGAGAGAGGCGTAAACCAGACAGGTATGGTTTTTCAAATATGTGCACAGAAAGTTCCAGTATAGATGACAGCGAGTTAACTTTGGAAGAAGCTCTACAAGGTCCAGAGAAGCAACATTGGTTGCAGGCTGTTCAGGAAGAGTTACAATGTTTCGATGATAATAGTGCATGGGAACTAGTAGATGCACCAAGAGATGGAACTATTGTAAAGTGTAAATGGGTACTTAAGAAAAAATGTGATAAAGACAATAATATTTGTTATCGTGCTAGACTTGTTGCAAAAGGCTATAATCAAAATTGGGGTATTGATTACAATGAGACCTTTTCCCCTGTAGTTCGTCATACTACCTTAAGGTTATTGTTTGCATTGGCAGTGCAGCTAGATTTAGAAACTTTGCATTTAGATGTTAAAACTGCATTTCTAAATGGTGAATCGGAGGAGACTATAACAGAAACCAGTTAGTTTTGACTGTTCTGATGTTGATAAAAATAAAGTTCTTAAGCTGAACAAAGCTATATATGGTCTCAAACAATCCTCGCGTGCTTGGCATAAAAAGATTGATAATGTTATTTTTTTATTTTATTTATTTGGGACAAAAAACAGTTATACGTTACAGCATTTACAGAAAAGTAGTTATAATAGCATAGTGGAGAAAACGTATAACCCACACTATCGTCCACGAAGTGACATCGGAGTATGAAGATATGTATGTATGTTATGTTAAGTAATGGGTATAAAAAATCCAAAATAGAGCCATGTTTATATACTAAGATTCTTAATGGTCTCAGAACAATAGTAACATTATATGTCGATGATTTCTTTATTATTTCAAGTGATAAAAAGGAAATGGTATTTTTGAAAGAAATTTTAAGTAGTCAATTTCAAATTAAAGATTTGGGGGAAATTAAACAATGTCTTGGTATGAATGTGAACATTGATAAAGTAAATAATGTCATTACATTGAGTCAAGCAAACTATATAAATCAGTTGTTAAATAAATTTAATATGACTGACTGTAAACCTATTGATACGCCTATGGAGGCTAAATTAAATATTGGTAAAAATGAGGGTCAGAAGACTGATAATCCTTATCAGCAACTTATAGGTAGCCTCATGTATCTTGCTGTTCTTACAAGGCCAGATATTGCATATAGTGAAGGATATTTAAGTCAATTTAATAATTGTCATAGTAGTGAACATTGGTCTTATGCTAAGAGGGTTTTAAGATATTTAAAAAGAACTAATAATATGGGTTTAAAATACTGTAAAGATGGGAATTTAAATATTAAGGATTATGTTGATAGTGATTGGGGAAATAGTTCTGTAGATAGGAAATCTTATTCAGGATTCTGTTTCATGTTTTCAGGTTCAGTCATATCATGGGGGTGTAAGAAACAAAGAACAGTTGCTGTTGGGAATCGAACCCAACAATGAGACGCCGCGCCGTGCGTGCTGCCTGCGCTCACCAGTGCTACGTCATCGAGTGGCGTACGTGACTCGCCGCACGAAAGCACGACAAGGACTCAGCAGGCGACGGCGCCACGCAGCTTTGGAGCGGCACTCGAGCTGAACTCTCCATCAAGAACGGTCGACATCCTAACTGCTCATATGTTTGCTCGGGATCGTTTCATTGTAATTTGCATTTAATTAAACCTAGTATTACAGTCCACTAGCTTCATTTTACTGAGCCCGACGGACCCCTAACAGTTGCACTCTCTAGTACTGAGGCCGAATACATGGCACTCACAGAGGATTGTAGGGAAGCTGTATATCTTAAAAACTTGCAAAATGAAGTAACTGAGCGATTTTATACAATTGTATTATTTAATGATAACCAGAGTGCTAAAAAGTTATCTGAAAATCCAGTTTTTCACAATAGAACTAAGCATATTGATATTCGTTATCATTTTTGCAGAGAAGTAATTTCCAAAAAAATAGTTAAAGTTGATTATTTGCCTACAGGAGATATGCCAGCAGACATGCTTACAAAAAGTTTAAATTCAGCTAAGCATCATAAGTTTATGAACATGTTGGGTATTGTAAATTTGTTTTGATATTTTACAGTATTTTAAAAAGTAAAGTTTATTTGTATTTTGAGAGTGGGGGTGTTATTTTGTACTCAAAATACTATTATCTTGTAGTCTATGATATTATAAGTGGCATAAATTTTGTCTATGTTGTGCACAGGATGTTATATTGTTTATAGTTTCAATAAATCATTCCTTCCGTTCAAGTCAGCCAAATCGAGCACGTTGTTTTATTTTACTTACTCTAAAATAAAATCTGAAATTAATAATAGTATTGTCGCCACTGAAATGTCGAAATAAAAGAGAAAATAACATTTCAATGGCAGCAAGTCTAAAGAGAAAAGTACTGACATGACGGTTAGGTATCAGGAATCATAAGATTATGACAGAACATCATAAAACGTTTTACGAAAAATACTAACAATAATTAACCCACGACTATAGATTTGTGTAAACCAGTATAAACAGTGTTTAAATATGAATAAAAACAATTAGCACTTTGCCCGCGACTTCTTCCGCGCTGCAATTTTCTTAAGGATACCTACTTTTTCTAATAATAATATTATTTATCATATTTGTTGGTCAAACAGTTTTTGAAACCGGTAAGATCGGTTGATTTCAAGTAAAAGAACTTAAGAAGGAAATTGAATTCTTCTTTCAACCCACTCGATAATTTTATCGATTCTGTTACACTTGAAGTTCAATCCCATTTCTATGAAAAAAAACAAACGTCAGACAACGTTTACTGTCATGTCATCATGACAGTGTCATGAGTAAAAAAATTGTTTACCAGCGTTGCCAGGGTGTGGGAAATTCCCCAAACTGCGGGGAATCTCAAGTTGTTTTGGGATTTATTGGGGACTAGCTGACACGCGCAACTTCGTCTGCGTCACATTTTCCTTTAGTGCTCCGCTCCTATTTGTCTTAGCGTGATGATATATAATATAGCCTATAGCCTTCCTCGATAAATGGGCTATCTAATACCGAAAGAATTTTTCAAATCGGACCAGTAGTTCCTGAGATTACCCCCTACATACAAACTTACAAACAAATTTTACCTCTTTATAATATTAGTATTAGTATAGATTACCTCTTCATAATATTAGTATAGATATAGATTGGCAAAATGTGGAGAAAATGCGGGGATTTTAAATATCGTAAGTCTGGACCTAGTCATAACGTGTGTGCTATGATCCCTTGTTGGTCGAAATAAACGTTATTTAGATATTTTTTAATTCATGACACTTTTTCGGTAAATATTAATACGTGTATTTACCATTTTTGCTGAGTTACATTTTTTATGTATGGAAAATCATCAAATGACGTTTTTCGCTCCGGGCGAAGCAGAAGGGAGTGTCAGACTCTTACTGACTAAAACCTATCGATGTTCCTCCCTTTGCGTTCCAGGGCCACGGTGACTCTTTCGAACAAATCACTGACCCTAGCGGGCCCTGCCTACTTTGCTGACCTCTTTGAGGCACGCGTGGAACACAACGCGCCGTCGAACCGGGCCTGGAGGTCTACTCTAATTTAACGAAAAACGAAGTTTCGATTGAATTTTCGCATGTTTCCTACCACGGTTCTATTCGTTCCGAAGTTCAATACGAACGAAGATTATTTGACATTTATTTTCTCTAAACCTACTCTAATTCATTTACGTTACGAACGAACATTTGAGTTTGACAGATGATTGTTCGGAATTTTAACCTCAAATTCACGAAACCAAAAGTTTTACCTTTTGATTTTCGTTAGTTATTCGTTTGTGTGGATTTTGTGATGAATTTGCATGAAATGGCTACGAGACCGCTCTTAATCGAGGCTGCTGTACGTGAAGAACGTTTGGAGCGTAGAAGGAACCGGCGTCGCTTGCGCAATCAACTCAATATTAGAGAAATTCCCGACTTAGAGTTTGTAGGAAATTACAGACTCAGTCGGCAATTATTTGAGGAGTTGTGTCAGGAAATAGTGCCTTTATTACCTCCAAAGGCAAGGCGTCATGGAATCGAGCCCACAGTTAAGGTGATGTATATTTTTTATTATCATTCTCTTCAATAAATAAAGCATTTCACTGATCACAATCCTCATCTTTTTCCAGATCCTCCAGAAAGAAAGCCATGTTATGTGTGTGTGTCATACATAGGCTATAATTATATAAACCAACGAAGCGGGCACAGATCAAATAGGTACCTATTAAATTAACAAAACACAATTAATGTTTCGAACGGCAGGAGCACGTCCAATGCTCGCGCTGTCGTCCTGGGTCAATCTCCCACGTAATTTGACGTACGCCCCTTGTACTACCTTGCGCTGGTTACGTACGTCACCACGCACCCCTGAATGCGTAACGTTTTTCGACTACTGTTAGGGACCTCGGGAGACGGAGACGAAGAGCCGGGGAGGCAATAAAACAACTCTTCACGGGGAATCTTGACCCGCAGGTTTCGGCTCCTATTTTCTTCCCGTAGTGTTGCCTCTTCGACGGCTGTGCTGCGACTGCGATTGAGCCGAAATTCGGCTCTGTTGATATACTGCCCGTCGTTACCTTATTGAGAACCGTGATTTTTGGACTCGATTCGCGTGTAATTTTCTCTTTGAGCCGAAACCTTTGGAGCCTTTATTTATTGTTTTTCATATAAAAATCCTTACAATATATATATATATATATATATTTAGATTCCTTAAACCTTGCTTAACAATATGAAATACAAATTATTTCGATATTCTTAAAATACATAAAGTTTCTTGAACTAAGACTTCTAATTTTGTACCTTAACAAATTTTCACTATAGGTACATTTTTGGAAATATCTCGAAAAATATAAGTCCTATCAACTCAATTCTTTTTGTCAAAGTGGTTTTGGGTCAAGACCTTTATTTTAACACCAATTCCAAAACGCTATCACTTAAAACAAAAAAATCACATTTTCAAACTACGTAATTATTCACAATTCAAAAACCTTACATCTAAATTTCCTTATAGGTACCTAAACTACCTACTAAAATTCGTTTGTGTTTCAGTAGTGTAGAGTTTTATTGGACCTAATATATACATATATAAGACTTATAAAACTAATTAAAAGGTAATTAAAGCATAATTTCATCAAATAATTAGTTACACCTTTCTGTACAAACACAACATAAAATGAAACATTAAATTCGCATTTAAACAACAATCTAACTAAACCCATGATGCGAAAATATCCTTAAAACACTAATTAGAGAATGCTAGACCTAATCTAAGCTGATTCCATTAAAATTCTAATTAGTTTTCCTTACAAATTTAAGATCAAGCAATCGAGAAGGGTGTCGATTTGCTCAGAAGTTTCCGAACCCGTATGTGGAGCCATTTTAAACTGAAAAGATATTTAAGTAAATGTATATTATGAAGGCGATATTTATAAAGAAAACATAAATGATTAAATAGGTATAGTATGTGTGTTACTTACAAAGTTTTTAAATCCAAAACAAAACTTGTGGAGACCCAAAATGCAGACTGCGACACAGTATGGCTTGAAAGTTTCTGACGGAATGTGTATCGCGATTGCGAAATATGTAAAAAAGCACTTGAAAACCATGATTCATTAACATAATACTTGAGAAACAATCTTAAGAAAACTTTTTAAAGAATTCAACCAAAAAATCTCAAGTTGACATGTTATGATTAGATTGCGCGAACGCGTGTGAATACACGGATAATTTTGGTAGTCTCATGTTACCACCCATCGTGGGCATGAAATAGTAGTCTTTAGTTTAGTTGGTTAACCATAACCGTGAAAGGGTTTTTTATAGTGTATCGGTGAATTTCGTAGGCAATTAAAAAAAAATCTGTATATTTATCTTTTCTGCATGAATATTACATGAAATATTAATTAAACCACATGTTCACTGTAAAATTTAAAAATAAAGCAAAATAGTTTGTAGATTTTAATTTAAATTAAAAACCGTAACTTACTTTAGATGACATAATAAAAGACCCACACAATATTGCTCATTCCAATCGTTCACGAAAATTGTTTATGGATCCGAACTTCGTCTGCGTGTCCGAAAACAAAATAGAGTAGCGACAGTTACGAAACTTCGTTTAAATTTCTTTCGTTTGCGAAGTTTTGTTTCAGAGAAAGAGAGTAGACCTCCTGGTTCTGATCGGACAGCGAGCCACCCAACGATCGCTGTCCGCAGGCCCGCGCCTACGGTTGCTGGGAATTGCTCTGCGACTCCCGACGCCCGGGGCGTCTTCTTTTGTTGCGGTGGCTAGGACGTGGGCTTTCCTCTCTCTCATGCGTTCGGCCTCCTCCTTCGCTAACATTACTGCTTTGCAGAAGGCTTTATTATTTGTACATGTTTGCCATCTAAAGATCCAATGCAATGAGGGTAGTTCCATTTCGTTTCGAATTCTTCACTTATTTTTAACCATTCTTGTGTAGTTTCTGGTATCTGTAAAAAGGTAAAGCGTTAGAATAATAAGAATATATTTTTACAGGAACACACTGAGGACAATGAGCCCACCTATTTTAATTCACCACCTATTGAAGATAATGATATACCTAGTGTATCAGGAGCATCGGATGTTTCGACCATCAATGAAAAGAAGGGTATGAAAAGAGTGAAGCCATCAGACGAGAGGCATAAAGAAGCGCTGTCTATATTGAAGGAAGCTCGTGACAATATCATTAAACGCCCAGCCAAAGATGAGTTTGATGTATTCGGCGAATATGTTGCTTTTGAACTACGAAGTGTTCACGACAAAAGGAATATTTTGGAGCTGAAGAAACAGATACAAGACTTAATTTATTACACTAAACTGAATGAAATTAAAAGTAACTCCAATGTTTCTTCTCGGCCGCTAGCGAGCCAGGAGCGAACGAGAGAGCCAAGAGTTTCGGCTAGAGATAACCAAGACATAGAAGTTGCCGCAAATTTAGAACTGAATTCAGAAATCGAAGAAATAAGTGATACATATGAGATTCGAGATGATTCTGGCAATATTTTAATTTCATTTAAAAACTAGTTTCTATATTGGTGGCACACATCCTTGAACTGAACAAAGAAGTCAAGTGCGGTGTGGTACCGCAAAAATTATTATAATTTTGAGAGGCATGTTTTTCATTTTGTAGGAAAAAATAAGTCTATTAGTTGTACCTACTTATAAATAAAAAAATGTTTTAAAAATTCCCTGTTCATTTAATTATATCTATTTCTTATTTGAAGTAATTATTTTGTGCATTATTTAAAATATAAAACCATGCTTTTATTCAGTTAAAAATTTACCAGAATAAAATCCCCTTAATAGTCTCAAAAAACAAAAAAGAAATCGGCTTACCTTAAGATATACTTTTAATACATTTATGATTGCCTCGCAAACTTCAGGAATGCATTGGCTTATCTTTGTCTTTGATATCCGATGTAAGTACATTAAAGAAGAATATGAATCACCAGTAGCTAGAAACCTCAGACAAACAGCTAATTGCTCTGCTGGAGTGATAGCATCTCGAAAATGTGTATTCTGCTTAGAAATATGTGGTGCAACTCTTTGAAGCAAATTCTCAAAATGTATTGGAGTCATCCTAACAAAATTTCTAAATCCACTTCTGTCTTCTATTCTTAAATCATTTAATATAGAACGGTAGGCTCCTTCTTGGCCTCTTCCTCTCAGAAATGATCGCGACCAGTACTTGCGTTTTTTCCTTGAATTTGCTTCAGTTTGCATGTAAAAATATACTGCAGACATGAAGTATAGCTCTTCAGCGTCTTCACTTTCCATTGTCACAACAGTATTTTTTCTAGTAGAATATATAAAACAATATCGAATTCTATAAGTTTCACCACAACAAAAACATGATAAAACCATAAACTTGTAGGCAACTAGAAGTTTCCAATAACTTTCGCACAAGTTTTGTATACTTACAACAAGTTTCATACATGTATATAGTTTTATACAAGTGTTGTATACAACAAGTTCTATACATGTTTAAGAAAAATTAAAACATTGTATAAAATTTGTCAAATACATGTATTATACCTGGGTGAAAAAGAGGGGTTAGGGAGTTTGGACCATATATCTCAGTGTAGTGTTACTTTACATTTTACACAATGCCCCGAGACGTCTGCTGTGTTCCTGGGTGCCCAGTAGTAGCAGGAGATGGTAATCGGAACTATTATTTAATTATTTATAGCAGTGCCCCGCAGTTTCACTCGCGTAGTTCCCGTTTCCGAAGGAATACGTGGATAAAATATAGCTTATATTACTCCCTTATAATGTAGCTTTCTATTGGTGAAAGAATTTTTGAAATCGGTCCAGTAGTTTTTAAGTTTATTCGTTACATGCCAAAAACAAATCAAATATTAGGGTAACTAATGGAACCCTATTACTGAGGCTCCGCTGTCTGTCTGTCTGTCAACGGGTTGCATCCTAAGAACCGTAATAGGTAGAGATCTGACATTTTTACAAAATGTGTTTTTCTGTTGCCGTTATAACAACAAATTATAAAAATAAATTAAAGTTAAAGGGGGCTCCTATACAAGAAACATGTTTTTTTTTTCAGTTTATGGTATGAAACCCTTTGTATGCGAGACCCACTCGGACTTGGCTACTTTTTTTTCTAGCAAAAACTTTTCTCTTGTAGCTCATACCATACCAGTTAATAGTGGCAGACTATAAATCTTGTGTCTGTAAGTTCCAAGTACGCTCATTTTACTTTATTTTCAGGTATACCTCTTCATTATTTTCCAAATCCCGAGAAAGAGGCAGTAAAGTTTCAGAATTGGATCAAGAGCATTGGAGGTGGTATTGCGAGTCTGGATAGCAACATTGTCTACAAAACTCATAGAATCTGTCGTCGACACTTTCAAGATGTGTTACTGTATCCAAAAAACAGACTTTGTAAATTGGCCATTCCATCTATTCATTTAACCTCTGAAGATCAGGCATCAGGTAAAATAAGAATAATAGTAAACAAGTTTTGTCTTCCCTGGTACTCACTAGATGGCTTTGCACCTTAGTGCGGCTAAGACTGCAAATCCGCCCTTTATATTTAGTTATATTTTATAAAAAGAAAAACATATTGTGTAGGTATAATATACATCATAATTATTTTAATTAGTCTATGACTGTACATTTTTATTTATTTGTTTTTCAGCCCCAAGAATAAGTCCGTTTATTCCAGACTGCCAACCATCTATTTAGTACCATCATATATTATGTATACATGAACTATGTATGTTAATTTGCATGGGTTATAATTTTTTAGTTTACTGGGGGGTTCCCTCTTCTATTGTTGTTTTTATACAACACTAGCTGACCCGCGCAACTTCGTTTGCGTCACATTTTCCATTAATGCTCCGCTCCTATTTGTCTTAGCGTAATGATATATAGCCTATAACCTTCCTCGATAAATGGGCTAACTAATACTGAAAGAATTTTTCAAATCGTACCCGTAGTTCCTAAGATTACCCCCTACATACAAACTAACAAACAAATATTACCTCTTTATAATATTAGTATAGATTTGATTACAATAAATATTTTTTCGACACATTTGCTCATAAAATGCATTTACGAAGCCTGTATGCATTGTTCGAAAGTTCAAAATTACGGACCATACAATGGAGCGTGCGGTAAAGTAGGTACTCTCACCTAAGTACCTACTTTCCCGCGCGCTCCGATGTATGGCGCCGTGCGCATTATTTACGGTATTTTTTTAATGTCCATAAACAATATAATTATAAGAATTCAATCCGTCAGCCAAAAATGCTTCCGTCTGCGTCCGTTCCGGAAGCGATCCATAAGCGATTTTTTTTTCAGAAGAATATTGAAGTAAAAATGAGACAATAGATGTAGTTCTAATTACCCGACTGTTACACATATGTTTTTGTCGAGTGTATTTATGTATGATATCATATTTCTTTGGCACACTGTAGCCTAACCATGTGGCTTCATAGATTTTAGCTTGAAAGGTGTCGTTAGATTCGTCTAAATTGCGAGTATGATACTGGATAGGTATATAAAAATTAAAATATCTGAGCTTTGGTGCCATTTTAATGACTTCAGCTTTTTTAACCTATCGAGTGGGGTATCAATATAAAGGCTCGAGGAGACAATTTAGAAAATGTAACTTATTAAATAAATGATTTTGTCAAAAAAAAATCCGATGGGTTAAATATATAATATAACTAGCTGACCTGCGCAACTTCGTCTGCGTCTATAATCGGTTAAGTGGTTTAGGAGTTAGATTTACCATAGCAGCGCCATCCATTGATTACTTACTCGCCCCAGTCGAAAGGTATCGACATCTGTTAGAATCATTTGGAGTTAACAAATAATTGTGACTGTCAAATAATAACAGACAAATAATTAGCAATAAATTAAAATTGCGACTATAATTTGAGATTTAAACTATCCTATCTCTCAAGTTGGATCGAACTGCACATGGTGTGCGAATTTTATTATAATCGGTTAAGTGGTTTAGGAGTCCATTGAGGACAAACATTGTGACACGAGATTTATATATATTAAGATTTACAATATAATATAAATCTACTAAAATATTTCACGCAGACGCAAACGGAAGCGCGTTCTTATTTTAAAAACGCACTCTATTCCAAACACACACTCCCCATTTGCAAATTCGCGCCATTTTCAATTAGAAACGTCAAAGGTAGTTGCGACTTTTAATTATAATATTAATTAGAACATGACGTGTTCAAGCGAGGAATCAGATATAAATATGGTATCTACTCCACCTGACATCGTAAATGAGGCGCCAATTTCAGAAAATGGTCTCTTGCCGCCAAAATCGCGAGAACGCTATTTAATGATTAACAATTTTTTATAGATAATGAAAAAGTTTGTTTAATTATCTATTTATATCATGTGTCGAAAAACGTTGTATGACACACGAGCGGATATTGGTATTTACAAACTCGTGACTATGGTAAACCCTCGACTTCGTCTCGGGCTTACATTTGTCTACTCGTTTGTAAAGACCAACTTACCGCTCTTGTATCATAAATACTTGTAACTATTTTAGAAGTTGGCCAACATTATGGCATTATCAGTAAAATGAGTTGAAAAGCATTGAAAAGTAGTTTATCAGCCGTCTCATTACCATAACACAGGCATTAGGTTGCTTAACTTGCTACTACTGCTTACTATTTATATGTCCAAGGATATATAAATTACTTAGTGTCTGTTTATTTAATGCTTAACATAACAGTCATTAACATTCACATAGTATATTCTAACAGTCACTAACACTCACCTAAATATTCTTTTGTAGATAAACACAACTAAATAATTATCCCTAAATTGTAATAGTATTTAGTCTATAAAAACGAATTACCCTGCAAATGTAAAGAGCTCTTCCACATACAGTTTTTTCAGGGATTAACTATAATATTATTTTTTTAGTTTTCAGCACCCAGTATGGACCTGTTTTATTCAAGCAGCCAACCATCTACTTCACATAGCGCTACAGTAATGCATCCTATATCAGCAAGAACTGTTAAAAATAAGCCAAGTTGTTCAGGTACATTATCAGCAATTTTTGTAGAATTTTGTACCAAAATACCATTAAATTCTCTAGTTTATTTATGACCCCTTTTCAAGGCCCGACCACACAGACTCGATTTGTCACGCGACATATCGCTCGCTACTTTGTAACTGAGAGACTTATAGATATTTCTTAATAATTCAACATACAGCATTTTTTATTACCATATACATACATTTCTGTTTATCAATGCAGTAATAATTTATTATTGGCTCAGATAAGCTTTATATCTTATAATTTTATTTTTCAGTTATTCTTAGGCAATGGAAGCAAGAAAAGCAAGTGAAGAAGATGGAACTAAGGCTTCGTCGCTGTCTAAAAGACAAACTAACCTTCCGTAAAAGATATTTGCTAGCAAAAAAAATATCAAAATCAAGTGCTTTTGAAATTTTAACAAAGAATATGTCAAGAGCAGCTAAAACATTATTTAACATGCTGGTGAAAGGCGGTGGAAAAAAACCTAGAGGAAGACGATTCACTCTTAATGAGAAAGTATTAGCCTTATCATTGTATAAGCCATCTCCCAAAGCTTATCGCTTGCTAAGCCAGCTCTGTGTTTTGCCTAGCCGCAGGACGCTGCAAAACGTACTACAGAAAGTAGACTTAGTGCCAGGCATCAATGAAAATATTATTCAACGTTTGAAAAACAAAGTGTTAAGAATGCCAAACAAACACAAATATTGCTCAATTTTATTTGATGAAATGTCAATAGCACCAGCACTAAGTTACGACAAAGCACATGACAAAATTACTGATTTCGTTGATACTGGCACAAAACGAGAACAAATATTTTCAGATCACGTGCTTGTATTTATAGTAAGAGGCATCGTGAAAAAATTTAAACAGCCAATAGCTAACAGTTTTTGCTCTGGTACAACAAAGACCGGATTTAAAATTTCAATTGAAAGAAATAATTGAAAAAGTTCAATCCACTGGCCTAAAAGTAATTGCGACCATATGTGACCAAGGCTCCACAAACCTTTCTGCTATAAACCAATTGGTGCAGGAGACAAAGCAACATATTTGAGAAGTGAAGAATTTAGAGGAGGCTTTTTTGAAGTGGCTGGTTGCAAAATTGTACCTATATATGATCCAGCAGCTCAGGCAGCTTACCAAAGGACAGCGTGGACACTGCAGAATTGATAATGCTGTTAGACGATCTCTTCGACTCGGTAAACGCAAACTTCCATAGAGCAGAAGGTAAAATATACAGATCAGCAGTAACACCAAAATCGCCCCATGTAAAATTCTGGAACTCTACTTTGCCCATTTTAAAATCAATGAAATATATAATTGATGATGATAAAGAAACAACAGTCTGAAAAAACGCAGGTCTGCTGGAAGAAATTTCATTTGAAATAAGCAGTACCTTTGTACTTATATTTATAATGTTAAATTTTACTATTTTTCTGCGTGTACATAAATAATAAAATAAATAAAATAAACAGTGCCGTCTCTTACTAGCTGGGTGAAAACAATTGAAGGTTTTAAATGTATTGTTAGATATTTATGGTCGCAAGGAGTAAACTCCATTCTTTTAAGGAATATGAACCAAGACGCCCTTGAAAACATTTTTGGAGCCATAAGAGCTCATGGATATAGAAACATAATGCCCAGCTCTACAGCATTTGAAAATGCATTCAAAACTTTATTGATAAACAATATTACATCCGCACACTCCATACAAGGAAATTGTGAAGAGGATGACAGTATTTGTCTTCAATCATTAAAATCATTTGTAGAAAATGAATCACCCAGCAACAACAATACTGATGGTAACGAGATAAGGCAAATAAATGATTATCATTTAAATATTGAACTGATTAATACAAATATAATGTTAAGAAGTCGTTCTCGAGTTCATGTAGAAAAATGCGATGCTGATGGATGGCCACCAAAGCCAAAAAGTTTGTTTTTAAAAATGTAACACATGTAAAAATAATTGTATTAGTGAAAATGTTGAAGATTTTCACAGATACATTACAAAAAAAGAATATTGTGGCAAAAAATGGCTGTGTCCCCTCCCGAGCATTGTTTGACTACTTTGCCCAAGTTGAATTCATCACTTTAGAAGTATTAAAAACTGATGCACATATGAAGCAAATCATACAATATATTAATTTAATGGTGACTTTACATATTAATTCTAATTTTCTTACATGTGAAAAACATAAAAATACATTAAGAGTCCGTCCTATGAAACGGCTGATTTTGGCCAACTTTGTTCTATAATTGTGAGAATGTGTAACATAGTATTAGCAAAACAGTGCACGTTATGAGTAGTTTAACTTTTCATCTTGCATGTGGCTTGAAGGTTTTTTCAAAAATACTTCATAACTCATGGCAAACCTTTAATATTCAATGCCATTCTTTTCAAAAATTACGTCAGTGTGAAGTTTGACCATAGTTTCAGGAGAAACTATAAGAAATTTTGACCATATAAAAATATAAATAACAGTAAAATATAACCCTTTTGCATTTGTGTTGATTACTTTTTTCCATTCCCATACAAAAATCAGCATAAAAAAATGATGAAGTTACGTCATTCTACGGAAAAATTCAGCCACTTTAGTATTTTTTTCCAATTCAAAACTCTATATTTAAGAAATTAAAAAATAACATAATCTTGAGTTATTTTTACAATAAAAAAAATTCAAATAACAAAAAGAAAGGCTTATGGTATAGAAAATTAATTTCAAATTATACTATAATAACACGCGCACAAAATCGATCGCCTCAGAACGAAGCCTTGCGTCACCTACCTCCACGAGCAATCGCGACAGTGACGCAACTATTCAACGGCATCCTCCGCACCAGCCACTTCCCCACAACATGGAGACTCGGTAGAGTCGTTATGCTGCCTAAGCCCGGGAAGAACATACTGAAGCCCGAAAGTTATCGGCCCATCACGCTGCTGTCGACACTCTCGAAAGTCTTCGAGAAGCTTCTACTGCTGCATCTGACGCCACACATCCAGCCACGCGACGAACAGTTCGGCTTCCGTGCCGAGCACTCCACGACGCACCAACTCGCGAGAGTGGTGCATCACCTGACGGTCGCCCTCAACAAGAAGGAAGGCGCTGTCGCGGTAATGCTCGACATGGAGAAGGCGTTCGACCGCGTGTGGCACGCCGGCCTGCTCTACAAGTTGTCCACATCTACTACTCCTCGTCGAATAGTTAAGACTGTGGCCACTTTCCTGGAGAACAGACGCTTTCAAGTGGTGGTTGAAGGCGTCCTGTCTACGGAACGCTCCGTCGGTGCCGGCGTACCCCAAGGATCCTGCCTGTCCCCTGTGTGCTACTGCAGGTACACAGATGACATCCCCGTCGGTGGCGACGCCATGCTGGCGCTATACGCTGACGACGCCGCCTACGTCACGACCTCGCTGTCACCTGCACACGCAGCGGTCAAAATGCAGCGAGCACTGGATGCACTCCCGCCGTGGTTGGAAGACTGGAGACTGTCGGTCAACGTGGCGAAGACCCAAGCCATCTCCTTCGGAAGACGTCAGCACCCGCCTCGTCTCTCGATGCTTGGACGCCACGTCGACTGGGCGCGCCAGGTCAAGTACCTGAGCGTGACCCTCGACCGACAACTCACCATGGGCCCTCACGTCAAGAACGTCGTGAATCAGACTCGCGCCGCTCGAGCTCTCCTGCGTCCCGTCCTGTCCTCACGCCTACCGCTTCGAGCGAAGCTGGGCGTCTACAAGGCGTATGTTCGCAGCCGACTCACGTATGCTGCCCCTGCGTGGTACGCGCTGGTCTCGGATACCAACCGTAACCGGCTGCGCGCGCAGCAGTCGCTGTCACTACGCAGCATCGTAGACGCCCCCAGGTTCGTGAAGAACGCGGTGATCGCAAGAGACCTACGCATGGAGAGCCTCGACGACTTCATCGGCCGCCTGACCGCCACGATGTTCAGCCGCGCGAGGGCCTCGTCCTTCCACCAGCTGCGGGAGCTCGCTCCCTACCATCGACGCCCACCGGATAGACCGCTGCCGCGGGACCTGATCCCCGCCGCAACCTCATCCGACCCGGACCATGACGCCGCTCGCTGAATACGGTTGACGGGCGCACGCCGGGAGTCCCCCCCGACGTGCTCGACCTCACCGTAACCAGCTGAAGCCCACCAACCCATTGCCGCTAGCTGGCAGAGCGCTCACTGGAGGCTCCCCGTACGGGGACGCTGCCGGTGGGGGCAGCTCTCGCTAGCGGCACAACACCCACCGGACTAGACGCCCGGACTTGACCCCACGTGGCAACGCCACAACCAAATGACCCGCCTGTCTACACAGGCGGCAATGGAACCACTGCAATACCAAGAAAGGTAGACCAGTTCCCTCCAGTTCCCCTAGGGGAATAGCGAGAAGACCCGGAGTAGTAGATCGCCTCAGTGTCGACTCGGCTAGCGCAGCGGGTGACGTATCGCTGGAGCTCGCGAACTCTACGTATGAATTTTAGCAAGAATATACTGCGACTACTACAACTTGGTCCGTTGGGAATTTAATTTGTTTTCAGTGCATTTTACTGATATTCAAAATATAGTTGGGAATACATTGTGTACTAAGAAAAGAAGTTGGGATTTTTAACCTACTTCAAAAAAGGAGGTTCTGTATTCGAGTTTGTACTATGTATAGTATGCACGTATATCCGCGTTTTAGGGTTCAGTAGCCAAATGGCAAAAACGGAACCCTTATAGATACGTCATGTCTGTCTGTCTGTCTGTCCGTCCGTATATCACAGCCACTTTTCTTCGAAACTATAAGAAATATGCTGTTGTAACTTGGTAAGTAGATGACTATGTATTCTGTGTTCTATGATTCTGAATCTGTGAACCGCATTAAGATAGAAAAAAAAAAAACAAAAAATTTTGGGGTCCCCATACTTAGAACTGAAACTCAAAAATATATGATGTATATTACCATGGAAACTACCAGTGAAAATTGGTTTGAACGAGATCTAGTATGTAGTTTTTTTTTAACGTCATAAATCGTAAATCGCAACTTTTGCTTATAATATAATACCTACAGGTTTGTACGGAACCCTCGGTGCGCGAGTCCGACTCGTACTTAGCCGGTTTTTTTATTATGTCCTAAAACTATAAATTTGTGTATTTAACCGACTGCAAGTAAGAGGAGGGTTTCAATTCGAGAGATTTTTAACCGACTGCAAAAAAGGTGGTTCTCAATTCTTTACGCTCCACGAATACTCGAAGCCGCCTTGCCTTAACTTATTTGCTATTTTTTTTTAAAGAGTTTTTCAGATGGTCCCGTGGTCATCAGGTCAGGATCTGATGATGGGATCCTGGAGAAATTGAAGGAAATTTTAAATTTTATAGGATAACATACAGTTATTTTTGCCACGAAGAGAAGCTAGTGACTAAATAATTACAGCCGCACGGGTCGATCTTCAAGGTTAAACAACGCTTGCTGATGATCACCCATCTACAGACCATGTGGATGGGTGATCATCTTTTTTTTTTTTCAGGGATGGGAAATCATTCAATGACTCCTCCCGCTCTGGGTGGAGCGGGAGGGAGTGTCAGACTTCTACTGACTAAAACCCATCCATGTTCCTTCATTCCTTCGTTCGGGAGCCACGGTATCTCTTTCGAATAGTCTCGCGACTCCGGCAGGCGTCGGCCCTTTTGGGCCACTCTGATGGGTGATCATTTTAAATATCGAGTTTCTTCCTTGTCTCGGAAAGCACGTTAAGCCTTTGGTCCCAGCTGTCAATTGTAGATCTTTGGCAGTCGTTATGGATTGTCAGAAGCCAGCAAATCTGACTCCAGTCTTGCCAAAAAGTACCGTGTTACCCGGTTAATGGGTTTTGGAGGTCTGGCAGCCGCTCTACTTAAAACACTGGTATTCGGCTGAATCCCCTTTGACTGGAACCCGGGAAAAGGCTAGGCAAATGATTGATATAGCAAATGAATGATATAGCGATTTCGGTGTTTTCTGCATTCACTTGTTTGATGTATTTGCATTCAGAAAGCACCATTTTGTGAATTTGATGATGAAGCCGCAAGACAGGCAACAAAACTCTGTAATTAGGTAATGTTTTACAAGTCTTATCTGTAAGTCGAAGAGTTATTAGAGACGATCGTTTTTAGGGTTCCGTAGACAAATGGCAAAAATGGAACCCTTGTAGATTCGTCATGTCTGTCCGTCTGTCTGTCTGTCTGTCCGTCCGTCCTTATGTCACAGCCACTTTTCTCCGAAACCTTAAGAGCTATGCTGTTGAAATTTGGTAAATTGATGTATTTCGTGAACCGCATAAAGATTTTTACACAAAAATAGAAAAAAAACAATAAATTTTGGGGGTCCCCATACATAGAACTGAAACTCAAAATTTTTTTTTTCATCGTACCCATACGTGTGGGGTATTTATGGATAGGTCTTCAAAAATGATATTAAGGTTTCTAAGATCATTTTTTTCTAAACTGAAAAGTTTGCGCGACAGACACTTCCAAAGTGGTAAAATGTGTGTCCCCCCCCCTTAAATTCTAAAATAAGAGAATGATAAAACTAAAAAAATATATGATGTACAGTAAACTACCAGCGAGTGGTTTGAACGAGATCTAGTAAGTAGTTTTTTTTAATACGTCATAAATCGTAAATCGCAACTTCTGCTTACGGAATCCTCAGTGCGCGAGTACGACTCGCACTTGGCCGGTTTTGGAAAACAAAAATGCAGAAAAGACTGGTGTATTATTAGGAATGTGTCTTTAAAATTCACTTCTATGCTGTTTGCTGATGACATTGTGCTGGTTTCTGAAAGTGGCCTAGAGGACGTGGTGGCAAAGACTGGAGAGTGTTGGCCTGAAATTGAGTAGAACTAAAACAGAATACCTGTTCTGCGATTTCGGAGGTCTCTCCTGTCATATCCTCTCACCGCAACGCCTATACCGGTCTGCTCCGACTTTCAGTACCTCGGGTCGCTTTTTAGGGGGATGGCGATATAGACCGAGACGTATCGCACCGGATCAACTCAGGATGGATGAAATCGCGACAGATCACTGCGATAACTTGCAACCCACGGATGCCTCTCAAGTTGAAAGGGAAAATCTACAAGTCCTGAATGTTGATATTGATGTGTGGAGTAACAGGAATGGATAAAGTGGGATACAGGATAAGGGCAGCAAGATGATGTGTCCCAAAAATTCACGAGCCTTTTCTCCATTTTTGTAACCTGAATTTGAATAAAGTTAACGTAAACAAAAAACAATTACCAATATTTGTCGTCTCTAACATTCATGGACCTAGCTTTCGGGATAAGCTTTTTCAGATATGAGATATGTATTGTAAAAAAAAACTCTAACGCCCAGCAAATGGTTCGATAGTAACCTTTTCGGTAGAAGCACGTTCAGCGCAATTGTATAATTTTATTCTGTTATTTGTAGTTCTTTATAAAACACTTTTTTGTAAAGATGAGACATAGTCAATAAATATTCTTGGTTTTTGGTTTCAGCCTATTTGCCTTATTGTTTTAAACATGATCATAATCACGGAGTAACTGAAGATCTTGCGGGTGGGATGTTATTGGCAGACATATTGGTCTACCCTCTCCACCCACCCGCAAGATCTTCTGTTACTCCGTGATCATGGCGCTTGCAATAGTGCCGAAATATCGGAAACTCGTAAATAAAAAGGTACATGGTAGCAATCTCGTTATTAACTATTATAATATTTACCTTATCAATTACCATTATGAATGTAGACAAACTTACCAAATATGTAACAAACATCAAAACGCATTTTCGTAAACGTTATTAAAATATTTGAATTATATCAACGAAAGGATCAAAATTGTTTACGCGATCTCTAAGCTTTACGCGCAGCCGTGTGTGCGTAAACGTGCACACGAACATGAAAATACCTAATTAAGAGCGATTCAGTTTTGTGCACGGCCTCTTAAATAAGTATTTATTAAATAAAAGTGTTATGTTCTTTGTTATGAATTGGTGCAGAGAAGTAAGCAATGTTCTCACTGGCAAGAGCTTTTATAATTTTATTGAAGCAGATTCTAATGAGATGGACTGCATTATTCTACAGACTCGAGAGCATTTTAATAAATGAAAGGGTAGGAAACGAGAAAGGCAAACTGGAGTAGTTTTAAGTGTTTAAAAAATTGTTTTTCAGAGTTGCTCTATGCTGTATGTACCTGTAGGTAATGGGGACGTTAATAAGCTAGAACGAAACTCAAGAAGGTTGATGAAATTAAAATACTGCAGTAGGCGGGCAGCGTACCACGCGGCTGTAGGTAATTAATTCTAGAACAGGGTCCAGTCATAGTACCTACTAATCATCTTTATACTGTGGTAGGGTATAACTCAGGGATTATAAAGTATAACTTGAAGCAACGATACGGTGACAATATTATCATAACATCTGGAAATCCATCTGTCGTGTGCTTTTTATCAAACTGTGTTCAAGTTATTCAGAATAGTTGGTACGAGGCGTGAGAGAAAAATGATCATATGGAAAAACAACGTATTGTTGACATGGCAGCAAAAATAATTTTGGAAGAAATACGTTCACGTGTTTACGAAACTGAAATATATCCCCCTCCAACCGGGTTTATGATGGGTGGGGATGGCAAAGGATGATTGCCCATTAAGTTTACTAAGATTGTTAAAAACAGTTATTGTTAACAACAAAACTAACTGCGAACCATACGAGCGATCGGGCCAGGGCCACGGACAGGGTACGTGTCGCGGTGGCGCGTCCGCCTCGGCTGTGCAAGTCCGGCAAGTACGGCACATTGTTTCGATCGCTTCGTCGATGCCAGGCCACCACACATAACTACGAGCGAATGATTTGGTCTTTACGATGCCCATATGCGCCTTGTGTAACTCTGTTAATACTTTTGTCCTACAGGTTTCCGGCACTACTACTCTGTGACCCCACATAACGCACCCTATTTTTTCATATAATTCTTTTTTTCTATTGTAATATAGTTTTAGCGAAGTTATTATTTCATCTGATGGCCATTCGTCTCTGATATAAGATAATACCCGGCCCAATAAAGGATCAAGGCTATTCTATTTCCTAATTTTCCATTAGCATCGCATTCTGCGCAAAATGTAAGAATGTTTGTTCCAGCATCTTGGTGCATTGTTTAGCTGACGAGCGCGCCGGCAAACGCGATAAGCCATCGGCCCCGTTATCTTTTGATCTAACATACTCAATGTCGTACGTGTACGCTGCTAACTTAAGGCCGTACCCTGAGCAAATAACCTTGAGCATTTTTTCCCTCAATAACAGCGCAAGAGATACAATAGTGAATACGCTCAAAATGTTGAATAAAATCGCTATAAAATCTAATTTTGGTTGTTTGAAAAAAATACTTCTACCAAAATATTCATAATTAAATTGCCTATCCATTAGTGTAAGTACAAAATGCATGAGAAGATGCATGTTTTCAGTATTTTTTTCTTATTTCTGTGGTTTCGTTGTGAGGAGATTACTTAAACATTATACTTAGTAATAAAAAATAAAATCTACCATTTTGAAGCCAAGATTATGTAGAAATTTAATGTATTTTTTATTAGTTGATATTTATTTTGGATAAAGAGTAGATAGCTCCAAAAAACTGCACAAAAAACGGCTAGCGCTGCGTTTTGCTCGGGGACGCGCCTTAAGGTGGCACTAGTCGATATTTTTTCCATAGAAACTTCAGGAGGGTATTACTCCGCTGTTTGACAGAGTACATCAAAAGTTAAACATAATATCGTTTTGTCATATTATTAGTTTTGTCTGTATGGAAACAGGATGGTAAAATAAAACGCCATTAAAAAGTTATGAGCCACCAAAGTTTCGTTTTTCTTGCCAATTTTAACGCATCTTTGGGCGTAAATAAGTAATAAACACAATGTAAAATCTTTAAAACCAAGTCGGTACCGACAAAGCTCAACTATCGAAGAATTCAATAACTTTTATTTTTAATCGATATATGCAGCAGTTTTTTCATAAAACTCGATTTACGAAAGGCCTTCTCATATTTTTTTACGCGCGCGTTTTATTATGAATTATCGTGCCTCTCACTGAATAATGTTCCCCCCGGTGCGGTGCGGGGGGACAATGCTCACGCACACGTGCGTATTCAAGTTACGACTGTGTCTGCTGCGGTGTGCTGTGGCCTGTGGCCTATGTCGTTCATACGTTACATACGTAGGTAGACTATACTTGCGCTCTAATTTATATTGACTCATTGGCTTGATTTTTGGATTTCAACATTATATTTTATATCTGTTTGACTTCGCACTGTAGTTTGGACTCCGTATTTGCGTTTGAAATTGTTATTGTTGCTTTGAGTGGACGCTGCATAAGTACGTGACATTGTTTTGAATCATTGAAAAAGTTTTAAAAACCACATATAAACAATGGGTAGAAAAGTCATAATTTGGCGTCGTGACCGGGTCTTCGACACCGCGTCGCTGCCCGCGCCCGCTGCAGTGTAAAATCATCGCGGCGGGATGTTATCGCGCAATGAATTTTCAACTCTCGATGTTGAAACCAATGATATAATTATAAGTTGAAACGGTGTCTTTTTTTGACGCGTTGGGATAAACTCTGCTGAGTGCTGGGTTCTCAACGCTCGGCAGAACGGAATATTTTTACGTCCGTGCGTACGGTGGCTAAGCGTTCTTACAATCGAGCGACATGACGCCGCCGTGCCACCGCCGGCGCCGCCGCACGCGTCTACGACAGGGACAACTGCACGCGTCGTTGGTGGTCGTTGAAGCGCCCGTCGACAGCCAACGACAAAGGTTGCCACCTAGGAAAAGTACCTAATAATGAAATTAGTTCTACCTAAGTACCATCCTATAAATTGTTATCAAAATTACTTACTTACCTACCTGTCTTCTTAATTTTTAGGGTTCCGTAGCCAAATGGCAAAAAACGGAACCCTTATAGATTCGTCATGTCTGTCTGTGTGTCCGTCCGTATGTCACAGCCACTTTATTCCGAAACTATAAGAACTATGCTGTCGAAAACTCTAAACTTGGTAAGTAGATGTATTCTGTGAACCTACCTTCCTAAACCTGTAGGCCGGTATAGTATGGATAGGGGTTCTAAAATGATATCGAGGTTTCTAAGGTTTGTGCGAGAGACACTTCCAGAGTGGTAAAATGTGTGTGTCGTGTAACTTCTATCTATCTATCTATATCTTCTATATCTATATCTTCTTCTATACTTATAATAAATCTGTAGAGAGGGCAATTCTGTACATGAAATATATTTCCAAAATAACTATCAGGGGGTGATTAGGGATCAATACTGATGCCAAAAATGCAATCAGTAAAATTTTTGTCTGTCTGTCTGTCTGTCTGTATAACCGTTATAGAAACAAAAACTACTCGACGGATTTTAACAAAACTTGGTACAATTATTATTCATACTCCTGAGCAGGTTATAGTATACTTTTCATCACGCTACAATCAATAGAAAAAATGAAAAAAAAAATGAAAATGTGAAAGTTTGGATGTTTGTTACTCAATCACGCCAGAACGGCTTAACGGATCTTAATGAAATTTAAAACAAAGATAGATTATAGTCCTGAATAGCACATAAGCTACTTTTAATCCCGGGAACATGTTCCCTAGGGATCACGCGGGCGAAGCCGCTGGCAGAAGCTAGTCTATACTAATATTATAAAGAGGTAACAGTTGTTTGTAAGTTTGTATGTTTGTAAGTATGTAGGTATGTAGGGGGTAATCTCAGGAACTACGGTTCCGATTTGAAAAATTCATTCAGTGTTAGATAGCCCATTTATCGAGGAAGGTTATAGGCAATATATCATCAAGCTAAGACAAATAGGAGCGGAGCAATAATGGAAAATGTGGCGCAGACAAAGTTGCGCGGGTCAGCTAGTATTTAATAAAACATTAGGTTCAAAAAGTTTTAGAATGGTACGCATAGTGACCGTTAAAAATAATATCGTAATTACAATATTATAACACAGACTTACGTTTTCACTACGCCGCCCTTCTCACCTGCCAGCCGTGCCCAGACCTCGCCCATGGACATGGGCACGTCAACATCATATGCGAACGCAGCTGCCCTCCCCCGCCCCTCACCGCGGACCAGCTTAGGCAGCCCCAACCACCCCTCTGCATCTACCTCCCCGAACGCAACCGCAAAAGCCGCCTCCAGCGCCACCGCCGCCACCACTGCTGACAATGCACAAACCTCCACTCAAGGAGGAAGCAACGTTGCCCCCGCTCCCAAGGCCCCGGCCAGATACCCACCTCTTGTGGTGGAGGTACTGCCGGACTGGCCGACACACTTCCGGGAACTGAAAAAGATCCTGGGACACGCACCGAACGGACGCGCATTCGGGAAAGGCGTCCGCTTTATCCCCAAGACGGAGAAGGAGTACCGAGCCGTCCAATCATACCTTACGAAGCTGGAGAAGGAGACCAGGCTCACCTGGTTTTGCTACTCCATGCCCGCTGACCAGAGCCTGAAAGTGGCGATCCGAGGCCTGCCAGCAAATACCGAGCCAGCTGAAATCGAAGCGGACCTCCGGAAGCTCGGATACGTGCCCGAGTACGCGCGCGCGATCCGAACCCGCTCCGGCCGCCCCGGATGCCTATTCTACGTCCAGCTACAGCGGACCCCGGACCTGACGCCGGGCATATACCAGGTGACCGAATTCCTGTGTATGCCCGGCATCACCATAGAGGCGTGGCGCGGGAAGAAGGGCCCTGCGCAGTGCCACCTCTGCCAACAGTTCGCACTCCTCGCACAACTGTCATCGCACGCGCGCATGTGTACGATGCGGCGAAGAGCACGCAGCCAAGGACTGCCAACGCCCCTTGGAGTCGCCGCCCACCTGTGCAAACTGCGGAGGTGTGCACACAGCGAATAACACTTCTTGCCCGATTTTCCGCAAGGAGGCGCGGAATAAACGGGCCGGAACAGTGGCGCGCACCTCCGCCGCCGCCACCACTGCTGCCACCATCACCAAGAAGACACTCACCGCGAATGATACCGAGGTCGACGCCCCAACCTCGCTCATGGCCGCTGCAAACCCCGCTCAGGGGGGAACCAGCGCGGGAGGTGCCAAGAGGGGGAAAGGACGCCGCCGCCCTCGGAGTGAAGCTGCTGCGACCACCACGCAGCCGCCGAACCAAACGGAGACGACCAAACGGTCAACAGCCTCTGTGGTCGCTGCCCCCCTCGGGGGGACGAAGGCGACGCAGGGGACAGTTGACCCCATAGTTACCCTGGCCATCGGAGCACTCAATTCGGTGCTACTGGCCATACAGGAGGGGCGGGAATCCAGTCCCCGCCATCCTGCAATGCGTAGCCGAACTATGCGCCCATGGCCGCAAGTGAGGTGCGCATTGTCTACTAGAACGCCTTCGGACTGACCCCCGAGAAGACCAGGCTCCTGAGGTTGTTGTTGGCTCAGCGTAAAGTCGACATAGCGCTCATAAACGAGACGCACCTCAAGAGCGGCACCAAATTGAAGATGCCAGGGTACATCACGTACCGAGAGGACCACATCTCCCCCGCTGGGACTGCTTACAGGGGACTAGCAGTCCTAGTCAAGAGGAATATCGTCCACCAGCAGCTGCCACTGCCGACGCTTCAGTCGTCCTACGCTCTCGGTGTTGAGATCTGCATCAACCGCGTCCCCACCCTTGTGTTCGCTTTCTACAAGCCACCCCAGCACAAACTCGCTATGGCTGACATCAGCACCCTGCTAGACTCGCCACTCGCGTCGAGTATCAGTGTCAGTGAGTGTGAAGTGCAAAAATCGTGAGTACATTTTCGACCTTATTAATAAGAAGAATTAAACTTCATCATTCCAAGAAATTGCATAGAAATTTGAACCTTAAATTCACTAGATAATTAACTTAGTCGTTGGTAATATCAGTTTGGACTTGTACTAATTTTAAGCAAAAAGTGGTTCAGACGGGGAACCTATGCTCGATTTCACTCAGAAATACAAGTTAAAAACACTTGTAAAATTTCAAAACGTTATCTAAGACTTGGAAAAAATCAAAGTGAGAACTTGAAGTTGGAACTTTTGTGGTGTTAATTTGAATGTGTTTTTACTGGACGATAAGTTTATTTATAGTTAGTGGTATTATAATTGCAAGATAATTGTGTATTTTGTGTCAAAACCTACTTGTGCTTTTCTAATTTAAAATGGAGTCGCTTAACGACATTCAGGAAGACATAAAGGCTAAAATGCTCAAGTCAAAAACCACTTTAAAAAATGTCCTAAAGATCGTCTAACTGTTTGTTATATTGAAACTAGGATTGAAACCTTAGAACAGCAATGGCACTATTTTTTTTTTTTTTTTTTTAGGTATGGGAAATCATCCAATGACTCCTCCCGCTCTGGGTGTTAGCGGGAGGGAGTGTCAGACTTCTATTGACTAAAACCCATCCATGTTCCTTCATTGCCCTTTGTGTTCTGGAGCCACGGTGTCTCTTGCGAATAATCCCGCGACTCCGGCAGGCGTCGGCCCTTTCGGGCCCCTCTGTGTGCTGAGGCGCGCGTGGAACACTAACGCGCCGTCGACACGGCCTGTCGTCTAACTAGACGGACGGATGGCGAGCCACCCATAGATGGCGGACTTACTTAGTTCCAACTAAAGGCGGACTTACTTAGTTCCAACTATCATAAGAATAGCTTGTATGATGAGGTCGAAGAGTTTTATATACAGTTTAAAAGCGAACTGAAAGAAATGTTGAACGATAGGAAAATGTCTAGTGAAATGTGTAATGTTAGTCCAGGAACTAGCTGTAGTACAAGATTTAGGAACTTCAAATTACCTGAAGTTAAGATACCTGTGTTCTCTGGAAATTATAGTGAGTGGCAGACGTTTAGAGATTTATTTTTAGGATTAATACACAATAATAAATCTCTAGATGATGCGCAGAAATTATATTACCTTAAAGGGTACTTAACCGGAGATGCAGAGCACCTATTAAGAAACATTAATGTAACATCGGATAATTATACGGCTAGTTGGGAAAAATTAGAGGCAATGTATAACAATAAAAGGTTTTTAGCTAATGGAATTTTAAAACGTTTGTTGAATCAAAAGGGTCTAACAGTAGAATCAGCCACTGAAAAAAAAAAGATTACTTAGCACCACATCTGATTGTTTGGGGTCAATTAAAAATTTAGGGATAGATGTTACCTCTTGGGACATCCTTATAATACATATTGTAAGTGCCAAATTGGATAAGGATACCAGGAAAGCATGGGAATTAAAGGTAGCTTCGGATACCACGGATGATTTGCCTACTTTTACTCAATATACAGATTTTTTAACTGGACGTTTTCGAGGTTTAGAAAATTTAGAAAATAAATCTCAGGTTCAAAAGAGTTCGCAATCTCTC
This sequence comes from Ceramica pisi, assembly GCA_963859965.1. Lineage (NCBI taxonomy): Eukaryota > Metazoa > Arthropoda > Insecta > Lepidoptera > Noctuidae > Ceramica > Ceramica pisi. Next base: position 8,060,126 of record OY982528.1, on the reverse strand, counting down.
CATGTAGTAGGGAAAGTAAAAACGGAGTTATGTTGCCCTTTTTGTTCTGCCGCTCATAAGGTAACTGCTTGTAAGAGTTTTGCTAAGGAAAATAACGATACTCGACGTGATTTCGTACAGAAAAATGGGCTGTTTCGTTTGTTTGGGTAGTAACCACTCTGCCAGATTTTGTAGAAACACCGACAAATGCCATTTATGTAAAAGACGCCACCATACTCTACTCCACCCTAGCGGTGGTTCTGGGTCTGTTGGTGAGGATACGGGCATGGTTCAGAAGGAAGCAGCGTCAGCTGCTACTAGGAATAGTACCTCAATGGAGGAAACTCAAAAGGCCGCTATACAAGCGGAGGGCTCTGCTAAGCCAATAGTTTCATGCCTTTCGACAGGAAATTGCAAGGATACGGTTTTAATACCTACGGCTTTAGTAAAAGCCAAGTCAAAGGATGGAACATATCGGGTGGTTCGCGCATTAGTAGATCAAGGGTCACAAGGATCTTTTATCACTGAGTCAATGGCTCAATATTTAGGGTTAAAGAAAACTTTAACAAAACACCGGGTAACAGGTGTAGGCGGTAATAAAACAGTTATGTCAAATTCTTCCGTAGTTGTTAATATACGTTCCCGAGTGCATCCAGATTACAGCGTTCAAGTAAATGCATACGTCTTGAAGTCCATCACTTCCCTTCTCCCAGTTGTAACAGCAACCAGAGTAGAATGGGTACAGTTGAGTGAAGACGATTTGGCAGATCCTGATTATCACAGGCCTAATAAAATTGATGTTTTATTAGGTGCTGATATATTCAGCCAAATTATTCAAGATGGAATCAAACGGAGTACCAGTGGATCGCTCGTAGCACAACAAACGAAATTCGGATGGATTCTTTCGGGCGTTGTCGGTACAGAAAATTCGTCCGACATCAATTCATTTCCTTGTATCACGGTCATGCATTCCAATGTTCAGGCCGATGACTTCTTACGTAAATTCTGGGAGCTAGAAGCGGAGCCATCGGGAACTGAAAAAATACTTAGCAAGGAGGACGCGGAATGTGAAAATATCTTTACAAATAACACAAAGCGAGACGAAACCGGACGTTACATTGTAAGGTTGCCGTTCCGGGATGGTAACCGAAGTTGTAAGGATGGTGAATCCAGGTCCATATCTGAAAAAAGGTTAAGGTCTTTAGAATTTAAACTTTCAAAGAATCACAAACTAAAAGCGGATTACACTGCGGTGATGCAGGAGTATATAGAACTTAACCATATGGTCAATGTATCTCCTGAAGAAAAGAATAAAGGGTTGTACTTACCTCATCACGCAATAATTCGGGAAGATAAGCAGACAACTAAGGTGCGCGTGGTATTTGATGCTTCCTGTAAGGGAATAAATGGCGTGTCGTTGAACGATGACTTGATGGTTGGACCGACATTGCAAGCAGAATTACGACATACGGTTATGCGTTGGAGAACACATCCCATATGTATTGGGGCTGATATAATCAAAATATAGACAAGTTTTGGTCCATAGAGATGATACAATGTTTCAGAGGATTCTTTGGAGGGATAGTCCTGAAAAGGAAATAGAAGAATTTGAGTTAGTGACGGTTACATTTGGTACTTCATCGGCACCATTCTTAGCAGTGCGTTCTTTACATCAGGTTGCTTATGATGAAGGAAAGGATCATCCATTAGCAGCAAAAATCATTCTTAATGATTTTTACATGGATGATCTAATGACAGGAGCAGAAAGTGTTGAAGAAGGATATAAACTACATACAGAAATACAAAATATTTTAGCTAAAGGGGGATTTCTTTTACAAAAATGGATAAGCAACAGTGAAGAGTTATTACATAAGATAAGAGAAAGCAAAAGGGATAAGGCTGAAGAAGTCAAAATAAAAATTGATAATATTACAAAAATACTCGGGACTTACCTGGGATCCTCGCGCTGATGTTTTCCAGTACTCTGTAGAGCTGCCTCTCCCGACAGAACCTTTAACTAAAAGAAAAATTATATCGGATATTTCTAGGCTTTTCGACCCGTTAGGATGGTTGTCACCAAGTATCATATTAGCTAAAATTTTGATACAAAAGCTATGGTTAGCAGGTATAGGCTGGGATGAAGAAGTGCCCAGTATTTTATTAAAAGAATGGATTACTTACCGTAAGGACTTACCGTCTTTAACGAATGTTAAAATTCCACGCTGGCTTAACACTAAATCCAGCAATGTAAAGACGGAGTTACATGGTTTTTCGGATGCCTCAAAAATGGCCTACGCTGCAGCGGTATACGTCAGAGTTGTAGATGCAGAGGGTAACATACAAGTTGCTTTAGTTACCTCGAAAACCAAAGTGTCTCCCATCAAACAGGTGTCAATACCTAGATTGGAACTGTGCAGAGCCATTCTATTAGCTAGGTTGATGGTGGACGTTGCTAAAACTCTGGACATAAATGTGGTAGATGTGCACGCCTGGACGGATTCCGAAGTTGTTCTCGCATGGCTTAATAGTCATCCAAGCCGTTGGAAAACTTTAGTGGCCAATCGCACTGCAGAAATATTGAACACTTTGGATAAGCAATACTGGTCATACGTTCCATCTAAACAAAATCCAGCGGATTGTGCATCTCGCGGCGTAGCCCCAGGGGAACTCTGTAATACTGCGATATGGTTCCATGGACCAGAGTTCTTAAGGCAATCAGTTATTGAATACAAAAAACCCAAACATTTGATTACTAAATACTGTATAAATAAAACCATTATTGAGGAAATCAACCAAAGAAACGCCTTGTGGACAGCACTTAAGAAGAACCCAAATAACATTAACCTAGAAGCAGACTTCATTACAAAAAGGAAACTTGTGGCTAAAAACATGCAAGATACAAAAAACACCTATTACTATAAAAAAATCAGCGATTGTATTAACAAACCTAAAAAAATGTGGAATTTGGTTAACATTTTAGCAGCTAATAAAATAAAACTAAATTGTGCTCCTTCAAAGATACGGATCGATTCGAAGGATACTAAAGACCCAATAGAAATTTGCCAAATTTTTAACGAGTACTTTGCCACTATAGGTCCCCTTTTAGCTAATAATATACCTAGATCTTTTCATGATGACTACTTACGCGCCTTACCAAAAACTCCCCCCGAAAATTCTCCAGTGCTTTCTAATCTTGAGCCGTGTTCTGCTTCGGAAATTACAAAAATTATAACAAAACTTGACCCTAACTGCAGTACAGGATTAGATGGTATAAGTACTAAAGCAATAAAATGCATAAATAATATAGTGGCGAAAAACTTGAGCAAATGCTTCAACAAGCTGCTAGGTGATGGTAATTTTCCCGATACCCTGAAAATGGCGAAGGTAACTCCTATTCACAAAGCTGGATCGAAGACGGAGCCAGGCAACTACCGGCCGATCTCAGTATTACCTGTATTGCCAAAAGTATTAGAAAAAATTTTACACAACCGATTAGAAAAACATTTAAATTCTTTCAACTTTCTTTCAGATCGACAATACGGGTTTAGGCCAAAAAGTAGCACACTTACTGCTACTGTCGACCTTGTTTCCAAAATTAAGCAAAATATAGATAGTAAAAATATAGTTCTTGGCATTTTTATTGATCTCAAAAAAGCGTTCGACACTGTTAGTCATGAATTGCTACTTAAAAAGCTGGAAACAATTAAAATCACTGGCAGTGCCTTAAACATGTTCAAATCCTATCTAAAAAACAGATCACAAGTAGTAAAAATAGATAATAATTATCAAAGTGATGCCTTACCTATAACTTGTGGAATACCTCAGGGATCCATTTTAGGTCCCCTGCTCTTTTTAATATATATAAATAACAAACAAGAACTTAAACTGCATGGCCATCTAACTTTATATGCGGATGACACGTGTTTATTTTATTTCGGATCGTCCATTCATGATTTAATTTCCCAAGCTCAAGAAGACTTAAACACCCTATTTTCGTGGTTTCAATATAATCTGCTAACGATAAATATCTCCAAAACATGCTATATCTTATTCAAATCCAAAAATAAAATAATCCCTCCACATGAACCATTATTTATTGACAATATTCCCTTACAGCAAAAATCTTGTGAAAAATATCTAGGCTTAAGATTGGATAGTTCACTATCGTGGAATGCTCACCTAGACCATATAAGGACAAAGCTTTCGTCACTACTTGGATCCCTTACAAATATAGTTCGATGCATTCCACATAGACTGCGTCACACCATCTATAACACCCTAGTAAAACCACACCTGCTTTATCTGGTTGAAGTATGGGGCAGTGCGGCCAAAACAAAGCTAGATAATCTCCAAGTTGCACAAAACAAATTAGTAAAAATGATTTTTAAGTATCCATATTTAACATCAACAAGCACAGTGTATGAAGAAACAAAAATAATGAACATTAGACAGCTATATTTTTTTATTTTTTTTTTAATGGGACAAACCCGCCACACATTCCCAACCACTGCAACTCCTGAAAGCCAGAATCAACAGTGGCGACCACCAGAAAAACGCCGAGTTAATGAAACCCGACGAGTCCCGGAGAAACGATTCAACTGTCTTGGATCCCGCAACGAAATTAATCAGAAGAGTACAGCGGAGGAGTAAGAAAAATAAATATAATTTCCACTTCCCTCCATATCAAGCAGGAGACAGATTAGAGCTAGGCCAATAGGCACCAAGGGACATATACAACTGGGTTAGGCCCAGTTGCCAAGCACCACGGATTATATATTAACATTTAAACTAATGGGTCCTAAATTGTGAGCTACTTTTGATTCCAGTAATAGGTATGGCAAAATCGCCTGAACGCACGGAAATTTGTTCTGGTTTCTACAAGGTCCGTATAGTAAACTACTCCAGATTTGACCTGAATACTATCTAACATAACATTACGTTCAGTCTGCCAAAGAATACACTCCCACAAGATGTGATGTGCGGATTGTTCGTATTCAAGGTCAGCTGTAGAGCATTGACATAAAGGTGAGGCCACAAGCCTAAAGGAAAATAATTTACTCTTAAAGTTGCCATGACCTGTGAGAAATTGGGCAACACAGTGATCCACCTCCAGCCATGTCTTCTCCAGCCGCTCACGAACGGATGGAAAAAACTGGTGGCGGTGTCGGCCCTTGATGGAATCTTCCCACCTACATTGCCATTCGCATAAAAGTGCCTCCCAGACGTCAGTCTGGGGTTTTAATAATCTAGAGATCTTAGCACGGTCGCGTTGCGGTAAAAACTCTGGGTCCGTGATCTTTCTAGCGTAGAAGTACATTGCAGCACGCCGCTGCACCTCAAGATCGACTGGGAGAACACCCGCCAGCACCGGTAAGGCTTCAGTACTAACCGTCCTATACGCCTTGCATAAGAATATCAAAGCCAAACGCTGGTTTTGAAGTAATTTACGTCGTACCGCCCCTATGGTGGCCCTATCGGCCCAGACAGGTGCCCCGTAGCACATACAACCCAAGTAAGTAGCCCCATATATAGTTTTTAGGGTTTGAAATGATAGACCCCAAGTAGCCTTCAGTGGCGAAGGGTCCATACAACTCGATTCCTATCGGCTTCCCTTTCGAAATATGGCAAATACTAGTATCAAATTATATTGTTTTCAATCATCATTTAAACAAATAACTATTTACGAAGTTACATTGCAGGTATAAAATTTGCTTATAAAAGTAACAATCAAAGAAGTAAAATCAGTGCCTAGAAAAAGCCAGCCGCTCGAACAGGAATTCAGTACATTTAATTCATAGTCTCTTGTAGCGATCGTGACCTTGAGGCCACAATATAACACTCCTAGATTTAGGCAGTTAGCAAGCCGATAATCATTGAGTTACGATCAGGACAGAGATAGGAAATGTGTACGCCAGAACGAGATGGAATGATACTGAAGTTGTAAATAGAATTTGTTCGGATAGTAATATTTTGAATGACAGTCATGACAGATCCACAACAGATTTCTTTCGCGCGAATTTAAGTGTCATGTTTATTGATATCATTGTTCATTTTCATTTGATTTGATATATTCGTATCATAATTTAGAATCTTATAGCATTATTCGTGTATTGTTGTTGAAATTGAGTTATTTGTGTAAACTAGTGATAGTTTTGCGTAGTGAAAACATGGTTAGTGGCGTTGTATTGTTTGGTGATCGGCTATTTAAATAGGTATTTAGGTAAGTAAGGAGTAAGATAGTTTTTTTAGTTTATAGTTTTATTAGAAAGAAGTTATATAAGTAATCATTTTATTGTTTTAAGTAAGTTCGATAGCATGGTGGCATTAGTGAACGTAGAATGCTGTCTGACAGATTATTTGTTGACTGAGGAAACATCCTTTTCAAAGTTGAGTTTTGGAAATAAAAAAACATGTAATTCAGATTAGATAGGCCGTGCTCGCCCTGACATGATTGTAAATTATAAACGACGCGATGGTTTTTTCAAACATTTTAACAGTTCTTTGTACGACAAATACCCGTGGCTTACAGGAAGTTATAATTAAATTATTCGAAGTTGTTTATCTTTGCATGATTTCGGAAATCGTAGGATAGAAACATTTTTTGCTATTACGTATGAACTTCATTAGAAAAGTAGATCGGAATAGAAGTTTAATGAAACGGTTCAACGACACAGTAATTTTGCTAGGTAAACAAGAATTAGCTTTTTGCGGCCACCACGAAAATCCGATAACCGCGGTAACTATATCGAAACGTTGTTATATTTAAGCAAGTATGATACTGTAATCAATTCGCATTTGGAACAATGTTCCTCAACACAATCCCACATTCTCTGGCCTTTCGAGTGATAGACAAAATGATTTAATACAAAGTATCGCATTCGTTTTACGCGACCAAATTAAATTTGAAATAAATAAAGCTCAGTTTGTATCGGTCATGAATAGTCATGATTGACGAAACAGGGCCACAGCTGGAATTTACGCATCACACTTGAGCAAGGTAAGCATTTTTTGGTCCGGCTTCCCTTTTAAGAAAATTCACCCTTCGCCACTGGTAGCCTTTGATATTCTCGTCAAGGCGTAGAAGTTCTTTTTTGCTTTTTCTCCTACTGTTTTTATATGATCAATAAATGAAAAGTTTCTTTCTAGTAGCATACCGAGGTAGCACACGGATTCTTTCCTTTTAACGGGTACGTTATTAAATTTTATACTAGGCCAGGATTTAAGGTTTCCTTTTAAAAGAAGTTGATAGGTTTTATGCGGTGCAAAGGTCAGACGGTTTCGATCGCCCCACTGAGATATTAAACGTAGGCATGTGTCAGCCAAGTTCTCGAGTCCAGCCCGAGTACTTGCCTGAATGAGCAGCAAGCCATCGTCCGCGTAACCGGTTAATGAACAGCCGTACGGGAGCGGAAGCGCGAGGAAATCATCGTAGCCAAAATTCCATATATATGGACCGATAACTGAGCCCTGAGGACATCCCATGGTTAGAGACTTAGTAATGGAATGATGTCCAAGTTTGAGTTTCGCGGAGCCATTTAGAAAGTACGAACAAATCAGATTATAGATGTTTTTGTAGCAACCACGGGTTTTCATTTTAAGTAGTAACATCGGCCACCATGCGTTATCAAAAGCGCCAGAAATGTCGAGAAAGATTCCAACCACGTATTTATGTTCCGATGAGTTGACAATTTTACGGACAGATAGAGCCGCATCTACAGTGGATTTTCCAATAGTAAAGCCGTATTGATTTTTATGAAATTTAGGTCCGTTCGGTAACAAGCGCGGAACAATCAGTCGCTCTAAAAGTTTTCCCAAAGATGGGAGTAGTGTTATGGGCCGGTATGACTTAGGGTCGTCCGAGGGCTTGTCGCCACTCTTTGGAATAATGCGTATAAAGCCTTGTCGCCATATTCGAGGAAAAATACCTTCCGCAATGCATCGGCTATATACTGATAAAATCGCATCGCTCGACGTTTTAGACGCTTCTATAATCATTCTATTAGATATTTTATCTTCACCGGATGATTTGTTGAGAGGTAGTCTCTTGACAACGTTTATGAATTCGTCAGTGGACGGAAGGTCTGACTCTGGTGATTCAGGTGGTACCGCGGCCCACGCCCTGATCTGCTGATGGTATTCATTTTCATTTACTGATGAATCATCTGGTATAAGAGAATCAAGCAGAACATCAGTTGTTTCTTCAATGCCGGTGGTATGTGTATTATTTACTTTAATGTTCTGAACGTATGCAAGGTCGACCGATCTATTAGCCTTAAACTCGTGATACAAAGGAGACCACGGACCCTCCTTATCAAGTTTATCAACAATTTTCCGGAGTAAATTACCCTTAGATTTTTCAACCGATGCTCTGTAACGCGACTTGGCAACTCTAAAAGTACTTATGGCAAGATTAAAAACGTCTCCGGTAACATTACGTTTTTTAAGCTTATTAAGCTGTCTACGCGCTCTGCGATAGCTCTTACGTTGTTCAGCAAGGTAGTCACTCCACCAATCACATCTACGAATATTGGTCACAGATGCACGACCAATAGCAATGTCAGCACAGTAAGTGAAAGTGTCTGACATTATCTCAGCACTTTCCTCAGCTGACAGTCCATCGCGAGTGAAGTCTTTGGCATGACAAGCAAAAAGTGAGCTAAAGAATTCCCAATTCGCGCCTTTACTCTTATATCTAAAATTTCCAATTAAGTGTGAAGAACCTTGAGTAAGAATAGGAACAAAATCGTACACGATCAGGCGATGATCACTACAAGACGCGTCAGGAAGAACACGCCACCTATCCAAGCGTACGTCTGCACTAGAAAGTGTGACGTCAATACAAGATTCGCCCATTTGGCTACAAAAAGTAGGTGGTGCGTCTGGGGTGTTATGGATTGATAAGTTCATCTCAGCAATAAAATCCTCAACAGCACAACGTCGTTCGGAATCAGTGGCCCGAACTTTGCCATACCACAGGGAAGAAGATGCATTTACGTCAGCACCAACTATAACCTTGCAGCCCGCGAGCGACCGCAAGACGTGACGGAGATTATGTATATGAGGAGTGACAGGGTCAGAATACTGAAAGTAGCAGCTCACAACGTAAACCTTAAAGGTAGGCGATGACACTTCCGCCACGGCGCAATGGGGCGTCATGAGATTACGTATAGCTGTTACAGTAAAGCTCGAAGAACGCTCAACATAAATTCCGGCACGTGACTTGCTGTTCAGCTGGACCATCTTGTGACCCAAGCGCGCGTTTTGATACTGTTCCTGAACAAGTACTATATCTAGATTATAATCCACAATCAATTTATCCAGCTCAGATGTCGCCACCCTATCGTTATGAAGGTTTAATTGTCCTATGGTTAAACTATCCATTATTAATAATTAGTGTTTAGGATTAATTGTTCGAGTTTGAGTTTGTAGGTAGTACACTCTTGAGATCCGCAGCGATGATCACACGGTTTTTTAAAGCGTTTACACGCCACGCAAGTTGGTTTAAAATTTAAGTCGTCATTGTGCGGGCAATCTTTAGTTTCATGTGCCTCTGAACAATTAGCACAGGTAGGTTCTTTATTAACGCAGTGTTTTTTAACGTGACCAAACTGTTGACAATTTAAACAACGAACAACTTCGACATCATCAATAAAACGGCAGGTAGCCCAATCAATAAATAATTTATCCTTTGTAGACACTAAGTGCTTACGTACGGCAGGCTCTATTTCAATTCCGATCCATTTACGACCGTTATGTAACGTGCGCCTACGGATAATTTTTGTAGATTTTATAAAGTCATCCTCTTTTATTTGAAGCTCATCTTTGATATTTTGACGGAATAATGCAATCAAAAAAGAGCCATCTTCCATTGAAGATGGTACATCCTTAACCAACACTCGAGGGCGTCTACCTTTTGGTTTTTCTAGACGTAAACCAGCGGCCTTGATTGCTTCTACCGATTCCAATTTTTTTAGCTGATTTTCATTAGCGACGCATAATACAACACCGGATTTCGCGGTTTTTTTCACGCCTACTATTTGGAAACCGTCATCACTAGGTTTAATTGCCTTCATAAGCGCTTGTTTTGTCGCGGACGAGGTGCTATAATCAGCTGATCGAGCCGCGGTCGGATAAGCCACCACACAAGGTAACGGTGGACGAGATTCCATAATCGCTGGCGCCACTTTTGGTAAACGTAGTTTCAACGAGTCCGCATATGAAATTTTACAATTGTTGTTACCGACAGGATTAGGATTGACAGCGTTAATCGACCTAACCTTTTCTAATTCGCGTTCCGTTCTGGCTAACTTCGTCTCGTTGCACGACGATTTTATTGCTAGCATAGAAACAATGCCCGTAATTCGCTGCGTCATGTCCATGATGGCAGATTTATTTGCAACGTTAATGCGCGACCCCTGATCATTGACCAAGTCGTTAATTTTAGACAGGTATGCCGACGCCTCGGAAACTAAGTCGCAATAATCAGTATTGCTCGCATTACTTATATTTAAAAAGGGTGAGGATCTTTCCACGGTTTCGGATGTTTGGTGAAGCCGTTTTGACCTGTCATCGGGTGAACTGTACGTTGGAGACAGTTCACTGAACAAGCGTTTAGAACTAGCGGAGGTTGCCACGGGCGACCTTTGGGTTTTAGTATTTCTATGAAATATTTCTCCGCCTCGATCCGGCGGATCATCGTTTGTTGACATCATCATTAACGGCGAAAAACACTAAATAAACGTATTAGGACGCGATTGAATGAAATAAAACAAAAACGAAACAGATAAATAACGATCGATAAAGTTATTTCGCGTTACCCACAAAGAGAAAATAAATGAACTTACCGATGGCTGGAGAAATTGACTAATTACTAATAAATGAATAAACAAACACCTTTAAAAACTTACAAAACACGCACTTAAAACACTAAGGCACACCGGAAAGCAATTCACAAGCCTTAAAACAAACACGCAACGCGATTTCCGAATTTATAAAAACAGAGCGATATAATTGACACCGCACAGCGCACGAGTGGGGAGGGAATATAGACAGCTATATATTTACAACACTTGTATTTTTATCCGGACAGCTCTTAACAAAAGTATACAGACAAATCTGTCGTTTACTAAAGTCAAGCAAGTAACCCAACGTAGCACACGTCGAGCTCGTTTACTTATCTTACCAAAAATGAGAACCAAGTTCGGTAAGAAAAATTTAACATTTGAAGGAGCACAGTTGTACAACAATATACCGTCATGCATAAAAAATGTACACTCATTCAATGCATTTAAGAAGCAATTAGCCCAATATTTAATTAATAAATAAATAATAACGAGGCAAATAATTACACATAAGGGAATGCATTGGATGCGTGAAAAACTAAATTTATTTTATTGACGAACTCAATAATACCTAGCATAAGGTAAACATTGTTCTCATGTAAGTGACTTTGTGTCTTTTTTGAGAATAAATATCTTTAAACCTTTAAATTGGAGGAAGTGAAGGTTCATTCTGGCATTCTTGACATTTCCTTTTGGGACAGATTTTCATCGCTTTCAAGGATGATCAGGGTAGTAGCCTACTGCAGGAAGTTCTTGCACTTAAGAATTAATCGTGGAAATAAAGCAAGGAATCAACAGTTGTCTACGACAGAACTCGAGGAAGCGATGGAAGCATGTATAAGAAAGGGTCAAGAAGAGTTACAGGAAGAAATACAAGAACTGAAAAGGACGGGATCTTTAGGTAAAAGAGGAAGAAAGTACAAATCCTTAAACTTATTTTTGGACTCAAAGGGAGTAATTAGAGTGGGAGGTAAATTAGAGATGTCTCAGTTAAGTTATGATCGCAAACATCCAATACTAATACCTAAAGATTCCTTCCTCACGAAGTTTCTCATTAGCGAGGCGCATCAAAAAACAATGTATGGGGGGCCTCAAGCTATGATAGCTTACTTGAGGACACGATATTGGGTTGTGGGGGTTAAAACGTTGGTAAAGGCCTATTTCAGAAAATGCGTCACTTGTATAAGGTACACAAATAAGGCCAGAAACCAACTGATGGGACAGTTACCATCTCCACGGGTCACAACTAATAAGGTTTTCCTGTGCAGTGGCGTCGATTACGCTGGCCCGATAAGCATCAGAGTGACGAAAGGACGTGGCAATAGGTCCTACAAAGGGTACATCGCGCTTTTCATATGTCTGTCTACGCGGGCAATTCATTTGGAAGCAGTCAGTGACATGACGTCCAAGGGTTTCTTGGCTGCTTTTAGGAGGTTTGTGGCGAGGCGTGGACATTGTGCAGAACTACACAGTGAAAACGGCACTAATTTTGTTGGCGCTGCGCGAGAGCTGCAGGAATTATTTAACGAGGAAAAATCAAGATTCCTTTGAATAGCTAAATGTAGGCTGTACTGTAGCTGTAGAAGAGCTGTAGCATGGTGTTGAAGGAAACCATAGGCGTATAGTTATTCCATTATAAGTTTCTTATAAAGATAATAGTTCTGCATTGGTTTCATAAGAGAATTACAATGTGATCAAACAATAATCGCATAATATATACTATTCTTTTATGTAGTTATGATAATGGTGGACCGCCGATTTACTGTTAAGTTATAAGTCAAGGATTAATGTTGGACTTTAGGTAGTGATAATTGAAGATACAACGTGCCGATTCATTTCACTGTGAAATAGTGCATAGTTTTGTGGAAAAATATTCACGCGCCCGCAAAATACTGAAGAATTCACGAGGAATATTACCAAGACAAGTAAGTAAGTTTATGGTTTTGAGGTTAGAATCATAAGATTGTTAAATAATACTGCACAAAAGATGCCACAAATAATTTATTTAGCTGAAAATCATAATTATGTTTTGTGTTGTGTGCTTATTTCTCAAATATGTCGCTTTTTATTTCAGAAAAATGTCTTTCAAAATAATTGAAACAATTGAAAAAGGCCAAAAACGACTATGCATTGTACCGAGTCTTTGGGAGTCTAATGGTATTTTAAGATGGCCAAGAAAGCGACTAGATGTCAACAAAGTCAAGTCAGTTAGTCAAGGACGAAAATTAGCAACCTTTAGATAATTGGTCTACCTCACGTTGCTGTCTAAAAAGACAATTACACACATCATACGAAGAAGCTACACAAGAACTAAATCTCATGTTACAAAATAGCGACACCGAAATTGATAATGAGACAGAATTAATCACAACAAATAGTAGTAATAATAACTTCAGTTACAACACTTTAGCTGGTCAATTTGCACATAGCCTTCTGAACCAAATACTCCTAATGTGCTCAAGTGATGGTTTCTCTCCATTCCACAACTCATATGGAGACACATTTTAGGTTTGGCTTGATGAACTCCGGTTCAGTAAATAAACAGAACAAGTAACGGCTTCAGCCCATAAGTATAAGGGAATATCACGGGAATACAACATTGATCTTGCACTCTCCATGATGGTGCGCATCTCACGCTCAGCTCTTCCATTTTGCTCGGGGGTATATGGTGCAGTGCGTTCATGAGCAATCCCTTCACTTTGCAAGTAAGCTTTGAACTCATTGTTAACATACTCACGGCCATTATCTGTGTGCAGTATTCGAACACCATGTTGAAACTTATTCTTCACGACTGCATTATCTTTTTAAAACAATCAAACACATCACTCTTGTGTTTTATAATATAAACATGTCTGTAGCTCGTGGCTCCATCCTTGAATAGTAAAAAATATCTATCACCTGCAACAGATGGGTGTTCTACAGGTCCACGTACATCACTGTAAGTAAGATCACCAGGCTCACATGGTCCTCTCTGAGATCTATGGAATGGTAGCCGGCACTGCTTACCATATAGACAGGCTTCACATATGAAATTTTTATTCTCTGTCAAAGTCACTGGTAGTGCACCATTCTTACTCATATTCTGCACTTCTTTCACATTGAGATGACCTAGCCTCTCATGCCATACCTTTACACTTGTTTGTGCTACATTGCATTTGACTTGCACAATGGTTTTGAAGTTTAATTCATACAGGTTGTTACTTTTCAACTTTGCACACATAACCACAGTATCATTTTTCAATATTAGGGCACCGCTGTTTCTTTTCATAATAGAATAACCCTTTCTTGTTATCAAGCCTTCAGAAAACAAATTCCTTCTTAATTCTGGCACATATAGCACATCTTTTATGATGCTTTGTTCCCACACACCATCTAAACATTTCTTAATCAAAATACTTCCACAGCCAATCACTTCTAGTTCCTTAGTATTTCCAAGTTATACTTTTTTTTCATTGAAGTTTCTGTCACATTCATTCAACTCATGAAAGTAATCTCTTCTATATGACATATGTGCAGATGCACCAATGTCAAGAATCCAAACATCTGCATCACACTCAGATTGTAAACATTGCTCCGCAATAAAAGCTAACATAGTATGCTCTTGGGATTTCTCTTTCTCTCCTTCTTTCCAAGACTTCTTTGGAGCACGGCAATCTCTGGCAAAATGCCCTCTCTTAAGGCAATTATAGCACTTAAATCGATGCTTATTGTTCTCAGATTCAGTCGAGGAACTTTTATCTGTGGCTGAGAAACTTTTACTTGTGTTTCTGTTCTGAAACTTCTTTTTAGATGTAGATGCTCTGGCTGCTACTAAGGCATTTTTTACTTCTTCTTCATTCGTCAAGCTTGCTTCTTCATCTGATAATCTAGTTGTAAAGTTCTGAATAGTCTGTTGTTTGACATCTAAAGACAACCACGCTTGACGCAGAGAGCGATACTTTCCAGGCAATGTACTCAATATTTTGGTTATAATGGCTGTATCACTTAGTGTTTCACCACTCTCTCGTAGTTGTTTTGCCAAACTTTCAACCTTAGAAATATGTTGTGCTACATTCTCTGTTGGTGACATCTTGTACTGGTAAAACCGTTCATGTACCATCATATTATTGAGTTCTGATTTTTGCTCATATATAGATTCCAATTTTGTCATCACCTCTAATGATGTATCACAGTTTTCAATCAAAGATATTTGATTCAGATCCATTGATGAAGTGATAATAAACATCGCCATACCATCATTCTTGTTCCGTGTACAATCTTCTTTCTTCGGTTTTGGGTCATAAATGTCCAAACCCTTTGCTTTTAATGCACACTTCACCTGGAACTTCCATTGTCGAAAGTTTCTACCAGGGACTGAATTACCGAAAAATTAAGGTACCTTTAAATTTCGGTATGACGTCATACCGTTAAATAAAAGTTACCGAAATATTTCGATACCGTTTTTATTTTCAGTAGCGGAATTTTGAAGGTACCGGTATTCACCGGTATATTTCGGTAGAAGTACTATAACCTTTATAATTTTTTCGGTTGCGGTACCTTAACCTTTATAAATTTTTCGATAGCGGTACTTTAACCTTTATAAATATATCGGTACCAGTAGCTAAACCATAATATAGGGGTTTTCTTTGACGCACCGCCTCGCTTCTCTGTTGTTCACTTGAGAATGACTAAGTTTTGGTTTTTATTTCCGATCGGAAGGACGTGACAGTATAAGTTGGAAATACAAGTGCCTACCTTAAGCTTTTCTTATCGTTCTTCTTACCGTCTTGTCTGACTGGTTTTGTGGAAAAAATGTTTCCTCGTAAACGTCAAGAGCTGATACGTAACCGTAAGTACCTACTTAAAAGTCAGTGAAGTGTGTTATACTAGGAGCAGCTACATTATTTACATTATACGCAAATAAACTGTAAAATTGCAGGTGCACATGTCATCATAGACGAGTCATCTGAAAGCTCAGATGACTCTGTTACAGATGACAAAGAATTAAACCTAGCCTCTCAGTCTGATAAACACACGGAACAGAAAAAACAGGATAAACATAATAATTATGAAGTAGACCCCGAAGGCACAACTCCAGAACTGGATTCCCCAAGTTAACCGGACCTATTTGAGCCCGAAGAAGTAAGTAAATTTTTGTAGTGTTATTACGTTTTATGTGTCATAATATCTCGTCACTAACATATACCTACCTACGCCGCCGTTCAGTTGTTTGGATAAAAATATAAAATACGATACTTATTATTTTTGTATACGTAATTTATTAATTACTAGCTGACCCGCGCAACTTCGTCTGCGTCACATTTTCCATTAATTCTGCGCTCCTTTTTGACTTAGCCTAATGATATACATATAGCCTATAGCATTATTTAGCTGTATTGTTAGTCGTTGCTCCAGCATCTCAGCTGGGATGCTGCAGCGGTGATTATTTTGTTGTGTGTGTTAATGTATTTGTTGTAATGGTGTCGCTAACATAGTTTTAAGTTTATTTATTGTTACTAACACTTTATGAGTCACTGTTACTCGGAATAAATAATTTAATAATAATAATAGCCTTCCTCGATAAATGGGCTATCTAACACTGAAAGAATTTTTCAAATCGGACCAGTATTTCCTGAGATTAGCGTACTCAACCAAACAAACAAACAAACTCTTCTGCTTTACAATGTTATAACTCAGAGGTTCTTAGATTTTGTTGTGCAAGGCGTTGCAAACGTTCGACACTCGACTCTCGAGCGCGTACCAGAGAGTGTCTCTGATTTTGTTCAGCAAGGCGTTGTGAACGTTCAGGTGAAGATTCTCCCATACGGCGTATTCTTGCTGCCCGTGCTTGAGAACTATGTTTAGTAAGTTGAGACCTGGCTCTCTTAGGCATTTTCAAATGTTTAAGAAAATGTTAATAGCGTGTAATATTCTAGCTCTGAAAAGAACTGTTGGTTAGCCCTGAAAAGAACTGTTGGTTAGCCCTGAAAAGAACTGTTGTTTAGCTCTGAGAAGAACTTTTGCGTGGGTATAGTTTTAAGAACGAAATCTAAAAAAAATCGCACGAAAATTATTAGACTTCACGCACGACCGCTGCGTAGGGAGCCGACCTCGCGTCTGAGCCACGCGTGTACCTTCAGTAGCCTCCACACTATTCCCGAAGTTGATCGAAGTTGAGCGTGTAGAAGGGCACTTCGCTTCGCCTCGTGCAACTTCGCTTCGCCCCGGGCGACTTCCAGTTGTTGTCGGTTTTTGCGCCCGAGTCAAAGGACTCGAAGTTCGAACACGAAGCGTCTGTCCACACTACTCGGCTCACTTCGGTTCGCGTCAGCCATAGTAAATACGCAGGAATTGTATTATGCGAGAGTACACATTGCAACGGCAGTTGCCACATGAACGTTATCCATTATGCCTATCGTGAGGGGAACGGGGGGAACGGGCGACTGAGCTCCTCGCGAAGTTGCTCGAGTGTGTGGACACCTACTTCGGAATTCGGTCAACTTCGGAGAGCACTTCGCCTCGTGCAACTTCGGAATAGTATGGAGGACACTTTATATTACTCATAGATCTAAACTGACGTCCACTTCGCAACGGGCCGTGCAGCAGAAATCGTAATATTTTAATTTCGCCATAACTTCAAAACCAAACGTCCGATTTTAATCATTCAAAGACCAAATATTATATACATAAACTGTAATTAGTGATGAAATACTTTATTTTGATAAGGATTAATAGCATGAGTAAAATAAACGCGTTTAAATGTAGTCCAAAAAAAAAATCAAGATTTTTAAATATAATGTAATGGTTGTTGTGCCTCACTCGACATAGATAGGTATAGTGTGTCGCGGACTTTTTTGTAGATATTTATAAGATCTACAATTAATTAGAACAATTCATGGTTCTATCTTTTATAGTTTAGGCAGCGTACGCAAAATAAGTAACTTTTCTGGTTGATTTTTACACCTTGTGTCCGAAAAACCCAAATATCTTACGGAACCCTATTTTTTTTCAAAATAAAATATAGCCTATGTTACTCGTGGATAATGTAGCTTTCGAATGGTGAAAGAATTTTTAAAATCGGTCCAGTAGTTTTTGAGCCTATTCATTACAATCAAACAAACAAACAAACAAACAAACAAAGTTTTCCTCTTTATAATATTAGTGTAGATTGTAGTATTATATAAGTAAGTAATTGTTTCATAATTATGCCCATGCCCAGCAGTGGGACAGTAAAGGGCTGTTAACATAGAAGGAAATGGGATTCTTCACCGTACTAAATTATATTATTATGAATTCTCAATGCGGTGCGACCGGAGCATCCAGCTCGGCTCCAGCGGCGGCGTGCGATTGAATCGCCCGCCCAAAACTGTGGGCTTTTAACACGCTATTAAGGGTGCTTATCCATTTGAGCGGAGTAAGGCAGCGGAGCGGAGAAACGGAGACATTTTAACCAATGGAATTGCAAACAATCTCCGCACCAAAGGAGTCTCTGACATTTTGCGCAATTCCATTGGTCAATATTTATCCGTTTCTGCGCTCCGCTGCCTCGGTCCGCTGAAATAGACAGGAAAAAATTTTTTTGTATTAAGCCTAATAAGATTTAGAATGCGTCCGGAGCGGCAGGTTTGGTTCTATACAAATATTTATTTATTTTTAAATGGTATAATCCAGTGTCTCCCTTTGTTTAAGTAGTTGGAATATAGGGTATTCAGATCACAAATCGTGATCTGAAAAACCCTATATTCCACAGTTTAACCATTCGAGTATTCCTATATTTCACTATTCGAAATGAGACTTTGACTAAATACATTGAAAGTAGTTTCATGTGAATGAAAAGAGCAGTCACTTCATATCAATCAATGGATCATTCAGTAGGAATGGTCTATTCAGAATGAAAAGAGCAGTCACTTCATACCTATCAATGGATCATTCAGTAGGAATAGTCTATTCAGACATCAACGAGTTTGGAGTGGAATGTGCACAGATGTGTTCCTCCGACACCTTATATAGGGTAGCATCTAGTTACCTGTGTAAAATGCAGGCTTCATGTATAGTTATTGTGTAGATAAAATTATATTGTGTTCGAATTAACACACACTTCGTTGTGAAATGGCTCTTGTTCTCAAATCTTATTTGTTTATATAACATACTAGATTGCGTCCTAGTTTTGGTATAAGAAGTATATTAAGATCATGCAGACCAAATCGAGGTAGGTATTTTGTGTAAATGAAACAATAAATATCGTAGAACATAATTTATTAGAGGATATTTACATTGTTTTGGTCAATTTGCAGAACGCACTACACAACATTTAGCCTATCTTTGACAGCTGGCATCAGGTTTTTTGTCTTTCTGTTACACTGTTACAGTGAAGATAAAACGGTTTAAAAGAAAAAAAGTTCATTTCCTGGTTGAATCTGGTAGCATAAAACATCTTCTAAATCAGGTAGAGCTGTGTCTGCTGTTTCTGTTTTACTACTTTCACTAGGTTTTGGTGAGCTTGCATTACATTTTCCACGATCAGTCTGTATGTCGCTAACTCGAACAAATGTACGAACATATTCATGATGGCCCTCAGTCTTGACTATAAGATACTGAATCATCTCTAGGTCAAATAACTCTTTTGTCTGGCTTGTATCACTATCCTTGTGATTAGATGAGCTTACATTCGGTATTTTCAGGTCAGTCTGCATATCTTGAGTAAATATAATTTCACCGTTAGCATTCTTGCAAATAATTTTACGAATGCCTTCTAAATCAGATTTTAATGGATTAAACATTGTAATGTTAATATTTTTTCGCGAGAACCTTCACACTACGAATTGTAAGAATGTAATGTCGTCTTAACTGATTGTAAGCCAGGGCTTGTTAACGTTACCAACTAACAAAATAATAACCGTTACGTAACGTTAATTCCAATGTGATACCTAATTAACGTTAAAAAAATATAACGTTATTTGATAACATTACCAGTAATTTAACGTTATTTAACACTAACGCAAAATACGATAATAACGTTAATTTTACCGTTAATTCTATTACAACCCGGTCTAAACATAGGTATGACTCGTGCTGGGCGAGTGCAGCGTTGTGAAGGCTGAGTGGTAGGGGCATCGTAATCCAGCGACGTACAGTACAGAGATATTGCGAATTTGTGGCCGCGCGTTGCCGTTCCGCGTAGGTAAACATTTTTGTGCGCTCATGGCCTCGTGCAACTCGCTTAGATGTATATAAGTAGTTTATCAGCCATTTCGTTACCATAACACAAACATTAAGTTGCTTAGCTTGGGACTATATGGCGTTGTGTGAAATGTCCAAGGATATTATTATTATTTCATTTATTTATTTTCTGTACATATTTTTTACATTTTTAAATATTTATTTATTTATTTATTATTTATTATATACTTGTATTTGTATAAAACTAATTAAAAAAACATTTAAAAATATAAAAAATAGTAGCCCACCGGCATCGGGAACAGGGTCCAAGCTACCGGTGGTCAGGGCTCCCGAGAGAGGAACCGCCTCACAATACGCGCCGTGTCCAGTCCAGGAGTACTGATTTCTGCTTTATTATTATTATTAGATCTTTAGATGCACTGTTGCCGTTATCGCCGCCGTGCCTCAGTCGTGTCGTGTGTAATACCTACAGTGAGTTGGTTTGTGCGAGACGCTTACAAGATGGGACGTTAAAAACAAAATAATGTTTGTAGATATTTTAAATTGAAAGTATTTTATTTAATTATCGTTTTTTATTTAAATTGACCTTGGAGTCCAAGATTGTGATTTTATATTATTTTAGTAATGGATGTTGATTAATTTATTTTTTTTCACTTTCTCTGGTCTCTGGAGACCCGGTCCTTTGGTAGGCGTACGAGGGGCCGAAACCGACTCGCAGAGGCCCCGTTAGACATTTCAAATGTAATGGGGCACCAACCGGCGATTATCCCTGTATTCCCAAGGACAATCCCCGGTTGGAGCAGTAATATTATAGAGTATGGAACCAAAAGATGAAACGCTATGGGTTTGGGTGGTTTAGTGGACTGATAATCGTTTATTATAGAAGAACTATTGGCTCCTGCCTGACCACTAACAATATACACGGCTTTTAAATGGCAGGGGGTGACTTGCACTCTCAATGAATGGGCCCCCGAAAACGGTCGACGTAGCGCCAAGGAGGCAACATAGCCAGAGGGCTAATTCACGTAATTTTATGACGCAACGATTATGTTTTAGTGCAGTTAAGTTTAAGTTTGAGTGATAAACGGTATTCTTTTAATCATTGAACTGCGCGTGAACTGCACGTCAACTGCACGATAGCAAACTTATTGACGGTGGAGAGAAAAAATATTACCCACTAAATAATAGAATAGAATCGATTAAATTTCAATCAATATGACGTTATATAATATTAAAACTTAGACTTAAAGGTATAAGCTGTCATTTTGGGACGTCAAACAAATAGTAGAATACCGATCACATTGCGTTCCGAAGCACGCACCAAGGACGCGCAACAGTAGAATGCCGTTATTGCGCTCGCGTGACGCAAACTTGACGCGAGCGTGTCTGACAGCGGTAGAGAATACGAAAAGCGTTGTTTTGATCGAAACTTAACTTCAATTGCACTGCAACAGCACTTATTTAGTTACGTGAATTAGCCTACTGAAGTGCTAGAGGAGTGGAGAGGTATACCACGGCTATCAGGACAATCCCGGAAGTACGGTTAAGATCCTTACCAGCATCTTACTGGATTATACATCCTTCTCCCGAGCACGTGTGCTCTTGCTAATCTCCACTCAGACCGGCCAATTAAGGCAAGAAAGAGGTGGGAGCTTTGTTCCTCGTCAGTATTCACTCTGGCCAGCCAATAAAGGCAAGCCATAGATGAGGAACAAGACTTCTCTCGGGAGATAAGGTTCGTGGGTTCGCTACTGCCCAATAGTTCGCCACAAAACTGCCTTGCGAATTGTATCTCTCTTTGTCTGGCCCCTCACAATCGCACTGCAGAACAGATGGACGATGGGGCTGGAAGGTTCTAGAAAGGCGATCGTGTACTGGAAGATTCAGCGTTGGATAGCCTTCCACAAGGTGGACCGATGACCTCGTGAGGGTTGCAGGTAGCCAATGGATGCAAGGCGCAGGGGACCAGTTGTTTTGACCACACTTGGGGGCATATGTCTCCTATATTTATCAGTGGACGTCTTTCAGCTAATATGATGAATCGGATTTTGTGTCTGCTATTCAACATCCTTCACAACCCTAAAACGCCTTCCTACCTGCGAGAACGCTTCTCCTATTCCCGTCCTTCGAATGCGCCTTGCAGGTCACATCTTAAAAATCTCCTTAAATCCCCTCCCCACTCTACCAATTTTTACTCCTACTCATTCACTGTGCATGCGGTACTGTTATGGAATTTGCTACCGCCTGACATTAGGGAGTGCCAAACTCTTGCTATTTTTAAAAGAAGATTGAAAGAACACTATCTTTCCTAGTTGCATATAAGTATTAATATCTATATTTTATGAATACTATATATACCTACTATATTTTTACTATTTTCATTTTAGCTTTAAATTTTGCACACAATGTCTACGTGCAAAAGTTATAAATAGCTATCTCTTTTTACTCTACTCTCCTTTCGCAGGTATGCTGGAAGAGATTTCTTTAAAAATAAGCATCACCTTTGTACCTATTTTTCTGTTTCCTTCTTCTCATGTTCTTATTAAATGTGTGTACATAAATATAAAAAAAGCAAATAAATAGATGATGATGAAAATGACCCCAATTAATGTAGATAACGCAACATGTCTTCTCACGTAAGTAAAAGTCGTAATTTCGGTAGTCACTCCCTTTCTAGCTATAATCTTTCACACAGTCCATTCTTAGTATTATTTGTCTTCTTTTAATCATTCAAAGTTCACAAAAAAAGGACAAACATTAATGTCCCCAATTTTAATTGTAATAATCTGCATTTTTATTATTTCGCTCCAAGATTTTCCTGCTTCGAAGCCTCACGTGTATTTACCCGTTCAAATACCGAAGCGAGAAAAATCAATTACCATTACCTTTTTATTGGTAAACTTTGCTTTAGAACACTGTTTCAGCGTTTGACCTGGGGTCTGCCATTGCAATTTTCGCTTACGGTTAATGTAAAGAATCCACTTTTCATCACATGTCACAATTCGATTCAATATTTCTTCATTTCTGTATCGATTCAACTAGGCAACACAACTTTCAACACGCGTTTCTTTCTGCAGATCAGTCAAATCATGAAGTACCCATTTTCCAAATTTTTTTATTTTATTGATTTGACGCAAATAAATCAATATTTTTGGTAAGATAACGTTAAACCATGCCGCTAATTCATGGGTAGTTTGACTCGGATCGGCTTCCAACATCTCGTTCAATTCATTGTTATTCACCTGTGTGGGTGGTCTTCCACGTGGTTCGTTATTCAAATCAAAGTTTCCATTACGAAAGAGTTTAAACCAAAATCGTACGGTGCGTTCATTAGCAGTCCCTTCTCCAAACGCAACATTGATATTGCGAGCCGTTTCTGCCGCGTTAGTTCCGCGTCGGACTCGGAGCTCGTATTAAAAAATTACTCGAATTTCTGAAGTATCCATCTTTCTTGTCTAAGATGAATAAAAAACAACTGAAAGTCGATAATCGATTGTCGACTTTCAGTTGTGCACATTTTTTTAAAGAAAAACTTAATAGGTACCATGTGAAAAAAGTTTCACTGGTTTCAAGGTTCTATGTCAATTCGAAGTACCTATTACAATAAAACTTCAATTTCATACTTTAACTCCTATTACTATCAGAGGCGGCTCGTGACATTTATTTATAGGGGATCACAAAAAAAAAAAACGTAAAACTAGAGCTTACCATTTAATACATAAAAGATGTAGTTTTCGTACCACATTTTTGAGTAAAAGCAATTTTAGGACGTGGTGGACTGGTGGCCCCTTAGCTGTAAGTTCGAGACGCATTTCAAGAGTCTTTTCACAATTTTTGTCAGACACAAAGGTCGCGCAAAATTATTTTTAATCCATAATTAAAAGAAAAACTGCGAAGAATCTACATTCTACCCTAAAGTAACTGACTCCGTCTCTTGCGCGCGGCCGCCTTGCACGATTTGGCAATGCCGCGCGTAAGCGGCGCTCCAGATTAGGCTAATTTCCCATACAAAATCTTCTGTTTCACGCGTCGGACTGTGTCGATGTTCTTCTTTCACACTCATTGAATACAGTGCTAGAAATCGTACTGACATAATTATCACTATTATTATATCGAATTGTAACTATGAAAACTACCTGTTATTGATCTCAAGCAACTGACAAAAAAAAAAAATTATTGGACAAAATAACTAAATCAGCTAACTGTAGGTACTACCAGCACGTCTCACACGTAAGAATCTGGCAACGTTTTGGTCGAGCGAGACGGCACGACGCAACGGCGTATAAGGTGGCTTTGCTTAGCTTTGGCGGCCCGCCGATCGCCTCTCTGCCCCCACGCTTATTCCACCTCACAAGCTTAACCGTTACAAAATAACGATAAAATTAACGTTATAAAACAATTAACGGTAAAAAAGATTAACGATAAAATGTTTCGAAAATAACGTTAAATCGGTTAACGTTATTTTCAAATTAACGGTAACTCTGTCAAATACAGGTAACGTTACGAAATTTTTACCGGTATTTAAAGCCCTGTTGTAAGCTATTTATAAGTAACTCGGGCTTTAATGCTCATCCCATATGTAAACGCATCCATTGTAAATTGTCATTGAAGTTTATTCACTGTCCTTGTCCCACAAATTTTATTGAGAAGATATGGCAGGCAAAGTCATCGTATGTTAGTAGTTTACCATTAATCATGAGTTTTGCAATGTAAGTAATTCTTTATAAGGAGACCGATCAAAACAAAATAGCAACATAGACGCAAAGTAAATAGGTACAGGACGTTACAACTCCTACAGCGTGCGCAAACGGGCGCACGCACACATTGATGTGTACATAAAGGGATCTCAGCAATGCATGCCAGCCGCAACGAACAATCTCCACTCGCGCAAGTGCATGCGTCCCACATCTATGTGTGCGTGAGGTGAGGTATCGCTCGTTATAGGAAGCTGGCGTTCTGTGTCTAATTATCATACTATTGCTACGCTCGGTTTTACTTACTATTTTATATCTAAGTAGTATTATAATGTCAATTAAAATACATAAATTCGTTATAACTGTTTATTATCTAGGTTTATATTAATACCTAATTAATTACATTTGATTTAGAATGATACATAGTTTATACATTACAACCATTATGTCTAATGTAAATTGTACATACGCAACTACATTTTCTTTTGAATTTTATTTATCATATCTTTAGCACAGTCGTATATATCATCAGTAAATATATTATCAACAATATGTTGAGCACATATTTTAGCTTTACAAGTGCATAATTTAGAACCATTGAGTTCTTCACCCTCAAAGATTTGAATACGTATTATTTTACGGTGTGGGCCCTTTACATACTTTCTAACATACGAATACATCATTTTGCTCCCTCGTCTTTTATCATTGACGGTTTTCCTGGTGGTATTGGCGCTGTTCAACCTTTCTTCTAACTGGGGTGATGTTTCTCTCTCCCGATTTTGATTCAATGGTGGGGAAATTGGAGAGTACGATATAAACGGTCTCTCTCTTTCCAAATAGTTCATCACATTTTGACGTAATTGTTGTGGTGCTGGATTCGGTGAGTATGACGGGGTTGAAATAAAAAGTTGCTCGGATTCCTGAAACATAAGAATGAATAAGATAAGTTAATATACAATTATGATTACTTATTAATATCGGCAGCCCAACTTCATTATTCATAAAAACTAAAATTATATTTCTATGTAAGTTATCATAGAAATTGCGAAAAAATAATTAATTTAATAAAAGTGTCGCTAATTTACTTACCGACATTATTGGTGAAGAAACGCTAGCGATGATGTGATTATTTTTTTCGAGATTGTACTGATTTTATACTTGTTCAGATTTATTTGATTTTTGTAATAAGGTTCAAAATTATAAGATAAAAAACAAGATTATTCTTGTATAGCGAAATATGAGATTCTGACTCGTCATATCTCCACTTCTCCACATGTCTAGGAGTTGCATGCGAGCGTGCAAACCGCAGCGTTTGTACCGTCGCCGTCATCGACGTCGAAAACATTCAGCAAAAAAACAACAACCTACAAACATTTTTTATAATTGTAAGTAGGTATGAGCTTCCCCTATTGTTGATTTAAGTGAGTACCTACACAAGATTCAAAATCGCTTTTTATTTGTCTTATATAAAACGCTGTAAACTTAAAACCTTAACCGCTACGATAAATACGCTCGTGTACGCAATTGACAATTTTTGCAAGTATGCAGTTTTACAAATTTGGACTGAATGACGTGATTTTAGGCCTATAAAAACGCTTCGCAAATTAGTCTCCGGCACAATTCCTCTCTGGAACGAAACCTGTCTGCAAGGAATCAACGCTCCGAGCTCCTCATCAAACTACCTGTCTAAGCATCAATCAAGAATGTAAGTATTTATTCAATAATTCATTACCGTATCTAACTATTGAATGGTCAGAATAATGTATTAATTGTATTTTGAATGGTTAGATATATTGAATGGTCAGAGTAATGTATGAATAGAACCAAGTACCTATTACAATGCTTGGCTCAGAGACTGAGTGATGCTTTTCTGTGCTGCAGGTTCGATTCCTGCACAGATGCTATGTATAATATTCATCGGTCGGTGGTTGACTGATCGACTTTTCAGATTCGATTTCAGCACAAATCAAACGATATTTGTATCTGTTAACTATTTATCTTCCTCACGATATTTTGATTGCAATGCACTAATATGTACATTTATATTTTTGTTGACAGGTCGACACTACTTAGCAACGACCTTTTCCTCTCTAGCGATGACTCTGAGCAAGAGGCGAAGCCGAAGAGGAAGACAGAGGAAAGAAAAAAGAAGCGGGAAAGGTCCATCAGATCGAGTGAAGAGTCAACAAGCGCAAAAAAATCGAAGCAGGTCGTTTCGCCAGTAACACCATCAGCTCGAGTTACGGCCAGTGAATTATTCGGTGAAGACAGTGATAACGAAGAAAGCGTCACCGCAACACAGAGACCCCACAAAACTGGTAATATACCCCCACTGTACTCATATTTTACTAGAAGGATGGCTAAGGGATATTCACGACAAATAAGCGAGACTAAAGAAGGAAAATATTATGTAGAAGTGAAAATTTACAACACAGAAGAAATTAAAAAAATAATGCTCATAAATAGATGGCGCTCGGCCATAACTACCATCAAGACGAAATTAGATGAAAATAAAGAATCTTGGCCCCACTTAAAGGAGTTTGTTAAAGCAACTCAAAATGATTTTAAAAATTGTCCTATCACCTGCATAGGTGCTTATGATACTTAAAGACTTTATTTGTTTAACTAGGTGTTCCCCAATATTTGTTTAACTAGGTGTTCATCAATATTTTCTTCTATAGGTACTTACTTTAAATTGTATCTTGTTTTAATTGTGTTTACCTACATGAAATGTCTTATTATTATTATTTTGTACTGTATTTTATAAGTATGATATTGTAGTATTAATTAATATAATATAAGTAAGTAATCTAGTAATTGGTTTTCTTATTTACAGTTACACACCTCAACAGCAAATCGAGACCTAGAAAGTCAATAACCTGTCATAAATGTAAAATTGAAATACCAGAAAATCAGTATTCCTATCATATGAGAACGAATATACACAAAGCAAACTGTTTATTGAATACCAAGTTCACAGATATTCATATTATTGCAACAGCATTCAAAAACAGATTAATGACATACAGATTGAATGTCACTCAGGAAGACGAGTACCTCGGTTTAGAGGCGTTCCTGGGTGATCATCTAATAAATATAACAGAATTGATAAAAATGTCACTTAATGAACACAATTGCATAAAATTGAATTTCGAATTGTTTGCCTATTTTATGTTATCAAAATCAGACGAACAACAATTAAAGTCGTTTAATACCAAATATGAAATTATTTATAAGAACACTGATTTGAATGAATTATTAATCAAAGTAATAAATAAACTAAATAATAAATTAACCGAGTTCCAGCACTGTCAATCTGGTTGGACATTTGTTTCTATGAGTCATCTCGAAATTAATGTAAACAAGTATTCCCCTATGAGAGGTGGGTCTTATATACAACTGCCGTCAGCTATTAAGCAGTCTAAAAGTTGTATAAATATTAAAAATAAAGATAATTGTTGTTTATTATGGAGTATAGTTGCTGGATTATACCCAGCTAAAATTAATGTATGCAGAACAAGTTCATACCCCCATTATACCTCTGTTTTAAATATTGAGGGAATGTCATTTCCTCCTACGATTAATGATATTAAAACGTTAGAAAAAAATAATCCCAACATCAGTTTAAATATATATGGCCTACTAAATAATACTGTGACCGGACCTCTTTATGCAACGCAAAATAGAAGAAAAAATCATTTTAATTTACTTTATATCGAAAAAAATTCTATCGGACACTACTGTCTAATTAAAGATTTAGTACGTCTGGTGCGACGTCAAGTGACTCGTTCTAAAGGAAAACATTATTTATGTGATGCATGTCTACAACTATTTAGTAACGAAAATAGACACAAGACTGACTTTGACTTTGACTTTGTATTGATAAATAAAGATTGTTCTCTAAATGAAGGTAGATATAGACAGGGGTTTGACATATTCGTAACTTTTGAGCAAACATAATAAAAACCATAATACTGTAAAAAAAATATCAATCGTAGTCTACAATCTGTAAATAACGGTTGGATATTGTCGGGAATCATTATGGAGGTCAATATAAAAGAACAATTGATAAAATCCGTAGATAGTATAAAAAATAAAATTAAAACAATACAAAATGCAGAAGATGTCGATAATTTGAAATTTAAGAAGCTTTTTAAGCCAATAACAGATCCTCTAGAGACTTTAATTAAAGTTAATGATAAGAATAGAACTATATTGGATACGAGTGAAGGTGATAATAATATAATGAGAAGATGTAGCTCACCCGTAGATTTTGAAAATTTCAAAGGATTTATAGAGAAACATTCAAATGATGGTTCTGCATCCTTTAGCTGCACAGGTGATGATAGCGAGAACGATACATTTATGTCACTTAATAAAGAAGATATGATTGAAATCTATGATAATAACATGAATGTACCTTTCGGGATTCGAAGTGAAAACAAAAATTTGATGATGGGTAACTCTAAAGTATCATTTTCTTTTACAAACAACGTTAACAATTCCCTAAAATCAATTATAGCCACAGTTAATGACAAACATTATGAAATAACTCCTGGACTTAAAGAACTTTTACTACGTAATAGACCTGACCTCAGTCTGGTAACTGAAACTGATAAAATTGTTTACAAAGATATGCTCCATAATACAAATGCTCACAAACGTGACTTTAATCCAAACGGCCAATTAAAAGGTGATAAAGGTTTGAAATACCGTCAAATCATAAAACCTTTGTTTTCTGAACAAAATTACATTCAACATGCAGAACAAGTCATTAAGTCAAAAAGTGGTGGCTACTTACCTAAATTGAAAAAAAAGTATAAGAGTAATACAGATTATGTTTATTGGGATGACCCTAATGAATTAATCGATAGATTAAGACTATTAATGGCTTCAAAAAACGCTGGTAATACTAATCATGACAATGAAATTATATCAATTGTTGAAGAGTTAAAAGAAGCCGGTATAATAAAATAATAAAAAGCATTGTATCTAATTTTATATTTAGTTATTTAGAGAGTCTGAACCATGAAGGTTCATACAAAACAAACGTCGCTGTCTTTTAATGAAATAAGCTCTGAGCATATTGAGATCTTAGACAAATCAACCGAAACTGAATGCTGCAAAGATATTAATAAATACAAAGTTGAAATATTAATTAAAATAGAACAATTGAACAAATTAATTAGTGGTTTAAATAGCAGATTAAATAACATTGAAAAGACCATTGATTTAAAAGAAATAGCAGGGAAGTTAAGCAAGCATTATGAGCAAAATAGACGTCATAAATGAAATCCATAAAAACGCTAGAGTTAATTTCCCAAGAAGAAGTGTAATACTTAAAGATATAGATGACCTTTGGCAAGCAGATTTGATGGATATGCAAGCAATATCAAAAGTGAATGCAGGTTATAAATACATACTGGTGATTATAGACACTTTTTCAAAATATGCTTGGGCGATTCCACTTAAACAAAAAAATAAGCAACAGGTATCAGAGGCGTTTAAAACGGTAATAGAAACAGGACGAGTTCCAAAAAATTTGCAAACCGATCTTGGGAAAGAGTTTTACAATGATCAATTTAAAAGTGTTGTTAATAAGTATAAAATTAATCATTATTCTACTTATTCTACTAAAAAGGCCTCAATTGTTGAAAGATTAATAAGAACGTTAAAGAATAAACTATACAAGGAATTTAGTTTGAATGGAAATTATAAATGGTTTAACGGTATGTTAGAAAAAAAGTTACATGAGTACAACAATGATGTTCATAGAACTGTCGGTCAGTCACCTGCTTCAATAAATCAAAGGAATAAAACAAATATACTTCAAAGATACTTAGACGCAGCTCAGTCTCGAAAAAAAGTGAAATGTAAGAAATTTAGTGTAGGAGATTTTGTGAGAGTAAGTAAATATAAAGGATGTTTTGATAAAGGTTATTATCCCAACTGGTCCACTGAAATATTTAAAATAACAAAAATTCAAGGAACAAATCCAACAACTTATTTAATAGAAGATGGTAGATGTCGACCAATACTAGGCGCATTTTATGCACAAGAACTTCAGAAAACCAATCATCCCGACATATACCTCGTTGAAAAAGTTTTGAAACGAGAAGGAAAGCGAGTATATGTTAAATGGTTGGGGCTGCCGACCAGTGAAAATAGCTGGATTGATAAATCAAATGTATTATAACTCCTGAACAATATTTAAGCATTTTACAAACAATTATCTATTCACTTCCATTTTATTCTTAATGCAATAAAGACATACTTTATAATTCAGGTTTATGTAAAATAATTAAAAAATATAATAACAATGAAAAAAGCACGAGGACTATGTACAAGCAATAAAGAAATGGCTGGTTTATCATCTTTCAAAATGGATAAAGTAAGATCTGGAGCGGGGTTTAGAAAAACCCTTAAAAATATTGTATCACATACCAAAAAACACATCAAGAAACTAAAACCCACCTGTAAGAAAGCGTTAATGGAATTAGCCTGCGCTGCAGCTCATGAATTTGCATCTGATTTACCCATAAAATTACCCAGAATTATACCAGTACCTAAAACTGGAGGATTTCTTCCTTTAGTACCAATATTTGCTGGTTTATCTGCCGCTGGAAGTTTGGCTGGGGGTGCTGCTGGGATTGCGAAAGCTATTAATTCATATAAAACAGCTAAGAAACAGTTGCTTGAATCGGAACGTCACAACAAGCAAATAGAAGCTTTAATTATTGGAAAAGGATTACATCTTAAGCCTTACAAAGAAGGTTTAGGAATTTTTGTTACAAAGAAAAAAAACTAAATGGTCGGCTACCCAATAGAGCTTTAACTAATATTGATATATTGAAGCATTCAAATAGTATCCCATTCTTTCGAGGTGTATTTATGAGAGATGAATTACCAGGTAACCCATTACCATTAGAATGTGGAGTGATTAATCTTGATATTTCTCAAAACTCTGGCACTCATTGGGTAGCCTATACCAAAATATACGATCACATTGAATACTTTGACAGTTATGGTAACTTAAAACCACCTAAAGAATTAATAAAATATTTAGGAAAAAATATTCAGTACAATTATGAAAATGTACAACATGATCACTTGTATAATTGTGGACACTTATGTTTAAAATTTCTTAAATTATTTTGGAAAAGTAATAAAGGAATTTATTAATTAAGTGAGTGATTTTTATTTCTTACGTCTCCAAATTTCGTTAAACTATAAAAATATAAATGACATTGCTAGTTCATACGCATACATTCTTTCGTTGTTGGTGATAAAAGTCACTAGTGTTGAAAAAGGATTTTTTATTACCTATTTAAAGTAACCTCCTTCGTTTTATTCATACCAACATCATGCTTGTTCTTAATAAAACTCCTAATGAGAGAGGGAAATATAACATAAGACTGCCAATATCCAAAGAAGTGAGACGTGTCAGTGCAGTGAGAATTAATAAAGTTTCAAAGGAAAACAAAAGATTTCTTCAAGATATCGGTTTTAAAATATAATATGCTTCAAATTACAGATTTACCACAATATGATACCTCTATTGAGGGTTATGAGATCCACAGTTACAATCCATACAATAATAGCTTTAAAGAAAATGATGAAATTAGAATACCCATACAACAGCAAGATTTATATGTATTGCCGTCAGGTAGTTCCATTTACATAGAAGGATATGTAAATGTGTCAACTAAAGATGCAGCGGGAAAATTAGTAAAAAAAGATGTTGATTTTATAAATAATCCCATTTCATATTTGTTTCAAGATATTAGATACGAAATAAATGGTGTTGAAATCGATCGGATTAAAAATGTTGGTATTACAACCACCTTAAAATCGTATATCTCAATGAATGAAGGTGAAAGTAAAGCTGCAGCAGTCTGGGGATGGAACTTAGGTGGTACGAAATTAAGAAACGAATATTTTAGTGTTATCGTGCCATTGAACAGAATACTGGGATTTGCAGAAGATTACAACAAAATAATAATCAATTGTAAACATGAACTTATTTTACAGCGAAGCAGCTCAGCATTGAACTGTGTGCTTATAGACAAAAATGATAACGTAGAAATAGATATACAAAAAATACAATGGCGTGTGCCGCATATTAAAGTTTCTGATCGTAATAAATTGTTATTGCTCAAAAGCTTGGAGAGAGATCGTTCTATACAGATAGCATTTAGAAATTGGGATTTGTATGAATATCCATTACTTCCAAGAACAACAAAACATTCCTGGTCAGTAAAGACAACTTCCCAGCTAGAAAAACCGAGGTTTGTAATATTTGGTTTGCAAACAGCTCGAAAAAATAATAAAACTAGAAGTTCTTCTATATTTGATCACTGCAATGTAAGCAATATTAAATTATATTTGAATTCTCAATACTATCCGTATGACTCACTTAATCTGAAATTTGATGAAGGTAAATACAGTATATTATATGAAATGTATGCTAATTTTCGTCAGTCGTATTACAACTTAGGCATTGATCCATTGCTTAGCTTAGACCAATTTAAAGAAATTGCTCCACTTTTTGTGATTGACTGTTCAAGACAAAACGATTCACTTAAAACTGGACCAGTTGACGTGCGATTAGAAATTGAATGCTCTGAAGATATTCAAAATAATACATCTGCCTATTGTTTAATAATAAACGATCGACTGTTCGAATACAAGCCGTTGAGTAATATTGTGAGAAAACTATCATGAATGTCATCGTAGATGTTCAAGGGTTTAAGAGTGAAGAAAATGAGTTTATTCCAAAAGAAGTAGCAATAATGTACAAAGGACACGTACAAGTACTGTCTATAAAACCACCACGACCATTTTATGACTTGACGAGGAAAG
Source organism: Ceramica pisi (assembly GCA_963859965.1). Lineage (NCBI taxonomy): Eukaryota > Metazoa > Arthropoda > Insecta > Lepidoptera > Noctuidae > Ceramica > Ceramica pisi. Next base: position 8,026,591 of record OY982528.1, on the reverse strand, counting down.
AACGGTTACAAGTGGCTTGGATTGAAAAAAACAGAGGAATAAACTGGAACGAAGGCTTTGTACCATATTTTAATTATCAAGCAATCTTTGGGGATTTTTTAAAAAATAAATCTGTATTTACGAAAGGAAACGAAAAAGTGTTATGGATAAAAGATATATTCCGAATTAATAATGTATACAATTTAGAAAGTAAGAACTGCCCAAGTTTGTTGACATTATATAACAATTATTCAGATTCATCTGACATTATAAGTTGTATGTATCATACCAATATATGTGCCTTAAAAAATGTGTTTTGCTTAAATAAATGGTGTAAAGAAAATCAAGTGTTTTGTCAGTAAGATAAAATAAGAACGATCTTAGTTTTACGAATAAATGATTATAGAATGTTAAACCTACAAACTTACTTACACATATTCTATTATTTAGGTTAGTGAAAATGTAAGTAATAGTAATGTAAGAAATGTATCATTGCTTATAAAACAATATTTGAATAATATAGAAATAAATATTTAAACTTGACCTACTTGCGAGTTTTATTTCTTTAACACTAAAAATATTAATATAGTTAACCACCTGCCAACCACATATTATAGTTCGACATCGAAAGCAAAAACAGCTTGTTATAATGAGCAGTTCATACTGAACAGCTTGTTAAAGGTAATGAGCAGTTCATACTGAACAGCTTGTTAAAGGTAATGAGCAGTTCATACTGAACAGCTTGTTATAATGAGCTGATCATACTGAACCGCTTCTTATAATCAGCAGTTCATATTGAACTGCTCTGTTTATTTACACACTCGAACAGATGCTACTGATGAGTATGCGACTACTATACAGGACTTTAATTAAAAAAAAAAAATATGTTTGAATAGAAAACTATAAATGTTATTAGTAGACCATTTTATGACTTGACGAAGAAAGAATGGTTACAAGTGGCTTGGATTGAAAAACAGAGGTATAAACTGAACGAAAATTTTGAATAATTAAGTATATTATGGGGTTACAGAGGAATAATCTGATACTCGAATGGTTTAACTGTGGAATATAGGGTTATTCAGATCACGATTTGTGATCTGAATACCCTATATTCCAACTACTTGTTTATTTATTATTACGTGTCATATTTTTTAATTGATTGATATTTTTTTGTAAAAGGGGTTCGAAGATTTTTCTGTGGGGGCTAGCTGGCATAGCCGTGGCATAAATGGATACATCAAGTAACCATTTATTAGAAAAGTTTTAAATAACAGGACGTAAAAATCACTTTTAATGCTGCATTGTTTTCACATGGTTATTTTTATCTTACAATATCTTGGCAACGTGATACTTTAGGCCCCTATTTGTTTGTTTGTATAAGTGTCCTCTACCCATACATGCATAGGTACTACATATGAGCGCCGTGGCGATTTTTGACGGCGGCGGCGGCGCGCCGGCGGCGAGACCTTGAACCGATCGTTGAAGGAGCGCTTTTTTGTTAAATCTTAAATAGCCTTCTGTCAGACGGCGTGAAATAAAAACAAAAAAAAAACACATTTTGAATTTGGGCTCTGCTTTGTCCTAAAACAGTCCATTGCGAACATGGCGTCTCCAATTGCCTGTCGCTCATCTCGATTCTCGACAATTCTCATCTTGCTGATGTCACTCTGTGAATATTGATTCCTCAGAGCATATTTTCTATAGCTTGCTGAGTTATCTTCAACACAGCTATGGACCGGAGAGTATCCATATTTTTAACATTGTATATTAAGGCGGGGTTGCAGCACTTTTTAAGATTTTTGAACGTCTGAAAATCTAATTAATTATGAGTTTTTTAATAAATAAAAATCATTACATAAAAATTGAAAATACCTTCAAGTAAATCGTAAAGATAGAAACGCGATTTAGAATGATTGGCTCGATACTTTTTTTAATCGAACATGACACTAAATTACAATTTTAAACGTGTACTGCTAAGAGATTTCATCACGAATATATATAAAAGTTATATCAATAGATAGAGCTTTTTATTTTGAAGTAAATGTTGAAACCATGTTGTATAATTTCTTTATCAGTTTTCGCCAAGAAGAAAAAACAATCAAAATTTAGGCATTATTTCGCTCGCCGGACAGTCGCTGTTGTTCGTCAAAACACACAGTACTGCAACCTCGCCTTAATAACTTATGCACATCCAGCTGACTCATTTCCCCACGTAGTATCTATTCCATGTTCAGTTTGCTGGTCCTGGATGTTCATTGTCGCCGCTTACTCACAATGGATATCTCAGTACCTACCTACTTGGTCACTCGACTTGGCATCGCTGCAGACTTCAAAACTGACCGGTCTGGAGCCGTACTATGACGTACAAGTTCCATCATGATTCTGAGGGCTACTTTCTAAGCCCGAAGTCCGTAGTTTCGGGATAATTACGGGCGTATTCTACTCCGTTTCACTTAAAAACTGATTTGAAAGAGATGGAGCTGCTATACACAGAACAAAGTAAGCATTTTTTTAATCAGCCTCTACCGCCCCACTGCTGGGCAAAGGCCTTCTCCAAGTCCTTCCAGATATTTTTGTCTCGAGCCAGCTCGAACCTGCCCTGGTAGTAGGCGTTTAGTTCGTTTAGCCATCTCTTTCAGGCATGGCTGACGTTAATTATATCATAAACATTTGAAGTAAAATTCGAATGTTAGCATTCCTTTAAAACGCTTGCATACTTTGTACGAATATAAACCTTAATACAACAAAATGCTTCACGGTGGCGCGCCGGTTCATTCTCGCGGCGCCGGCGGTGGCGCGCCGTTCAAAATCCACGGCGGCGAGGGCGCGCCGGCGCGGGCGCGGCGCTATATCTAATAGGTACTAGATCATGCACCGTAACTTTAAAAACAAACAAATAGCGGGGGGCGTATGCTACAAAGGCTCTATCTGTTTGTATGGTCTATGTCTAAAATAAAATACGTTGAATAAAATATAAAAAATTGTTTAAAATATTATACAGGGTTATTTGTGAAACACCGACACCCTATCAGGACTGTGTTACTAACATCATAATCAACAACTTTTGCTCTATGACTTTTAAAAATTCATCATACTTTAGTTCATCAGGTTTTTCTGCAAAGCAAAACCTATGCAAAGCAAAAAAAAAAAGAAAAAGCTTTCTTTTGCTTCGCATATACATTGTAACATTTAGAGCGTTCAATTTAATTATTGTTTGAAACCTGATGAACTAAAATATGATGAATTTTTTAAAGTCATAGAACAAAAGTTGTCGATTATGATATTAGTAACAAAGTCCTGACAGGTTGTCGGTGTTTAACAAATAACCCTGTAAATGTAAAAGTGATAATTGCATGAACACATTTTTTATAATTTTTTTAATTCCTTTTTTTTTTGTTTTAGAGTATTGATAATAATCCAGCGAATAATAAAATATCTGTAGGAGTAAATACCGATCCTTGCATGAATAGTATGCCTACAAACGATTTAGATACAGAGACTATTGAAAAATGTTACACATCAGGACTAATCATTGGAAGAGCAATGACTAAGATGTCAAGAGAAAGAAGAGAAGATTTTATTCACCAATTATCACATTGTTTCGAACTATATGAAATGAAAAAGTAAAATAATTCATAATCACTAAAAGAATATAAATAAAAGCAAACGCATATTAGATTTTGACTTTAATTACCCAAAAACACAAAAAATAAAAAACAACAAGATTTAACTGTTATTTCTTAAGATTAAAATGTCCTCGACTATGGTGTCGTTTAAATTATAACGTAAATCAGTTAATATGAATTTTAAGGATGAAAAAAACGTTCCACGCTAACTTGAGTAGCCGGGGTAGCCAGACCTGTATTTGCCAAACGAAATAATTGAGGTTCACACACGACTTTATTTTTCCAGAATGTTAATATATCTTCTGTTGGCGGTATTCGTGGATGGTAAGCAAAGTTCTCTAAAAGAGCTGTTATATTCGCCTGAGTCTGGACGTAATGTTCACGGCGGGCTCGATTTTTCATTCTTTCGGTTTCGGCTAGAATTGATTCCATTTCATCCACGGCTTCAGAAACTACTTGCGATGTGCTTGTAGTTTCAACTTCAGGCTGTATATTTATATTCGTAGCTTCTACTTTTAACATTTGCCTCAAAGTGATATTAAGATGCTTAATAGCTAATGCTCCTTCGTCTACTGACAAGACCACATGGAATCTAGGATCCAGATATATAGCGCTAACAAAGGTTGAGTTAAGCATAAGCTGTTTTTCTCTTATTTTTATAAATTTACAGATACATTGGGCAAGAGGTAAATACAAGCGCGATGTCTCCAAAAAACATCTGGACCAATGGTAATAGAAGTCACCAATTGTAAGCTGTTCTTTCTGCAGTACCTTTGTCAGTGTTTTTGCCGGTTTTAGTGATGAAATAAGGTCATCTAAAGCATCCCAGGTTGTGGGTGACACATACAAGGTTTCGCCTGGTGTTTCAGAACAAAACTCTTTTAAATCTACGAGTCGTTCTAACATGTCCAACGTTGAATGCCATCGTGTAGCCACGTCCAAGAGTGGCTTATTTTTTTTAGATGCTTTAAGTATGTTTCGCATCGTAGGAGTTCGAAGTTTGCGTACAACACTGCGAGCTTCATCTATAGTGCACATTGATTCGTCTTCCTGCAACGCGTCATTAACTGCTAGCTGCAATGTATGTGCAGCGCACCGTATCGAGGTGACACTGTAAGGAACCTCGGGCTCTGCATTGTCGATCTCATTATTATTTAGTATTATTTCGAGTGGTTCCGTATCCACATCCTCGTCGTCGGAATCATCTCCATCATTTAACAATTGGGTCATTTTTATCATATTGGCTCCATTATCGGTTGGTATCGAATATATTTGGTGTCCTAAAATATTATATTTTCTTAAAATATAAAACAGTTTTTCCTTTAAATACTCAGCAGTGCTCCTGGCATGCAATTCTGTAACGCCCAGATGTTTTATATTAATTTTACCGTCCAGTATGTATTGGGCATTAACTGCAAAAAATGATCTGTCTAAGCGTGTAGCAGTGTCAATTTTTAAGGAAATCATTCGCCCTTTCATAGCTGCAGCTATTTCAGATCTTTTTGTTTCTGCTGCCTGCGACACAAATATTTTGATGGAATGTGAATTTAAAGATTGAGCCACTTTTGAACATATGCCGGTCATAGAAATAATATTTTTAAAGGCTAAATCATCAATTATGGAGAACGGTCTTCCGTGTACCGTTACCAGATTGACACATTGGTTTTTCAAAAATGCATGTTTCTTCGAAGAAGATGTACTTGAAGTAGTTGGTTGGCTGTTGTTTAAACAATCTGTACTAGTATTCGCAAGAATTGAGTTATTCTCTTTACTTGATTCATCTTTTGCTAGACAATTTCGATCAGTAACTATTTTGTATTCATCAGGGTGATACGACGACAAATGGTACAAAAGATTCGTCCCATGTTCGCCCTGAAAAGAAAATTATTATTCTTTAAATTTACGATAATTTCTAGTTTTATTATGCCTGATTTCTTAGGTACTTCATCGGTAGTTTTTCTGTTCGTTGACCACCCACCATCCAATAGCATCATGACAAATAGAGTTAAGCGGTTAATTGTTTCAGGAAGAAGGCATTAATAAATTAAATACTTTTGGCATTCATAATTTAAAGTTAAATAAAGATAATAAAATAATTTTATATTATCTTTATTAAATTATTGGGATATTTTAATATCCCAATAATTTATATCAATATGAGCGGCAACCCTAGCGCCACGCCGGGACTTCATTCGGACCTTGCCACCACCAAAAACAGTCCTTGGGCCGCGCGTAATAGACAAGCACCCTAGTACCTGTCCATTACGTACAGCGGAGCGAAGAAACGGAAATGGCTGGTTAAAATTTCTCCGCTCCGCTGTAAAGGACAGGCACCCTAACGCGCGGCCCAAGTACTGTTTTTGGTGGTGGCAAGGTTAACTTAACGATGTTAAATTGTTAAGCTTAAGCTGGTAGGTAGTTAAATAGAGGTAGGTAACAATGTTATTGGTATTTTCTATTTAAAAACTCAATTAACAATAAAATGTAAAAAGTAACGAGTTTGAATTAGCAGAAGGTAGTTTATTTGAATGTGTTCGGGTAAAATAAAATGTCACACAAAGATTGTTTGATCTCCTCCCCCTGCTATAAACCACTCAACAGTAGTAGGTACAGTCACGGGCTAAAACAACTTAAGTAGTTAAATTAATATAATCATCATCTGCATTCTGCCTAGCCTTTTCCCAACCATATTGAGGTCACCTTCCAGTCAAAACAGATTCAGCTGCCACAATGGATATATCACAGATTAGTTTTATTTTTACTCAGTAAGTTTTTTTAACCCTAACCTACCATTGCTTACAACATAATAAATAATTTACAAGTATTATTTATTATTGAAAAAGATTCTAACAAGAAAAAAAATGGGCGTACATTTACACAGTGGCGGCGGTAGATCTCGCGTGGACGTCGGCGAAATTAGGTACGCGAGGCCTCCTTTTTTCCCAATCAAGAAAATATTAAATTACGTAAGCCGAATTATAGTTTAAATAATATTAACAACAAGTTTTATCAAACATTTTATTGCTATTAAACAAGTTTTGTTGATTATCAAATTATGACAAAACTTACATAAATAGAAGTTAAAATAAACGAACTTTTAGAAATTTTGCCCATGCGAGTCTAGTCTGCGAGTGTTGCGTTGCATTCACAAATGATTGTTTACGTTTCGCTCACAGAAGAAATACACAAAAAGGACACGGGTATTCCCCGTCTCGCGCACGAAGTTGTTTAACTTTCATAGTGTTGCCAGACGATTCTGCCCGTAAAGTGCTCATTGCACAAAATCTACTGAACCGATTTTGATGAAACTTCCACTCTTCCCTAAGTTCAATAATACAGAAACGAACAATAAAATAATCATCCCAATCGGCCTTCTAGTTTTCGAGAAACTCGCTCACTTAACTCGCGCAAGTGTATGATATGAAAATAAATAAAAATGAATAGCTAAATAATAAAAAAAATTGCGAGGCCACCTCAAGCGCGAGGCCGTCGGCGGTCGCCGACGTCGCCGACGCCTAGCGCCGCCACTGCATTTACAATACCTAACATATCACAGGAATCATTTAAAATTTTAGGCAGGTTCTTCTAATTCCACAGTTACCAGGAATGTTTTGAGTGATTTATGGCAGGGGATAGTTATGGGATTTATTGTAGGTATTAATCGCCTAGGGGGGACTAAACCGATTGTTCACCTTTATTTAACTACCTAAACTTTTCTAGTAAGTAGGTACCTATAGGTTATTGTTTAATATAAAAAAAAATAATTAGATAGTTACCTACTTTAAGTTGTTTGGAAAAGTATTGGTCAAAGCTTATAGGTAACTGCCTAGGCCCTATCGTTGATTTTGTTTGTTACGAATATAAAACAGCATGCCATCAGAATGAACGATTTCAATTTGTCAAAAAGCACCTACCTATTAGGTAGGTATGTATGTTCGTAGTAGGTACTTAACTACCTCCCTAGATAATAGATTCATTTAGCAACATAATGAATGGCGATGACGTGAAACTCAAACTCAAGCGTTTATTTCAATTAGACCATTTAGGTATTTACGTACTACTGCATGGAATTGTCATGATAAATGATAATGTAATACCTTAATATGTTTTAATCACCACATAATTGGGTAGCTACCTACTAATCGATTATGGTTAGGTACCTACCCATAAGCTAGCTATCTACCTATCTACTGACAATTTGCGAACGTTGGCGTGAGGTTTAGTAGGTACACAACTTCGTAAGGTAAACAACGTGGTAAACAAGAATAAGTAAAATATTTATTTCATGCATTGTTGGCAGGTATAGGTATTTTTACCTGATGTGTGTATGTATGTACATATAGGTACCTCATACTTAAATTCCTAGGAACCTACTATCTACTGCACGTCAGTGGTAGCTACCTACTTAAGCATGCTCCAAACGGATATGTAATACAACGTCCCATCCAAGATGACCTTGGTGGGAACTTGGCTTCCAACCGCGAATTGTTTAAATTTGGATTGTATCTGCCGTCTATATGGATGGCAACAAGCAAGGTCACATTGAATGTCACATCCTTCTGGAACAGAAGTACCAGTATTATCACCGATGCCACGATGTGTCGTGGTGTGGTTGACTATAGGTACCTAACCCATTTCCTTCTAAAAAATTTGAAAACAGGTACCTACCTATGGAAACGAAGCAAGTAGATAAGTAAATAGGTAGCTAGGTACTTACTTTTAGAACAGCTGAACATCCAGTCACTAGGCAAGTGGAGGTTTTATTTTCTTTCGAAAATGAAAAAAATGCGTAAACTGCGTTTTTACGCTTTCTGCCCATTATTATCTAAGAGTAGTACAATAATATTACTTAGGACGTGTACTTATAATATTTATTACGTTGTTGAATGATCAGCAGCGGTCAACAACATAACGTATTACGCGGCACGCAGTCTGCAAAACACTAAGAGATACATGCGACGTATAAGAGTACCTACACTATAGGTCGCGTCACATAAAGAACGCTGTATGAATGTGGAGCTCGCGCACGAAAGTACTAGGCCTATTGTTTTATTTTTGAACTAGACTTTCGCTCGCGGCGTCGTATATTGGTTATTAGTAGGTAAATTAAAAAATGATATATGCTCCCGCGCTCCACCTAATACCACAAAATAGATCGATAAATCGCCTAATACGCAGCTTGACCACCAGCGTTCTTTTTACATGACGCGACCTGTACCTACGACAAACAAAATGAACAAAATAGAGTACTTCTAACGTGTTCGAGCTCCCTGCAACGACTCCGGGTAGGTACTCTCGCTGCGTGTTTCAAGCATGTTTTTCGATACCGAAATCGGATAAAGGTTAAATAACGGTATTGCCCAACCTTTATTTATAAAGGTATCGGTATAGCTCAACCTTTATTGGAAACTGGTACTGATATATGGTACCGGTAGTTTAACCTATAACCGTAACCGCTTTCAGTCCCTGGTTTCTACCATCAAACTTCTCAACTCGCATAGAATTTTTAACTTCCATGGCGACTTTTATTTTTTCAACCGGTACCAACCGGAACAATATTTTTCCGTGCGAAACTCACGCACAAACTGCTCTTTACTCGGATTCAGTGGAACGCGACCTGGGCACATAACCTATTGGGATCCAGGTGGGAAAATACGAATAAAACGAGTTAGATTTCTCTTTAAATTGTTATTACGACTTTTATGTATTCACTTATTTTCTTTCACTCCATGACATGACACAAAAAAAAACAAAGCAGGCTTTATAGACTAAAGAAAACGAAACGTACCTACTTTCTCTTTCTTAAACACCATAAACAAATATATTGAGCCTATTACAAAATTACTATTTCAACAATTTTAGAATATATTTCTACTAGCAGCCATCATAGCGTATCTGATGAAATAAGGGGAGCAAAAATTCGAATGTAAGTAATGCATACAACATAAAATAACTTCCAAGTAAAACGTGTTTTTTGTTCATTGTTTCAGGTCATCTCGAGAGACATACATAGATACTGCAGTAGGGTACGTTAAAGTTAATAGAACGGGGAGTGAGTGCATAGTTACAGCTAAAATTGTGTCGGAACACAGAATCAGCAAGAAACTAAACATGTAACATTGATGAGTGTAATGATGTTATTGTTGATTCTGCGTGTGAAGACTGTGCAGCATCTGCAGGTAATTTCTGTAAAAAAAACATATTAATTATAAAACATTGCTTTCTATGGATTAAAACTATGTTGATCAAAAACCTATTTCTTCTTTATAGGTGGTCAGTGGAACATACCATTGAGCTGTCTTGTGTTGAGTTGGATAAGCATATCATAGTGTGCGTTTACAGACACCCTAATTATCAAAACGACTCTATAAATTTGAGTCGGTAATGGAAGATGTGCTGGCAAAACTTGCAACTAATAATAAACAAGTGATAGTCTGTGGTGATTCTAATATTAATATTTTAGAAAATAATTCAGAGAGTGGTCGGTTATTAAATCTATTTAAATCATTCAATTTGTGAAACATGTTCAAAGAACCAACCCATGTAACTATTAATACTGCTACATATAACGTTTTCGTAGCTGTGACTGCATAGAAAAAGCTGTTGTTAATTGTCTGCCTTCTGATCACAGTGGACTAACAGTATCTTTTGAGTCCAACATGCCAAAAACATGCAAAAAGTGCAGATACAATCCAGGCCAATTACAACCGGCAAATTAAATAAATTTAATAGCACTATAATCAGTAAGTTAAGTGACCAGGGCTTTACAATGAAAAACGATAATATTTTGTATAAAGAATTTTTTTCACTAGTACAGACCGAGTTCAATGCCACTTTTATGCAAAAAACTAGAACTATATGCCCTAGATTCGAATTTAGTGACTGGGCAACTAAAGGAGTCCGAAAAAGTAGAGAAAGACTTTACGAACTTTATAGCCTTAAGCCTTTTATCAACACTGAAACTTTTAATAAGTATGTTGCTAGTTACTCAAAAATGTTTAAGAATACTTGTAAGGCAGCAAAAGCCTTATACATAAGCAACAAGGTTAAATCAGCAGAAAATACAATTAAAACGGTTTGGAAAAATATCAATAATGAAACTGCGAAGTTCACGTGGACTCATAAGCGAAAGCAAAGAAGTCGTGAAGAATTTGTAAATTTCTTTACCAGTATTCCAATCAAAACTACTGAAACCTTAAACTCATCGCCCCCACTTTCTGTTAAAATTATTGAAAGCGAACGTTTCAGCTTGCCCGATTGAGTTTAACTTTGAGCATATAACCCCAACTGTAATAATTAAAGCTTTTAATCATTGTGCCTCCATTATTGATACTATAGCGTCGTATTTAGCTTTTATATTCAATCAGTGTGTAGATCAAGGGGTTTTCCCGGACCTTATGAAATACAGTAAAGTAATTCCTTTATACAAATCCGGGGACAGTAAAGATAGTAATAACTATAGACCCGTCTCTGTATTGCCGGTCTTCAGCAAGGTGTTTGAAAAGGTTATGCTGAATCAAATGCTCAGTCACTTTAACGAGAATAGTATCTTACATGACAAACAGTACGGTTTCACCAAGGGGCGTTGTACAACTGACGCTGGTGTAACGTAATTAAAACATATCCTTAATGCGTGGGAAGAGGCGCAAGATGCCATAGGTATCTTCTGCGACCTGTCGAAGGCGTTTGATTGTGTGAGCCATGAAACATTACTGCTGAAACTAGAGCATTACGGACTAAGCAAAACAGCCTTGAACTTAGTAAAATCGTATTTGAATGATAGACAGCAGCTAGTTCATATAAACGGCAACAATTCAACAGATAACGCCCTAATGCAGGTACATGATTGGTTCACAGCAAATAATTTAGTATTAAATGAGAAAAAAAACGAAGCGCATTCAATTCACTTTACCAAATGTCAAAAGTAATAATTGTGACATAATATTGAACAGGGAGAAACTAGAATTCGTTGAAGAAACAGTTTTCCTGGGGATTAAGCTAGACTCAAGGCTACAATGGGGTTCTCATTTATCATTTCTTGCAGGAAGGTTAAGTTCAGCAGCATATGCTGTAAGAAAAAATCGCCAGTTTACAGATGTTGAAACCGCGAGACTAGTCTATTTTAGCTACTTTCACAGTATAATGTCTTACGGTATTTTACTAGTGGGACGGGCTGCGGACATCGAGTCTATTTTCATTTTGCAGAAAAGAGCCATTTACTATCTCCGCCGACGAGATTCTCTAAGGGAACTGTTTAAAAAGAAATTAACATCATGACGGTTCCTTGTCAATATTCAGGGTGGGCCAGAAAGGAGTACGATTTTAAAACACTCTTGCGTTTGAAGCTTTAGAGAGGGGACTGCGCGGGTGGTGGGGTTAAGTAGCTCGGTTCTCGGAAATTTAACCGCGATGGATTACTTCACCGGAGCGCAACGTGCATTCTGCGTTAAACATTATTATAAAAATCACGATTCGTGCGCTATTGTTCGGCGTTTATTTCGACGTGAGTTTGGATTACATGACCTAAATCAGTGTCCGAAGGAAAGCGTGATTCGATCGTGGGTCAGAAAGTTCGAAGCTACTGGTTTGACTCTCAAACAGAAGCCTGCGGGACGCCCAAGGTCAACAAGAACGGAAGACACAATTGAACAAGTTAGAGCTTCAGTTCAACGTAATCCTGCTCTATCGACTCGAAAGCGTTCAGCCGAACTTGTGGTGTCCAGAATATCTTTGCGTCGCATTTCGTTGAAAGATCTGAAATTGCACCCGTATAAAATTCAACTTGTGCAGGAATTACAGCCAGATGATCCAATTTTACTGAGAGCTTTTGTTGAAACGATGCTGGAACGCTTTCGGAGTTTCAACAATATTCTGTTCTCCAACGAAGCCCATTTTCACATATATGGGCATGTGAATAAAAAGAATTGCCGTTACTGGGCTGCAGAGAACCCACGTGCAAAACATCAAAAGCCTCTAAATTCGCCGAAAGTAACCGTTTGGGCGGCCATGTCAGCGCACGGAATTATCGGACCCCACTTCTTCGAAAATCGACAAGGCCAATCTGTCACTGTAAATTCTGACCGATACATAGCCATGTTAAGGGATTTTTTCTTTCCACAACTGCAACAATTTGAAGCCTATAATCGTGCGACATGGTTTCAACAAGATGGCGCGACATGCCACACAGCTAATGCCTCTTTGGCGGTCGTAAACGCGATGTTTGCTGAGAAACTGATATCTCGCCGAGGTGACATTGAATGGCCTCCTAGAAGTCCGGATCTTACACCACTGGACTTTTTTTTGTGGGGATACCTAAAAGGTAGAGTCTACTCCAATAACCCAGCCACAATTGACCAGTTGAAGACCAATATCCGGAAAGAAATGGCAGATATTCCCCGTGCAATGTGCCAGCGAGTTTTTACCAATTTGAGGTTCAGACATCTGGATGATGTTATTTTTAAGAAATTAATTTCCCAGATGTAAATTTTTGTAGAAATAAAAATTTTTATGTGAATTGTACTTAGTTTTTTTTTAATGATTTTTTCAAATTCGCAATTCTTTCTGGCCCACCCTGTATTTATGAAAATATCATGTACGTTAGAAAGAATCTACATCTTTGCAGTAAACGGGGCGACAGACATAACTATGTCACTAGAAATAGGAATCAGTTAGTTCAACCAGGTTTCAGACTTGCTAAAGTAGCAACATCTTTCATGGGATATTGTTTAAAGTTATATAACAAAATATCGCCACATATACTAGAACTAAATGAGACGAAATTTAAAAACTGTATAAAACGCACACTATGCAAACAAGCATATTATAAACTAGAGGAGTACATTGACGACAAAAATGCTTGGCTCAATGCTGGTCCGCTCCACAACGACTAAAATGCCCGAACTTCGATGAAGATGTGAAAACATTATTGGACCTGCTGAAGATTGTAAGACTATCTTTGTACTGTATAGACTCATTCTCTTTTGCATTGTATAATTTTACTCATAAATGATTTCGTAATGAATGTAACCATGATTTTGTAAACAATGACAACTGGTTTAAAAGAGTGTCCATGGAGTTTCTTGCACGTTCTTCTCCACAGGACCTACTCTTTGGAACGTGCAACTGCCGCGCTGGAGATAGGGTCGGTGGGTGTGTTATGTTGCAGAACAACCTGCTGCTCTTGTCGCTAGCGCGGCAGGATTAGCTTCATCTATTTGACTGACAGACCTTGACTATTCAAAAGTGCCTGTAACTGGTCTATTTGAATTTTATTTTTGTATTTGTTGCAAACACTCGTTACTATTTATTTTTTGGCTGGCAAAGAAAAGTTCAGAACCATCATCAACAGCAGTTGAATGCTACTGGAATAAGCCTACACTATCAAGTGCGAACACAGAACTAGTTACTAGCAAAGAGATATTTAGAAAAGCAAAAATTCCTAAACTGACCCCTAAAGATAGTACTATCTTAACTGATTTTGAAAAAGAGTGCAAACGAAGGAATATTGGAAATTCACTGATTTTAAAATTTTGTGAAGGGAATAAACCAGATTCGAAAAATATTTTTGACATCATGTTACAATTTATTGATGCAGACACTGTACATACCTATGTCAAATTCAGAGATTATTTGAAGAAAGTTATACAGGGTGTAGGAACAGCCCTCCACAAATTAACAGGGTGCAATCAGCTCCTTATATTTTGAATCATATTCCAGTGGAAATTTTTCAGGTTTTTTTTCTTTTTTAGTTTTTATTGCTTTATTTCAATGTAAAGTTACATTATCTGTACGCAGAACTCCATTAATGTAAATAACACAGATAAAATAAAAATAAAAAAACTAATGAACGACGCATGAAATTAGCTGTTAAACACGTGGCGCGAGCGCGGATGTCCTTTCGAAAGCTCGCTGCGCTGCCGTTCGCTGCGTGCGTTTTGCAGAGATAGCGATACATTGCGTGTGAGGTAATTAAACAAATCAGTTTTATTGGATTCCCATAAAGTTCCTGAAATAACTTCATGTACCGGTCAACTTAGTGCGATATAAAACACCGAAATCACCCTATCAGTTTGTGGAGGGCTGTCCCTTACGCGGGCGTATGTAATGATTAGATTATCCTCGAAATTAATACGAAATCTTTAGGGCAGTCTGAAAGCAAGTACTGGTATAATATACGCCAAGGAAGATTGACAGCTTCTAAATTATATGAAGCTGAAAATTGTAAAACAGATGGAAAGTTAGTGGAACACATTTTAGGAAATTTTACAAAGTGCCAGAAACAAAAGCAATACTAAGAGGAAGGAGGTTAGAAAACAGAGTGCTGCAAGTTATCCCAGACAAAATAGGTGTTAAAATAGACAAATCAGGCTTTATGCTTATTAATGGTATATTGGGAGCATCTCCAGATGGAGTTGGTGAGGATTTTGTTGTAGAAATAAAATGTCCAGCCTCGGAGAAAGCTGTTAAATTATGAATGATATTGCTAATAACAAATATAAAACACAAATATTATGTCAAATGCTAGCTTGTAAGAAATCTAGAGGATTATTCTGTGTTGCAGATCCTTTATTTGAGACTACTTAAAATATTCATGTCGTCTGGGTTGATTTTGACAAAGTATATATTAATGAAATTATCAACAAAGCAGAACTTTTACAAAAAGTATTATATATTACTAGCTGTACCCCGCGGCTTCGCTCCCGTCAACTACATTTTTTTAGGAGGGAATCAATGTTGATATCGCCATTCTTGGCTTCCCTTCAGAAGTATGTACGTAAGCTAGTGGGTGGTTACCCTTGACTACAAATCCACAGGAAAGACTTCTCTTCTAGTCAGTAATGAAATGCAAGACCTCCGAGCTGCTGACCGAAACGTGGGCGAAGAGCTCAACGATTACTACAGAATGTGTTACCTGTATAAGGTATTCAAAACAGAATACCAAACAATTGATGGGGCAGTTGCCAGAAGTGCGAGTAAAACCCGACCGAGCTTTTAAATCAGCTGGAGTGGATTACGCAGGTCCCATCAACATTCGTTTCTCACCGGGTAGAGGGGCTAAATCGTACAAGGGTTAAATATGTTTGTTTATCTGCATGATAACGAGTGTCATACACCAGGAAGATGTCACCGACATGACTGCGAAGGCGTTCATCGCAGCTTTCCGCCGATTCACCTCGAGATAATAACTTTACCGAACTTAATACTTCTCCAAGCCATCGTGGCAGCGGTCGAAGACGCCAGTCAAAGGGAAGAAGAATGTACCAGAGAGGCCGCGTCGAGTCAATGCGAAGAACGAAAGGAGCTGTAACCGTCGAAACTCTGCTTGATGATATCCGAAAGAGCCTTTGGGTTGGAACTCACGAAGAAGACGCCTTAGCAAGGTTGTCTGAACAGCAGACTCTGAAAGCGATAACGCTATCAATCACTACAAGAGGAATAGGATTTGGACATTGGCATCTAGCCTTTATTTCAATTTCATATGCGCCTGCCTCTTGGACCGCGAAACGTATAGACGTGTGCACCCGTAGAAGTTTTAATTTAAAAATTTATTTTTTTTGGCGATAAATACCATTATTAAATTCGGCAAAGTACCAGGCGTGCATAAAGCACAGAGATACTCGCGCAGTAGTTGTGTGAAAAGGACAACAACAGCAGTGAAGGAACATTTTGGCTAAGCTACGCAGCGCACGCTTCCTCCTACCGGCCGCGGCCGTCGAGTCATACGCAGCGTCATCGTTCGGGTTTGCCGCAATTTCACAACCGGAGCGTTTCATCGGGCAACCGTCGCGTCGTTCAAATTTAATTTTTTGAGGTGAATATTTCTGCGAATTTTATAACATATTTTGTATTTTTTTCTTCTGAGCTGCAAAATGTCTGTCAAGAGTACACCACCATCGTATCTTTGAGGAGTGGCTTGAGAGGCGCCACGGCGCCCTCACCTACCGCCTGACGCAGGTCCTCACCGGACATGGGTGTTTCGGGAGGTTCCTGTACCGAATCAGGCGGGAGGAAACGCCCGGGTGTCACCACTGCGGGGATCGTCCGGAGGACACGGTGGAGCACACTGTGCAGGTGTGCCCCGCTTGGGCGGGACACCGCCGTGTCCTCGAAGCGGCGATCGGCGGCGACCTCTCGCTTCCGGCCCTGGTCCAAGCTATGGTCCGGAGCGAGACGGAATGGGACGCCGTTGCCTCCTTCTGCGAAGCAGTCATGCTAGCGAAGGAGGCGGCGGGGAGGGCGAGAAGACCCTTTCGTCCCGGCCGCCGTGGTGGACGCCGCGGGCGTCGGGGGCCGCCACCTGGTGACCTCCGGCCACCGTAGGCGCGGGCCTGTGGACGGCGAGCTATGGGTGGCTCGCCGTCCGTCCGTCTAGTTAGACGACAGGCCGTGTCGACGGCGCGTTAGTGTTCCACGCGCGCCTCAAAGAGAGTCAGCACACAGAGGGGCCCGAAAGGGCCGACGCCTGCCGGAGTCGCGGGATTATTAGCAAGAGACACCGTGGCTCCGGAACACAAAGGGCAATGAAGGAACATGGATGGGTTTTAGTCAGTTGAAGTCTGACACTCCCTCCCGCTAACACCCAGAGCGGGAGGAGTCATTGGATGATTTCCCATCCCTAAAAAAAAAAAAAAAAAAAGAGTACACCACCAAAAAGTGCTGGTCAATTAACTGCCCCAGCACATTATGGGTCCGACTCAGCATTACAATCGTTAAAATCCAGATTATAACATAACTAGGAGGTTCAAGCGTAGGCTAGATGACCCTTCAGATTGTTCTAGTAATACGTTGGCTGAACTAAAGAATATGTTTGAAGACTTTCAAAGCAACCAGGCAGCGAAAATAGATGCGCTAACTCGACTTTAACTCAACTTGCACCAAAGAAAACCTAATAAAATCGACCATATTATACAATAAGGAAAAGCCCGCACATTAACGGCTGAATACGACTTCTCTAAAAATGCGTGGGCCTATTGCACCAATTTATATTGCCGAATCGTTAACCAAGAAAGCTAAACGACTTCATTACTTGGCCAGAGTATTTGCAAAAGGAAACAACTATGACAGCTGCTGGACTTCCTATGGAAAAGTGTACCTCAGACGAAACAAAACCCGATCAACGAGTATGCATTGACAGTGAAGAATCATTGGATAATCTCAGAAGTCGTTTCTGACTAGATAAGTTTGTAACGTTACATTTTACAGGGGAAGCCTGTGAAATGTGAGGTCACATATAGCACTCACCTACCTAGGAGGGGAATGCGTGCTAAAAGGAAAAAAAGGACAAATAAATAGTATTAAGATTTAATTATTAGCACAACTTATAGAGCTTAACTAAATAGAGCTGGAGTTAGCTTAGCCCTATCTAATACCAGAACGGCTGGTGAATGGAAGGGATGAGTGGACGTGAGATGAGAATGATATAAGCACAAGCAGTTGAAGGACGTCAAGCCTCTGTCTTTCTTCCTCTGGCCTTTGTTGGAGAACCGGAGGACTGGAGGGTCGTCACTCTTCAGA
The DNA here is from genome assembly GCA_963859965.1 of Ceramica pisi. Taxonomy (NCBI): domain Eukaryota; kingdom Metazoa; phylum Arthropoda; class Insecta; order Lepidoptera; family Noctuidae; genus Ceramica; species Ceramica pisi. The sequence goes on along the minus strand of OY982528.1, from coordinate 8,008,472 downwards.
GGGCTGGAGAGGATGGGCCGAGAAACGTCGTCTTCATCCCAGGCTCGTTCAGCCCAGGCATCAAGGTGTCAAGCTGTTGCGCGGTGTGTTGTCTCACCACGCTATTGTGTCCTTTTTAAATGCGGCAAGGAGAGGGGCCGACTTATCTGGTTCCAAGGAGGTAAACTTAGAACTGTCCTCTAAGTCTTAAATGCGGCAAGGAGAGAGGCCGACTTATCTGGTTCCAAAGAGGTAAACTTAGAACTATCCTCTAAGTCTACTCTTAATAGACTTTTTCAGACTTGTTGCTGATCTCCGCTTCAAACGTAGAATGCCTATTTTTTACGACGGCTCTCAGATGACGGAGCCTGTCGTTTTGAATTTGATATGAGAAGTGTTTCTAGAATTTGATGGAAAAGAAAAATGGACTTTAAGAAGGTCTGATAACAATTTCATATGCGACCTAAAACTCCTAGCTAACTCCAGAATAGAATTAAAAAGAAAACTAGGCTTGTCCAACTGACATAATACAAGAAATGTAAACAAAGCATTGAAGATAGTTAATTTGCAGAAAAACTTAGAAAATACAAGTTAAAAAGGTCCTAGGAATCAAGTAGCAGCTATGTATTAATTTATCTAGGAAGTTTATAGAGAGCGTAAGTACAAACAATAAGACACACACTACAAGTTTTGTTTTACTCAATTTTTAACTTTTTTTGCATGTCAAAATAATTACTCTTGTAACATTAAAACCCTTTTTAAAATGTGTAACCGTAGAACTATTTTTAAAATATGTAACTTTAGGAAATACATTAATGTTTTTGTTGCTACGCCTCGCACACTTATCAAACTCACCCGCACATCATTCTTCTCACTACTACACAAACGAAATTACATCTACACTAACATTAATACTATACACATATACATCATAAATATACAATTTATATCACATTACTCTCTAAGTTTACTGATAGGTTTTACGAATTTATTCATTACCTTAAATTACATGAAATTACTCACTATTACTACTTTTATTATTACATGAAAAGTAACCATCTCCATCTAAATATCTCTTTTTTTACAAATGCGTTCCCCGCTTGTTTCATCCTGCTGACAAATAAATGTTTTACAATTCGATGAATTAAATCAAATTCAAAATGAAATTGATTCGTTTAATATAGCTGAATCTGCATTCTGTGATGTAGAGGATTGTCAGACAATGATCCCAGACTCAAACTAAGGTTTTAAATTACTTCAACAGAATATTAGGAGTATAAAACGTAACATTGACGGACTGCTTCCTTTAATCGTCCGGAGTGGCGTGAGTTGGGATTATATTGTACTATAGTGTGGCGATTAGTGCTGTGCACTCCCTGAGGTATGCGCGCGGCGAGACGGGGGGGAGAACCGGCTGCTGCGCTCTGTCAGTGCGCCGTCAACCATAGATAAGTATAAGTACTAACGTACCGTCAACGCTCGTGGCACTCTGCGTTCGACGCTCGCCCGTGACGGTCGTGCTGCTCCGCTGCTCGCCTGCCACCGTGATCCCCGTGTGCCCGCCTACGTCTCGCTTGTCGTGACGTCATCACCCTGGTCCGAGGTTGCCTTTTTCAAGGCTAACAGACGACATCTGTTTCTTTGAGAGTTTCTCTCGAAAAACGTTTGTGCCCCTTCTGGGAAAATCCACATTTCGTGTGGTACCTGGAAGGAAACCTAACGGTGTTAACGATTCCAGGTGGTGAGGCCCCGACTCACCTACCTAGCCCCCTCAGGACTCGGTAAAAGTCGGAAGGGTGTCGGGTCCGCGGCCTTGGGGGATCTCCTAGTTGCGCCCAACACTTAACCCCGTTCTCTTTCAGCCTCTACGGTCGGTCGAAAGACTCTCTCGGGAGTCTTTCGATCCATAGGAACCCGCTGCACATTAAGATTGGCAGCGGGAGTTCAAGCTTAGGGCTCACCTTAGGTACACATCCTCCCTGTCTTTACCCGACAGGGAGGGATCCACTCACCCCCGGACACTCCCACCCGGGGACTTAGGGTTATTAGGGCCTTTAGGCTTTTAGGGCTGATAGGTCCCCCTTTCCCCCCCCCCCGTCTAATGTCCCCCCAATCATGGGAATTGCGCTAGACGAATTCCTTTTGGAACTCGTCTGCGAGCTCCTGAAAGGTCACCCCGACCAGGAGCTCGTCTCTCGGGTTAGGGACAGGCTATACAGCCTGCCCTCCTCTTCCTCCCGACCCGAGCCCCCTCAGGGCACTAGGACCTCCCTGGACTCCACAGAGTCCATTAAAAACATTCTCCGGAGCATATGCTCCCAGCCCTCCCAGAGCCCTCCCCCCGCCCCCTCTCAGGACATCACAGACTTCTGTGATGCCTTAGACCCCACAAGCCCTCCCGCTCCAGAACGGGACACGACTACCCCCCCTCCCCCCATGGATCATAGTCCGACCCAGGCTCGGCCTCATCCTCTTCGGACGAACCGGGCTTCACCACAGTAGCCCACAAGAGGAGGAAGAAGAACGCGGTAGAGTCCGCCGCAAAAGCAAGGAAGACAGCAGGCCAAACTGTCTCTCCAGCCCCCCCACTTCAGAATCCCCAGCTGGCACCCCCCAGCAGTCCAGCCGCCCCCCTAGCCCGATGGCTACCTCCTCCGCGGCCGCCCCTGTCCCTCCCCCGTTCAAGACCCCGCCCCCCCTCTTCATCCATGAAGCGGATCAGTGGGACGAGATCTCCAAGGCGTGCAAAGCACGCCTGGAGGTCTACTCTAATTCAACGAAAAACGAAGTTTCGATTGAATTTTCGCATGTTTCCTACCACGGTTCTATTCGTTCCGAAGTTCAATACGAACGAAGATTATTTGACATTTAGTTTCTCTAAACCTACTCTAATTCATTTACGTTACGAACGAACATTTGAGTTTGACAGATGATTGTTCGGAATTTTAACCTCAAATTGACGAAACCAAAAGTGTTACCTTTTGATTTTCGTTAGTTATTCGTTTGTGTGGATTTTGTTATAAATGTATTTGAAATGGCTACAAAAATGCTTTTAATCGAGGCTGCTCTACCTGAAGAATGTTTAGAGCGTCGAAAGAATCGGCTTAGCATGTCGCCATCAACTTAATATTAGTGAAATTCCCGACTTAGAGTTTGTAGGAAATTACCGGCAATTATACCATCATAGAACGAACATGTGGTTTATTAAAAGGTTGATGGGGACGTCTTTTTGCAATCGGGTACTGCATTACTGTCCAAAACAGCATGGGAAGTGTTAATAGCCTGCTGTGATTTACCTAAATTATGTATAAGGGGTGGTATTGATGTTTCCGAGTTGACATCTATGATGAACTCCCAAGCTGAAAGAAGCAAACAGGTTCCCACTCAATCTGCTGCTTCTTGAGCTCGAGCTTTACAGGCAGGCCAAAGGGCAAGAGCTGTATTAGTGCAACTCTTAGAAGTAAATAGATAGGATGAAGGTAGAACCTTATCTATCTATTCCTTTCTAAAAGTAGTGATATATCTATCTTTAGTAGGTAACATATGTAAGACTTCAATTAAAAGAATAAAATTTACTTTTAATAATGTTTTAATCAAATAGACAACAAATAATGTAAAGTAACAAACAGCCCGTGATGCCTGCGAGCTCGGTGTTGCTGACTGTTTCTCTTTCTACACACTCCTCTTTATAGTGATATAACCCTGCTTCTGATATCACAGACAGCAGCTGAATGTCTCCCTCTGGTAGGTGTGGGTTGTGAGGCTGCAAAAAAACATTCCAATTGAAACGGGTAATTACAAGTTAACAAAAAATGCCTAACACTATGTTTAAAGTAAATATAGAAATAACAGTAAAGATTACTGTTTGTTGTTCCTTTTAAATAAAATAAAATTATGACATGAGTGAAAATAGCTTTTTTTTCTGGTACCTATTACATTTTATCACACAAGATAGATACAATTTACTAGCTTCCCTCATTTCTCTGCAGTTAACAATTGCAAATTATTGTTTTTCTGTAATATACCTAAATTAATGGATCATCTCCAGTTGCTCAAGCTGACTTTCGAGAACCAGCAGCTTGGCTATTTGTTTTCTATCAACCCATACCTGCAAAATATAAAAACGTGAGATTTTCATGTCACTATATTATTATGTCATAAATTAATAAAACATTAGGTACCTTTTGCTACTGCTGAATTGTTTTTGTTCAACCGCTCATAGAATCCCACAGCCCTATTGCTCTTCCGTTGTCGAGTGATTCGGGAGTAGCCGGACCCGTATGCGGAGCCATTGAACACTGAAAAGATGTTCACCTCAGTAACTCGATGAAAAGCGATATTATTCATAACGAAAAAATAATTTATGTTATGTAAGTTACTTACGTACAAAGTTTATCAATCCAAAACAAAAATTCCTGGAGACCTAAAATGCAGACTGCAACAAAGTACGGCTTGAAACTTTCTGACGGAATGTGTATCGCTATTGCGAAGTATCTAAAAAAGCACTTGAAAACATGATTTATTATCACAATACAAACTTCACAATTTAACATTTTAAAGGAATTCAAACAAAAAATCTGTAAGTTGACATGTTATGATTAAATTGCGTATGAATATACAGATAATTTTGGTAGTCATAAGTTACCACCCATCGTGGGCATGAAATAGTAGTTTTCAATTTAGTTGGTTAACAATAACCGTGAAAGGGTGTTTTATAGTGTATCGGTGAATTTCGTAGGAAATTTAAAAAAAAATCTGTATATTTATCTTTTCTGCATGAATAATACAAGAAATATTAATTAAACCACATGTTCACTGTAAAATTTAAAAATAAAGCAAAATAGTTTGTAGATTTTAAGTTAAAGTAAAAACCGTAACTAACTTTAGATGACATCATAAAAGACCCACACAATATTGTTCATTCCAATCGTTCACGAAAATTGTTTATGGATCCGAACTTCGTCTGCGTGTCCGAAAACAAAACAGAGTAGCGACAGTTACGAAACTTCGTTTAAATTTCGTTCGTTTGCGAAGTTTCGTTTCAGAGAAAGAGAGTAGACCTCCTGATCCGCTTCACTCACGCCCGGGCCATCAACCAGGGCGTGAAAGTCCAAGTCCCCACCCCCAACGATTACAGGGAGTTGCACAAACTCCTTGTAGCCAGGAAGGTCCCCTTCCACTCTTACGCGTTCCAAGAAGAGCGCCAAATCCGGGTAGTCGTGAGGAATATTCCTCTCGGCATCCGCGTTAGCGAGGTCACAGAGGACCTTAAATCGCAAAACATCCCGGTAGCTGCGGTTTACCGTATGCACCGCCGTGGTGGAACACCATACAACATGGTGCTCATAGTTTGCGACCCCACCCCCGACAAATTTCACCCGATTTTTAATGTCTCCAGAATCTGCTCCCTGGAGGGATTAAAAATTGAAAAACCCCGCCGTAGTGGAATCATTGGTCAGTGTCACAACTGCCAGCTCTACGGCCATTCTCAGCGCAATTGCTTCGGCAAACCGCGCTGCGTCAAGTGCTTGGGCGACCACGGCACCTCTGACTGCACCCGTCCCAAAGACCGTTCCCAATGCTCAGAGCCCCCGAGCTGCGTCCTATGCGGTGAAACTGGGCACCCGGCTAACTACCGTGGTTGTCCCAAGGCACCAAAATCTTCCGTCCCCAAACTGGCGAAGCGTGACAACGCCCGCCAGCAAAGGGAAGCCCCCTCTCAGCCCCCAGTGGCCTTATGCCCACAGCGTCCCAGCCCTTGGAACGCACTCAACCATCTGGCCCATTTTCCGGCCTTGCGACCCGCTCCCCCTCAAGGCACCCAGACCCCAGTGACCACCCCGGTCCCTATGGCTTCGGAGCCCTCCCCGGCCATTCCGGCCCTCATGGACGTAGCCGTTCCACCTTTCTCCCGGCCTATGACCACCAAGGCACCTGCCCCTCAGGCAATTGCCCCTCCCCCCCGTCCCATGGCTGCACCGGAAGCTAATGCGTCAGGTATGACCATTAGCATCTCCAGAGCCTACTATAGGGCCTACTGCTCCCCCAGAGCTCTGGAGTTCGACCGAGCTCTGAAGGCCGCCCCCTTCTCCGAATCTGGTGCCGTGTGCAACCAGTATCCGGACATCATCGAATACATCGCCTTATTTGAACATCTCCATAGATAAGACGATGTATACGAGTAGAACCAAACCGAAAGCCCTCCGGATAGGGTTTTTCAACGCCAATGGCCTTCCTGGCCAACGTGATGAGATCGCCACTTTCCTCCGCGACCATCACTTAGATGTCCTTCTAGTCCAAGAGACCTTCCTTAAACCCTATCATCGGGATCCTAAAATTGCCAACTATCGCTTAGTTCGCAATGATAGGACCCGTTGTCATAAGGGAGGTACTCTCATCTATTATAAAACGTCCCTCTACTGCATCCCTATGGATCCCCCTCCTCTTACCGAGTTTGAGGTCTCTGTCTGTCGGCTAGGCATGACAGGCCACCAACCCATCACGGTCATCTCGGCTTATGTCCCACCCCACTCTGATCCTGACCCCACACCCGTGAGAAATGACCTCTCAATCCTCCTCGGCCTGAGTGGCTCTGTCCTCCTGGCAGGCGATCTCAATGCCAAACACCCCTCCTGGAATAGCTACACGACCAACGCCAGAGGCAAGGCCGTGTTTGAGCTATGCAGTCCACTCAACTTTGATGTCATCGCACCGATGCATCCTACCCACTTCCCTCATGACCCTAACCGCCGACCCGACGTACTCGACATCGCTCTCCTCAAGAATGTCAACTTACGTTTGCATTCTGTGGAGGCGTTGGACGAGCTCAACTCGGACCATCGGCCTGTAATCCTGGAGCTCGCTCCCAGATACGGGCCCATGGACCCCGCCCAACCTCCTCCCTCCCGAGTGGTCAGCGAAAAACTGAAATGCACCACGTCAGCCCACTTGGACAAGATCCCTGACCACATCGAGTCAGTTGCCGACACGACGGCCGCGATCGACTCATTCACGGATCACGTCCAATCCGTCCTGAACGAATGTTCAAGGGAGGTTCCGGTGATGAACGATCATCGCTGGAAACTCCCGGACGATGTGCGTGAACTGTTGACTGAGAAGAACGCGGCCGTCCGTGCCTACAGCGCCTTTCCCTGTGCTAGTAACAAAGCTTTCATACGCTACTTACAGCGTAAAGTAAGTAAACGCATCAAAAAGCTGCGTGACAAGAGATGGGAAGAGATGCTAGGCGACCTCGAACCCAACCATCACGCATTCTGGGAGCTTCAGAGGAAGTTGCGCGCCTCTGAGGTCACCACCATGCCTCCCCTCACCCGCCCCGATAACTCCGTCGCTTTCGACGACGATGAGAAAGCCGAATGCCTGGCCGACAATCTAGAGTCCCAGTGTTCCCCGAGCTCGAACCCAGTCGATCCGGCTCACCTCGCTGAGGTCGATGCCGAGGTCGAACGTAGGACCTCCCTCCCTCCTGTTGAGGACCCCGATGACCCTCTCCCCCCCGTCACTCCTGACGAGGTGGAGGAGATCATTGGAAATCTCAAACCCAGGAAAGCTCCTGGGGCTGACGGAATCCACAACAGGGTATTCTCTCTCTTCCCCGAAACCCTCATCATGTTGATGACCGCCATCTTCAATGGCGCTCTGTCCAACAACATGTTTCCGCAACAGTGAAAGAGGCCACCGTTATCGTTATTCCCAAACCGGGCAAGCCCAAGTCCTCCCCGTCCTCCTACCGCCCCATCAGTCTGCTCAGCGCTCTCGGCAAAATCTACGAGAGGCTTATTTACAAGCGTCTCAAAGACTATGCCGAACGCAAGAGCCTCATTCCCAACGAGCAGTTTGGCTTTAGAGCCAATCACTCGTGCGTCCAACAGGTTTACCGCATCGTTGAGCACATTAGTGGAAAATTCCAACGTGGTCAAATGACGGGAGCCCTGTTCTTCGATATAGCGAAAGCATTCGACAAGGTCTGGCACAACGGTCTGCTATACAAGTTATACCAGCTCGGTGTGCCAGATCGTCTCGTGCTCATCTTACGAGACTATATGTCGAATCACACCTTTCGGTATCGCATCGAAGGGGCGCTATCCTCCCCACACCCTGTCCGAGCAGGCGTACCGCAAGGCGGCGTGCTCTCCCCCCTTATTTTTACGCTATTCACTAGCGATATTCCCACCAAACAAAAGTCGCAGTTAGCACTTTTCGCGGATGACACGGCCATTTACTATTCTGGAAAGAATAGTAAAGCCATAGCTCGTATCCTTCAAAAGTCCGCCAACGCCCTAGGCGAATGGTTTCGGAAATGGAGATTCGAGGTCAACCCTGAAAAAAGCCAGGCGGTATTGTTCTTCAAGCCGCGAAAAAGGGCCCCCCCGACCCCCAGTCCGATCACGATGTTCGGTAAGCCGATCCCTTGGGAGAAGCGAGCCAAATATCTAGGTGTGATCCTCGACCAAAGACTATCGTTCGGTGAGCACATAAAGTCGGTACGTTCGCGTGCCGCTTTCGCTCTCGGTAGGCTCTACTCTATGCTGAATGCAGCAAACTCTCCCTTAAATGCAAACTGCGCCCAACAGGGATTAATATTATTAGGACTACACGGAAGTATAACACCAGGAAAGCGGATTGGGAAGTTTTTAAAAATAAATTAGGGGATCAAAAAATGGAAAATTGCATTTGTCTAAATTCAATAAATCAAATAAGCAATAGACAGGACCTGGAACAACTAGCAGTTAAGTATAGTAAAGTGATCGAAAAAGCTTGCGACGAGGCAATCCCTAAGTTAAGTAAAAAAGACAGAGTTACCATTCCATGGTGGTCGAAGGAACTCGCCGCAAAGAAGAAGGAGGTTACGACAAGAAAGAACCGCATCCGAAACGCCGCACCGGTCCGTAGAGCCATGGTCGTCGGCGAATACCTGAAAGCAAAAGAGGAATATGAGTGCCAAGCCAAGAAAGCCCGAGTCGCCAGCTGGAAGAGCTTTTGCGAGAAACAGGATGGAGAAGGAGTGTGGGAGGGTATTTATAGAGTGATCAGAGGGACCACCAGGAGACAAGAAGACTTGACCCTAACTTGCGATGGCGTTTTTCTCAACCCACAGGAATCGGCAGCCTTACTCGCCGACACTTTCTATCCAAAAGACACAGCGGAAGATGACAATGCAGACCACAGGCGTACCAGGGAAGCTGCCAAAAGGGTAAATGAATGGTTGCATGATAATCATGACCCACCTCATCACGTCACTCTGAATGACGATAAAACCAAATACATTTTATTTTCCATTCGGAATCAAAGGGAAGTCACTAACCTTGCTAATTATAATATTCGTGCACATAAATGTAACTTTCCTCCAACTCCAAACTGTAACTGCCCCAGTATTAATCCCACTAAATGTCTCAAGTATCTTGGAATTCAAATTGACGCAAATTTAACTTTTGGGAACCATATTGATTTTCTATCTAAAAGAATACGTAAGCTCACATACATTTTTAAAGAACTTCGTGGTGTAGCAGAAAACCAAACGATGAGGATGGTATACGAATCCCTGGTGCAGTCAATCATCAGCTACTGCATCACCACATGGGGTGGAGCATGTAAATCTAAACTGATGATTGTCGAAGGAGCCCAGCGGATGATATTGAAAGTCAGCTTAAACAAACCGCGTCTTTTCTCCACCACAACACTTTACGAAGAAGCCCAAGTGCTAACTGTTCGTCAACTTTACGTACTGCTTACTATACTTCTTCAACACTCCAACTTACCTGAAGAACGGAAAAAACGTATACCACAATCCAGAAGAAATTATGCAATATGTAGGACGAATGCGGTTAATACTTCATTTGCGCAAAAATATTTCCCATTTCGTGGAGGCGAATTGTACAATAAATTAAATAAAATTATAAATATAGCCAACTGTCGTAAAAACGAATGTAAAAATAAATTGATTAAATTTTTACTTTCTTTAAATTATAATGAAACTGAAAAATTACTTGATGTAGCAAAGTAGTAGCTAGGTTTGTCTATATTTCTCTATTTATTGTATACTACTACTTCAATATGTATTAATATTATATACGTATACATAATATATATATATATATATATATATATATATATATATATATATATACATATAAATATATCCTATCTATACACATTATATTTACATGCACACACAATCATGCACGCACGTACACACATGCACGTTGACTGTCTCAAGTTATGATGCAATGGGGGAGCCTGGAGCTCTAAAATACAGGCCTAGGCTTAGTTTGGACTCCAGATCTCCCACAAATTACCCTCTATCTATTGTCGAACTACCTGTCAACTAAAACTGTGTTGTAATTTGTTGGAGATAAAAATAAACGTTTTTATTATTATTATTATTATTTTTATTATTACCTTTTACCCAGCTGGAGCTAAAGATAGCCGTGGAACACTTCAACCCTAAAAAAGCTCCCGGATTGGATGGATTCACGTCGGACATCTGCCGTCGAGCGATCTACCAGGACCCGGACGCCTTCCTTGCCCTGTACAACAAATGCCTAGAATTGGCGCACTTCCCGGACATCTGGAAAGAGGCAACGGTGGTAGTCCTCAGGAAACCGGGCAAGGAAAACTACACGAACCGCAAGTCGTATAGACCGATAGGTCTCCTGCCAGTCTTGGGGAAGGTCCTGGAGAGGATGGTAGTAGCAAGGATGAAATGGCAGCTAGTGCCGCGGTTTAGTACTCGTCAGTTTAGCTTTATGCCCCAGAAGAGCACCGAGGACGCCCTTTATACTCTAATTAAGCATGTAAAGGACAAGTTGAGGCTGAAAAAGCTAATTGTCCTAGTGTCATTGGATATAGAGGGCGCCTTCGATTTGGCATGGTGGCCGGCAATCAAAGTCAGGCTGGCTGAGGAAAAGTGCCCGGTGAACATCAGGAGGCTACTAGATAGTTACCTCGACGGCAGAAAAGTAAGGGTAAGGTATGCTGGGGAAGAATGCGTGAGAGAAACCAATAAGGGCTGTGTCCAGGGGTCAATCGGTGGTCCCATTTTGTGGAATCTCCTGCTGGACCCGCTGCTGCATGATTTGGAGAAGAAGGGGTACTTCGTGCAGGCGTTCGCGGATGATATAGTCTTGATCGTGGATGGAGATTCGGCGCTTGAGATCTCCATTTCTACTAATGCAGCTCTCGACCACATTCAGAACTGGGGAGTCAGAAACAAGCTTAGGTTTGCACCTCATAAAACCTGTGCCATGCTTATTACCAACAAACTTAAGTATGACACTCCAGTTCTGAGTATGGCCGGGATCGGCATCAGTATGGTAAGGAGCATAAAACTGCTAGGATTAACGATCGACGACAAGTTAACTTTCAGCGAGCACACAAGAAACGTCTGCAAGAAGGTCTCCGACGTATACAAGCAGTTGTCACGTGCGGCGAAAGTCAGCTGGGGTCTCAACAGGGATATAATTCAGATTATATACACTGCTACGGTCGAACCAATAGCCACATACGCCGCGGGTGCCTGGGCGCCCGCTACGAAAAAGCTAGGCATACAGAGGAAGCTAGGTTCGGTCCAACGAGGATTCGTCCAGAAGCTCTGCAAGTCTTACCGTACAGTCTCACTCAACGCGGCGCTGGTGCTGGCTGGGATACTGCCTCTGGACCTGCGCATACAAGAGGCAGCCGCCTTGTATGAGGCAAGGAGAGGGTCGTCCCAATTTGTGCCAGGAGACCGGGAGATTGAGAGTATGGTGAGATTTGCAGAGACATCTCACCCTGCCAAGCAAATGGCTTTGAAGTTCATGTGCCTGGCAGACCAACAGCTTGTGGACAGTAGTAACGTGCAGGCAGTGCGAATATTCACTGACGGCAGCAAGATTGAAGGGAAGGTTGGAGCCGCATTATCCCTGTGGGATAATGAAGGTGAAATCCAGAACTTCAAGCTTAGCCTTGCCGCGTACTGCACTGTCTACCAGGCGGAACTTCTGGCCATTTGCAAGGCAACGGACGTGATCCTCAAGCGTAAAGAGTCGATGGCTTGTACAGTGACTCAATGTCAGCATTGCAGACACTGACAAGCCATGGCTCTCTTCACCCCCTGGCGGTCCGCACACGAGCGAACTTGGCTCAGGCACTGAACCAGAGCAAAGCTGTGCCTTTGTTCTGGGTCAAAGCTCACGCGGGTCTGCCGGGGAACGAGCGCGCAGACGAACTGGCGTAGGAGGCAGCGTTGACGTCCCGGAGGAGGCCGGACTACGACGTATGTCCGGTTTCATACATCAAGCGCCAAATTCGTTTGAGTTCGCTTGATGAGTGGAACCGGAGATATGTGTCGGGCGAGACCGCCTCCATGACGAAAATGTTCCTTCCGGACGCCGTAGCAGCCTACCGTATCGTGAGACGAGTGAGGCCAACAGGAGTGCTGACGCAAGTCCTGACGGGGCACGGTGGGTTCTCAGAATACTTAAACCGCTTTAAGTGTAAGGAGAGCCCATCGTGCATCTGCGACCCCGAGGTAGCGGAGTCAGTCCCGCACATAATTCTGGATTGCCCTGTCTACGAGACAGAAAGGTACAACCTCGAGCAAGAGATCGGTAAAAGATTGCATGAAGATACGTTGGGGGACATAATGGCGGGGAAAAGTAGGTGCAAATTATTAGCCTTCTGTGAGAGTATAGCTCAAAAAGTTATCAACAGAAATAAAACTAGTTGAATAAACTATGCTTCACTTATATTGACGTATAATACTGTAAGCATAGGACATAAGATGTAAAATTTTAATATTATATAAAGCAGTAGGCTCAAGAAATGTATAATAATATGTATTAGTTACTAAGATTGTTAAGACTGTAATAAGTATATAATATAGTATAAGTAATATAAGATTGTAGTAAGCTAAGTAAGATTGTGTTAACTAATGTAAGATAGTAGTAAGTAATGTAAAAGTGTATTAAGTAAAGTTAGTGAATATTAAGAAACAAGATTAAGTGAATTGTCAAATAAAAATACAATATGAAGAAATTATTTCCCCTAACATCAGTTTGAAACGAAATAAAGAAAGTAGCTAGATAGCCAGAAACAGTAAATAAGTGGGAGTCCCACCCACAGAATGAATGAGGAAGAATAAAAGAAAGACACAGTATGCAGCATGGAAGTACGAGAGGCATGTATTGCGAGAACTGGTATGGATGAGGATTAGATACTAAATAGGCGCCAATTTTGTTGGCGGAGCTAGCCTAGAAAAAAAAAAAAAAAAAAAAACGACTGGCCAAATCAACCGATTCATTAACAATTTCACGGAGCAATTGCAACGAAGAATTTTCATTGCTCTCTTCTTCTTCGTGTCTATATAACGGTGAAGTGCTATTTATAATTTGAGTCGTTGAAGTACAATTAAGTATTGCTATATTTTCTAAAGGAAGGAAGGAAGTTTTTGGGGGCCGAGTCACCCGCGTTCGTAGGAGAATACCCTTCAGCGAATCCCTACACGTGGTCCCCGGGTGGTGCTAAACAGGTGACACTAACCGCCTCCGTGGTCTAGTGGTTATACCACTCGATTCAGACCCAGAGGTCCCGGGTTCAATTCCCAGTGGGGGCAAATTTTTTGCTCGGTTTGGTTGGTGGTAGGACTTCTTAGTCCGCCTGGCAAGCTACCACCATCATGTCTAAGTCTGTCGCCATAACAACAATGTTAACAGCATTGTTGTGTTCCGGCAATTAGAGATATGATAGCCAGTTCCTCTATGTTAGAGGATTCCGGGTGAAACTCGCTTCCATCTTCGGCCTAATCATCACTTTCCATCAGGTCAGATTTGGGAAAAGAGTTTCCCCGTTTTAAATAAAAAAAAAAAAAAAAGGAACGCAATTACTTCTTGTAAGACATTTCAATTCTAAATGAGACAGTGTTTTTCTGTAGCTTCCTTTAAATTGTCTTACTTTAGGGTTATCATCAAACCCTCCATGCATCCTGATAGACGTGAACAATATTTCCAAAGGGTCTTGACTTAATTCTTAAACTCAGTTCTCGTGGGGCGCACCTATGAATGGACGTGTGACCGCGCAAACGATCGCTAATCGCGCCATAAATTAATCTACCTCCGCGTTGTCGTAAATAATGTCGAAAATTCCAACTAAAAGTGTTCAATACGCTTCGGATCAACAATAAAAGAGAAAGATTGGATCAATGTGGCAAGATTTCAAAACAGAAAACGTAATGTTGATGAATCGGAAAGTGATTCTTCGGTGTCACAGGAAGCAAGAAGATTTAAGAAAACTTGTGCGACAGAAACTCTTAACGATACCATTAACCTATTTCGTGAAGAAATTAAGGATATGCATTCATTATTGAGTACTATGAAAGAAGAGCAAGATACTAAATATGCCCAGATGCAAACCGACCTAAACGAAATAAAAAAAGAAGTGATCGAAATAAAAACAAAAAAATTTGATTTTGACCGCACCTTAAAAAATATAGAAAGCAAGTGCCAAGACAACAAAAATGAAAAGAGAATTCAGGATTTTATACAAAAAATATTTTTTTTTTAAATATAACAAATCCCTGGAAGACCGTATCGGATGGCTAGAACAAAAAGAGCTTGCCCTCAATGTCGAATTAAATAACGAGCAACTGATAGATGGAGAAAATACTGTGGAAGTAATTGAAAAAATTGCACAAGAGCTTAAACTAAATGAGAAGGACATAGAAAAGGTATGGAGAGTAAAAGGAGAGGGATCGTACCCCCGACCAGTTATAGTTAGATTGCGTACAAAAGAAGCCCGCATTAAGAGGTTAAAAAGTCGAAAAGTACGACTGACCAATCAAGACGGCACCCGTATCTACATAAATGAGAATCTAACTCGTCAAATGCGGCAACTATTTTGGTCAACAAAACAAAAATTAAAAGAAATGTATAAATTCATATGGATACAAAATGGTAAAATATTATTGAAGAAGAATGAAGAGGAGAAGAAGATTTTTACTATTCGCTGATATCTCATACACTTATCATAAATGTTAATTATCAGAAAGTAACCTTTGGATATCCGTTTTTTTACCACACGACATAACCCTTTATTTGTGTAGTAAAAATCTTCTATTTTAAAATGTGCTGAACAAACTACGCTGCGGGAAGTTGGTTGCCATGATAGTTCCATTCGACTTTGACGAATCACCGCTATCCATTTCTGTTTTATTTTTTGATCTCGATCCGGAAATCTAAAAAAAATGTAATGCGGGAAGTATTACTACTACACATAAGTAATATTAAGCTTTAAAGGGTAACAAACGCCTTTACAAAATTAATTAATACATATTACTATGGATATAATTGATACACGTTCAACCGACTTTAATGGGAACAAATAAAATTTTAGTCCATTTTTTTATTTTGCTTTTAAATTATAGAACCGATTTTGATAACATGAATATGGGATGTGAGCGGTCACATCCCATATTCATGTTTTCCATAGTCATGCAGTCTTTGAGACAAATATGTCACCGTAAAATTGAAAACCGTTAGATTAGATCGATCTATCTCGTTAGATTGTAATCCGTCGAAAAATTGTAAAATGCACCAAATATGCCCAAACTAGCTTCGTTTGCTCGCAAGAGAATCTAACACAATTTTTCAACAGATTACAATCTCGCGAGATCGATTATAACCTAACGGTTTTCACAATTTTACGGTGGCATATATAACCTATTTTAAGAAAAAATAATCATAAAAATCGGTTCACAAACAGTGAAGATATCGCGTCGCATAGTCATAAAACATTTACAGTGATACCACAATTAATCAGTTAGACAATGTTTTAAATCATGTTTACTTAAACACTGTTTCAGAGTTTAGACAAGGTTTGAAACAGTGTATAAAATTTTGTATCACAAATCGCTAACTAGGCATGGATTAGCTAGAACACTGTTTTAGTTTTAAGCATTCACTCACATTCAATCCAGTCACATAGTTCATTAATTACGTTTCGTGCTAAGCAGGTTGCATTCTGCACCCAGAGGAGTTTATAAAATAAAAACATTTAAAATTACTGATTTTGTTCAATTAATGCAATATAATTGACTTTAATGTTTATTACTAAATGATACCGAATATGAAAAACAATAATTAAAAATGATTATAATGAATTCGACACATAGTAACAGCTATAGGTGAGTCTGTGATTAGAAACGTGTTTGAAGTCAATCTTTGACAGCTCTTCAGTTTGACAGACATCATTATTTTTTGAAGCTTTTGCTCTCGTGGTTTTTAATAACACAAAACTGTTTCTTCTAATCAAAGAGAAAATGATTTAATTTGAAAGAAAAATGGATAAAAAAAAAGAACGTGCCGAAAACTGGACAAAAGAAGAAAAGGTAAATTCAATATATTCTTTACATTGTTTGTGCTGCGGACTGTCGTAACGTAACGTGGTATTTAAAAACAAATGTGTTTTCTTTCAGGATATCCTCATGCATTTTATAAAAGATTCACGAGCAATAATTGAGAATAAAAACACGGATACCAATACAAACAAAAAGAAAATCGCAGAGTGGAATATGATACATCAAAAGTATAAAACTTACAGCTACTTAAAATTCGATTAATTTGACTAAATCCAACAAAAACGGCAACTTCGGAGCGCTTGTGCTACAATACGATGTAATAGGTATAAATTCTCGAGTGAAGCTGCCGTTAAAAACAACGGCAGCTTCAAACACTGTTTTAAGCTTTCACATTTTGAGTTCCCGATATAATGATATCATGGCGCTTGCAACAGCGTCGAAATATCGGGAACTCAAAATAATTGAATATCACGGAAGATATCCCGTAAGTGTTATTATAAGTTTAGTTCTAAACCGTGATAGCTTAAAACAGTGTTTGAAGCTGCCGTTGTTCATGGGTATTGTTAAATTAATCGCACTATGTTAGTGTTATAATAATGGCACGCATTCCCGGTATTTAAATTTGTCCAAAGTGTTTTTATCTTTGATTTAAGGTTTACAGAACTCGCTGGAAATAAGAGAGTTGTTGCACAACTGAAAGGACAGTGGAGACGAATGAAGGTGTTGGCAAAGAAAAATATTGCTCATTATAAAACAGCAATTAAGTCTACGGGTGGCGGTGAAAAGCCACCATCACCATCACCTGAGGATCAAGAAGTTATGGCTACATGTCAAGTTGATTTTATAGAAGATCAAAATGATTTTGATAGTGATGCAGTTGATCCAATAATTAATGTAAGTAGTGCAGATTATTCAAGATATTTAGTTATTTTATAAATTGTTAGAATTTTTTGTTTAATTATTCTAATTTTCAGATACCATACAGATTTCATAGATTCAGCAGAAATTCAAGTGATTTCAGACGGTAAAATCAGCTATGAAAATGTAAGTTTGTAAGCTATGCATGTAATTTGATTAGATATCTCCTAATCATGATTAAAGTACCACTAATTGAATATGAATTATCATAATTTCATTTTGTTATGTATGTGTGCGTGCGGCACACACCCGCCATGTTACTTTATGAATACACGTCAGTACGCTAACAGCAAGCAGTGGTTTCACTTGTCCCCATCTCGCGTATCTATCAGTGGCGACGAGTACCTACGTATTTAAAGAAAAAAAAAAGGAAAATGTCCGGTGCAATATTCGGGATTTTGACATCGTTTGACCATAATACCCAGTCTTGGGAAACGTACAAGGCTCGGATTTCACAGTGGTTCATCGCGAATGACATTCCGACTACAGATACGGCGGGAACAAAGCGACGAGCGATTTTACTTAGCGCGCTCAGCGATGGCACGTACAAACTGGCAGCAGACCTCGCTCTGCCAAAGCAGCTGCAGGACGTGCCATACGAAGATATCGTCGGATTGCTGGACGAACATTTCACTCCGAAGCGCTGTGGATTCAGCGAACGGTTCAAGTTTTACGCGGCTACGCAGCAGACGGGAGAAACGTTTAGTCAGTGGGCAGCGCGCCTGCGCGGGTTGTCGGCGCACTGCGGCTTCACTAACGTGGGCGAAGCTCTCCGAGACCGATTCGTCATGGGAATGAGTTCTGGGCCGGAGAGGGATAAGCTCTTCGCACAGGACCTTAAGGACCTGACTCTGGCCAAGGCCGTGGAGTTGGCGGAGAGCGTACATTGCGCACGCGAGGGCGCGGCGGCCGCGCAGCCAGCACAGGTACATCACGAACAGCTGTTCAAAATCACACAAGCACGGCAGCGAACGAACACCGCTGAACGCAGCTCCGCAGGTGATAAAGTGCAGTGCCAAGTGTGTGGTTATTACAACCACAAAACATCTCAGTGTCGTTTTGCGAAATCCAAATGTAAAAAGTGCAAATCGGTCGGTCACTTACGCAGAATGTGTAAAAATGTAAATTTCTTAGAAGCGAGTGACGTGGATGAGGGCGATGACGGTGAGTGTTTCAATATTCGTTCAGTGAAAGGCGAGCCTATGGTCGAAACAATTTCAATTTCGGGAGTTCAACTTAAATTTGAAGACAGCGGTTCAGCCGTTACAGCGATCTCCGAGAGCACGTACAAAAATTATTTTACGAATGTGCCATTGTCATTAACAAAAAAACGGTTATTATCTTACACCGGTGATAAGATTCCGTGCTTGGGGGTAGTACTGTTGCCAGTCACTTTCGCGCAGCAAACACATTCGCTAAGTGTTTATGTCGTACGGAATGCCGCTGCAGAGATATTAGGCCGCGATTTTATTTCGCTGTTCAAGTTAGAACTCTTACCGGTACGTTATTGTAAACAAACCAGCGGAAGTAGCGAAATAGTGTCTAGGCTAGAAAATGAATACCCATCGGTCTTTTCCGATAAATTAGGACGATTTAATAAATACAAAGTAAGTCTACAATTAAAAGACAACTCAAAACCGGTTTTCATGCGCGCGCGCCCGATAGCATTCGCTTTGCGAGAAAAAGTAGATAAGGAAATAGATCGTTTGTTGTCATTAGGCGTGTTAGTGCCGGCGAGTCATGCACAGTATGCATCACCGATTGTACCTGTTTTAAAAAAATCGGGGTCGATTAGGATTTGCGCCGACTATTCGACAGGTGTAAACAAACAGCTGGTTATCGAACAGTATCCCTTGCCTACTATAACCGAGTTGTTTGCGAAATTGCACGGCGGAAAACAATTTACAAAATTAGACCTGTCAAATGCGTACAACCAGTTTGAATTAGATGAGAAATCGCAGGAGTTAACTTGTATCAATACGCACCGAGGAATTTTCAGATATACAAGAATGGTTTTTGGTCTTTGTTCAGCACCGGGTTTATTTCAGCGGGCCATGGAAAGCGTGTTAGCGGGCGTACCGGGCACGCTGTGTCTGTTAGACGACGTGCTCGTCACGGGCGAAAACACTGAACAGCACTTGCTTAGGCTCAATGAGGTGCTGAAAAGATTACAGGACGCAGGCCTCACACTGCAGAGGGAGAAGTGCGAGTTTTTTAAAGAAGAGGTCGATTATCTAGGTTATGTAATTAATAAAGACGGCCTAAACAAATCTCCGCTTAAAGTCAAGGCTATGGTAGAAGCGCCGGTACCTACGAATGTAAATCAGCTGCAATCTTTCTTGGGGTTAGTAAATTATTATAGGAATTTTGTCCCCAACGCGTCTAGCATATTAAATCCGCTATATGATTTACTGAAAAAGGGAGTTAAATGGGTCTGGTCGGAAGAGCATAATAAAGCGTTTGTCGCCATTAAGGAATGTTTGGCTTCGGAACAGGTGTTAGCCCATTTTAACCCGGCCGCGCAATTGGTGCTCACTGTAGATGCTGGACCAGCTGGATTAGGAGCGATCCTATCGCAGGTCGACGCCGACGGCGAACGTCCGATATCTTTCGCGTCGCGAACTTTAAACGCGGCCGAGAAACGATATTCGCAAATCCAGAAGGAAGCGACCGCGATCATTTTTGGGGTACGCAGGTACCACCAGTATTTGTACGGCCGTGCCGTTCCGTTCACCCTCCGGACGGATCACAAACCCCTTCTATCGATTTTTGGCCCATTTCGTGGCATACCGGAAGTGACCGCGAACAGGCTGCAACGATATGCTATGTTTTTAAGCGGTAACATTTTTAACATTGAATACGTTCGGAGCGCAGACAATAGTGCGGATTTTTTGTCGCGAGCTAGCCTGCACGAGCGGGCGGGGGCGCGCGCGCTGGAGGGGGGCGCGCTCGGCGGCGCCGCCGCACAAGACGTACCAGATCGCGCCTCGTACATAAATTTCGTCGTAGAAGGTAATTTACCTGTAACATTAAACCAGTTGCGCGAACAAACTCGTAAAGATGCAACTATGCAAAAAGTGATTCATTTCATATTAAACGGTTGGCCTACGAAAATGGTTGATATTTCCTTAAAACCGTTTCATTTATGTAGGTTACAACTTTCTTATGAAGACGGCTGTGTTATGAGGGGCCACAAGGTAGTTATCCCTGGAAACCTTCAAAATATGGTGTTAACAGAACTTCACCGGTCACATCTAGGTATAGTAAAAACAAAAGCGGAGGTCCGATCTAGGTTCTGGTTTCCCGGAGTTGACGCGGCACTGGAAAGCATGATAATGATAAATTCGTGTGATGTGTGCCTACAGCTGCGCCCGACGCCGGCGCGCGCGCCTCTCGCGCAGTGGCCGTACCCACCGTACCCGTTCCATAGAGTACATTGCGATTTCCTCGGCCCTATTAACGGTATCACATTTTTAGTTATTGTAGACGCATATACGAAGTGGGCAGAAGTGTATAACATGAAAAACGCGTCGACGTCTGCGGCAACAATCGAAAAATTGTGCGATTTTATGTCTAGGTTCGGAATTCCGTATACTTTGGTTAGTGATAATGGCACGGCATTTACTTCGCGTGAGTTTGAGACTTTTTGTGCACTGAACGGTATTTCGCATGTGACGTCACCGCCATATAATCCTGCTAGCAACGGACAGGCGGAATCCTATGTTAAAATAATAAAGAAGGGCATTAAAGCTAGTTTGCTTAGCGTCAAAGGAGTACAGAATTCGTATAAAAATCTATTGAAATACTTGTTTCATTATAGGAATTCTGTACATACGACAACTGGAGTTTCGCCTGCCGAGCTAGTTTACGGCCGCAAACTCAGGTCACGCTTGGACTTGATTAACCCTCATTTGCCGACGCCCTCATCTCCGTCACTTGCTAACGTTGTACGTAAAAATCAGTGTTCACAGAATAAGGCATCAGGAGGCCATAATAAACAGTGTTTCTCTCAGGGAGACCACGTAATGTATAAGAAATACACAACAAACGGAAAATTTACATGGTGTCGGGGAACAGTTGTAAAGAAAGTAGGCAAAATCGTGTATATAGTAAGGGATAATATTACATCAATGACTTTTAAAAAGCATAAAAATCAAATAGTGGCGTACAAGGGCAACGACAGCGCGCGTTATGACTATGCCGATATAGACATGGAGAACCAGTGCGATGACTCATCACCCGATGTCGGTCGAGCACCGACGGAGGACACGCAACCTATCGCGGAGGAGGAAAGAGAGATGACCCTGTTATGGAGCATCATGACAGCCATAACCAGGTCCTGCCAGGTGGAGATTCGCATGAGACATCGATAATACCAAGCCCGGACCGGTCGGATGATGACGAATTCCAGGAGGCATTGCCAGACCAAGAACCTACCGTACAGTCAACAGAGCCCACACAAGGGTCCAGTAGTAGTACCCTGGCAACCACTCCTCGGTCTAAACGCACTCGCCCTAAGGTTAATTATAAGCAATACTTTTAGGTTAAGGCAATTGTTATTGTGTTCTCAATTTACGTGTACCTAAACTAAGGGGAGGAATGTTATGTATGTGTGCGTGCGGCACACACCCGCCATGTTACTTTATGAATACACGTCAGTACGCTAACAGCAAGCAGTGGTTTCACTTGTCCCCATCTCGCGTATCTATCACATTTGTATTTAATTGTGTAATTATTCTTATTTTCAGACACCATCCATGAGTAGCATCAAGAAAAATATTAATTTATTAGATTCTGCAGAAGTTCTAGTGCTTCCTGACAGTAAAATTAGCTACGAAAATGTAAGTGGCTATGCATGTAAATAATAATTTATGTATATTATTATACTTAATATTATTACAGTACACTAATTATTTCTTATTTTCCAGACTGCGCCCATGATAGCAGATTTAACAAGTACAGAAAAAAATGATAATGAGATGTTCAAATGTAAAAAGAAAATTAATTTTGATGATGTAAGTTATTTTGAGTATAACATTGAGAGTTCTGTGCCAGTGCTAAACTTGAGGTCATTATAATACATGTTTACGGTATTCATGTTTTCCATAAATTTTATGATTTCAGATACTTCTAAATAATTCTATTGAATTGGTCGATGAAAACTAATCGATCGTGATCGTGACGTCACGTACGCCTTACGGTGCATATCAGCTGTTCGTGTTTCACTCAAATAAAAATAAAAAACAAAAGTTAAATTGAGTATAGTTTATATTTACAACTTTACGACAGTGGGACTTACGTGCTAGTTCGTTTGCAAATCAAACAATAGTGATTCGGCAGTGTTAATCCTAAAAAACTTATGAAAATTTTCAAACTTTTTCCAAAGTTGAGGCTACTTGTACATTTTGTGTTGTGACCGGTACCTCCAAAAAGTGTAACTTTACAACTTTTGCCATGCGAGTGGCTACAGCAGGCTCAGCAGCGTCAGCGGCCGTGACTGCTGCACCGGATCAGGGCGCTACAAGCAGGTCGCCGACAAAGGTAGCCATGGTTCAGGGTTCCCTGACTAAGCCCCCCATGGCAGGACCTAAGGGAATATCCCAGGCTGGATGCGAGCAGGGGACTGATGGGGAACCTTCGCCTGACACGCAGCTCACCCTGCGTGAGGAGATTAGACTCTTCAGGTCTGAATTACGGGAGGTGCGGGATGAAATGCGGGAGTTTCGTCGGAAAATGGCTGGCCTGCTCGCGGCGATGGGAGTCTGTACTCAACGAGTCGACAGCCTCGAGGCCAGAATTGAAGCTCTAGAGAGCAAGCAAAGTGTGCCTCTGCCTGACAACAAAGTCAGCCAACTTGAGCATATTGTTGGGCAGCTCCAACTAGAGCTTAATGACCGCGAACAAGATCTGCTGAGCGCTGACTTGGAGATATCAAATATCCCGGACATACCTGGCGAGAATGTGGTGCACACCGTCGGGCTGGTGGCGGCAAAGCTTGGGGTACAGTTGGAAGAACGAGATATCGTCTTTGCTCAGCGCGTGGGTCTGCGAGTGGAACGCGAGCCAATTGCGGGCGCAACGAGTCCAGCGGGGGCAGTGCCGGCTGCAGCGCGCGGGCGGCGCATCGTGGTGCGTCTGACACGCCGCGCTGTGCGCGACGAGCCGCTGCAGGGCGCGCGTGTGCGTCGGGGAGCCACCACGGCGGATTTTGGTCTGTCTTCACCCCCGCGTCGCTTCTTTCTGAACGAGAGGCTCACGCGGACCAACAAGCACCTATTCTATCGTGTGCGTGAGGCTGGTGGCCGTCTCGGGTGGCGATACACCTGGACGAAGAACGGCCGTATCCTGGCCAAGCAAGGTGACGGCAAGCCGACTCACTGTATCCGCACGATGGAGGAGACCTCACTCGTGTTTTTGGCCAGGATGGATCTGCAGAGAAGGATGTCTAGGTTTTTGGTCAATTGTATGTTTTACGTAGGCTTAATTCTAGGTTCTAATATTTGTCAACATGTTTCATGTTTTTCTTATATTTTTAAGTATGTTCTGTGCGAGGTCAGCAATTTTCCTGCCTCAGTACTTAATTATTTCGTTCTTGGACCAGCTGCCCTAGCATTGATTATGTACACATACACACTTTATTGATTTGTAAAAATATTAATTTTATGCTATACTATTATTATAATTATAACTTCTATTTACTATTTACACTATACTTTACTAACTAAATTACATAACATATCACCATTACACACTATTTACATTAAAATATATACCTATAAACATTACCATGACCATGAAAATAACTAAGACCAAAAACCTTAAAGTTGGATTGTTTAATGCGGGGTCGCTTGGCTCTCGCTATGACGAGTTTCTTGTTGCCATGGAGAACATTGCGGTGGATATCATGGCGATAAATGAGACCTGGCTCCGCGTGGGGGAGGAGAGTCGCGCGCCCACGGTGCCAGGCTACCGGCTGCGGCACGTGCCGCGCGCGCGCTCCTTGCGCGGCAGCCGCGGCGGCGGCGTGGGCTTCTATGTGCGCCGCGGAATGCGCGCGCGCGCCGCAGGTCGAGCAGATGTGGCTCCGACTGACTGTCAACTCACAGTCGGTTATCGTTGGCACTGCGTACAGACCACCGTGGCTCGATGTCAATGTCTTCCTAGACGCGATTACCGACTCTTTGTTCTCTTTCACAGCAGACAAAGTTATTTTGTTGGGTGACTTCAATATTAACATTTACAACTTCTTCGTCTCCTGTAAATTAAATCAAATTGTTACAGAGCCAACACATTTTACAGACCACAGTGAGACTTTAAGGTGGCTCTAGTCGATATTTTTTCCATAGAAACTTCGGGAGGGTATTACTCCGCTGTTTGACAGAATACATCAAAAGTTAAACATAATATCGTTTTGTCATATTATTAGTATTGTCTGTATGGAAACAGAATGGTAAAATAAACCGCCATTAAAAAGTTATGAGCCACCAAAGTTTCGTTTTTCTTGCCAATTTTAACGCATCTTTGGGCGTAAATAAGTAATAAACACAATGTAAAATCTTTAAAACCAAGTCGGTACCGACAAAGCTCAACTATCGAAGAATTCAATAACTTTTATTTTTAATCGATATATGCAGTAGTTTTTTCATAAAACTCGATTTACGAAAGGCCTTCTCATATTTTTTTACGCGCGCGTTTTACTATGAATTATCGTGCCTCTCACTGAATAACGTTCCCCCCGGTGCGGTGCGGGGGGACAACGCTCACGCACACGTGCGTATTCAAGTTACAACTGTGTCTGCTGCGGTGTGCTGTGGCCTGTGGCCTATGTCGTTCATACGTATACGTAGGTAGACTATACTTGCGCTCTAATTTATATTGACTCATTGGCTTGATTTTTGGATTTCAACATTATATTTTATATCTGTTTGACTTCGCACTGTAGTTTGGACTCCGTATTTGCGTTTGAAATTGTTATTGTTGCTTTGAGTGGACGCTGCATAAGTACGTGACATTGTTTTGAATCATTGAAAAAGTTTAAAAAACCACATATTATAAACAATGGGTAGAAAAGTCATAATTTGGCGTCGTGACCGGGTCTTCGACACCGCGTCGCTGCCCGCGCCCGCTGCAGTGTAAAATCATCGCGGCGGGATGCTATCGCGCAATGAATTTTCAACTCTCGATGTTGAAACCAATGATATAATTATAAGTTGAAACGGTGTCTTTTTTTGACGCGTTGGGATTAACTCTGCTGAGTGCTGGGTTCTCAACGCTCGGCTGAACGGAATATTTTTACGTCCGTGCGTACGGTGGCTAAGCGTTCTTACAATCGAGCGACATGACGCCGCCGTGCCACCGCCGCCGCACGCGTCTACGACAGGGATAACTGCACGCGTCGTTGGTGGTCGTTGAAGCGCCCGTCGACAGCCAACGACA
The DNA here is from genome assembly GCA_963859965.1 of Ceramica pisi. NCBI lineage: Eukaryota > Metazoa > Arthropoda > Insecta > Lepidoptera > Noctuidae > Ceramica > Ceramica pisi. Next base: position 7,982,788 of record OY982528.1, on the reverse strand, counting down.
AAGGTTGCCGGCCGCCAGCGGCAACGTGTCGCTCGTTTAGTTGAGTACCTAGGTAGCAGGTAGCGAAATCCAAAGTTCAAGCCAGGGTCAATGTAATGTTTGTTACTGGGTTCATTCTATTTGCTTTCAAAATAGTTTCTTGCAATTGACAAACCTAATTTTGTGTTCGTAGGTACTTTTGCGGCGGACAAGACTTTTTTATGGATGGGAAACCAAATAACTGCTCCCGCTTTGGGCGAAGCAGAAGGGAGTGTCAGACTCTTCTTGACTAAAACCCATCCGTGTTCCTCCTAATGCCCTCTGCGTACCGTACTTACCAGGGCCGCGGTAACTCTTTCGAACAAATTCTGCAACATCATAGTTTACATAGCTCTCTGCCTAATAGGTACCTACTGTTATATTAACGTAGGTAGGTACTTACCTACAAGCAAAGATGCCATAAAACAAACCGTTGGCGTCGTAGACACTAAAATTTTAACGTTAGGTAGGTAGGTATGTAGGAGCTAAGTAAACAATCTTTATGTGTCACTTGTCAGTTTGTCACAATATACTGTGCACTTGTCTGATAATTTAAAGCAATCTAATAATGAATGCAAATCTAAACACGTCTGTGTCAACCAATAGGGGTAACTAAAAATAGAAAACCGGCCAAGTGCGAGTCGGACTCACGCACCGAGGGTTCCGTACAAATATTATAATATAAGCAAAAGTTGTGGATTACGATTTATGACGTACCTATTAAAAAAACTCCTTAGGTACTAGATCTCGTTCGAACCAATTTTCGCTGGTAGTTTACATGGTAATGTACATCATATATGTTTTAGTGTTATCATTCTCTTATTTTAGAAGTTACACGACACACACACATTTTACCACTCTGGAAGTGTCTCTCGCACAAACTATTCAGTTTAGAAAAAAATGATATTAGAAACCTCGATATCATTTTAGAACCCCTATCCATACTATACCGGCCTACAGGTTTAGGTAGGTAGTAAGTTCACAGAATACGTCTACTTACCAAGTTTAGAGTTTTCGACAGCATAGTTCTTATAGTTTCGGAATAAAGTGGCTGTGACATACGGACGGACAGACAGACAGACAGACATGACGAATATATAAGGGTTCCGTTTTTTGCCATTTGGCTACGGAACCCTAAAAATTAAGAAGACAGGTAGGTAAGTAAGTAATTTTGATAACAATTTATAGGATGGTACTTAGGTAGAACTTATTTCATTATTAGGTACTAGCGACCCGCCCCGGCTTCGCACGGGTGCAATGCTGATACTAAATACACTACAGAAAAACCGTGAGAAAAACTGTTACCTACCTACCTCACGTCTGAGCCGCGCGGGTACCTTACATAGATCTAAACTCCCCTCCCGCACGCGCACCCCCGCCTTGGTGACGTTCACTTCGCAACGGGCCGTGCAGCAGAAATCGTAATATTTTAATTTCGCCATAACTTCAAAACCAAACGTCCGATTTTAATCATTCAAAGACCAAATATGATCTACATAAACTGTACTTAGTGATGAAATACTTTATTTTGATAAGGATTAATAGCATGAGTAAAATAAACGTGTTTAAATGTAGTCCAAAAAAATATCTAGATTTTTAAATAAAAAAAATGGTTGTTGTGCCTCACTCGACATAGAAAGGTATAGTGTGTCGCGGACTTTTTTGTAGATATTTATAAGATCTACAATTAATTAGAACAATTTATGGTTGTATCTTTTATAGTTTAGGCAGCGTACGCAAAATAAGTTACTTTTCTGGTTGATTTTTACACCTTGTGCCCGAAAAACCCAAATATCTTACGGAACCCTATTTTTTTGCAAAATAAAATATAGCCTATGTTACTCATGGATAATGTAACTTTTGAATGGTGAAAGAATTTTTAAAATCGGTCAAGTAGTTTTTGAGCCTATTCATTACAATCAAACAAACAAACAAACAAAGTTTTCCTCTTTATAATAATAGCGTTTTTAAATAAAAAAATGGTTGTTGTGCCTCACTCGACATAGAAAGGTATAGTGTGTCGCGGACTTTTTTGTAGATATTTATAAGATCTACAATTAATTAGAACAATTTATGGTTGTATATTTTATAGTTTAGGCAGCGTACGCAAAATAAGTTACTTTTCTGGTTGATTTTTACACCTTGTGTCCGAAAAACCCAAATATCTTACGGAACCCTATTTTTTTGCAAAATAAAATATAGCCTATGTTACTCGGATAATGTAACTTTCGAATGGTGAAAGAATTTTTAAAATCGGTCAAGTAGTTTTTGAGCCTATTCATTACAATCAAACAAACAAACAAAGTTTTCCTCTTTATAATAATAGTGTAGATGTAGATGTATCTAGTACCTACGGACATAAACTGCGATGACTATTCAAGTAAGCATCAGATCTGTCGGTGGCGGCGTGGCGGCTGCATTACCACCAAGGAAAAATTAAACATAATAACAATAGAATAAGCAATCCATATTAGGTACCTATAGGGCCGTAGAGGTATAAAACGATAACACAGTGCCTACTATTTTTAGTAAGAGTTTTTAGGTAGGTAGTAGCTGATTTCTCGGCGAGCGTCGAACGACTACGCGCAGCGGCGCGCGGTGGCGGTATGTGTGCATCGTGTAACTTCGATTTAGTTCGGAACGGTTCGGAACGATGTTTGTGTGCGTGCGAACTAGACGTGCATGAAGGCTAGCGTCTAACTGCTCATCACTGGTACTATCTCTGTCGGGCATGATGCGAGGTGAGACAGCGTGCTTTTTGGCCATGCCTACCACTGAGTTCGAGCCCGCGACTAGTTGGCCCTTAATTGATATTGTATGTACTGATGCCCGTGTACGTAAAGTTTCTGTGTCTCACATACCAGAGCTCGGCCAACATGCGGTTATATCTGTTGAGTTTAATTTTAAGATTGAGAAGCCTACACCGCACTGGGTCACCTACAGGCCCCTTAAAGATATACTGCTTGACCAATTTAATAAAGACTTGAAAAGGATGGATTGGAAGTACATCGAAAGCCTGGAGGATGTTAATACCATGATAGACACTTTTAATAATTATTTAATAAATTTATACAATTTACATGCGCCCCTTAAAAGAATTCTAATTAAAGATAAGTCTTTGCCATGGATAACAGACACTGTGAAGGAAATGATGAAGCTGCGAGACAGGAGTCATAATAAGGCAAAAGCTACTAAAGCGTCACAACATGTAGAGTCATACAGGGAGCTTAAATACCTTGTTCGGGCTGCTGTAGACAGTGAAAAGCGTGCTTATTTCAAGACCCATATAACCCAAAACATTAAACAGCCTAAGAAGTTATGGAGTCACATAAAATCCTCCATAGCTATCTCTAAAAATCCAGAGCCTTGCCACACTTTTGTAGTGAACCGGAAATTATAAATGAGCACTTTTTGGATGTGCCTGGTACTGGTATGGTCACTACTGCCGACTTATCATATTTTGAACACCATAGATTTAGCAACTGTCATTTCCAACTTGAGCCAGTCCGGGAGGACATGGTGCTGAGGCTTCTGCATGGTCTGAAGTCCAACGCTCAGGGGTCTGATTCTATCTCGCTTGTGATGCTGATGATGACTCTTCCTTGCTCTCTTGCGGCTATAACAGCCATCATTAATCGTTCCATCACCACCTTTTTTTCACCGTTTCCGGATCTGTGGAAATTGGCTATAGTCAGACCTATTCCTAAGGTACTTAATCCTACCAGTGTAAAAGAACTTCGCCCTATTAGTCTTTTACCATGCCTCTCCAAGGTCCTGGAGAAGGTTGTCTCCAACCAGTTACGGGCATACCTTGAGGAGCACAATATATTGCCGCTTGTTCAGTCAGGTTTTCGCAAGGGACACAGCACAGCCACAGCTCTCCTTGACGTGGTCGGAAATATCCTCGAAGCCAGAGACAAGAGCATGGGTACCATGCTTGTCCTACTAGATTTTTCACGTGCTTCTGACTCTATCAATACTTCCCTTCTCCTCTCCAAGCTGTCTTACTATGGATGCCTGCCTGAGGCTGTAAAATGGTTTCAAAGTTACTTAACTCACCGATCTCAATCAGTCCGGGTTACAGGCGATGTTGATGGAGCCGTAAAGTCCTCGGATCCTAAGTGCGTGAACAGGGGTGTGCCCCAGGGATCAATCCTGGGACCGTTGCTTTTCATCCTGTACAGTGCTGACATTACAAACTGCCTGCTCAATGCTAAGTTCCACCTATATGCTGATGATCTACAGATGTATTTGCCATTTCATCCTCAGCAGACTGCGGACACTGTAAATAGAATGAACGAGGATTTGAATGGGGTCTCAGCCTGGTCGAGGAGAAATTCCCTGGTTTTGAACCCAAGTAAATCTAAATTTATGATTTTGGGAACCAGGGATTTTCTAACTAAAATGAGTAATGTCAGCTTGGACTTGAAGATTTTGACGGGTGTTCCATTGAAAGGGTACAGGAAGTCCGTAATCTTGGGGTGGTATTTGATGAGGAACTGCATTTTGAGACTCACGTCATGGAGGCTGTACGCAACTGCTTTTACAGACTCAAACTCTTATACCGTGTTCGCCCCTACATTAGTGTGGGTATGCGTGTCATGCTCTGTGAGTCACTTATTTTATCCAAGCTGAACTACGCTGACACTGTGTATGGGGCGTACATCCTTGGGAGGAGTGAAAGACTGATCCAGCGGGTACAGAATGCTTGTGCGATATTTTGTTTTAATGTCCCTCCTAGATCTCACATAACTCCATTTCTAAATAAGGGTAATTTGATGAGAATGTCAGACCGGAGAAAGCTTCATCTGTGTACCCTGCTATTTGGCATAATTCTCACGAAAAAACCAAGCTATCTGTATGATAAATTAACTTGGTCTAGAGATGTGAACAAAATTAAAACAAGAGCATCTGCTTACCTCTTGTTGAGCATGCCCCATCGAACTGCTGCATTCCGTGGAAGTTTTAAATTCGCAGCTTCTCGTTGCTGGAACGACCTGCCACCGCCGTTTCGTGCTATAAAAACAGTTGGTACGTTTAGTTCTAAGCTTAAGCAACACTTACTACGGAATCAAAAGGAAAGTGCATGAACTAACCCAGGGTCTGCACGCTTAGGTTTGTGTTTTAAGTTCAATGTTCTCAGTATAGCCGCCTTCTTGCGACGAAATTACACAACTCGGACCACAACGATCTAATTACATTACTTTAATTAGCGTATTGTCTAAGTAAATATTGATAGGATACTGACTAAAACTTGAAATTTATTAATTTATTTAATTTACAACTGACCACAACCACAACACTCAAAGTCTATTCTATTCTATTTTTTATTAATGGCAAGTAGAGCCGATGTCGACTATTCTGCCAATGTCAAAAGTAAATTGGAAAAGCAAGTGTGCATTAGACTAAGTTTTTGTAAACTGGTCAGCAATATGATAAAAATCTTTGATTGATACAGTTGGACTTGGCGGGTTAGTACTGGACTGAAACAAACAAAAAATAAAAATACATAAATATACATTTACCACAACTACAAAGACAGATAGATTTCGGGCTACGACTCATAGTTTTATGTTGTTGTGACGGATGAAGCTCATCAGCGCCACAAGCAGTTCAGACGAAGAATATGTTAGAAGGGAGGGGAAATTAATTGGAAGAGGAATCTTAAATTTAGGGAGGCGGCTATATAAATCTAAAGGTGGGATGTTGTTTGAACATTCAAAGAATATGTGATCAAGTGTACCCTCTTCCAGACCGCACTCGCATAGGGAGGTGTCACGAACACGAATTTTTTCCAGAAAGACGGGAGTGCAACAAAAACCTAAGCGGATTCTGCAAAGGACGGATACAACAGTTTTAGAGACTTTTTTATATTTGAAGAACCAAGGTTTTGATTTTATGATTGGCTGAACTGCATAGTAGAACCTACCCTTTTTCTTACCAGTAGTATTCCACTGTTCCTGCCATGCACATTGAAGATTTGCTTTTGGCAAGTTCAGCAAGTCATACCCCTGATGAGAGTTGTGGGAGAGGTCAGCAGACGCTGATGAGCATGCATCTTTGGCCAGGGCGTCAGCGCATTCATTGCCCTTAATGCCACAATGACCAGGTATCCAAACCAGCTGAACTTCCCGTTGACTATCAGCACATGATAGTAATGCTTTTTTTATTTTTAAAATTATGGAGCTGTGCAGTTTACTTTTGAAGGGGTTTTGAACTAAAGCTTGTAGACAGCTAAGGGAGTCTGTGAAGATTACGGCTTTATCAATGTTGGGGTGTGACTCTATAAAAAGACATGCTTCTAATATAGCCACACACTCGCCTGTGAACACAGAGGATTCCTTAGGACATTTATATTGTAGAGCAATCTTGGAGCTTTGGTAATACACCGCAGCTCCAGTGAAGCTGGAATCAGTAGATTTGGAAGCATCAGTGAAACATTTTTGGAACTCATTCCACCGCTCGCCTACCACCGCATTGAAGGCCGAATTCGCTGAAGGAGATTTTTTGGATAAACCAATATTATAGAAGATTTTGGGAGTGAAGCATAAGACTTCATAATCGAAGTTAAAAAGGGGAATTTTGGGATATTGGACGATTGGACTTTCTAAACTTTGGATCATACGAAAATGTTTTAAGATTAAGGGGATTTCCTTATTTTTCCAATAATTTGAGCTTCTGCATAAGGCATTTAACTCGTTTAATTTTGGAATAAGAGGGTGGGAGGATCTACATATTAGTCTGGACAGAAAACGGGAAGCCAGATACTGCCGCCTTAAGGCTAATGGAGGTTCAGCGCATTCGACCTGCAACGCGTTAATTGGAGAGGACTTCATACACCCAGAGATGATCCGAAGGCACTTAGACTGAACCCTATCTAGTCTAGCCAAGGCACCCTTGTTACACGGAGTCAAGTGGAACGAACCATAATCTAATACACTACGGACCAGAGCATTGTAGACTAATTTCATAGTGTAGGGGTGAGCGCCCCACCAGACACCTGCAAGAACTTTTAATATTGAGATAACTCGTTCACATTTTTTGATTAGATGATTAATATGATACTTACCTGTCAATTTCGAATCAAGGAAAACGCCTAAAAATTTAACTTTTTTGGAAAATGGGATATTTTTTCCGGAAATGGCCACTGTGACGTGAAGAATTGATCTCTTCCGAGAGAAGATTACTGCCGAACTTTTGGGAGCGGATAGTGACAGCCCATGGTTTAGAAGCCAATGGTTCAAAGAGTCCAGGGAGAGGCACAGAGACGACGCAGCGTCAACGATTGAAGAATCTGACACATACAGGGCTAAGTCATCAGCATACTGCAGGATATGACAGTTATTATTTAGGCAGCCGCCAATGTCAACTGTATATAGGTTATAGAGTAGGGGGCTGAGGACGAAGCCCTGCGGAAGTCCCCTCCAAGTCCGCCTCCCCCCGAAGTCCTCACCCTGGACTCTCAGAACCAAGGAGCGAGACAAGACTAGTCCACATATGCATTCGATCATCTTACCTGGAATACTCAGCTGGTGCAATTTTTGCCTGAGAACTGGAAGAAGAACGCTGTCATATGCAGAGGAGATATCTAAAAAGGTTGCAACAACAGACTCATTTTTAGAAAATGCTAACCGAATGTCTGTAACTAAAACGCCAACACTGTCCATAGTGCTGAGCCCTTTCCTAAATCCAAATTGGTAGTTCGGCAGCAAACCTCTAGATTCGACTATCCACTCAAGTCGATTTTTGATGAGGTGTTCCAGTAATTTGGCTAAGGCAGAAGACAGCAATAGGTCTAAGCCCATTCGGATCATCTACATGTTTGCCTGGTTTCAACAGTGGAATGATGATTTGTAGTTTCGACTGGTCTGGAACCCAACCATGATCATAACAAAAGTTAATTAAATCTAAGAAATATAATTTAGCTTTGTCCCCAGAACGACTAATGAAAGAGTATGGCACACCATCAAAACCAGGTGCGGAGTCCCGGACATGACTGAGTACCATACTCAATTCCTTCAAAGTAAACGGCACATCGAAAGGGTCATCAGAAACAATATGGTGGGGTACATTAAGACATTCAGAAGAAAAAGGAACATATGGTGGAGCTATTTTATCAAAAAAAAGTTCAGCTGTTTCCCTAGTGATTGGTGAGGAGATAGATGAAGAACAGCCACGTCTAAACCTATTAATATTCTTCCACACAGCTGAAATTGGGGTGGAGGGAGATAAGGATGTGCAGAATTTAACCCAACCCGCACGTTTCTTCCTACGGAGGAGTCGTTTGGATCTGGCATTCACTTGTAAATAGGCCAACAAATTTTGTGTATTCATCTCCCGATTGTAATGCGCTTCGGCTTCGTTCCTCGACCTGACCGCCAGAGTACACTCTTGGTCCCACCATGGAGGTGACGGGATTTTATTACGGGCACTGTTTTTCAAAGGGAAACAAGAGTCTGCACGAGAGGTTACAGCTTCAACAAAACCTTCATAACAACTCTTGGCATGGTGGTGACCAGAAGATTCGGGTAAACTTGCATTTAAATTTGGAAGAACATCAATTTTCTGATCCAGTAGTGAAGCAAACTTTGACCAGTCTGGTTTGGACAGGTTGTACTTCAAAAGTGGAGGAGAACTTTTTTCTAAATAAGTCTTGTTAATCAAAGAAATGATAATGGGATAATGATCACTGCCATGCGACAAGGTTGTACATTCCCAATGGGTCGAAGCTGCTAGCTCATTGGAGCAAAATGACAAGTCCACACAACTCTTCCGTTGACCAGGATGGGCAACCATTATTTAAAATACAGAGATCTAAATCGTCCAGGATCTCAACCAGAGCTATTCCAAACGAATCACAATGCTCAGATCCCCATCTGTAATGGTGACAGTTAAAGTCTCCCATAACCAGAATAGGACCCTGAACATCGGCAAGGACATTTCGCAAAATCGTTAGGAAGTTATGATTAGGATGAGCAATGTATACTGAGAACACAGTGATACCTTCCACTTTTCCAGCTACAATACTGATGTCCCCTGTAAGGGAAGGCAAAGATAAGGGGGAAAGTGGGACCTGATTATTGACAAACAGGGCTGACCCTCCGTAGCCGTCGGCTCTATCACATCGTAGAATGTTGAAGTGTGGCATACGGAAGTTAAGACTTGGTAAGAGCCAGGTCTCAGCTATGGAACAAGCCAGAGGCTTGAACTTGTTAAAAAGAAATATGAGGTCGTGCTTTTTATGCCACACGCTCCTCACATTCCACTGTAGGAATACTTGGCGAGACGCCATTTCTGAAGTTGGAAAGAATTTGAATAAGTTGATCGGCAACGTTGGACGGTGATTGAGAACTAGAAGGAGAGGACAAAATAGTAGGTAGTAGTTTTATTAGGAGTTCAATAATGGAAACAGTATTACTGGAAGAAACATAGTTGTTATTAAGATTGCAGCCATTAGGCTGTGAAGATTGGGGAGTACCAACTAATTGATGGTGAAAAGTCTTGTCATATGAAGGGGAAAGTGGGGTATGTGTCTTGGGTTTAAGTGTAACAGTTTTGCGGTATGACAGTGTTTTTGCAGCATTGGCATAATTACGGGAAGGAACTGGGATGATCTTGCTAGCCTCGACATAGGAAATAGCTTTTTCAGCCATAACTGTCTTAATGGCCTTCTGTCTACTATGCTCGGGGCATGACCTGCTATTGGCAAAGTGATTATCAGAGCAAAGCACACAAAAAGCCTCGCCTTCAGCAATGTTGCAACCATCACCAGGGTGATCGTGGCCACATTTACTGCAGCGTGTTTTTTTTTTTTTTTTTTTTTTTTTTTTTTTTTTTTTTTTTTTTTTTTTTTCTTTCTACCCCCGACAAAATCGGAGTCTGTGCTAAACTATTTCTCATGCATTCCAGTTCTCGCTTGTATTCCTCTCGTACTTTCATTCTTCATACTATATCTTTCTGTCATTCATCTTCGTTCTTTCTTATGGGTGGGACTCCCATTTGTAGGTTTCCTATTCTGTATCACTTCATTACTTTATTTGTATACCTTAATTTTTTATCTATTATTTGGGTAATAATTTTACAAGTTGTACTTTTTCTTTATTTAAACAACTGGTTTTTAGGCCTTGGTACATTTTCTTTACAACTATATTTTATATCTATGTTTCTTATTAATTATATTTTGGGTTCTTATGTGCTATTTATCCTAATATTCTAAATATTTTTTACTTTTTATTACATTTTCTTTCACAGCTTACATACTACGTACTTACTACTAACATTTTTTATGTTTAGGTTTCCAACTCTGTATCACTTCATTACTTTATTTATATACTAATATTTTTTTTTTATCTATTTATTTGGGTAATAATTTTACAAGTTGTACTTTTATTTATTTAAACAACTGGTTTTTTAGACCTTGGTACATTTTTCTTTACAATTATATTTTATATCTATGTTTCTTATTAATTATATTTTGGGTTCTTATGTGCTATTTATCCTTATATTCTAAATATTTTTACTATTGATTACATTTTCTTTCACAGCTTAAATACTACGTACTTACTACTAACATTTTTTATGCATAATTTTTTCCATGCTTAACAAATATATGTTCAAATATATTGTAAAAACATATTTCTTATAGCGTTTTATTCCTTTTAATGACCCTTTCCGCAATTTTTACGCAGTATTTTATAAATAGTTCTCTCTCTTTCCCCAACATAATTTCCCCAATACCCTGTTTTGTTATTCTAACCTGCAGTTTTTGTTCCAGGTCATAACGCTCCGCAGCATATGCAGGGCATTCGGTTAGGATGTGTGGCACTGTTTCCTGTATAGATGGGTCGCAGATGCACGATGGACTCTCCTTACACTTGAACCGATTCAAGTATTCGGAGAATCCACCGTGCCCCGTCATGACTTGCGTTGTTATTTGGGTCATGGTTCCATTTTTTCTCATTTTACAAATTATCCTGTATGCGGCCACCGCATCCGGGAAAAACATCTTCGTTACCGACTGCGGTGCTACGTTGGACTACGTTGCAGCGTGGTTTAGATCTGCACAAGTTTGCAACATGTCCAAATCTGCAACACTTGCGACATTGAACTGTGGGATATATGTATTGTGTGACTGGGAGAGAAGTATAGCAGCAATAAACACGTTTTGGTAACACTTGGCCATCAAAAGTGATGACACAAGTTTCCGTGGGTTTCCACTCATTGGCACCGTCTTTTTGTATTTTCCTATTAATGCGCCTGACTTTGAGGATTTGCCCACATCCAGAGGGCACAGATAAGTATGTTATATCCTCTTCTTCTGTTATATCAGTTGGGACGCCAGTAACAACGCCCATCCTTGTAATATTGAATGTTGGGATTGAAGCAGAATAACTAAACTTTAATAACAAGCCATTCACCTAAAAAGAGTTAGCATCCTGAGGGGAAGTAAACTCTACCGACACACGATTTCGACCAACTTTGTTTACTCCATCACGGACTACATTCGCAACATTGTTGAGCATCAGAAATTTGCCAAAGTTCACGGGATGTAACGTGGTGCCTGAGTTTGGTTGGGTTTCAATGCGAGAGACGTGAACGATATAGGGGCCCTTATCCATTACAGAATATCTAGTGCGACCTATTTGGCTTTTCGGTTGCTTGTTTGGAGGGGTGGGTGACAGAACATCGTCGTTACCGGGACGTTTACGTGAGGTTTGATGTGTCTGAGTCACTTCCATATCTGTGATGCTACAAACAACATCTGCAAATTGTGATAAAGGGTTAGGGGACAATAAATTAAGGGAAGTTGGGATGTCAGGAGGATCAGGATCGGGAGGTTTGTTTCCATCCATCTTGTACTAACTTCAAACAATTACAACACAAACCTGTTTACGAACACAAGGACAACACAATTATACGAAAACGGTCACAACTGTTACAACAATCACTCAAAAACAATTTAAATTCTCAAAACACACGTGCTAACCAAGAAACCCGTGGCGAGAATCAACACTCACAAGTCACTGTCACGTCAGTCACTGACGCTCGTGGGCTCGCGCGTTCCGTCATTTGTGACGTTTACAAATTAAATTGGAGCAATGGGCCTTTGAGCGTTGGTCAATACTTGTATATTATGTTATTTTATAGTGTAATTTAATGTTTCATTTTTCAATTAATACTTTTAATAATTTTATTTATTTTTATCAATAAAATCTATATCTATATTTAAATTCTAACATCTATATTTATATTTAGTATGTGCTACGTGAGGGCGTCCGTGGCATCACAGGCCCTATCATAACACCAGCGCTGTGTTATTTATTTATTTTAAACTAGCTGACCCACGCAACTTCGTCTGCGTCACATTTTCCATTATTGCTCCGCTCCTATTTGTCTTAGCGTGATGATATATAGCCTATAACCTTCCTCGATAAATGGGCTATCTAACACCGAAAGAATTTTTCAAATCGGACCAGTAGTTCCTGAGATTACCCCCTATATACAAACTTACAAACAAATTTTACCTCTTTATAAAGCTGGGTATCCATTTGAGGCAGCGTCGGGCCGAGCGGTTGCCTCGACCCGAGGCAGATCTAGTGGAGACCGTGCCGCGAGTCGAGGCTTGCCGCGACTTGAACCAAACGAGGCGGCCGCGCAGCGAGCCAAATCGTGTCGGTAAATGGCCATGCTCAAAGACGCCTCAGTGTGAGGCACAGACTACATAGAAATACTACGTATCAGACGACCCACTCCCATAGAAAAAAGTGGTAGGTAAGTAGAGGTTGTCAAAAGTTGGAAGATTCGAACATGACAGTTTGATTTTTTTTTAATTTACGTGTTGAGTTTTTGGCAAAGGCCCACACATAAAGCCTCAATTACCCCGTTGTACTGTTTGTAGATCTAATTCAGACCTCAATTTTTTTTGCTGGTAGCAGCAAAACATGTTCATGAAATATCTAAGTTGTCTAACTCTTACATACTGACTAGTGGGAACTACTGAGAAATATGTAAATAAAACACAACAAATACTTATTTAGATTTTTATTTTTTTAATTTAGTTTTAAATTTAACGAATGCTTTAGATTGCATTCTCGGAAGAGATTTACCGATTAGTCGGCATACATCTGTGTCTTTCATAATTTTATGTATCGTACAACACCAGTTAAAAATTACTAAATTTACCCCATGCTCAATGAATTTTCTATTTCTTTTTTATGCGTTTCACAAAAAAGGAAGTCGAATGAGTACTTAGACATAATTTTGCTTTTAATTCTTTTTGAAATATTATTTTTTGCTGGACAATGCTCTAAGTACTCATTTGCTTCCTCTGTGACTACTCCGAACGCTCTCACTGCATTTTCAGAAGGGTAGTCAATTTAATTTTTTTGTTGGTCTTAAACTCTTTTTTTTTTGCACCCAATTATGTACAGCACTGACCGCGCGCGTAGTTAGATTGGCAAGGCAATCGCCACATTTTATTTTTGAAAAAAAAATTCCTTGTGACCACCCTGCTGTGTATGTTCTTGCATGAACATTGAGGCGTTCTTGAGCAACAGATCGCGGCACCGTTCCTGACGTATGGGGTTCTACATTCATTTCACTCCGATTTTTTGGAAGGTGCAAATAGCTGTTTCAGTGTTTAACTAGCTGGTTTGCGGGATCATCTTCACAATTAAAAGTATCTGAGTGAAATTCTATAAATCTCGTTATTAGATATGAAGGTGTTGACAAAGGTGTGGCAATTCAGGTTATTATTTCTGCAATTATACGCCCGCACTTGTCCAAAAAAGTTTTCCATTGAATCAGAGGTGAAATAGTATGGGCGCATTAATTTTACATTTTTCTTTTGGAGGAATTGCCACAGCCATAACTTTATAGAATTACAATCCAATTTTTTAATGAAGGCACAGTTGTCTCCCTACCTTTGACGTCCACAAAACGTATTTCTTTTAATTTTTTAATGGATTCTTGCCAAAATCTTTGGTGCGGTGACCCTGTTGTAAAAGCTGCGCGTAAGGGTTTCCCTCTTGCCGTCTTACTCTATAAACTCGCACCATTCACTGAGTCGAACAGGTCGTCAAAAAATGATCTTGTTTCAGCAGTGTTTTCGAGGGTGGACCTAACTCTTCTCCCATCAGCATATTGAGCTGGAACAATTGACACTTAAATTAAAATTGGTATACTATAGTAAATTAATAAACAAAATTGATTTGAGAAATTGAATTGATCAGAAAAATATATAAGAAATTTTTAATTTTTGATGATGAGATTAATCGACTGGTTTAAAGAAATAATCAAAATGGCTTGATTTTATTATTATTACTAGCTGACCTGGCAAACGTTGTTTTGCCAAATAAATAAAACAAAATAGCCAACAATCTATTCTCTGACCTACTAAATATACACAAAAAAAATTATATACATTAGTCAAGGCGTTTTGGAGGAGTTCGATAAAAAACACTGTGACACAATAGTTTTATAAATTAGAAGATTAGGTTATAAACAAATATTAAAGGGAATGCCAACCAAAGTATGTATTTTAGGCACTGTTGGTCATAGTTAGTTAATTTTTCATCAATTTAATTATTATTATGAAAGTAAACTCCTAAATAAACATTTTAAACATGAAGCAAGCAAGATTTTTTGACATACTAATTTTTAAAGTATAATTTCAACATGGGTAACTTGTACTGATTCAGACAGGATTCATAAAAGGAATAAAAATATTTGAATTTGATACATACCAATAATACCACATTCATTGTCTTTGTTTGTTGTACCAGAAACACTTGATATAACATCATCATTATACCTCGCTATCTACGATGTTGAAGGCATTGTTAATGACTGATCTGTAAATATATTACATCAATTAGAACTATGCACAAATATCGATAGGGAATTGAAACTAAGGACCATAAGTACCGTAAGTGCATACCTGTTACATTCCCATTGTTTTCTGTATTGAAAATTGACTACAATTCAACATTAATAGTTGTATTTTCTGATGACAAGGGCACTGCAAGTGAGTTATCTGAAATAAAGTTCATTTTATTTTTTTAATGGTTTGGTAAAAAAAAAAAACTTTAGTTTCATTATAATAATCAATATGTTCACAGGAATTTATTTTAAACTTTAAATAGTTTATGAAAATAACAGTCTTACCAGGGAGACGGGCATAATAGTATGGTCATCATGTTTCCTTTTCCGAGAATAATATTGTGATCATGATTCTGATATACTTCTGAAAAAAGAAATGCATAGGTAGATGAGTTTTCTATATTATGTTTACCAATATGCGCTTATGCGCTATAACTTGGGTAAGTGGGTCGTCTCAGGTTGAGTGGGTTATTATCGAATTTACTTATTTTACATGATCAGCAGATATTTATTTAATACGTACTAACCTTGCTCAACTTTTATGGGTATTCCAGAAGCAATTTCACCGGCCGAGAACAATGATGGATAAGAACCAACTAGCCGATGCTTCTCACTGATGAACCTTTTTCAAAGTGTTTCTGGCACACACATAGTTTTTGAAGTGCTTGCACGCTTAAGCTGCGCAAATAATCACTATTAATGCTCAGAACCCACATGTCCTTCCGTTTAGTACCACAATTTTCGATACAACACTTGTTGTACACCTTGTACTACCAATGCAAAATATAACATCACTGTATACAATATTTTAAAATCACTGAGAGGATAAGTAAGTACGGAAAATAATCTAATATGAAAATAAACCACTGACGTAAAATAAACTAATATGGTGGCAACCACAGACTACATAGAGATATGGTGGCAACAGAAAAGTTCTAATTTTGACAGTGACATTTGTCAATTATCTATGGATTTGGCAACGGGCGTTAGCGGGGTGAAGAATGACAGAAGGGGGCGAGGCGATCTGTTATGTTCAAAACTTCCAACCATAGAGTATACGGTTGAATTTTTTTGTTCTAAGTTTGCGTGCCGTGGTGTGAGGCGTGCGTTCAGTGGAGACGGACGTACGTGTGCTCGGCACGCAGCAAAATGGATAATGAGAAATGTATCGAATTAATTAAGTTATATGAAAACCACCGACATTTGTGGGATCCAACTTCACCGCATCATTATAATAAACAATTGAAAGAAGATTCTTGGAAAATAATAAGCAAGGAAATGAAACTACCCATTTCCGAAGTAAAAAAAAAAATTACTTCGCTTTGTGGATCTTTTCGGAGGGAAAAATCTCGGCATAAAAAAAGTCTCGTCACGGGATCAGGTAAAAATTCATTGGTTTTTGAAAATTTGTTGTACCTATATTGCTTGTCATTTATTTTATACTCATTTTACTCACGTGTGTAGTGTAGTGTACCTCTAAAAAATATTTTTATTCTAGGTCGTAATGAGGTGTATATATCGAAATGGTTCGCTTATGAGCACTTTTACTTTTTGGCTGACAAGTTCTCTCCCCGTGAGACTCAAAACTCAATGTCTATCGACACATCGTCGCCTTCTGCAGCAAGAGACACAACAAATTCAGAACCGTCGCCTTCTGTAAGTATCTGGGGTCAGTAAGCTTTGGGCTAAAGGCGGAAACATATTTACGGCTTGGCCACGGGGATCGGCGACGGCGAAGCGGCGGGCGAGGCGACCATTCGCGCGGCATCGTTTGCAGGCCACGGGCAGTCACGTTCGCCGCCGCGACTAGTAAGGAAGTCCGAGAGCGAAATGTCTTTATCAAAGTTATTTCGATATTGCTTAGAAAGTAATAGTTTTTTGGTTCAAGACATAATATTTGGAAGAGATTGGAGTACATGATTTGAATAGGAATCGAGGTATGGATGGAGAATTACCGAGTACCTACCATGAATTTAGACTTAATTTTACTTTTAGTTTCGCTTCAGCCGAGCCCTTTTGGACGCCATATTTATTTATTCTTTCATATAAAATATACAATATGCATATCAAAATACTCGTAATGATGTCTACTATCATATAAAACAATAACCTTTAGCATTACAGCACACATAAAAAGTTTCTAGAACAAAAACTACAAAAATATCGATTTATGGTCATATTATGAAACACAAATCTCTGGATGTCCGGATGTCTGGATCTCTGGATGTCATGTATTTGTTTCACTCGCCGGTCGCGCGCGCCGCCAGTCGCCCGCGCCGGTCGCTTCGCCGGTCGCCGCTCCGCGTGGCTTGATAAGTATATGTATTTCTATGCGTTTTTTAACCGACTTCAAAAAAAGGAGGAGGTTCTCAATTCGGTTGTATTTTTTTTTTTAATTTTTTTTTTATGTTTGTTACCTCAGAACTCCGTTGTTTATGGATCGATTTGCAAAATTTTTTCAAAACTCTAATGGATAAGCTTCCAGATTGGTCCCATTTTTTTCAAAATGCAGTTCTGATGATGGGATCCATGAGGAATCGAGGGAACTCCTCAAAAATTATAGTAATTTTAATATTTTCATCGAGAAATCAAGCGTTTACGTCAAAAAGTAACATTTGATGAAGTGAAACTGGTGAAGAAGATCAGATATGGCTAACGGAACTTGACACTCGCATAGATATCACAATCAAGATAGTTAAGCAACTATGACAATACAAATAAACATACAATCCTGAATAGTTATATTGAAAATGTTATCATTGAACTGATCTGGTGATGATGATGGAGTCGGAAGACAGGCACCGGAACTCCGTAATTAATCAATGAATTCTAGCCGTGTTTGGGCTTATTAGAATCGTCATGAGAGGCACTTTGGCTATAGGTGTATTGCAACTAAAAAGTGTGAAATAAAAAACTTTTTTCAAAAAAAATATAACCGACTTCATCACAAAAAGCACTAAAAAGAACAAAATAACTTTAATTTCGGAAGTCGGTGTTCATTAAGAAACACAACACCGAGAAACACCGACTTCCGAAATGAAAGTTATTTTGTTCTTTTTAGTGCTTTTTTGTGATGAAGTCGGTTATATTTTTTTTGAAAAAAGTTTTTTCAGTCGCTAGACGCCCCACCGTTCGCACCGCGCAAATATTCGCTATGGCGAATGTTCCGTGGCCAGGCCGTTACGTGTCGTGGCGTGCTCTGGCGTTATTTCTTTCATTTCTGAACAGAACCTCGCAGTGTTTAAACGTACATAATGTTTTCTTCTGATTCGGATAGTGATTAGTGCTAATTATATTTTATATTTAATATCTATGTTGCCATGTTATTTGTCCATTTGTAACGAAGTGTGTAGCCAAGTGTGACCGAATTGCTTTTGCGTCATTTGCAGACCTTCGAGAAATTGCACGTAAAGGCACAAAAGAAGTCGAATCTGGTTCATTCCTCCACGACCCTTGTACGAAATTTCCATCGATTTCAGAGTCCAAACTTCCTGGTGGTGTATAAATATTTGCCCTTGTTTTTCGTAAAAAGTTATGCAAATAAACAGTAGCCAGTACCACTTTCGTAGCAATTTCTGGTTCCAATAACATTGGTTTTCTTAACACTCTAAATACAGAACTCATGATGCCAAAAGCATTTTCTACTACCCTTCGTGCTCTAGATAGACGGTAATTGAATATTCTTTCCGGAGAACCATTGTCTGGGGTTCCTTCAAACGGTTTCATAGTATAATTGTTTAAAGCAAATGCCTTGTCAGCTAATATAACATAGGGCACTTTAATCAAATATGGTGTCTGTAATATACAGGGTGCTGGTAACTTTAATTCATTATTTTCCAATGATTTATACAATGCACTGTTTTTAAAGACTCCACCATCGGATATGCTTCCTTGACATCCAACGTCTACATACATAAAATTATAATTAGCATCCACCAAGCCAAGCAATACGATGCTGGGAATTTTTTTATAATTTATGTATTCTCCGTGACTATTAATTGGTGATTGAAGAATAATATGTTTGCCATCGAGGGCCCCCACACAATGAGGAAAATGCCACTGGTTTTCAAAATCTTGTGCTACTTTTAACCATTCTTCTTCTGATGATGGTATCTGAAAATTGTCACATATTTTACTATTAGGCTATCGTACTGCTAAAACATTATTTGATGATTTTATCTACTTTAATTTACAGAATGAAGAATTATTCGAAGAAAATGAATCGATGCGTGAAACTGCTTCTTCCGAGCGATCATCTTTGCCCCGCGATGATCAACAACAGACGCAGCCCGAAACTTCAAGATCAAATAAAAGAAAAATGCCTGATGCTTGTGAAGATAATATAGATCTAGATAAAGCTATGGAAGTGTTAAATTATACAGATGATAGTTATGATACGTTTGGTAAACATATTACTGCAGAACTTAGAAAATATGATCCAATTACTTTAGCACACGTTAAAAGAGCTATGATGGATATCTTATTTCAAGCTGATACCGGGATGTTACCAGGTACACGACAACAAGGATACTACACGCAACAATACGGCCAAACTTCTGCGAACGCACAAAATTCCCAACAATATGGGCAAACTTCTGTGAACTCACAAGATTCTACTGGACATACTGAACAATTTACTACTCTGTCATTATTGTAACTTTGTACTTTACTAAAATTTTGATTAATAAAGCATTTTTAACATACCTGAACATATTCTTTGAGCACTTTTACCAAGGCATCACATGTTTCGCGAACAATTTTTGAAATAGATTGCTTTGACACTCTAAAAAGGTATTGCAAACTAACAAACGAATCACCACTTGCTAAAAACCTGAGGGTAATGGCCAGTCGTTCTTTTGTTGTGATTGCTTTGCGAAACGATGTATCTTTTTTTCCAATTATTGGTTCAAGCTTGATACATAGATCTTCAAAGGTTTCAGAGTTCATTCTGGTAAAATTTTTAATAGTTTCTTCTACGCCTTCAAAGGTCATATCTGACAACAATTTTATTGCATGAACATTTCGCTGACGATATATTTCCTTAGTCCACCATCGATGTTTCCGTTTCTTATGTTGCGTCCTTTTGTAGTGACTAATTATTACTAATGCTGCAGCGACTTTACGTGCGTCAACCATGGTGGTTAATGAGGAATTGAGAAAATCGTGGCTCGGGTTGAGGCTTGCCGCTCGATACGATATTATGTGTGCTCAAGTGGAGACGCATGTACTTTCCGCAGCCCGCGGCACGCTCAGGATGAGGCAGCTCGTCACGAGGCTGCGCAAATGGATACCCAGCTTAATATTAGTATAGATATCGCAGCATATGCTGAGATAGGGACCTTTTTGGCCTCGCACTGATCAATTTTAATGTTATTATCTGTATTTTGTAGTATTTTGCTTCTGTCTGTTTTTGTGCGAGTCCCAAATAAATATTTTTCTTTCTTTCTATTTTTCTTTTCTTTAAAACAGTGGGAATGGATCTCGTAATGAACAAAAGAAGCAACAAAAGATACAATAATGTTAAAAGAAAATACATCCACGTTAAACAAAAGAAAAAAAAAGCTGGAAAATGGGAAAATGCTGGAAAAGTAATAGAAGTTCTCTATGATATTTGCATTAAGGAACCTATTTAACCTTTTTTTAATGTCACTGTTTTTTTGCAGGCACCATATAAATGCAAGTATTCTGCAAATTAACAAAGAATTTAAGGAAAGATTATTGGAGCTACAGAAAAAAGAAATTGATTTGAGAATATTATACCAGGAACGCGACCTGCAGCAACAAACTATCAGGCACAACCTAGAAACTGAAGCAGTAAAACTTGATATTGAAATTAAAAAAAACAACTGTCACAACTTCTGTGAATAAATGGTTTTTATTATATTTAAAGTTTTAATTGATGCAAAAACAATTCCTCTT
Organism: Ceramica pisi; assembly: GCA_963859965.1. Taxonomy (NCBI): domain Eukaryota; kingdom Metazoa; phylum Arthropoda; class Insecta; order Lepidoptera; family Noctuidae; genus Ceramica; species Ceramica pisi. The sequence goes on along the minus strand of OY982528.1, from coordinate 7,961,971 downwards.
ATAACATCCAAAAACATTCACATTTATAATATTAGTACCTAGGATTCACATATAAAATACTAGTACTTATGTAGGATTAAAAGTTTTCTTCTTTACATCTGTTTCGCACAACATTGCCCCTTAATGAGTCTTGATTTATTGGTGGCAGTAACGGTAGGTTTTGATTTTCTATTATTTCATTTTACATACCTGTCTAAATCCTTTGCGACCTTATGAGATTTGGCTCGAACTGCGCTCCATCCATTTCAATACAAAGCCTGGCCCGTCGCTGTGTCGACCCGTGAACACGAGGCATTAGTGTAGGATCCTCAACACATTCTGCACGTAGCCTATCAAAAACGCTCACTATTCTGTCCCGCATTTCATCAGCACTATCACATTCCCGATCAAACACTCTTTCTTTCACATACCCCCATAAAAAGAAGTCCAAAAGAGTTAAGTCGGGTGAACGAGCCGGCCAGGCGTGCGGCCCCAGCCTTCCGATCCAGCGGTCATCAAACAGCTCAGTGAGACGCTCGCGGACGGAGCGCGTAGTATGCGGTGGAGCGCCATCGTGCTGGAACCATGCTCGACGTAATTCAGCCAGCGATACATTATCTAGAATGTCGCCTAATTCTTGATTTATAAAATTAAGATATGCTGATCCATTGAGGCGCTGAGGTAAAAACACTGGTCCTAAAATTCGTCCATTAAAAATACCAGCCCATACATTGACGGACCATCGGATCTGATGGCCGGTTTCTTGAGTGGCGGACGGGTTCACGTCTGACCATAAATGAGCATTCCTCCTGTTCCACATCCCGTTTCTCGTGAATGTAGACTCGTCCGTCCAGATAATGTGCTCAATGAAGCCAGGCGCACTTTGTTGTTGATCTAGCAGCCAACTACAGTACGCACGACGACGAACGTGATCGTTAGGTAGCAAAGCATGTACTTTGTGTATTTTGTAGGGCCGCATTCTGTTCCGGCGCAAGACTTTGTGAACTGTCCAGTGAGAAACTGTCGGTAAGCCCCGGCGCCGCAAAAATTTCGCCGCACTTCGTGTGCCCAGGCAAGGGTTTTGGCGAATCACACTTAAAATACGCTCCTCTGTCTGAACATTCAGTTGCTGTCCACCACCTGCCGCCGTCGGAACAATCGGACGATTTTCTAAGACTCGCTGAAAGGCTGCTCTTATTATGCGAGAATCAGACGGATGCCGGACGTTCGGAAATCTTTCTCGATAAATTCTCAACGCAAGAGAAGCATTGCCACGGGCTTCTCCTAAACACATCAACATGTTGCCGTATTCACGAGCACTGTACACGTATGCCTCGGGCATTGTTCGCACACAAGACAACAAAACAACACAACACAACACAACAAAAATTAAAAACAGCACATAAACGTAACAATAACAACTAAACACTAAAACGTAGTAATAACAGTTTATCACTAAAAATGTAACAATAACAACTAAAAACTAACAAAACAGTATTAAATCGGCTCAATACCTATCGATCGATTACACGTAACGCAGGTTCGCTCATGAACAGTACCTCTACCATGAGTTTACGCAGCCAAAACTCGCTAGCGTCGCCGTAAATTATTTGTATGACAAACTGTACAGCGCCCCTAGCGGTCACTAAAAGAATTAAAATTCGTACCATGAGCACTATAGATTTCGATAGGTTAAAAACCTAACGTAATCTATTCGATAGTCACTAACGTTTATTATCTGTCACCATACAAAACGGTACCATGAGTCACTAATTCGACAGATGCTATCGAACAATACGCTTACGATAGTAGTAAAGTAGCTCACTAGCATTTTGACGAGTGAAACATATGTTTACATTAAAATTATGTACGTTTTTGAGGCTAACAAAGTCAAAATACTGTCTGCAAGAGCATTATTATAGTATAATTTAATTATATCTATTTTAGCTACTAGCCATTATTTTTAGACACTTGAGATTAGCTGAATTATTATACTTTCAAAGTTTCAAGTGACTTGGTATATCTACCTGCGTTGGGAGGCAACTATTTCGGAACTTTTTGTAATTTTATAATACGTTTTAAAATACATATTTTCATAGAAAATAGAGCCATAACTTTCCATGAACTTCACCAACAATTAAAACTGTGAGACACTGGTTCAGATTGTTTAAAATAATCTAAGTAATAGTCTATAGTAAACTTTCAAACCAACACAACGCAGCTCTGGGACACAATGTCAACAAACAAAGTTATAAATTAAATAGACGACATTGACCTATTTAACCCTTTAATTCACAACGTGAACTATACTTAACATTCATAATTCTAAAAATCCACGGAGAATATTATCGGTTTATTTAATGATTTTATCCTTTTAGTAAGTAAAGGACATCCCTATGCGTCTATAGCAAAATACAAGATGTCATTCTAATGTCAATTTTGACAGTATTGTGTAAAATGGCCTTCCGATCACGAGCAGCTCCCGCGCAAAAGGTAAGAAATATTTACTTTTTTAATCAAGGTTCCTATTTCATCTATAAATAACATATTATTTATGTTTGTATGGTTGCATTCTATGAATTATCAATAACTTTGTTACAAATAATGCAAGTGTGCTTTATAACTTGTTGAAGTTGAATGTTAGCTATAGTTAACATTGCGAATATAACGGTGATTGCCATAGAGTTGAGAGTGTAAAAAATAGTTAACATTGCGGAATGGTGGAGGATATACATTTATGCTTTTATTGGTGTTTGAGGGTGTTCGCATGCATAATTTGCTTTATTTATTTTTAGCGTAACCTGCGATTAGAGCGTGTGAGGAAAATACTAGCACTTGTCCCACCACAAGATGCTTCTTCCAGCGATAGTAGCACATTAGGAGATGATGATGAGGTTAATGTACTAACTGATGATACCGAATACAGTTCCGAACCCCGTTCATTAGATTCTTCGTTTGAGCGACTTAATATTCTTGAAAATGATGAGTTTTTGCCGGAAGATGTAATACCATCCACACCCACTATTACCGAAGTACTCGCCACACACAACCCCCCACAACATTTGCCTACACTGCAGTCTATTTCTTCAGTTTTATCCATGTCGCCAAGCCCTATTGCTTCTACAGTTACAGTGAAAGAAAGTCGATCAAAAAAAAAGAAAACTCATTCACCCTTCACAAGTTTGTAAGAAAACCTCTCGAATTTAAATGGGAAGGCGGTAAATTCAAACATGGTGCGACGTTGGAAGAAATGAACTTCACTCAATTTGGTTCGGAATCGAAGTCTCCATCAGATTATTTCACCGATTTTTTTAGTAAAGACGTTATGGAAATAATTATTCAAAATACAAATTTATACGCAGTGCAACGAAATCTCAAGCCCGTAAATGTTACTCATGACGAGTTGTTGGATTTTATAGCAATAAATTTGCTAATGGGTATTGTCAAGATGCCGTCCTACCGCGACTACTGGAAGAAGGACCTTAGATATAATCGTATTGCCGACATTATGAGTTTGAAGCGTTATGAACAAATTCGCCAATTTTTGCATTTCGTTGATAATTCTCAGCAAAATGGAGATCGTTACTTCAAAATCCGTCCGATTTTGGAAGCAGTACGTAGAAACTGCCTTAAAATAGAAGAAGAACATCGCTACAGTATCGACGAAATGATGGTGCCATATAAGGGCACAAGAGCAGGCAACAGGCGCCAATATTTGGCAAAGAAACCTAAGAAGTGGGGTTTTAAAATGTTTGTCAGAGCTGGGGTATCTGGCTGTGTCTACGACTTTATTCCTTATGCCGGTGAAGATACATTTAGATTCCATTATTTTACGGAATATGAAAACTCTTTAGGAGTTGGCGCCAAAGTTGTTATAGCTCTCTGCCAGAGCATTAGACATAAACCGGCGATTGTGTATTTTGACAACTTCTTTTCTTCTTTAGAATTGATACATTTGTTACGCAGTGAGTATGGCATCTTTTCCTTGGGCACAATCAGAGCTAATCGTTTAAGGGGGTGTCAGGAAAAACTGCCTAGCGATAAAGACATGTTAAAAAAAGGTAGAGGCTCCAGTAAACAAATAGTTTGCAATGAAAATAAGTTGAGCGTCGTAAAATGGCACGACAACAAATCTGTTATATTAGCAAGTTCTTATGTAGATTCGTTTCCTATGGAGAACATAAAGCGATTTTCTAAAGAAACCAAGTCCAGGATTGATGTTCCATGTCCTCAAATAGTGAAACATTATAATTCCCACATGGGAGGTGTCGACTTGTGTGACATGCTGATTTCTCTTTACCGCACTAATTATAAAACCAAGAGATGGTACATGGCTTTGTTCTCACAATTATTGGATATTTGCGTAAATAATGCATGGATTATGTACAGAAAAGATTGTGCTCGGTACAATAAAGTTCCTAACTCACTAAAAATATTCAGAATTATGATTTACTTCGAATTGCTCTCGAAACAGCGAACGCCAGCTCATACGAGTACATCTTTAGAAAATGTTCAACAGGCTAAATTTGAAAAAATTCAAAAGCCCGCAGGGCCAAGGCCTACTGACGCTATCCGCCGTGACAATGTTGGTCATATGTGACAATGTTGGCCGTGACAATGTTGGCCGGACTACACAACTGCTCAGGGTAGGTGTAAGTTTTGTAAGAAAGGGATGACCACTGTCATTTGTGTAAAATGCAATTTAAGATTGTGTTTTGTAAAAATTCGTAATTGTTTTAAACAATTTCATGAACAGTAAACGTTTTAATATTTTATCTGTAATTTCTTTTAACATTTGCTTGGATTTTAATAAATTTATATTATTATTAAATAGTGTTTAATTTTATTATTAATTAACTGCACATTTCGCAACGTTAAAAATACATAACATGTCTCTTTTACACTTCAACATTGTCTACTTCGCAATGTTACGTATTTTTAACATATCATTCCTAAAAATCTATTTATTACAGATTTTTCTTTCTATTTTTTTAGGTTTATCATTTTATTCTAAAACAGAATTACTAGAAAAAATAATGAATTTTGATCATAACTTTTTCTGCGAACTAAAGGGTTAAGGAATAAAAATTCAAAAACCACTTATTAAGTTATGTTGTCTACTAACCGTAAACTTTTCTATTTAGTTGTTTTATTTTGTGATATGGACTGTCTTAACATTTTAAGCATAGCGATAACACTACATTTTGAGCTTGACAAGCCGTCCTCTCTTTTTATTAGTGAGAAAGAAAGAAACAAAACATAAGTAGTGAAGCATTCTAACGAGTAGAGTGAAGTTAGCTAGACGACGCGATCTATCGAGCTTACGTTAGCGCCTGCGTAAGACTCCGTAAAACTCAGTGCGAGCATAATCGCATACTATTCGATCTACGTTAGTACGCTAGCGATTCCAACGCTAGCGAGTAAGTTTTCGATGACATCTCATGGTAGAGGTACTGAGTCGGATAGGAACTAACTAGATTACTAAGAACATCAAACAAGCCGCGGTCGCGAGAATGCCGACAAACGACGATACCGCCGCGCGTACGCCGCCGACCCGGCGGCGCGGTGTCTTTTTGATGTTCAAAGATCAACAAATTACAGAGGAGAAAACGTTAGAAGATTAAATCAGAAACGAATTAATTTTAATTAAGTATTAGGAAATTGTACTGCTTTATTAGAAACTGTTTTTTCATTTTCTAAGTTTTAAATAAGGTTTAACGGGTTTCTTAGATTCAATTATTAAATTATCTACTTTAAATTGGTTTTGTTTACTTAGTAAATGAAGGATACAGCTATTGCAATAAACAAATGCGGGTCGTGTGACTCTAATTAGGTGCATCGATAAAATTCAAATTCAATTGATTTAAACTGTACACGACGCGATGATATTCTTTTGGTCAATCACAGCTAAAGTCGGTAATCTTTTACTTTATTTTCATTCACTTTCGATTATCGACTAACATACAAAACTGTTATGCACGACACGTCCCCTAAATGTCCGGAGTATCTCCTACGTATCTACACAAAAGACTTTTGACGCTTCCGTAATGTTTCTACTTAGGTATTTATTTTGGCGGCACTTTTAAAAGGATGAATGCGGTCGCCGCCGCGCGCCGCGCATAGCCGTGGCTGCCTCTTTCTATCTCTCTATCTCTCTCTCTCTCAAGTGAGGTGACCCGGGTTCAAAACTGGACCTAGGTATACCAATGAGTTTTGTGATTACCTTGATTATCAGAATTCGACCGAAGGTTATTAGTTCTTAGAGCACGTCGTGCAGAGTGCAGACTGTGACTGTTATCTCTGTACCTCGCTGGAATGCGATGCCCATATCGCTTAACCCTACACCTGCCTACGTTAGCCGCGCGCCGCGCGCCTCGCGTCGCGCGTTAGTACCTACCACCAGTACCACCCTACCACAGCCGATCGATTCTGTTGACATTTGACATCTCACCGTGATCACTTAGGTGGAGTGAACGACAAGTGAGCTGTCATGCCATCATGTTTGTATGGTTTGACAGCTCACTTGTCGTTCACTTCGCCTAAATGTTCACTTCGACATGTTTACAGAATCGCACTGCAGTACGATGAGCCTCTTCGTTGCTCCTTCGTTGATAAATAACGAAACGCGTAGGTATGTTTCGTTATTTTGGTAATTTTTGTATTATTATTGTTTTGTTGGAATAATGTGACCGTGATGTAGGTAGGTAAGACATTTCAATTTTGTTGCTATGCAAAATTTTAATAAACGAGTTAACAAGATTGCTTGTTAAGTCAAGTCTTTGAACAGTAACAAAATTGTACTTTCTTTCTTAATCATAGTAGGTATCCTAAGTATCTCTCTTCGATATGGCTATCAAGGTTAAGCCAAATAAAATGGATTTTTCTGATTTGTGAGCATAATTGGCGAACATTGGGATCAAAATTGTAACCCTGATTAAGGGGAAATCACAATGAACTTTGCATGAATGGAATCCGAAAGCAGGTACTTATCTCTGAACTAGTAGGTACGGTAGTAGTGAACTGAAAAAACATTTGCGGCAAACGATCGAGTAAAGTTTAGGAGGATAGAATTACAAGTCGTACGGCTATGTACGACTCAGCCAGCCGTCGCGTCGTGACTCACGTCATCGCGTGGAGTTGGGGTCGTCGGCCGCCCGGCCGTCGGCGAGCGCGCGCGTACGTTGACCTGGAGCGCGTCAGCTGATATTTATTTACGAATACATTGCTTTTTAGAGTTTTAATGAAAAATGATGAGTTTAATCACCAATTCTGGTTTCATTTAAGAGTCCTATTACATTTTTTACGGAAATTCATGATTTTTGACGCTGTAATTATCAGCAGCAGTAAGATATTTTAATTATTTGATCCTGAATAACGATAGTGCCAGTCTCTTTCTTGTAAGTTAGAGTTACACATTTTCATTTTTCTTTTCGTGTAATTTACTATAAATATTTTACGAACTCAGTTTGCAAAAAAAAATGTCGGCGATGGAACTTTGACGGTCTAATTCACATTGTTACAATCAATTCTTTTAAAAGCTAAAATTACTAAAAGGTAAGTTGAATGTTTTACTTGTTTATTGGAGTTCTAGAATTTCTTTAAATTCCTTGAGTTTTCACGGAAAAAAACTTAAAGAAAGCCTAATTTAAGCCAGAAATGTCTTGATTCAGCGTCCATTATATTTCAAATAAAAAAAAATTTATCAAATAAATTAATGTGATATAAAATTTCAATCTACAATGAATACGTTTCATTACTTTTCGTTTGTCAATATAATTAAACAAAATTACAATAAATAAAATTAAAGTACTATATATTCTGCGTCAATTCAGCGCGCGCGCTCATCAGTCTCTCGCGAGCGCCCAAATAAACTTTAATCCTATTCAGACTAGTAGGTATCAAAATTGTTTCGCGGACTATAGATGTACTCCCAACGCAGACCAACGTAACTTCGTTTATTGCAAACGAGCATTTACGATTCGTAATAGGGCTCTTAACTGTTCTTACAGCATAGTGTACGAAAAATGCTAAAATAAGAGGTAAAATTGCAAAAAAAAAAATCTCCGATTTTTTGATGGTATCGTATCGAGAATCACTAGCCCTATTACCTGTCTTCGTTTTCGGAAGCGTTTCCCTAACACCCTGTATAGACCTCTTAGGAGACACCTAAATCTCTGTTTCCAAACACCAAAACATCTTTCCACAGTATTTCGAGTCCTTATGTGAGCCCTTGAAATGAGAAAAAATATTTTAACGTTAATAAAGCATATTCTTTTCAGTACAAAGGCTGCTGTTTATTTGTTAGAGTTATTAAAGTTATACCTATTATATCTTTCTTGTCTAAGGTTACTTGGGTTCAGTATGGGAGTAAATAAATATGAGGTACAAGCGTACCCACTATCACCCAAAAGACGTCCATGAAATTCTCCTGCTTCAAACTTCTCTTTTATTCTGCTCTCGTTGAAAATCCGAGAATCATGAGCACTTCCTCGCCAACATGCAACAATGTCTCTAATTTTTAAATTTGAATCACATATCACCTGGAAAATAAATTACATCTATGATATTTGTTTATATAAAGTTGTATGTTAAATATAGGAAAAACTAGGTACTAATTGATCACAAAATAGGTATAATATAAAACTAACCTGTACATTCAATGAAAAATAACCTTTTCTGTTGACATAAGCTTCACTGGCATCACCCCCAACCCGTTTAATTTTTATATGTGTGCAATCGATTGCACCAATGATGCTAGGGAATCCTGCAATGCTACGGAATTCTCTCATAATACATTCTTCTTCTAATAATGTGGTGGGCATTGAAATATAGCGACATGCTATTTTCGCTAGAGCAATTGCTACATTCTTACACAATTTGCTGACCATCTGCTGTGAAATTCCATGAAGGTCTGCAGTATCATCCTGAATCTGGAAGAAAATAATAACTTTTTTTAACAAATGTAGGTGTAGGTTTTGACAATAGTTGTATTAAATGTGGATACATATATTAGAGTTTTGCAAAGGTATTTGGTAGATAACTAACATTTATTACTTAAGTAGGTACCCTACAGTATACTTAAAATACAAACTTACTTCGTGCGGAGCCCAGCAACGTAAAGCACTTGCAACTTGTATTTTGTGGGCAGATAGATCCACCTCGACGTTACTTTGAAAGGTCATCCTTTACCAAGTCAACAATTTTTAAAGCAAATCTTTTTGAAAACCTATATTTAGCTTTAAAATCGTCATCACTGTATTCAATAAATGGATTCATCCTCAAGCGATATCTTGGTATTCGATGCGTATAATTATTAATTTCTGATAAGTCCTCTAGATCTACCATATCGTTAATGTCTAACAAATCTATTGCAAAATCATCCATTTATTATAAAAATAATATTTAAACACACAATTAAGCACTATTTCATCACAAACCGCTACACGAACTGTCAAACCGTAATTATTTTTGAGGTTAAACACGGGGTAAACTAGGGGTTGAGCGTGTTTAACTTGGACCATGTTTTAAACAGTGTTTTAAAGTGCGTTTAGCGCTAAACATGGATTTGTGGTAGACATTTTCTTAGACACTTGTTAAACAGTGTATAGAACCTAGTCTAAATCTTTTGTGGTAAGGCTGTAAAAAAATACAGTCGAATTGAATACCTCCTCGTTTTGTGAAATCAGTTAAAATACACTAATAACCATCATAAGAAACGAGTTACGTATCGTTACGTGCCATAACAACGTAATAGGGTAAACAAAAACACTAATACTGGCAACACTGGTGTTCCAAACGATAACCTCAAAATTTTAATTTGATTTATTGAAAATGATTGGTTTCCAAATTACTTACGTGTGAAATGTGATTCCATCCCGCTTTTTATCTCTGGAATATTGATTTTTACACCCTATCACAACACAATTCGGCATTTTCACTGATAAATTTACAATTTCTCAAAACGTGTTGCGCCCACGAGCCGCGAGTTAAACTGACAAGGTAAGGCGTAGTTACGATGTACGTGTGTGCGTGTTATTGTGTATGTACAAGGCGAGGCGTAGTTTGTCTGGCTTCACTTTGCTGTTCGCAGAGTTCCGTCTTAACTTTTTATTTGGTCTGAGATTAACGCACGCAGAAAACCTTCAGTTGGCTAATGATATTACTTCAGAAGCTAACGATCCAGTCTACGAAAGGGTTTATTTGCCGACTGTAGCAACTCGAACAAGCCAATATCTAGCTTTGACCTAACAACCAGGAAAATACAACTTTTACTTACGAGAATAATAGACTATCATGATGCCAATTCTGCCAACTAAAGGTCATTGGGCATTTATGACCCACTTTTTGAAAGTTCGCGTACACAGACCAAATCAGTTTTAAATTGAAGAATTCAATCCCACTTTTCAAAATATGTATTTTTTTTTTAAGTATCCGCTAGGAAAATAAAGTTATTTAACATTTAAAAAGTTAATAAACTTCTGTTAATAAAACAGAAGTTTTTTACTTTTAGCGTTGTGGAAACGTGTCGTTCAGTCACTATAAATGTTTGCATAGCTAGAGCTTGCTAAATATCTCCCTCTCGCTCGCACATTTGGCAGGTAGATAAAAACAGGTAGGTACTGAAGTGCGCATGCGCCAGCGCCACTTGGACCGCGTCGCAGTCGTACGTCATCCGTCGTTTCGATCTGTGCGTTTACACCTGAACAAGTCAGTGTTTTGGTTTTCCATCAAAATGGATCCTCAGCCAAGTACATCACAAAAAGACGTGGATGTTTTCTTGTCCCCAAGAAAAAAACCGTCCACGAAAAGCTTTCACTGTTACTGAAAAAGTAATGATCCGCAACGCCTACAAGTACGTGAAAAATGAAACTTCTGAGCAATTGGAGGCCTTTGAAGTTGTGGAAAAAATAAATGTATGAGCAAAGTTGCTGACATATTGAGAATAACCTCACGCTCTGTTTGTAACGTTTTGAAGGAAGTAAATAAAGGTGCGCCGCCAACTCCTCCTAAAAAAACTGGACCAAAGCGAAGTTTCAAAGATAAAATTGATGAATTTACATTCTCCGAATTGTTCATCAGTTCTTTTACCGAAATGAACCTCCAACCATTGCAAAGGGTAGTCAATCAGTCAGACAGTATTATTTTATACCTACATCTTTTATATATAAGTAATGATTCCAAACTATTATAAAATTTACTATTTTAGATTTTACAAGTGATGAACGATGATCCAGAAATGCCCAAGGTTTCCAAAGACACCCTCAGAAAAATTTTGAAGCATCTTAATTTTAAATTTGTTGCACGGTCACGCAAGAGCACACTTATTGATCGAAATGATATAATAACATGGCGCCAGCGTTACTTGCGCTCTATATGTCAGTTTCGACGAGAAGGGAGACATTTATATATTATCAAGATGAAACTTGGGTTAACGCAGGTAACATTTTGAATTTATATACATTTTACATTAAATTTAAAAGTAATATTGAATGCTCATGTACTATATTTATTTTTAGGTCATACTGTAAAAAAAACTTGGGTGGACAAGAAAGTCACATCATCTCGGCAAGCGTTTTTGGAGGGACTGACCACTGGATTAAAAAATCCATCTGGAAAAGGCAAACGTCTCATAATTAGCCATATAGGTAGTGAAGAAGGCTTCCTGGAAGAGGGGCTCATGATTTTTGAAGCAAAGAAAAATTGTGAAGATTACCATGATGAGATGAATGCAGTTTGTTTTGAGGAGTGGTTCGCTGGAGTCTTACCAAAATTAAAACCAAACTCAATTGTGGTGATGGATAATGCACCTTACCACTCCCGAAAATTGAAAACGGCACCAAAAATGAGCTGGAAAAAAGCTGCCATTCAAGACTAACTTTTAAATAAAAATATTCATTACGAACCAGATATGGTTAAAGCTACGCTTTTAGAACTGATTCCACATAACGAGTCTTTTAATAAGTACGCTGTAGACGAAATGGCAGCACAACATGGGATCACGGTTTTAAGACTGCCTCCTTACCATTGCGAGCTGAACCCTATCGAATTGATATGGGCGCAGGTAAAGGGGCATGTAGCTCAAAATAATAAAACCTTCAAATTGACAGATGTGAGAAATTTATTTGAGGAAGGCATTCAAAAAATTACGGCTACCGAATGGTCTAAATGCGTATCCCATGTTGTCAAAGAAGAGGAAAAAATGAGTGGGCTAGATATGTTAATTGACAATATCACAGAGACATTTATAATAAATGTTACAGAAAGTGACAGCGATAGCGATAGCGATGACGGCGACGATTTATAAAATAAAATATTACTATAATACATCTATTTGTTTTATTTCTCATGTTCTTTCATGATCACATTTTTTTATTTATTTCACACACAATTATTAAAGAAAACTCTCAGATCCTTAGTAAAATTAATCGTCATAACTAAATTATCCGTTCAGAAATATTTAATTTCCTGATATACCTACTTAGTTTCTATTGAAGTAGTAGTTGTTTAAATATACTACTATAAACGAGAGGAATCGATCCGGAAATATTGTATTTCCGTATCGAATAATTACGCAACGTCACTATTTAGTACTTGTCATAACGTTGCAACACTGAAATTTTCAAATCTGGAATCGAATTAAAATTCCGAGTATAGTAAAATATTTAGTCTCTCTGCAAGTTTTGTTCTGTTAATACTTACGTAATTTCAGGCCTAATGGCAGATAACAGACGAAAATCTACATCAGTTCGGCAACTGGACCTCCTCATTACATTTATGGAGGCACATACAAGTTTTGCCATTGGACAATTGCGGTCGAAAGAAGGACGGGCCCTTTCAACACGCATGTGGAAACAATGTCCGGATCTTAGAATAATAACGCATAGGAGCCGCGTCTAGAGCAAAACCCGAGCAAAATCGTGTGTCCACTTCATTTTCTTTGTGTGCGTGAGCCGAATGTGTCTACGTTCCTCTAACGCACACAGATATAGCTTTCAGTGATACCATTACCAAGCCGTTACCCACAAAATATGGGAAGACACATTACTATTTTGCTATCAGGCAAGTATTTTATGTTGTTGGGGACTGGAAAAGGTAAACATGATTTTTCATGTAATTTGACATATTTTTTCGGAAGGTTTAATTCAATTTATTTCAAAATAAAAGGAAATAAATCGCATAAAGAATTCAATGCGTTTAGAATGCTTGATGGGTTATAATTATAATCAATGTTAAAACATCGGGTTTGATATGAATGAACAGTAAAGGCTTGGGCACACCAAAAGCAGTTGCAGTGCGGTAGCAGTGCGTCTCCGTTAGAAAATAATGTAGTTATATGAGGGATGACACACTGAACAAACGCGGGCCCGCTGATCCTACCTGCTCCGCCACTGCACCGCGCACGCACTGCTCTTCTACAAAACTTTTGGACGGGAGCAGCGCAGGCGCCGGGCGGTGGCAGCGCGGGCGCGGGGCGGCCGCAGTGAGTACACGTTGTATTACTACGTCCGCCATATTGACTAGTCACACCAAAGTAGTTGCGCGGGACAGACGCAGCGCGGGTCGTAAACGGTTGTGATTTTTTACAACTTTATCATGGAAACGAATGAAAAATTGATTGAGTTGGTGAGGAAATATAAATGTTTATATGATTGTAAGGATAAATATTATAGAAATACGGTTTACAAGATGCGACTATGGGTGAAGATAGCTCAAGAAATGAACATGACAAGTAAGTTGAAACTTTTATTGATTGTTATTAAAGTATGATACAAACTTTTCTCTCACGTGAAAAGCTAAATTTGATGATCTTTGATTAGTACGTCTTAAAGGTGCCAATGCATCCAGTTGTGATGTTGTTTCTTGCTGTGTTGTAGCCACCATTGTTGCCGTAGTAAAAGTGTCTTGTATGCGACAATCTTTTATTCGAACATAATTGTGTAAACAACACGTTGCTTGGACGATACATATAGCTGTTTCAACTTTACATTCAATAGGCCTGTGATAAGCACGCCATTTCTCTGTCAAAATACCGAAAGCGTTTTCGACAACGCGACGTGCCCGACAAAGTCTGTAATTGAATTTTTTTTTTCTCTTATCGTTCACAACTGAGTTTTTAGGAAAAGGTCTCATTAAGTAAGGCTTCAAAGCGAATCCTTCGTCTCCAATCAAGACCTGTGGTACAGGATCAGTGGACCCTGGTAGCGGTTTAGCTGGCAATATTTCTCTTCTTGTTATGTAATTACTATAAAAAACAGAGTTTTCAAATATGCCACTGTCACTGTGCCTGCCGTAATTGCCTATGTCGACAATCAAAAATCTATCTATCTATACTTATAATAAATCTGTAGAGAGGTCAATTCTGTACATGAAATATATTTCCAAAATAACTATCAGGGGGTGATTAGGGATCGATACTGATGCCAAAAATGCAATCAGTACAATTTTTGTCTGTCTGTCTGTCTGTATAACCGTTATAGAAACAAAAACTACTCGACGGATTTTAATGAAACTTGGTACAATTATTATTCATACTTCTGAGCAGGTTATAGTATACTTTTCATCACGCTACAATCAATAGGAGCAGAGCAGTGAAGGGAAATGTTGGGAAAACGGGAGAAGTCACTCCAGTTTTTAAGCTTCCGTCGCGTGTGCAACCTTAATGGTGAAAGCTACACAGAAATCATGTATGACGGAAATGTTCTCCTTAAAATTATATAAAAAATATCAAACGACAGCATATGTCTATCTTTTATGATTGATGAACAATAACACGTGTAACTCCCGATAGCTTAGCAGTTCGAAGCTTTCTGACTGTATTTGTCTACTCTTATGTTTATAAAACTCTCAGTAGTCCCTAATTAACATTAATAAAAGTTAACATTATTAACTATTCCATAAAAAAAGAATCATAGAAATCGGTATAGTAACACCCAAGTTATACATGAAAAACGCTAACAATAAGCCATCGCGCGTGAATACTGAATCATGCTATAAGGCGGCTAGCTTGGCGCCTAGAGGCTAGCGAGTGGCTTCGGAAAACGGCTTACGACAGTTTGCAATATCCTTTAATAATTATAATGTCGAGGGTAAGATGGTTATTTCGCTTTACACCAAACGAGTAATATTATAAATGTGAAAGTTTGGTTGTTTGTTACTCAATCACGCCAGAACGGCTTAACGGATCTTAATGAAATTTAGAACAAAGATAGATTATAGTCTGGAATAGCACATAAGCTACTTTTCATCCCGGGAATATGTTCCCTAAGGATCACGCGGGCGAAGCCGCTGGCAGAAGCTAGTCTGTAATATGGGTCGACTATTGCTAATAAAACTATTGAAAAATATGATTTATAGCAAAAATAATTAGAACCACTATTTGGTGGACATTCAATTTTCACGTGCTTTCCATCAATACTGCCCACACAATTTGGGAATCCCCATAGTTCTCTATATCCTAACTCAGATTCCTTCCATTTTTCATCAGTTACCGAAGGCATGAATATTGGTTGCAATACTTCCCAAATAGCTTTACACACTTCTTCGACAATCTTCGAAACTGTACTTCGTCCTACGCGAAATGAGAATGCTATAGTTTGAAACGAATCTCCTGTTGATAAGTATCTGAAACAAAAAATAGTAGGTATTGTAGGTAGGTAAATATGTAGATATTGCATTATCGTTATTTGTCTTATGTGAAATACCGTCCGGTTTTTTTTAATAGTAACAAAAAAAAATATTGCAGATGATGCGGTGAAACACAATTGGAAGGTTTTAAGAGATGGATATGTGAAATATAAAAAACAGCTTGCTGGCCAGACAGGATCGGACAGAAAAAATGTTACTTTTATATGGTCGGAACAACTAAGTTTTTTGGATGATACAATAAAACCAAGATCATCAAAAACCAATTTCATTCCACAAACAGTTGGAGATCTTCAAAATAATGAAACGCAGCAGTCCAATTACTCAGGTTCAGAGACTTCCGTGATGGATCAGGCACTTCATTCAGAGAATGTAAATGACACCGTAAACCTAACAACATCTTCAGACACACAAACGTCACAAACCGCTTCAACATTGATGTCAACGCAAGAACTTGAAACTCCAAATCCTCCACCTGCAATCTCACCGGCCCAGGAAATCCTTGGGCAAGCTCAAACTCGAAACCGCAGACAGCCAGAGTCTGATATTGATAAAGCTTTAAAATATTTGCAATCGAAAAACCGACCCCTTCATGATGGTATCGATCACTTATTTCTAAGCTACGCAAGCACCTTCAAAACTCTTTCTCGTCGTAAACAAACCGAATTAAAAGTGAAGCTGGCAACAATATTCGCAGAAGCCGAGTTTAGTGAAATCGAAGAAACACCGGTACCATCGCCCGCCTATTCATTCGTCGCTCAAGGTTCATCAAGCACGCTTCTTCCACAAGATCTCACGAGTTATAGAAATGATTCATATGCACAAAGTTTGTCAACAACTAGTCAACCAGACCTGTTCACTAGTAACAGAGACCAGAACAATCTGCATGATGCACTACAAAATAATACAAGCTCACCTATTCCTGAAGACATGACATTTGAAAATAATTTCACACCCTTGTAACTAATATATACTATATGTTTGTATAAGAATAAGAGAAATACCTGTTATTCTACCAATGTTCACTATCTTAATTAAGAAGCATATCTGTGATTTTAAGAAGATTTATCTGTGATTTTAGGAGAAATTACTGTTGTTCTATTAAGGTGATTGCTCCAGGGTAGCCCGCGAAATTCAAATATTCTTACGTTTTTTGCAATTTGCAAGTCAGTATTAGGTTTTATGTTGATTAAAGTATGATTCGCGGGCGTAAGAATGATGTATTTTCAGAATTATAACCATAAATGAAACGACTATTGTGTCTGGGAATATATAATAGGGAAAGAATGACTATTTTGAAATAGTCATTCTTTCCCTATTACTGGCCCTATGGAGTTTTATTGCTGACTTAAATGGTTATAATTCTGAAAATACATCATTCTTACGCCCGCGAATCATACTTTAATCAACATAAAACCTAATACTGACTTGCAAATTGCAAAAAACGTAAGAATATTTGAATTTCGCGGGCTACCCTGGAGCATTCACCTTAATGTTGATTAGTTTAATATAAACCATATTTTATGATGTTGATTTTTTACTAAATATACGTTTTGAATTAAGTATGGTATTTCATTTTTAATGTATAAATTTACCAATTTATAGACCAAAACATACTAAATTATGTCGTATTGGAAATTAAAGTTTAATTACAATACGGAGATGACCACTCAAAATCTATTGGTTTATTTACAAATTTGTGCTCGAACTAAACGTCTTCTCCGTAGAAAAAAAAGGTGTAGGTTGGGTAAAGACAAATGAGTGATATGATGAGTTTTGCTATATTTTTTTAATTACTGATTTAAAACAAATAAATATTATCCTTCACAAAACAAATCTTATAAATTGTACTTACCGCGAAAAAATTGCCAGCCGCTCTCTTGAAGAGTTGGAAGCTCTGTAGCTTGTATCAGTTTTCATTATTTTCAATCGTATCATTTCATGCAATTCTTCAAAAGAACTCTTCGACAACTGGAGTATCGTCAACGACGAAAACCCCAACATCGTCAAACGATCTGCTGTTCATGCACGCTTCGATTTGGGTAAGAAGTGTTGCGAACTGTTCGTAGGTTAGCTTCTGTTCACCGATGACTCGTTTCAAGTGGGTTTTCATGGATCGTACTGCAGCCTCCCATAAGCATCCGGCTCGAAGGACCAAACGATGTTGGGGTTTTCGTCGTTGACGATACTCCAGTTGTAGGTAGTTGTTGGTAAATAATCCACACTGACACACACTGTTTAGTTTTAATGGTTTATTGAGAAGAAGACTTAACTATTTCTATCTACGAGTATGTTTGGCGTCTGAGTCGCACGTTATTTAGTTGTTACACGCGAAGGTAACTGCCCCGCTCGCGATCGTGGTTTTGTTACGACTAATGTTAATTGTTTAGAAGCGTGAAGTAGAGCGCCTCACGACAATTTGCTGTATGAGCATTATTGGCTCGTACATGCTCCCGAGGGAAAGATGTACATACTCAGATTACCCAACATTCGTTACAATATAAGTACCTAGTTAAAGTAGTAAATATAGAACACATAAGTAAATATAAAGGAACACTCATAATTTGAATCCAACAGCTGGTTGTTGCAGAGGTATCCTCTTGGAACGTCCATCTCCTATTCTAGCGTAGGAAGGGATCTCTTCTAGTTCTATATCTTCTGTTGTCTCTTGGATCTTGAATGAAGTTTGTTTTGCGTCGGCTCTCTTAGTCTTCTTATTTACGATAAGACATCTTCTTACTCGCCATACCACAATAGTGACGACGACTCCTCCCACCAGCAAAGTGCTTATCGTGTAGTTACCAATATCGTGGATGCTTAGGTCGTTTGGTAGGTTTTCTCGTCCCTTTTGTGCTGTTATCAGGTTATTTAAAAAATTGTGTTTTTCAGACAAGTCCATTTTTTGCAGTACTATACTTGTGTTTTTGTACGTGTTCCACATATCATTTGGTGAGTCGATATTAGGTACTTCCAAGGTAATTCCAGTCTTTATTTTGCTACTAAAAACGTTGTGTGAGTATATTGCGGCATCATTGTATTGTATAACACAGTCCTGACCTAGGGTAAGGAGGCCCGCCTTAGTAAGCATAGTAGTTGTAATTTGATTCTCGCATACCACACGGGTCGCACATTCATTGATGCAATTATATAGCCATATGTTTGGTCTTTGTAACTTTACCTATTGGTCGGAACATTGTCGCAATAACCAATCACATGTGATATTTACATTTTGACTCAGCATTTTCGCTTCACAGGATGCTGAGGCTCCATGTAAGTTGTGTATTGGAGTATAGGCGTGGCAAATATAGTTGTCCGCCAACATTGTTGTACATTGATGAAGATCCGCCTCTTCCATTTGTATGTAGGTATTCTTCACGAAGTTCACTCCGATGTAATTTGTTGTTATCGCTACCACCTGACACTGATTCGGCGTGTGTTGTCTAGGTATAGGTATATTGCGATATAGTGTATACTCGTCGTCACTTAGTAATGGGATATGCAGTTCGAATAGTAGGTATTGTTCAGTGAGCCGGGCTCTGACGTAAATAAGTTTGTAAATGTTTTGCATGTCCGCTCCATTGGTGTCTTTTACAGGTAACGTTAATCTTTTCGATATGATGCCCGCAATGTAATTGAGTTGCTCCGAAAGTTGATCGGGTGTAAATAGCTTCATATCGAGATTACCTCTGTAGACATCAGTCAATGCATCTAAGATCATTTGTTGGTTTCTCCTCAATACATCAATTAGTAAGCTAGCTGTTAGCGCTCCGGAGTTGACGTCATTCATTGTTTTCATTATTTGAAATCTGTTTTCTAGTACTGCTGTATTATGTTTTGTTTCGATCATGAATCGCTGAATGGTTTCTAGTTGCGTTTTCACAAACACAACTAGAAACCATTCATTTTACACTTCATTTTTCTTTATTATGCTGTCTTCTGCCTCTATAATGAGCGTTTGATTTTGTATCAGCTGCAGTAAATATTGCTCGTTCGTTTTGATTTTCTGTATGTCTTGAGCGTATTTTTCGGCAAAATCGCTGTCAAGGACACCAAAGAGGGATCGTGCGATGTTTCCTACGCCGTTGACGTAGCCACGACGTTTTCGATGTTGATGTGTAGACAGTAAAAGTTTGTTATATTCAGTCAGCTGATTCATTTCGAACTTAAGTTGTTGTATCGTTGAGTGACATTGCTCGTTAGGCATCGTGTCACATATTTGGCCTAAATGATTGACGAATTTCTCCACTTTGGCTGAGCTCAGCCAGAATGTTGTAAGGTTATAGTATACTAAAAGTTTCCATTCATCGTGTATAAGTTGAATATTTCCAATATGATCAAAATAAACTGGTTGATTGTCTGGTAATCGTGTTGTTTTAAAGTATTCTCGGGGAAAGGCTAGTCCATGGGATAGCGTTGTGAACGCCACAAGTAGGACCATCATTAAGCTGTTAACTTTCTTTTTGGTTTAAACATTTTGCTTACTTTTCATGTCTTTCTCAGTTTGAGTACTCACTTTCTGTGGTTCTGTGCTATCGCATGCCTCGTTTAAAGGTAGCGGCGCGAGTTTACATATTGGTCTTTTCAGTACTCCATTTTGAGTCTTGAGCGTGACGACACGAACTAAATCGTCGCTGCCTGGGTGCAATTCCACAATACGGCCCATTGCCCATTTGCCTGGAGGCAAATTACTTTCCTTTACGAGTACTAGTTGTCCCTTTTTTATGTTTTCTTTCGTTTGTTGCCATTTGTTTCGGCTTTGTAGTAAATGGAGATACTCCTTTGACCAGCGATCCCAATAGTGTCGGCGCATGAGTTCTATAAGTTTCCAGTTGTTTCTGATGTCTATCGACTTCAAGTTTTCTGGTTCGTTGGGTGGTAGCGAGAGCGTCGGACCTCCCGTGAGGAAGTGACCGGGCGTAAGATAATCTAGGTCTTCTACATCTTCGGATAACGGGCTCAACGGTCTGCTGTTCATGCACGCTTCGATTTGGGTAAGAAGAGTTGCGAACTGTTCGTAGGTTAGCTTCTGTTCACCGATGACTCGTTTCAAGTGTGTTTTCATGGATCGTACTGCAGCCTCCCATAAGCATCCGGCTCGAAGGACCAAACGATGTTGGGGTTTTCGTCGTTGACGATACTCCAGTTGTAGGTAGTTGTTGGTAAATAATCCACACTGACACACACTGTTTAGTTTTAATGGTTTATTGAGAAGAAGACTTAACTATTTCTATCTACGAGTATGTTTGGCGTCTGAGTCGCACGTTATTTAGTTGTTACACGCGAAGGTAACTGCCCCGCTCGCGATCGTGGTTTTGTTACGACTAATTTTAATTGTTTAGAAGCGTGTCAAAGTAGAGCGCCTCACGACAATTCGCTGTATGAGCATTATTGGCTCGTACACTGTCATTTTCAATTATTTACCCGCGAGCTGTGTTCGACGGAACGTGACCTTGAGTACTGACGGCTAAGTCATAGTATAAAGAAGGGAAGTAGGTCATCTTCATACAAACGCACCGCGCGCAGCTTGTATGTGTGCGCCATAGTATCTATGCATCGACGCACGCACACATTAACAAAATCTCGACCCGTTTCTCAGTGCGCCAGTCGGGGCTCTCATATTATATACACCGTGAAATTTAAGTGGTTGTTTTCCCGCGGCAGAACGACTTGCCTTAAGAAGTACTTTCGAAGCATACAGTTAAAGTAAAAAAATAATGATGTTTTTGTTTTAAAATAATAAAAAAAATATTCATCAACTCGAAAAAGTGAGTAACAATAGTAACACTAGACGTAACTTGTAGTTACTTAGGTACTACTCGCGTCACTACCGACAAAGAAACTCTCGTTCAAACCAAAATAAACTCTCGCACGTAGTCATACGGCATAAAATAGTTTGCACGGAACAATACAAAAAATCACCGCGAAGCCGACAAAGGAAAGACCGATTTATAAATGTTCAAAGTAAAATTAGCTCTCGTGTGTAGTAATACGGCATAAACTACCTGCGCGCAACAATATCAAACGAAGCCGCCAGCGCCTACTGCGCGGTGCGCGCGGCTATGTGTGTGACCCTGACCTACTTAGTTTTCCCGCGAATATCGTACGCGCAGCACGCGTCGTCACTGTAAACCGCAATGGATCGTCATTACAATTACTGCAATTTGAGTACGTCGCTATGGTGCAGCTGTATGCTAGGGCTGATTATGACTCCCATGCTGCCCGGCGACTTTACGCAGAGCGGCAACACTTGGAGTCGCTCCGTCTTCGCTGGATTCTGAACCCCCAAGTCCCATCGGCACGGACGATCGTAGCTGCGACACAGCGGCTACTAGATCATGGACAGTTCCAAACACCGGCACATGCACAGGGCAGAGGTCGAACGCCCGTTATTTCGCCAGCTCTCGACGAGGAGATCATCGAGTACTTCGAACGGGATCCTTGTCGAAGTACGCGCCAGGCCGAGGCTAGGTTTGGCGTAAGCCAGTACTACGTCTGGAAACTACTGAACTCTGAAGGACAGCATCCTTATCATTATCGCGGAGTTCACGCTATCCACGAAAATGACCCCCAGAACAGGATTGCGTTTTGTCAGTGGTTGATCGACAACCAAGATAAGAACATTTTGTGGACGGATGAAGCAACTTTTACGCGAGTTGGAATCTTTAACCAGCGTAACGAACATTTTTGGGCTTTCAATAACCCACATGTTATTCGCGAGTGTGCGCATCAAGTGCGTATTAGTGTAAATGTGTGGGCCGGCATAATTAATGGCCACCTCATAGGACCGCATTTCGTGGTAGGACATTTAACAGGTGGAACCTACCTGGAAATGCTACGCATCGTTATCCCGGACTTATTGGACGACCTTCCGCTAGCGGTGCCCATGGACAATCTGTACTATCAGCAAGACGGGTGCCCGGCTCATTATCACCGCGGCGTGCGAGAGCACTTGAACTTGGTGTTTCCCCAGCGCTGGATCGGACGCGGCGGGCCAGTGCCTTGGCCACCAAGAAGCCCGGACCTAACTCCGTTAGACTTTTATTTGTGGTCTGAGCTCAAGCGCCTAGTGTATCGTGAGGAATACGAAAGTCGCGACGCGTTGGTAGCTGCGATAGTGGACGCTTTTGATATCGTACGTAGTGACAGAGACACCTTAATTAAATTAAAAGAAAACCTAATAAAACGTGCGCGATTGTGTGTACAACGGAATGGCTTACACTTAGAACAATTACTCCGTTACCGGGAAGTGTAAGTACCTACTCGTACTGTAAATAGTAAACATTTAAAAGTAGTTTAGCTGATTAAAATTATTGTAAATAAGTTGATTCAAATTTTTTAAATACGCCTCAAATACTTTTTTAAATATCTAATTCAGAAAATTCGTTTTCTTAGTTAATTTTTCTTTTTTAATTTAATTTCATGTTCAATAAATTGCAGATAAAAAAGTATTTATGACGGTCCTAAGCCCGTAAAAGTATGAAGGGAAAATTTGAATAACAGCTGATTGAAAAAAAAACACTAGACGTAGGTAACATGTATTGTATGTACTACTGGCGTCGCACGTGTCGCCGCCGTCAAAGGAAAGCGATGCATAAATGGTCAAACCAAAATAAGCTCTCGCACGTTGTGATACGGCAAAATAGTTTGCGCAAAAATACAAGAATCCACCGCTAAGCCGACAAAGCAAATACCGATTTATTAAATGTTTAAAGTAAAATATGCTCTCGCGTGTAGTTACACGGCATAAACTAGCCCGCGCGCAACATTACCAAACGGAGCCGCCTTCGAACCTAATCCTTTCGACGGTGATAGCACCCGGGTCAACGCCCCGCTGTCGTTCGGCAGTAGATATCGGGAGGTATTACTATTGGTTCGTGATCGCTTTCGAGTTTAGTTTTTCATAATGTTAAATATGCCAGTTTTTGTTTCTAATATTTTATATAACTACGAAACGATTGTATTACATAGACAAAACCATTTCGCTGCGGGAAAACAACCATTTAAACACGGTGTATATTAGTCTATGGTCGGGGCTAACACTGCACGAGGCTCGCGCGTCGCGGTTTTTCGGCACCGCTAAATGAAACCAAAATGACTGATAATCGCAGGAGAACGTATTGCTGTGTGTTTGGGTGTCTTAATAATTCATCGATTCCAGAATTGTCTCTGTTCAGATTACCTATTGAACAGGAAAGGTAAGCTAGTCACTTATTCTAGTAGATATATAATTTTTACTTGATGATGAGATACCAACTTACTTATTTTTTGTTGTATTAGTTTTCTATCACACAGAGGAAGTAGGTAGGTAGGCCTAATTTCCTACTAGAATGTATTAGGTACTTTTGATCTGTCAATTGATTTTCCGCTATTGCTTTGTTTACGTTTAGTTATGCCGATTTCTCAGTATTGTAGGTATAGTAACTAAGTACCTACCTACTTACAGTTATAAAATCGTAATTCAAAATAAGTAATTGACTAATTGTAAATCAGATATTCGATTATAGTCTAAGAGGCAGTCGTTAGTTTTTTTCAATGTTGTTTTACAGTGTTTCTTTTAATTATAATATTTTAGTCACTTTATTCATTTTTTTATTATAGATACCTAATGTATATTAAATGTGCTTTTCATTTCAGACGCCTTCAGTGGCTGCGCTTAATTGACCGCGAGGATTTGATAAATAAATCCCAACCCAAGCATGTTGTTTGTGAAGCCCATTTCCACCCAGAAGACATAATGAAAAATAACGTTAGAAAATTATCAATCAATCAATCAATCAATCATTTATTTGTAAAACATAGGTAAAGTTACAGACGGTATGGAGTTAAAATATGTGCACTATGTTTTGCCAGTAGATGGCGTACAAAATGAACAAAAAAAAAAAGCAAATAAAATCAATCTGGCATGTCAATAAATAACATTTACAAATATTAATAATAATGTCAGGTGTACAGCAGATAAAAATAAAGTGGCATGTCAATAGATTTACTAGAATAAAAAATAATAGTAATTGAATTTAAAAATATGTCAGATTTACAATGTCAGATAGATAAATTTCAAATTTAATCAATAAATTAAATTATGGGAGCTTAATTAGCAAGCCAGAATCGTCATACCTCTGTTCATCAGTAATAAACTCAGTTATGGAGTAGTAGCATCTATCTATTAGAAATGCAAACAAAGACCTTTTAAAGGATCCCAGACAATCTTTATTTCTAATCGCTGCTGGTATACTATTATATATTTTTGGGGCCATACCTAGGATACTTTTGCTGAAAAATGCGGTTTTATGAGAAGCAACATGAATGGTATTCGGATAACGGCAAGAACGTAGTTTTTCAAACAAATGCAGGTTACAGCGAACAAATACTCCCATTTCGTAAATGTACATAGACGGTAAGGTGAGCAAACTAAGTTCCTTAAATAATGGTTTACAACTATCAGTTGACTGTAATTTGGTAAACGATCGTAAGCATTTTTTCTGAGCTTTAAAAGCAATATCTCTGTCGGTAGAATTGCCCCAGAAAATTATTCCGTACCTAATGCTAGAAGCCACATAAGCATTATAAGCTATTTTTACTGTGATTCGGTTAACTGTTTTTGAAAGTTTGTACAAAGCATACGCAAATTGACTAAGCTTCTTTGACAAAGCGTCGATATGGTTTTTCCAAGTCAGATGACTATCTATATAAAGACCCAGAAATTTTGTCATGTTAATTTCAGAGATTTTTACGTTACCATATTTAATATTCAAATTCGGTTTATTTGCTCTTTGGTTAAATGTCATTATTTTAGTTTTGCTAAGATTTATTTTTAGATTATTACTAACTAACCAATTAACCATATTTTTAAGATCATCATTTATGTCATTTTCGAGAATATCAATGTCATTATTAGAGAATAAAATAGTGCTGTCATCAGCAAATAAGACCATCTGATGCTTACTGACCCTAGGCATATCATTGACGTAAATGTTAAATAATGGAGGGCCAAGAATGCTACCTTGAGGAACGCCATAAGTAGTTTTTCTAGGACCTGACATGTATGTTCTTTCAACTTTCGAGCTCGGACATAGCCTAACAAGCGCTGTCATTTGAGAGCGATTCGAGAGATAAGATCGAAACAGGTTTAATGCAGTTCCTCTAATCCCATAACGCTCTAATTTGTTTAGCAATATATCATGATCTACATGATCGAAGGCTTTAGACATATCCATAAACAAGGCCGCCACTGGAGTCCTAGCGTCAACACTAGAAACGATTTTCTTGATGACGTCATAAATCGCCATATTTATGGATTTACCCTTTCTAAATCCAAATTGTTCTTTGGTTATGATATCATGCTTTTCAAAAAACGACGATAGGCTATTGTATAAAACCTTTTCTATAATTTTGGAAAAAATTGGAATAAGTGCTATCGGTCTATAATTACCCATGATACATTTATCTTCTTTTTTATGAATAGGTTTAATAACAGTAATTTTTAATTTATCCGGGAAATGGCCTTATTCGATGCAAAGATTAATGATATAACTCAGAGGAGGTCCTATTAATGGCGCCACATGTTTAACCACTTTTGTACTGATGCCATCATATCCATGGCTATTGGTATTATTTAAAGAGCTAATAATATCTGCTATATCTGCTGGTACTGTAGGAGGAATGAATATCGAGCTACAATTTGTCTCAATATATTTATAGGAAGGAGTAGCATTATGCGGTTGAATTTCGTCTATAAAATAGTCATTAAAAGCTTGTGCAATTAGTTGAGGTTCATATATTTTATTATCATTTATTTTTAGATATTCAGGTATATTTTCTCTGGGATAGTTAATCTTATTTTTATTGATAATGTTCCAAGTCGCTTTAGATTTATTCCTGGCTGAATTTATGTGAAAGTCATTCTGAGATTTTTGGGTCAATGTGATTATTTTCTTTAAACGAGCAGTATATTGCTTTAGTAAAAGTTTATTTTTGGAAGTAGGAGCTCGCCTGCATTGCCATAACATTTCTCTTTTGCGCTTACTACTGAGCCTGATTCCCTTGGAAACCCATTTTGATTTTTTATGCAGTGTAATTCTTACTTTTCTTAAAGGGAAGCAGAGTTCATAAAAAAGTATAAATAAGTCATAGAAACAGTTAAATGCTTCTTCAGGATTGTCGTTTAGATAGACTTCACTAAAACTAAGATTATGAAGAGAATCAAAAAATTTATTTAAATTTTCTTGGCAATAGTCGCGCTTTTGAGCATGCCAGTGTTTAATGCAACATGTTTTTTTCACAGGGCATTTGATCACTTGGGCAGTATGATCAGATAACGCAAGATCAAGTACTGTACGTTTACTACCTCTGATATTATGGACGATATTGTCTATGCATTTACCACTCGCTAATCGTGTAGGCTGATGAATTCCAATTTTCTAAAATTACAAAAAAAAAATTGTTTACCGAGTTTAAATTTACCAAATCTTAAAAAAATTGACAAACCTACACAAGTGGAAATAAAAACTACATATAATAATTCAAATCAAACAGAAACAACTAGTGCTTCAGGGTCAAATGAAATTGATTTAACTATTGCAACTTCATCATGCCAAACGGATATTAACACTACGGATAACCTAACTCAAACTACTGCTGATCTTTCTGCAAGTACTCCACGCAAGAGGAAACTAAAATCCAAGATATGTTTCATAAATTATGTGATCGTTTTTTATCTAAAGACTTAGCCGAACTTGTTAAAGCTAAACATACTTAAAATGTGCTAACAAAGGAAACAGATACACTATCGCTTAATCTTGTACTACGTCAGCCCACAAGCTTACCGTTTATTAGAAAAAACTCTTTGTCTGCCCTGTAGAAGTACGTTAAATAAGTTATACATTCCGATGACTACTCAAATAAACGAAGAATTAATGACAGCACTAAAATAAAAAGTAAACAATATGTCTTAGAGAGAAAAACATTGCACTTTAGTGATGGACGCTATGAGTTTAAAAACGAACGTCTTTTATGATATAAAAAACGACCGAATAATAGGCTTCCACGAAGTAGATGGCGTTCAATCGCCGACACCAGCAAAATAGTGGTAATAATGAGAGGTATTTTTGTGAAATAATGGAGCCAGCCAATTGGCTACGCCTTATTATCGGAATGTTCAAGCGATGCTAATATATCTATATGGATTGATAAACTTATAATAAAACTCTTTGAGATCGGATTAAAAATCAGAGTTTGCGTTTCAGATATGGGACCAGATTTGTTAAAAGCTGCTAAAGAAAGAGGGATTTGCGTAAACAAAACTTATTTTACAGTTAATGGTCATAAAATTTATTATATTTTTGACGCACCACATTTGATAAAGTTGGTTCGTACCAACTTGATGGCGTATGATTTTCATTTTCAAAATTGCGCTGTAGCAAAATTTTGTCACATAAAAAAATTCTATGAGCATGATAAGAAGAAAAGCTTTAGACAAGCTCATAAATTGACTAACAGCCATATGTACCCTACGAACTTTGAAAAAATGAAAGTTCGTTACGCAACGCAACTTCTGAGTAGATCTGTAGCAGCGGGTTTGTCAACATATATAGATTTTAATGTTATAGATGAATCAGCAAGGCACACTGTCGAATTAATAATGTTGATGAACGATCTGTTTGACGCATTGAATTCATCGAGTCTCCGTGACAGCTATAAGTATAAAAGAGCGTTTTGTGGGCGTAAAGAACAGATTGATTTTTTCAATAAAATGTTGTTTTTTTTCCAAACATTAAAATTACGAGATCCCCGAACTGGAAACGACGCTACTCAAAACGTGAAATTTATTCAAGGGTTTCAGATCACAATCAAGTCAATTTTACATCTGTACGAAGATCTTAAGCAAGAAGGATATCAATACATTCTGACGAGACGTCTTAATCAGGACGTGATTGAGATTTTTTTTGGTAAAATTAGATCCAAAAATGGAAATGCTCTAGAACCAACCAGCAGACAATTTATATCTGCATATCGTAAAATTTTCTTTGCCAATATTACCCGGGCTCCGAAAGAAGGCAATTGTACGGAAGATTTGACAGAATCCGTCGTTCACTTAAGTAATTACAAAAATACGGATAATGACGCTACTGAAATCAATAACGTTCCACCCGTTATCAATGTTAACGAATCAGAGATATTGCAGTCAAATAGTGTATTGCGTGATATTAGTAGTTCAGACTATATAGAATTTGATATTCCCGAAAAAAATGCTTTTTTTTACGTATGCGGAGCCTTGTTGAAAAAAAGCATTGATCGTCACGAGGATTGCGAACAACTTAAATCGTATTTAAACGCGAATCAGCAAGTTTGCAATTTAAGTGCAGAATCTAGGTACCTTCACTACAAAAATTATTCTAGAGACCAAATTTTGTTAGTGGTTCCACCCGACCACTTTGTAGAAAATATTAAGAGGATGGAGCAGATATTCCAAAAAGCATTTAAAAATGATCACATAAACTGCAAAATTGGCATGTCTGTTTATGAGCAAATAGAAGATTTACATTTTTCACCGCCCTGCCCATGCTTTCCGAAATTATATTTGCAAAAGTTATTTATAAGGATGCGGATATATTACACATTAAAGTTTAATAACAAGGCGTTTCGTAATAGTCGAAACCGAAGAAAGTATTTTTCTGTAGCTAATTTGTAATATTGTAATAAATGTGTGATTCTATAGATTTGTTTGTATTATTTATGTTTGTATTAATTAAAAATAAATATGGTCCTTTATGTGTAAAAATACTACATAATGCCTATTAAAAAAAAAATAGATGACTAGTATATGTATAAACTACTAAGCAAATAATTTAAACACAAGCTCTTAGTCTATGTTACCGCTTGTGCCATCTAGTGGCGACATAAAGAGTTTGGTAAATAATGCTGCTCTGAATCATAAATACATTTCTCTATTCGTTAGGAAAACCATTGTTAACTTTATTGACTAATGATCACTGAATTAGTTATACAGAGATGTGTTGTAATTAGTTTAAAGCCCAGCCCTTGCCAAAGATAACAATCTTTGGCAAGGGCCGGGCTTTAAACTTCCTATATTGAATTGGTGACAGTACGATAGTAAAAAACAGGTTAGTGATAAGTAACCTACCGTTTACTCGTGTTCATCACCGCCCCGCGCCGCCTGTCTGCTGGCCCGTCGCTGTTTCTTTCATCATTAAAGGTTTCATCGTTTAGGTAAAATCGGCCTCACACACAGTCGGCTGCCCCATTTCAAAACCTAGTAAGGGACACTTTTTACAAAAATCGTTTTATTGCATAATCTTCCTAACCTAGTAAGTCCCTACCGAATACAAAAACATCAGCGTTAAAAACTCACTTAAAAGCAGATATATTTAAGCATCGATACCTAGTAAGTGCACTATCCACTCCCTCGTGACCAAATTAAAACCTAGTAAGTCTCTGGACTTACTAGGTTTTTAAATGGTTGTTGCACCTTACTAGGTTTTGAAATCAAGAATCCAATATGAAAGAAGGGCGGGGTTGGGAGGGGGGATCCACAGCAAGTCACACACGTATCACTCGCTCGTGCTTCAATCGGCGTCGATGCGCGAACGAAGTAACTTGTGTCCCTATGTTAGTTTGTACTTCAAAAAATGAATCGCCAAATGCAATTTTACCGTTCGAAAAAGATTGTGGCTGCTGCTTATAAAAATAACAATATGGATAGTGATTTAGAGACAGAGTGGTAAGTTCAATATACCTACAATATTTCTTTTGGCATGTAATAAACACGTGAACTTATATCATATACTTATACAAAGTAATGATGCTAACTCTTTGCTTTATTCGTTATTATTGTTTTGTTTGTTATTTGGTTTTGA
Organism: Ceramica pisi; assembly: GCA_963859965.1. NCBI lineage: Eukaryota > Metazoa > Arthropoda > Insecta > Lepidoptera > Noctuidae > Ceramica > Ceramica pisi. The sequence goes on along the minus strand of OY982528.1, from coordinate 7,931,477 downwards.
GTTTGTTGGTTTTGGCTTCAAAAAGGGGTTATTGGTGACTTTTAAATAATATTATAAAATGGTTGCGGTTTGTTTGTGTGTCTTGAATTTTTTTCGTTTCTTTGCTTCAGTTTGTCTGCTAATAACTGCTTAATTGAACCATCTACTTCCTCATCGCAAAATATTGAAGAATTAATTACAGTTAGCGATTTGGACGACTCGGTTGAATATCCTGATTTTGAATTGTCTACGTCTGTAAAAGATAGTTCTTCTGATAATGATTTGACATTCCGGAATATCGTATTAGGTGATACTAAAATAGACAACCTGAAATACATTTTGTTGCTGCATATCCTGGTCCAGTCTATACTTACAATGCCACCCAGCAATTAATAGATGATTCTGTACCAATTGTTATAAAACAAAATAAAAATAAAATAAAGCATCCCATGATAATAAACAGTAATTGTGATGGTAAATGCAAGAGGCAATGTGCTACGTTTTCACAGGAATGGCGGAAAGAAATTTGGGATAAATATTGGGATCAAAATTTTGTATCAAGGCGTACTTTTCTAAATAAATGTGTAAGCATATCTTCCATAAAGCGACGTAAAATTCAAATAAGAAATTCTAATGAGACTTTTTAAAAAAACGAAAGTCGTTATTTTTCATTGCCAAATAAAGACAACGAATTAATTTCCGTGTGTCGAGATTTTTTTTTGGCAACTCTTGGCTATAAAACTGATGCCGTGATAACAGAGCTAAGTAGAGCTATAAAAAAAGGCCTGCTGAATGCATCTGTTTCCAAAGAAAATAGGGGTGGCAATAGAAGAAAAATTAATGGAAACATCATAACCAAACATATAATGACTTTTCAGCCCACTGTTAGTCATTATCGCCGTCACAATGCGCCATTTACTAGATATCTGCCGAGACATTTAACATTACAGCAAATGTACAAAGATTTTAAGCAAAAAAATCCAAACTTTAAATGTGGGATTGAATTATACAGGCAAAAAATAAAAGAACTGAAAATATCATTTCACATGCCTAAAGGCGATAGGTGTGTAGAATGCTCGATGTATGAAGAAGAACTGAAGAAGTACAGCGATGTTAACTCAATGCCTGAAGAAATAAGAACAAAATATGAAAATCATAAGTCTAAAGCTGACTCTGCTTTACAAAGATACAGATTAGATGGATCAAACAAAAACTCAAACAGAGTTAAATATATTTCTATGGATTTGCAGAAAGTGATCATTTTACCAGAAATGCCTGACATTAAAGATGCATTTTTCATGAGTCGTTTGGTTACTTTTAATTTAACATTCGCTCCAATTGAAAAAAAGTCCAGCGATTTTGCCACGTGCGTCCTTTGGCATGAAGCTCAATCTGGACGAGAGGCGAGTGATATCGTAAACGCTATATATGCTTTCTTACAGGCTAATAGGGATATGGAGCATTTGTATATATGGACTGATAACTGTACAGCCCAAAATAAAAATTGGATACTTTACACAGCAATGATTACGATAGTCAATAACTCCTCGAATGATCTTAAATCGGTAACAATTAGCTATCTAACAAAAGGTCATACTCACATGTCCGCGGATGCCGTTCACGGCAATATAGAATTGAAAATGAAGAGGCAAAAGTGTATATATGATTTTCAAGATTTTAAGGATATGGTGATGCAATCAAGGAAAAATATAAAAGTTATAGAAATCACTTGTAGACATGAATGGCCAAAAAAAAAAGAGAGCGGTACGACATAATGATCCCCTTAAAGATTTTAATTTAAACTCTGTTGTACAAGTGGAGTTTATCGCTGGATCAAGAAACCTTTTTTATAAAACAAGGTACATAATTATAATTAATTTAATTATACATCATATTAGTCAAATTGTTTTAATTTTTTTACTTTAATTTAAATTTATTTTTTCAGATTTGATGAACCCACCCGGGAAGTGGACTTTTTAATTAAAAAGTTTGATTGCACTGTTCTACCCAAAACTATTGTCACTCCAAGGGGCATTAAACAAAATAAAAAAGAAGAAATTATCAATAAATTGGTATGATTGATGCCTGAAACAAGAAAGTCATTTTGGCATAATTTACCTGTGAATGACGCGTCTGTGGATTTGACAAATGATGGGCAAATGTCTGTAATTGAATAGAGCTCGGCTGCTGCAAACATAGCCAAACATTTGTTTTGTTTTTTTTTAATTAATAAACTTTTGTATTCAATAAATCATTATTTTATTTAAATACGCTATACCGTTACTAGTATTTACTCAATGACATATGCTAAGTTTCATATACAATAAACCAGAACAAAACCTAGCAAGTGCTCTTACTATGTTATGAAACCAATTTCTAGATGATCGTAACTATCTCGTGTCAATTATCAAACTTAGTAAGGGGTTTAAAATATGCAATATACACATATATCAAAAAAATGCTGGTACTATGTGTTCATTATTTAGTATTCTTTACAACCAATAGTATTTTTTTTACTTAACATAAATACTTTTTAAAGGCTATATTACGTTTATGCGCTCTCCTGTAAAATTTCGTTTTAGGTCTTTACTAGGTTTTGAAATGGGGCAGCCGCACTCTGTACCCAGACAATACAAGTAAAAAAAAATAAAACTTCCCGACCTTTGCCAATTTATAGGCACTGAATTAAAATTTATCTAAAAGTGACAACCCTAAGACAGTAGGCAATTATATCGCGGATTGGGCCGGAGATAGCCTACTTCCCTTCTTTATACTATGGCTAAGTTTGACGGATTGACGGATTAGGCTAAGTTTTAGTTGCCTCACTTTTTGCACTCGTACTAGGTTTCTATGCGTTATTATTCTAAGGTCCGGATATTTTAAATTCGGAAGGCGTAGCTAGAACGTCTAAAGAATGGTCGAAGGTAACTTTTTAAGTTGATCTGATATATATTCTTTAAAAATATTAACATGATAATAACAATAATTTTCTATTAATTTCAGTTTTGGAATGATTATAAATGTAGGGTGCGGGCCAAACTAGCAGAAATAAACCGAGGTTACAGAGGAACCGCGGGTGGGCCCAGCAGGGCACCACAGTTAAGCCTTCTAGAGGATAGGGTTGCTGCACTTATAGGGAGGGATGTCGGACCACTATCTGGAGTCCGTCAAGATCCAGATATTGTAATTGAGGTGAATAGATTTATAAAACATGTACTATTTATATGTAGCTATTCCAAAAGTTCCATTGAGTGTTTTAATAAAAAAAAAAACCATAAAGTAGGGTAGACTGGGTACGGTTGTGCCAGGGTACGGTTGTGACAATCGTAATATTTGCGAAACTATAAGGAATACCGGGGAGGGTCTAAGGGGTGAGGGGAGCGGCATGCGGGTCTGAACGTGTTTCACAGTGTTGCATCAGCCAACGCGCGACGTAGACAGCAGCAGAGACCATCTTTGCTTTTTGACAGTAAAAATAAAAGTAAGTATTTTTATTCGATGTTTTTTGGTGATTGTTGTTAAATGTGTACAGATAGAATAATTAGTGTTTTTTTTTAAATTATTAGTTAAACATTAGCGATTAAATAGAAGTGTTTATTTTTTACGTATATTATTTTATATTGCCATAGTGATAGTTTTTTTGCGAAGGAGTAGGTACTTTGGGTACGGTTGTGACAAAATTAAAATGTTTTATTTTTGATTTCAGATGCCAAGGAAACGCATGAGAAAGACGGAAAGAGGTCGATGTGACATAGTAAAATATGAAGATGCTTATATAGAAGTAAAACGAGGAATATCAACACGGAGAGCTGCAGAAATGCACGAAGTTAATCGCATGTCTTTGTTGCGATATATTCGAAAACGCGATGAAGCTGGCGCGGACTACACTAAAGACAGCATCAGTATGGGGTATGTTGCACATAATAGAGTTTTCTCTGAGGAGCAAGAACAGCAGCTGTCAAGATATATAACACGTTGTGCTGAAATATATTTTGGCCTGTCACCGAAATAGGTACGCAAATTAGCTTTTGAGCTTGCAAGTAAATATGATCTCAAGCAACCCGCTACTTGGCTTCAGAATGAGATGGCTGGTGAGGAATGGTTTCGTTCATTCATGAATAGGAATCCGTCACTGTCTGTTCGTGTAGCTCAAGCTACAAGCCTTTCAAGAGCAACGAGCTTTAATAAGACAAACGTGGAAGCTTTTTACGATAATTTACAGATTGTTTTGGACAGACACGCCTATGAGCCACAGAATATATATAATGTTGACGAAACAGGCCTCACTACTGTCCAAAAACCTGACAAAGTCGTAGCAAGATGTGAAATACGGCAAGTGGGAGCTCTTACTTCAGAAAAGAAAGAAGAAAGAAAGAATATTTATTCAGTACACACATAAAACACGCACGGTACATGGTAAAACTTAAAAATAATAAATAATGGTAGGTATGCTAAACTAAGTGCTTCAGGTGAACGAGGAACATTGGTCACAGTTACATTTGCAGTAAATGCTTTGGGCAATACTTGTGACTGCTGGATGCGAAGTCACCCTGGGAAACCAATGTCAATCTACGACATACCAGGTATTGTAAAAACTGCAATGCTACTAGCCTTCACACAAGCAAATATTCAGGCTGGATTTAGCAAAACGGGTATTTTCCCGTACAATCGTAATCTATTCAATGAAATTGACTTTGCCCCATCTTTTGTTACGGACCGACCAAATCCAGACACTGAACAGAACAATCCTACAATATCACCTTTTGCAATTGATAGGCAAATCCCTGTGACTGAAGCCATTGATAATATACCAAATTCTGGTAAGGGAAACAATCCTGCTCCTAATAGTGAAATGCAGCCTGTATCACAATCATTAGAACTTTCGTTAGGAGATAACGGTCCTGGACCTAATGATGAAACATCACCACCACTTTCACCATCCATACTGTGCGAATCTTCAATTCCAAATCATAGCAATGAACAGCCGACTGCATCTTCAGCCATACCGTTTGTTTTTTCCCCTGAATTTATTCGGCCTTTTCCAAAGGCTCCCGAAAGAAAGGTGAAAGGTTCTAGAACCAAAAAATCAACCATTTATACAGATACTCCTGAAAAAGAGGCAGTAAGGCAAGAATATGAAGAAAAAGAAAAACGATTGAGTGCTAAAAAGGTGAAGAAAAATCTAAATGAACCAAAAACAAAAAATAAAGGAAAAGGAAAAAACAAAGGGAACAAACGGAAGCCATCACCACCGTCATCGGATGAAGAAGAGTATTTTTGTCTGGTGTGTGTAGGTGCATACTCTGATAGCAGGCCTGGCGAAAAATGGATACAATGCCAAGGAAAATGTGGATTCTGGTCCCACTTAGAGTGCACAGATGGTAGTCGTCATTATATTTGTCACAATTGTGATGACTCTGACTAGATCTTTGATACCCATGTTATTTTAAGAATTTGAAATAAAAATATCTGATGACAAATTTTAATGTAAAATGAAGATTTTTTCTAAATTTTTCTTTATGTTGTATGTTATTAATAATAAATAAATAATATTGTGATATTGTATTAATTAGTCATTAAGTTTTTATTTGTACTGCAATTTAAGACTGATCAAAGTACTAGTTATAAGTAACCAGACTGATATATGAAGATTTTTTATAGTAACTGTAGATACTACAGTGCTTTATACTTATAAACATTGTATGTTGTTATGTTACGTAAAGATAATTTATTTTTCAAGAATAATGGATATAACATGCAATAAAAGTGATTGATGACCATTTCGGTGTATTTTTTGAACCTGTCACTACCGATCCCGAGTACTGTCACAACCGTCCCTGGGTTGTGGTCGGTTGTGACATTTTATGGATTAACCATAACACTTAGAAATATAATTTTAGTATTTATACGTAGGCGAATGTACTCTTCACCATAAAATACAACTTTTATACATCTAATTACCACACTAACAATATTATTGGCCCTTAAATGAAAATTGTCACAACCGTACCCAGTCTACCCTATGTTAATGCTGAAGAGATGGAAGTGGAACAAGATGTGGAACTGCCAGCAGCTAACTCACCCATTTTGTGAGTAATAATTACTTTTTATATGTTGGTATTCGGTATGTATCCCATTTATTAAAAATTTATTCATTGTTTCAGAGATTTATCTGTTATCCCAGAGAGTACTAGTGCAACTAGAAATAAGTCACCAGTCACACAAGACCTTAGCCAAACACTTACTATAGAATCAGAGCAGGTAGGCAGTGCACATGTGGAAAGACATGATCGGCCAGCTAATCAAGGCCCTACAGTTCCACAAACAGGTTTGCATCATTTCAAATAATTATTTGAAAAGCAGTATTATGGACTAGTTTGAGACACAGTCAATACTTTTTATGTTTTAAGTCTGGTATCTAAACAGACTTAATTAAAAAATGCAAATGGACGATGGGCAGTTACTGACTATAGACTCCCTCTCAATTTCATTACTTTGATCCATGACTTAATTTTGGTCTCATACTTTGCAAACCAATGTATTTATAAAAATAAGGTTCGGTTCCTAGCTATTGTTAAAATTTTCAGAACAACCTAGACAGCGACGACCGAGACCTGCGACGCGTCGCCCTCGGTTTGTACGACAGAGTAAGTGGCATTTAGCAGTCATAACCAATTCTTAAATCTGTTTTAATTATCATTATAAGTTACAAGTTCTAGATTTTGTTATAACTAAAACTAATGGCTTATTATAAGTAACACGGCAGCTCTTGATGAAGCAAGGGCGACCATAGCCCGCATTGAAGAGATGCGTACGCGAACCGAGGAAAAGGTGGCTACAGCAACTTTAAATACGTCAAATGCTATGATCAGCATCTCAAATGATATGACCGGCATCTCGAGTGCTATGATCGGCATCTAGAATGCCATGAATGGCATCTCGAATGCTATGAACAGCATGGCAGAAAGTTTGTGTAACTACTTATCAAGTTCACATTCACACAGGATAAGTGTTTGAAAGTTATATTTTATTAGAATAACGAGTAATTGTTTGGCTGTCACCAGTTGTAGATGTTATAGTATATAAATTATGTATTTATTATGGCATACATAACACCACTAGGTATTTTGTTATGTTGTAAGTCCCATGCAATAATGAGTGAGCCTATTGTCATCAACCAGGCAAAAGTATGATCCTATGAGTAGTCGATACCTTTAGGCTCAAAGGGCGTATCCACCAAACCACGACTTTTCAGGAGAGCCAAAAAACAAAACAACAAAACAGTTTTCCGACATAACTTTTTTGTGCTTAAAGCTATAAAAAAATGCAAAAGACAAAAGTTGTTAGAATTTTGAGATAAAGAACATTGTAGAATAATAAATAAAGTGAATCCAACAAATAAAAAAGTAGACTTCGTATACACCCTAAAAAAAAAACAAAGTTGTCGGTTACGCCAAAAAACATAGCTCCTGCACAAGCAGCTATGGGTGTAATAGCAAATCATATGAAATCCAATTCGTGATGTAAGATACAATCGCTTTGTATTCTTGTGTCCAATTAATCATGTAAGTTATAAACCATTTGTCCAATATGTGGTGTAAGTGACGATTGTAGCATTTCTCATCAATGATTTCTCACTATAACTACACTATATATATATATTTTTTTTTTCTTTTTTTTTTTTTATTTGTCTGACTATGTAGGTCATTTTTTTATACTTATTTAAATCCACATACGTCAACACTTGCTTAAGTGTGTATTTTGTTTTAGTGTCATAGTGCTAGTAGCTAACAAGTGATAAATAATGTATATATTTATTTTTTGTGTCATGTAAATTTTAGAAGGAATTTAGAATTTTTGGATTACTTTGCATATTAATTAGTGTAAAATTCTAGTTCCTAAAACGTAACAGACAGTTGTGTTGCTGGGGAGTTTGTTGGCCACTTCTTCTCCACAGCTAAAACACTAGGAAGTGGTGACGGGCGGGCGTTTTGGGGGACTGTCTTTTGTAAAACATGACGTTCAAAAAGTGCTGGCATTCAGCCTAATTTGAATAAATGACTTTTGAATTTTTGAATTTTGAATTTTGAATAAGCTCTGGTAATTATAATATTTGCTTGATAATTTTTTTCATAACAACTGCAGTGCAGTCCAGAACATAGCATTAAAAATAAAAGAAATATTATGTCAAAAATGTTTAATAACAACAATAATTATAATAGAAACGGTCATCGTGATAATTATCATAATTTACTATATTATTATCATTAATTACTATATTATTAATAACTTTGCATATCACAACGGAAAGAAATTAACATCAAATACAAAAGCATGCAATGGCTCCTGGGTAAAAATTCCAAGCTATCTGTAGACAATAAGCTCCTGATCCATATTGTCCATATTGAAACCTGTCTGGACTTACGGCATCCAGTTGTGGGGTTATCCAGTTAGCAAGTGATAGTAACATCAACATCATTATTCAAAGAACTCAGAACATCATACTTAAGCAAATAGCTAATACTCCATGGTTTATAAAGAATACGGAAGTCCACGAACACCTCGATATGAACACAGTCAAAACAGAAATAAAAAATACAAATCCAGATTGGAGAGACACCCCAACCAATTGGCCGCACAAATGACAATACCAGATTGTGTCAGCAGACTCAAAAGACGCAACATTCTACAACTGGATAACTTGTAGTTTGATATTTTATAATTGAAAGAGTTGATCCTGATGAGGAACAAACTCTAACCCGTCAGCTCCTCATACAACTCATCTGCTCGTAGTTGTTATGCTTAACTGATTGCAAGATAATAATAATAAAAAATATAAATAATATTAATAATAACGATTTAGGAATGTATTACACTTATTATCATGTAGGAATCTAATATCCTATTATCGTAATTTGAATGTAATGAGACATTTTTTATGTCCTTGATACCTCTAATATTTATAATAAAAAAAAACAGCTATGTACTAATAAAGCAAATTAATTGTTTTATCTACCGAATTAACGTTGTCATAATTAGGACGTAAAAACGTAAAAAAAAGTTAACTATAACGAGTAAGCATAAGCATTCCGAGCTCCCGAACGACAAGGATTTAAACGTAAGACTTATTCTTCCTCTGAATCTTCGTCTTCGTTACCTGTTTCAGGAAGTGTATCGGGTACATCATCAGTAGAACGGAGCTGACGATACTCTTCATGAAAGGTTTTGGGGATTGTTCCATTGTCACAATTAAGGTCTTTATATTTCGCTACTGATATCGGTAGTATGGCGTTATTCAGAGGCTTTTAGCCATACTCCAAAAATGATTAAATAAAGAAGTTCGTTTTTCTTCCGTAATTTCATTACATTTTTTGATACATTTGCCTTCAATGCAAGGATTTTCCTTAGTTTATTTCAACATCGGTGATGATGGATGGTGACACCAGAGGAGTTTGACAGGTAAGTACAGATATAGAGTCCATCATATCTTTGGTTGTTCTAGGAGAGAAATTCATCTCGCACCGCATTTTTTTTCGGAAGACAGTTAGACAAACGTTATTTTACTTTATTGCGCAGGTGATTTAGGGCCGAAAAATTGCATAATACTTTGAGTGTAAAGTACAGACGCCAGCACAACAAGCTACAACGATCTGTCAAATTTCTTTGTTAGATTTACAACTTTATCACTATAGCAATTGGGTTCAAATTTGATTGGAAAAAATTGACAGTTTCGGATAGCCTGATGTGCTGGCGACTGTACAAGACGCTTTTGTAAAAAATATTTATGTCAATTTGTTACTATTTCAAAAGCATTTAGAAGCGTAATCATCGACCTCTATAAAACCATGGGATGATTGTTGCGTCAAAAATATTATAATAGGGCGTATAAGCTATATTGTAAATATTTTAGTAAATTTTGGGGCGTAACCGCCAAACTTGATAAAATCTCTGGTTGTATAAGACAAGTATGACATGAACACAATTCTAAAATAGCCGGAGGCGTAAACACCAAAAGAGACAGATCACAGGATATACTGCCAAGTTTACAATTTTTCTTTACCTGTTACGACCTTTCGGTAATAAAGAATGAAATATTTTTTATTTACGGCCTATATTTAAATAAAATCAATGTTACGCAATCCAAAAATTATGGCTGTATCCGCCACTTTTTAGCGAATATCGAAATTTTAAATATACCAATCGAAAGAGGGAAAAAAACTAAGTATGACTACATTAAAATCTCATTTTGGCCAAAATGGCGGTTACGCCCTTTGAGCCTAAAGGTATCGGCTATGCGTATTACTTATTATTGTGAATAATTAGGTTGTCTGTCAGAAACAGGTTCCATACCCTAAGGGTAAAACGGAGCCCTGCAAGTATCTCAAGAACCGTACATAATAGGTAGACAGTTGAAATTTTCACAGATTGTGTTTTTCTATTGCCGTCATAAAGTCTTAAAAATAAGGTTTATGGTGCGGAAGCCTTCGTGTGCGAGTTCGACTCGAACTTGGCCGCTTTTTATGTTTACAGACTGTGACCCATCCCATGTCTTTGCTTTAAGATTTTATAATATTGGAAATATTCTGTTTGTTTCAGACTGATGACTGTACTCACTGGACAAGAATTTTGATAATATGAGACTAATAGAAATAACCTTTGTTGTTAATAAATATTTTGATATTAAGATAAATTAAGTACCTAGTTAAAAATTAAGATAATTTACGTTCGGTTTAAATAAAACATAGGTGTTTTATTTAAACGTAACATAAAAATATTACTTTCAATAAAATCATGCCCAATGCAACAAGCTTCAATTTTCTGAGTAACATTCAAGTAACTCAGAAAATTAAAGCTTGTTGCCTCTTCCAAAGTGTAGGTAGATTCCTATGGACTGTAGAGAAGAAGAAAGGGCAGCAAGATATGACCAATAAGAATAAGAATTCATTTGCTGCAATACAGGTTTTACTGTCTTAGTTTATTGCCTTAGGTAACTATTCCCTTTTATTGCCTTGATGTCCACAAGCGCTGCACTAAAGCTGCTTGGTAACTACGCCCTTGCTCCAAAAGGTAATTCGGACGCCGCCGGGACTCGCGGTGTTCAGAAATTAATCTGGCTGCAGCTCCTCTTTCTTCACGCTCCTGTTCTTTAATTTCCAGGTCCTCACCGTCCGGCTCCAGTCTCAATTGTAGAGAAATGTTGTGCAGTACACAACAAGCGTTTATTATTTTTCCTGCAATTTCTGGCTTGTAGTGCAGCTTTCTGTCTACTAATAAGCACCTGCGAAAATAAAGTACAGACATGTTTACTAAGTACATGAGTATAACAATAATAATATGATAACTGTTTTTTTTTTTCTGAAGATTGTACAAACACTTTTTCACATCAATTAATTTAAATGTACACATTACGTTTTCATTATCTATGAATCATAATTGTAAGGAAATTCCAAATTGATTCTCAGACATTTCTTGTTATTAAAAATAAAGGTATACTGCTAACCACAATATTGGTATCGTTAAAAGGTTACTTGCATTACTGGTTATTAAAACGGTGTACATACCTTAATTTATTTCAGACAGTACTCTATACCTCAATTATGAGTTTATGCACTCGTGTTATTACCATTTGATCACGGCTATTCGACTCGACCTCCGCGGCAAGACTGACTAGCCTCGCTTGTCCGTTGCGCATCTGCGCCCACGCTTCCCCTTCCACCGCTTGGTAGAAAGGCGCAATGTGGTGGCGGGCAAGTCAGTATTGCCAGGATTAAAACAAAAATTCATGAATTCACTAATTAAGTAACACATTTAAGTATTTTTTTTTAAACCGTGAGTGGATAAATATACTGCCTTCTAAAATTATTTCTAACGCTTATACGATTAAACCTATAACTTACTATCATTTCTAAGAGATTCCTAACATAATGTTCTAGATATAGATATGATAATGTAATAGGAAACCCCATTTAGAGAATGTTTAGTACAGTACGATGAAATAATTACCTAGTAAATAAAAATCTTCACCAGTAGTGCTAATAATTTTATCTGAGGTTGTCTTAAGAGGATTATTACTCCATGCAGCACTATCGTGTGTTGATTCAGGGTTACTCGAATCAACACACAATATCCGGGCATCTGAGTCGCAAATCTGAAATAAGTTTAAGATACTTATTAATAATAGCTAGTTCAAACTGCTACCTCTTTAAGCCTAGTAATAAACAAACAACTCACAATTAAAGTATTCAAGGAATGATATCCCTTTCGGCTAAAATACCACTCTTCATGAGTTGTTGGGGGAACTATAGCGACATGTGTGCCATCAATGCACCCCAGAACTCCAGAAATGCGAAACATTCCATAGAATCTGCAAATTAAAATACATTTGTATACCTATATCTATTAGGATGTAAGTCTAGGTCTGCATATAAATAGAAATGGCAATATTGCAACACTCCCTACCCTCTTTTGATTTCATCACGATCTTCCCTGGAGCTTGGAAATTTAACATATTTCTTAAAAATTGTGGCATATTAAGAACTCCCGTCACTTGTTTTATTGCTCGGGAAACTGTGGGTTGTGACACGGCATGACATTGGGACTGGCCTACCAATGTTTGGTATGAACCAGTTGCATAAAAAGCCAGTGCAACCAAGATCTAAAATGAGAATAAAGAGAATACCTTATCATACACATAGTGGCACATAATGAATCGATAGTAAATAATTATGTATTTAAAGTAAGCCCACCTTTGTTTCCGTATCAATGCCGTCAGAACGATGATTGACGGGCATGTGAGGACTAATCTCCTGAACCAAAGCTCTTACGAGATCTTTGGAGAGTCGGTACGGCTTAATGAACTGGCGATCCGTAAGATCAAAAGCATTATTGCATACTCTTGGTACTAAATTTCTTTGTTTTACTCTTCCAATGTCAACCTTATGAGAATTTTCAACGAAATCCATGTAAAACACCATAATTTTAGGGAATAAAACGAACCGTACGAACAATCAATGCGGCAAAAGTTACACTTTACCAACTTATGTTCAACCGCAAATTTTGATAGATGAACCGCCGAAGTTCAGCTTCGATTCGATTCAAACAAGTGTCAAAATAATAGTAGAATAGGACCATACATCACGCTCATGTTACGCTCAAGTTCAATTTCGCTAACAGAATAGGTTTTTCAAATTGTTTCGACCGATCGTTGGCGTCAACTAAAGGTGCCCATACACGGGACAATTATCGTAACGATTCGTCGCTCGATGTTAAAATCGAACGACAAATTGTACGTGTGTGGCAATATCGCATCCGATTTTGTGATCGAACGATCGATTGGAGATCTCAACAGGCAACCCCGAAAATATCGATTGCGATCTGAACATCGTTCGATATATCGCACGTGTATGGCGTGATCGGATGCGATCATTGTCAGTCTGCCTCTATCTTTCGCGCGACTAGCACGTACGGTACCTGTAAGTTTTTTGCGATGTCGTGGAGCAAGGATTTTCTGTTGGAATTTATAGAGTTACTCCGAGAACACGAGGTTTTATGGAAAATAAAACACAAGGACTACCCTGCCCTCGTAATTGAAATCACAGTAACTTCAGTTACTGTGTTTAGACTTGTTTTAGTTCTTTAAAACCACGAGACCGAGCGCTATTTGGGAAAATTTTCGGTTTGTATGTAGCTAGTATAGTTATCGAGATACGGTAGATAAAAACACAGTATTTTGCTAAAAATCAAAACATTTTTAATAAAAAACACAGTAAGTAAGAATGTTTAGGTTTGACCGCAGCAATTTACTGTTTACTGTGGTAAAATATGTGTTTATGTATTTTTTGAAATATGTTTTGCTTGGCTATAACATCTTCAAATACTGCGGTTTTGAGTAAAACTTTCGTAAAAGTTAATTCATGTTATACATAAATTAATCACAGTATCTCAATTACTGGGTTTAAGGTGCCTGCAGTTTCAATATTTATTTCGAAAATACTAAGCTTGACCACAGTAACTGTTGATTTACTGGGTTTTAAGCTAACCTTTTGCTCGGAACGGGGGGTAAGCGGGGAGTTTGTAAGATTGTCTCCCGTGCGTGCGCAATGCGCCGCGCGGCGCATTCGTGCGAGTGACCTTGACTTGTAACGTGCTCTCGAGCGGCGTGCGGGCTACGCAAGATCCTTGTTGAAACCGCACGGAAAATAATTATGTAAGTATTACTATTAATAATTGCCGACCTACTTTGTCTAATTTTACCTAACCGGCACATCTTTTCTTGTAATTCATTAAGGTAGATGCATCCAGACATAATTAGTTATCTATGAGTTATACCTACGTACTCTTTGTTCACGATTAGGTCGGATCGCACGACACTGCACGAAGTGTTTAAAATTATTTATATGGAAGGTGTTTTTTGTAACATAAATCTACCGTTACTTTTTGAAATATCACTGTTATCAGTAAAAATAAATAGACGATATCGACGTATTTTCTATTTCATTGTTTTAGGTATTTTATTGATTTGTATGAATGATACATTTATTTGCAAGAATATAGGTAAGTAGCTGACATAAGTTCTTAAAGTCGACGTTCGATATAGCTCGACGAGCGCACAGAGCAGACGTGTTGCTATTTATTTTAATAAATTCACAAAAGCCTTTAACCAATTACGCACCTTACGGCGACAAATTACAACAACTTCTTGCAAATCCGAGCGCGAGTGACATACACCGTAACTGCTTTGAGCTTCGAGTAAAGAACGCGGCATCGCTGCGGTAACCGCTCTTCACCCCCTTGAGTAACAAGGACGGAATATCTACCGATACCGTTGTATCTCCGCACCGTACGCACCTGACGGCGGCGCACACGCAAATCCCACGTGAGTAATTTCGTACACAGATCTACAATGAACATACCACGCTCACCGCCTGGACGTGGCATGTGTGCGGGACTTAGCGGATCTTTTCCGAATTTGTCCGAGTCGCATAAAGAAACTACACCATTGATTACTGTTCGTAATAAACGAAAGTTACCCGACGATAATGAAGCGACCAAGTCTGATATTGCTGAAATAAAAAAGCAGATGTATGAAATGCTGGAATTATTAAAATCATCCAAGAATGAACAAACTGAAAGTATAAATAAGCTCTCGGTAAACATTGCTGTGATACAAGCTGAGGTCACTAATATTAGTAGTACTATGCAAAATATTATCTTGGAAAATAAAAATTTTAAAGACCAACTCTCAAAGATATCCGTTGCTGCCGAAAATACAGAAAAGAAAGTGGAGCTTCTCGAAGCCGATGTCAATAACTTAAAAAACATGCCAGCCTCATCTTCTATCCAAACAACTACGACAAATGAAGAAATTTTCACCGAAATAACAGAACGAAACTTCCGAGCCAAAAATATTATAGTAGCTGGAATTCCTGAATCCCAGAATGATACTGCAAGCAGTCGGCAGGACTACGATAAGGCAGAAATACTGCGAACAACTGGACTAATATATAATGGCTGCCCTCAACCTACTGGAATATTTCGTCTTGGAAAATATAAATCTGAAAAAATTCGTGCAATAAAAGTATGCTTCTCGTCTGAAGACACAGCAAAAAAACATACTTCGTAATAGGAATAAGATTGACAAGGAACACATAAAAATATTTTCGGATCAAACTCCATATCAAAGGAAATACCTTCAAAATTTAAAAGAGGAGCTGCAACAACGTACCTCGAATGGAGAAAATGGTCTTTACATCAAGTATATCAAGGGCATACCCAAAATAGTTACATCTAAAGAAACGCAAGATACAACAACAAAGAAAACTCCAAAAAACTAACGTCGTCCAAAGAGAAAATAACGTACCAAATAACCAACAATTACTCAGATGTTATTTTTCCAAAAAAATCTATGAAATTTTTCTATGCCAATGCTCGCAGTATTGTCAAACCTGGAAAATTCGATGAGCTTAGATGTATTATCGCTTCCCTACAAGTAACTGTACATATTATTATACTTACAGAAACGTGGATTAAGAGTGAAGATGAGGCAAAAATACTCCAGATACCCTCCTATACCCACTACTTTAATTATAGACAAAATAAAAGGGGAGGTGGAGTATCAATATTTGTGCACAACAATCTCAAACATCACCTAGTTGAAGAACAGTGCGTGGATGACACTCATTTTCTCTGGGTATACGTGAAAAAATTTTCTCTGGGTATACGTGAAAAAATTTTCTCTAAATATCGGTGCTATCTATAAGCCCAATAAAATGAATATGGATAACTTTCTTGAGATATATTCACAACAATTACACAAATTAAAACGAACAATAGTCTTTGGCGATTTCAACCTAGACTTACTCAATCCGGACTTAGCGACACGCAAGTATAAGAACATTTTAAAAGAGAACAACTACAAAATCCTGAACAAAATAAATGCAAAACACTGTACCCGTGAAACAACTTCAACCAAGACAATGTTAGACCATGTTTCCTGTAACTTAAGTGAAAATAATTTTCATTTTGTCACTGCGGAAGCTTCAATGTCAGACCATAAACAAATACTTCTAGAGATAATGCAATACCAACCACCACCTTTAATAAAACAGAAGTACAACGCAGTAGATTTCAATAAACTTTATCGATGCCTGGATGAATATCCTAAAAATTATGAAGACTTAGAGTATGATAAATTGGCACGAAAATTACAATTATGTTTAAATAAGTGCAGAATCACAAAATTTAAGCTTTTGAATCCTCCGCGGCAAGACTGGATTAAAAAGGAACTACTGGAAGAGATAAATAAAAAGAACATATTATGGCAAAAATATAAAACGAATACGGTGGACACGGAATTAAAAGCAGATTATGAACAAATAAAAGCCAGAGTATCACATAATATAAGAAAAGCGAAAAGTAATTATTACCTAAAGAGGTTTGAAGAAAATTCAACTAAACCACGTAAAATGTGGCAACTTATAAACGACTTGTCGAAAAACAAACTGCATGACAGAACTGGACCAGACAAACTTGAAACAACAGCTGGTACTATTACAGACCAAAAAGAAATATGTGAAAGTTTTAACTCATATTTTTCAACTATTGGTTCAACCCTAGCAAATATGATATCTGAAAAATCAAATTCAACTCAAATTCTAAAGGAGTGTAAACTGACCGATAAATCAGAATTGCAGTTCCTGAAACCAGTAACTACGAAGGAAGTCATTACCATAATTAAAAATTGGGACTGTAATACTGCATCTGGCATTGATGGTATTAGTACAAAATCAATTAAATGCGTAAAAGACATTATTTCCACGGAACTAACGGCCTGCATTAACTATTATATAGCGCGAGGTATTTTTCCCAACGAGTTAAAAATCGCAAAAGTTGTTCCAATTCATAAATCCGGAAGTAAATTTGACCCGTGCAATTACCGTCCTATATCTGTTCTCCCGGTGCTTTCTAAAGTCTTTGAGAAGGTTCTTTACAACCGATTAGACTCTTTCCTTAATTCAAAAAGTTTCTTTTACCGAAAACAGTATGGATTCAGAGCTCAATCAAATACTCTAGCGGCTACAATTGACCTCGTAACCAAAATTAAAAATAAAATAGATCAAAAACAAGTTGCCTTAGTATATTCATTGATCTTAAAAAGGCCTTTGACACCATTAGTCATGAAAAATTATTACAAAAACTGGAACTGACCGGTGTCACAGGCAAAGCACTTGAAATTTTTAAATCATATATGGAGAACCGTAAACAAATAGTGAAAATAGGTGAACATGAAAGCAATCCCTGTAACCTGAATTTTGGCGTTCCCCAGGGATCAATACTAGGCCCCCTCATGTTCCTTATTTATATTAATAGCATCAGTGAATTGGGTCTCAAAGGAGACATCTCCCTTTATGTAGACGACACAGGTCTCTTTTACTTTGGACACTCAGTCGAAGCTATAATAGCCGACGCCCAAAATGATCTTAATCTGTTGAATGAGTGGTTTCAGTCAAATCTGTTAACTATTAATATTACAAAAACAAACTATGTAATTTTTGCAGCAAAAAATAAAAAAAATAAATGATAATTTCGAACTTAATATAGACGGACAACTACTTGAACGAAAAGCTAAAGAAAAATATCTTGGACTTATCTTAGATAGTAACCTAACATGGAAGCCACACCTAGAAAAAATTAAACTGAAACTAAGTCCACTTACAGGGGCACTACGCAATATAACAAATTGTCTCCCTCGAAAAGTGCGATATCTTATCTATAATTCTCTGGTTAAGCCTCATATCGACTACCTTATTGAAATCTGGGGTACTGCAGCAAATACTAATTTAGATCCAATTCAACGAGTTCAGAATAGATTAATAAAAACTTTATTTAACTATAAATTTCGGACACCGACTGAAAAGATATACGAGGAAACGAAAATAATGAATTTAAAACAAACGTACATATACTACACATGTATTCTAATACGTAAAATATTAAATAAAGAAATTCATTCCAGTATAAGATTTGTAACAAAACAGCAAACACGAAAGATTAACTTAAGACGTGCTAGTTACTTAGTGACCCGCCCTCCTAGAACTAACTACGGAAAAAGAAATTTGGAGTATGAGGGTGTTACAATTTATAATAAGTTACCATCAGTAATAAAAGGAGAACAAAGTTATGCCCGGTTCAAAAAACTACTAAAAGCTCACACAATTAATACATACAAATAAATGAATAAAAAAAAAAACACTGCATTAATATATATATATATGCATATATACCTATATATATATATATATATATATTTACATCTTGAAGGACATGTTGCGTCCTATATGGCGTTATTTACCGATGATGCTGCGTCCGACTGACTTTGTGCGTCCGGAATACGGACGCAAGATTGACCGACCCTCATTTTTAGCCCAAGGGTCCCTTATCATCCTTAGAATGCATGGGCGAAAAATTGGCATGGACGTAATTTCATCACTACAATGCCTTTTAGCGTATAATATAGTTCCGCCATCGTCCGACTGAAATTTGGAGGGCGCTAGTGTTCAGCGTATAATTTACCACGTATACTTTGAGTTCAGTTCACTGATCTTATCGTGTCCATTGAATATCGTACTTAATTTGTAAAGTTTTTATCATTTTTTCGTGACAACAATCTTGCGTCTCTTAAATATCCTTAAACGGGCACTAGGTACGGTGTCTGAGGGGCCTATTCGGGGTTCACGAGGGACGCATAGCGCGGGCGCGGGGCGGCGGGCTTCAGCGCGCTCGCGTGCCGATTTGCCGAAGTTTGTAAAGAAACTGACATGTGCCGGCCGTGATGTAAGCTTGTCACCAAAGTGAAATTTTAAATTGAAAGAGAAGTTGCAGATGGAGTTTACATTTCTTTTAAGTATATATCTAAAATAAGAATGACAACATTGGGTTGATAAAAACCCTACTAATTTCTTTTGATTTAAAATATAAAAAATACATGTTCCATTGTAATGAAGACTGATTGATGTTCATAATTCAGTTTATTTTGTTATTACGCAAGGCAGAGCAAATTTATGTTTATTATTATGTCAATGTTAAATTGCATTGATTTGTTGATGGAAAAGTTTTAATGTTTAAATACACATTTTTTGTAAAATTTAAAATAAAACATGAAATGTATAAAACATTTAATGTTTTATTTTTATTATTTATAAATTACGATATTATGCCTTTTATTCCGTATGTTCACCTACATAAATATGACTACTATTAAATTATTCGTATCATGAAACTTCCTCTTTCTATATTTGAACCTACATGTTCACACCAGCCTGTGTACCTGTGTGTGTGTGTTACCTGTTTATACATACTTAACAAGATCGCGCCACAAAAGTAAAAAATATATATTTATACTATGTTTATAATAACTTTTTTACTTGAACAAAAACTGGAAATTCCAAGTAATGTTTTTAATTTTTTTTCTTAATCATTATATTATCGTTTTTTTATTAATACAAGATATTTATTGATTTGCAAAAAAAAAATCCCGCCACTTGTTATTTTATAAACAAATTGATTAAATTATGTATCAGTATTTTTAAAAAGTTTTTTTCTTTTACAACTTCATTACATTACAAATATTATGATTTATTTAAAAAACATGTTTCTTTAATAACAATTTTTTCATATTTTTATTGTTTAAATAATTAGTTAAGAAATTTCTTGTATTAAAAATACGATAATATGATGATTAAGAAAAAAAAAAATAACAACATTACTTGGATTTTTCAGTTTTTGTTCAAGTTTTTTTTTTTTTCTGATCTTTAGTCTGCAATCGGCTATGAAGCCATAATCAGATGTATTCCACTATTGTAAGCTTTGCAGGCGACATTCCAATAAATGGCACCATATAAATTAATTATTGTCTTTCAGGTTCTTTGGTCCAGGTCCAGTATGTTTTTTTTTTTTTTTTTTTAATATTTATAGGCGTACGTTTGACCGCTATCTCACCTGATGTTAAGCGATGATGCGGTCTAAGGTGGAGCACGCTTGTCTAGAAGTAACCTATTCACTCTTGACTTAGACTCCTAGGTTGTAGCTATCAGGAAACACAGACTCAGGCAGGGAATTCCACTCCTTAGCTGTACGCACAATGAATGTATTCCCAAAACGTTTTGTGCGTATAGGTGGGATGTCCACCATGTACCGGTGGCACATCGCCGTACGTCTTGTGGTCCGATGGTGGAACGGGCTTGGCGGAATTAAGTTATGCAATTCCGTCGCACACTCCCCAAAATGTAAACGATAGAAAACCGACAGGCCAGCAACTCGGCGTCGATGCTCAAGACTTTGGAGCTTCGATTCATTCATTCGTGCCATCTTTTTAGGCGTTTGATGTTTTTCTGTGACTGTAATAAGTTCTTTGCCAGTTCATTTGTGTGTTTGCTCAGTCTTTCTTTGTATCTCTTGCTGATATTGCTGACTTCTTCCTTAACAGTAGGTATCTCCAGGTATTCATGTCTCGGTATTTCTCACAAACCAGTGCGCGTTTGAGACAGTTCTCAAGGCGATGTTTTGGAATCTCTGGAGGATCTCTATGTTAGAGTTGCTCGCAGAACCCCACAGTTCTATTCCATAGGTCCAAATGGGCTTTATGATGGCTTATACCAAGAGCTTGTTACTAAGAGACAGAGTGGATTGTCGTCTAAGCAACCAGTTTAGCGATTGAAATTGCAATTTCGCTTCTTTCCTCTAGGCTTTTATGTGTTTACTCTAGGTCAGTCTTCTATCCAGGTGTAGGCCAAGATATTTTACGCTGTCGTGATTTGGCAGGGCCTTGTTATCCATACAAACAGGTGGACATTCGCCTCTTCTCAGTGAGAATGAATGTTATTTGTGTTGATTTGGTTACACTAGCTTTTATTCTCCACTTCCGAAGCCAAGAATCAACTTTATCGATCTGTGCTTGCAGCTTCGAAGATGCGTTGTTCGGGTCTTTGTCGCTCGCAAGGCATGCCGAGTCATCTGCGTAGGTGGCCGTTACCACACCTTCAGTTTCAGGCAGGTCTGCCGTATATATAGAATATAGCACGGGGCCAAGAACTGATCCTTGGGGCACAGAGGCAGTGATCAAGTACAGGTTCGAGTATTCCTCTCCGCATTTGACTTGAAATTTCCTTTGGTGTAAATGGGATTTCAGGATCATGAAGAATGAGTTAGGCAGAAGTGTTTTCAGCTTGTACAGCAGTCCCTTGTGCCACACCATGTCAAAAGCTTGCTGTATGTCTATGAATGCTGCTGAGCAATACTCCTTCCTCTAAAGTGTTTGCCTTATTACGTGAACAACCCTATGCACTTGTTCGACTGTTGCGTGTTTCTCTCGAAAACCAAACTGGTGATCCGGTATGATCCTGCTCTCATCGAGTATGGGTTTGAGTCTTCGCAGAAGAGTCTTTTCAAACACCTTAGACAGTATGGGGAGAAGGCTTATGGGTCTATATGAGCTAGGATCTGCCGGCGGTTTCCCCGGCTTTGGGATCATACATATTTGAGATATTTTCCACAATTTCGGGTAGTAATGTATTCTAAATACTGCATTAAAAATCATTGTTAGGAAGACAATGACTTTTTTGGGCAACTATTTAAGTACTTCAGCCGTTAAGGTCAAAAGCTTTTTTGTTTTGCAAATGTTGGATCGTGCGTGCTACGCGGAGTAACCAGTTTGATTGGTGCAGATAGTTGCTGGTCGCTGTTGATAATTTTATCAACCTCAGTTTCAAAGTTTTGTTCAAGTAAAAAAATTATTATAATCAATGTATAAATATTTTTGTAACTTTGATGGCGCGATCTTGTTAAGTATATATGTAAGAAAGGCTCTACGAAACGAAATTTTTTTACGACCATTATTTAAAAAATTTTTTTTTCACTTACAATTAAGACGGTTTTCGAGAAAATTTTGTTAGTTAACAATTGTTTAACTTGTTGAAAAATTAACTTTAAGTTAAATTTCCAACGGGAATAAATTATTTATAGTGTTCAGAACACACCATATTTTTTTCAAATTTAAAAAAAATTATTAAATACCCTAAATAAATTGATTAATATACCGTACTCGCTTTTGACGCCACGCGTGCAACCTAAAAATGTCGCGCGCAAACCTATTTTCAGCATTAAATTAATGTTACAAATCATGGAGATAGAGTTCCGGGAGCTAGGAGTTTTTTATTGGAAATTTCCTCTTCTTTCAGAATTTTTTATTTGAAATTTCTTAAATATTAATATTTTATGAAATATTGGCAAAAATCGAAATGCCATTTTTCTTTTCATCTTTAATTGTTTATAACTTTTGGCACATTTTTCTAGGCGTCATTCCGGATCCAATGAGCTATCGCACATAATTTTAAAGAGCAGTATCTCTATTTTGTACCATTTTCAACTTGTCGACTAGACTATTACCTGTTTATACATACAAACTTACCTGTCAGTCGTCAAAAATGATTATATTGCTTTTTAAGATTTTGTAGACCACCAAAGAGAAAATACCTACGCTATACATAGGTATTGTCACTTTTGTATGCTAACTATTAATTATTTATTATCTGTGCCTGGAGTCAGTATTAGCCCTTATATAGGTGGAAGCCTCTTGGCTGATAAGCTGGATACAATAATTCAAAAACAGTATTCGGAACCAACCTGAATTCAATAGTAGATGGATGTAATTTAGTTATTATAATCATTATGATATGCAGAGCATTATACGGAATTGATTTAAACATACAGTTGGACGGAGGCGATAATGTGCATGCAGTGTTTTGAACGTATACGGAGGATATTCAGTGTGCAAGAAAGATTTAAGAGTGAACGGACGCACAAATTCAGCTAGAAATATTTAATTTGAATATCACCATTTAACGTTTAAATGAAATTTGACGTCGACTACTGATATGATACTGATTAAAACATCTTACATACGCATTGAAAACATTAAAAATCTCACTACATTCAGTGGACGCCGCAGGGTGGTAGTTTGTAAAGACGCAAGAAGTCCTTCGCGATTTATATATATAGAGATATATTAACACAAACAAAATACACACATATTATATAGATTAAGTATATAACTCTAAAGTAAAAATATACACTAGTTATAACTTAAATTAAACAAAAAACAAATAAAATCCACTACACAAAACGTTTTATAAACCATGTATGTAACCAAAAATATATAAATAGAACTATAAACTAAAAATACAATAGTCTCATAATAATAAGCTAGCTAATAACAGACTATGCTATCAATGCCACATCTAGTAAAATCAAATCTACTCATCCATGTTGTGCTCAGTTAAATAATCGAGTTTATTTTGTGTTTACCCACATTTCTGTTGTCGTATTGCTTTGTTATTTTATATACGTACATCTGTGCGCTCTAATTATTAATCTTAGTTTTACATGTAGTTTCTCAGTAAGTGAATTATGTATGTAATTCTTTTGAGAAATAAAGTTGTTCTTAAACCTTAAGTCTATAATTTTCACTATATTCGGCATTTCTGCCGTGCAAATATTTTACATGCAGTACACATTTAATAAATAAGTAGCATTAACATCAAGTACCTACAAGTGTCAATTTCATAATTTAAATTTAGGTTTTTATGCAATTAATAAAATTTAAAATAATTCCAGTCTTTACAATTGTATTTCAATGATGTCATGTCAATAAAAATAATATGAATAACAAAAATGCTTAATTATTATTAATGTCCATATTTGGATGTCAAAGTAATTATAGTAAATGGTTACATAAGTTTTATAATTTATACTCAAAATATTCATTGATGGAATAAAAACATCTCTCACACAACCAGTTATATAGTTTTTTATTAAATTCTAAATCTGTAGCATTTCTAAGTTCTTAATAACAATTTTGGTTGCATAATTTTAGTCTATTTCGTGGGACTATTAGTGGCTTTTGAGCTATTTTCCTCTTTGACTTAGCCTTTTCATCTTTTTCAAAAAGTGAGTAGTTATTTCTTACCAATTTGCAGGTTTCGTATATGTGTAGTGACGGTAGAGTGAGCAGCTTTTTCTTAATAAATACAGGCTTACAAGAGTCTGTCCACTTAAGATTAAAAATTGCTCTCACACATTTTTTTTGGGCTATGAATGCTCTCTGGACATCTGTTGAATTCCCCCATACAGTTATTCCATACCTTAAAATAGAACAAACATGGCTATGGTATACCATTAAGGCTGTTTGAATGTCTGTTAACTTGTAGCAAACTTGCTCAATCAAAAAATAAAATCAATGGCAATTTCATTAGATAAAACGGTAGGTAGGTACATAGTGATTGTATTTTAACTGTTTGTTCATTTTTTTTTTTATTACAAGCTTTTATTTAACTTGACGTGTTAGTTTGTATGTTTCTTTGACGAATATGACATAATACGACGTTATAAATATATATGACTTTAAATACGATTTTGACACAGTTCTCGCTATCTAATCGAGAAGAAATTATTTGAGCTATCCGGTAATTAAATAAAATCTTGTCGTGTCCGACACGATACCGAACTCCCGGGTTGCTTATAGGATTCTTTCGACGTGTCGCGACGTGACAAGATACTATTTTAAGACTAGCTTTCACCGACGGTTTCGCTCGCGCAGTTTTGAATTTATAATATTAGTAAGGATGACAATTATATCGCGTGATGTCGCGTCCTAGTTATGTGTTTTCCTTTTGTTTTGCTGTAATTTGATAATAAGGCTTATTTTATGTCCTATTAGAGAGCTGATCTTTAGTTAATATCTTTGTTTAATTGCAGACCAAAATGCGAAAATCCCGTATAAACGAAATAATTAAAAGAGCCACGGAAGATATACCGAGAAGAAAGCCAGAAACGGAGTCACGTGAGGTAAATAAGGAAAATTTTGTGCCGTCAAGTAAAGAGCCAAGCAAACCGCTAGAATACGATGAAGGTATTGCTGACTTTGTATCGAATGTAGAAGGTCAGGTAGATGAATGGCTTCTGTGTAAAGAACCACCACCGTTGGATTTTTTTGATTCCGACGACTCGGTCAAAGACAAAGACTACTTGTTTAGAGAATCGGATGAAAGTACAAGTGCATCTTTAACGGAAGATGAGGTTCAAGTCACGCACGCTTCTAAGTCAAAAAAACGCAAACAGAAAAAAATCGGTCACTCAACAAAGCGAAAAAAGGATACACAAATACACACAGAAACTAGAACTACAGTTATAGCAGATATACATTTACCAACTGAAGTTTCTGAAATTTTAATGTCTAAGGAGAACGAAGTAAATGCTATACAAAAAGGGCTAAATTACGAGAAACTAAACACAGGAATGAAAAAGATGGAACTACAACGAGAAAAAGGTATAGAAAATGTAGTGGATGGACTGGATGAACAATTATTAGAGAAATGTGAAGAAAATGAAGACATGGAAAAACAGAAGATTTTTATCGTTGATCCATACGGAATAGTAACTGTACGAAATAAAATGCGTGGGAACATGAAAACTTATGGAGTTTATTAAAAATATAAAAATGCAGTCAAAAGGCACACCGTTACACATAGCAATCAGATTAGACCAGAGAAAAAAGTGTTGCCACACCACAACGGAAAGTGGCACCAAAACAGTGTTGCAAGCTTATTCACTAAAATTATTACTATTTTTGCTAACATAAAAATAATAATTCTGTATGTTTAGACTGTCCTAAACAGTAACAATAAAAGAAATCGAAAAAATATGTGTTACGGCGGAAATAAATAACAATGCAAAACACGATGATATTCAACTGACAAAAAAAGGGACAGTAAGAAAACGAAGAAAATACACTACTAAATTAAAAGATAGAAAGAAAATGAAAGCAGAAGAAAAAATTAATCAGTTTAAGCTGAAATTACCATGTTCCGATAAATGCGTTAAAAAGTGTAAAGACTTAATTTCCGAGGAAAGGAGACAAGAAATAAATGAATTCTACTGAAAACTAAACAGACAAGCTCAGATAGTATTTGTGACGAATTCAACAACGAAATTAATAACTAAACTAAAAACAAGAACAGATTCACAGAGAAAATTTACACATAAATATTTCTTAAAACCATCCATTGATGAAGAATCATCAAACATTTTCAATGTTTGATGATTCTTCATCAATGATGGTTTGCAAGCATTTCTTCCTGACCACGCTAGGATATCACCCGAAAAATGACCACACCTTAAAGCAATCAGTAACCCAGACGAAGCGATTGTTGATAAAAGAGGTAAACATGCAAAAAACATGCCATATGATCGTAACAACATACATGAACATATAATGTCATTTGGTCCTGCGGTGTCGCACTATCGTAGAGAGCACGCACCGAACAAAAAATACCTACCGTCAGACTTGTGCATTAACACGATGTACAATCATTTCAAAGAAAAGTACCCTGATTCGAAATGCTCGTACGAATTGTACAGGATATGTTCTTAAAAAAGAATTGAATATTTCACTAGCCAAGCTAGGAAATGAAGAATGTGAGACTTGCGAAGTATTTAATAAACATGATGACGATCACTCAAAAAATGCAGTAGAAGATTGTAGCATCTGCAAAAATTATAAAGATCATAAAGTACGTGTTACCTTGTGTACCGTGTTGTGAAACCAGGGAGGAGTATAAAAACGATGCGGCAAAAGAACAGGATTTGAGGAACAATTATTATTCAGCTGATCTGCAGAAGGTAATAATGCTGCCGAGACTGGAGTCCTTCAAGTCAGTAATTTTTTGTCCGCGAATAATCGTTTTCAACGACAGTTTTGTGCCAGTTGGAACCCACAATTCATCTTGTGTAAAAACATATGCAGTTATATGGCATGAGGCTGTTTCTGGGCGCAGAAAAGAAGATATTAACAGCACTTTTTACCAGTTTCTCAAGCATAAAAGAGACGTTGAAAATATCACGATCTGGACCGATAACTGCGCTTCACAAAATAAATGCTGGTCACTTTTTAGCTTTTTAGTGTATGTAATTAATAGCGAAGATATAGCAGCTAAAACTATAACATTGAAATACTTTGAGCCTGGACATAGCTTTATGTCTGCAGACAGTTTTCATCACCAAGTGGAGCAAGCTATGAAACGTAATCCAAAAATCTATGATTTTGACGACTTTCATAAAACTGTGCAATCTGCACTAGGAAAGTGGATGTAAAGGCAATGGCGGTTGGAGAATTTTATAATTTTGAAGATTGCTCATCTGCACACCGCCTCAAAAATGCACTTAACAGAGTTTACTTGCGTGATATTGTAGAGGTCCAAGTTAGGCGAGGCTCTTTCAACTTGCACATAAAAAAGTCGTTTCAAGAAGTAGACTATGCTGAACTTCAGTTTTTAAAAATAAAATATGAAAAGAATGGTTTGCCCGTGCCTGTCATTAAGACTACAGCACGAGGTATTAATGAGCAACGAAAATCCGAGATTTTAACAAAATTGGGACCTCTCTTGCCTTCAAGTCGACTTTTGTTTTGGCGAGCATTGCCTATAAATAATTTGGCCGTCGATTTATCAACCCACAATGATGATGGTTGTGACTAAAAAAATGTGATTAAATTGTTTTTGTGTACTGAATGATTCTAGTTGTTGCATTTATATAAGAAGTTTGTTTTAGTTGTTTTTTATTTTTTATTTTAGATGTTGTGTATTTTTAGTTTGGAAAAAAAATATTATTGATTTATTACTGATCTACAGAGCGATACTTGTATGAATAAAATAAGTATCTAATTATTTTTGATCTCCTTCGTCTTGTCATTTTTATCCAGATGAATAAAGAATTGTTATGTAGAACTAAAAAAGATATTGATCTTAATTTTAGCAATTAAAACTTATAAGTATTAAATATGTGATTTTACTGTAAGAAGATTTAACTGTAAGTTACAAATGATAAAAAATAAAATAAGTATAAACACATTCCATTGTTCAATTTTATCTTATGTGATCAAAATAGGGTGATTATTTTTTAAGTAATTATACGAAGGCTAACCTAAAACAAAGTATATTTAGATACTATAATTGCACCTTAGAGTAAACCTTGTTACAAATTAGTCTTAAACACAGCATTTTCACTTACTAGGTATTGATCTAGGTAGTCGACTCTTACTATTATTAACTTTCAACCCAGTATGTGTAAAGTTACTGTGTTGTGATGTCACTAGTGTTAGTATATTTACATGGTTAATACACAGTAATAAGTAAAACTAACCTAGACCACAGTAACCAGTCAGTTCATGGTTTTTAGCTTAAAAAAATATAATTTAATAAATTATATTCTTATTTTATAACACATTATCTAATTTTATTAATTATACAACAGTAATATTATATATATATATACAGAATTAAAGCTTTAACTATTTTCTATCATTAAGAAATGATTTTTTCAACCTAACTTATATAGTTTGTTCATAACAAAACGATTTAACAATTAAACTTTAACCGCGTTTTTTACAAAACGTGATTTTCGAAGTTACTGTGTTTTCAATTACGAGGGCAGTACCATAATCAGATGAAACGAACTGGATGTTTTGAGGTATTACTTAGAAAAATGAAGGAAGTAGATCCTAGTGCAGACATAAGTAAAGTGCAAAAGAAAATTAACAACCTGCGCACTGTTTTTCGTAAGGAGCTTAAAAAAGTGCAGTCTTCTCGTGCATCGGGAAGTGGTACTGACAACATTTATGTACCAAAGTTGTGGTACTATGAGAAATTAATGTTTTTAAAAGATTAAGAGCAGCCATATGGAGCGACAAGTAGTTTAATGGATACAGTAAGTACACAATATTTATTATTTTTATATATTTATTATTTTTACTAGCTTCTTCCCGCGACTTCGTCTGCGTAGACTTTAGAACTGGTGTGCAACTTAATTGCCTCATATTGTTATTCTTGTAATTGCATCTTCATGATTCTGGTATCCAGGTAGTGTGAGTCCCAAAATTACTTCGACATGTTTGTGGTCCCCTGGAAGGTACTTGTGGATTTTTAGCGCTCACAATTCTGGTCGAAAAATATATCAATTGTTTGGTATTCTGGTATCTACTTGTAAATCTGTAGCACTCATAATTCCAGCCTTGGCAATACTTTGACATGTTTTTGGTCTCCCCAGGCACTTTTAAATCCTAACCTCTCACAATTCTAGGCCCGAAAATATTGCGACATGTTTCTGGGCTTCTGGTCATTGTAAATCTTTAGCTCTCATATTTCCAGCCCGGAAAAAACTTCGCCATGTTCCTGTTCTCCTGTTACTTTTGAATCCTAACTGCTCACAATTTCAGCTACGAAAAAATTTCAACATGTTTCTGCTCTCTTGGTACTTGTAAATCTATAGCGTTCTCAATTTCCAGCCCTGAAAAATTTGTTCCTGGTCTAAAAATACTTAAACATGTGTCTGGTCTCCTGGTACTTATGCATCTTTAGCGCTCATATTTCCAGCCTCAGAAATACTCCAACATGTTTTTGTTATCCTGGTACTTTTGAATCGCTTGCAATGAAAGCCATCTATTTTCCAGTAAAAAAACTACAATACATGGACATGTTTCTGCTCTGCTGGTACTCGAAAGAAAATTTTTTGCGCTCATATTTCCAGCTTCGAGAAAGTACTTGGACTGGTTTTTTTAATAATATTAGTAGGATTGTGTTGAGAAAAATCTCATCTCATCTCATCTCATCACATCACATCTCACAACTCCGGCGCCGAAAATAAATCGACGTGTGACTGCTCTCCTGGTTATTTTCGGGAATCTATCTATAGCGTTCAGAATTTCCAGCCCAAAAAATACTTCGAGATGTTACTGCTCTCCTGGTACTTCTGAATCTGTAGCGCTCGTAATTCCAGCTACAAAATGCCTCGACATGTTTTTGCTCTCCGGGTCTTGCGAATCTATAGCGTTCACAAATTCTAGCCCAGAGCAGAGCTGCTTAAAAAAAATTCTTGCCCAAAAATAATTTGACATGTTCCTGGTATCTTTGTACTTGTGAATCTTTTAGCACTCGTAATAAAATTCTAGCCCGGTAAAAAATTTCGACATGTTTTGCTCTCCTGGTACTTGCGAATCTATAGTGTTCACAAATTCCAGCCCAGAAAATACTTCGACATGTTTCTGCTCTCCTAGTACTTGTGAAAATATAGCGTTCACAATTCCAACGCGGAAAATGCTTCGATATATTTCTGATCTCCTGGTACTTGTGAATCTAAAGCGCTCATAATTCAAGCGCCATAAAAACTTCCAAGATGTTTCAGCTCTCCTGGTAATTGTGAATCTGTAGCGCTCGTTATTCCGGCCCCGGAATACCTCGGTATGTTTCTGCTCTCCTGGTACTTGTGAATCGGTAGCGCTCGGAATTCTAGGCAAGCGTGCTCCACCTTAGACCGCATCATCGCTTAACATCAGGTAAGATAGCGGCCCAACGTTTACCTAACAATAGTAAAAAAAACCAGGCCTGAAAATACTTCGAAAAGTTTCTGCTCTGCTTAAAAAAAAATCTTGCCCAAAAATAATTTGACATGTTCCTGGTCTCCTTGTACTTGTGAATCTTTTAGCACTCGTAATAAAATTCTAGCCCGGTAAAAAAATTCGACATGTTTCTGTTCTCCTGGTACTTTATAATCTGAAGTACTAAGGTAGCAGAAACTTTGTACTTCCACTTCTTCCTCTGTCTCCATTAAGTCATGTATGTTACCGGGATAAAAAGTAGCCTATGTGTTATTTCAGGATGTGACCTACATATGTGCCAAATTTCATCTAAATCCCTTCAGCCGTTATTGCGTGATTGACGGACAAACATCCAAACATACAAACATGAACGCTTGCAACGAAAGGCAATCTATTTTCCAGCAAAAAAAAAAACCTGTCCAAAAATACTTTGACATATGTCTGCTCTCCTGGTACTCGAGAATCTTTGGCGCTCACAAATTTAGACCCGAAAATATTTCGACAGGTTTATGCTCTCCTGGTACTTTTGAATCTGAAGTACTAAGGCAGCAGAAACGTCTGATTTTCACTTCCTCCTCCGCCGCCATTAAGCTATGCCTTTTATCGGGATAAAAAGGAGCCTATGTGTTATTCCAGGATGTGAACTATATGTGTGCCAAATTTCATTCAAATCCTATCAGCCATTTTTGCGTGATTGACGAACAAACATACAAACATACAAACATACAAACATACAAACATACAAACTTTCACATTTATAATATTAGTAGGATAGTAGGATATATATTTCTTACTATGTTTATACATTTATAAAATTATTTATTTATTATTTCTAAAATTATTAATAAAGTCCTATGAAGTTGTTCTGCCAAGGTACAGATCCGGCATTATTAAAATAGTCGACAAATAATTCTCTTACTTGATTACCAGTATCGTTACTACGTAATGATCGCCTTCGGAGTCCTAGTAAATCACACCGGAGGCCTTCTTCAAATCCATTATTTTCAAAGTTTTCTCTATCAAACACAGTTAACGGTGTATAGGTGTTAGGACTATTACGGCGTAAGTAATTATGCAGAGCACAGCAAGCCATTACGATTTTTTTTATGTTGTCTAAATTCATGTTAATTTCTGTTTTTAACACACCAAACCTGGCAACTAAAATGCCGAATACATTTTCTATTATTCTTCTTGATCTAGATAAACGGTAATTAATGTTTTTTAATTGAAAAAAAAAATGTTTTTTATTAAAAGGTTTCATAAAATTATTCCCTAACATAAAGGCTTCATCGCCTACAAAAACATAAGGGAAAGTTGTACCATTTACTGTAGTAGGATTTGGTAATTTTAAGGAATTATTTAAGAGGTTTTTGTAGAAGTCCGTTTCATTTATAACACCACCATTCGAGACTCTGCCGTTTGTACCAAAATGAAAATAAATAAACTTATAATTGGCGTTAGCAATGGCCATTAGGACTTGACTATGAAAATGTTTATAATTATAAAAATAAGATACAGCTCCTGGAGGAGGTCTTATCCTTATATGTTTCCCGTCTACAGCGCCCAAACAGTTAGGAAAATCCCATCTATTTTCAAAGTTTTTCCCAATTTCGATCCATTCGTTCTCGCTTGTTGGAAACTGCAACAAATAAATAATTATCATTTATTAAATGTTTCAGCAATCTTATCATAATCATAACCTTCGAAGTTCATACAATTCGATTGAATGACTTTTTCACGAAATAACATTCAATCGATTTCTATGAACTTGGAAGATTATATTGATGATTCAAATGGTTATAATCCTTTAGATAAATGCTCTTTACAATCGCGAACCGTATTCTGTTTAACATACAGCTTCACACTGACCGGCAAATTGCAAAAAACTTAAAAATATTTGAATTCCGCGGGCTACCCTGGAGCTTCCACCTTAAGCTGGCGTGGCCGGTTTTTTTGTAAGCCGATCTCCAACTTCTCTTGACTTCCGGTTTTTATTTTGTAGCTGATTAATTTCAGAATTTTCAAAAATGTATTTAGTGCAATAGAAACGAAAAATAACATCAAAATAGGTAAAAAAAAATCTTGTGACTTGCGAAAAAAATGCGATAATTGAGTTATTTTTTTTTAAATTCTTTGAAAGAATTGTTATGATTTGATGCGAAAATCGAACTCGCAATATTTCTCGCAACGGCGAATTGTGACACTCAGGTCGTTAAAATTATAAGAAAAAGAAGAAATAAAATATGTATCTACTTAAGAGCTAGTTCAGACACGGCGGGAACCGCGCGATTTCAGAATCGCATGGAAATCGCGCGAGTCTTACTTGTATGAGTTATTAAGTAATCGTTTAGACATAAACGCGCGGTTAATCAAGCCGCGCGGTTACGGCAACCCAACTGCTAGAAAATAGAATCGCGC
Source organism: Ceramica pisi (assembly GCA_963859965.1). NCBI lineage: Eukaryota > Metazoa > Arthropoda > Insecta > Lepidoptera > Noctuidae > Ceramica > Ceramica pisi. The sequence goes on along the minus strand of OY982528.1, from coordinate 7,898,101 downwards.
TGCTCCCGCGCGTTTCTGTTACTTTGGAGTCTTTACTTCGCGTTCAGTTGCGTTGCGGATACCGCGCGGTTAGCACGTCACAGCTCGTGAGTTCGCCACCATGGCGTTGGATCGTTTCGACACTGATCTATTTATTGATGAAGTGGAGAAGAGACCTGCAATATGGGATATTCAGTGTGAGGATTACTCAAATAAAATTATGAAGAACCAAGCTTGGCAAGAGTTAGTGGAGATATTTGGAAATTGTGAAGACACATTGGAAAAAAAGAATATTTTAAGTAAAAAAAATTGAACTGACAGAATTATCACCTATTTATTACTCGTATAATTATTATTATGAAGCGCTAGTATATTATACTCTCGGTATACTTTAGGTACTTAACTAAATACCTATAAACAAACTTCGGCTGTTTCATGCAGACATTTCAAGCATTTTTTTAAATAAAACTCACGACGATATTACCTTATTTCCCGACTGCCGAAAGGAGGGTTATGTTTTTCGAGCGTATATATGTATGTCTTATTATTTGGCACGCTCCACAGCCTATACCGTTTTACGGATTTCGACATATGAGGTATCACTGAATTCGTCTCAGTTGTAGGAGTGAAATAGGGTATACATTTTTCAGGAATTTTCATGGAAACGAGAATTATGCAGGAAAAACCGATTTCCAATTTAAAAAAATCCTTTTCTAATGGAGAGTTATTTTATAGGCGACTGCTATCTATCCACATACATACAAAAATAAATCGGTTATCGTAACTAAAAAGTGTGAAATAAAAAAAAGTTATTTAAAAAATCAGAAAACCCCGTAAAAAAAAGATGGAAACAAGTCGTAACCTATATCTATCTTCAATCTCATGCAGTCGGAGGCAAATTAAAGAAGATGCCTAAAGACATAATTGCCTCCGACTTTTTTTTTGTTTGTTTACATTTAGTTAAGTACCTAAATCTTTCAAGAACAGTATGTTGGTTGTAGCTATATTTTTGTGGCTCGCCATGGAACACACCCATCGTTCACGAAGTAATGAGCGAATTTATCTCTGATATTCAAAGATGACGGTGCCCCTCTTCCCGCATGCAACGTATTGAGACTAGTCATTGGTGCAGTATAGTAAAGTATCTTTTGACATAACATCAATTAACTACCATATATTAATAAAAACATGAAAACAACTAAACCTAACTATATCCAAATAAATATAAAAAAACAAGATACGCTTAGGCGTCGAAGAATTCCTCCGCATCGTCGTCATCCGGAAACGTGCCCAGAAGACTGGCAGCATTGCCACGTTGAATGGCAATGCTAATTCTTTGAGCAAAGAACGAGCCAGCCCTCTGGTCACGCAAAGTGTCGATTAGTCGACGAGATATTTCCTTAAAAAGGAGACGCGCACTCGGACCCCATGACCCAAGCGTTTCGACCCCAAACGGCTCAAAACTGTAATTACCGATAAGGTTACAGTATTTGCGCCGCTTGAGGGCCTCAGCAGCCGCAGCGGCAGCGCCGGTACAGCTCACCGTACTTGGAACATGTGATGGCGCAAGGGTGTCGACACATGTTGCATCCCACACCAGAGGCCTACCCATCTTCCACGGCACCAACGTCATACCATCTGGTCTCTTCCCATCGTCACGTACCAAGCCACTAGGTTCTAATACTGCCGGTACGCCGGCGGTGACAAGAGCCTGACGAATAATATCGTTGATGCTAGCATGTTGCGCTATGCGGCCCGCGCTCTTGCAGCAGGAAAGGCCATGGTGTCCGAGGCTGTCGACAGCAACTCCGCAATGACATCGATGCGGAGCAACACAAGGTGCGCCCAAGCGGAGACAGACCGCGATCCGAAACGATGCGTCATCCATCATAGTACCTATGGTGGATGACGGGAGTGCTTGAAGCCACAAACCCGACTCCCACTCTCCCACAGCCTACAGACGCGCGCACTCAGCAGTATTCGATGACGTATGAATCAAGTTATTCCGTACAATACTGCAAAGCGGCACATCCCATCGTCTCTGGGAGGTCAGGTTGACGGGCAAATCCATGTTGGGACAAGCCATTTTCCAAGCATTCAACGCATCAGTCAAGCACGGTACTTCAAAATCAACCAGTGAGGATGATAAAATATTCTTGGTTAAAGTATCAAATCTCAAATCTCAAATTCTTTATTGCAATCCATAATGTACACATACAGGTGGTAAAAGAATAAATAGAACAAATTATGGACCCTGTCGGGCACAGCAAAACTTTAAATAATTAGGAGAGAGGAAGAGCGCTTTAAATAACTTTCCTTGCAATATAAATGTTTTATAAATTTACAATTTTTTTATGCATATTCTTATTATTACCTACATATTTATTTTTGGATTAAATAAAATTTTTGGTTGTTTTATTGTTTAATAGCTTGCATTTTGTGCATTGGTATTAGTGTTTGTGTGATGAATACTTAGTATATTATTTAATTATTATTATTAATAGAATACCATGTCATTTTATTTATTATCATCAATAGAATAATATATTTATTTGTTATTATTAATAGAACAGTATATTATTCATTATATTAATAGAGAATTATGTCATTTATGTATTATTGTGAATGTCATTTATATATCAATTGAATAGAATGTCATTTATTTATTAACATCAATAGAAAACAATGCTATTATTTATTATCATTAATTGAATAGGATGTCATTAAGGACACAGCAAAAGATTTACATAGTAGGAGGGTGGCAGTTATAAACAGCTAAAAAATTATACCTTGTCGTTTAAAAATTCATTTATGCTATAGTAGCATTTTTGTACTAAAAATTGTTTTAGTTTATTTGTGAAAATGTTTAATTTATCTTTTTTTTTTATTAATTCTGGTAGTATAATGTATATTTTTATGGACATTACATAGGGGCTTGTTGAATGTATTTTTAGCCGAGAATGTGGAATGTTTAATCTCGATTTGTGTCGGAGTGTGTAACGTGATTGTATGTCCTCGCGCTTTGTATAAAATTCCTGATACTTACGAACAAATTTGCAAGTTTCTAATATGTATATACTGGGGAGTGTTTAAATATTATAATTTTGGAAGCGAAGTTTGCAGCTGTCTGTTTGATCGATATTTGCTAGGATTCTAACTAATTTTTTTTGAATGGTAAATAGTGATGGAGCATCTGTGCTATTTCCCCAAAGGATAACACCGTAGCTTAGCCATGCATAAGCATACGCATAGTAGGTGGTATAGTATCAGTACTGTGGACCGAGGAGAGGAAGGCCGGTAAACTAATACTTGAAATTTTGCGGACGCCGAGACTACCCATGCGAATGGGAAGTGTGGCTAGCTGCCATGCTCGGTCGTCCAAGGCCACATTTAGGATTGAAGAAAGTGTGTTTCTTATAATTTGGTCTACTTTTTCCAAAAGATGTGAATGTTTCCATAGATGGGAGGAGCGAAGGCTATATGTAAATTTTGGTCCAAAGCAACAGTATCGAATAAGTGTAAAGGCCGAATGCATGTTAATTTTGAAAAGTCTATCAGAGACATCATTAAAATTTTGTATTTTCTGCTCAATGAATGTTGGAAACGCTTCATCAAAAATTGGGGAGCCCAGGAGGTGAAAAGAATTTCTATCAGTGATTTTGATATTAGGAGCTACAGTGTTAAATTTTGCTAAGGTAGTCTGTCTGTCAGTCGTTTGGGGGAGGTAAATTTCGCATTTCGAAAGGTTGAGTTCTAGCCCAATTGAACTGAATTTATCCATCAAAAATGTTAAATTTTCAAGGACTGTATCTACATCACCTCCTAGAGTTCCATCACCCAAATACCAAACATTGAATTCAGAATTTAGCTGCCGAATTATGGGATTTATTGCCAAACTGAAAATGACTGGCCCAAGAGGGTCACCTTGTTGACAACCGACTGCTGACTCCAAAAGGTTTTCTTTATAAAGTAATTTAGAAGGATGCCTGTAACACTGATGAAGAAAACTGTAAATTTTGGGGATTTTTATTTAACTTCTGTCAGCAAGGTGTCCCTATTCACGGAATTGAAGGCATTCTTAATGTCAACCTTAAGAATGACCTCACCTTCATTGCTTTTGCGGTACGAGGATAGAGCGTGCACCGCAGCCTCACAGCCCCCTCTGGAACCGAAGCCCAGCTGTAGGGGCTGAAATTTGCTGGCCAGAGATTCACTATAAAAAGCACAGCAAATTTTGGCTGCGATGCGCCTGTATGTAGACCCTACGGCAATGGGACGAATGCCGCCATCCTTTTTGCGCAGGGCACATAAGTTTGCCCCGTACAAAATATCAATGACGGCTTCGTTCACATTGCCAGAGAGCATTAGGTTGATGAGGGCCGTCAGCTCCTTCAAAAGAGACTCACCGGCTTCCCCAGCGCCTGCACACATTAGGTCCTTGAGATGTTGAGGGGTGAGACCATCGAGGCCACCGGCGCAGCCACTTCGGAAGGAACAGATGGCCGCACATACTTGTTGACCTGTAATTTTAAGTATGTTTGTTTCTGGATCAGGTAGTTCGGGGAAGGTGAGATCTGCCGGGGCGGGGTGTGTGCTCTCCAGAGCCTTAAGTGTCTCTGGAGAGTCCGGCGCAACCACATCACTGCTAAAGATGATCCTAGCTGCACCCCTGATATCACCCTCGCCTAGTTTAGATTCCACATGGTGCAATAAGCCTCTTTGGGGGAGGTGTGATGGTGAATTTGGTTCGAAACTTTGGGTCGAAATGTTGCAGTTTTCTTTAATTTGGGCTGTTAGCGTTTTTTTAGTAGCCGAATTTTTTTGCATATGTAGAATCCTAAATGGGAAGGTGAGCAGTGGCTCCCAAGCACTTTGTGAGTTCTCTTGGGCGACGAGGCGGACACAACGTGCCAAACTCGAAGCGACGGATGGTCTCGCGCCACGAGGAACTCTTTTTAGAACTGGTGTCGATGATTTTAATTTTGTCAGGGTTTGCCAAAGGGGTTGAGGGAGTGAATTAGGTGTTAGGGGAGTGGTGATAGTTGGGCATGATGAAGGCACACTGTGGGGTTTGTGCTTCTTCCCCACATGTACCTTCAAGCCTCTTTCACCCTTAAAATAACGTGCCTGGGAGCAATGGGGGCACCTCACTAAGTCATCCAGCGATGTGGCCAGGTTGACTAGCACATCGGACGGCATCGCTACTATCGTTAAACCTAAACATAAGCCTATATAATATATACAATACTTACAGATGAAAACATAATTTGTAGCAAAAAATAACTTAAAAACAACAAACTATTGTAAAATAATACGGCAACTGACACAGACGTGTTTTACCTACCCGTGCTATAGTGAATTTGTAGGGTATACATAAATAAGGGAAGATTCAATTAAAACAAATACATTGCAACACAATACAAAGTTTATTGTTAACAGTACATATGCAGGTACTTACATGCAATACAGAAGATACACTCATCCCTAAAACCCTGTAAAATCACATGAATACACGCTCACCCTGTCTCCGTTCCAGGGTGAATGTATAATACACATGAGACATAAAAAGTATACGAACTCAGGGTCGTTTATATGGGAACGTGAGGTGAACCGCCAATAACCTTAAGCTCTATCGTTTAAGTTAATTAAATAAATATTAGTTGTGCTCGATGCAGAAAAGACTATGCTCAATTCTCGAGACACAACATACACTAAAATTATACCAACCCCTCAATTACACGGTCTTTCTACTAATAAGTGACCAGTGAGGTTCACTTCTCTCTCTCAATGTGACTCAAACTCAATCATACAATATAACCTAGCCAACGTTCATAGTTAGTGGTCTTACTAAGCGGTCTTACTTAGCAATCTTTTATAGCGGTCTTGCATAACGATTCTGCATAGCGATCCTGCATAACGATTCTGCATAGCGAGTCAATAACACCTTGGCATTAGCTCTGTGCTTATCACACGAGCCACGCGCACATCACGTACCTACGGGGGAAGATATCGTTCAAAACGGGAACAGAAGAATAAAACAGGTACCTTCATAGACCTCCTCGAATGAGGTGGGAATGCATGTGGCCTACCTCGGCCAATGGGTCGGCCACGCCATCCGCACACCCGCGGGAACCAAGAATCCGCATGCACCAAACGTGACATCTGCGTCCCTCCTCAGGCTAGCGTTAAAAGGCCAGAACCTGGAACAATATCCCCCTAATCAGATACAAGAACTCAAACCTCAAGAGGCAATACAAAAGAAGCCACGTGCGTGGGTCTTACCATCAAATTCCAGAACAAGGCCTAGCAATTAATTGGCTGCGACTCCATCGGTCTTCTCAGGCTGCGAGCAAAAGGATCTCGACCCAGCGACTGCCTCCAAGACACACCATTGGGTTTAAAAAATATCAAGGCAGCGCGATCTATTCTATGTCGTCTGTCTTGCAGTCTTGGTCAAAAATGCTTTTCTAGTCCATCCCGGAAACGAAAGTCCCACAGATATCTAACTCTGTGACCATAAACGATTTCTCGACTAAAATGCCTATGCACCGGAATAGTCTTACTAATTTATCGTTTACCAATTTGAACTGAAATTAATACTTGAGTTTTATTTCGAATGTTTTATATTTTAATCGTTTAATTGTGTTGTTATTTTTAATTTGTCACAATTAATAAACTTTCACTCAAATACTCATGTCTGTACGACTTTGGCGCCATCTCTTTACTTAGTCAGAACTAAACGAGATTTGTCAATAATGAAAATCCGAGAGATGTCGCCGAAAGTCGACGATATGATTTTGCAACGTCACACTATGCACTATGAAGAATTTTTACACTGCCACAAATAAATTTAAATAAATACACAAAAGCTCAGAATTTACACGATTTTTTTTTTCAAAAACGTTAGTGTCAGGTTGTGAGACTGTGGCGCAGTCGCCCTCGGAGCTAGCGGCGCCCCGCGCACGCAGGGCCGGTGTCCCAACCGTTGGTTATCTTCCTTGACTTTTTACACAAACATAATTTGATTGTTCCAGGTGTTATTGTGATATATTTTACTTCTTACTATTATTATGAATGCGAATGTTTGCATGGATATATGGATATTTATTACTCAATCACGTCAGTACGGCTGAGCAGATGTTGTTTAGCGTCCATAACTCGCTGGGACCGGCTAATCCCGAAGATTGCACCATCGACGCAGCAATCATGCTATTTTTAATTGTTTATAATCGTTTTAATCGTCTCAAAGATATCATTATCATTTTTATCAATTGCATAAAATATATAGGATCCGATAACATATTTTTCTATTAAATTTCAATATCAATTACAGTAATACAATCAGACTTTGGTCGCGCGTTCGTACTATCAATGGTCTAAAGTATCTTTATATTTTAGACCATCTCTAGTCCGCACATAGTTGTGTAGAATGCTTTTATTATGTCTTCAGCAAAATCTATGTTTACATTTATAGTCCTATGAAAGATGCACCATTTGTTCGCCAAAATACCAAAAGTACACTCAATGTTACGTCGGGCTCTCGATAACCTATAGTTAAAAATCCTTTTTTCATGTGGTAAACATTTGCCTGAATATGGACGCATTAAATTTTCTGCTAAACCGAAGGCTTCATCTCCAACTATAACATAAGGCATTGGTGTTGGATCTGTATTAGATATTGGTTTAGGTGTGGTTGGTATATTTAATGATTTTTCTGTCAGTCGTTTATAAAATAAAGAATTTTTAAATATAGCAGAATCACTGCTTTTGCCATAAGCTCCAATATCAACTAAAGTAAAGCAAATAAAGCAATAAATGATAGCTGTGTTTGAGATAAATAAATAATAAATAAATAATAGTTGACGTCGCAAAGTGCTAAGAGCACTATGGAAAAGAAATGTTTTTAGTTATGATACAAAGATCCCGAATCAACAGGCTTTATGACTCGGATATGCTTGCCGTCTATAGCACCAATGCAATTTGGAAAATTTGCATATCTCTCAAAGTCTCGTGCTATTGTCTTCCAGGTATCTTCAGTCGCTTCGGGCATGACTTTGTTTACCAACTTATTCCACAATGATTTACAAACTTCGCGGACAATTCCTGTAATCGTCGATTTTCCTAGGCGATAATTGTAGCTAAGTTCTCCGAATGAACAACCTGTACCAAGTTATCTGAAACTTATTTCTGAAAATTATTAATAATATTATTATTTTTAGGTACACAACTCCAAAAAAAATGGAAAAAACATACGAAACTGCTACAATAAAGAATATAAAAAGAAAAAGCAACTCTTTCTGGTTCAGGTGCTCGTAAAAAAGCCCGATATCTGTATTTTTCAAGACTTTGTTTCCTGCAGAATATTGTAAGTAATAAAGACACTACAACTAATATGGAAGAACAGAATGAAAGGCAAAGTGAGGAGACAAGTCAACTAAACGCCAATGTAACCGAAGCCACTGAAATACGTCCCCCTAAACGTAAGAAAACACAAGTGCCAGAAGAAAAACTACCTGTTTTAATAGAAAAAAGCATCGAGTCCCGACAAAATTTTCAGAACGAACTTCAAGAAAATAGTATTACTAAAGAAGATGACGATAAACTCTTTTGTTTGTCGTTATATAAAGAACTCAAAAAAGTTCCAGAAAATAGGCGTTAAGCGACTTAAATCGAATTACTTCAAGTGATACAAAAAGGACAAATCTTACAGCCCCCTGTTCGCTACAGTACTCAGCAAGAACACTGAAGGTGTGATCCTTCATATTGGCAAGGACAACAGTATACAAACCCGCAAGGATATTTTACTACATCTGGATCATCTCCTACTGTAATTCCGCCCGCGTCACCATCACAATTTAGTTCCGGCTCTCAGTCGTCTACTGTTATAGAAAATATATATGCTGATTTTGAAGAACAATAAATAAATCTTACCTTACTTATTTACTTATTTATTAGTGTCTACTACTAGTCGGTCACATAATATTGGATGCACCCAATATCGCATTTTTCTTTTCTTTTTTTTAAGGAGCAACCACAGTAAACACACTTCTTCGTCGACCTCCATTTTTAAACTGAAGTTATTCCTGCACGAAAATCGCATAATAACCGCCGGTGTCTGAATAGCATAGCACAATTTTGCGGTTTGAAACCACGCGATTCGTGAACGCGCGGTTCCCGCATGTCTGAACTAGCCCTTACTGTTACACAATTCTTTAAACTAACTACTTTTCTACTTTTACTCTAAAACTATTCGTCTATTATTTTTTACAAAATGTGCTAAATGTAAAAATTTAAAATCAACAATTTTCAATCTGATTTTTAACTTTGAAAAGGATATTTCCTCAGTCAGCAATAATCTCTCAGACACCATTCTACGTTTACTTATGCCGCCATGCTATCGAATTTACTCAATAATAACGAAATCACTACTGAAATAACTACTTTCTTATAAAACTACAAACTAAAAAAACTATCTTAGTAATCCTTACTTACCTAGGTAAACACTTATTTAAATAGACGATCACCAAACAATACAACGCCACTAACCTTGTTTTCACTGCACTATTACTAGTTTACACAAATAAATCAATTTCAACAATAATACATGAATAATGCTATAAGAGCACGCCACGATAGTTGCGATAAGTCCCCTCTTTGAGGAGTGGCTAGAGAGGCGCCACGGCGACCTCACCTTCCGCCTGACACAGGTCCTCAACGGACACGGATGTTTCGGGAGGTACCTGCACCGGATCGGGAGGGAGGAAACGCCCGGGTGTCACCACTGCGAGGATCGACCGGAGGACACAGTGGAGCACACTGTGCAGGTGTGCCCCGCTTGGGCGGAGCACCGCCGTGTCCTCGAAGCGGCGATAGGCGGCGACCTCTCGTGTCCGGGCCTGGTCCAAGCCATAGTCCGGAGCGAGACGGAATGGGACGCCGTCGTCGCCTCCTTCTGCGAAGTAGTCATGCTAGCGAAGGAGGTGGCGGAGTGGGAGAGGGAGAGAAACTCTCGTCCCGGCCGCCGTGGTAGACGCCGCCTGCGTCGGAGGCCACCTGATGACCTCCGGCCACCGTAGGCGCGGGCCTGTGGACAGTGAGCTATGGCCGTCTGTCCGTCTTCTGACGACAGGCCGTGTCGACGGCGCGTTCGTGTTCCACGCGCGCCTCAAAGAGAGTCAGCACACAGAGGGGCCCGAAAGGGCCGAAGACTGCCGGAGTAGCGAGACTATTCGAAAGAGATACCGTGGCTCCGGAACACAAAGGACACTGAAGGAACATGGATGGGTTTTAGTAAGTAGAAGTATGACACTCCCTCTCGCTCCGCCCAGAGCAGGAGGAGTCATTGAATGATTTCCCATCCTTAAAAAAAAAATGCTATAAGATTCTAGATTATGATACGAATAGAATTGAATAGAATATATCAAATCAAATGAAAATGAACGATAAATATGACACATAAATAAGCGCAAAAGAAATCTGTTGTGAATCTGTCAAGTGTCATCCAAATATTACTATCAGAACAAATTCAATATACAACTTCAGTATCATTCCATCTCGTTATGGCGTACACATTTCCTATCTCTGTCCGTATTGTAACTCGAAGAATCGCGGCTTGCCGTCGTTCTATGTCTGTCTGGTATTATGTTGCCTCAAGGTCACGATCGCTACAAGAGAAACATGTACTGGGATTCCAAAAACGCCGGCCGGCTTATTTCAACTTAATGTCGGCGTTAATTTATTTCTTTGATTGTAACTTTCATAAGCAAATGAACCTGCAGTGTAACTTCGTAAATAATTATTTGTTTAAATGATAATTGAAAACAATAGATGCTAGTATTTGCCATATTTCGAAAGGGAAGCCGATAGGGATCGAGTTGTATGGAGCCTTCGCCACTGGTAACTCGTAACTACAGTTTCGATTTTGTTGCGGCTTTGCACACATAGTAATTTCAAATGAATGAGTCGATCAACAATGGGTTCCTGCCTGGTGACCACATATTTTTTTTGGACCAGGCCCCATAGTAAAAAAAAAAACATTCTCTTTTTACTCTTCCAAATGGATTTACCTTGTAGGAAAACTAAATAAATAGCCGAAATAAGTGGCTAATTGTTGTTACGTTATAAATAATAGTTGTTGGAAAAATAAACAACTCGATTTTTGTGTTTTATTTGGTTACAGTTACAAGATTGAGTAAAAATTGTTAATGAATAATGTAAAAGGTAATCAGATCCACAAAATATAACATTACCGACTGTATAATTGTCTACTAAACCTGTATCTTTACGTTGTCGTGGGTGTAGTCAAAAGACTTAAATTGTATTACAACGGAACACTAACGCACGCAGAAAACCTTCAGTTGGCTAATGATATTACTTCAGAAGCTAACGATCCAATTTACGAAAGGGTTTACTTGCCGACTGTAGCAACTCGAACAAGCCAATATCTAGCTTTGACCTAACAACCAGGAAAATACAACTTTTACTTCCGAGAATAATAGACTATCATGATGCCAATTCTGCCAACTACATTTTTCAAAAATTGCAATGGAACCGCAGCTGAATCACGTCTTTTATGCGTTTTTATATTCTACACATGAACATCCAACTGCGGTTACGTTTTTGTTTAAATAAAAATTGCACGTGATGCACGGGCTCTTATGAAAAAGATCTAAGTTTACTTATGGATGGTACGTTTAAGGCCAGCCCTATTCCATTATCTCAATTATTTAGTATTCATAATTATGGAGACTTGGGTAGTTCAGCTGAAACAATAAATGTCATACTGCTGGCATTTGCCTTCATGTCCCACAAAAATACAAAGGCATATAAAAATTTCTTTGAATTGATCAAGTCAAATATAAGTGGGATCCAAAAAAAATACACGTGGATGACGAAAAGGCCGCCTTGAACGCGTTAAATACTGTATTTAAAAATGTATCAGTGATTGGTTGCTATTTTCATTTCCGTAATTGTTTAAAGCGGAAAGCAGCGGGATAAAAACTTGCAACAAAAAAAACACAAATATACATTGTAGTTAATTAATGTTCTGTGTTAGCTTTGATACCTGTGCAAGCAATAAATGATGGTTGGCAATATATAAAATCCAATGAAATATCTTCTGATGATAAAAAAATAACTAAACTTAAAAATTGAAAAGTTAACAAAACAAGAGGTGACATAATAAACCACTTAATTTGACTTTTTCCCCGGCATGGCAACACTTAAGCCGACTGACATAAGTAATATGGTAACAGTAGGTTAAGTGAGAGTAAGTACCTAGCTCTGGCCAGCACCCCTCCTTGGGAGTTGGAGGCGTGGGTGTTCGCCAGAGTGTACGAATGGTCGGCGTATCGAAAAGCGCTCGGGGAGCGCCCTGTCGCGGAGGAGCGGGAGGCAGTGCGGAGGAAGGCGAGGGACGCCATCGTCGTCTATTGGACGAAGGACCTCGCCTCCGCCACCTTTGGTAGATTTCTGAATTTAAAATAAAACTTTGCTCTTATGTTCCTTTATTTATTGGTAACATTTAAGTACGAATGATCCACATTGATATTTCGCATGTTCGTTCAGGTACATTATACAAAAGACAATGTCCAGATTTGCCCTGTACAATTAAAGTATCGGACATACACGATAGTTAATTGTCTATTTTAATATATTAGTTGCAAATACTTTTGTAAAACGAACTAGCTTCATGCCAAAATTAACAATAAAAAGCACTTTACGCAACTGACATTAATCGCCACCATCTTTGCGAAAAGTCATGTCGTTTAAGTTTGAGTTTGCATGAAATTAAAATCTGTTTTATTTCTTATTCTAACATAATAAGTTAATGTTGGACTGTTGGTTTAAAAAAATAAATTACTACCTAATCGGTAAGGCTGCTTTCATAGGTCACGCATTTGAACAGCGCCGTCCAGAAGAACTTGTTTGCAAATGCACTAGATATATTTCGCGTTTTATTCACACACCGTTCAAACGGGCGCCGTTTCTGTAATATAAACACACGTTTTACCTCATTCCAAAACCAATGCTAAGAATATAGGGACTTAAGTTAATTAAATGCTATGCATTCGAGGCCCGCTTTTTACGGCGCTGAGCCAAACGTTGCACTTACACACACTTAGGCTTTAGAAATAAAACCACACAGGTAACTAATTATCTAGGTAGGTACTTCAAATAGCTAAGTGAATTATAATATTGTTTTCAGTTTCACTGAAAAACTTTAATTCGTTAATTATGGTTCGGTTATTATAACCTCCAAATCTGATATTTTTATAAATATATCTATTCTGCAGCTAGTCCGCTATAAAAATAAGATCTTATAGGAGTTTACTAATGATCGACAATACAACACATAATTTTCCGATGCTCTTGGTTCCAGGGCGAACAATGTATGGGCGCAGAACAATGTCCTTTAATATTTATTTGTTTGATTTCTCACGGTGTTGATGTTTTATAGCATATTTACTACTATATGTGCTTCAGAGCGCATATATGGTGCCAAAAATTGAAATTCACCTATTAGCAAATTTCCAAAATAATAGTTTCGTTTATCGAGGTCCTTATCAAATATACACAAAACAAATTGTTTGACATTTGAAGTAGAAGAGAAGCCCTCACAGTGGAGGAGAACCGCGTGAAGCTCCGCGCGCAGCAACATCTTGCGCTGCGGACAATCATCGGCGCTCCTTACATTGTGAGGAACGCCGTCATCCAACGCGACTTCGGGATTGAGAGCCTGGACGAATGTGCAGCGCCTCGCGAAAGGTATGTTCGCGCGTGCCGACGCATCTGCCTGGTCGCACATTAAGCAGATCGCGCCCTGGCATGCGCGCCCGCGTGACACGAGGCGCCTGCCCCGCGACCTGCTCAGGGACGTAGACGGCCCCGTCGCACCGGATTTGACGCCTGAGTAGGCCGCCCCAGTCTACACGCGGCCTACTCAAACAGTAACACTGCTCACCCCACTAGCATCCTCGGTGCGCAACTTGTGCTAAGCTAATATAGGCAAGTTGCTTTCCGAAAACTCATACATTCATTTCTCCACAGGCGCTTAACTCACGCATCCATGGGCGTACCCAGGGGAGGGCAGGGGGGGGGGCAGCTGCCCCCTCCTGGAAATCTTGCAGAAAATGTATGAACTCGCTTAATTACTAATCAAACGGGGCCTTATGCTCTAACTTTTAAATAAACCGCGCAGTAGACACTGGCAAAATGCACGGTGCCATTGCCAAAAAACCGCGCGCGACGATGGCGGACGAAGAATACCGAATGTAGACGAGCGTTCGAACGCTCGGCTGTATTCGGTAATCTTCGGTAGGGAGTTGCAAGCTGAGGTTGCGAGCGACTAGCATTTATTTTATTTGACATGTTATTGTTTTGAAGGTGTTAAGTCAAACGTAGGTGATTAAAAATTATTCAAGAATATTATATAATGAAGATTTCTATACTTTTATATAATATCAAAGTATAGAAATCTGTCTGATTGATATTGTGTTGGGATTGTGACACGCACATACATTCTGCTGAGCAATAATAAAGATAGATATGGACATTCGAACATTTTATACGAAGTATTTTTTCTGTTATCATTTTTAACAATTTATTCGTAAAAAGAAGCAATGTTGTTCGTACCAAGGTAGAGCGAGGCCCCATTAGTGCGTTGCGCTGCGTTGCGTCGTCGCAGCGTCGTCGCTGCGTCGTTTTCCATACATTTTTTATAACATGCCCCATTAGACCGTTGCGTCGTCGCGCGCGACGTTTCAACGAATCGACGGACAAGAGACGAAGCGGGAGGGGGGGTGATGCGCTGCGTTGTCGGAGCTCCGCTGCGACGACGGACAGTGATGCACTGCTAGAGGAGGAAGCTAGACGAGCGTAACGACATTTTTTATCTTACCATGAGTGAGCAGGATATTGATATAGATTTTCTCATATCCTTGGTCCAAGAAAGACCCATTATATGGGATAAATCACACGAACATTACAGTGATAAATTTCGTAAAGCGAATGAATGGGTAGCTGTTTGTAAAAAAATATTTCAAGATTACGACGAGTTTGAGGACCAAAAAAAGAACAAGATTGGTGAGTTGGTATTTATTATATTATTTGTAAATTCAATACATAAGTTAATTTATATCTTTTTCAACTGCCATGGTAAAGCCCCTTCTGGACTCATAAAGTAATTAGCAAATTGATCTCTGATAAAATTTTCGGCTAATGATTCTTCACTGCTATGGGGTCTCAATTGTGGGAACCTACTTATTGCCATATTGTCTTGTTGTTTTAACCCATCGTGTTGTATAACAAAATTGTGTAAAACACAACATGCTTTCGCAATATTAATAGTTAAATCATATGACGTATCAATTGGCCTATGTAAAATGCGCCATTTATTTGCCATGATCCCAAATGCACATTCCACGTATCTACGAGCTCTGCTAAGGCGATAATTATAAACTCTTTGTTTCACATTGAGATTGGATCCGCCGTATGGGCGCATAACATGCTTACTTAAACCAAAAGCTTCATCACCGACGAGTACATAAGGGATTGGTGGCTCGTTATTATGATCATTTCCAAGTGGAAGTTGCCTGATCCTTGTGGATCAGGCAATTACCATTGCCTGATCCACAAGGATCAGGCAATGGTAATTCATTTCTCATTAAAAGCTTGTACAGTGTCGAATTTCTAAAAATAGTAGAATCACTTTCCTTACCATATGCACCCACGTCGACAAAAACAAACTTATAATTTGAGTCAACAACCGCCAGCAAAACAATTGAAAAATAATTTTTATAATTATAAAACAAAGAGCCACTTTTGTCTGGTTTTATTAAACGTATATGTTTCCCATCAATTGCCCCAAAGCAATGAGGAAAGTTAGCTTTGAGATCAAAATCTAATGCAATATTTTGTAGTTTTTCTACTGTGATCTCTTCTAAGTACTGTGGTCGAACATATTTCCATATAGCTTGACAAACTGACGAAATAGTTCTAGAAATTCTTGCTCTTCCACGTTTAAATTTGAAATGCAAATCGTTTATCGAATTTCCGCTGCCTAAGTACCTGAAATAGAAACACAAATAAACAGGGTGGCCCATTTAGATTGGTCAGTGTAGACAAGTTAGGTACTTACACATTTTTTTCTTTCTTTGCAGGTAACGAGGTTGTGAAAAAATGGAGAAGCGTGAAGGACAACTTTTTTCGATACGTAAAAAAAATAAAAGAAAACAGTTCGTCTCGATCAGGGGCAAAACAATTGAAAAAATATCATTATTATCATCAGTTGCTGTTTTCGATGAAAGTTGCCCAAAATAAAACTGACAGTAGCCTTGAAATGGTGTCTGAAGAAACGGAACGAAATGAAAACACATTATCATCTTCTCCATTTCCTACAAAAGAAATGTCCTCATTACCCCCAGGTCCTTCTCGCTACGTGCCTGCAAGCCGTAAGAGATCAAACCAAGCAATAGATGATTTCGAGGCGCAAGCTTTAGAAGCGTTGCAAGAGAAAGAAAACCGCCACTTATCATTTTTCAAAGGAATTTTGCCTTCTTTGGACAGCTTTACGGAATTACAAACTTTGACGTTCCAAAGCAAAGTTATAAATATCATTACCGAAATTCGGTTCGGGGAACAGACTCAATCAACAACATTTCAATCACGCGGATATCAAACTGGACAACAGTATCAAGCAACACCATTGCAGTCACGCGGATATCAAACTGGACAACAGTATCAAGCAACACCATTGCAGTCACGCGGATATCAAACTGGACAACATGCCCAGTCACCATCGCCATCGTCGTATCGAACAGACGAATTCGAAGCTACCTATTCAACCAACACTACGATTAATTTTACTGATGATAGTCAAGAAGAAGATTATAACTTTGCTTTGTTGCCTAATAGTAACACTTAAATTAAACTGTTTTTAAAGATAATAAATTAATAACTGATTAACATTACGAGTATTATGATATTTGAATTACTTACCTCAATGTAATACCAATCATTTCAATTGGTTCTAAAGGGTTCCTGAATTTGGTATACTGCTTTTGTATATGTGGTTTTAAGGTTTCAACCAAATTATTAAAGCTGGCCACTCTCATTCGAAAAAAATTGAAAAAAGTCTTTTCATCTAATAACAACTCCCTATATTCCTGCATAAAAAACTGACCATCACTATTTCTTAATGCTATCAAAGGAGATATCCAGAATCTTCTATGATTTCTACGTTTATATCGGCGGTGCCGTAATAAAAGCAACAAAAGAACACGTTTGTATCTATCCATTGCAAAGGCTGAACTGAGACGCAGCTGCGTCGGCGTGCATGCCCTCTTGCGTTGCGTTGGCGCAGCGTCAACGCAACACAAGTGTGGCATACAATGCGTTGTTCCGTTGCGATGACGCGACGCAACGCAGCGCAACGCACTAATGGGGCCTCGCCCGTAGGTGTAGGTTACGTAGGTTAAGAAAATTGAGATTATCTTATCGGTTTATTCAGCTAGAACGTATTTAGGTACTTACTTAAGTTTACTTTATTGTCTGGCTAACGAAAGCCGAACCTCGCGTTTTTACTAACGTCAAGCAACTCCAAACAATTTAAATGTGAACTTTCAATTTCACACACACAGTTTATGTTATTAGACGTGATGTTCTTGATATCTGATTGATTTAATTAAATTTCGTTTTTGTTTATCTGTCTGTTTAATGATAATCTATTTCACTCTTTTATGTAGGTATTTAAATAAAGATTATTTTGATTTTGAAACATCTTCAATTCAAATGAATTTCGTTTATT
Organism: Ceramica pisi; assembly: GCA_963859965.1. Taxonomy (NCBI): domain Eukaryota; kingdom Metazoa; phylum Arthropoda; class Insecta; order Lepidoptera; family Noctuidae; genus Ceramica; species Ceramica pisi. Next base: position 7,880,316 of record OY982528.1, on the reverse strand, counting down.
GTTATTTGGTCAATTAAAGGGATTGTTGACAAAAATACATTGTGCACAAAATATATGATCGATTTATTGATTTTTAAGAAATTTGTGGAATTCGTTTCGATTTCGAATCGATTTGAATTCGAATCGTTTTACATTGGTACATACGATCGAAAAAAAAACCTCTTTTTAGGTCAGTTAAAAGTAGTGATCGGTGAGAATATCAAAACAAATGTATTATTGATGAAGCTAGCTTTCGCTGGCCAGACTACAGAAATATGATTTTTTAGCCTTATTGCTTTATTTTTGCAGCTACAAAACCAAAAAAGAGGCAAATAACGAGTAATGACAATGAAGATAATTCCAGTGTCGGTAAATCTAGTGAGGGGGATCCAGCACCAGCATTTGAATCTACATCCACTCTGGAAGATGGAGATAATTGTCATAAAAATGATATCGGGCGATGGGTTGGACGATCTTTCGTAATGACTACCGAGGTGCGAATGGAAATGTTAAAGCGATGCTGGGCACCTCCAGAAAACTATGATTATGCTGGTGATGCCGCGCATTTGAAACGAAAATTTAATCAATCTTGGTTAGAAATGTACAAACCTTGGCTTGTTTACTCAAAGAAATCGAAAGGTGCTTTTTGTTTGTTTTGCGTTTTATTTCCGCCGCAACTTGTACGTGGTGTACAGGGATCTCTAATTGTCCGACCGTTCACTAAATATAAAGATATACACAATTATTGTAAAGCACATGTAGATAGTCAATGGCATAGAGAATCAAGTGCAGCTGCCAATTGTTTTGGCAACGCAAAAACAAATCTACTGGTTGCATTGCAAACAGGCCACGCAAAACTTATTGAAGAGAACAGAAATACGTTACAACCTATAGTTAATACAATAATTTTTTGCGGTACTCACGATTTGCTATTGAGAGGAAAAGAAAACGATGAAGGCGTTTTTCGAGATTTGTTGAAACTGAAAATTGATTCTGTTGATGAAATTTTGCGAAAACACTTAGAAAAAGGCCATAAAAATGCTCAATATACGTCTCCAAAAATACAAAATGAGATTTTAAATGTATGTGGAGTTCTAATTAGAGAAAATTGATCGATAATGTTAAGGCTGCAAGTGCCTACAGCATTTTGGCTGATGAAACAGCTGATATTACAGGAAAGGAACAACTATCAATAGGTATTAGATATTACGATCAAAAGGAAAAAAATGTTAAGGAAGAATTTATCGGTTTTGTCGAGTTGCAAAAAATGGATGCTCAAACGATAGCTACTGAAATTAATGGATTCATCAATGCCTTAAACATTGATGTTAACAAATGCGTGGGATAGGGCTACGACGGATGTGCTACGATGGCGGTGTCCAAAAAATATTGAGAGAAACGTTTAAAAAGGGTTTATATTTTCACTGCGCCTGCCACAAGCTAAACCTAGTAGTAAACGACTTAAATAATGTTCCTGAGATTCGAAACTGCATCGGAACTGTAAAAGATACGATAATTTTTTTCAGGGAATCAGTTTTGCGTCAAAAATATGCACCGAATACCATTGCTGTCTGAAACAAGGTGGTCGCATAAATACAAAAGTATTTCGATGTTTAAAAACCATTTTGTGGAAATTATGAAGGTTTGGAAAAGCTGTCACAGGAAGGGTAATTCTAGGACAAGAAAATTAGCTTTCCAATTGTTATCCGCAGTTGGACAAACCACATTCATATTGTCTTTATGTATTATAGACAAATACAATTCGCTGCTGCAACCCGTCGCAAACACATTGCAGTCTAAAACCTTAGACGTTATTAAGTGTGCAGAGCACATTCAAACCATAAAAACAGCAATTACGGAACATAGGCTTTCTGCCGAAGAAGGCACTGAAGAATTATTGAAATCAGCTAATAAAATTGCTAAGGTTTTGAATCTTGAGCTGCGACTTCCAAGGACAGCATGCCGCCAACAATATAGGGCAAATCATCCAGCTGGTTCGTTAAGCGAATATTTTTGCCGATCGCTGTACGTGCCCTATTTGGATTCATTATCATCCTCATTATAGGCGAGATTCGGTAAAGAACATTCACCAGCGTTTGCTCTTTCATTGTTACACCCTGCTCAAATAATAGAAATTACAGCTCCAAAATTAAGAAAATGTATGGACGAAGTATCCAAATTTTATGAATTAGAAGGGATCACATCTGAAGCTGAACTATGGCGCACTTTTTGGGTCAACAAGCAGGAGGACTTCGAAGATTTGGAGATGACGAAATTAATCCAACAAGCAGAATGTTTTTATCCGAAAGTGAAAATAGCCCTAGAAATTTTACTGGCAATGCTTTATTCCACGGCTACAATTGAAAGATCATTCAGTACACTCAGACGCGTGAAAACGTGGCTGAGATCAACAATGATTGAAGATACCTTAAACGGACTTTGTTTGCTCAGTGTACATATAAAACTTGTAAACAGTATGGGCGATTCTTTCACGGAAGACGTTATAAACCGTTTTGCAGAAGATCCTTGTAAAAAGTAGTGCTAGACGCTATGGTGGCCCAACACTACCCTTTTATATTGATAGGATATGGTGTAAGTTAAAGTCTTGAAGTGTAAAGGAAATAGTTATATATTCAATCACTATAACACTTAGATATGGACAATGGTAATGGTAAAGGTAATGGAAATAGCTGAATATTAAATCACTATAACACTTAGATACAAGACAATGGTAATGGTTTTGAGAACGTGGTGTCTCTAATGAGATCTGAACGCGAACTGGCTCACATTTTGGTGGACGAGCGAATATGCATATTTGCGGTTGATGCAATTATGCATTTTCGCTTAGTGTTCGATTAAAACTCGAACATATTCCCGAGAGCGAGAAGAAATACGAGATGATGTATAAAGTATGATACTTATGGTGTGTACAAAATGTGAAACTACTTAAACTCGTTGGCTTATAGTAATCTTAACTGGTAATCATAAAAATAGTAAGCAATCAAGGTAAAGGCTAAAATTAAAGGCATATTGTATATAATCTAATACTACTTAAGTAATTACAAATGATTAAATACATTAACACTGATTTAAAGTTACACTATTGAGTCTTCCAGCGTAAAAGCAACATTTTTATTGCCTGTGTTCGTATCTTTGTCCCGTTTGATCACACTATAGGTCGCACTAGGCCAGCGTTTGGCACAATTGTGTAAACGAAAACTGACTTCACTTTGATCCTTTAGATCTCGGGCACTGAGCACTTCACTATGTGATTCGTGTCTTCTGGTTCGTTTTGGTGTCATCGGAACCGCTGCAAACTCCTGTTGGCAACAGCTCTCGCTGTGTCGTCGTGGTCTCGGAGGCGGTGGGGTCACCGTGGTGTGCTGCCGGTGGGATCCTTCGCCACGGTGTCCAGCTGCGGCCTTTCGGCACAGGCGACATCGCCCGGTCTGCCATAACCAGACCGCTGCTACGCATAGGGCGATGGACATCAACACGTAACAAATCACGTATTGGTGGACATCATGGGGCGATATGTCGTCTATGTCTGAATCGATTTTCTTCAGTTTTTCAATCGCCTCCCCCAGACTGGTCATGGGTATGGTCAGGTTTCCGTCATCAGTCGGTCTTTCGTCCGGGATTTTGATGTTAATCAAATGGTTAATTTGGTCGAATTCTGGCGTATAAATGGTTGGTGAAATGTTCATTTGGTTGGACTGATGACGTATTGAATATAATGAGAAATCCTTTCCTTTGATGACGCACTCTTGACCTATGCTAATGAATCCCTTTTTTATCTTTATCGAAAGAAGGTGCTTTGTCATTATGACATCACAGCAAGACAACGACCGCGCCGCAGAAATGACGGAGCCACCGCAGCAGAAGCAACCACGGAAGAGGAAGCCCTTACCACGACCTAAACCACAACTTACAGCTGATCGCAGCATGCCTAAACCAACACGCTTATCTACCACATCTACACCACTTACTAATGATCCGCTTTGGTTAGACAGCTTGGTTTTAGAAGGTGAAAAAGGCCTCACATCCGAAAGCTCAGTTAAAGAGTTCAAAGCCGATGCAGCAGGATACGTCGCTCTAGTGGAGCACGAGTACAACGCCTTGTCTGACTGTGACAAGCACGTATCAAAGACGATGCCTCAGAGTGCGTACGCATATTATCATCATGTCATGTGGTGGTACCACGTAGCGCTAATCGCTCAGAAGCATGGACGAGCAAGTCCAGACCAGGACCGCCTCATCCATTTCGTTAACGGATACGAAGCTAAAGTTGGAGCTGGAGCCGCAACATACCTAGCAGGAATGGGCGATTACACGGACGGAACGGGCGTCAAGCATCAGTTGACAGCGAGGGAGCCAAACGAGGATGGCCATTTCGGTGCCCTGAATCATATGACTCACCGCGACTACGAGACTTTGATCGCGCCAACCATGTCCATAAGCTTGATGACGATACCTTCACCGAATACATAGAATCGGTCAAGAATCCAAGAGAGCTGCCCGAGCTGCAGGAGTTCCTGGAATTCCTGGAAACCAAATTTACAGCGCTAGAAGCGTCCCGTCGCAAGCAGGAGCCATCATACCAAAAAACCACGACGTATCAATCAAGCAGGAACAATAACCAAAACCAGAAGAAAAGTTTCCAGCGCAATAATCATCAATCAGGCAACAAAGACAATTCAAAATCAAACATGAGCGCGTTACATGTGTCGCGGTCGATAACCTGCGCATTGTGCAATTCAGAACATGCATTGTGGCGTTGTCCGGAATTTTTGCAAATGACGCATGAGCAAAAGGCAAACAAAATTGAGCAACTAAATTACTGCCAAAACTGCCTATGCAGTCATAGTAATAAACCATGTCAGTCAAGCAAACGATGTCGTAAATGCTTAGGTGCGCACAACACTCTACTGCACGAAGCATTAGCAAAACAAAGTCCAACTGCGTCAGCAGATGAAACCTCCAACAAGAGTGTTGCAACAAAAAGAAGCGCAACTAGGTCATCTCACGTGTCCTGGGATGATATGTCAGAAGTTCTTTTAGCCACTGCAATTATAAAAATAAAGGGAGCCGATGGAACGCAGCACAAGATGAGAGCTTTAGTTGACCAGGGTTCTCAACTGTCGTTATTCACCGAGAACGCAGCACAAACATTGGGTTTAAAGAGGGATAGTTTTAAAGGTCAAATTTACGGTGTCGGCGAAAAAGAAAACAATGCGAAGGGAATGTTACAAGTAACGCTGCAGTCAACAAATAGTGACTTCACTTGTGACGCAAACGTTATCGTAATGAACAACTTGATCAAGCGACTGCCCAATAACACGTTCGATAAACCAACAACATGGAACCATATCCAAGGGATACAATTGGCCGATCCGGAGTTCCACATAAGCAGACCGGTAGACATGCTTCTAGGTGCAGATGTTTATAGCAAGATAATGTTAGGAGGAATATTAAGAGGCGACAATGACACGCAACCAATCGCCCAACAGACGCAACTAGGATGGCTGCTCTGTGGATCTATGAAACCACATTACCAATGCAATGTCATTCTCAATAACACAGAAGACCTTCTGAAATATTGGGAGAACGAAGACATTAACCAGAAGATAGATATGACAAACGATGACCATGAGTGTTTACAGTTCTTTATGAGAACCACTAAGAGGCTTGAGGACGGAAGGTACGAAGTCCGACTGCCACTTAAACCAGAACATAAAGAAAAGTTGGGTCAAACCAAACCACAAGCTTTGGCCCAATTTAGGAACTTAGAAAAGAAGTTCGACAAGTACAGTGAATTGAAATCGGATTACAAAAAGTTCATGGACGAATATTTAGCATTAGATCACATGATACCATGCAGCATTAACCAAGCGCCTGAATGCTACTTACCACACCACGCGGTCATTCGGGCAGAATCAACCACTACCAAACTAAGAGTAGTTTTCAACGCCTCGGCAAAGTCATCATCAGGATACAGTCTAAATGACATCATGTACAGGGGTCCAAATATACAAAAGGACCTTCAAGAGCTTATCCTGAAATGGAGACAATATCAATTTGTATATACTTCCGACATCGAAAAGATGTACAGAATGATCCGAGTGCACCAAGAAGATCAAGCTTACCAAAAAGTATTATGGCGAGAATCGAATAACCAACCAATACAATCGTTTCAACTCGTCACGCTAACATACGGAACAAAACCCGCAGGCTTCCTAGCGATGATGTGCTTAAAGCAACTAGCATCTGATGAACGAGAAAAATTTCCTGATGCAGCAAAAGAATTAGAGGAAAGTTTCTACATGGATGATTTTTGCGGAGGGCGTCATTCCACGGAAGCGGCAAATAAGCTGAAATCCGACCTCATAAAATTATGCAGATTGGGAGGATTTAATCTAAGAAAATGGACCGCGAACAAACCAGAGCTATTAACCAATTTAGAAAGAGAGCAATATGACCAGTCAACATACGAGTTCAAGCAGAACGATTCTACCAAAACATTGGGCCTCCGTTGGAACCCACAGAAAGATAATTTTACCTTCAACCCGAAAATAGAACCCGAATCAAATGCAACTATTACTAAAAGAGCTCTACTTTCGGACATCTCCAAGCTGTTCGATCCATTAGGGTGGTTAACCCCCTTGAGCACTACCATGAAACTCCTGTTTCAAAATGTCTGGTTGACTAAGATAAAATGGGATGACGCCCTACCAGAGGCAATGAACTCAGAATGGGTTAAGTTGAAGCAAGAATTTCCAGAGATAAACAACATAGAAGTCAACAGATGGCTAGGAATGGGAGAAAACCAAAATATAGAGTTGTACGGATTCTGCGATGCATCAAATAAAGCATATGCGTGTACAATATATTGCAAGGTCAGAACCAAAGAAAGGACAACCATAACATTAGTTGCAGGGAAAGCCCGATTGGCCCCCATAAGCAAGGTCTTATCTATACCGAGACTGGAGTTAATGGGCGCTCATCTGTTAGCTCAGCTAATGCAAAAAGTTCGAAACTGCTTGTCAGATTACCCAACAGATGTTTACTGCTGGACTGATTCAACCGCAGTACTAGGATGGATACAAGGAGATCCAGCCCGATGGAAACCATACGTAGCAAATCGGGTAAAATCAATCACCAAAACCATACCACCTAAACATTGGCAATATGTGAAGACGACAGACAATCCAGCGGACTGTGCAAGCCGTGGTTTGACTGTCAAACAACTCAAAGACCACAAGTTATGGTGGCAAGGGCCATCATACACAAACCAAGAAAACCATCATACTACTTATGAGACGAATTTAGAAGTAAAACCGTCTATCTTAAAACAAACCAACGCGGTAGTCACAGAACAATCAACCGAATCGCTGATTACCGCAATTATAAAGCATTTGATGAACCAATACAGCTCCATTACGAAAATCATTCGTATTTTTGCATGGATACTGCGATTAGGCAATCGGACAGGAACTTTGAAAAAACAAGCTCGCCGAGCATACCTCGAACTACACGAACTTCGTCGCGCAAAACAGCTGATAATCAAAAACGTTCAGCAGGCGGAATTTGCAAACGACCTAGATTCATTATACAAACACGGAAGAGTGCACTCTAAAAGCAAGATTTTGAGTTTAACCCCAACCATAGATGAACGCGGAATATTACGTGTGGGTGGGAGATTAGGAAACGCCCACATGAGTCCGGAGATGAAACATCCCATCATCTTACCTCACGATCATCAGCTAACTACATTGCTCATCAATCAAGCTCATAAATTGACCTTCCACGGCGGAGCGCGGTTAACATTAGCAAACCTACGACAACAGTACTGGATTATCGGCGGTTACATGGCCACTAAAAAGTTCATAAGACAATGTGTCATATGCAGGAAACAAAATCCTATGCGACAGTACCAGTTAATGGGAGATTTACCAGAACCAAGAGTGAATCCAGAACATGCGTTTCATCACTGCGGCGTAGATTACACAGGCTTTGTAGAGGTCAAGGCAAATAAAGGACGGGGCATCAAAACCACAAAAGGGTACATTGCAGTTTTCGTATGTATGGTCACGAAAGCGGTTCACCTAGAACTCGTGTCAGACATGAGCAGCTCCGCCTTTTTGGCAGCTCTAACCAGAATGGCAGCCAGAAAAGGGGCGCCACGACATATGTACAGTGACAACGGTACTAACTTCGTGGGAGCCAACAGAATGCTTCAGGAAGAATTTAACCAGCTTAAAAAAGAATTCAGTGAATGTTTTATGTCCGAGATAACAGAGATGGGCATAGAATGGCACTTTAACGTACCTAGCTGGCCTAATGCCGGCGGTCTATGGGAGCGAGCAGTACGCAGTCTAAAACATCATCTCAAGAGGGTTATCGGTCATCAAAAACTTACTTTCGAGGAGTACACCACATTATTAGCCAGACTAGAAGCGTGCCTCAACTCACGACCCCTTTGCGCGATAACCGAGGATCCTGACGATATAGACTTCCTTACACCAGCTCATTTCTTAACAGGAAGGCCGGGAACAACCGTAATAGAAACAGAGCAAGATGCTAGAACCAGGTGGCATCTAACCAGCAAGTTATTTCAAGATCTTTGGAAACGATGGAAGGCTGAATACTTGGTACAACTCTCATCGAGAAGTAAATGGATGGAACCACAAAAAAACATCGGAATCGGGGATCTAGTGGTGATTCACGATGAGAATCTGCCACCAGGAAAATGGGCTCTTGGACGTGTGTTCGAAACACACCCAGGAAATGATGGCCTAACTAGAGCTGTTTCATTAAAAACCAAAAACGGAGTCATGAAACGCCCTATCGTGAAACTGTCCGTTTTGCCCATTAATCAGAACAATGCGACGACAACAAAACTAGATATAAAACCAACAACCAAGTGGACAGAAAGGAAAGGAAAACCGAGACCAAAAATCGCAACTGTTGCAGCTGTTTTACTGAGTTTTTTCATGCTTATTTTTCCGTCTTACGGATTACATGATGTTAAACCATTTCCAAAAAACCAAACGCTTTATTTTGATCCTATTTCAAGGGTACAATTAATCAGAGATAAATGGACGTTAGTCATGTACTACGACATGGGACCCTATTGGACAGGCATAACCACTTATAATAAAATAACAAATTACCAAGAACAATTGTGCGCAACCATTGAAACACAAAGCCATTGTAATACGATCGTGCAGCAAGCCCGACACGATTATCAGGAACTCGAATACTACAACGAACTTTTGCTAGCTCAGCATTTTGATGTCCACACCAGACAGCGGCGCGCCGCAGGGAAGACGAGCCGGCGCCGACGAGGACTGATAAATGGTATCGGGTATCTAGCGAATGACTTATTCGGTGTGTTGGATTCACGTTTCGCTGACCAGTACGAAAAAGACATTGAAACCATACATCGCAATGAGAAACACCTTTCTGATCTATGGAAAAACCAAACTTCTATAATCGAAGCAGAGTTCAACCTTATGAAGAGGATGGAGATCACTGTAAATAAACAACACAAATTAATAAACAAGAAGCTTATGACTTTACAAGAAAACGCGAGCACTCTCCAACGCGAAATACAAAATATTTCATACGTCAATGACTTCACATTGTCAGCGATGTCTGCGAACACTTTGCTGCAAGGATTAAGACGACTTCAAGACACGTTGCTCGATGCGTTAACAGACATATACCACGGTCAAATTAACATACATTTACTGCCACCAACGCAACTTAAACGTGAGCTCCAAACCATATACGGCCAGATGCCAAGCGAACTCACACTACCAATCACCAATTTAGATACAGATCTTCAGTACCTTTACAAACTACTGAAAGTCAAAGCAAGAGCGACGAAAAAATTTGTAATTATTGAGATTACTTTCCCACTCATATCCAGAGAAAGTTTCAAATTGTACAAGATAATACCTGTACCGCAACAAACAAACACCATTAAGACAACAATCGTACCAGTCTCTGAATACGTAGCAGTCAACCTAAAGAAGGATTCCTTCTTCAGCATGTCCATACAGGAACTAACGGCATGTTTACACCATGGAACTACTATTATGTGTCAGCTGTTAAAGCCAATAACGGATCTGCAAAATGACGAAAGTTTTTGCGTCAGGAACTCGGCCAACATATGTAAGATAGAGAAAACCAACTGCACCAACGTATGGCTTGAATTACATTTGACTTCTCGGCACTTTTATTTTTGTTGTGACACCTATACAATAAAAATAATATGCGGCGACCATGTGACAGTTCTTCAGCTGAGCCAAGCCGGGGTCATTAGCATAGGTCAAGAGTGCGTCATCAAAGGAAAGGATTTCTCATTATATTCAATACGTCATCAGTCCAACCAAATGAACATTTCACCAACCATTTATACGCCAGAATTCGACCAAATTAACCATTTGATTAACATCAAAATCCCGGACGAAAGACCGACTGATGACGGAAACCTGACCATACCCATGACCAGTCTGGGGGAGGCGATTGAAAAACTGAAGAAAATCGATTCAGACATAGACGACATATCGCCCCATGATGTCCACCAATACGTGATTTGTTACGTGTTGATGTCCATCGCCCTATGCGTAGCAGCGGTCTGGTTATGGCAGACCGGGCGATGTCGCCTGTGCCGAAAGGCCGCAGCTGGACACCGTGGCGAAGGATCCCACCGGCAGCACACCACGGTGACCCCACCGCCTCCGAGACCACGACGACACAGCGAGAGCTGTTGCCAACAGGAGTTTGCAGCGGTTCCGATGACACCAAAACGAACCAGAAGACACGAATCACATAGTGAAGTGCTCAGTGCCCGAGATCTAAAGGATCAAAGTGAAGTCAGTTTTCGTTTACACAATTGTGCCAAACGCTGGCCTAGTGCGACCTATAGTGTGATCAAACGGGACAAAGATACGAACACAGGCAATAAAAATGTTGCTTTTACGCTGGAAGACTCAATAGTGTAACTTTAAATCAGTGTTAATGTATTTAATCATTTGTAATTACTTAAGTAGTATTAGATTATATACAATATGCCTTTGATTTTAGCCTTTACCTTGATTGCTTACTATTTTTATGATTACCAGTTAAGATTACTATAAGCCAACGAGTTTAAGTAGTTTCACATTTTGTACACACCATAAGTATCATACTTTATACATCATCTCGTATTTCTTCTCGCTCTCGGGAATATGTTCGAGTTTTAATCGAACACTAAGCGAAAATGCATAATTGCATCGACCGCAAATATGCATATTCGCTCGTCCACCAAAATGTGAGCCAGTTCGCGTTCAGATCTCATTAGAGACACCACGTTCTCAAAACCATTACCAATGTCTTGTATCTAAGTGTTATAGTGATTTAATATTCAGCTATTTCCATTACCTTTACCATTACCATTGTCCATATCTAAGTGTTATAGTGATTGAATATATAACTATTTCCTTTACACTTCAAGACTTTAACTTACACCATATCCTATCAATATAAAAGGGTAGTGTTGGGCCACCATAGCGTCTAGCACTACTTTTTACATGTTCGAAAATTACTTTTCAAGTAGACGCGATTTAAATAAAATAAAAATGCATGCATAGTCAAATTTACTTTTATTTATTTAACTACCTATGAAGCAGGATCATTTGCGGCTGTTTGCCCTACACACTACACTACATATACCTAATGTTTCATGTAGGTGTGTTTGTGTAGTGTGTATGACAAAACAGCCGCGGACGATCCGACCTAAAAAATCTGACTTGTCCCCCCCTAGGCCAGAAGCTGGGCACGCCCTTGCACGCATCGAATTTGTTCTAAGTTAATATAGGCTTATTCGGTGCAGACGCACTGGGCGGTAGTACTCACACTACATGACCGGCCCACACACAAACATAAGACGGCTCCGCGGTTCGGATCGTGATCGGCCAGGTCTGAGATCGAGACGGACGGGAGCCACATACTTACTCTGTAGGTGCGTCACCAAAGTCGGCACCCTCGTCGCTGGTCGTTCTCGCTGGCCCTCCCCCAGGTCACTGGGGGTCTCACTCGGCGGGGACTGACCGCCGTAGGTGTCGTGAAGAGGCGACGCCGAGTTAACAGCGTCGCGACGCGCCTACAGATACTTACACAACAGTTACACCACAGGCGTGCGTTGCTATTTTATTATGGCAGGCGCACGCCAACACCCCATGCCGACTTTAACGTTTTGACTTCAGATAAAGAAACGTGATTATTTCACATGAACACATTTGTGGCCCTGAAAAGGGTCTTTTGTTGTTTCTCCCGCCATCTAATAGGCAAACCCAATGACCGGTCCGTTGCAACGGGCCGAGGAGCGCCACCGCGGTCAGGGGACTTCGCCCCGACACCGCTTGCCGCGCCCCCTAGAGGGTCGCAGCGACATCTACGATTGATAAGAAACATTACAAACCTGTCAGCTGTTTCACTCAATACGTCCCTCTGCAGCTCTGGTACAAGCCTCCACATTATCAATTAAAATTATTGATTTATTACAGTATCTACAGTACAGTATATACATATTTAATTGGTATTGTGTATTTTCAGATTGTTTGTGGAGATTTGCACAAAATCAGTTTCAAGAATTGTAGCTAAAATTTCTAAAATATTACATTAAAAATAAGACGCTTTGTCAAATTTCCTGACGTTGCTGAGCGAGCTGATGTGAAGATCAGATTTCACAGTATTGCTGGATTTCCTGGGGCTATAGGATGCATTGATTGCACTCATATACCAATCAAAAATCCCAACAGACAAAACGGTATTTCGAAATCGCAAAGGTTGGTTTTCAATTAATGATCAAATAGTGTGTGGACCACAAATGGAAATATATGATATAGTAGCACGGTGACCTGGTTCTGTCCACGACTCAAGAATATTTTCAAATAGCAGGTGTCATATGAGATTCGAAGAAGGGGACCAGCTAGTCTATTCTGTAAATAACCATTTCGATATCGACTTCACCTGAGTGACTAAGCTTACAAATTGAACTTTATTTCACACACCATAAGGTCTTATCTTTATACGAATTTGAAACTCACCTCGGATTCCGCTGTCGAGACACGAAAATGTTGTTACAGAATAGCACTGCTGGCAAGCTTACTTATTGGTGATAGTGGTTATGCACAATCGTCGTTAATGTATACGCCTGTGCTAAATCCACAATCAGAACTGAAATAAGATACAACAGAGCTCACATAACAACAAGAAATGTAATAGGAAGATTAAATGGCGTATGGAAAAGAAGATTTGCATGTTTAAATAGGAAGCTGCAAAACAATTTTTCAAACACATGCAATATAATAGTGGCATGAGCTGTGCTACACAACATTTGTATACAAACAAATCAAGAATTGCCTGAACCCATCACTGATACTGACCCTATTCCAGTCTCCCACTCTACAGATACTGCACGGAGTAGCATTGTTAGGGCTGCATTTATTAAATTGCAAGGCATTTTAGTTAATAGGTAAAATTATAGTAGTAGCTGTCTTTATTTTTATTTTATATCTTTATTTCTATTTTTTAAATAAATATTTTGATTACTAAAAAAAGTCAGTTAAGTGTTATATTCTTAAAATTCTTTAATTAAGTAAGTATTCTAGATCTTACATTAGTTTTATTTTAATTACTAGGTAACTAAAACTAGATATGTAAGAACGTAATCTGTACCCCTAGCACAAGTTTCTTGCGAAATAGTAACGTTATCGTGACGTTTTTACCAGACCTAAGGGCGTGGACACATGTCTGCGGTGCGGCGCCGGCCACCGTGTAACGGCACGGCACCGCTACCGGGAGGCGGCACGGCGTCGTGTCGCGACACGGCGCCTTGTGCGGTGGGGAGCGCACCGCTCGCTAGTTACTGTTTTGTTGGTGTTTAGTCTGCACGTGTTATTTAATGCATAATAATGGCTGCCGATTTAGATGTCGACTTTTTAATTTCACTCGTGGAAGCACGTCCCGTTCTCTGGGACAAGACAAAGGAGAATTATAAGGATAAAATTTGAAAACTGAAGGGTGGAAAAATGTATGCCGAAATATTTTTCCATCTTTCGACGAGAAGGACAATAAAGAAAAAACAAGTCTCGGTGAGTACATATTTTATTCATTTATCTTTTTGACATAATAATAAGTGAAAATTTAAATGTTAACTTAAAATACAATTAACATTTAAATGTGAATAAAATGCGTTAATGTTCAATATGCCAACTTGTCGAGTTTATTTTTAACTAAAACTCAGTCGCAAACGCAGAACAAAGCGAATTTCGTACAGTGATAACCATTGTATCACTCTGTCTAACTTGCACAATATTATATATTGCCATCCTTTATACATACTCAACACTTTGGCTTTGTTAGTCGGCTCAAAAAACAGGTAGAAAATTGTTTGTTCCGGGACCGAGCTTTAGTTATATTTTGCTTAATTGCCAACTAAGCGCACCGACATCACTATTAAAGTATTTACAAAATTCGCCTCTTATATCGACTGGATTTGATAAAGAATCTTCATCTGTTGTTTGTTGAATGTTTAAAAGAGTGTTATCAATACTTAGCTCTTCAGACTTTCTAACTCCATCTCGAGTAACAACAAAATTGTGTAAGACACAGCATGCTTTAATAATGTCTGTCGCAAAATTGTATTGAACATTTAAAGGCCGGTGAAATACTCGCCATTTATTTGCGAAGATACCAAAAGCACACTCGACATATCTTCTTGCTCGACTTAAACGATAGTTATAAACCCTTTGTTCTACACTTAGATGCTTCCCTGGGTATGGACGCATTAGATTGTTCATTAACGGTAGATCTTCATCTGCGATTAAAACATAGGGAATTGAATTTTGAAGCCCCGGTAAAGGTTTTGGCGCTGGTATTGGAAGTCGATTCTGTAATAATAATTCGTATAATTTTGTATTATGAAAAATCGTGGAATCGCATTCCTTCCCATACGATCCTATATCGACATATACAAATCTATATCTAGAGTCTACCAATGCCAGCAAAACTATAGAATTATAGCTTTTATAGTTGAAAAAAACCGGCCAAGTGCGAGTCGGACTCGCGCACTGAGGGTTCCGTAAGCAGAAGTTACGATTTACGATTTATGACGTATTAAAAAAAACTACTTACTAGATCTCGTTCGGGTAGGTCTGAGAATCGGCCAACATCTGGTTTTTTTTTTTTTAATCGCTGAACAACGTTTGCTGGGTCAGCTAGTAAGTTTATGATTATTAAAAAAAATATACTATGTGATGTAACTAAAAATTTAAGATTTTCGGAATTTTTCCTATATGTGTACTTTATAACGTTGCTTCATGCCAAATTTCAAGATTCCAGGTCGTCTGGAAGTATCCTTTAGGTTTTGATTCCCTTGCGAGTAGTTGCGAGTTTCAAAATATGCGGCTTTAATTGCTGTATCTTTTGATTGCGTTGACGTAGAAGTTTGATTTTGTTACAGCTTAAAGATATTATAGACTTGAGTATTTGTTAAGAATTTCAATATAATACCACTACGCGTTCATGAGTAAAGGGGTAATAAGTTTAAAATTATTAAAAATATTTTTATTATATGATGTAACTAAAAATTTATGCTTTTCGCAATTTTTCCTTTATCTGTGTTATAAGACGTTGCTTCGTACCAAATTTCAAGATTCTGAGTTCACGGGAAGTACCCTGTAGGTTTTGATTCCCTTGCGAGTGTCGAAAATTTGCGGCATAAACGGGAGTATCTTTTGATCGCGTTGACTTAGAAGTTTGATTTTTTCACAGCTCCAAGAGACCATAGACTTGAGTATTTGATATGAATTTCAGCTTGATACCTCCACGCGTTTCTGAGAAAAAAGGTCTTGACAGACAGACAGACAGACGGACAACAAAGTGATCCTATAAGGGTTCCGTTTTTACCTTTTGAGGTACGGAACCCTAAAAAGAGATCCACTGTGGGCAGGACTGCAAATTCTGATGTGCTTCCCGTCCAATGCCCCCATGCAATTTGGGAAATTAGTTTTTATGTCAAAATCTTCAGCTATTTGTTCTATTAGCTCTTTAGTTATTTTCGGAATGCTTTCTCTTAAAAGGATGTCCCATATAGCCCGACAAACTTCTCGTATAATTTTCCCGATTGTGCTTTTTCCACGATAATCTGTGAATTCCATATCTCTGAATGAATTTCCTGTCGCCAAAAACCTGTAAATAGGATATTTAATTAACTTTTACAGAGATATTAAAAAACAACTATTTAATTACATATTTCTAAACATTTTTTTATGATTGTTACAGGTAATGACGTAATTAGAAAGTGGACCAACATTAAAGATAATTTTATGAAAAAACCAAAGAAGCACCATTGTCCTTCATTTGAATTTCCCGCGCTTTAACTTATAAGTTCTATCTATGGTGGCAGCACCAGAAGGCTGACACTATGGACATGCTATTCTCTTTGACTTTATAAAACGTCATAAGAGATCCCACGTTGTAAATTGTAAAAATTAATATTATTTGAAGCAATAGCATTTAATGTTGTTTCTCTTTACAGGTTAGTACCTAAATTGTAATAATTTGTACTTATGTATAGAAATAAGTTGTGCGTGCAAACGCTTTTGAAATTCATTCATGTCTAAAAGAATAAAATTACTCTTTACAGAGCAACAACTTGGCTTTTTGTTTGAATAAACAACATATTACAAAACAACATTAATTTAAGCTGTTGTAAAGAATGGAACAGTTGAAATTTGAATTTGCTGTGAAAAAAAGCGACGATCCCAAAACAAACGTGATATGCATAACCTCAATTATGGATACCAATAATAAAACTTTCATTTTCCCGGAACATTTACAACCGGCGAAACTACATGATACGGTAATAAAAACTGATACTTTTCAAAAAGTAAAAGCAACACTGCAAAGAAGACACGAAAAAAGACAAGTATGGATTTCAGTAACACCAGAGATGCTTGACACGTATGTGGACGAAGTTGGAAATATGCATTTCAAAGGTTATTTACTGGAGGAGGTTACAGAAGCAGCAGGTCAATCACAACAGCAGGTTTTTATGAATGAAACGACAACAGAGGCTTTTTCAAGACTCATGGAAAGTTTTGCCAAATTGAAGAAGGAATCTAAACAAACTAATTTGAAGAAATTATCAGAAATGTTTGTAATAGAGAAATTCACTAAAAAAACATCAAGTGTAACACAGTGGATGGCCATCTTCGAAGCTGAGTGTACTCGTATAGGTATAAATGAAGATATTCAAAAAATACAAGTATTTCGCTTATTTTTGGACGATTCTTGTCAAGATTGGTATGGTTCTATGCTTATAAAATATACAATAGATTCAGAATGGTGTATTTGGAAGGAAATATTTTGTGAAACATTTATGAACAAAGGCTGGACACCAATAAGGTACGCTATTTTATTTAACTATAGGCAGGGCTCATTACTAGATTATGCTCTAAAAAAAGAGAGGCTTTTATTGGAGATAAACCAATTAATGGATAATCCTACTTTAATTGATTTAATTGTAACTGGATTACCTAATTTTATAGCAGATGAAATTGATAGAAATACATTGAAAGATACTAAAGATTTATTTAATAGGAATCGGGGATTAGAACACTTAATGAATAAAAGGATAGTGGATAAAAAGAGAGTAGATTCGGATAGTAAAACAAAAGAAAAAAATTTAAAAGACCGACCATGCAGGATCTGTGAAAAAGAAGAAAAAATGACTCGGTATCATCCAGAATCTGTATGTTGGTTCAAGAATAAAGACAGTGATCGCATTAAAAAAGAGCAAATAAGGAGTGTCAATAATTCTGAATTAGAAATGAGCTTAAATGAAGTAGACCCAAAAAACTAATAATTCCACCATTAATCAAAATTAAGATAAAAATAAATGATTCCATAGAAACTTTGGGAGTTTATGATTCAGGATCAAATGTAAGTTTAATTAATTCAAAACTATTAACTTGGAAAAATGACCCAAACAACAGAAACAATAGTCAGGCAAATTTAAAAACGATTAATGGTGTAAAAAAGGCTATAGGAGTAGTATCGTTAAAGATTAAAATTTTTGAAATGGAAAATAAAGTGAATGTTTTTGTCATTGACAAACAAAACTTTGATTATGACTTCTTGATTGGATTAGATTGCATAAAATCTTTTCAACTAATTCAAAATGAAAACTTAGAAATCTCACAAAACCTAAACATAAAAGAAATACAAAATAATGAAAATATTCCTGGCTTAACAGGTGAAAAAAACACAATAGGAAAACAAAATAATGAAAATATTCCTGGCATTACAGGTGAAAAAATGCAATACAAACAAAATTTTATTGATGAAAATAATGAAAAGTGTAAGGTCGACTTCAATGAACACATAGAAGTTACAAACTTCAACATTTCAGTAAACCATTTAGACATTCAACAACAGTCGAAAATTGATGAATTAATTGACAAATACAAACCAATATTTGCAAAAGACAAATATGATATAGGTACAGTAAACGGCTATGAAGCACATATAGATTTGCTAGTAGATACATATTGCAGCAAAAGACCATATAGATGCAATTTTGAAGATAAAAAGAAATTGAACAGCAAGTTTCAAAATTATTAGAAAAAAAATTAATAGAAGAATCTTATAGTCCTTTTGCTGCCCCAGTAACATTAGCCTTCAAAAAAGAAGAAGGAAGAAAATGTAGACTATGCATAGATTTTCGCGATTTGAATAAAATAGTGGTCCCTCAGTCGCAACCATTTCCACTTATAGAGGATTTAATGATAAAAACGAGAAATTGTAAGTACTTCTCAACATTAGATATAAATTCGGCATTCTGGTCTATTCCTTTAAAAGTTGAAGATAGAAAAAAAACAGCATTTGTTACTCAAGAAAATCATTTCCAATGGACCTGTTTACCATTTGGCTTAAAAACTTCTCCAGCAATATTTCAGAGAATTCTTAGTAGTATTATTAGAAAACATAAATTATCAGAATTTACAGTAAATTTCATTGATGACATTTTGGTAATTTCGCAGACATTTACTGAACACATAAAACACTTATCATTATTATTGGAAGCAATTTCAAAAGAGGGCTTTAGATTGAAATTTTCAAAATGTACTTTTGCACAAGACTCAGTAAAATACTTAGGTCACATAATAAAACATAACACAGTTACTCCACTAAAGGATAATTTAATAGCAATAAAAGACTTTCCAGTACCAAAAACAAAAAAAAATATACGACAATTTTTAGGTAAAGTGAACTTCTATGGAAAATATATCAATAATATTAGACCCATTACACAATTTGTTAAGAAAAGATCAGAAATTTACCTGGACAGAAAAATGTCAGGAATCTTTTGACAAAATAAAGACACTGCTTTGTTCAAAACCAATATTAGAAATCTTTGATCCGGATTTACCTATACATATTTATACAGACGCTAGCATACAGGGTATAGGGGCTATTTTGAAGCAACCACAAGAAAACGGGGAAGAAAAGCCATGTGCATATTTTTCAAGGAAATTAAATGACACTCAGAAACGGAGAAAAGCCATATACCTAGAATGTTTAGCAATAAAAGAGGCAATCAAATATTGGCAACATTGGCTCATAGGAAAAAAATTTAAAGTGTTTACAGACCATAAACCACTAGAAAAACTGAATATTAAAGCAAGAACCGACGAAGAACTAGGAGACCTCACATATTACTTATCGCAATTTAATTTTGAAGTGAAATATTCGCCGGGAAAGGACAACTTAGAAGCAGACAGTTTAAGTAGAAACCCAGTTTTAGAATCACATGTAAATCAGGAAGAAATTTTAAAAATCGTAAATTTTATTAAATTAGAAGAAATCCAGCACGATCAAGAGAAAAATGAAGATATAAAACTGCATAAAAATAAACTAATTCAAAAACATAAAATTTACTACAAAAGAATAGGAAAAAAAGAAAAAATTATACTGACGGAGGAATTTAGTAAAAAAATAATAAAGAACATACATAATTCATACAGCCATATAGGAATGAAACAAATAGAAAATAAAATCAAACCATTCTATACAGCAAGAAATTTAACCCATAATATGAAAAAAATTTGTGACAACTGTGAAATATGCATAAAAAATAAATCTAGAACAAAATTTAAATACGGTTTGATGTCTCATCTGGGTCCCGCTATGTACCCTTTTCAAATAGTCTCCATAGATACCATTGGTGGATTTGGTGGCTCCCGCTCTACAAAAACATACTTACATCTTTTGGTAGATCATTTCACCAGATATGCCTACATTTTAACATCTAAAACCCAAAATGCAGACGATTTTATAAAACTTGTAAAAAAAGTTGTACCAGAAAATACAATTGGAATGATTTTATCAGATCAATACCCGGGCATTAATTCGAAAGAATTCAAAGAATTTTTACAAAAAGAGAACATACCTATTATCTTTACTGCAGTGAATGCACCATTTTCAAATGGCTTAAATGAACGGTTAAACCAAACATTAGTTAACAAGATAAGGTGTAAAATTAATGAAAAAAATTGTAAATCAGCATGGACAACTATTGCTCACGAATGTACCCAGAAATATAATGAAACTGAACACACTGTGACAGGATTTTCTCCAATTTATTTGATGGAAGGAAAAGTTATTGATATCTTACCAAATGAATTGAAAGAACAAAAAACACAAAATGATTTATTACAAGACAGACGGATAGCTTTGGAAAGAACTATAAAATCACACAATTATAATAAGCAACAATTTGACAAGAACAGAAAAATTTGCCAATTAAAAGTGGGAGACTCTGTATATGTGGAAAATGGCAACCGATTAAATAGAAAAAAATTAGATGAAATAAAAATTGGCCCTTATAAAATTTTAGAAAAATTAACTAATTCAATTTATAAGATAAATACGGGCCACAAAAAAGTAGAATCAAACTTGTTTCACATTACAAAGCTCATACCAGTATGTACCTTAGAATGTTTTCACTGTTTAGGGGAGGAGGGGGAGATGTAAATGAAGCACCATTGTCCTTCATTTGAATTTCCCGCGCTTTAACTTATAAGTTCTATCTATGGTGGCAGCACCAGAAGGCTGACACTATGGACATGCTATTCTCTTTGACTTTATAAAACGTCATAAGAGATCCCACGTTGTAAATTGTAAAAATTAATATTATTTGAAGCAATAGCATTTAATGTTGTTTCTCTTTACAGGTTAGTACCTAAATTGTAATAATTTGTACTTATGTATAGAAATAAGTTGTGCGTGCAAACGCTTTTGAAATTCATTCATGTCTAAAAGAATAAAATTACTCTTTACAGAGCAACAACTTGGCTTTTTGTTTGAATAAACAACATATTACATATGAAGAAGATAGAACTTTCAAAAAAATCTGGAGCTGGTGCAAAACATATAAAAGAATACCATTTGTACAAACAGCTCATGTTTTTGCAAAAAAATGCTCCAAATGTAACCGACGACAGCATAGAAGAAGAATTTCAAAATCCAAAAACAACGAGATCACGATATCAGCCATACAGTACAACTACGCGACAGCGAAAACCAAGTAGTGATGAATTTGAGAGGCAAATTATTGAAACTTTAGGTACTTCAGAAAATCGACATCTGTCATTTTTAACGCTATTTTGCCATCTTTAAACAAGTTAGATGACCACCAGACTTAGATGTTTCAAAGTGGAGTTTTAAAGATTTTAACGGATTTCCATCGACCACCGTGTCAGTCATATAGTGGATACCAGACAACAATTTCTTACGACACTAATTATCACCAAGCTACACGATCACCACAAGCTACAACGTGTTATGACACTTATCAAACAGCTTATAATTCATCCATTCAAAGCATAAATCGTCACCAAACATCACCAATCTCGCCTTTGGAAGAAATTCTATCCAATACCACGGATACACAAGAATCAGAATACGACTTTTCTTAAATAATAATATGCTCAATCATTCGAATTATTACTCTTTTGATTTGAATAAAAAAATATATCAATGTAAAATTCTTTTATTTCTTACCGTATAGTTAAACCTATCATTTCCTTAGGCTCCACAGGTCCCTGTGCACCCTGGGCGCAACAGTAACTTTCTCCGGGGAATGAGGGGAAATGAGAATCTCCTCTTATGCTTCGGGGAGGGTTACTGTTGCGGCTAATTTTCTGACACGGGTGGGGTCCACTGGATGGACCGACGGGGCGTTCCTTTGCGTGACCCTCTGTGTAGCAGAGGGCATAGCAGAGGAGCAAGAGCGGGCTCGGTGTGCACTTACCCTGCCTCCGAGCAGACAGAGTTGGTGGGTCCTTCTCTGTCACCGCTGATATCGTAACCCTATCGAAGTGCAGACTGTGGTCATGTCTCGCAGCACTCATAGGACCGACGGTCTTGGCTTAACTGCCTGGACCACGAGGACGTAAACCTCTATAAAAAATACCCCGAATCCCAAGTGGCGGGAGCACCGCGAAGGGACGAATGGCTGACGGGTATTATCAGTCTCTAGTGCTTCCCTCGCCAGAGATACCTGCAGCCCTCTCTGGCGAGTAAAGCAATTTATTCTGCTTATCCTGGTACACGGTCCCTGCCAGGATGGACCTTTATTTACCTATTACTCGTGGGAACAAAATGGAATTGAACCAAGAAACCCAAATCGCCGGTAACGGCACAAAGTGTGATGAGCGGTCGGAGTCCGACGCTGCATCCAGCGGAAACGGGAGAGGCGCGGGAGGCTCAGAGAGCTCCCGGCGCGAGAGGGCCGGGTCACTTGCGGAGATCAGCAAGTTCTTCCGCAAGCGGCCCAGGCGGGATGGCGACAGAGAGTCGTCATCCGGAGAGGAGGAGGCCTCGGCCTCGGCGCGGAAGATCCCCACCAACAAGCGTGGCGGGATTCGCGGGAAAGGGAGGGGGCCTTCGGCCTGCGAGAGGTCGGTCAGGCTGGCCGAGGAGGGACGCCACCCGGGCACGAGAGCGTGCGGGACGGGCGATGAGGAGGAAGCACCTGGCGGCTCCGAGGCGGAGCGTGAGGCCAGGTTTGCGAAGGAGGTGGAGGCCGCGCTGAAGCAGGTCGCCCACAAGCAGAAGCCGTCCACAAGGCTGAAGGCCATGCCTGCGGCTTCTGCTTCGATTATGGCGGCAGCGGAGGCCAACTTCCGTGCTTCGCACAATGGGGGGGAGATGGCCAGTCTGCGGGCGGATGTAGCCCGACTGACGGCCGCCATGGAGCTTCTCCAAAAAGAGAATGAGAAGCTCCGAGCGGACCTGGCCAGCATGCGGGCGACCGACTGTCGCGGGGCTACCCAGGCGGAACAACCCCAGGCGGGACTGCAGCGGCAGCAACAGCAGCAACAACCAAGCCGGCCCGAGCCAGAGGACAACCAGGTCCTGGCACTGGTTCGGACGGAGCTCGCCGCCTTCCAGCGGCGGTTCTCCGTGCTGGAAGGTATAGTCCTGCGGCCCCCCCTTGGTGGAAATAAGGTGGCTTCGGGCCCGGGGACGGTGTCATATGCGGCTGCTGCGGCTTCCGCATCCGGACCGGGGCCATTCAGTCGGCCGTCGCACCCCACCCCCCCAGCAAAGCCAGCTCCGGCAAAGCCGGCGCCAGCGCCTGCCAACGCGCAAGCCGAGGGGAAAGGGAAGGGGAAGAAGAGGAAGAAGGGCAAAGCGAGGGCGCTGCCAGTGGCGGAGCCTGCAGCAAATGGGCCTCCGCCTGCAGCACGTCAACCGCGGCAGCCGCCGCCACCACCGCCCTCCCAACCCGCACAGCTCCCTACACCCCCCCCGGCTGAAGCCGGATGGCACGTGGCCGGGGAGCAGAAGAAGAGGCGGAAGGCGGCCAAAAAGGCCCAAGATCAGGAGCGGCAGCGCCAGTTTAGAGAGCGTAAGATCGCGGCTAGGCTCCGCGCCCCGAAGACCGCCGCTGTAGTCATAACGCTACAGCCGGAAGCGGAAAAGAGGGGCGTGTCCTACCGCGACCTGCTGGCGAAGGCAAAGGAGACGGTGGATCTCCGTGAGCTCGGGATCACCGGGGGCCTCCGGCTTAAAGTCACTGCGACTGGAGCGCGGATGTTGGAGATCCCTGGGGAGACCAGCGGCTCGTCCGCTGACGCTCTGGCCGAAAGGCTAAGAGCGACCCTTAACGCGGACGAGGCCCGAGTGTCCAGGCCCGTTAGGTGCGCAGATCTGCGCATCCTGGGTCTGGACGACTCGGTCACGGAGGAGGAGGTCGTGGCCGCCGTCGCCAGGTCCGGAAGGTGTCCTGCCGAACAAGTCAAGGCAGGCGCCATACGTCCGGACCTCTCGGGCATGCGAACAGTAACGGTTTGCTGCCCTGTGACGGCGGCCAAAACTATTGTGGAGGGCCGTAGGCTACTAGTGGGCTGGGTGTCAGCGCAAGTCAAGCTGCTGGAACGGGGGGCACCACGTGTCAGTCAAGTGCGCCTCGGAGGTCGATCGCAGCGGCCTCTGTTTCCGCTGCGGTCAGCCCGGTCACGTGGCCGTAGCTTGCTTCGCCAAGCCGCACTGCGTCGCATGTGCGTCGGCGGGCAAGTCGGGCGATCACCGGGCTGGGAGCAAGGCCTGCGCTCCGCCCACCAAAGCCAGATCCGGAGCTAGGGGGAGGCCCTCCACCGCCACTGCCACCGTCTCCGCCGCAGCAGCCGTAACTGCCGCAGCCGCAACCGCCGTAGCCGCAACCACCGCGGTCGCAACCGCCGCCACTGCCGCTATTGCCGCCACAGAGGGGCCCTCGCAGGAGGAAGCTGAAATGGAATGCCAGTAACGGCCCCTCTCAGCTTCCTCCAGGCGAATATCAACCACTGCGCCTGCGCTCAGCACTTGCTGATGCAGAGCATGGCGCAGTGGTCGATCAACATTGCGGTGGTCTCTGAGCCGTATTTTGTCCCACCCAGGGATGACTGGGTTGCGGACCTAAACGGCTCAGTGACCATCATATCGTCGGCCGCCGCCGGTACTCCGTCCCTTGAAAATGTCAGGAGGGGACAGGGGTGCGTAGCAGCACGGTTCGGGGAAATCGTCGTGGTAGGCGTCTACTTCTCCCCGAGCCGAACTCTCGCCGAGTTCCACAACTCTCTGGTAGAGTTGGGTGTCGTCGTCGGACACTATTCCCTACCCGTGCTTGTCCTCGGGGACTTCAACGCCAAGAACTTGGCTTGGGGTTCTCGTCTGACAGACGTGCGGGGAAGGATGGTAGAAGACTGGGCTCTGGAGACAGGCCTAGTCGTCCTCAATCGGGGTTCTGTCCCCACGTGCGTGCGGATGCGGGGCGAGTCGGTGGTGGACATCTCGTTCGCCAGTCCCGCTCTGTCACCGCGGGTCATTGACTGGCGTGTCATGGAGGAGGTGGAGACCTATTCCGATCACCGGTATATCCGGTTTGACGTCTCCACCCAGACCACAAGCGCGCCGGTCGTACAGACCCCGATTGGTCCGCGTTGGGCTCTGAAGCAGCTGGACCGGGAGCTCCTCCTGGAAGCCTCGATCGTGCAGGCCTGGGTGACATCACCGGACAGGCCTGCCGACGTCAACAGTGAGGCAGGGTGGTTCCAGGAGGCCATGTCCGACATTTTTGACGTGGCAATGCCCCGAGTCCGGCCAGGAAGAGCCCGGCGCCAGGTGTACTGGTGGTCGCGAGAGCTAGCGTCTCTGCGCGAGGCGTGCATTTCTGCGCGCCGCCGGTACGCCAGGCATCGCAGGCGCCGCATCCGTCCTCCGGATGCGGACGCCATCGAGGCGGAGCTATACGAGGGATACAGAGCCGCGAAGACCGCTCTCCGCGACGCTGTCCTGCGGGCTAGAGATCTGGCCCGCGAGGAAATGCTGGCGACTCTCGACAGAGATCCGTGGGGGCGCCCCTACCTCATGGTGCGGAACAAGCTCCGCACCTGGGCCCCCCCACTGACGCAGAGTCTCCGGCCTCAGCTCGTGGAGGACGCGGTGAGCGCTCTGTTCCCTGCGCGAGGGGAACATCCTCCCCCGCCTATGGCTCCGCCGCCTGCGGTGCCGGAAGAGGACCAAGAGGACGACGACGACGACATCCCTGCTGTGACTGGGGTAGACCTCAGAGCGGCGGTACGGAGGCTCAAGGCCAAGAATACCGCCCCAGGGCCCGACGGCTTGCCTGGCAAAGCCTGGGCCCTGGCATTGGAGGCTCTCGGGCCTCGACTGGAGGGGCTCTTTAGCGCATGCTTGGAGAGAGGCCAGTTCCCGCTTTCTTGGAGGACCGGGAAGCTGGTACTCATCCCGAAGCCTGGGCGCCCTGCGGACTCTCCGTCCGCATTCCGGCCCGTGGTGTTGCTCGACGAGGTGGGCAAGCTCTTCGAGAGAGTCATTGCGAACCGCCTCGCCGGGCACCTAGCGGGAACGGGGCCGGATCTTGCGGACAACCAGTTCGGTTTCCGCAAGGGGCGCTCTACGGTGGACGCCGTCATGCGCGTCAGAGCCCTCACGACGGGGGATGCGGTCTCCCGGGGTGGTGTTGTCTTGGCGGTGTCTCTTGACATCGCCAACGCCTTCAACACCATGCCCTGGAGCTGCATTGGGGAGGCACTCCGGTATCATCGGGTGCCGACCAACCTTCGTCGTGTGGTCGGGGACTACCTGTCCGACCGGGCAGTAATCTACCCAAGTCACAGCGGTGAGTGGAACCGGCGAGAGATGTCGTGCGGTGTCCCACAGGGTTCGGTTCTGGGGCCGCCCCTGTGGAACATCGGTTACGACTGGGTGCTGCGAGCCGACCTCCCTAGCGGCGTCAACGTCATTTGTTACGCTGACGACACGCTGGTGCTGGCACAAGGGGGGTCGTACGCGGAGGCGGCCGACGTAATGACACGCGGGGTTGCGATAGTCGTGGAGAGGATCCGGCAACTGGGTCTCGAGGTGGCGCTGCACAAGTCCGAAGCCATGTGTTTTCATGGCCGAGGCATTGCGCCACCGTCGGGATCCTTGCTGACGGTAGGAGGGGTTTCCATCGGCGTCGAATCGACGCTGAAATACCTGGGGCTCGTCCTAGACAGCCGATGGAACTTCGTGGAGCATTTCCGACGTTTGGTCCCCAAACTGGAGCGGGCCGGGGCTGCTTTCAGGCGGCTCCTGCCCAACCTGGGGGGACCGAACGCCTCCTGCCGTAGGCTATACGCGGGGGTCGTGCGGTCCATGGCCCTTTACGGGGCCCCGGTGTGGGCGCGTTCATTGAGGCAGCGTGCTGCGAACCACTTGAACGCGCCCCAAAAGGTGGTGGCCCTCAGGATGACCAGAGGGTACCGCACGATCTCGCGCGAAGCGGCGGGTCTCCTTGCCGGATTGCCGCCATGGGATCTGGAGGCGGTGGTCCTCGCGCGCCTGCATGATTGGCGCGCGGAGGTACTAAGCCGGGGGGAAACTCCGCTGACGCGGCAAATTGTCGCGCAGCGGACGGACTTCCGGCGCGATCTCATGGCGTCATGGAGACGACGACTATCGCAACCCAGCGCAGGGCACGCCACAATAGCGGCGATAAGTCCCCTCTTTGAGGAGTGGCTTGAGAGGCGCCACGGCGTCCTCACCTTCCGCCTGACGCAGGTCCTCACCGGACATGGATGTTTCGGGAGGTTCCTGCACCGAATTCGGCGGGAGGAAACGCCCGGGTGTCACCACTGCGAGGATCGACCGGAGGACACGGTAGAGCACACTGTGCAGGTGTGCCCCGCTTGGGCGGCGCACCGCCGTGTCCTCGAAACGGCGATTGGCGGCGACCTCTCGCGTCCGGCCCTGGTCCAAGCCATAGTCCGGAGCGAGACGGAATGGGACGCCGTTGCCTCCTTCTGCGAAGCAGTCATGCTAGCGAAGGAGGTGGCGGAGCGGGAGAGGAGACCCTCTCGTCCCGGCCGCCGTGGTGGACGCCGCGGGCGTCGGGGGCCACCTGGTGACCTCCGGCCACCGTAGGCGCGGGCCTGTGGACGGCGAGCTATGGGTGGCTCGCCGTCCGTCCGTCTAGTGACGACAGGCCGTGTCGACGGCGCGTTAGTGTTCCACGCGCGCCTCAAAGAGAGTCAGCAACACAGAGGGGCCCGAAAGGGCCGACGCCTGCCGGAGTCGCGGGATTATTCGCAAGAGACACCGTGGCTCCGGAACACAAAGGGCAATGAAGGAACATGGATGGGTTTTAGTCAGTAGAAGTCTGACACTCCTGCTGTCTGCTACACCCAGAGCGGGAGGAGTCATTGGATGATTTCCCATCCCAAAAAGGCTCCACAGGTTTTCTGAACACGTACTGCTTTTGTATACGAGGTGCAATTTTGGTCAGCAGTTCTTCAAAACATAGACATTCTAAAATATTCGTAAAATTTCTCATCACCACATTTTTTCAGCGCTTCATATTTCCTCTCAAAATGACCTCCATCATGGTTCATTATAGAAAGATATGGATTCACCCAATATTTTCTTTGATTCTGTTTCTTCTTCATTCGTCGTCTTAGTAACAGGAGCAAAATGATACGTCTTTCGCGGTCCATATCAAGATAAAAACTGAACAATGGTTACTGTTTGTGCCCGCGTTGCACCGCACAAGGCGCCGTGTCGCGACACGACGCCGTGCCGCCTCCCGGTAGCGGTGCCGTGCCGTTACACGGTGGCCGGCGCCGCACCGCAGACATGTGTCCACGCCCTAAAGGCCGTTTGTCCACCGCCACCGTCACCGGGACGTCACCGTTAACGAGATGACGGCGGCGAAGTAGCGGTACATACATTAAAACCCTGGATCACAACAGGTCTTATCCGCTGTATGAAGCATAGAGACAAACTGCACATGAAAGCTAAATCTCAACCAGAAAATGCAGTGATACAATTGACATACAAAAGATATCGCAATTTTTGTAATAACCTTCTCAGAAAAATTAAATGCAATTACGATAAAATTGAACTGGAAAAGGCTGGAACTAATACTATAAGAATCTGGCAGTATGTAAGAAATGTTACATACATATCAAAACAAAAAGAATCTTCGTCAGGTTTATTGCAAGCAAACACGTCACAACTGACATCTGCAAACATAGCAAATAACTTTTTTGTTAATGTGGGAAAATGTTTGGCAGAAAAAAATCGGGGTCAACCACGTTCCACACAGTACCTAACAAGCAGTCCTTTTATGGGTCGAAACACTTTAACATCCTTTGCAATGCTAGATACTGATGAGACTGAGGTTGAAAGTATAATTATGACCTTTAAAGACGACTGTGCCGTTGGCTGGGATAATATATCCACTAAAATTCTCAAACAGTTCAAGCATATTTTAGTACCACCACTTACTTATACTTTCCGCATCTGTTTATCTTCAGGTATTTTTCCCACGTGTCCTAAAAAAGCGATTGTTGTGCCCGTCTATAAGTCGGGTAGTAAAGAGCAAGTGACAAATTACAGACCTATTTCTGTACTGCCCTGTATGTCGAAAATATTAGAGAAAATTATGAACAAAAGATTGTTTAAATATCTGGAGGATAAATCTATTTTGTCTGAGCGGCAGTTTGGATTTAGGCCTAAAGTATCAACTGCCGATGCCGTACATCATCTGACCGACTATATAGCACGGAGACTGGACAAGGGTAGCCACACAGTAGGAATTTTCCTGGACCTCGCCAAGGCTTTTGACACAGTTTCAATTCCCATTCTGTTGCGCAAGCTTGAAACTTTAGGTGTAAGAGGCACCCAGCTGCAACTCTTTAAAAGTTATTTAGAAGACCGTACCCAGTGCGTAAAGATTGACAATGTACTCAGCGCTGAACTAAAAAATACGTTTTTTGGTGTTCCCCAAGGAAGTATTTTAGGGCCCACTATGTTCTTAATATACATAAATGATCTTTGCAAATTAAAGCTAGAACATGGTATGATCATATCTTACGCTGACGACACTGCTCTACTTTTCTCGGCTGACTCAGAAACTGAAGTGTACAAGTTTGCGCAACACGGGTTCAATATTGTAAATAATTGGCTCCATCATAATTCATTAACACTTAATACGGATAAGACCAATTTCATTAAGTTCTCGATGCGGAAACAAACACCTATCATTGCCCCAAAGCTGTATGCTCATTGTTGTTCAGCTCCTCTAAATAGTGAGTGCATGTGTCCCAATATTAAAATGACTAATAAAATAAAATACCTTGGTATCATTATAGACGATACCCTTTCTTTCAAACCATATATAGAAGCTTTAAATATTAGAATTCGCAAGCTTATATTCATATTTAAAAAGCTGCGATATATTGCAGACCCAAAACTAATTAGACAAGTTTACTTTGCTCTGTGTCAGTCAATTCTGACATACTGCATTACCTCATGGGGTGGGGTGGGTAAAACTTTGTTACTACCCATCGAGAGAGCGCAAAGAGCGATCCTCAAGGTGTCTACTTGTCGCCCTTTCCTATTTTCCACTAACCTTCTCTATAAATCTTGTGAAGTACTAACAGTTCGACAGTTATTCATAATGAGCACCGTACTTAAACAAAATACAGCCCTTCCATATTGCACAGAATTTACTAAAAAAAGACGGAAAGATTTAGTTTGCGTTAATAATAGCACAAAACATGCTTTCACGACCAAATTTTATATGTTCCTTGGACCACTATTATATAACAGACTAAACGCACTAACAAACATTTATTCCCTAAATTATTGTAATTGCAAGAGGACTCTCAAGGAAACTCTTCAAAGTATGTCCTATGAAGACACAGAGAAGTTATTAATTGTATTAAGATAGAGATTGTTCGTATTTTATTTAAATCTAAGATTATTATAATTTTTCATTTACACCTTTAAACATATTATATAAGATGACTAGTATATAACGTTTATTTTAGATGTGATTATCTATCAAGAAAAAAGAATTGTACCTACCTCTTATCGCCTGAAACACAGGATTACCTAGTTCAGGCAAATAACATGTGTGAACTTTACGTAAATTTAAGCCAAAATTGTATTTATTATTTACCTTATGATTGAAGAATAAACATAACATATTACAACATACAACATATTTTACTAAATTTTGGAAGTCCACTAGTAAGCTTGATGTTAAGCCTGGCCTCCCCGCGAGTGTTGATGGCCGGAATGACCCAAAGGATGTAGCTAATCTGTTCATGGAGCACTTTATAGTACGCTCTCCTCTGGGCCCCTCGACCAACATGTCAGATGGTGGGCCCGTCGGGGCGGGAGAGGGACCTTTACTTAGGTTTACAGCGAAGCAACTTCAAAAAGTTATTAACAGTATGCGTAGAGGTAAATCTCCTGGCCACGATGGGCTCAGTATTGAGCACTTAAAATATGCTGGTGTACACGTGCCAAGAGTTCTGTCTATGTTCTTCAATTTGTGCATCAGTCACTCGTATTTACCGGATGATCTGATGAGAACTACAGTGGTGCCCATAGTGAAGAACAAGACAGGAGACTTATCGGATAGGGACAACTATCGCCCGATCTCTCTTGCGACCACTGTTTCTAAAATATTGGATAGTGTGCTTGAGTCTTGTCTGGATAAGTATATAAACATAAATGACGCACAGTTCGGGTTTAGAACTGGACTGTCAACTGAGAGCGCGATTCTGGCCCTTAAGCACACTGTCCAATACTACACTGAAAGAAAGACACCGGTATACGCCTGTTTTTTGGACCTCTCCAAGGCCTTCGATCTCGTTTCGTATGAGGTACTTTGGAGAAAGATGGAGGACAGGGGTATGCCGGCTGAACTAGTAAAAATATTTAAATATTGGTACTCGAATCAGACTAATTGTGTTAGGTGGTCAAACTGTCTCTCAGAGTCATACAGGTTGGAGTGCGGAGTAAGACAGGGAGGGTTGTCCTCTCCAAAGCTGTTTAACTTGTATGTAAATGACCTCATAGTCGAGCTCAGCGGCATGCGTGTCGGTTGCCGGGTGGGGGGTGTTAGTGTGAACAACATCAGCTACGCGGACGATATGGTGTTGCTGGGCCCGACTGCGAGGTCAATCAAGGAGATGCTGAATGTTTGTGAAGAATACGCCGCATCACATGGTCTTA
This sequence comes from Ceramica pisi, assembly GCA_963859965.1. Classification (NCBI taxonomy): domain Eukaryota; kingdom Metazoa; phylum Arthropoda; class Insecta; order Lepidoptera; family Noctuidae; genus Ceramica; species Ceramica pisi. The sequence continues at coordinate 7,848,201 of OY982528.1, read as the reverse complement.
TATACAATGTAAGGAAAACCGAGTTCATGGTCTTTAAGGCCGCTGGCAAGTGTCCAAACACCATTCCTTCCATTGCTTTGAACGGCGTCAAAATAAAACAGGTGACCAAGTTTAAATATCTGGGCCATATACTTGTCGACGACCTTAAGGATGATGAGGACGTGGAGAGGGAGCGCAGGGCGTTGGCGGTCCGTGGGAACATGTTGGCGCGCAGATTTTTTCGTTGTACCGATCAGGTCAAAATAACCTTGTTTAAAGCGTACTGTCAAGGCCTGTACACGGGAAGTCTGTGGTTCAGCTGTTCACGGGGGTCGCTAAATGCCTTGCGCGTCCAATATAACAATGTTTTCAGGATGATGTTGAAACTCCCTCGTTTCTGTAGTGCCTCGGGGATGTTTGCCCATGGCGTACAGATGGCTTCCATGCCATCATCAGGAAAAAGGTGGCATCGCTTGTGAGGAGGATTCGAGGGAGTAGCAATAGCATCCTGAAAGTCGTGGCTGAGGACCCGAAAGCTCCTGTGCTGAGGCATTTCATGAGAAGTCATTGTCCGCATGAAGTGCCTCGTAAGTACATGACTCATTAGTTATTTTTAAACTTGTTTTACTAACCTTAGTGTGTAAGTTGTACTAACAGAATTGGTTCCTTATGTTGTTCCCAATAAAAACAATTTGTATTTGTATAAACATTTACTTTAGCCGCGTGTCCACCGCACATCCGTAACCCGAGCGCCGTCATCCCGGCCACAAAGTACATTATACTATACACGGTGTATCTGACATCGACGCACAAACGATTTCCATGGGTCCAGGGCATGATTCTGGACACCCCAGAGTTGGAATTTTTCATCGGCTTTTTTCTCATTTTTCCAGTTTTTTCAAGAGTTTTTTTTACTTTAGACTACTCTTAATCGTTATTCTGACCTAACGCAATGAGATTTTTAATAAAAAAATAATTAATTAACTAGTTTCACTAAAAAGAGCAATGTAAATAAAACCACAAATAGGTATCAGCTCAGCTGTGCTAAAGTACAAACGAAAGGTCAACGCAATGCATAGTAGCTGCCCACACACTAACAAGTATGCATGTGTGTCACGCGTGTATGATTTGTTAAAAGCATGCCGCCTAAGACTGCATTCCAAAGAAAATGAAACGTATCACAGCAAAACGAAGTAGCCGATTTCCAACATTAACGTAATAGATTAAGGTTGAAAATCGGTTACTTTGTTTTGTGTCGATAAAACCCATTTTCATATTGCGGCGGCAACACGTAGCGCGCGCTCTTTGACCTTTACCGACGAAACCGACGGACGCCAGGGCCGTATTTGGGTGCAACCGGTAAAACGCTTTTTAATAAGCGTTTTGTGGAGTCACGATGATATCCGACCGAGAAAATAATCTTTTTTTTTTCTTACTATTAATAATTGCGTAAAACCATAATAATGCTTTGTTTTCTGTTTCCTTCTTCTTATGTTCTGATAAAATGTTTGTACATAAATTGTTAAATAAATAAATAAGTTAAAATAAGTAATGTTATGCTTATTACAATTGGATCTTGCTATACCCATTGTACGCTTTGATACAATTAATGTGACAGAATTTTAAATACGGCATCAACACGGGTGTTGAAACTTAATCATGACGATTGATGACCCTAATTTGTTTCTGTTTGGTTTTAAAAAAAAGTTCAGTTTTACAATACCAAAATTATTCGATAAAAAAAACATTAATAAATTAAAAGCAAAAAAATGAATTTTCATACTATTATCATCGCAAGCCCGGCCCTGGCACTGTAGGTCCAATGTAGGTATCTGTCGGCGACCTCAAAGGATAGATCGAAAGAACATTTTTAATGAAATAATGATGGATTTTTGTCAGTTCCTTGTTGACGCTGATCGCGAACGAGTGCATTTTTTTTGCAAAAATCGGTTTTCGAAACGTTAGAGAAGACAAATTTTGGTTTCTTTCTGTGAACTTGCGTGTTTTTGTGTGTCTTTGTGTTTCATTGAAAAATGTCATCTGGACTTAATGAGAACTTCAGTGCCCAAGAATACGGTAACATGCTGATGATGTGACGCTGCCTTAGGTACCGAATCATTCGGGAATCGGTGGATTGGGAGATTCGGCCGGGAGCCATGGCCAGCTCGCTCACCAGACTTGACCCCATTAGGTTTTTTTCTTTGGGGTTATGTCAAGGACAAGGTGTTTGTGTCAGCAGAGTGCGATTCCGCAGCCGAGAAGCGGAATCGCATAGTGAATGTGTTTGCGTCGCTGTGTGAGGAGTGTGCTCAGGCCTCAGCGTCAGGACCCAACGTTTCTGCCCCGTGTCCACGCTGAAACTCTGCGCCGCGCTCAGTGCTGGCGCCGGCCACTTCGATTCTTCGAACCCTATCTGATTAGGGGTGAGCGAGCCTAAGGTGAGTTCTAGGTAGTTACTCGTTAATACCTACTGCAAGCTTCTTTTTAGGATTCCGTACCCGAAGAGTAGGTAACCAATGGAACCTTATTACTAAGCCTCTGCTGTTCGGCCGCCGCGGCCGGTCCGTCTGTCTGTTAGTGGGCTGTATCTCAGGCATGGTATTTCTAACAAATAAAAAATAAAATTTACAGAGAGCTCCATTGGAAAGCTCGCATACAAGAAACGTGTTTTTTGTTTATGGTTATGGTACGGAACCCTTTGTGTGAGAGTCTAACTCGCACATCGCCGGCTTTGTTATCAATCCTTATCGGAGTCGTGTTCGTGATTATAAGAGACTAAGCAAGTCTCCTTAACTTCTGCATAATCATGTTAGTAGGTAGGTATTTTTGAGTGATTAAAATTATTTTATGTGATATTATTGCCGTCGGCGAAGGGTGATATTCGTAGGTATTTAGGTACATTCAAAGAGAGTTAGGTAGTTCATTAGCTACCTGCGTTACCGGATCTCGATGTACTTACAAGCTTATTTTTTGTAATCAATCTTTATCGGAGTCGTGATTTTAAAAGACTAAGCTTATGGCTCCTTCTTTTCTCTTAAGCTCTTCAAAAACAAGTTCTTAAGCATGTTTAAGAAGGATGTAATGCAGTGTTCCATTCAAGGTGGCCTTGCTAGTTGCCATCCATTTAGACGATACCTAGATGCAATCCAAATTCAAACACATTTCGCTGATAGAAACATAGCTCAAGGTCAGCTTTTTTCTCTAACATTCTGCATAAACATGTTCCTACCATCAGCAGGTAGGCACCGTAGTTATTTCTCAGTGATTAAGTAATTTCATGTGGCGATTCGTAGTTACCTACATACACACATACGCGCGCGGCGCGTCGCCGCGGCGGCGTCGCAGACCATGTACGTTTGTGTGCAAGACGTGAAGTAGGTATGTATTGCGTGCAACGCTCTCACGCGTTTGTATCGCGTTGTTCACAATACATTGCGCGCTCGAAAATGACAATTTCTGTAACCGTTCATTAGCGAGATTAATGACTTCCACAATTTGGTTAGTGGCATGAGATGTAGCCTTTTCCCGAAGTTTGCGTTACGATGTCAAATACGCCCTGTATACCCGGCCGCCGAAATTGCGAGTAGGTCGGCGTGACCGCTAGAACGTGGCCCGAGACTTTGACGGGCCGATGTGCCCGCAATACAAAACTTGTCCACACACTGCCGTCGCCGTCGCACCGTACACGAGCTCAGTTATTATTTTGTCTGTCATCAATTATCATAATATAGCATTGTAATAAAAATGGCCAAAAATTGAAATACGATATTTATTCATTCATAGAAGTTATAGAAAGTAAAGAATGTTTGTGGGATAAAACCAAGGAAGTGTCCAAAGATAAAATTTTGCGTAGAAATGCATGGCGCGATGTTTGTGCCTTTTTAGGGCCGAACTTTGAGGATATGGACCAGAAAAACAAAGACGAAATTAGTAAGTACATGGTAGTTTATTATTCATGTTTTTGATTAAGTAATTACAAGTTTAGATTTTATTCATCTGCCAAGGTAAGGATCTGGGCTTACAAAGTATTCAGCAAAATTATTTCTTATGTCATTAGCGGTACGCCCACCCATGCGGTACACTTCCTACCCTTGGTACATCAGTCAGCCCATCGTGCATAATAGACATGAACATATCCTCACCTCTGTAGCCATCTTTTTCACGTACAATATTATGCAAAACGACGCATGCCTTAACTATACTTTTGCTAAGTTTTTAACCGACTTCCCAAAAAGGAGGAGGTTATCAATTCGGTTGTACGTTTTTTTTTTTTTTTATGTTTGTTACCTCATAACTCCGACAATTATGAACCGATTTGAAAAATTCTTGTTTTATCTGAAAGGATATACTTGCAGATTGGTCCCATTTAAATCATATCAAAAGCGGTTACGAACTTTTTTTTTTTTTTTTTATACAATACGGGGAAACTCTTGGCCCAAATCTCACCTGATGGAAAGTGATGATTAGGCCGAAGATGGAAGCGAGTTTCACCCGGAATCCTCTTACACAGAGGAACTGGCTAACATACCTCTAACTGCCAGAACACAACAATGCTGTTAACATTGTTGTTATGGCGACAGACTTAGACATGATGGTGGTAGCTTGCCAGGCGGACGTAGAAGAAGTCCTACCACCAACCAAGCCGAGCAAAAAATTTGCCCCCGCTGGGAATTGAACCCGGGACCTCTGGGTCTGAATCAGGTGGTATAACCACTAGACCACGGAGGCGGTTAGTGTCACCACCCGGGGACCACGTGTAGGGATTCGCTGAAGGGTATTCTCCTACGGACGCGGGTGACTCGGCCCCCAAACTCGGCCTCGGTGTTTTTGTTAGTTTCTTCGTATTTTGACACCGACTTCCGAAATTAAAGTTATTTTTTACTTTGTAGTGTTTCTTTTTTGGAAGTCGGTTGTACTTTTTTGTAAAAAGTTTTTTTGTTTACATTTAGAGGGCGATGAAATATTCGCCATATGTCTATAGTTATAAATACGTTTTTTCACATCTAAATGGTTACCGCCAAAAGGACGTAATAAATGTTCAGTGAGCTGGAAAGCTTCACCGCCTAGTATAACATGTGGCATTCTGTTATTTTGAGATGAGTGCAGTGGAATAGGTGGAGGTATACTCAACCTGCCTTCAGTGTAGTTGATAGAAGTTTGTACGTTGAAAAATTGCGGAGTCGCAGTCTTTACCGTATGAACCGATATCAACATAAATCTGTAATCTGAATCAACTACTGCCAGAAGTACAATTGAGAAATATCCCTTATAATTAAAGTTCATAGTGCCAGATTTCGGAAAATTTTCAATCCGTATGTGTTTTCCATCGACACAACCGATGCAGTTTGGGAAATTAGCTCTTCGTTTAAATCCTTCCGCTATTAATAACCATCGCTCAGTAGTAGGTGCAGCCAAGTGTTCACCACTTAAAATAGTCCATATTTGGTGACATACTTGTGTCACTATTCTGCTTTTAGTCTTGATACCCAGTTGGAAGGTATATGACATATCGGTGAAGGTATTTCCACTTGCGAGGTATCTGTAATAAAGGTTAATTGTTAAATTTTATTGTTGAACATTCGAGACACATTTATAAAGTCCCTTAAGCCTCAGTCAGGACAAGACGCAAAAAAAAGTACATTTACAGTAATAACCTACAATTTTTACTCAAGAGTGTAACACCCGATGAAACTGATTCAAGCAAATCCAGGCAAATCCCGCGGAATCGGAATCTGAATTAATAGACGATGACCGTGCATTTATGATATCTCTCCTGCCATCCGTCAAAGAATTGAACGACGATGATAAGTTTGACTTGAGAATCGAAGTTATGCAATTGCTTCGCAGATTTAAAAACCGCAGGCGTTTGTCGTGGTCGGGCACCGCTACACCTAGCGATCATGGTAACTTCCACCAACTGATTTCACCCCAGTGTGAAACCCAACAGTTCACACCCCAGCGAGGAATTCAACTGATTTCACCCCAGCATGAAACCCAACAGTTTGCACCTCAGCAAGGAAACCAACTGATTACACCCCAGCATGAAACCCCGCAGTTCACACCTCAGCAAGGAAACCAACTGATTTCACCCCAACATGAAAACCAGCAATTCACACCTCAGCAAGGAAACTAACTGATTGCACCCCAGCATGAAACCCAGCAGTTCACACGTCAGCAACAAATACAATCTATTGGAGAATTATTTTCCCAAGATTTGTCTAATATGTAGGTGTGTAAGTTTAATCTAACTACCTGGGCTCCATTTTATAAAACTACAAGTTACAGGCTACAGGTAAATTACTGGCAACATTGACGGAATCCGCATTCGTGATTGGTCGAGACTGCGTCATTAATGTCAATTTGCCTGTAGAACTGTAACTTGTAGCTTTATAAAATTGGACCCTGTTATTCATACTATCATATAAGCTGACCTGTCATTCATACTATTATTCAAATAAATATATTAAAATACAAAAAGCATGCAAGTAGAAGACGCATGTTCAGTTAGTGACGCAGACTGACATTACCAACTGTACAGACCCTTCCTACACTGACATGCATCTTCTAGTTGCGGTGATGGAGTAGTATTTTACTACGTACCTCGACGTTACAGCTAACATTTCAGGTGGTGGTATGCATGTCCTGTAGTGCGTGTTTTGGAGTGTGATGCTATCCTTAGTATGATATAGGATATAATCGAACGTAGTCGTGGACATCCTATAGTAGTTAAAAAACTTCTTGTCATGCTGCCGCAACTTGGCGTGGTATAATAAAACGCCCCTGTGATGTATCGTTCACGTATTAGCGGATGAACCCAAAATTCTTTGCATCGCCTGCGCCTTCGAAGGTACAAAAGCAGTAGAAGAAGTTGTCGCCGGTTTAACCTAGCCATCACTTTATTTCTTCGAAAACGCGACTACCACGCATGCCAGCTGGAATAAACTAAACCAGCGAAATCGGTCGCGGTGGACAAACGATCGCCGTCACTTCATATTAAACTCGGCTCGAAATAATCTCGTTCTCGGTAACGTCCCGGTGACGGCGGCGGTGGACAGACAGCCTTACGTACTTGCTACAGCGAGATGGTGTTTTGGTAGCACGAGTTCTAATAAACGTCTAGTGTCTACTCGAAAGTAATAATTGAACGATGGTTAATTTAGGCAGAGAACCCAATAGCGATTGGAACGGTTTGAACTGAATGGTGCGTTCTGGAAATGAACACAAAAAACCGGTTATTCTATTTTGAAAAATTAAAAGCCTGGAAATACTAACATTTAAAAAAGTATTTTATTTTATACACATGTTAAAACATTTATAATTTTTATAAATTATTTTTTTCATAAACTGTTGATCTTTTCAGTTTATTGATGTCGTAATTTATGATAAATTATTTGGTCTTAAATAGATTACATAATAAAATAATGTTTTTATTTACCTGAGAGTTACAGCCAAACGTTCCGCAGGTGTGATGGATCTTCGCATATTTGTATCCTGTTTCATAATACGTTGGCTTATAATTGATAGAAGTTCATCAAATGAGTTTACAGACATTCTATAGTAAGAGAAAAACTTATGAGGGTTATCACGGTGTGCACTAAACATTGAATGAAATATTCCCGAAGTTAAACGGTTACTAAACACTGGTTCCACCCAAACATTGCGGTTTACTTTTTTGTTTAACAATTTTAATAATATAAGAGCTGCAAGCGCAGTTATCATTGGCGGATCCATGTTTTAATGAACACAAAACACAGCGGTAAACCACGTCCTGAGTAGGTTGCTGGTTTGCGGGAGCTTTGTCGAGCGGATTCCCGCGGCGGGAGAACCGCCCGTGTAGCTTAGCCCTAAGGTAGCAGAAACTTTGGTCTTCCACTTCTTCTTCTGTCCCCATTAAGTCTTGTATGTTACCGGAAAAAAAGTAGCTTATGTTTTATTCCAGGATGTGACCTACATATGTGCCAAATTTCATCCAAATCCCTTCAGCCGTTTTTGCGTGATTGACGGACAAACATCCAAACTTTCACATTCATAATATTAGTAGGATTTCATTTCATTTTATTTCAATGGATTGATTATTATTCAACCACAACTATTTTACTCCTGGAGAAAAATCTTATTAAAACTGTATTTACTTCAAACTGTATTTAAGTTCCAGCTATTTCAAGGAAGTTAGCACAAGGTATAGAACGAATAACACAGCACTGGATATAATGAAACACTGGTATAGGAGTATTTTATGTTGCCGAGCCATACACTTCTCAGGTACCACCATGTTTTTTTATCCATAGCATGGTTTTTTGTTCAAGTGGATTTATAAATTATTGGGGTTTGTTTATTTATGTTCTGCGTTAATTTGACAAGTATTGACACTTCAAGTCGAAAACCACAGATAACGCGCTCACAGACTGCTTTCAAAATATGCAAATGACGACATTCCTCTAAATATAATATATAATGACGTATTCGTGACTTATTACCTCACTTCACACTCATTCGAGGTACCTCATAATTTCCTCAATGTTACGACTTTGAATACCAATTTTGAGGGTCTTTCGAGGCTCTCCTTGAGGCCTCCTCGAAAGAGGTGTGAGTCGATCAGCTTTCGAAGTTACGACTTTGAATACGGGTGTTAGTCGCCATGGAGCCGTACACGGGAGCGCAGGGTGCATTTTGTGTCCGAGTTTATTACGAAAACAATAAATCAGTGATTACTGCACGACGTTTGTATCGAAATGAACACGCGATTTAAGTGAAGTTCCAAGCGCCAATGTGATACGGAAATGGAACCGGCTCAACAGCACCAATTACGGCTCGTGGTCGCCCAGTTTCTGCAAGATCAGCCGACATTGTGGAGCGTTTTCGTATTTCAGTTCAGCGAAATCCGCAACAATCAACACGTAAGAGAAGTCATTTTTTGGACATCAAAAGAACGACTTTGCGACGAATTTTGAAGCGTGATCCGGTCGGGTCCTTGGGGATCCAAATGGATTCGCTTTATTCGTATCGCCGTCGCGCCCCGCTGGTTCCATTTGGAACCAGCACACCGCGACTGATATAAACTTAAATATTGTGTAAACTAAGCTTTAGAATCGTTTGCGAATGAATCTTCTCTGTGGCAGATAAAATTTGCCAACCATAAACACAAACAGAAACTAAAAATATGACAGCCGACATTTCAAACACTCTTGTCAAAAGTTTCTACGTCACGGTGATTTCGCGCGCATGTGATGCAGTGATTTTAGTGATTTTTGTGTGTTTTTAGTGTGATATACTAGGGTAAGTGGATAAATAATCATTTAAAGTATGTAGCTAGTTTTTTGCATGAAATAACATCACAAAACTTGTTTTGTTGAGCCAACAAAAGTTACGTAGTTCCGAGTGTTCGTCAAGGTCAAAATTGTTATTGTTTGGGTTTTTGACAATGTTTACAATTAAAGTAAGCATATTGTAACGATTTATAGTTAACAATGCGTTGATGAATATATAGGTAGTATTCTACAAGCTTTTCCAATTGGAATCTGTTTGATATAACTCTGATAATCGTTATCAAAATAGCGCATTGAATTACGCAATAAAAAACAACAAATGGCGCCGCGCTTTATGAAGTTTGAGCTTGAATATTGCTAAAATCGGCTATAGAACTCATGTAAAATATCATTGTCATTAGATTACTTGTCTTTTCATAAGCTAGTTCCCAAATTTTGGTGTAAATTGATCCAAAAGTTTTGTCAGAAATAACATAAAACAGCAACAAAGTACATTCAGCAAGTTCTCTCATTTCAATAGGATATATTTATTTCTCGAGTACTAATAAGACTCTTGTTTATGTTTTATTTCATGACGACATAATTTACGAACCCGAAACCATTTCAAGTGCGAGGATACAAACTACACAAACGCTGCGATAACGTTTTTTGTGGCCGGGGTCAGATTCCACTTGTGATAAGCGTCTGGTCCGAGTCTAATCCCCGACGCTTGCATGAACGTCCACTTCACAGCCTTAAGCTTGTCGTGTGGGCTGGGATAACATCAACCGATATTATTGGGCCATACTTTTTTGAGGACGAAAGAGGGCAAGCGATGACGGTTAGAGCTAACAGTTATTGCAACATGATAACATACTTTTTGGCACCAGCTTTGCAAGAACTTCAAGGCGATACCTCCAGGATGTGTTTTCAACAGGGTGGGGCCACATGTCATACGGCTAGGGTATCCATAGAGCTGCTGAAAAATGTTTTTCCCGGAAAACTCATTTCGAAAAAGGGGGACAATGAATGGCCACCACGTAGCCCCGATCTCTCTCCATGCGATTATTTTCTATGGGGCTACCTCAAATCGGTAGTCTACGAGAATAATCCGACCAATTTAGAGCAGCTGAAGAGGAATATTATTCAGGAAAGTAACAAAATACCGAGAACAACTTTTCAACGAGTTTCCCAAAATTTGCGACTTCGGTTACCTAGAGTGCCAAGCAGCCGAAGGATGTCATTTGTACAACATTATTTTTAGGTCTTAGAAATCCTGTTTCTACTTTAAAAAAATACAAATATGTTTTTGTTATGTTTCTTAGTTCTTTTTTAATTGAATATTGAAACCGCCAACACCCTTATGGCCCACCCTGTATAAAAGTATGGGAATAAAGTATATACTTTCCCATACTTTTGAGGAATGCGACTCATCTCACTAGGTAGTATCCATGGTATGGTACTGCAGCGCTGTAAAGTGTTCAACAGGTGCGCGTTAGTTGACTATATCGCAAATACCTTTGAATCATATCACAAGAGGTTGATTCAGTTTTCCATTGGGTGAGCAAGAAATCTTACGTTAGCGTATTAAAAACTTTGCCAAGCAAATGGCAGTATTACGGATATTGTAAACATGGATGACAATACCTTCGCGAAAATGACTGTGAAAAGGCAGCATGTAATTGTTCGGCCTAGGGCCGGCAGTCAACAAGGATAATACTATCACTAATAAAAAACTACATTAATTGAGAACACATGTTTGTTTCCAGTAAGGTGCTGGTAGGGATCTTGACCGCACTTCCGGGATTGCCCTGATAGCCGTGGTATACCTCTCCACTCCTCTAGCACCTCAGGCTAGATAAGGTAAGGTAATTTATTTATTTGTCCAAAACATGTGTATACACACACATAGCATGCAAGATGTTACATCTGATTAAAATTATGTCAGTCATGTTTTGCCTGAGCGGCGTACAAATATAATGTGTCGGACGCTACACAGCATCAGTAAATTTTAATTTTTTTCTTTAACACAGCAAATATTTAATCAATTAAAAAATCCAATTTAGAACATGCTTAAAACTAAATGAATAAAATACAATCACATCAAAAATACCCATGTCAATCTACAAATAATAAAATAATGATGTCGTTAATATAAATTAGGATGTCAATATTAAATTAATTTGTCGGTTAGAAATTCGTCAGCACTGTAATATGCTTTCTCTAACAGAAGGTTTTTTAATACGTTTTTTAATTTTTCAGTTGGTAATTCCCTCCAATGTTTTGGCAACTTATTATAAAGAATTGGTGCCATACACAGTACACTTTTACGCATTAGAGTTGTCTTGGATCTCGGAATACAAAGCTTATTATTGTCACGTCTATTTCTAACTACTTTATCTGACACCAAGGGGAATAGACGTGAATTCGATTTGACAAACATGATGACCTCTAAAATGTACATTGACGGAAGGGTTAATATTTTATTTGTTTTAAACAACGGTTTGCAACTCTCTGTAACATGGAGGCCAAACATAGCCCTCAGGCACCTCTTCTGTGTTTTAAATATGACATCTTTATTAGTTGAATTTCCCCAAAAAATTAGTCCATATCTCAACTTAGAGGAAACCAAGCCGTGATAAGCAGTTAGAAGTGCATCAACATTTAAAATGGGGGCCAATTTATACATTGCATATGTGGCATTACTAATTTTTTTGGTTAACTCTTCTGTATGTGCTTTCCAATTTAATTTGCTGTCAATAATTACACCAAGAAATTTGGTTGTGTTTACTTTGTCTATGTTATTATTACAGTAATGAACATTTACATTATTGGTATGGATGATCTCTGGGCAAAATGGAGAATATAAGTTTTCTCAAGGTTTATTTTAAGATTATTATTCTCCAACCATTTTACCATTGATTCTATGGAATTGTTAATGTCAGTTTCGTATGTCTCTCTGTTTTTGCAAGCAATTGTAATGGTACTGTCGTCGGCAAAAAGTGTCATCGGGTGGTCGATACTTTTGGGTAGGTCATTAATGTACAGTATAAAGAACAAAGGACCTACGACCGTACCTTGCGGTACCCCAAATTTAACTACACGATCTTTTGACTTGTACATAATTTCCTGTTTATTGCTTTTATTTACTGCTGAGATTTCTGTAAATTGTGGTCTGTTGCTTAAATAAGATCTTATGAGGTTTGACACATTACCCCTAATGCCATATGCCTCTAACTTCTCAATAAGTATGTCGTGTCGGACATGATCGAAAGCCTGTGTCATGTCACAGAAAACCGTACATACAGGTATATTCGAATCTACTTTTTGCATGACATTATGTAAAAAATCGTAAATCGCCAAGTTTATTGTTTTACCATTTCTAAACCCTTTCTGTTCATTAGTGAGTATATTTTCTCTTTCGAGGTACGTATACAACTGTTTATATAAATACTTTTCAAATATTTTGGAGATTATGCTAATAAGGGATATTGGCCTATAGAATTGCATTAGCTCTTTATTTTCCTTTTTAAATAGCGGCTTTACGATAGATATTTTTAGTGCATCGGGAAAAACACCTGTCTCGATGCAGAGATTAATTATATAGCTTAGATGCGGTGCTAATTCGTCCGCTACAAATTTTATAACTTTTGTTGAAAAGCCATCGTGTCCTACACTATTTGTATTTTTCAATTGTTTTATAATTTTAAATATTTCGATTGGTAAACAAGGGGCGAGAAAAAAGGAATCTTTTCTTTTTTGTATCAACGATGCAGCATTTTTTCCAGATCCTGCTATAGGGTTAATTTTGTCTATGAAGTAATTATTAAAAGCATCTGCAATAGCTATTGGATCAGTAATGACGTCATTTTTTATACAAATTTTGTCAATACAGTTTTTCGGAGTGTTGAATTTAGAGTTATTTATAATTTTCCAAGTAGCTTTTGATTTGTTATCTGATGTATTTATTGCATAGTTATTCTGTGCCTTTTGAGTAAGTTTTACAATTTTTTTAAATACTTTTGTATAACAAGTTAATTTATTTTTATTTATCTGATTTGGTTTAAGTCTATATTGCCATAATAGTTGTCTTTTCTTTTTACTACATAGTTTAACACCACGTGAGACCCATTTTGGTTTTTTCATTGTACTGATTCTGACATTAATTTCGGGAAAGCATAATTTATAGAATAATGAAAATATGTCAAAAAAGGATTAGTAAGCTGCATTAGGGTCATTGGTTTTGTAAATATCAGAAAATGATAGTTTTTCTAGGCAATTTTTAAATTTTGTCATATTTTCACTACAGTAGTCGCGTCTTGTGACCTGCCAATATTTAATATTACATTTTTTTTGTACTGGAAATGACATTAGTTGTGCCGTATGGTCAGATAGAGCAAGTTCTAGGACTTCGACCTTACATGCTTTGTGAAAATTATGAGCAATATTATCAATACAAGTTTTACTCTTTAGGCGTGTAGGTTGATTCAGGGCTAATTTTAAATTGTAATTCAGTAATAAGCATTCAAATTCAATTGTTTGAACGTTTTTTTTTAAGATGTCGATATTGAAATCCCCTGCAATGACAATACTATGATGGCATTTCTTCGTTAACTCTTGCAGGAGGAACTGTAATTTGTCCATACATACATTGAAATTTGTTAACTTGGGAACCCTATACACACATGCCAATACAATGTTATAATTAGGTAACTCTATCGCACAACATTCAAATACTCCGGGTTCTGATATGGTAGCTATCTTCTTTAATTCGATGAATGAAGTGGTGTCCGTTCTTTACGAGGATGCATGCTCCACCTCTCTTGCTTTCTTTTCTGCAATATGAAGCCGCCAGTTGATAATTTGGTATCGTTAAATAGGACTCGTATCCTGCCATAATGAAGTGTTCAGTTACACACAATATATCTACACTAAGACCCTTTTCTGATAACAGCTCGTCTAGGCATAATGTGACACTGTCGGATTTATTTAGTAACCCGGCAATATTCTGGTGCATAACCAGGACATTTTTAGTCATGAAAAAAATCTGTTATTTTGTCCTGGTTTGCCACGCCCTCCTCTCGGTCAACAGATCGCCGAATCCGGTTATTTTCATTACTTTGTGTCATATTGTTAGATTCTTCTGAGTCTGCATAAAAACGTTTGATATCGAGTAACAGGTCATTTAGATCGTGAATAATTGTTCGCATGCCATTGTTATTGAGCTTTCCGCTACGTCTATTGAACATTTTATAGTCATAGGTCAGGTTCAAGTTCGAGTCGAGAAAGTAAGCGTATTCATGGGTGAATATATCAAAGCACAATAGACTATTGAAATATTCTACCTTCCCATTATATATATTCGTATAGCTGCCACATTTATATGTCGGTGCGCAAATAATAATATTTGTGTGTTGAATTTTATTTATAGATGCTCGTATATTATATATCAAATTACGGTAGTTATCTGAGTTGACGTCTTCTTCCCCTATTAATATAATGCAGAAGTCGTTCATAGTAAATGACTTCACTTTGGTTTCTACATTGAGCATTATTTGGTCCATCGTACGGTGTGGCATTATATAGTGACATATTTCTGACTCAAGTTGCAGAGTTGTGTTAGAGATTGAAAGTATTTTGTTGTCCTTGTTATTGCTAAGAATACATATCTTACTGGTTGTCGTGGTGTTTTGCTCGGATCTTGGTTCTTGTGTATATGTTGCAGATTTATTTGATACTTTTTTTTGTCTAATAATGTATCGTGATCAGTCTGTGTTTCTTTATTTATAGCTTGTTTTGAGCACTTAATCCTTTGTATTTTTGGTGTGATGTCAGGAGATTTTAATGGACTCGAAGCTATTTGTTTGTACAGCGAGTTTTTCCGAACTAGATTTCCATTCTCCTTTTTAAGCTTTCCAATTTCTAGGCTTAATGCGTCAATTTCTCCATTTGCGCTACTGAGTTTACTGGTGAGCTCTTCAATAGTTTTCTTTAACTGGGTAATTAAATCATCGCAATCATCATCTGATATGTCTGGCATACTGCATACAGTGCCATCTAGTGTGTGATTCACAAAAGTTTCATCCAAGTTGTCGGAGTTTGAATGCGCTCGTGCGCGTCTGATAGTAACGTTATTGATTTCGTCCATAGTTGTGGATGTAGTACTGAACTTTATCGCTAGATGTCTATTTCACAGTATCACTTGTTTTGATACTAGAGGTCACTTTTCTCAATATTGATGAGTTTGAATCGGTAGTACCGATTCAAAATGTTGAAAATTAACGATCTTTATTCGCAATTCATGAGATTAATGAGTTTTTTAAAAGAACTAAGTAATTGTACCTGCAGTATCTGGTGTTATTACGCCATAATGTCGGTTTAAGCGCTTTTCTTACTCTTGTGTCACTTATCTATTAGTTTTGTAAACACTACACTTATGTTGTTTGTTTTGTCACATTACACTTGAGTTTTGCAAAGATAACGCTGTTTAGTGTCAATAGTCACCTTCTGGGCACACTTATACTAATTATTACTTAATTATTGCACTATTACTATTTAATTGCATTTTTCGAATACGGAGTCGATGTGAACTGTGCGTCACTAGCGCCCTCTGTTATCTCTGCTATGTTGCCACCTTGGCGCTACGTCACTTTGTGCTAGCAACCGTTTTCGGGGGCCCGTTCATTGAGTGTACAAGTCACCCCCTGCCATTTAAAAGCCGTGTATATTGTTAGTGGTCAGGCAGGGGCCAATAGTTCTTCTATAATGAACGATTATCAGTCCACTAAACCACACAAACCCATAGCGTTTTATCTTTTGTTTCCATATTCTGCAATAGTACTGCTCCAACCGGGGATTGTCTTTGGGAATACTACAGTGCATACAGGGATAATCGCCGGTTGGTGCCCCATTACATTTGAAATGTCTAACGGGGCTTCTGCGAGTTGGTTTCGGCCCCTTGTACGCCTACCAAAGGACCGGGTCACCAGGGACCCGAGAAAGAAAAAATATAAAATATTTATTTACTCAAAACCAGTAGGTAGGTAATATTAGGCTTACAGTTTAATTATAAATAAGAGAATGAGCATCCGCAGCTGAACTTAGGCGTGAGCCTCAGCTAACAGCGCCGTTTCCCCTCAGAAACAATTTACTAGGTACCTAAATTAGCAAGAAGCAAGAGTTTAGGACCATTACAAATCAAAGAGAAATAAGGCGATTAACACACTGCCCCGCATGATGCAGCGTAGCGCGTGGATGCGTGTTCTTCCGTTGCTTGTAAGTATCTCCGTTTGTATAGAAAACACGCATAGTCCAATACACAGAAAATGCATCCACGCGCGTTCACGCGGATCACGCGTATACACGCGGATAAAACATGCACCCCCGCGCGTAGGTGCGGGGCGAGACGCAAGGTATGGCACACCGAATCCCGCAGTGCCGTGCGTGATTTTGAATGGGCGTGACGTGTGTGTTTGAAAATGGATCTCGATATCGATCGATTTATATTCGAAATCGGAAACCACCCAGCTATCTGGAATATGAAATGTGATGAATACAGTGACAGAGCGCAGAAGGTGAAACAATGGGAGGAAGTAATAAATATGTTTACTGATAATAATGCATCGGTTGAAGAAAAAAAAAAGAACGGTAAGTTGTTTTAATTTTTTTATTTACTACAAGTTAATGATAGGTAAATTACAATTATGAACGCTGCAGCTAGTTTAAGCATATTTGTTTTGCCACGGCAAAGGGTCAATATTAACAAAAAAATCTGCTAAATTATTCCTTGCGTCACTTCCGCGTGTACCTGATAGAACTCTAGCCCTCGAAATTTCGCACATATCCTCTGTATCACCATTGAATACTATTTCGTTGAAATTAACACCATGCCTTTCTCTTACGAAATTGTGAAGCAAACAGCACGCTTTGATAATTTTTATTGCTAAATTTACGTTAACATCTAATGGTCGTTGAAATATTCGCCATTTGTGAGTTAAAATTCCAAATGCACATTCTATATACCTGCGCGCTCGGCTCAAACGATAGTTAAATATTCTTTTAGTAAAATTCAAGTTGGTCCCCGGATATGGCCTTAATATGTGTTCAGAAATGCTAAAAGCTTCATCGCCTATGAAAAAATATGGCAGATCATTGGGAACTCCCGGGATATTCGATTCTTTTGGTATATTAAGATTAAATTCCCTAAGTTTTTTGTAAAATATTGAATTCTGAAAAACAGTACTATCGCTACATTTACCATACGCACCAACATCGATGAAAATGAATTTATAATTAGAATCACAAATGGCTAATAACAATATTGAAAAAAAATGTTTGTAATTGTAATACAATGATCCTGTTAAGGATGGTTTGTAAACTCTGACATGTTTTCCATCAATAGCTCCAATCACATGAGGAAAATTTGCCCGTTGTTGGAAACCTTCAGCTATGCTTAACCACGCTTCAGTCGTGAGCTCAGGAAAACATTCTGCTCTCATGAAGTCCCAAATGGCTGTGCAAACTTCTTCCACGATTTTTCTGATGGCTGATAATCCTATTCTGTGGCTGAAATGAAGCTCAGTAAACGAGCAACCGCTTGCTAAGTATCTGAAATATAATAGTTTTTTTTTATTTTGTTTTAGGAACATTACTTCAAAAAAGGTGGAGAACGCTTCGTGATGGTTTTGTTAAACAACGGCGGGAACTAGCTACTACCAAAAGCGGATCAGCTGCTACGCATAAAAAATACAAATATTATAATCAACTCTTGTTTCTCTTACCAGTAGTATCAATGAATAAAACGCACAACAGTATGGCAAATCAAGAAAACAATGACCCAGTTGAAGAGCAACATGGTAGTAACATAATTCCACCGAAACCAAAGAAAACCAAAAACAGTGACCCAACAGATAAAATTGGTAGTGAACTTGTGAACGTTTTAAAATCTACGTTGCAACGAAAGACTGATGAAGAAGATTCTGATCGACAATTTATGTTGTCATTGGTTGACGATTTTAAAAGGGTGCCTCAAAGATTAAAGCCAAGGATAAAGTGTAATATGTGTGTATCGGAACGCAAACAAGTACAGACTGGATTAAATGTAGCATGACAGCTACAGACTGGAAATGCACTATTAAAAGTAGCATGACAGCTACAGACTGGAAATGCACTAAGTAACTTAAGTTTAGCATTTTAAGAGGTTATGCGAGTGGCGCGTCGCATGCGTCGATTGCGCACCCGGACCTGAACTGAACATCACCCTGATTACTCTCAAGAATAAAGTTGTCGTTCTCAAGAAATATAGTTTCATTTATTTGAAGTACACTACATGGCGCAGCCGACTAAAAGAACCTTCGAAGATTAAAACCACAGTAAAACGGAAAATAAACATAAGAAAAAGTTGAAAAATCGACGAACAAAGAAACAAGAAAGCATGTCTGGAATGGAGTATCGCATGCCTGCACCCATCGACCTGGAGAACATGGACGAGCTGTATCCTCAGTGGACGCGCTTCAAGACCAGCTTTAAGATTTACTTGACTGCAGCGGGACTTAGTCAGGTAGCTGAAACCCGAAAGGCGGCGATTTTTCTGAACTGCATCGGACAGCCAGCACAAGAAGTGTATTTTAATATCTTGCAAGACGAGAAAAAGGAGAAGCTTGAAGAGGTAATTGAATTATTTGAAAATTATTTTAAGCCGAAGACAAATGAAATTATAAATACATTTAACTTCAATCAAAGAGTCCAAGAAGATGAAGAAAATTTTGACAGCTTTTATACAGCGCTGCGAAAAATCGCACAGAATTGCAATTTTGATACTTTCAAAGACAGAATGCTGAGAGACAGGATAATCCAGGGAATACGATATAGAAGCGTACATCAGAAGCTACTGGGTATGAAGGATTTGACTTTGGAACAGGCTGTGGAAACGTGTAGAACCACAGAGCTATCCAAACAACACGTGAAAACCCTCAACAAGCAGCATACCCCAGTCCGAGGGTTGGATGCAGTCAACATGAGGAGATTGCAAGACGCTGAACAGGAAAAAGCTAAGTATAGTAATATAAGAAATAGTAACAGTACTTACATGTGCAAAAAATGTAATAAGAGACATGGGCCTAGAAATAGAATAGAATAGAATAGAATAGAATAGAAACTGTCCGGCTTTTGGAAAAACCTGTTCATTTTGTAAAAAACTAAATCATTTTTCTGTTGGTTGTAAATTGCGAAATGTGGTGCATTCACTACACAAGCATGAGGGCAGTGATGACAGCAGTGAAAAAGAGAGCCCAGTGGACTTATGACTGGTACTGTTGAAAAGAAGAATGGCATAAGACCATATAATATTAAAGATGGTAATGGTGTTAGATATACTAGAACGTATTACCATATTCGACCTGGATAGTCTGTCTATCTGACAACACTCGCTGCGGGATGGATGTTCAGTTGGGATGGTTCATAATATACTTATATTGTTTGCATTGTAATCATCTGTTGTAATATGGGGAGAAGGGGAAGGAAGATTTGTAAAGTATGTACTTGTTTGACTTTGAAATTAAGATCAAGCAGCTCATATTTGGTAGACTTCTGTGGCATGCTCGTCTTTTCTTTAGAAAGGGGAAAGATGTAATATGTGTGTATCGGAACGCAAACAAGTACAGACTGGATTAAATGTAGCATGACAGCTACAGACTGGAAATGCACTATTAAAAGTAGCATGACAGCTACAGACTGGAAATGCACTAAGTAACTTAAGTTTAGCATTTTAAGAGGTTATGCGAGTGGCGCGTCGCATGCGTCGATTGCGCACCCGGACCTGAACTGAACATCACCCTGATTACTCTCAAGAATAAAGTTGTCGTTCTCAAGAAATATAGTTTCATTAATTTGAAGTACACTACATAAAGATAATTATAATAAAATGTATCTTGGAAGCACAAAATGAGGAAGGCAATTTCCAACAAGTACAAGGCGCCGATTATTATGAATACGGCACTTATTCAAATCAATATGGTGGTTACTCAAAGACTATTAAACCACTTGACTGCGCATACACTGCCCCGACGCACAAAAACTATTAGTGTTTTTGCTCAGATGTTAGTCAGCGGCACTAGTAACCATTTTAGTTGTGACCAATTGTTAGACCTGTGGGCATGCTAAGTTTTTACAAATCGTTTTAAATTTTATGCAATTTATAACGCATAAAAATGCCTTCATAGCCGGTGAATTTGTGTGGGAAACATTCCTAGACCTTTTGTTACAAAAAATAATGATGGCATAACTTTTCATTGGAGAGTAAAGACTACGCAAAATATTTTTGATTTGAATCAGATGATGAGCCACTGCAGGGGTCTATATAAAATGGCGGTTAGGTGAACGAGCACACTGTGAGAAGCGCGCGTTGATGTCTTTTGGAAAAGTCTCTTTCTTTCATTAGGAAATACTTTTATTTTTATCCCTTTCTTCCCCTTTGTATTTTTATCGTAAAAATCTGTGCTGTTACGTTTAATGATTGAAGTCGATTTATCGATGATCATAAAATTACAACTAATACAATTTTTAATCAATTGACATACTTACATTAAACACGTAACGACTTTAAAAATAGGAGGAGGGTCTCAGATTTTTCATCTGTGTGTTTGACATACATGTTTTCATTTTAGATTTTCGAAGATTTCAGAATTAAAATAAAAGTGGAAAGATAAGGTTAATAGGGAAACTTTGTTTAAACAAGATATAGCGCTGTTTGTTTGGATTGAGTATTTTTATAATGTTAAAATCCATTTAATCGATATCGACTATTTATTCCTTTAATCAAGTAGTGCCACCACTAACCATAGGCTACCTATGCAACTTGACCTTGAACGGACCAATTGCAGCCGCGCGTTGTTCCTCGTCCCCCGGCCCGCTGTAGTGAGCCGCGTACTTAGAAGAAATCGGCCTATACGCTCTCTAGTGGTTATATACTCTATGTGGTTACTACACTAAACTTCACAGAGAATGTACGGAAAATAGGCGTCCAAGTAATCAGCCCTCCTCATCCAGTTTTAATCTACCAGCTGAAGAATATATTGAAATAAACTTTTCCAATAATCAGCAATCACTTGTGGAAAACTCCACATTGGCAATGGAAGATCAAATATCTCCAATGTCCGTAAATACTCAAAATTCCGAGGAATCTGAACTTTTAGCATTGTTCGAAAATTAAAACTACCTAATAAGCTACAAAAAAAAAACTTAAGATATAAGGTACAAAAAGTGAACAAAATATATATTACTGGGATCTTAATTATTATAGTAACTGCGATTACTGGCTTACTTAAAGGCTAAGAACTTTTTTTGTGAACTGTATTCGTGATTTCATGAAAGCTGTAATTAGTAGAGTAGATACATTAAAAATAAGTCGAATGGCTATCTCGTGGGTTCATAATTGTGATTAGCCAGAAGGTAGTTATTTGTGATTTTAGAAATTAAAGCTGCGATTAGTAGAGTCATTAAAAATTAGTAGAATATCTATTTAGTGGTACTATCTAATTGTGATTAGCAAGTAAGTAGTTATTTGTGATTTTAGAAATTAAAGCTGTGATTAGTAGAGTCATTAAAAATTAGTAGAATATCTATTTAGTGGTACTATCTAATTGTGATTAGCAAGTAAGTAGTTATTTGTGATTTTAGAAATTAAAGCTGTGATTAGTAGTCATAAAAAATTTGTAGAATATCTATTTAGTGGTTCTATCTAATTGTGATTAGCAAGTAAGTATCTAAACACTTCCAAGAATGAAAGCTGTGATTATAATAGTAGACTGATGTGTATTAGATAAGTACTAATTAATATTCCATAACAGTGACTGCAGTACAAATTTTGATAAATAAACGCACAATAAATCAAAATCACTAGTTTTATTCGTATATAATAGCCTGGGTTGAACTATAATAACATCGATATAGTTAACTTAATATGTATTTAGAAAATTGAAATTATTTACTTACCTCAATGTTACCCATAGCTTCTCTTCTGGCGTAATACAAAGACGAAAATTTGTATCTCTTCCACTAATACCCGTTCGAATTTTGCTGAGCAAATAATCAAAAGATGTTGTTGACATACGCGTGTAGTTGAAGAATTTCTCTTCATATTTTCTAAGGTCCCAATAATTTTGAACAAATGACCCATTTAAAGATCTTGTTTGTAAATAAGGTTGTACCCAGTATCTTCTATAGACACGATTTCTTTTAATTTGACCGTACAAAAACCAAACAGTTAGTATAATGGCAGCGTCCTGAATGAGTTCCATACTATTAACCATTTTTATCAAAACTATCGTGATGCTCAGTACTGCACGACCACCACAGAGAACGGCGAATAAATGAGAGCCGCCGTGCGTGAATCTACAAAACGCACCTACGCGCGTGAGTGCGCAAAAAACCCGCACGATGATGCAGATCTGCACTCCCGCAGGAACGCGCGTAGTTGCGTCGACACGCAATATGCAGCATGATGCGGGGCACTGTGAAAATCGCCTAAGAAATTAAGGTAAACTAAACTTAAATTACTAACAATTTTTTGTGTGTGTGTGAGGATTTGTGTGAGGATGAGAGGGTGAATGTGTGTGGGGGTGTCTGTGTGTGTAAGTGTATACATAAGTCTACATGGTAAATGCACAGGAGTAGAGTGAATATAATTACATATATAGATTAATAGATATACAAACAAAAATATTAACCGATTATTTGAATAAATTTTTCAGTGTTTTCGTATGACAGTTTCATTAAAAATTCATATGCCTTCTTTTTACAATGGAATTTGTTAAGAGAAAAAATAATTATGGATTTATTAGTTTCATTATACACATGTGGTGCTAGAAAGGCGAAAAATCTTTTTATGAAAGAGGTTAGGTTTATGCATGCAGTGCATGCAGCAGACAGTTTATGCATGCAATGCATGCAGCAGACATTTCTGCGTTTCTTTGTGAGATCAGTATCATATATAAGTTCACCATGTTGTTTTAGTACAATGTTGAGTAAGAATAATTGTCTCACTGTAAGGACTTCGCATGAGTTGTACAAAATGTTTGTGGGAAAGCGAATTGGACGAAAAGTGTAAACTTTTAGAATTGCATGCACGCATCTCAAGGCCTTTTAGAGTAGTTTTGGTAGCTCCTCCCCATACAATTATGCCGTAGTTAATCATGGATTGACAAAGAGAGAAATAAACTTCGTAGTGGGGCAGGTAACGATTTGCATTAAAATGGCCAAGATAAGATGCACAAAATATAATATTGTTAATCAGTTACACACGGTATACAAAAGAACACAGGACATTCGAGAATTCTCAAAACAACAAAACGTGACCGTGTACGACAGCGATGCAAGCCGCTGCGACGCGGCGTGGGGCGGCGCGCAGTTTGTACCTATGTAGCTACGCGTGCTAGGTACCGAGAAAGCGCGGGTGCCTTATTACTATGTCCTACAACTTGTTTTAATAATTTGAGATCAGCAACATGTCGCAAAGTTTTAAAGATATAAATTAGTTTTCTTACTCGTCCTGACAAAGCTTTAATAGTATGTGCCTTATAGGACAAATTATGGTCTATAATTAATCCTAAATATTTCACATTGTTGACACGTTCTAGAGGTACACAATTACAGTTATCTATTCCAGGACAATTGTGAGGAATAAGGCAATGTTTTGTAGGAAGCAGTTTAGGTGGATTTCGTATCCTGAAAGTCAAGTATTTAGTTTTATCACTGGTCAGTGTAAGTAAATTATTTTGTAGCCATTCCTTTACGAGATCAAGTCCACATTGTGCAACGTTAAATACCTCATCCCAATTGTCGGCGTTGAATATAAAAGCAGTGTCATCTGCGTAAGAGATTATTTCGCCTTGGGGTATAGATAGGTCCGTGAGGTCGTTTATTTAAAAGAGAAAGACGGTAGGTCCCAAAATGCTGCCCTGGGGAACTCCGTATGTAATAGGAAGATCTCTTATCTGTAGTGCATTGCTAGAATATTGTTTTGACACAATGTTTCAAGTTTGTGGCAACATTGCTGCAACCTCACCGCTACACTCACGCGCGCTCGACACTTGCGCCACTTATACCTATGGTTGATCCGTTCGGTAAAGTTCGTTTTGGTAAGCAGACTCAGATTCGCCATTTTTGCGGTGATACAATTTTTGTATTTATGTGAGGTTGTTAAAATAATTTTCTTCTTTTGCTGAAGCTTCTTAGTATACCTAATTACCTAGTTTATAGTAATCTGTGCTTCTTACTTAATAAAGTTCTGCTTGGACCCGATCAGTTTGTTTGTGCTCGTATTTTTGTTTTGGTGGAATTGAGGTAAGTCTCTTTTATATTTTTATAGCTTCTACCTGTATTAACTTACTATCTAAAATAAAAAGTCCATGTTTAATGTTATTCACAGCCTCACAGGGTTTGAATGTACCAAGTTGCATAACCTCAAACATTTACTGTTATATTGCACACATGGGCATTATTTGTCAAAGATTCAATTCAATTCCTGCCACTCTGTGTTTTCTTACTAAGACTTGGCTTTGGCTTAGCTTGACTTGGCTTGTTTATGTTATATATGTTATTAATGGTTTTCTAACAACTCTGAATGCAGTCATGTCATGGCTTCAGTTTTTAATAATATTTAAGTAAGTTTTTAATTTGTTTTATTCAGGAAGGAGAAAACATGTCTCGAAAACCCTTTTTACTAATGTCCAAACAAGGAAGATTAAAAAGATGACTCCCTCATACAAATATCAAAGCTGGTAGCATTCATTCTAATCAAGAAATTTCATTTTGTCATGAAGAAACTGTATGGCCTAATAATGAGAATGAATTTGAAAATAATAACCCAGATTCCTGTTCTCTTCATTCCAATTTCCCTCCCATCCAACAACCTTGTTCGTCTAATGAAAATGTTTCTGTGTATCAAAATGTTATTGATGAAAGCCCCATATCAGACATTGAATATGAAACGCATGAAACTCCTGCTGATGCAAATGATACATTTGTTAGCAATTTAAGACATTGGGCTCTTAAATATCAAGTACCACACATAGCCATTACATCATTGCTGAGTATTTTACGCAGTCACAAGTGTTTTGACTTGCCAGCGGATGCTAGAACTTTACTTAAGACCCCAGTAAATGTCATTACTCGAGTTGTTGAACCAGGACTATATTCGCATATAGGTTTAGAGTCAAATTTACGAAAATTGTTGGACTATGTTACTGAACCTATAAGTAAAATGTTTCTACTAATTAACATTGATGGTGTACCTTTATTCAAAAGTAACTCAACTGAGTTCTGGCCAATTTTAGGATCAATTTATAATATACCTGCAATAAAATCTGTGGTTTTCCCTATTGGTGTTTATTGTGGCTCTAAGAAGCCTCAGAGCTGCACATATTTTATGCAGGAATTCATAACTGAGGCAATAAATTTAATTAATTCTGGTTTTGACTTGGGAGGTAAAAACATTAAAGTTGGTATAAAAGGTTTTGTCAGTGATGCTCCAGCCAAGTCTTTTTTATTAGGAGTCAAGGGACATACTGGTTATTATTCTTGTACAAAATGCAAGCAATCTGGTGTATATTTGAAAGAAGTAAGAAAGAATATTTATTTAGCACATACATAAAACACGCACGGTACATGGTAAAACTTAAAAATAGTAAAAAAATGGTAGTTATGCTAAACTAAGTGCGTGTCTCAGGGCTGCACTAAAAAGGTCCATTTCAGCGATATGTCAGACAGACTGATGCTGTCTGACGCTGGTTTTCTAATGAACCTTTCAAAGGACGAGTGGCGGTTCATTTGACTAAATAGGTATAATTAACATATGTATAAACATCATCGGAATGAAGTAAATAAAATAGTAAACATAATAGAATATGGAGCAAATTATACTAAAAATAAAAATAAAGTTAGGTCGGGATATTATAAGAATGTGTGTTAATTTAGTTGTGTACGTGTGATGTGTTTATAAGTACTGAAATAGTTTACTACTACGGAGAAAAAAATAAAAACAACTTATTTGGCCAACTATACAACAACCAACAACCGTCCCCACCAAGTCTGTTTTCAATGTTTCGCTCTGACACTTATATCTTATTTCCGGGCACGGTGACTCACTAAGCGATGCAGACCGCCACACAACGCCGAGCGTTATGATATATATAGCATGATACCACTTCGTATTTTTATATTAAATAACTGATATAAGAATTGAGAAGTCAATTTTACATGTTTTGATGAAAGTGGTAAGTGAAAAAATTGGAAATACGTATTCAAAAATTCAAAATTCAAAAGTCATTTATTCAAATAAGGCTGAGGGCCAGCACTTTTTGAACGTCAAGTTTTACAAAAGACAGTCCCCCAAAACGCCCGCCCGTCACCACTTCCTAGCGTTTTAGCTGTGGAGAAGAAGTGGCCAACAAACTCCCCAGCAACACAACTGTCTGTTACGTTTTAGGAACTAGAATTTTACAATAATTAATATGCAAAGTAATCCAAAAATTCAAAATTCCTTCTAAAATTTACATGACAAAAAAAAAAAAACATTCACTTGTTAGCTACTAGCACTATGACACTAAAACAAAATACACACTTAAGCAAGTGTTGACGTATGTGGATTAAATAAGTATAAAAAATGACCTACATAGTCAGACAAATAAATAAAAAAAAGAAATAAAAATAAAAATAAAATTATATGAACACATATAACCTGTCATAAAACTACTATACTATCTACTTATACACAAGGAACATGATAATTTGTCTTGCATTCAACACAGCGACCAACTATTCTTATCGTCTAAATAATCATTAAGAATTGGATTGCCTTGGAACAGAGGTTAGATTTTACTTTTTCTTTAAAAAAAATAATGTATTTAAAGAACAAACTATATACACTTAAAATAGAAAAAAATAAAAACTCCTAACTAAAAAATGGCATCAAAAAATTCGTCCCCATCGCTATCGACTGGAAGTGAGCCCAAAAGACTGGCTGCATTGCCACGTTGTATGGCAATGCTTATCCTCTGTCCAAGGTAAAAGCCAGCTCTTGGGTCACGCGAAGGTCAACTAAGCGTTTCGCAAGATCTTTAAATAGGACGTGAGCACTCGGACCCCACGGTCCAAGAGTTTCAACCCCAAACGGCTCAAAAATGTAGTTGCCAATAAGGCTACTATATTTCCGCCGTTTGAGGTTTTCAGCAGCCAAAGCCGCAGAACCAGCACAGCACGACGAGCTAGGAAGATGGGATGGCGCAAGAGTATCGACACAAGTAGCGTCCCACACTAAAGGCCTACCCATCTTCCATGGAAATAAAGACATACCGTCCGGTCTTTTGCCATCGTCGCGTGCCAGGCCCATGGGTTCTAATACGGCTGGCACGCCGACGGCGACAAGAGCACGTCGGATAATGTCGTTGATATTTGCGTGCCGTGCTATGCGACCCGCACTTCGACTGCATGACAGGCCGTGGTGCCCGAGGCTGTTGACAGCTTCTCCACAGTGGCAGCGATGAGGAGAACAACAGGATGCGCCTAAGCGAAGGGAAGCAGCGAGGCGGAAAGTAGTATCGTCGAACAAGGTGCCTATGTTCACCTACAGCCAGCAGGCGTGCACGCTCCGCAGAAGTGGCAGCAGAGGCAATTAGGTTATTCTGAACTCCTCTGCAGAGCGGCTCATCCCACCGTCTCTGGTATGATGGGTTGTCGGGTAAATTTTGATTCGGGCAAGCGAGTCTCCAGGCATTTATAGCCTCGGTAAAGTACGGCACATCAAAATCAGTCAGTGTAGAAGCTAGGATATTCCTGACTAATTTTTCAGTGCCGTGAACCGAGGATATAAAAGCCGGTAAACTAATACTGGTAATTTTGCGGACGCCAAGGCCTCCCATGCGGATGGGAAGGGTGGCTTGAGCCCAAACTCGGTCGTCCATGGCCACATTTAAAATTGATGATAGCGTTTGCTTTATAATTTCGTCTATTTTTTCCAGAAGGTGAGGTTGCTTCCATAGATGGGAAGCACGAAGAAAATATGATAATTTAGGGCCGAAACAGCAGTAGCGAATTATGGTGATGGCCGAATGCATGTTAATTTTTGTCAATCTTTCCGAAACATCATTGAAATTTTTAATTTTTTCATCAAAAAAAAAAATGAAATTTAAATGAGTTAAAAGGCAGATCAAGATAAGAAATTGGAAGTCTATTGTATAAACGGATACCGAGCCCCACAAATGAATCATGGACCTTACGAAGTCTGTGTGAAGGAGCATGTAGCTTGTGCTTGTTTCTGGTGTTAAAGTTGTGGATGTCGCTCGTTTTACTGTATAAATGTATGTTTTGACTGTATATATATGAAAGCGTCAGCGACGGCTGAGCGATAGCGCCATCATCGTTTGGGTTCGGTCGTATCAGGATCATTGTAGAATAAAACACTCAATACAGTACTAAGCTCTCTTTATTAACTGTGGCTGAGTGCTAGTACTTTAAAAATAGACAGTCCCCCAAAACGCCCGCCCGTTACCACATCCTAGTGTTTTAGCTATGCAGAAGACGTGGCCAACAAACTCCACAGCAACACATCTGTCTTTTGAGTTAGAAGAACTCGCATTCATAACATTATTAAAGAAGTCTGTTTAATTTAATTAAAATAGGTAAACCGACCAATGATATATAAAACTATAGATACGTTGTCCTCACTCTAAAATGACAACATGAAATGAAGCCAATTGGCCACATCGCGCTTAGTTACGCACCAACCTGTCGCGCGACACTACGTTTGTTTTGATGTCAATTTGACTATAATTTATCCTGTGACGTATATTTATCTCCCTCTAGCAACAGGCATCCCGCCGTACGGTGACATATTTTCTTTCCCTTTCTTCATGCGTATTAGTAGCTATCTAGTATTTTCGCCGTTTTTAAGCGCCGCGATGTTGGTTTATGACGTGTCTATATATAATACGTCATTGAAACCGACAGCTTCGTTCTGGACGAGTGTCCTAGTCGGTGTCTCGAGCCAAAGTGCGCTCGGCAAAGTCGCCACTCTCCAATACGACTCTGTCCACGTACCGCCATTACAACTGACAACTGTCGTCACGGCGTTTCTACCCACTACTACAATACTCAAATCA
Organism: Ceramica pisi; assembly: GCA_963859965.1. Lineage (NCBI taxonomy): Eukaryota > Metazoa > Arthropoda > Insecta > Lepidoptera > Noctuidae > Ceramica > Ceramica pisi. The sequence goes on along the minus strand of OY982528.1, from coordinate 7,818,824 downwards.
GCAACAAATTATCAAATGATTTCTTTATCCACGACATATTGTTACGTTGTTTTTCTTGAAACCTAACTTTACCTTAGGTTTCCAAGTAAAATGATCATTGTAGTTTGTGCAACTGACTTTGGCTTGCGATTTATGAAAGGAGTTATTTGCTTCATTTTTACGGCGTCACTGGACCCTATTGATAACACTTTCTGTCGATAAATCACTTTTCTAAAACCTAATTAAACAGTTTTTCACAATAATATAAATACGTCATATCATAATGTTGTGACTGTCGACATTGCAAATGTCATTCCGTTGAAACGTCAGTCTCTGTCAGTTGGAGGCGACCTCTAGCGGTTGCCGATTCAAAGTTGTAGTTTAATCGATATTATTAGTTGATTTTGTCAGATTGCTTGGAAACTAATACTAATATCGTATAGACCAATCCTTAATAGTTTTCGGCTTTTGGTGAAAAGACACTTGTCTTTTAACCATAGACGGAAATGTAATTATTTTTTCATTATAGACATTGTTCTAGAAATTTCGAAAATCATCATTGTCTATGGTTTGTCACCGGCTTGGTGTGGCCAGGTTGTACATTCTCAATTAGCCGATTTTATCAAAGAATTACCCCACTCAAGACAAACGATAGTGTTGGAAGTGGGAAATGATGAGTTTGTTAGCTTGGATCCGGATTATTATTATTGTTCCAGGGTGTAAACGTCAAGTTAGACGGTTGTTAGGGATTTTTCCAGGAATTTAATATCTTATTGTAGTGATTCAGTCACCCGAGTTCCCACATGTTTTACCTAGAAAAAGAGGAGTTTTTCTAAGTGGGCTGTCTTGTTCTGGTTGAAATGCCTGACAGGACAAACAATCGTTCATTTTTCCATCTACCACGCTGGACACACACAGCGTTCTTGCCCTCGTGTCTTAAAGGTAGGAATTTTGTTGAAAGAGTGTTTGAAAGTGATCTTCGAGACCTTCCAAGGTCGTTTAAAAGGATATTGTTGTGATCCCTGGATATTTATTACAGGACTCCATGTTTTGAAAGGATTCGCTAAGGAAATTAGGCGGACCCGTCTCCAGCCGGTCGAAACTTGCAGCCAAGTGTCTTCAGCTATAATCAACCGTAAGTTTTGCACCCCCGTGGGTTTCTTATTGTCCAACCATGCAGGGTTAGCGTTGAAAGTCGTAGCTCATTGTGTTTGCAAAAGGCCACGTGGTCCGGCTATTGTTTTAGCCTTTAGATTTCCTAGCTCGGACCCCTTTATTCCTTCTCAGGGAAAGTACCGTAGCTTTCATATATATAATAGGCTCCCCGTGTTGTCAATTCCAGGTGAGGCAACTCTAGAGATTCGTCTCGCCGCCAGGATCTAGAGGCGCCTCTGGAGCCTGGACGTGAGACCCGTTCCTCGAGTCCACACAACGCCTCCTGTGGAGACGACCGTGCAGTGGCAGAGTCCGCCTAGCGATATAGCGCAGGCGGGACGGTTTTTTTTTATATTTAACTTTACCTTTTATTTACAACCGGTTCATTTTAGAACCAGTTTACTACCTACCCGGTTTTCAAAATTAGAAGCCGGTCTTTATCTACCTTCAATTAATTGGACCCCGGGTTCGACACCTACGCTTAACTGGAAGGATATTGAACATCTTAGTCGGCTCAGGGATCCGGGACTCTTCAAGTCCCTGGCGCCCATTTAGTTTAATTAGTTTAGAATATAATTCACATCCACTAAACTGGAAGGTTGACCTTGAGATTTATTAAGAACAAATAATTAATTTAAATTTAGATAATAGAAGCAGTACCTACTGGGTTATCTTCAACCCCCCACTACCCAAGTTCCACCGACTGAACTTTATGCTGGCTGGCATTACCCTAACCTTTACCTAAGCCTAACCTTTTTTTTATATTTTTAGTGGGTAGTTGCTCAACAAATAAAATTACATTGTTTAAGACAATTCGTTGTTTCTTTGCATTACAACCTCAACCCACCTTGCATCTGGGCTTTTGTTCCTACTCCCTAGAGGGACAAAATCTCATATGTAACAATATACATATATACGTATAACGGAAACAGATGAAGGCAAGCGTTATTTAATATTTCTATTTAGATGTATATTTTCCTTATACCTAATAGGTTTAAAATGTCTGACAAGACTCATTTTTAACCGACTTCCCAAAAAGGAGGAGGTTATCAATTCGGTTGTATGTTTTTTTTTATGTTTATCAATTATGAACCGATTTGAAAAATTCTTGTTTATCTGAAAGGATATACTTGCAGATTGGTCCCATTTAAATCATATCAAAATCGGTTGCGAACTTTGGATTTTAAATCGAAATAGCTGGAATTTGACTATTTAGATGATTCTTTGATAATCGAAATTGCGTATTTTGCTTTTCTGCGATTTTGCAGTGGTGTTGTTAGGTGTGGGGCACCACTAAAAAGTGAAAAATAAAAAAACTTACAAAAAAATACAACCGACTTCCAAAAAAAAAACACTACAAAGTAAAAAATAAATTTAATTTCGGAAGTCGGTGTCAAAATACGAAGAAACTAACCAAAACACCGACTTCCGAAATTAAAGTTATTTTTTACTTTGTTAGTTTTTTTTTGGAAGTCGGTTGTATTTTTTTGTAAAGTTTTTTTTTTGTTCCAGCTTTGTAAAGCCGCGTACAGACATCGCGAGGCGTGCGACACGAATGGTTCGTCTCGCATGCCTCGGACTGTGTGGACGTGTGTGCTCACAGTGAGCATTCGCGCTATACGATCGTTGCGAACGCCGCCGCCTCAGTACGAGCCGTGCGCTCCGTGTGGACGGACAGGTGTTGATTGCGTTGCGCGCATGCATCATGGAGGCCAATACCGAATCACTGCGTGAACTTGTTCAACTTTATGAAAATAACTGAGTGTTGTGGGACTCTAAACATTCTAATTATTACAATAAATGTAAAAGGGAAGACGCGTGGCGTCAAATATCACAGCAAGTCAACATTCCCGTCAAAGACTTGAAGAAAAAAATACAGTCACTAACGGGATCCTTTCGACGGGAGAAATCTCGAGTTAAGAAGAGTCAAGTTACTGGATCAGGTAAATCTATACTAATATACTAATAATATTATAAAGAGGTAACATTTGTTTGTAAGTTTGTATGTTTGTAAGTTTGTATGTAGGGGGTAATCTCAGGAAATACTGGTCCGATTTCAAAAAATCTTTCAGTGTTAGATAGCCCATTTATTGAGGAAGGTTATAGGCTATATATCATCACGCTAAGACAAATAGGAGCGGAGCAGTAATGGAAAATGTGACTCAAACGAAGTTGCGCGGGTCAGCTAGTATTTTATACACTACTAGCTATCCACCGCGGTTTCGCCCGCGTTTTTGGTTACTGCCCCGCTCCCGTGAGACATAGCGTGATGTTATATAGCCTATGTTACTCGTGGATAATGTAGCTTTCAAATGGTGAAAGAATTTTTAAAATCGGTCCAGTAGTTTTTGAGCCTATTCATTACAAACAAAGTTTTCCTCTTTATAATATTAGTATAGAAGTATAGATTATAATATTAGTATAGAAAACACTAAATTTTTTGTCGAATTCTGGGTTAACCTTTTTTTTCGTAAATAAATAAAAACAACCGTCAAATGAATATAATATTGATTTATATGTATTTTACAGGAGCTGACGACACATATATTTCTAAATGGTTTGGATACACATGGTTCCAGTTTTTATACGACAAGGATATTTTAAAAAACACAATAGATTCAGATAGCCGACTTATTTTGCTGGTTTTATAAATTCCTTCTAGAATAATGTTTATTTTAATAATTATTGTAAATTTTGCCATGGAAGAGTAAAGTTTGTTTTAAAATACTCTGCTAAATGCAATCGTATGTCTTTGGCAGAGTTCGGTGGTCTTCGCGGTATATTATCGATGGGCTGAAAAGCACTTCTATCTTAATCTGAGAATCTTAACACCGCGATTCACAAAAACGCGTCATAAGTACAACGTCATCTATCGATCTACAACGTAACTGAACTGTCTTTATACTCATAAGTTCGAACTTAGAAGCTTACGCGTTACGATAAATTATGATAATATAATAAAATTTTCACTTTTTTTTGTAACTCAGTGTTAGGTTTTATGTTTATTAAAGTATTACTCACGGGCGTAAGAATTATGTATTTTCAGAATTATAACCATTTAAGTCAACAATAAAACTCCATAGGGCCAGGTAACCCGAAAGAATTTTCATGAAATCTTTACATTTTAGGATTATACCTAATGTGGGGTTATTATAATGGTAATAATTCTGAAAATAAATAATTCTTACGCCCGCGAATCATACTTTAATCTAATAGTAACTTGCCAATTGCAAAAACATAAGAAAATTTTAATTTCGCGTGCTACCGTGGAGCTTCTGACCTTAAGAATTATATAAACTTTTGGGTTTCACTACTTCTTTCAAACTTAATTTAATTTTTTAAGCCAGTAAAAAAAAAACATGCATTTTAATTTCAGAAATTTATGAGGCACGTCTTCACTTGAAAAAAGCTGAAGAAACCTCCAATTTAGATTCTGATGATGAAGTCGTCATACGAAAAAGAAAGATCAAGAGAGTATATTCGCCTGAAGATTCAGATTCTCCGGATGATTATCCCACGAAAATGAAAAAAACCCAGCCAACTGTTCCATACCCCATTCCTCCTAAACATCAGTTAACAGGAACAAGAAAAAACGAGTGTACTGAAAACTTGACAGAAGTGGTTGCAACAAACAGCACAGTCGAGATGGTTCAAGATAATGTTCAAAATCTTACACCTGGTAAAGGTCTTAGCTTATTTTTATGATAATATGTACTTAATACGAGTTGGAGACTTGAGTTTTTTCTTATTACAGGTCGTATTCGAAACAAATCTCAGACAAATTTAACAAACGCAGCTCCTCCTGAACGTACAAGTAACACCTTATTTACTGGAGCAGTTGCAAGCAGCAAGATGCTATTGATGTTATTCAGCAAACAGCACCAATGCTGGTCCAAATCATACAGTAAATTGTCCTTCTGGTATAGATTTTTAATATAAACTAATTTTTTAAATATTTTTTAAATGGGCCATTCAGATGTAACTTGCTTTTTATTACTGGCTGTATTATGAGCAAGCAGTTTGCAATACAACAAAGCCATCTTATCCAGGTGGTCACAGACATATCTCTACAGATGAATGAAGTTAATAGAAAACTGGACTTCTATTAGCTCGGTCATCTTTACAACCAACAAATCAACGAGAGGATACGTATACATTGCCTGATTTTTTGACAAATCTTCCAGTAAAAGATGACACAAGTTTTGTCATTTGAATGAGCAGTTGAAGAATAGCCACAACAAACAATCTATTGTAGATACGTTAGTTAAATTTTTAAAAAAGGAAGGCAACACAATTTAATTACTTGCTTTGGGCTTGCACATTCTAGTAGGGACACAAAACTTAACTGACAAAATTATTAATAATGTTCTCGAATTTGCCAATTAACTGCTGACAGTGTGTGAGCAATTAAAAACAGTGCTGACTTCCACTCTCCATTTCTTTATTACCAAGATATGTATATATATTATAATATTTTTCTTTCATTTTATTGATCTTAAATTATTGTATTTATTAAATTACAATGTTTACAGTATCTACATTATATACAAACGCGTATAAAAATAAATTAAATCAATAATCTATTTAGTTTGTTTGAAAAAATATTTTCTCATTTTTGGCGCTTTTTATTTTTATACCGTATCTAATTAATACTAAACACGTATAGAATACGTAGTGTTATTTAATGCCCCTCTGTCATATCAACTCTGTATATGGAAAATTTATTTTAAATCCATGGGAGAACAAAGCTTGAACCAAAAATATATTGTCAAAAAATCTAATACTTTATTTAAGAGTTATCATATAAAATATAAGTGTTATCATTCCGTTATAAAGCTACAAAAGGTTTTGGTGAGTGCATGTGAGTTCCGTGTGATCTAATCGGCAGGTATACGTTCGGTCCCTCTCTCTCACACTTTATATCGTGTCTCGCTCGTTGCGCTGGCGCACTGTTTGGTTCATGTCATCGCAGTCTTTCGTTGTGATCTGGAGTGCGATGCACTAATGACTCATACATACGTAACGATTTATCGTAGCGATAAATCTGTGCAGACCAGTTTGCGCAGTTTTATCGATCGAGTGGATGAAAAATCGTTGTCGATAATCTTTCATCGGTGGCAGTTGCAATTTATATCAGATAAATCATTGTCGATTGCGTTTGCACAGTTTTATCGTCGCGTGTGGACGGAGATCGCTCAGTTCGGCAGTACCTCAAGGAGCTTGCTAGTGTGCGCGAGTGCGCATCGCTTTCACGGAAACACGTCGGAAGACGAAAGATGTGGACACCGCAAACAACTGCAAGATTTTATAGAAAGCTAAAGAAACCAAACTTGCCTTTGGAAGACTACATGTAAGGATTACCATGACCGCAACAAAAAAAATGCCGCCTACAACAGGCTAGTCGAAAAATACAAATCCATAGATCCAAATGCCACCAGGGATATAGTGGTTAAGAAGATCAATAATCTTCGAACTACATATAAAAAAGAGCTCAATAAAATAAAAAAATCGTGTAAATCTGGAGCAGGGACTGACGAGATTTATAAACCTCGGTTATGGTACTTCGAGTTGTTGAGTTTTTTATACGATCAAGAAGTACCGAGACCATCTACATCGAATATAGATGAGGACGAAAATGAGGTAAGCTTTTATTTCTGGAAAAATATTTATTGCTTAATTATACTCAAATACAAGGTCTGTATTTTGACATCTAATATATAAAATTCTCCTCCAAAACGGCTAAATCGATTTTTATTAAATTTTGTGTGCATATCGGGCTGGTCTGAGAATCGACCAAAGGCTAGGCTAGGTGCAGGGTAGGTGTAGGGTAGAAGTAGGCTAGGTGCAGGGGAGGTGTAGGACACTACGCGAATGAGGTCGCGCGGGATCAGCTAGTTAATGAATAAAATTGTCTTGCTAAGGAACTTTCCCTTCAGTTACAAAATACGTCATAAATTGACTTCTTATCTGATTTGCTGTTTGAATTGCACGGCTTTGTATAGTTCTTTGTAATGGTTCAAGTGTTGACTCTCTTGTTGTGAGTCCTGACGTTATCGTACCTTCCTCATAATGTTCACTATCGAAACATTCTGAAAGAGCGTATGAATTAAACGATGATGACATCAAATAATTATGCAAAGCACAGGTTGCTCTTACAACTGACTCAATAGTTTCAGGCGACATATTCATTTGCGTTCTGTAAATTCTGAACTTCGCCGCTAGTATACCAAAAGCGTTTTCGACTATACGGCGTGCTCGCGATGTCCGATAATTATATATCATCTTAATTCTACTGTCTAAGTTATTTTGCCGAAATGGCTTCATCATGTCCTTTCTTAGAGGAAACGCGTCATCAGCTACAAATACATACGGCAGTATTCGTGCACTATTGTGTAACCTTTCTTCTGTAGGAATATTTAACGCCTTTCTTTCAATTTTTCATAAAATTTTGTATTCAACAATACTCCACCATCGGAAACCCTTCCATTTGTCCCAAAAAATTTGTTAAATGTCAATTTTTTTATTTTTTTTTTATTTCTAAGCTATGCTTTAATTTTAATTTTGAACGCGACCAAAAAAGGTTCAATGTCATCTACCAATAGAAAAGCGGCGTTTGGAACTTGTAATATGTCACGTGATTGACTCGGCAGTAAATCGTATACGGCAAATTGTTCTATGTCAAAGTTTGAGTAGCAACGGATTTTTGCTCTGAGAAAAAACAAGTGAAAATTATTAATTAAGTTATAAATTGTGCTTTATTTCTGAGGTAAGTTGATAATTATCATAAATAAAGTATCATTGTGTGCTGGTTTTAGGTGGTTTTCGTTAATATCCTGGTTTTAATTACATTAACACGTTCTCTGCTGACGCGGTCTGTGCTGACCGACAGCAAAATTTCCCTTTAGGCCTAGTAAAAAATACTGTTCTGTTTAAAATAAGTCAAAATATTTTTTTGCTCATATGGTTTTATTTTCAACCCAAATGTATGTTATTTTGAACAAAAGTCAATTGAAGCAATTATTTAAGGAAATAATTAATGTCGGGCAGCATTGACTGACGCGGCCTATGGAGCGAAAAAATCGACTTTCCGTTAGCGGGGGCCGCGCGGGTCGCGGTGTCAGGTCGCCTCTCGCGCTCCCGCGTTCACGCAGTTGACGCCCGAACCTTACGTTGAGCGCTGTGTTGCATTGTTACGTCGAACATTATATTTTACGATACCGTATTTCAATTGTCTTGAGTATTATTTAATTATCACTATGGACGAATTCGAAGATTTTGAGATCACGCAAGATATCTTAACACAGATCGATAATATAGAAATCGATCTTCTCGATAGAACTTTAAACCCAAGTCTAAGTGATAACGAAGAAAATATTCCACCCCCTCGATCAAGCAATAGGCGCATGCGGATCCTGTCTACAAGCGAGGGAAGTGATGACGAAATTGGTGCCGCTATCCAGGATTTACAAAGTACTTCATCATCTAAGTGGACAGATCCCAAAGGTAATCAACGGAATGTAATTCCTTTTACTGAATGTTGTGGCATGCCGCTTTCTATTCGCACATCTATCTTCTATACTTATAATAAATCTGTAGAGAGGTCAATTCTGTACATGAAAAATATTTCCAAAATAACTATCAGGGGGTGATTAGGGATCGATACTGATGGCAAAAATGCAATCAGTACAATTTTTGTCTGTCTGTCTGTCTGCCTGTATAACCGTTATAGAAACAAAAAGTACTCGACGGATTTTAATGAAACTTGGTACAATTATTATTCATACTCCTGAGCAGGTTATAGTATACTTTTCATCACGCTACAATCAATAGGAGCAGAGCAGTGGAGGGAAATGTTGGAAAACGGGAGAAGTTACTCCATTTTTTAAGCTTCCGTCGCGTGTGCAATCTTAATGGTGAAAGCTACACAGAAATCATGTATGACGGAAATGTTCTCCTTAAAATTATATAAAAAATATCCAACGACAGCATATGTCTATCTTTTATAATTGACGAACAATAACACGTGTAACTCCCGATAGCTTAGCAGTTCGAAGCTTTCTGATTGTATTTGTCTACTCTTACGTTTATAAAACTCTCAATCGTCCCTAATTAACATTAATAAAAGTTAACATTATTAACCATTCCATAAAAAAAGAATCATAGAAATCGGTATAGAAACACCTAAGTTATATATGAAAAACGCTAATAATAAGCCATCGCGCGTGAAAACTGAATCATGCTATAAGGATTATTTTTGTGGTCGCGAAAACAGGCAGGCGGCTAGCTTGGCGCCTAGAGGCTAGCGAGTAGCTTCGGAAAACGGCTTACGACAGTTTGCAATACCCTTTAATAATTATAATGTCGAGGGGAAGATGGTTATAATTTCGCTTTACACCAAACGAGTACCTAATATTATAAATGTGAAAGTTTGGTTGTTTGTTACTCAATCACGCCAGAACGGCTTAACGGATCTTAATGAAATTTAGAACAAAGATTGATTTTAGTCTGGAATAGCACATAAGCTACTTTTCATCCCGGGAATATGTTCCCTAGGGATCACGCGGGCGAAGCCGCTGGCAGAAGCTAGTGCCTAATAAATCTCCAGCTGATTTTTACGCACTTTTGGTGCCGGATAATCTTTTACAAGAAATTGTTGAATGTACTAATGATTTCGCAATAAATAAAATAACTAACACTGCTGATGCTTCAAGAAATGCAGGAATTCGCTTATGGTCTGAAAAGAATCTCGCTGAGATAAAAAAACATTTTCAGTTTGATTTTGTACATGGGTTTGGTAAAGCTTCCAAAACTTGCTGATTATTGGTCCACGGATGAAATCATGGGCCAAAATTTTGCTCGAACTGTTATGTCTAGAAATAGGTTTGAACTGCTTCTACAAATGATCCACTTTTCCAAAGATGACGAGAATAATAAATCGGACCGTCTTCACCGCGTTCAGCACTTGTTAGATATGCTAAATATTAATTTTCAACAAAATTTTATTCCTGGTCAAGACATATGCGTTGATGAAAGTATGGTTCCGTTTCGAGGACGCTTAGTATTCCGCCAATACAATAAACAAAAACGCCATAAATACGGAATTAAACTTTTCAAACTATGTACCTTACCAGTTTATACATTCAAGATCAATATATATGCTGGTAAACAAAATGAACAAATGAATGTCACCCCTCACAGAGTTGTGATGAACCTGTGCAAGGACTTACTAAAAAAAGGGCATTCATTGTACACAGACAACTGGTACACAAGTGTACCTTTAGCCAGGGAACTTCTGCAAAACGAAACACATCTGATCGGAACTTTAAGAAAAAACAGAAAGCATTTCCCTAAAGTTGTAGTTTCTACTAAGCTGAAAAAAGGTCAGTTCTTAGCAAAAGAAAGTGATGATGGGATAACTGTTTTACGTTGGAAAGATAAGCGAGATGTGTTGGTGCTTTCCACAAAACATTCAACACGTTTTGCTTCTGTCACCAAAAATAATAAAACCACAATGAAACCAGCTATAGTCATAGATTATAATAAAGCTAAGGGAGCAGTGGATTTAGCTGATCAGATGGCGGCATACCAGAGCCCATTAAGAAAATCCCTAAAATGGTACAAAAAACTTGCATTTGATCTCATTTTGAATGTCGCTATGGTAAATGCTTTAGTTTTGTATAAAATCGTCACAAATAAATCCATACCCATTGTAGACTTTAGAAAAGAAATACTGAAGAGATTTTTGGCAAAGCCTTCAATACCCAGAGTACCTTCAGGACGGACGACAAGAAGAAAGCACGAGCTTCAGAAAAAAGAAGGACCTTCTTTGAAGGTGCGTCGTTCCTGTGTAGAATGTTACAAGAAAAATGTGAGCACATTTGGGCGTGCAATGGCTAGAAACAAGACTAAAAAAGTACCGACTTTCTGTAACACTTGCCCTGATAAACCTTTTTTATGTGTTGAGTGTTTTGCCAACGTTAATACATAATTAAAATGTCTTTTTTTATTTATTACTGTTTCTGTTTTGTATACATAATTGTATTCATTTCTACCTGCTCAAATTGTAAAGAAAATATTATGATAAGATTTCCTTTTGATTGTGTTTTAGTTTTAGTAATAAGATTTTAGAATTTCGTATGTCAATAAACTTTTTTTAACGGTAATTGTTGTTTTTCTATCGAAGTTGGTAATTTTTTTCAAAAACCAACTTGATATAGAGGAACTACAGGGCCACGCGGGTCAATGAGTATAGGATTTAGTTTGATAGCACTGCCCTACGGCTTATAAGAGTGGATTGAAAACACTCGTAAAACGCGGTAAGCTATGACCGACGCGGCCCAAACGGAAAGTCTAGATGTCAACCAGCACTGACCGACGTGGCTTGAACGGGAAGATGCATATTTTTTCCTAGCAGAGAACGTGTTAAGAGAAATCTTAACCTAAATTTTAACAAAAAGCACCGTGAGTCCGCTTTTTAACTGCTAACTTTTTTTGCTGTAAAGCGCTTAAGATCTATAGTAACGCGAATTTATTAACAGATAACGTTTATTCATCAACTTTATTTTTTTTATTTTGACTGTTTTGTAAATAATGCCATTAAAACAATAAGACCTATGTTGCAATACGTAGTTACAAACGCGACATAAAACCTTTTGAATTTTGCTTTGGTTTTGTATGCATGGCTTGGTGAAAGATAATGCTAAGAGAGTTCATGTTTGTAAGCAAATGTTTATGAAACACTTTGTGCATTGGCCTAAGACAACTGAGGGATTGGGTTGTTCCTAATAAAGATGCGACAGAAAGTTCTATTATATCTCAAAATGGTAATGAGTGTAATGCAAGGACTCAAAATAATGCATCCGATTCAATTCGAGAATTTTTCGACAGTCTGCCGAAAGTAGAGTCCCATTATTGCAGATCGTCTTCCTCAAAATTATATTTAGAACCCATCTGGGATAGTGTTCATGGTGATCTGTATGCTGAAAATAAAAAGTTTTGTTCAAATAACAATAAGAGACGATATTGTGTTGCGACGTTCGAGAGGAAATACCGCGAGCTCAATTTGTCTATTTTTAAACCCAGGTAAGACCAGTGCAACAAGTGCTTAGCCTACAAGAATGGTAATATTAATGAAGATGAGTACAGGAGTCACTTGAAGAAAAAAGAATCAGCAAGACAAAGTAAGGATAATGACAAAAACAATACTGAAGATGATGTATTAGTATATACTATGGATGTTCAAGCGGTACTTCAATGCCTAAGAATCCAGGCATCAGCTGTTTACTATAAAACAAAACTTAAAGTTCACAATTACACACACTATAATTTAAAAACAAAAGAAGTTATTTGCTATCTATGGCACGAGGGAAGCGGTAGCTTAGACAGTGATGTATTTACATCTATTATGATGAAACACCTACAGGCAGAACTAGAAAAGGCACCAAGTACCAAAAAAAAAATTCTGTGGAGTGACGGGTGTGGTTACCAAAACCGATCCTTGAATTTGTCTAATGCTCTAATTGAGTTATCAGTCGAAAAGAACATAATCATCGAACAAAAATACCTCGAAGTTGGGCACATCCAGATGGAGGTTACGCTGACGACAAGCTGGTGCTGGCACAAGGGGGGTCATACGCGGAGGCGGCCGACGCTATGACACGCGGGGTTGCGATAGTCGTTGAGCGGATCCGGCAACTGGGTCTCGAGGTGGCGCTGCACAAGTCCGAGGCCCTGTGTTTTCATGGCCGAGGCAATGCGCCACCGTCGGGATCCTTGCTGACGGTAGGAGGGGTTTCCATCGGCGTCGAACCGACGCTGAAATACCTGGGGCTCGTCCTGGACAGCCGATGGAACTTCGTGGAGCATTTTCGACGTTTGTCCCCAAACTGGAGCGGGCCGGCGCTGCTTTCAGGCGGCTCCTGCCCAACCTGGGGGGACCGAACGCCTCCTGCCGTAGGCTCTACGCGGGGGTCGTGCGGTCCATGGTGTGGGCGCGTTCATTGAGGCAGCGAGCTGCAAACTACTTGAACGCGCCCCAAAAGTTGGTGGCCCTAAGGATGGCCCGAGGCTACCGTCCGATCTCGCGCGAAGCGGCGGGTCTCCTTGCCGGATTGCCGCCATGGGATCTGGAGGCGTTGGTCCTCGCGCGCCTGCATGATTGGCGCGCGGAGGTACTAAGCCGGGGGGAAACTCCGCTGACGCGGCAAATTGTCGCGCAGCGGAACGACTTCCGGCGCGATCTCATGGCGTCATGGAGACGACGACTATCGCAACCCAGCGCAGGGCACGCCACGATAGCGGCGGTAAGTCCCCTCTTTGAGGAGTGGCTTGAGAGGCGCCACGGCGTCCTCACCTACCGCCTGACGCAGGTCCTCACCGGACATGGGTGTTTCGGGAGGTTCCTGTACCGAATCAGGCGGGAGGAAACGCCCGGGTGTCACCACTGCAGGGACCCGCCGGAGGACACGGTGGAGCACACTGTGCAGGTGTGCCCCGCTTGGGCGGGGCACCGCCGTGTCCTCGAAGCGGCGATCGGCGGCGACCTCTCGCTTCCGGCCCTGGTCCAAGCCATGGTCCGGAGCGAGACGGAATGGGACGCCGTTGCCTCCTTCTGCGAAGCAGTCATGCTAGCAAAGGAGGCGGCGGGGAGGGCGAGGAGACCCTTTCGTCCCGGCCGCCGTGGTGGACGCCGCGGGCGTCGGGGGCCGCCACATGGTGACCTCCGGCCACCGTAGGCGCGGGCCTGTGGACGGCGAGCTATGGGTGGCTCGCCGTCCGTCCGTCTAGTTAGACGACAGGCCGTGTCGACGGCGCGTTAGTGTTCCACGCGCGCCTCAAAGAGAGTCAGCACACAGAGGGGCCCGAAAGGGCCGACGCCTGCCGGAGTCGCGGGATTATTCGCAAGAGACACCGTGGCTCTGGAACACAAAGGGCAATGAAGGAACATGGATGGGTTTTAGTCAGTAAAAGTCTGACACTCCCTCCCGCTAACACCCAGAGCGGGAGGAGTCATTGGATGATTTCCCATCCCTAAAAAAAAAAAAAAAATCCAGATGGAGGTCGATTCGATACATAGCAGCATCGAAAGAAAGTTGCCACCTCATCGAGATATTTTCATACCTGGCGACTACATCAATATAATAAAGAGTGCAAGAACCAAGCCTGAACCGTGTAAAGTAGTTTTTTTAAGCTACAGTGATTTCAGCAGGTGTAAAGGCGGTAGATACTCCAGCATTCGACCAGGAAGCAAAAAGGGCGATCCACTTGTAGTCGACATTGTTTAAGCCTGCAATATAATCCAGATGGGATCATACGGTACAAGTTGGACTTTAATGACGACTTCAAAGAATTACCGCGACGCTCAAACAAAAACTACACACGAACTGATAATACTGCCCTTTATCAATCACTAGCTGACCCGCGCAACTTCGTCTGCGCCACATTTTCCATTATTGTTCCGCTCCTATTTGTTTTAGCGTGATGATATATAGCCTATAGCATTCCTCGATAAATGGGCTATCTAACACTGAAAGAATTTTTCAAATCGGACCAGTAGTTCCTGAGATTACCCCCTACATACAAACTTACAAACAAATTTTACCCCTTTATAATATTAGTATAGATATAGATTTCTCCCTATTGACACCACAAAATTTATACATTTGCAAGAATTAAAACCACTGATTCCTAAAGATTATCACCCTTTTTATGACTCTTTGGAACATAATTGTTCAGATTCTGATGCCTGCCCTCACAAACGAAATATTTAGTATGCAATGGTCCCATTCTATAATAATTATTAATTATTACATTCGTTACATCACCTTTTTCATTTTACCCAGCCATTTAAGTATAAATCGTGAATTCTAAAATAAGTTCAATTTAATATCGTTATAAGGTAACAACATTTAAGTGTGTCAAGAAAACGTCAATTTTGTTGTTTATTTTTCTTAACTATATAATTATGTTTGATTGTACCTACTTTAATTATAAATAACTTAATAAATACTATACCTGTTACTTGAAATTACTTGTGTATTATTTCATACAAAAAAACTATCAATATGTTACATGTCACAAATTTTGCGTCAATTGTAGTTACAAAAGGTTCTATGTCAAATTTCTAACAAACTATAATTATTTATGGAAATTTTAAAATGGACATTTAATGCAACACAATAGTTAGGAAACATTAGTAAAAAACATTTTGGTGTCATAAACGATTTTCTTTCACTATGCTGTTTTTTTACTCTCCTTTAAAGTTGTCATTTTAGACATAGAACTAATTGCAATATGAACGACGATATAAAAAAAGAGCTCAATAAAATAAAAAAATCGTGTAAATCTGGAGCAGGGACTGACAAGATTTATAAACCTCGGTTATGGTACTTCGAGTTGTTGAGTTTTTTATACGATCAAGAAGTACCGAAACCATCTACATCGAATATAGATGAGGACGAAAATGAGGTAAGCTTTTATTTCTGGAAAAATATTTATTGCTTAATTATACTCAAATACAAGGTCTGTATTTTGACATCTAATATATAAAATTCTCCTCCAAAACGGCTAAATCGATTTTTATTAAATTTTGTGTGCATATCGGGTTGGTCTGAGAATCGACCAACATCTATTTTTCATACCCCTAAATCATAAAGCTAGGCTAGGTGCAGGGTAGGTGTAGGGTAGGAGTAGGCTAGGTGCAGGGGAGGTGTAGGACACTACGCGAATGAGGTCGCGCGGGATCAGCTAGTTAATAAATAAAATTGTCTTGCTAAGGAACTTTCCCTTCAGTTACAAAATACGTCATAAATTGACTTCTTATCTGATTTGCTGTTTGAATTGTACGGCCTTGTATAGTTCTTTGTAATGGTTCAAGTGTTGACTCTCTTGTTGTGAGTCCTGACGTTATCGTACCTTCCTCATAATGTTCACTATCGAAACATTCTGAAGGAGCGTATGAATTAAACGATGATGACATCAAATAATTATGCAAAGCACAGGTTGCTCTTACAACTGACTCAATAGTTTCAGGCGACATATTCATTTGCGTTCTGTAAATTCTGAACTTCGCCGCTAGTATACCAAAAGCGTTTTCGACTATACGGCGTGCTCGCGATGTCCGATAATTATATATCTTCTTAATTCTACTGTCTAAGTTATTTTGCCGAAATGGCTTCATCATGTCCTTTCGTAGAGGAAACGCGTCATCAGCTACAAATACATACGGCAGTATTCGTGCACTATTGTGTAACCTTTCTTCTGTAGGAATATTTAACGCCTTTCTTTCAAGTTTTTCATAAAATTTTGTATTCAACAATACTCCACCATCGGAAACCCTTCCATTTGTCCCAAAATCTACTAACAGGAATCTGTATTTTGCATCAACGATTGTCAGTAATAATACCATACTGTGTCTATGTTTAGAGTCATAATAAAACGAACCACTGTTGCTTGGAGATACGATTTCAACGTGCTTGCCATCAATAGCACCTAAACAGTGAGGAAAGTTCCACTTCTGCTCAAAATCTCTCGCTATTATTCTCCACTTTTTTTCTTTTCTTGGAAACTGTAACAAAATATGTACATGATTAGTAATTATTTCAGGAATATAATATTTCTTGTATTCTACAGACGCAGTCAACCACCAGCATCGGCTCAACGAACTACGATCGACCAGACGGCGACCGAGACACACCAACACTGACCTATTCTGACAACGAATCAGACACATCAATATCGGGTCATATTCGGCCAAGACCAAGAAAAAATACATTAACTGAAGAAGTACTTAAGTCCGTACATGATCATTTTAAAAGGCCTAAACAACCAGATAATCGTTTTGAAGTTTTTGGAAAAAATGTTGGAATGAAACTACAGGAGTTACCAAAAGAACAGAGAATTATAGCAGAAAAAATAATTAATGAAACTCTGTTCTTGGCTGAAATGGATAGCTTAACTTTATCACACACTGTAAGAAAATACGAAGACTTTGCAAATACTAGTTTTTCCACTCAGCCACACATTCAAAACTTTTCCACTCAGCCACACACGCAAAACCTTTTCACTCAGCCACACACTCAAAACCTTTTCACTCAGCCACACACTCAATACATCACCAGTAGAGCCAGATCATGCACAATCTGATAATACAATTACTTCCTATATACGTAATTTTAATGATGAATAAAAAGTATTCGTTAAATATTCTTTAACGCGTCCTAAAAATTTAATTAATAAATAATTTGTTGATTACAGTTTTTTTATTACTTACCTTTAAGTACTCTTTCCGTAGAACCTCGTACAGAGCATCACAGGTTTCAGGAATTATTTGGCTAAGAGCTTGCGGTGATATCATTGTAGAAAACTTCATACATTGGTAGGAACGTCCTGTAGCTAGAAATCGCAGTGTAGCAGTTAACCTTTCATGAGGACTTATAGCTTCTCTCATTACAGTGTCTTGTTTCTTTATTAGTGGAGAAACTAAAGCCAGCAGATTTAAATATGCCTCCTCATTCATCCTTAAATAGTTATGCCAATCTTTCGGAGCGAATTTCAACACATTTAACAAGTTGGTATGAGAAAATTGCTTCCTTTTCATGAGCCAGTCTTTACACCATAGACTCCGCTTCTTTTTTTCTTTAAACACATAACCAGGCCTAATATTGCACCTGCCGGAGTCACGGGATTATTCGCAAGAGACACCGTGGCTCCGGAACACAAAGGGCAATGAATGAACATGGATGGGTTTTAGTGTGTAGAAGTCTGACACTCCCTCCCGCTACACCCAGAGCGGGAGGAGTCATTGGATGATTTCCATCCCTAAAATAAAAAATAAGGCCTAATATTGCAAGTGCGTCATGATCTTCCATCGTGAATGACATGCTACTTGCGTGAGCATCTGCGGACAACTGCCCGATTGACGTCGATATCGGAGGCGTGTGGAGGCACTAGGAACGTTCGATTTATCTGCACAGTCTGAAATCGCTACGATAAATCGTTACGTGTGTATGAGGCATTAGGCAGAACATCTTTACAACCAAGAAATCATCGTTGAAACATCTGATGAAAACATCGGTATTCTTTAGTTAAACCTGCGCGATCGTAGCACCTCAACGATGTCGACGGCGTAACATAGAACTAAAATATGGCACCGATTGTATGAAAAACGGTATTCAGAAACAACAATCATCCTCGTATTCAACGACAACGGCGCCTTCGCCTTCGATTTTAACTGTCAAACCGTAAAGTTTGTAAATTTTTGATGTTTTCTTGGTTGTAGACGGTTAAAATGTAAGTAAAACAAGTTATTTTTTAAATTAAAATGTTTAAATATTATTTTGTTTATCGTACTTTAATTCCTGAAACGTTTATGCCTATGTTTAATGTTTTAGATGGCAGTTCGTCTTTCCTGTATGATATTTTTGTTGGAAGAAGCTAAGCGTCAAGATAATTTAGAAAAAAGACGTCAGGCCTACGTGATACGAAATATGGATCTTCTTACTACCTATATAAACTATATTAAGATATTCAGGTTGACTGAAGAGCTAAATGCACAATTGGAAGAAGATATTTCCCCATTCTTAGCAGAGGCGAAACGTCGAGGAGGAATTAGCAACCGAACGAAGGTTTTAATTACTACTAAATCAATATAATTTAAATCACCATACAGTGGAAAAATGTCTAAAACTTACTCTCATTCCAGGTTTTATGCACACTCTCATTTTTAGCTAGTTGGAGTTACCAAAAAATATTATGTGACAATGCAAGAACTTATATCTCGCAAGCATCTGCCTCGAGGGCTATAAGAACCGTAGTAGATGCCATCAACCACCAAGTTATTATTAAAAAGTACATAAGATTTCCTCAAAATACAAACGAAAGGCAGATTCTCAAAGAAAAGTAAGTACTTAGGTACTTCTTAAGTTTTTATTTTGTACTAAGTAGATGCTTTCACGAATCAAACTATATTGCTATTTAGTTTTATGTTACATACTTAAATAATATTTTTAAATGATCTTAATTTTATTTAGATTTTATGAAAAGTTCAAAATACACGGAACGATTGGTTGTGTTGATGGTACCATGATATCCATGGTTCGGCCCAAAGAATATGAAGAAAGGTATTATTGTAGAAAAGGGTATCATGCTCGAAATGCTGTTATAGTAGGTTTATTGTTGTATTATTTCTTTGAACTTAAAAGAAGGAATATTCAAATCATTTATTTTTGTCTTTTAAAATAAATGATCCAGACTTAAATATAATGCATGTGGTTGTAACTTTTGGAGGTGCAACACATGACAGTTTTATATTCAATAATTATGTCATAAAAACGCATTTGGAGCAGCTAAATAATGCAGTAGAAACAGTGTATCTGCTTGGTATGTATTTTAAAATGTTTGTTCACTTTTACCATCATAAATTGTACCTGTTTTCGGGGGTATCTAAATAATAATAATAAATTCAGTTCTTTTCATAATTGTAAAATTAAATTTTAATTCCTATTTAATTTGTTTCAGGGGATTCCGGTTTCGGTTTTAGGCCATATATGATGGTTCCGTATAGCAACCCTGAGCCTGGATCAAGGGAAGAATACTATAATGATCTGCATGCCACTGCAAGAAATATTGCAGAACGAATCATTGGCATACTTAAAGGCCGTTTTAGATACTTTTTGGTTCGTCGTGTTCTTCATTATGATCCAGAGATGGTGGGAAAAATTATTAAAGCTTGTTGTGTGTTACATTATATTTGCAATCAAGCCGGAGATCCTCCAGTAGAATTACCAGTTCACTTACAGAGACAAGAAGCGAGGGTGATCCGGTCACTACAACAAGGAAGCCAGAACTCTATCAGTGACTTGGACAGTGGACGACTTACTAGAGTTCGTCTAATTAATAGATTGTGGCGTGGACAGAATAGTTAATAATAGAACTAAATAATTATGTACTAACAATAGAAAAAGAAAAAATATATATTTCTTATAAGTTTTATAATAATAATAATAAACCATTTAATTTCTGGTAACAAAAACCCATAGATAAATACCTTAACATAAGTATACATAATAATATAATTTTAAACAATTGTGTTAATAAAAGACGACGGACGGAGCAGTGGTTTATGAATAAAGGGTAAATATAAAATATTACTAACTCAGGTTGTAAGACAGCTTGTTTATTAAAAATTAGTGTATGTTAAATAGTAATGTATTTTTTAAACTTCTTAAATAAGTATTTAATGTGACACCAAAAGAAATTAATATATTATAGTCTAACAAAATAGTATGTACCTACCTAGGAATAGTCTTTTTAATATAATTAATTAATAAATGAAACAATGTTTAACATACATTTTATTTTATTTATTTATTAAATCTCTTATTGCACTACTTAATCTATCTAGAGCCTGAGCCATAGCTTGATGGCCCTCTACTTGTTGCCTAATTGCATGGCCAATCAAGAGTTCTGATTGTGATCGGCGTACTGCAACACAAGAATTACTGTTTAAAATAAATAGAACGCCCATTTGCTCGTTCGGTTTTCCTTAACTTTCCGTTGCAATTTTAAATATTTTTATAATTGCCACTTGAAGCCTAGCCTAAAATTACAGTACATGCCTGTGTAGTTAATACTAATTTGGGGGCAGGGCTGTCAATGTAAAAGGATACTAATACCATAAAAGGCTACCTACTCAATGCAACAATATACACACATATACACCACCAACCTTACACCACTGTTCCGATGTTTTCGTACACCCACTACCATCACTGTTCAGTGCTGTTGTTATTTCGGACCATGCCTGACGACTGCGTATGCGAGCATTTGCAGTACGAGCATGGCCCATAGCCAACCATGGTTTCCTTTCCAAAAAGCTTACTAGCTTTTCCAGCCGATTTAAAGAAGGAGCTGCGTTGCGAGACACTAAAAGATAAATATTTTGGTTACATAGATAGAAGTTCCAGAAACTGTGCTGTATATTTAAATAGAAATGTTACTGTGTACTTATTTTCGATAGGTTTGGAACCAAACTAAAACACAGAACAACTAGAACAAGTCCATACTTGTTGTTAAAAAGCTGCACTCCGAACCAATCCCCATGGATTGGCTCGGAGTGCAGCTTTTTTTAATGTACACTTAGCCACTTATAAACACTTAGAACTTTGGAATTTCGTATTTTGAATAAAAAAAAATAAAAATAAAAACTACTCAAGTTAAGATTGTTGTTTGTTTTGAAATCCATAACCTACAATAATTACAAATGTCAAAGATTTGTATTTTGAATAATTATTTTCTAAGTAGAAAACGATATGATTAATTAAATATTCGTTGCATAATAAATATAACATGTTTATACATACGTATTATGCATTTTTATTAATTTAAAATGACGAAATAACTTAAAAAAAAATAGTGAGTCAAGATTTTCTCGATTATACTCTATACTAGTCTAGATTAAACATAACAACACTGTGAACATCATACTCATCATCGTTGTTCGGCAGATCGTCGACGAGCTAATGTAGCTTAGCGAATACGGTTTTTAACAACGTTGTTTTTAAAAGCGATATTTACGATGAAACATCAGTGAACTCGTCGTTGTTAACGTCTATGATGAGACTGTTAGTGAATCGCATGGCTGTGCGTTTAGCGGTTATCTTTTGTTTCATCGACTACCTGAGCACGTTTACTGGACCTGATTATTTGCTGTTTATTTGAAATTTGTTTAATATGGATAGACGTAATAATTGTGTAGTGTGTGACAGATCCGTGTTACGTCGCAGAAAACACATGCTTACAGAACTGTTTTTAGAAAGATATCGGAATCATGCAGTGTTAAGCGCACTACACACCAAAGCCGCCGACCCGCCGACACAACCCGGCTAATGTTGAAAGAAGCATGTCGGCAACCTTCGCAAGCGCTCAGTTGCCCGGCGAGCTGTAGTGACGTGCTAGTATTTTTGTTTTTGCGACATGGAGTGGGACGAGGAAAAACTCTTAAGTTAATCAATCTTTATCATGTGAATGAGATATTGTGGAATCCGAAACACACAGATCATAAAAGTCGACCAAAGCGTTTCGATGCATTGAATGAAATAGCAAGTCATTTAAATACAGATGTATCAGAGATAGAAAGAAGAAAAAAAATGTAACAAGTCAGTTTTATAGAGAGAAAAAAAAAGTGATTGACTCAAAAAAGTCTGGTACCGGCACAGATACTGTTTATAAAAGCAAATGGTTTGCATATAAATCTTTTAGTTTTTTTTGCAAAACAAGAAGACTCCTACTGCAACGATCGATACAGTAAGTAAAAATATATTTTTTATTTTTATACAAATACTAGCGAACGCTCGCATGTTCAAGTAGAAATTAAAAATAATATTCGGCGTCATTAGACGCCAAATATATATTGCAGATTTTACATTCCTTAAAAGTTTTGAGAAAATTAGTTTTCCCAAACGAATCATCGGGATATGGCGCCTTAAATCTTTACTTAATTTTTATTGTTTATTGTTATAGACAAAAGACGAGAGCAATGATGCAAACCTCGAACAAAATGATTCATCTCATTGTTACGTTGTTTTTCTTGAACCTAACATTTACCTTAGGTTTCCAAGTAAAATGATCATTGTTGTTTGTGCAACTGACTTTGGCTTGCGATTTATGAAAGGAGTTATTTGCTTCATTTTTACGGCGGCACTGGACCCTATTGATAACAGTTTACAGTTTAACAGTTTTTCACAATAATATAAATACGTCATAGCATAATGTTGTGACTGTTGACATTGCAAATGTCATTCCGTTGAAACGTCAGTCTCTGTCAGTTGGAGGCGACTTTTGTTTTGGTAAAACTCCGAAATCTCGAAAAAAATATCAGCTGTTTCATACAAAATGCAGTATTTAGCCAATGAAAATGTATGAAACAGCTGATATTTTTTTCGAGATTTCGGAGTTTTACCAAAACAAAAGTTGCTTATAATCATGTGTACTTTCACTGCCTAAGAGGTTACGGGTATTTTTTCAATTTCCCTGTATAATAGGCTCCCCGTGTTGTCAATTCCAGGTGAGGCAACTCGAGAGATTCGTCTCGCCGCCAGGATCTAGAGGCGCCTCTGGAGCCTGGACGTGAGACCCGTTCCTCGAGTCCACACAAAGCCTCCTGTGGAGACGACCGTGCCGTGGCAGAGTCCGCCTAGCGATATAGCGCAGGCGGGACGGTTTTTTTATATTTAACTTTTACCTTTTATTTTCAACCGGTTCATTCTAGAACCAGTTTACTACCTAACCGGTTTTCAAAATTAGAAGCCGGTCTTTACCTACCTTCAATTAATGGACCCCGGGTTCGACACCTATGCTTAACTGGAAGAATGTTGAACATCTTAGTCGGCTCAGGGATCCGGGACTCTTCAAGTCCCTGGCGCCCATTTAGTTTAATTTAGAATGTAATTCACATCCACTAAACTGGAAGGTTGTCCTTCACTAAGAACAAATAGTTAATTTAAATTTAAATAATAGGAACAGTACTGGGTTATCTTCAACCCCCACTACCCAAGTTCCACCGACTGAACTTTATGCTGGCTGGCATTACCCTAACCTATACCTAAGCCTATCAACCGTTTTATATTTTTAGTGGGTAGTTGTCAAACCAATAAAATTATATTGTTGACAATTCGTTGTTTCTTTGTATTATCACCTCAACCCACCTTGCATCTGGGCTTTTGTTTCTACTCACTGGAGGGACAAAATCTCATATGTAACATCATTCCCAGCAAAATTATTCATCTCCTTCATTGGCCAATGAAACGACAAAACGTGTCAAAAGAAATTCAAACCATGAAATGGTTTCACAAGCACTGAATGTTATGAGATCTGTCCTCTAACGGCAAAGCGAGACAAAAGAAAAAGATGAGCAAACTCTTTTTGGTGAATATATTGCAGCAAAGCTTAGAAATATGGATAAATCAATCATAGTGAGACATCGAATTAATAATATTATTCTACAATAGGGTGGTTACCTACTTTTGGGAAAGTCAAATCATTTTTACATACATCCCTATTATCAACATTAATTAATTAAAATATAATCATCAACATGTGTTTTTCATTTCAACCTTATACACCATAAAGATAATCACTTTTGTATATAAACAAGCTTTTAATAGTTATAGAACATGCAAACGAACTTATTGAGTGAATTGCTCATTTGTCATACTGCCATGCTAAACTTCCAACATCGAAGCAAAAATATTAGCCAACTCCTTCCTTTCTTAACTTAACCTTCAGCACACAGAGTTATATGGTCGTCTCTTGGCAAGTCAACAAAAAAATTATTTTCAGAATCTACTGTGCGCCATTCACCGGGTATGATTTCTCCATTATTACTTTCAGAATCATATTTAACGCTGTATTGTATTATCTCTTTTAATATAATTGAACAAATGTATACAGACCAATGTTACAATAGTAACTTTCTCCGGATTTAGCTGGAGGTCTCTTGAATATCTGAAATTTACTGGTTAACTGCTATTCTGTACCCGTCTCATTCTCGAATGTAGTTATGTAAAACGCAACAAGCCTTTATGATTGCTATTGCATTCGGTAGGGAAGTAGTATTCATTGGTCTGTGAAATAGAGATGGGTCTAAAATTAATAAGCTGCTAAGTTAACACTGCTAAATTTTTTTTGTGTCAACACCTGTTAAATAAGTAGTTCTGAGTTAGTTGTTAAATTTAGCAGTCACAACTCACAACAAAACAATAATGGTCTTGCTGGCTGGACAGTGCTCCCTCCGCACCAAACACGGACGCCGGATATATATTTGTCTCGCTTTATCCCCTACTGCAGGCCGCAGGCAGACGCGACGGCAACAACAAAGAAAAGGACACACGACACACGTGTTCCATTTCCGTCTCTATTGAATTGTTTTCAACATAGCGATTTATTTAGCAACTACTAATTTTGTATTTAGTGTTCAGTCACAGTTAGAATGTTAAGGTCGAGCGTGTTAATTTAATTAACTGCTAAGTGCTAACTGCTAAATTTGGAAATAGTATATTATAATATTTAACTAATGTTAAATAAAGACTGATTTTCGTTACGAAGGTTTACGCGAGTTTCTTATCTAGGTAGTAGGTAGTTAGTGTTGTGAGTGAAAATTCCAATTATTTGACTGTTTGTTTGTGTAGTGTTGTTTGCGTTTGAAACAGAATACCTACTTACAAATTGGAAGAAAACAACTAAAATGGATATACAACGCCAAAAAAAGTGAAATATGGAACTTTTTTACGGATAGCGATACCGTTAAAAAATTGGTACGTGTAATTTGTGTAAAAAAACTATTTCATAGAAGAGCTCAGTTTCAAATTTAAAATCCCACATGAAGTTTAAGCATCCTACTATTAATACCCAACAGGCCCAACAACAAAGTGCTTGTACATTATCTGAGTCTGAGTGTTCCGTTAGTTCTCAACAGACTGTTCCTATTATTGAAAATGCCCCCAGTACTTCATGTTCTTCGGGTACTAATGAGTTTTTGCCACCACCAGCAAAGCAGAGAAAAATTCAAACAAGTGTATCAACTTATGCCGTAAAAAATGACTTTAAAAGAGAAACAATGACTCAAGTATTATTTAATGCAGCTTTTCATACTTGACTTTCAACCATTTTCAATTGTAGAAGACGTTGGCTTTATCCAATACTCAAATGCTTTAAATCCGTCATACACGCTTCCATCTCGAAAATATCTATCAAATACACTTTTACCAACATGTACGAACAGTGTAGAACAGAGGTGCAAGAAGTAATAAATAAAGAAGTCGAAACAATCTGCAATACGACTGACAATTGGACTTCGGCGAGAAATGATGCTGAAATGTTTTATGGCTGTTACTGGGCATTTTATAAATAAAAATTTTGATTTGGAATCGATTGTTTTGGACTGTGAAGTAATTTGGGGTCCTTCCAATAGTGAAAATACAGCATCTCAGTTAAAGAGTATTACCGATTCTTGGGGTATTTCTAAAATCAATTTAGCTGTTTCTGATAACGCGGCTTACATCAAGAAAGCCGTATCTAGGGTGGAAATATTTCGGATGTGCAGCACACACAATAAATTTGATAGTGCAAGAAGCGACGGAAAAATCTGTACCCATCAAGTCTCTGATTGAACGTGTGAAGCTCATCGTCGCTTATTTCAAGCGAAGCTCTAAAGCCACTCAAAAACTCGGTGAGTTTCAAAAGCAAAATGGAGCAACACAGCCAAAACGACTGCTTCAAGAAGTCCCGACGAGGTGGAATTCCAAATTCTACATGCTCGAAAGGATCGCAAAAATTCAAGTCATCCATTGCCATTTTGGGTGTTACAAGCTTACCAAATTTAATGCCGGAAGACTGGTTACTTTGTAACGACACTTGTAAAGCCCTGAAATGTTTTGAAGAAGCATCAAATTATCTGAGTGGTGAAAAGTATTTGACGGCCAGTCAACTATTAATAATCATAAAAGGCATAAAGAGAGTTCTCAGCGATATTTTAAGCTCGGATTCTTCCGGTTATCACTATCTGCCAATAACATATGATTTTGTTCGAGCTTTGTTAGATTTAACTCATAGTCGTTTCGAAAATATAGAAAATAGTAACACGATTGGGGTAGCTACTTTTTTGGATCCCCGATTTAAGTTACAGCCCTTTACATCTTCAAAGCAAGCAACTTAGAAGGAGAACATGATCAAACTTGTCGCTCAAGAAATAAATCGAGAAGGACCATGTGAAAATATTGAAGTTCGCTTGATCCCACCTCAATATTTTACGACTGGGATGCTAGGGAGGCTGTACCGCAATCAATTGAGTCACCAACTGCACGAGCAATAATAGAAATAGACAAATATTTGAATGAAAAAGTGATTAGTCGCAATAATTTACCGTTGAGCTGGTGGAAACAGACCAAGGCATTTTTCCACATTTGGCTAAGTTGGTTCGAAACAAATGTAATGTACTTTGTACTTCTGTTTCTTGCGAAAGATTTTTCGCGAACTGGTTACAAAATTTCACAACGAAGAACTCGCCTTGGAGTCCGAAAAGTCAAACAATTATCATTTTTAAATGGAAATAAAAAATATATACAATTTTAAGATATGTTATGTCACTAAGTGATAAGTAGATATAAGAAAAAAAAACAAGAAAAATAAGATTATTATATAAAAATTACGAATACTAAAAAAACAGATATGAAAAAAAAAGAAATCGTAAATAAATTGATTCTCATTTTAAATACGCCAACAGAAAAAGTTGACAGTCCTAAGCCTGTGAAACGTATGAAGGAAATGAGAATTAATTATGTGTTAAAAATCTGTCTGTGACTGTTCTTACTATAGTCATACTGCTAATTTTGACTGTTAATTATTTTTAGCATTAACATTTAGCAGTGTTAATTTTTTTTTAAGGTTTAAGCCCATCTCTACTGTGAAATATCCTAAATTTATTACTCATAATTCCAAATGTGGACTCAATATACCTTCTAGCACGGCTTATTCGATACTTAAATATTTTTTTCTTATGTGTCAGATTACTTCGTGCATAAGGTCTTAAAATTTTGTTCGAATAGGGGTATAAAATCAAAATCCGCTATAATGCTTATGAACCAAATTTGAGTTAGTAGCACCGTTGGAAACCTCGTAAAAATTGCTTTAAAATGCTTGGCTAGTTTCGTACCAGAACCCGCTAAAACATACAGAAATCTGCCCACCAAAAATAGATTCAAAATCAAAAGCCCCTATAACAGTGCATACCAGTAACAAAATCCTCCATAATTGAATCGACCAATAAAGAAAGAAAGAAAGAAAGAAAGAAACGAATTTATTCGGCACACACGGATTCACACAATGTAGGTACAATTAAAGGGTATAAAACTAAGTTTGGAAAACAATAACATTGTGTGCCCCGCGGCTGCGCCAAATAGGTTCAGTTCAGCAAAATGCCGGACAACTAGGTGCTGCCTGACGCTGATTTTCAACTGCACCTTACGTTGAAGTGTACGGACGTCAACCAGTTTTGTAGGGTATTAAATATACAGGTAAATACCTAATATGTTTAAGTGTAATAAACGATACATAAATATAAATTCGTGTCCAGTGATATATAATGTATAAAAAAAAAGGCAAATGAAATAAAATAACGCAAACAAGAAATGTCATCCAATTAAGCAAAAGTACCTATATGTAAAACCACATGTAGGTCGCTTTTCTATAATATTAGTAAATTATTAACAGCGGACTATGTGTAGCCAGAAATTGGCGCGACATCATATTAATGAGACGTTCAACTGTATTAAGTCTAGTTTCCGTTGCGCGTCTATTAAATACTGCCGTAAACGTCTTCTAAAGGCAGTGATTGTGTTTATTGCTCTAATAGGCGGTGGCAGATTGTTCCATATTTTGGATGCTGCATAACGGAAACTGCCTCTGAAAGCTGCTGTACTGTGGGGTTGTGATGACAATTGCTGCGAACATTGCCGTCTCACACATTCTCGTCTGCTAGCTATCCAGCTTAACTTGCTGTAGAGGTAGTCTGGCTTTTGTGTTTTAACGACACCGAACAACAGGCAGGCCAAGTGTAGTTTGCGTCTCGATTTCATTTTAAGGGAAAAGTGTTTGTTCAGGAAAGGCGTTACGTGGCTTCTGGGAGGAATTTTGTAGCAAAACCGAGCACAAGCGTTTTGAACCCTCTGAATTAGCTGGTCTGTACGAGCCAAAAGGCGCGGGCCGTACACCGTGTCTGCATAGTTCAGCCTGGACAAAACCAGACTTTCCACAAGCTGTTCCCGAAGAGATTCAGATAGGTACGGCCTTATTTTATACAGGACTTTGAGGCGGTAGAAGCAGTTTCGCACTGAGTCGGCGACATGTTTTTCAAAGCGAAGGTCCTTGTCCATAATAAGACCAAGGTTTCGCGCTTCATATACTCGGTCTATTGGTTTGCCCATGAGTTCGACCACCAAAGTTGCGGGTAGTTTAGCTAGCTGCTGTCTGGTGCCAAGAACCATGAATTTGGTTTTGTTAGGGTTTAGTGAGAGGCAATTATCTTTGGACCAGGCGGCGATTCTGCAAAGATCATCGTTCAGGTCTTTTATGGCACTATCGTACTTATCTGGATAAAAGGATATATATACTTGAACGTCATCGGCGTATATATGGTACCTGCATTTCTCAAGACATTTAATTATATCGGCGCAGTACAATATAAAGATAATCGGTCCTAATATAGAGCCTTGTGGGACTCCTCTCTCTATACAACCGAGTGCCGATCTAAGTGTGCTGCCATCCCCCAAACGTAGATCTACAAGTTGCTTCCTATCACTGAGGTAGCTCCGGAACCATTGTAAAGCGTCAGGGTCGAAACCGTAATAAGTCAACTTAGATAGTAGTAATGGTATATTAATTGCGTCGAATGCACGGGAAAAATCGAGTAAAACCAGCAATGTACACATCCCCTTATCCTGGGCAGACAGCACACTATCAGTAACATCCAGTAAAGCTGTAGAGGTACTGCGCTGCTTTCTGAAACCTGATTGTAAATCTGGTAATATGCTGTTCTGTTCCAAGAAAAGTGTCAACTGGTGGCTGACTACCTTTTCCAGTACCTTTGACAGACATGGTAAAATGCTAATGGGTCGTAGGTCTTTCAAACTAGTCGGATTGGAATTTTTAGGTAAAGGTCTAACGGAGGCAATCTTCCATTGCTCGGGGAATGTAGACGTTACTATGGAACAGTTTATAATGTCTGTAATTATAGGTAACGTGTGTGGCAGAGTCATAGCGATCATGTCCAGGGTAATGTTGTCGTAGCCTTCAGCATTACTTTTAAGTTTGGTGATAATGCGCAAGATGTCAGCCTGCTCCACTGGAACGATTGTAAAAATTGCTTCACCATGCCTATGATTATTGTAATAAGTAATTAGTTCCAAGCTTGCCACAGCGTTACCGGGGACAGTCAAAAAGTTATTATTAATTAAGTCAGGATCTGTAAAATGCGATGGAAGGTCTTGTCTTGGTGTAATGGCTAAAGTGGATTTCAGATTTTTCCATAATAATTTTGGGTTTTTAATATTATTATTTATATTATGTTTATAGTACGCCATTCTTTCGTTGTACAAAGAACGCACTACCAGGGATTTTAATTGTTTGTAGTATTCACCTTTTGATTTCGATTTAGTTTTTCGGTAACTAGTCAGTGCACCATCCCGTAAGCGCATCATTAATTTAATCGTATCAGTTATCCACGGATACGACTTTTCTTTTACAGTGCATGTCTTGATCGGTGCGTGAACATCAAACAGGAACATTATTTGTTGGTTAAAAAAATGCACCTTATCATTCACATGCTCAAATGTTGCAATGTTTTCAAGACATAGACTCAGCAAATCCATGCCAAAACTGTCGACGCAAATGCTTTTAAGTGGCCTACATTTTGTGACGTATGGCTTAAACATGTCTCGTTTCACGTTAAACTCCCCCACTATGACAGAGTGGCCGTTGATTGAACCAAAAGATTCAACCGACGTATATCTGGCTTCTAGGTCGGTACATAGCAGATCAATGAGAGTTTCACTGGTATCTGTGAAGTGAGTAGGAGTTGTGACCAATTGAGTAAGGCTGAGGCTATTTAGGAACTCGTTAAGTTTTTTTGTTTTTAAGCCGTTTGCGTCGAGCATATTAACATTAAAATCACCGAGCAATATGAAGTGATCACAATACCCCAATGAGCTTAGGGAATCTGTCACAGCATCCACAAAAAGCACAAGATCGAGCCACGGTGGACGGTACGCTGTACCAATAGCAATTTTTTTGCCATTCATGGAGAGTGTTAGCCACATTTGTTCGACAGATTCGAACCTGGGATCGACCGCGGTAACACAAGTACGCGCGCTTAGCCCCCGCCGCAGGTAGAAGCCCACACCCCCACCACGCCCCGAGCGCACACTCGCTGGACGCGGCGTGTGACGCAGTCTATAACCCGGTACCACGGGCGCGCGCCCCTCCTCCCCCGGCCGCAGCCAAGTCTCGTTAATGGCCATAACATCGAAGCAATGCCTGTCGAGAACGCCTATCAAGTCGTCATGACCCGTACCCAATGAACCAGCATTAAGAAATCCAACTTTTAAAAACTTTTCTCTAGTCATCATGATAAAAGGTACAAAATATGTCTATCATTATGTAATTTAATAACATTCCTGCCGAATCAATACTTCCAATTTTAATTTCATAATAATATAATATACCAATTGTAATTAAAATCAATATTAATATCATGTTAATGGTGTCAGGAACACAATAACAGCACCGCATTTGCGTCACGTGATCAACAAAACAGTATGGCGATTGAGTGCCGGCGAAAACTTGTTTGTGGTTTTTTAACGAATTTAATGTGAAAATATGGATGAATTACCCCAATTTGTTAAAAAATGTGATCCTAAACATGCTAGGAAACGACCACGCGATCCATCTTCATGGAAGCGTGAAGTGGAGCGCAAGAAACGATATGTACAACTTTGTCATTATTGTGTTCAAACTTCTTCCAAAAAAGTTTTATGCAAGATGCATCCAGCCCATTCTAAATTAGATATTTAGCAGAGCGATTATTATTATTTTATTTTTATTTCACTACATTGTGTTTTACTACTAATCCCAATAATTGTCGCGAAAAATTAAATTAAAAAGCAAAAAACGTAGTCCTGAAGCGATTCGTTACGATTCCCGCGTAATACTTATTCCTACCTGCTGTGTTTGTCGTTTGTGTGCGTTTTAATTTTTATTATTAATATTTTTTTCAGCTACGAAGCCAAGAAATTGCCAACATTTCCAAGATGTGAGCACAATCAAAAGGCTTTTCGCTGTACCTTACTTACATGTCAAGATATAACAAAGTTTCACAAAAACTTTTATAAATGTAAGACGAAGCTTCAGCAAGATAATTTTATTCTGAGATATTGCAGTATCAAGCAAGCGGTGAAGTTCAAGCCGAATTAGCCATAAAATATACTATATGCTCTAAAGACAGATTGCTTGTTCCCGTGTGCCGAGACACATTTTTGACTGCTTTACAAATAAAAAAAGATCGGGTCCAAGGGGTAATGACCAGATTTTATAACAGCAAAGGCACAGGAAATTAAAGAAACAAGAGGAGGCGATCAAAAATCACATCTGTGTGAAGCAAAAAAACTCTCAGTACAATGGTTTATAGAAAAATTTAAAGGGCAGGAAAGCCATTACTGCGGATCACAAACAAAAAGCTGCCAGCCGGATTGACTATTAGAAAAATGTGGCGGATCTATAATGAGTATGACTCAAGAGATGCTGAACTAAAAGTAAACCAAAGTTTTTTTCGGAGTATATTTAACAGGTACTATAACATCGGGTTCGGCACCCCGAGAACAGACGTATGTTCTTCTTGTATATCGTTGCAGGAACAACTAAAAGTTGAAAAAGATGTAACGAAAAGAAACGAGTTAATGATTAAGAAAAGACTTCACGGTCTTAAATACAAAGCGTTTTACAGCATATTAAAGGAATAGGAACCTAATTTTAAAAAATGTCTCGCTCTTATTTAAAATTAGCGGCACTAGTGGAAGCAAATGACGAAGACAACCGATCGAGCCGTCAACAGGCCCGATGGATAAGAGAAAATTTGTTTGACCTAAGATCTGACAATTATATAAGATCTTATCGCTTAACAGAAGAGCTAATTGGGCAGTTGGAGGCTGACGTGAGTCCATTCATGAAAGACTCCATAAGAGGTCTTTCAAGACGGGTGAAGGTAAGCGAATAAGTACCTACCTATATTACAGTAGGTAGGTACCGGATTTTCTATAATTATAGCTCGTAATACAAAGTAAGTACCTATATAAAATTGGCAAAGCAATAACTATGTTATTCCACTTTTTCTTTTCAGATCTTGGGCTCTCTATCGTTTTTGGCACACGGCACGTACCAGAAGGCTGTGGGACAACAGTCTCACACGTGCCTCTCACAATCGTCGATGTCTCGTGCCTTGCACGAATTTCTAAATGC
This sequence comes from Ceramica pisi, assembly GCA_963859965.1. Classification (NCBI taxonomy): domain Eukaryota; kingdom Metazoa; phylum Arthropoda; class Insecta; order Lepidoptera; family Noctuidae; genus Ceramica; species Ceramica pisi. The sequence continues at coordinate 7,785,629 of OY982528.1, read as the reverse complement.
AGTAACTCAACCGTGTATTGTGAGGAAATACATTCGTTTTCCTCAAAATAAACAAGAACGAGATATTTTAAAAACTCGGTGAGTACCTACCTACGCTTAAGTAGCTAAGTAGGTAGCTAACCTAACCTACCTAATATTTTTGTTGCAGGTATTTGTAGTTCCCTGAAATGTTACTTACCAAACTTTAAATGCAACACAAAATAGTACTTTTACCTATACTAACTTAGACGATTATTACGTTTCCATCTACTTTTAGGTTGAAATACCCATTTAAAATGTTTTATTTTTTAGATTCAATGATAAATTTAAAGTTCCGAACTGCATTGGATGCATGGATGGCACCTTTGTGGCCATGATTAGGCCACGCCAAAATGAAGAGCGCTACTTTTGCCGCAAGGGTTATCATGCGAGAAATGTGCAGCTAGTGAGTCTCATTACATTTAATATAGCGGTCGTGTACCTAGGTACCTACATATGAATGCTGTGGCTCGGTAAATAATATTAGGTACTATATCATTCTAATAGGTACTGTGGCTGTGGTGGCCAAGTGTTATCGGCCCCTAGAGTAATAGTTTGTTGGTTCGAATTCGAACCTTTTGCTTGGGTTAAGTAAGCACTTACAACATGTACCTACATGACCTCCGTGCAAGGTACCTACATTAACACAGCATACCTATATAGGTACCGTGTATTTTATATTTTTATAATGATTTCAAGACATCTACCAACCCGTTCCGCGTTGTGGATACCTACGCCTCCGGCCTCCTCTCACTGTGAGTTTGATGTTTTTGTTTACAGGTAACAGACGCGGACCTTAATATTTTGCATGTTGATCCTCATATGGTGGGGCAACACATGACAATTTTATATTTAAGCACTCAGAATTAAAGGAGTGCTTAAAAAAAAAATAGCGATGAGGAGACCACATTTTTACTTGGTATGCTTACGATCAACAAAAGTGTTAATTTTGTTTTTTTTTTTCATACATTCAATCATTTACACAAACTTCTGCCTTGCAGGTGATTCCGGCTACGCCCAGCGGCCGTTTGTGATGACGCCGGTCACAGATGCTGCAGAGCACACGCCGGAAGCGTACTACAATAAGCTCCATGGCACGGCTCGTAACAGCGTAGAGCGTGCTATTGGGCTGTTGAAGGGTCGCTTCCGGTGTTTGTTGGCTCACAGGGTGCTGCATTACAATCCTGACACGGTTGCAAAGATTGTGGTAGCAAGTTGCGTACTCCACAATATTTGCACTCGTGCTGGATTGCCAGCCCCTGTGATACCGCAGCGTGATGCAGCAGCTGTCGCCGGCACATTCACAAACGTGGAGGAGCCAGAAGGAGAAGACCAAATTGCGGCAGGGCGGAGCGCCCGCAGTGCCCTTATAGCGAGAATGTGGCTATGCCGCTAATTTTTATTTTACATTTTATACAACTTTATTTGATACATTTTTTTTATTTCTTTAGTAAGCCTTTTTTATTTCGTTAGTACCTTACTACTTTTTGCTGTAACTTCGTCCAGATTCTTCGGTTTCATTTTAGCGCATGATGAAGATGTTATACATCTGGGACATCAGATATCATCATACAGCAAAACAAAAAAAAAATGATAGATAGATATTGTATAATATGTACTATTTTACTAATTATTTCTTTAAACTGGCTTGAAATCTAAATGTCATCCAATAATTAATTAATCTTTATCCGATAAGTGTATTTTTATAGTTCTGTGGGAAAGGGCATAAATTAATTTTAAAATATTAGACCTTAGTAGCCAGGACACTGGACAGCAAAATCTCAAGAAAATTCAGCTCGTCGCTGATAGGCTGTTAGGAAAGTCAAAAGGAAAGTTTCAAAACAATGTCGTTGCGATGCTAAAATCCTAAAGAAAACAAATTAATCAGCTTATAATTCAGTTCTCCAAGTTTCGAATGTTAATGATTATAAGTGATAATCACTGTCAAATGTGTGATGTTTGCAATATTGTGTCTAGGACCGAATCGATACGGCAGTAATTTCCAAGATGTGATAATAATATTGTACCTACATTCAATTATTCAATAGTGGTGTATGTATGTACTAAGCCAAATATTTGGAATATAATTATTGTGACTAGGTACGGATACTTACGCTTAAATCTAGATTATAGGTAGGTACGCACGCAGGGTGCACACTATTTGACATGCATTACTTTCAATTCAAACAGCATATTATTATAATATAGCATTTTGCCATGATTGTGATCGTATTATGTGTTATTATTTTCAGATGATGATCTGTGAAGCAAGACGAACGGCGATGCGCCATCGGTACATGGTGGACATCCCACCCACACGCACAAACCGTTTTAGGAACATATTTATAGTGTGTACAGCTAAGGTGTGAAATTCCCTGCCGGGATCTGTGTTTCCTGATAGCTACAACATAGTTGTGTTGTAAGTCAAGGGTGAATAGGTTCCTTATAGGCAAGTGTCGGCAGAAAACATGTACTTTCACATATACCATGCATTGGAGACCTAAAAAAAATTGTAAATCCGATCTAGGAATAACATTGTTCCTTGTGATGGATGTGGAAACTGCAGTTAGCAGGGCAAATTGCTCACAGAATGGATGGTCGATGTGGCCAACACAAGGTGGACTAATGACCTGGTGAAGGTTGCAGGTGCGAGACGCACGGGACCGGTTGTTGTGGGGACGCTTCGGAGAGGCCTATCTCCAGCAGTGGGTTTGTTTTGCTGTATTTATTAAATCTAAGAACTGCATTAACTTGAGGTATTTCAATGATAATAAATAAGAGTTTTTTTTTTCAAGCAGTTCCAATACATTTCAATAATAATGATTCAGTAATGTTAATGCATTGTTTTCAGCTAGAGGCAGCCACCGACCCCGTGTATCCAGACATGTTTTTAATATTGCTATTGTCACCTCAGCAGAAATTCAAGAATATGAAGACTCAGCATGCACAAGGCTCAATCCAAAAGATGTACTTAAGTATTAGTATTCTTTGATGTGTACAAAAATGAGTAAAATTGTAATATCGCCAGTTATTGATTTATTTCTGTTCTCACCAAGCACAAAAGATAGGCAATATTGTTTTGATCTGAATAAGGTTGATATAAACCAGATAAGAGATTATGGTCCTTAATAATTATACATGTACATGATAAGGTTTTATTTAATGTACCTATACCATCAATCACTAATAAAAAACTAGTGATCGATGACCTATACAAAAGAAGTTGGCATTGATGACCTACACTCCATATAATAGAAATAAAGTTTTAATTAAAGATACACAGTCATATAGTTTTTCAAGTGGAGCTTTGAGGATAAAACTAAAGTTTTCAGGTGGTTCTTATACAGGAAAATATCAAGTTAATTAAAGGATTGATTATGCAGCAGATGGTATGTCAGAATACCCATTCAACCCAAAAAATCCCAAAATAAAGTTCACATTGTTTTTTTATTATCATATAATAATTTCATCATAAATGTAATGACATTTATTAGGATCTTTTGAACACTTCTTCCACATTATATAGACTATAACAACTAGCTAAACTGAAAAAAAAAAATAGCTAATTTATTGAAAAATAAAAATCCGAAAATGCTTTCACTTTTAGTACCTAGCTATAACACAAAACTAGAACTTATTAGAACAAAATAAATATGGTTTTGTGATGTTAGGTAGGTACTACCTAGGTAGGTAATTCAAAACTAGTTAGCACATTCCCTGTGGCAGTCTTGTTGAGTAGTGTAATTATTAATTGTTGCCAATGTTCTTCTAAACATTAATGTCAGTAATTTAATTGGCAGTTTGATAAACAAAATAACAATGTGCCATTTAAGTTGTACCTACCTAATTGAGGCCTTCTTAGTTAACATGGAGATGAAAGCGGGAAAGAGTGAATTATGATTTATTGAAGTAGGTAATGGAAAGTGAAACATTTTTGTTTCAAATAGGTTTTCATAAAAATACAAACTTTACCTGCTAGTTGGTACCTAATAAAAATTTAGGATTGGCAAATTATATTTCACAAACAACAGTTTTTCACATAACTAACTATTTCTGGGTTCATAAATATTAAGCCAGTTGGGTCAGTGGGTAGTCTATAAATAATAAAATTGTCCACCACAATGTCGTCTTCTAATTTGATCCGCTTTTGCAAATAAGTCAGCCAGATCGGAAAGCACATTAATGTTTGTGTTAGTGGTAAAATCTGGAAGCTTGTTTTCAGTTCATCATGCAATAAAATTTGGTTTGATCCTACTTGAGCCATTTTTCATTTGTGTCTGCTCGCGCGTTCTATTACGACGTAACTATACCTCCCATAAAACGTCACAAATTGAACGAAGTTCCGTTAAAAACCATACTTCGAACAAACTAATTTTATTGTAAACTATTTTTCTCTCACGCTTGTTTTGAGGGTTGAATGACCTCTGTCGGTGAATAACGATGTAGGTATTTAATGTCAGTCTGTTCACGCGTTTCCATAGACTACGAGAAAGAGTTACCGTGAGTGAAATCACGGTTCGGCCGCTTTTTTTATATGAAATCAGTCTTTTTTATTAATCAGTTAAACGTATATGTATCAGAAAGCCATATAAAAAGCAGCTAGAATTGTATCTTCGCTAAGTTTGCACGCTGTAGCATACTATCACCAAGTTTGTCTGTGGATCCGTTTGTGTACACTATCCATTATTCAAAATACCCTTGTTACTCTATGGTTTGATCGTTCACCGAGTGAGCGCCACGTACAGTCGCCAGCACATCAAGCTACAACAATCTGTCAAATTTCTTTGTTAGATTTTCAACCTTATTTATAAAGGAATTGGGTTCAAATTTGATCTAGAAAATTTGCCAGTTTCGGATAGCGTGATGTGCTGGCGACTGTGCTGTCAGTGCGAACACCCGTGTGTCCCGAAATAATAACATAACCCAGTGTACTGCCAGTGCTCATGACGAAATGAATCCGAAGCCATACCTACTGTTGATTCGTTCCGAAACATGCTGGCAAGTGTGTTGACGTCATAAATTGACGCTATCTTGAGAATAGTGTTTGTGCTCGTTTACAATAATCATTATTGTAAATATTACAAACCTATATATATATAGATTAATCCCTATTTCTTTTGGTCATCGCATCACGCGTGAACGGCTGGCCGCTTTCACTTTTTGTTGTATCCGTTAATGTCAGGGGAAGGTTCTAGGGATAGCTATTGATTCAATAAAAAAATCCTCAAAGTCTCATGCACACAAGCACGCTTGATATAGGTACTACTATTTACGTCACACTTGTCTCACCGGTACAAACAATATTTGGCGTTGGATTCATGACTGAGTTATATTTCGGAACACACGCGTGGTGCTCACTTCGTCAATCAGCCACGCGTGCGGCCGACGTAAGCGTCCGAATTTTGTTGTTGTTTAAATTGTTAAAATATCTCAGTAATTGCTAGCATGCATAAATCTGACGAGTTTAATTCCGCTAAACCGAGTTTTAAAATCTTATTTATTTTTTTAAATACACACCCCCTTTATTGATTGCCTGCTTTTGGAAAAAAGTAGCTTGGTACAAATTGGCTACCCATTTAAAATTATCAAAATAACATTTATACCGTAAACGATCTGAAAGCTTTGAATACAAATTCGCTATGCCTATAGGTAGGTAATCAATGATTTAAAAATGCTCGCGCTGTCAACGGGTGGGCACCCGTTGGGTGAAGGGAACGTTCGCGTGTTCCTTAAAGTCAGCGGAATTCGGTGAAGGGAACACTTCGCTCGTTTCAATTGTCACTCTACGCATGCGCAATGCTGATGCACTTTGCATTGAGATCTAACATGCTTTGTTACAGCGATCAAGCGATGTGCACAAACAATGTAATTATGTGGTGACTGGTGAGGATGAGCACCACAATACTTAGGTACATGGGTAATTTTGGCAACGATTGGGTAAGTAACTTGGCTGGTAGGTACAATACATAATATTCATTAGTTAAGTAACATCTAACTATACAATCCGCGATTCAAAAATGTTTGGTTGGAATTCCTTTTTTAAGCAGCTGTTTGCTCTACTTATCCACGCATGCGCAAAATGAGGATAGCGTCTTTGGCTTTAAAGTTCAATTTTAAAATCGGTTTATTATAATTTCCAAGAATAAAGATTAGCTAGTATGAAATCCCGTTAGAAGTAAATTATCTTAAGTAGGTACCTACCTATTTATTTTTAGACTCGTAAATAGCAGTTTTGAATTCATGTGAAATATTCAATAGCTACTTAGAGGTAACATGAAATTCTTGTAAATAAAATAATTAATTTTTATTATTGATAAACTCGATTGTCGATGTCGATAAGATTGGAAATGTAACATTTCGTCTATCCCTAGCATCGCTGACAGCTGACTTTGTCACTCACTTCGCCCAAGCCTTCACTTCGCCGTGTTTACAGAATCGACCGGCAGTTGTGTGAGGTAGTGGTTTTGGTGGAGGCAATAATATTTCTCCGTTTTGTAATTTCGTAAATAATGAACTTCTTCGAAAAATATTTGAATCAGAATTTGTTCCATATGCCTCTACGTTTATATAGGTGTAGCGATAGTCAGAATCACACATAGCCAACATAACTACAGATTTTTTTTTATAATTTGAATACAGCCTCCCAATATATTCAGGGCAAATTAGTCTGACATGCTTCCCGTCTATACAACCGAAGCAGTTACGAAAATTTGCTAAATTTTCAAAACCTCTCTGACTCTGCAAGACTTGAGTAGTTATCACCGGTAGCCAAGAACTTCAGGGTTATTTCTAATTTAAATTTCGGAGAAAGTGCTTCTCGCATATTGGTATTGCATTTTTGTATAAGCGGAGTAACCTTATGTAGTAAAGTATTAAACTGATCAGTAGTCATTCTTAATCGTTTTTTAAAATAATCAGGATCTTCTAAACTCCACTCAGCCAATAAAAAATCCGAAGCATCCAAGTCCTTACGTCGAGAAATCCATCCATGTACCCAAACATTACGTTTTCTTTTTTCCTTTTGTTTTCTCTTATCTCTTTGTTCTTTAAGCAATTGTTGAATAATTGAATCATTAATTATTTCAATTCCGGCACAAACGGCTATTCTACTCAACATTTTCGATGGAAATGACCGAGCCGCATGCGATTTTAGTAAACTGTGTAAATGGGCTAGCGATGCGGCTTGGTGAGGCAATTAGTGAAGCGACTCGCCGCCAGTGGCGGCTGGTGGGTCATCGAACTGGTGGTGCACTTTACTTGCTCACTAAGTATTAAGATTAGAAATTCTAATAAAACAACAATTTGACACAATCGATAAGACGTGATAAAATATATCTGTTTTTATCAACTTGTTCGTTATACTTTTGGATATTGCTTCTATACACAGAATCTAGCTGATTACGAATGTCGACTGTGCCTAACACGGACAAACTCATTACATTTTGAAGGTGTACTTGCGAAGAATCATGTTTTTTTTTTTTTCACTCAAATGCGTCAAATTCTTGATTCCAGTTTCTGTCCAAATCGATTCTCCACCAAAAATAATGCAAGGAAAGCAAAAGAATGCATTAAGACGCTCACATCCACACAACCATTTCTTTCTATTATACATTTCACTTTTATAACTTCGCGTAAATGCTTTGTTTTTCGATTTGCACTGTTGTTTTAAATATAGAAAGGGCCTTGGCGGTCCGGCCAATTTTATGTCAACTTTATTTTGAAAAGTTTTGTTATTGTCTTTAATATAGTCAATGTTTATGCTCATTTTCACTCACACCACACACACTGTACACAGTATAGAATAGAATCAAAACGAAAATAAAACCAATTACTTAATGTAAACAAACAAAAATTAACACGCGTCACAGATACAGCGAAACTATACTGTTAACGAGATGTCATCCCTAATGGCCGCCGTCGCAGACCCGGCGAATTTCGTCAAACATCGGGTGCTCTCGCTAACCTTCGGTTCGCACGTGCGGCGCTCGAGAACAGACTCATTACTCGTTACATTTCTATGAACTATCTTTTGTCTCACGCGTCAGGCGTATTAGCTCGTAATGCCCGGTTTACATTATTCCAGTCCAGCGATCCAGTCCAGTACTGGATTGCTTACTGGAAAAATGTAAACCGGCACTGGAATGAACTGAATCCAGTAAGCATTCCAGTCCAGTAACTGGATTCGCGGTCTACTTTTCGGTCCAGTGCGATCAATCCAGTGCAACTGGAATAATGTAGACGGCCAATCCAGTGCCATTCCAGTGCTGACGAAGTACACACGTGTTGGTTGTTTTTGCGGACTTTTTTTGCGAAGAAAAAGGATTTAACAATGGTGAAGAAGTTATCTGAAGACGAAACTATAAAGTTTGTCTCTATATACAGAGATAATCCGTGTTTATGGGACATAACATCAGAAAATTATAAAAACAAAGCTATGCGCCAAACTGCTTTGCAAAATCTGTGCATTGGTATGGAAATTGAAGGATTCACAGTGGAAGATGTGAAAAACAAAATAAAAAGTATACGTTCGACATACTACCTTGAACTAGACAAGATTAAAAAGTCATCCACATCTGGTGCTAGTAGCAATGTTTACCAACCCAAAGTGAAATGGTTCGCCGAATTCAATTCATTTATTAAAAATGTGATGGTGAAGCGTAAAACACACGGATGTATTTCAAGATTTTTATTTATTTTTATTTTAGTAGCATATTATTTGTTAAAACACACAAAGGAGAATGGGCACAAAACGGACAAGGAATTGAGGTTAGCTGCCATAGTGATAATTGTTCTGTATGATGACACCTTACCAACTGTGCAGGAATTATTCTTATTTGCGCGCAAATGATTTTTTGCTACCAGCTTCCATATATTTTTGCCCATTCTCCTTTATCAATGTATCATGTGATTTTGCCATGGTACTTTTCCTTCGTTCACAAAATAATTAGTGAATTGAGTTCTTTTTTCCCTGGCATGTGTTGCTGAGTTGTTACTGCCCTGCTGTATGATACTATCTAAAGAGGTTATTTCGGATCTCCACGTTCCATTAATCAAATGATGGTCGTTGTGATCTTCATGGTCTACACAAGTAGTAGTCATATAATTGCTCGACTTTTTTCTCAACCAATTGTGTAGAGAGCAAGCTGCATACACAATGTGATCCACAGTTTGTAACTTAGTTGAAATAGCTTTTTCGAAAATTCTGAATCGACTAACTAATATTCCAAAAGCGTTTTCTACAATGCGTCTAGCACGGGACAGCCTGTAATTATATATTTTTTGTTCAAAAGTTAAATTAGCCCCAGGATATGGTTTCATTAAGTATGTTTTTAGTGGAAATGCTGCATCAGCCACAATCACTCCATTTTCTGGAATAAAACTGCCATTTTCTAATTCAGTAAAAATGGAACAGTTTTTGAAAATACCACCATCTGAAGCGCTTCCATTTGCGCCCACATTGATATACGTAAAACAGTAATCATGGTCAACAAGAGCCATCAATACTATGCTGTTTTCTTTTTTATAATTAAAGTTCGTACTTCCATATTCATAGGAGCCAGTAATTTTTATATGTTTTCCGTCTAACGCTCCGAAAGCCTTCCTCGACTTGTTTCCATTGTTCCGCAGTGGGTATCTGCAAAATTAAAGAAAAAATATTTTATTTCCAGGAAAATACTGATGATGCTCAAAATGAAGAAAATACTGACAATACTCAACCTAGTGACCCAGAACCAAGTCTATCAGAACCGCGAAAGAAAAGAAGTAAAATTTCACAGCTGTCTACAATAGTCAGTAGCATGAAAGATATGCAATACGATTTATCCAAATCAGAAACAGTGGAAGATGAATTCGACATCTTCGGGAAACACATTGCGAAGCAATTAAGAACCCTTTCTACAGAACAGGCTATCCTAGGCCAAGGAGAAATTCAGAGTGTGATAACAAAATGTCGACTACACGATTTGAAATACGGAAATATGACAGCGAATAATCCTAAATATTTTGCAAACACACATGCCAGTGACAATTCGTCAAGACCAAGTAACAATTGTAACAAAAGTAGAATCCTATAACGTGTCCCAATCATTTATGTGTTCGCCAGACCAATGTTTGCAGCATCTGCAATCCTGTAAAAAACCACTGAATACACTGCATGTAAACATTCGAAGTGTAAACCGGAACTTTGACGGCCTAAATGTTCTTCTTCACTCCATGGATGTTAAGTGTGATATTGTTATTCTCTCAGAGTGCTGGTTGAGTAAAACTACTGAAATTCCTATTTTAGATGGATTTTACTCCGCTAAGTCTGCTTTTACAAACCAGAATGACGGTATAATAATCTACATTCGCTCTGAGTTGGATTATAGGATTGCCGAGCCCGTGTTTCAGGATGCTAACTGTCTCATTTTGAAGCTAGACCCAGACATAGTGATTGTTGCAATCTACCGATCACCCTCAGTCAGGAATATTGAGAATTTCGTTGGCTCCCTGAATGATGTACTGAGTTCCCTTACATCGGTAAAAACGGTTGCAGTGATTGGAGATTTGAACATTAATATTCGTTCAGGAAATAGTGACTCGAACTCTGAGGAGTATTTAAATGTACTGGCATTTCATGGGCTTCTGCCAGCCCACCTGTTCCCAACACGTATGGATAACTGCCTAGACCATGTATTTCTGAAATCAAACAAATGTTCAACAGCGCTGGTTTTAGATTCATTCTTTACTGACCATGCCCCTGTCTTGATTTGTCTTGAGACTGTCTCTTTGGTTGAGAAACCTAAAAGCCTGATACGCCAAATTAACCTTCCAGGTGTTATTAGTTACTTGGAAGAATCTGACTTCTATAGCATTTTAAATAGTACAGATCCCAACCAAAGTGCTGAACTACTTATCTCTATTTTATCTGAGTCTATTAATGAACACAGCAAATTAAAGAAAGTCCCGCATAGGAAGCGAATTATTAAGCCATGGATCACCCCTGGCCTTTTGAGATGCATACGTAATCGTGATAAGTTGCAATTCAAATCAAAGCAGGATCCTGAGAATCACATAGTTAAACTGACATATTCAAGATATCGAAACTACTGCAACAACTTGCTCAAGACCATTAAGTGCAATTACGAACAGCAACAGCTTCGGAGAGCCAGTGATCCTAAAGCGACTTGGGATATCATAAAATCCATTATTTATAAAAACACCACACCCACAAGCAAATCGAGGGATCTTCTTAAGATCTGTGATGATCCGGTTTCCTCTGTCAACGCTATAAACAATTACTTCGCGAATGTAGGCGGTAATCTTGCTCACGAGATACAGCAAGGTCTACATGCAACCAGCAATAACTTTGTATTTAGTTCCATGTCCAACCCACAAGGCAATTCATTGGTTTTGCTTGAAACTGACTTTGAAGAGGTGAACTGTATAATCTCGGAATTAAAATATAACTGTGCAGTTGGTTATGATGGCATACCTGCTTCAGTTATTAAAGCTGCTAAGCATGTTCTCATCCCTCCCATCACTCACGTATGCAATTTGTGTTTGACACATGGCATTTTCCCTAAGTCTTTCAAAAAGGCTTTAGTGACACCAATATTTAAGGGTGGGGAGGGGGATCGTGTTGAAAGTTATAGGCCTATATCTGTTCTTACTACTCTTTCTAAGATCCTTGAAAAAATCCTAAATAAGAGACTTCTCAAGTATTTGGATTACAATGATGCGATAGCTCCAAACCAATATGGCTTCAGGAAAAGTAAATCAACAGAAGACGCTGTGCTTGAGCTATCAAATTACATCGTAAAGAATCTTGACATGAAGAAGAAAACCGTAGGTATATTTCTAGATTTGGCCAAGGCTTTTGACACGGTCTCTACCTCCATCCTTTTACAAGCACTGGAGGCGCTAGGAATAAGAGAGACAGGACTGAATATTTTTCGTGACTACCTGTCTGAGCGTAGCCAACGAGTCAGGGTTGAGAGCTATACTAGCAATGAAGAGGACTTATTTTTCGGAGTTCCACAGGGCAGTGTGCTAGGTCCTACTCTCTTTCTTGTGTATGTCAACAGGCTATGCCAACTCTCTATACCTGACTGCAAGATTCTTGTATATGCAGATGATACGGCTCTAATTATAAGTGGGGATACCTGGGCCTCTGCTCACCGTTCGGCTGAATATGCACTTGGTGTTGTGACGGATTGGCTCTCCTGTAATCTGCTCACATTGAATGTTTCAAAAACACATTACGTCACCTTCTCAGCCAACTCTTCTGCGCAACCTAATATTCCGCACATAAAGGCTCATAGATGCTCCCATCCTGCGTCTAACACATGCGATTGCCCTGCCATTCATAGAACATCTTGCGTAAAGTATCTAGGGGTGTACATTGACTGTACTCTGAGTTGGAACAAACACATTGACGTTACGGTATCTCGTGTACGTAAGCTTATGTTCCCAATGAAGAAGCTTAGATCCGTGGTCACTGTCCCACTGCTGAAAACCACTTATTTTGCTTTGGCGCAGTCAATTCTGACCTATTGCATCCCTGTTTGGGGCGGAACATATAAGACGCTTATGCTTCGTCTTGAAAGGGCGCAGAGAGCAGTTTTGAAGGTGATGCTACACAAACCCTTCCGTTATTCTACAATCCAGCTATACAGGGATTTATCTGTGCTTACCGTCAGGCAACTTTGTGCACTCCATATAGTCCTACGTACTCATTCCTCACTGCGTTATGATCCTGAACTCTTTACACATAAACGTCGTAAATACATGGTTTGCCCTACTATGAAAACCAATACTGCTTTGGCAAGTCGACACTTTCCGAACTTGAGTGGTCGCCTTTATAATGCGCTCAATAAAGTTTGCAAAATATATTCCTTGCCGAAATGTAAATGTAAAAGAGTTATAAGTGAATATCTTCAGGGTCTTACATACGACGAAACTGAAAGACTATTTGACAGAAACATCTAATTTACTATGCGCTATTTCAAAATAAATATGATAAACTCACCTTCTCCTAAAAGTATTTCCATGCATGCCTTTAACTTAGCCTTAATTTAATTTTATTTTCTTTTATGTTAAATAATTATTATTATCATCAATTTCATTGATTAAAATTTTATTTTAATTCATTATTGTTATCAATTTTTAATCAATGATTATTATCTATTTCATGAAATCAAATTATATTTTAAATTATTTTTATTATAAATTTCACTAAATCATATAATTATTATTGTGATATTTTTACTATGTTAAAATTATATTCTACTAATTTTTGATCAACATATTGTATCTAAAACTTGTAGTTATTTTATTGCAAATAATTATGTTATTTCTATTGTTTTAATCTGTAAGAGGAAGGCGCTGATGTCCGTCACACAGTTTATACTAGCGCGGGCATCATCGTTTACTCTATCTTTTAAGGGACAAACATTTTTATACTGTTTTTGAATAAGATAGATGATTTTGTACCCACCTTTCTGATAATAAATTATTATTTTATTTTTATTTATTATTATTATTATTATTATTAATTATTATGTGTCAAGACCAAGTACGAGTAGTAGTACTTATATGCCATTGAATAGTCCAGCGTCTGTAGATTCACAAACCACTGAGGACTCGTTAAATGTAGTAAGGGATGACCCAGAATACATTAATATAATCATGAATGCTTTCAATAATGCTTAATTGTCATAGATATGATACTTAATAAAAAAATATTACCTTGATGTGGTCTTTTAATGCCCTTTTAATTTCTTGACAGACTTCTGGTATAATTTTTGAAATAGTTGGTTTTGGCAATCGAAACATACGACTGAGGCTTCTGTAACTATCTCCAGTAGTTAAAAAAGAAAGAGTGACTTCTAATTTTATTTTTGCGGGTATAGCATCTCTGAACAACGTATTCTTACGCTGGATATTAATAGAAACTAATGATAACAGTTCTTCAAAGTTTTCTGCTGTCATTCTCAGTGCCAGTCTATATTCATTGGGATCTTCTACCTTCAGTTGTTGCAAAAGCATTACTGACCCTCCTTTTTGATCTCTTTCGCTGATCCAATTTCTCACCCAAATCCGTTCCTTTTTTTTTAGTTCCTTATCAACCTCATTAATAACTTCTTGTAGCAAGAGTGATTGAGCACGTTTAAAACATTTTCGAAACTGATCTCTTCTTGAAATCATTGTCACTGTAGTGTTCACACTTCAACGGCTTCTAAATAACTGGAATAATGTAGACGTAACAGATCCAGTCCAGTAAGCAATCCAGTACTGGACTGGATCGCTGGACTGGAATAATGTAAACCGGGCATAACCCATACAAGTTGTATTAGCAGACCTCGTGCGCTCGCCGAAGCGCACGAGAATGTTTCTTTACAGGGAAAATAAGTCTTAATAGTTTAGCAAAGCGCTTAAATTGCTTCGTCATAGTTGGACATTTTATTTGTTATATGTTTTTGTATGTTTAAAAAATAAATATTAATATGGTAATTTAAAAATAAAGATGAAGTAATTTTGTAATTTTTAAATCTTTTGAATTGGTGGTTCAGCGCACGAGCGCACTTAAGGTACAGCCGCCACTGCTCGCCGCACGGCGAAAATCGACCCGTGTAAATACCCCATCACTCGCTCAGTCGCCGCGTTGAACGCACGTTGTATTGAGAGCAAAATGTCGTTCGATACTGAGAGATTTACTGAAAATGCCAATGCATTCCACTACATTCTTAGACAAATCTTTTACCATCCAAGCTGCCCGTTTATGGAATGCATTGCCAGTGTCAATTAAGCGCGCGCAATCGCTGCCTGTTTTTAAAAGACTTGTCAAGAAGCACTACTTGTCATTGTGATTACTTTTCGATGTTTATTAATATTATTGTATTTTTTAAATTGTTGCATATTTTCCTATTTATACTAAATATGTCTGTCTGTGTTTTTTCTTTATATTTAATAATTTAATATGTATGTATTAATGTATCTATTTTGGTTTATTGTATTTCCTACTTTTGTCTTTGCAACAGATAGCTTATTTGTATATTTGCACCAAGTGCAACCCCATTTAGTGTCCAGACATTCTCTATCCATTCCAGGTTTATCTGGAAGAGATCGCGAAATGCGATAATTGTATGTTTCGTTAGTTTAAGGTTTCTTTTATGTATTTTTCATTTGGTGTACAATAAAGTATATATAAATAAATAAAATAGATTTACCAAAGAAATTGAAAATCGGCCGTGTTTATGGAACAACGCATTGAAAGAGTACTTACGGCAACTTCAATGATGAAAATTAAACATGACTTTATAGTTATTTTATAAGGTTAAAACATAGATCCAGATTTTTTGGGCACATAACGCGCACATGTTTACCCTCTATACAACGAATGACGTGAGGGAAATTCCATGTGAATAACATTCCAATGTTATTGAAATCATTAGATATTGAATAAAATATATCTCTGGTGGGTGTAGGCATATGTATACAGTTCCACCCGTATTGCAAGAACCGTCTCTTCTATAACTTTTGTTAATGTTGTTACTCCTATGCGATTTTTTTTTAAAGCGATTTGAATGTTTCTCCAGTTGCAAGCTAATATCTGAAAATAAAAAACACATTTAACTATTACACCCACAGGATGTAAAAAAAGCAAAACTTAACGCTAAACCTTGGAAGCGATGATTCTGTTCATTATTTTATGAGACAGACAGAGGTCAAATACAATTTTGTTGTTGTAAACATCCGGTTAAATTAATTTTAAAATACTTATTTTTTGCCAGGGTTCTATATAAGACCCAACCTGATAATTGGGATTTAAATAAATAATTATATTGATTGAACTGGAAAGAAATCAGTCTCTTTAAATTAATTTACCTTGATATTTACAACAATAAATATGTATTTGGTCTTTGTAGGAAAAAGTTTTTACATATCAGTACTTTTTGTTTCAGAAAATAAAATTAGAAAAAGATGGAGATATCTAAGGGATCAATTTGCGGTAGAGTTAGGAAAGATTCCACCTTCTTGCTCTGGAGATGAGGCAACTACAGTATATCGAAAATGGCCATATTTTAAACCTTTACTTTTTCTCAAATCTATGGTGAAGGTGCGGCTAACCACTGGAAGTTAGACGCGACAAAGATCTCATTCAAATAGTGCTGTGAGCCTTGATACTGAAACAGAATGCACCCAAAGTACAAATGTCAATGATTCTCTTTCACCTGGGTCAAGCAATATGGAAGATAATGATGCGAGTGACTAACCAACAGTGTCTCCTGCGATGCCTGTTTCTAAAACCGCTTTGAAAAGGCCGAAGAGAACAATCAGTGACAAATTATTGAACATTGAGCATCAAAAACTTAAATTTTTACAAGATAAGGAAAAGTCCCGACGGAATAGAACAACAGATGCAGGCAACGAACATCTTTTATTTTTTAACCTCATACCACACATTGAAAAAATTCCACAGCACATGCTACTTTCTTTTAGAAATCGCATTCAAAGCGTCGTCGACGATTTCGCGTACCAATATTTGCAATATGGGTATTTCTCATTTTCAGTAAAATTATCTGTGACAGAGATTTTTTTCTTTAATAATAAAGGGTACGTGGACTTGATATATATATCAAGGTAGTTCTACCATGTCTGGTGAAGACTACATGAAAATATAAAAAAAATGTTAATCAAATTATTTTAAACATTAAAAATAATGGTGAAAATGTCTTCTCCGTGGATGTGACTGAAGCAAATTTACAGATTTAACAATTTTTCCCCAGTCTTTAGTCTTCCCCATATCAGCTTATAACTTAACATCCAATTGATAAAAAAGAGAACAAAAAACCTAATTAAAATATGTGACTTAGATATTAGTCACTTTCATGGACGAAGGTCACAACAACTTTTTACTGAGAAAAAAAACTGCGTATAACGGAATTTATGTAAGCATTGACAAGCCGTCACTTGTCATAATCATAATCAGATGTCAATTTCTTACTGGCTGCAATACGTTTGTCGTGAAAAAACAATAAGATTACCTAATAAAAACTCGTCAAGCTTACATGGTCACTACTGTGGTTGTTTTGCCAAGTAAGTATATAATGTTAAATTTACATTTGTTTTGTAGGTTTGATGGTTTAATTACGATTGCCGAAATAGTTTGCAAACACGAGATTATTTAGGTTAGTTTTCCGCAATTGAACCAAAAAATGTCCTTTCCATGGATGTCACTTCCATTGATTACGTGGATATTTTTCCTCCATGGAAGTGACCACAAGTAAGTTGTACAATTTGAATCATTGTTTTATTTTTCTATCTGTAATATATGTGTATAGCCACCGCTGCTTTCTGTGATTTGTGTTAGAAAGGGAAACTACTGTTTATAACTGGTTGCTGTCCTTGTAAGCTTCCTTTATCTGACCGTTTGTAACGGTTTATTTTTAAATTATATCCTAAGGATACTTATAGGTTTTTGTACATAACCAAGAGGTTTAGAAAAACAGTAAAATAACAGAAAACAATTACGAAAAAAGAGCTACTAGAATCGTTCTTAGAAGACTTGAAAATGTTCGTAGAACACCAATTTAACATTTCTCATCAATACAAACAATCCATCCTAATGAAGAACAACCTTGTTGATGGAGAGATATTCATGCAGATCGACTTTTCTGAAAATTATTGCTGCAAATATGTGAATGAGATCCAGTCAGTCCATTTCGGTGCTTCCAGACAGCAAGTCAGTCTTCATACTGGTGTTAATTACTTATACATTAATAGATGTCCAGATACGCAAAAAGTTAACAGTTTGCACATTTTCTGAGAATTTGCGCCATGATGCAAGTGCAATATGTGCTCACCTTCAAAAAATGCTAGATCTAATTGTATCGTCGTGCATAATTCAGAAATTGCATATTTTAAGCGACGGTCCTAGTGCACAGTACAGAAACAGATATTACATTTCTATTTGTATACTCAATACTTGGCAAAAAGATACAGTTTAAAAACTGCGACGTGGAACTTCTGTGAAGCAGGCCATGGAAAAGGGCCCATGGATGGAGTGGGCGCAGTAATAAAGCGTACTGCTAATCGTATTGTTGCTAAGACTCAGATGTACCTGATTTTAATGCAATTATGAAGTGTATTAGAGAGAACTGCCAATGTCATAATTTCAACCGTAACTACAAAAGAAATTGAAGAAATTAATAAGCTATTACACCGACTAAATGACATGGGATTCGCGCATCACGCAAAAAGTATTTTTAAGAAAGTTAACATGCCTCACATGCGCCCCCGGAGAACGGTGTCTACACTACTCTTTGCCCAACAGTTTTGTGGAATTTCCCAACCCATTACTGCAGGAAAAAATATATAAACGAAATAGCGAAGAACAGGAGAATACCGAACCGGATAGTGAAACCGAAGAACAGGAGAATGTGGTACTTGACAGTGAGACGAAAGGACAGGAAGACGAGGAACTGGATAGTGAGACTGCAAAACTGGAGGATAAGGAACTAGACAGTGAGATTGAAGAACTGGAGGATAGAGAACTTGATAATCAGACTGAAGAACAAGAAGATAACGAGCTTGATAGTGACACTGAAGAATGGGTGGATAAAAAACGGGAGGATAAGGAACTAGACAGTGAGATTGAAGAACTAGAGGATAGAGAACTTGACGATCAGTCTGAAGATCAGGAAGATAAGGAACGCGGTAGGAAGCCTGAAAAGAGGAGTATGAGGATCTTTGACAGTGAGAGCGATGATGACCTCGACATATTTTAATTAAGAAATATTTCTTAAGTTACAAAATAACTTATTAATTTTAAGATTTTATTGAGACTGAAATTAGAAAGTGCCATAAGTACAATGTTTAGGATCTCTTTAGCAGTTACTTTTAAAATTATATAATACGAGTATGTTTCATATTTTATTACAAAATAGTGTTGAAATCCTAAGATAAAACATGTGATTTAGGTCAAAGTTAAAAGCAATGAAAGCTGATTTTCCAAACGATTGTTTTATTGAATAAATCCAATGTATTTATACACGTCATAATTTCTTTGGATAAAATAAAATTTATGACTTCATCGTTTAATATAAAATATACATAATGTCACGTCCACGATTTGTAGCCATTTCCACGATTAAAAAACTGTATGGAAAGTCACTTCCTTGGATTCAGTGTCACTACCATGGATGTTCGAAATTTTATTGGATATTTCTAGTAAAACTAAAGAGTTGTAAGCTCGGTACATATTTTTTATAGTAGATTACGACCTAAATTATTAATATTTACAGCTATTTCACGTAAAATTGATCAAAACAATTTTTTTTGTTTTCGTCATCAGAAGTAAAAATACCCATATAGTAACCCATCTAGTCCGATGTCAAACTCACTCTCATTTAAGTAATGTTTCCCGTAATAGTACTCCAGAGACCTGCAACCAAATAACTCTTGCACAAACTTCGAGTGACAATATTGCTGTTATAAGCAACCGATTAGCCACAGTAGAATATGAAGAATCCACCTGCGACTGACTAGCTGCAGACGAATGCAATCAATCTAGTAGCCACCGAGTATCTACAGAAGAAAATAAAGAATCTACTCAGAATGAGCAATCTCTTGCCGAATTTTATAGCAGATACCTATTGAGAAATCTCCAATTTGATTTTGGCCCATGGGGTGGCAAAAACCAAGGTTATAGCTATAACTTAAACACAACATTTTTAGTAAATTTGTTTGCTTTAAATTACCCATTTGGAGTTATACTTTAATTATAATTAATTTAATTTTTAGTTGACATGTAACGTTTTGTATGTTTTGCCTCTCGCTGATTTTGGCTAATAAATAATAATAATATCGTTTATTTATAAAATAGGACACACTTACAATCAAATATCTTAAAATATTGTTAAAGAACACAGTAACTTAAAATTCAAAATTTCAAAATTCAAGCATTTATTTCAATTAAACCATTTACAGGCACTTTTGAATTGTCAAGGTCGGTCGGTCCAAAAAGTTGAAGCTATTTGCACGTTCCAAAGCGTAGATCTCTATGGAGAAGAACGTGCAAGAAACTCCACGGACACTCTTTTAAAAATAATATTTTTTACAAAGATTTATTTACATCGGGTTGAAATTATACATACATGTGAGAACGATGGAAAAGACGAGCAGGATAAAAGCGTCCGGAATAAAAGAGGAACAATTCAAAGAAATAATTAAAATTAACCATGGCAGCTAAGAAATTACCAGTCCCGACTGACGGCGCCCGTTCACGAACATGACGCATGCGCCAGCACCATTCGGCTCAACCATTTTGAAGGGAGCCAAATGATCCAACGCATACGCCACCATCAGCTAGACTTTTGAGTGAGCATGACACTCCCAACCGCCAGGGTACATTCAAGTCAAAAACATACATAAAACTGATCATTAAAGTTAAAGTTAAAGGTACACAGTACTCACACATGTGCTGTTAATGGCTGAAATTATACAATGCTAAGTAAGTTGATTCTAACAATGCAAATTTTTCTTACAATCTTCAGCCGGTCCAACAATGGTTCCGAAATATTTACAGATTAGTTTGGGCTCCCTAGTGGCTGTGGAGCAGGACCAGCATTCAGCCAAGCATTTTTATCTTCAATATAATATCCCAACTTATAATATGCTTGCCTGCATAGTGTGCGTTTAATACAAGACTTGAATTTCGTCTCATTTAGTTCTAATATAGGTATCTTATTATAACATTTTAAACAGTACCCCATGAAAGATGAGGCTACTTTAGCCAGTCTGAAGCCTGGTTGAACTAACTGGTCCCTATTTCTAGTACCATAAATTATGTCTCTCGCCTCTTTTACTAAAAAGATGTAAATTCTTTCTGACATACATGATGTTTTCGTAAATGTATTGACAAGGTACCGTCATGATGTTAATAATCTTAAACAGTTCCCTGAGAGAATCGCGCCGGCGGAGATTATATATCGCTTTGATGGCTCTTTTCTGCAGAATAAAAATAGACTCGATGTCTGCAGCCCGTCCCCGTAGTAAAATACCATAAGACATGATACTGTGAAAGTAACTAAAATATACCAGTCTCCCGGTATCGACATCCGTTAGTTGGCGGATTTTTCTAACAGCATATGCTGCTGAACTTAGCCGTCCGGAAAGAGATGTTATATGAGGGCCCCATTGTAGCCTGGGGTCAAGCGTAATTCCCAGGAAAACCGTTTTATCGACGAATTCTAGTTTTTCCTTGTTCAATAATATGTCACAATCACTGCTTTTGACATTAGGTAAGGCAAATCTTATGCACTTTGTTTTCTTTTCATTTAGAACCAAATTATTCGCCGTGAACCAATTTTGGACTTGCATTAGGGCATTATTTATGTCATTAAAATTGTTCGTCCTTCTATTTATCTTAAAAATTAAAGAGGTATCGTCAGCAAACAACACCATATCAAGATTTTGTTGCAATAAATAAGGTAAATCATTAATATAAACCAAAAATAAGAAAGGACCCAAAATAGAGCCTTGGGGGACGCCCATTTTTACGCTTAATCCCGACGAATTGACACCGATTATGTGAACTAATTGCCGTCTATCATTCAAATAAGATTTGACTAAGTTTAACGCTGTTTTGCCTAGTCCGTAATGCCCAAGCTTATTATTAGCTTATTTGCCTGAACTCGGTTGAGACCTGTGTTTCAGGCTGAAACAGTGAATAACATTCACTTAATTGAAAATGTATTTCCGATACTTTCATTATGCTTAAAACTAATTACAAATAAAACATACTAGCCTACTGAATGAATAAAAGTCAAGGATTTTTTTTTTACATTAGCTGTAGAGGCAGACACCCCGATTATAAGCGGGAGCGTGTATTCCGTCCACTAGCGCCGCCAATCGTTTTTTATTATTTGTGGTAAATTTAAGACACGTAGATAAAAAACCGCTCTGTAGTGCACTGAAGAAATGTATTTATTATGTTTTGAGAGTTATGTTTTGTACTTTAGAACATAAATAGTTGCCAAAGTCGATATTTTTGCTTAAAGTGGCCACTTTTAGCAATAATTGCCGTTTTAGCTATTTAGCCATGAGTCATGTATTAAAAATAGCTGTCAAAAAATAATAGATACATTTCTTTAGTGCACTACAGAGCGGATTTTTATCTACGTGTCTTAAATTTACCACAATTAATAAAAAACGATTGGCGGCGCTAGTGGACGGAATACACACTCTTAAAGGTAATTTCATTTTGAAATTATACCACCCAGTATATTAGGCATATTTTTATATTATTAAATATTATTAATTACTTACCTAATACTGATAACGACTCTATCTTCAGGTGAAATTGGTTGAACATGCCAGTTACACCGTTTCTAAGCGATGTTCGATTTTATTTAATACTAGCTGACCCACGCAACTTCGTCTGCGTCACATTTTCCATTAATGCTCAGCTCTTAAAAAATATTGCGACTATACATTGAGATGTAAGCTACCCTTTTCAAGTTGGATCAAACTGCACACGGTGTGCAAATTTGATTAAAATTGGCTAAGTAGTTTAGGAGTCCATCGCGGTCAAACAACGTGACACGTGATTTATACAGGCGTTACATTTTAATTACCCGTATTTTATAAAGAAGCAATTACTTGTTGCTGAGTAATTTCTTAATTAAGTCATTACTTGAGGATAGAATCCTTCGGTACAAAATCTTATTCTATAGTTAAGTAATACACGTTACTTACTTATGCAAATGCTTAAGAAAAAGTCGATGCTTGATAATTGTTTCTGTCTGGCAACATTTATTGACAACGTTTCGTTTCATGAGAAGGCTAAAGTGAGGCCTAGATTATTTTCACTAAATCATGCATATTAACATTTCTCATATTATTTAACTTTATATTTCTGATAATACTGTTGTAGTAAAAAGTAATTTAAACAGTAAAAAGTAATATAAAAGGTGCATTTTCATCATTTATTTTTGTTAGAACATAAAGTGAAAGCTTGGAGAAAGTATAACCCTACCAAAGGACATGTTAGGTTTTTGTATGGAGGCTGGGCTTTTATTCGAAGCTGCTGTGAACAGAGAAGAGATTATATTTTTATGAAAGTACATAAATTAAGGAGATTATAAGTATTTTTTTTTTTTAAAGGCACCCATCCTGATTTATTATACTTTTAATAAATTATAATTTAAAAAATAAATTGCAACCCTCGGTAATTATTGAGTTTGACAACACTTTTTAGTTGGATGCAGAGATATTATAATAAAACAAGATTGCGCACTCACGACTGTCAAACGAGCTGAGCAAGATAGCGCTTTTTAGGGATGCGTCCTACTCTACTAGGATGACTACACGATTTGTTGCTTCAAGGAAAAAAGCACTAAGTGATGCTTAGGGATTCTTCTAAGTACCTATATTTTTATTGAGAACAATTGAACAAGGATTGCAATAATACATTATGTCATTTATTAAGAAATACGTATAATCTAGATCGTTATATTATATAAAAGCTTAATATATAAAAACTTACATTTCTCACTTTGAGTTGAGAGAAAAATTAAAGACTGTAAATAGTAAAGTCAGTTTATTACCGTATCTATTAGTGTAATACAGATAAGCGGTGCTTATACATTGCTAAACAAAATAGTCTTGTGTAGCTTTTGACGCATGGTGGCTTTGTGTCCAATCAATTTTAACGTTTCGCTTTTTCCATAAGCCCTTAATCTTAAATTTTTTTTTTTTTTTTTTTTTTTTTTTATTCAAAACGGGGAAACTCTTGGCCCAAATCTCACCTGATGGAAAGTGATGATTAGGCCGAAGATGGAAGCGAGATTCACCCGGAATCCTCTAACATAGAGGAACTGGCTATCATATCTCTAATTGCCGGAACACAACAATGCTGTTAACATTGTTGTTATGGCGACAGACTTAGACATGATGGTGGTAGCTTGCCAGGCGGACTTAGAAGTCCTACCACCAACCAAACCGAGCAAAACATTTGCCTCCACTGGGAATTGAACCCGGGACCTAGAGGGGTCTGAATCGAGTGGTATAACCACTAGACCACGGAGGCGATTAGTGTCACCTGTTTAGCACCACCCGGGGACCACGTGTAGGGATTCGCTGAAGGGTATTCTCCCACGGACGCGGGTGACTCGGCCCCCACAAAAATGCCGCTATGCATTTGATAATTTCTGTGTCATGCCTATTTTCACACTTGATAGAAAGAACTGGATGAGGTGGAATGAATATATCATTTAATTTCGGATAGAAATGACGAATTGTGCTCAAAATTAACTTAGTTTTTAACAGATCTTGCCAAATTTCGTGCAACACATAGTTAAAAAGTATTTCAGCATGCCTCACTACATCGAACACAAATTTTGAGGCGTATTTTAGTCCTCCTTTGTCAACAAAAGCAGTAAATGACGAAAATTCACAGATATCCAATATGTACGAATGGTCTTCATGACGTTTTTTTACCAACAATGCAGCTCGGCAATGGTGGCAAGTTATTTTGTCCAGTATTTTATTGACAATATAGCCAGATATATAATAGAGGATATTGTTTTTAAAATCATATACAGTATTTTTATCTGCTTGATCCATAAGTTCGTCTATGCGTCTGTCTTCATCTGCGTCACTAGTTTGTGAACTGTCGGGAAAGAGTTCGGCTTGATACTTTTCCGAAACAGTAGTTTCCGCATCGTATACTTGAACTGAAGAGCATCCGGATTGTCATTAGAACCACCTCTAGCTCGGATACATGAGAATAACATCTCGAGGTGATCCTGAGAGCACTTGTGTGTTAAGAAGTATGCGTTTTTTTGTAGGAGATCATCTGCTAAACCGGCAAAACTTAGCGTGTCAACTATCAAACCTAAAGCAGGTGTCTATCGCCTGTGAGACAAGATATTTTGTCCATTTACTTTTAATCTAGATAGATAATGTCTAGTGTCGTGTAACTCATTCAGCCAGTATTCTTTATTTTCTCTGCGCATAGGCGACTTAAATCCGGTTCCGAAAGGATTTTTGGAATTGAATAAATCAAAAATTCTGTCCAGCACTCTCAAATATTCGATAGTTGCTTCACTGTCAATAAAATCTGGATGTTTGCTGCATTTCAAAAATTCAATGGCATTTGCAACCGAGCTACTCAGAACTTGTACAGCTAATCGTACATTCATTTTTTTTCCGTAAAAATTCACGTGCGTTTTATTTATTTTGTTAGCTAATTTAAGACCTTCTTTTTTTTGTAAGCTATGTAATCGTTTGACAAACTGAAATTTTATTTTTCTATTTTCTGAAGACAATGACATTTCAGCAAATACGTTTCTAGCCAGCTTAACAAGTTATGCACACCATTGTATGGCCAAATACACGAACATCACTGACTGCTTCTGAATTCAGCAGTTCATAACAAAGATGACAAATATTGGCATCCATTGGAACCTGTAACAAACTTAATTACCTATAATACCCACACATTAGAGTAATTAGAATATAATGACATCTAAATATAATGACATCTAAAGCAACCAGTCTGTTGTTGCCGTGACAATATTACAAGACGAGATAAGTCTTTCTGATCCATTGTGCCATTCAATTCATTATGTATTTTGAGAAACATTGTAACTTACCTCAATTGTTAACCATCGTGCTAAGATAGTGAGTACAATAGCAGGCAATGAAGAGGCGAGGTGCCGCCGCAGTCTTTGCGTGGCTATACCGCAGTTTATGCATCGCTTGATGAATTGATTGCAAATCAAGTCCGTGTCGAGTAGCGTGAGGTCAGTAGGTAGGCGAGCACAATAAGTCCGATAAACAAGCGAGGGTCACTGAAAATCCAAATCAACGAAAAGCACAACAAACAAGCAAACAACCACCAAACGACAGAGCGTTTATATGACGTCTGACGTTTTTTTTTTCATAGAGATGGGATCGAACTTCATCTGTAACATAATTGATCTAAGAATCGATTGGGTTGGAAGAAAAAAATTAATTCGTTTTTGTAGACCATAAATCAGTTATTAGGTTTCGTCACAAAGTAAGAATCAACGAAGAAGCGAAATTCGAAAGTTTTCACCTACTTTTATTTGATTTGAGATTGAAGTGGAATCGAGATAGTTGATTGTCACTTTAAAAAACAATCCCATTTTCCGAATGGACTCACAATAATAAACAATAAAACAGGATGTCATCTCGAAAGCCATCGATTTCCGCCAAAAACTGATTACCACGTCATAGCTTTTTTACAGATGTTTGTCAATCATTCAAAGATATAAATGTGTTAGGGTAAAAATAAAATGATTGTTGTTAATTTTATAATAAATCAATATTTAATAATAATTAATAACAATTTATTTTGCGATTATAATCGAAAACAAATCGTTTTGATAACTGTTATAAAAAGCAATCTATGAAAAGATTTAAAGTTCTGGAAATGCGACCAATCCCTAGCTTGCAGTACCGTTTTATTTCCCCCTGTGGCTTAAAAGGCTTAGTAACCAAGCCATAAAACTATTTTTAAAAAGAGATTTGCCCTTGGTCTTGTCACTTTCTGCAAACAAAACCAGCTTAAAAACAATTAAGATCCTTTTTAATGTTAAATGTTTCACGAAAGTTCTAGGAAATTATTAAAGACCTAGTAATTCATAAATTAATATTTAAATATAACGAGTTAGTGTGTGATTCGTATACATGCTTGGGGCAGTCATTTAGCCATCGCCTTTGGAAAAATCTGACGAAGAAAGAACGAATATTGAAAGGGAATCAGTTCTCCAGAGTGATTGTAGTAAATGGATGGAAATGCGAAGGAATTTGTTAACAGCTTCTAATTTTGGCAAAATTATTAACAAGAGGAGCACGACGTCAGGTAGTATAGTTAAAAGTCCATTGTATCAAAAAGATCTCTCTGGTGTTACCTCCATCAAGCATGGTAAAATTAATAAAAAAAAATGCCTTGATTCAACTGGAGCAGCATTAAAATTATGCCCTGTGGATTATTTATCGATAAAAATCATCCATTTTTAGGAGCAACTCCTGACGGAGTCATAGATGAAAAAAGGATTGTAGAAATTAAATGCCCAGTATCAGCCTATAGAATGAATTTGGTAGATGCTGTGAAAAACAGGAAAATTACTTTTTGGAAGTATGAAAATAACCAACTGTTGATAAATAAAAAAAACCACTGGTATTTTCAAGTGCAAGGACAGTTAAATATTACAGGAAGGTGAGAGTGTCTTTTTGCCGTGTGGACTGGTTCAAATGAACAGATAAAAATTTAAATAATACAATGCGATCAAAAACTGTGGAACGATCACATGTTTCCCAAACTAAAGATATTTTACATGGAATCTTTACTGCCGGAATTGTTGGATCCGCGAAAAACACGCAATATATTTAGGAAAATAAGTCCTCCGATCATTAGCAAAGAAAAAACTAAAAAAAGAAAACTAAACCCAATCAATTTCCATCTTTCCAAAGGTCAAAAAGTGCAGGAAACAAGCGATAGTAACGATACCACAGTTATACAACAATGTAAGCAATCCATTGTTGATTTCAATAATATGTGAAACTAGCTGTTGCATACCTACCCCTACGTAGGCTACCAACCCTATCTACCTACATACCCTACCTACCCTTCCCACCTAACCTACCTGCCTACCTTACCTTCCTACACACCTAAAAAACCAAACACGTAGGGTGTTTAGTTTTTTACCACCTACTCTACCCACCATCGATCCCTACCTACCTCCCATACCCACCTACCCTATCCTGCTACCCCACCTACCTACCTACCATACCCACCTACCATACCCACCTACCCTATCCTCCTACCCTACCTACCTACCAGCCTACCTACCTACCCTACCCTACCGACCTACCCTACCGACCTACCTACCTACCATAGATTGACGCATTTGTAATTACCTACAGCTACGGAACCCACTAAGCAAGACTCGACCTGCTCTTGGCCGGTTTTTTTATTTATAAGGAAACATTGAATAATGTTATTCAGAGAGTTTATTTTCGAAGGAACATTTCTTTTGTTATTACGGTATATTATTATTGTGTTATGTACCTGGTCTACGCATGTTGCGCGTTACGTAATTTGTTGACACCTAAAACGAGATACCTAGTTCTGATGTGTTTACCTTATTATTGTATATTTTGAATATACTTACATATTGAACTGATTAATAAATAAACATTGATGAATATTTGCTTATAACATTTTATTTCATACTAACTTTTTAGGTTTATCTTAGTTTGGGTGGTACCTACGCGAAGACTAAATGGCGGTCCAGGAAAAAAAACACGAGCCTTTAGATTTATCTCGAGTCACGGAATGGAAGCCCTAGTATGATCTATTTACCTACTACATTGGTGTATAGGTATGTCACTATTGTAAGTCCATGAACGGAGCTTCCAATTATATGTACCTATATATTATTGACAATGACCTCGCCTCTCTCAATTGTCAGCTCCGATCCGTCGTACCGTGGAAATAGTACGTGAATTTGAAATTTATTTGAATGATTTTTTTTACGATAACTTACATTTATATTGACTCGAAATCAAATTCACGAAGTCCACCGCCCCTTCTCCGGGACAGATCGCTGTCCATCAGCTGGGCAGCTGTTCAAACTCAACTCGACTCATACAATGCGATTCATTCATATGAGATTCATACGAAAGTCGAATGTCAATGATCTCTATCTGTCATTTATCTCTCGGCGCGACCCGCGCACCGCCGCGCCGCGCCCCGCGTATTATTGTAGAGGGGAGCGGAGCGAGAGGTACGAAATCGCTCGCGTTGGGCTGTGGGTGCGGGCTCTTAAGGGCTCATCGGCAACCACCACCACCTGTAGAAAGTGGATCTGGATTATTAGTAATAAGTACTGCCAGGACTAACAATGAGGACATTCCGCAAGAACTAAATCTATCCATCAGTCGGTCTAGCTCTGGAGTGGAGCCTCCCAGTTCTGCCAGTACAGAGATTGAAAATATTCTTTTCGAGAACCAGTTATAAGCCTTATATTAGACTAGCTTCCTCCCGCGACTTCGTCTGCGTAGACTTTAGAACTGCCGCGCAACTTTTTGCCTCATTGTCTCATCCTTGGAATTGCATCTTCATGATTCAGGTATCCAGAAATTGTGAGTCTTTGCGGTGCCGCTGAAAGTAAGATTTCAGCCCCGAAATTACTTCGACATGTTGGTGATCTCCTGGTAGACCCTTGTGAATCTTAAGCGCTCATATTTGCAGCCTCGAAAATACTTCGACATGTTTTTGTTCTCCTGGTATTATTGATCCATGCCACTCATAATTCCTGCACGGAAAAAACTACATGTTTTTGGTCCCCTGGTACTTTTGAATCGCTTGCAATGAAAGCCATCTTCTTTCCAGTAAAAAAACCTACCCTAAATATTTTGACTTGTTTCTGTTCCCTGGCTGGTACTCGAGAATCTATGGCACTCACAAATTCAGCCCCGAAAATACTTTGACATGTTTCTGCTCTCCTGGTACTTGTGAATTTTTAGCGCTCATATTTCCAGCCTCGAAAGCAGGGATGTGGGAAACATTCCTAGACCTTTTGTTACAAAAATGATGGCATAACTTTTCATCGGAGAGTGAAGACTACGCAAAATATTTTTGATTTGAATCAGATGATGAGCCACTGCAGGGGTCTATATAAAATGGTGGTTAGGTGAACGAGCACACGTGAGAAGCGCGCGTTGATGTCTTTTGGAAAAGTCTCTTTCTTTCATTAGGAAATACTTATATTTTTATCCCTTTCTTCCCCTTTGTATTTTTATCGTAAAAATCTGTGCTGTTACGTTTAATGATTGAAGACGATTTATCGATGATTATAAAATTACAACTAATACAATTTTTAATCAATTCACATAATTACATTAAACACGTAACTACTTTTAAACGACTTTAAAAATAGGAGGAGGGTCTCAGATTTTTCATCTGTGTGTTTGACATACATGTTTTCATTTTAGATTTTCGAAGATTTCAGAATTAACATAAAAGTGGAAAGATAAGGTTAATAGGGAAACTTTGTTTAAACAAGATATAGCGCTGTTTGTTTGGATTGAGTATTTTTATAATGTTTAAATCCATTTTATCGATATCGACTATTTTCCTTTAATCAAGTTGTGCCACCACTAACCATAGGCTACCTATACAACTTGACCTTGAACGGACCAATTGCAGCCGCGCGTTGTTCCTCGTCCCCCGGCCCGCTGTAGTGAGCCGCGTACTTAGAATAAATCGGCCTATACGCTCTCTAGTGGTTATATACTCTATGGTGTGAACCTTCGACATTCATTCTGTATCTAATATCGATCAGCCTAGGTTATCTACTTAGTTATAATTAATATTGTAATTTTCATTTAATTAAAGATAGTTAAAAGAAATAATTTTGGTTTTTTTGGGTCCTCCGACAGCGACGTACATATTTGGCGCAGTCGGTAGGATACTCGAGGCGTCTCGAGTTAACTGGATAGGGCTATTCTAATATCGATTACCTACCGATTCGCTAATTCGCTACCGCCGCCGTGAGCGATCGCGTTCGCCGAGTATCCTGATCAAGAACCTGTCGTCCTGCGCGGAGGAGAAATCCAGACATCGATCCCAGAGGTACCAAAATGCAGTTCATGTAAGTACACTGACAATCGTTTCTGTGAGTTGCTTTCAATTCCCCTCCTCCTTACCTAAAGTAGTTAATTTTAATTGCAATCATTTTTCACCCTAAGAAATCTACCCCTGAAGGGCCTGGGCGCTCTAGAGTAGCACGTAGGATAGATATAGATTTAAATAGGGATATCAGTTTAGATTTAGATAGTACAGCTAATAGCTTAGGAAATTCCTCAATCTTGGACAGTTTTGAACCTGTCATAATGTCTGACCCCGATGTAATTTTTAAGACTCTACGTTTAGTTCCGGATTTTGATGGTAATCCACACGTCTTACCAAGATTCATACATCTTTGTGACCAGATTGCTTCAGAGTACCTGGGAGCCAACCCTGAAAATGCTCTGGCTAAACTATGTTTAATTAACGGTATTTTAAATAAAATAACCGGACCAGCTGCGAGAATAATAAATTCAAATGGAATATCTGAGGATTGGGATAGTATTAAAACGTGCCTTATAAATAATTTTTCTGATCAAAGAGATGAGACCGCTCTTTACAATGACCTTATGTTAGCAACTCAAGGAAACAGTTCACCTCAAGAGTTTTATGATCGTTGCCTTAACTTATTTAGCACCATCATGACGTATGTCGCCTTACTCGAAAATACTAAAACAACCGTAGAAGCTAAACGCACCCTGTATCGGAAATTAACCATGCAGGCGTTCGTTCGTGGTGTAAAAGAACCGTTGGGTTCACGTGTACGATGTATGCGTCCTGATAGTGTCGAAAAAGCGCTCGAGTTTGCGCTGGAGGAATTGAACGTTCTTTATCTGCAAAATAGACATGAACCAATACATGATAAAAAACCGAATACATCTTTAAATAAAACTTTGCCGATGACCCTATCGACCCATATTGCCAACCCTATGTCCAAAACGTTCAATTTTAACGCACGAGCTGGGCCTGGTGCAAACTTTCAGCCGCTGCAGACATGGAGATCGACTTTTCCAGCTAATCAGCCTATCCCCTTTGGGAACGTTTCCGGAATGCCTTTGCATTCGAAACAAATGTATCGTGCGCCGATATCGAATACGCAACAATTGTTCCGCGCAGCTCCGCCGAATTATAACCGTTTCAACAATAATTTCCAAATGCAACCGCGAACTGTTCCTCAAAATTCTGGCCCTAAGCCAATGAGTGGCGTTAGCCATTACGTTACTAGGGAAAAACCATCGTTTGGTCAACCACCAAGTCATGACTGGCGTAGGAGCGGTAACCCGCCGCCATCTAATTATTTCAAAACTAGGGAAATGAACATGAACGTATGCGTAGATGATGATGGCCAGTACTACTTTTATCCGGAATGTGTAATTGAACCCGATTATAATTATTATCCGGAAAACCCAGAATATTTTAATTTGATACCAGCATATTGCGCTAACGCAGATTTAAATTACGATCACATCGCCGTAGATTATCCGGCCACTAATACAACTAGTGAACCCGAACCGTCCACGTCCAAGCCCGCTAGCGAGCAGGATTTTCAGAAGCGGGAGAAGTCAGACAAGTCAAAATAGAGTTAAATTTACAGACACAAAGACAACTTCCATTCATTCAGATATTACAACCACCATTAAGATTACTGATCGACACGGGCGCTAATCAATCTTTTATTAGCCCAGAAGCCGTACAAACATTTTTCGGCAATTTCCCTTTAAATTTGCTTTTTACATGCTACAACGCGAAATAACTACTCTATAAACATCCCCACTTTTAGCGAATTTCAGGAGCATGATGACATAAAATTATTCATTTACAAATTTCATGATTTCTTTGACGGGCTTATAGGTTTAGATTTATTAGAAAAATGGGAAGCCAAAATCGATCTTAAGGATAAATTGTTAATAACTCGAAATTCTACTAATACCAATAAACATGTACAATTCGCGTAATGTAAATTTGTACGAAGATGTCATACCAGCCAACTCATCTAAAATAGTCAGGGTACCGATTAATTTACATGATGGTGATGCGTTGATTCCTGAACAGATTATAGCCAATTGTATTATTAGGGATTGTATAACTACCGTAGCAAATAACCGCGGATTTTTGGAAGTCACCAACCCCACCTCACACGACTTAATATTTTCAATGGACCGTGCCGTACAAGCGGAAACCTATAATATTCAGTGCACGCGTACCGAACAACAGCCTTATGATATTCAGCACACGAACCTTGAAGTAATGTCAGCTAGAGCGAAAGACGTAATATCGCGTTTGCGGACGGACTACCTCAATGATGAAGAACGTATTAACTTAGAAACTTTATGCGGAAAATATGCAGATGTATTTTACATAGACGGAGAAGCCTTAACATTTACGAATAAAATAAAACATCGCATTCGAACAACCGATGATGTTCTGATTCACACCAAAAGCTATCGATATCCGTATATACATAGGGACGAAGTCAGGGAACAAATAGGTAAAATGCTAGATCAAGGCATTATAAGACCATCAGAGTCTGCCTGGAGCTCGCCTATCTGGGTCGTGCCAAAGAAGGCCGATGCTTCAGGCAAAGCTAAGTGGCGTTTGGTAATCGATTTTAGGAAACTAAATGAAAAAACCTACGATGACAAATACCCCATCCCAAACATTAATGACGTTTTAGATAAACTTGGAAAATGTCAATATTTCACAACCCTTCACCTTGCGAGCGGATTTTATCAGGTAGAAATGGACCCCGTTGACATCCCCAGAACAGCATTCAATGTGGAAAATGGTCACTATGAATTTTTACGAATGCCGATGGGATTGAAAAATTCTCCATCCACATTCCAGCGTGTTATGGACAATGTCCTTAAAGACCTCCAGAACACGGTCTACCTGGTATATCTAGACGATATCGTGGTTTTTAGCACATCATTACAGGAACACATGATCAACCTTCAAAAGGTATTCAAAAAATTACGGGATTCGAACTTTAAAATACAGCTAGATAAGTCAGAAATCCTAAAATTAGAAATATCATTTTTAGGTCATGTTATAACAAGAGAAGGCATCAAGCCAAATCGAGATAAAATTATCGCTATCCAAAAGTACCCCATTCCAACTACCCCTAAAGAAATAAAACAATTCCTTGGGCTAGTTGGATACTATAGAAAATTCATTCCTGACTTTGCTCGCGTTACAAAACCATTAACACAATGTTTGAAGAAAGGAAGAAAAGTAATAATCAACTCCGAATACACCGCATATTTCGAAAAATGTAAAGCTTTAATTACTAATGACCCTATTCTGCAATACCCCGATTTCCATAAAGAATTTATATTAACTACAGATGCCTCTAACGTCGCGTTAGGTGGCGTTCTATCACAGGGAACGATTGGCTTTGATAAACCCGTTTGTTTCGCGTCTCGCACTCTCAATGAGAGTGAACTAAATTACAGTACAATTGAAAAAGAACTGCTTGCAATAGTTTGGGCTACGAAGTACTTTAGACCGTACTTGTTTGGGAGGAAATTTAAGATCGTTACTGACCATAAGCCACTTTCTTGCTGAATTTGAATTCGTAACTGAATTCAATCTGCAGTGCGATTGTCTAACTTTAATTCATGATGGTTAATGAATACGATAGTCATTAATCGTAAATACCAAATTCGAATTGTGTAAAACTGTCCATCCAATGAGTGACCGATCGTATTAGATCGTATACAAACGTATCATAAAATTGCGTTTTATTATACCGCGTGTATCTGACATCGACGCACAAACGATTTCCATGGGTCCAGGGCATGATTCTGGACACCCCAGTGTTGGAATTTTTCGTCGGTTCTTTTCTCATTTTTTTTAAGAGTACTACAAAGTATCAGCTCAGCTGAGCTGATATTATTATTTGATAGGGAACGGGCGCCGACGCTTCGTATTCTAGTTGAAATTGCAGAACGGGCACTAGAACTGACGGAAAGGCGTAAATTTTTATTCTAAAATAGTGAGAAAAAGGCTTTTACTCTAAAACCAAGCTCAAACATCCTTGAGTACAAAAGGATGGCGCTATACGCGATGAATAGCACCATGCCTTTTTTTCTACTGTTCTCAAGCAGAGATTTCAGTTTGGTTTTAGAATATGAGCCTGGCCGATAATAGCCTACTCATACTGGGACGGCAAGGGATTTAAAATCTTTACCAATGGAAATTCAAACGTATTTTAATAGAATACGACATAAATTATGCTATGCTTTAAAATGATCAAAGAATTCCCTTTCGATGCCGGAGCGTGCCGCAGCATTTTTTTAAAACATAGCAATTTAAGTCGTAATTCTATTACGTTTATTAAGTGTGAATGTCCATTGGTAAAATTTAAATCCCTTGCCATGCCATCCCAGTCTGCGTAGGCCTTAATACGGAACCTCACTCAATACTCAAGCATTTCCTAAAACTATATTCAAGCCATTGATCTGTTGAAACTAGTTTTAAGTAATGCAAGCCATTTCAACGGTTGAAACTAGTTTTAAGTAATGCTTGAGTATTGAGAGACTTTCTGTAATACGGGCCTAAGAGTCAGGTGCCCGATTTATTATTTTAGTAAGTAAGTATATATTATAGTTTTGATTTATGTGAAACTATGTTGAGCAAAATTGTGCTAATACTTGAAACCAAATCTGTGATTTATTCAATTATTTAGTACTAGCTTCTGCCAGCGGCTTCGCCCGCGTGATCCTTAGGGAAAATATTCCCGGGATGAAAAGTAGCTTATGTGCTATTCCAGACTATAATCTATCTTTGTTCTAAATTTCATTAAGATCCGTTAAGCCGTTCTGGCGTGATTGAGTAACAAACAACCAAACTTTCACATTTATAATATTACTCGTTTGGTGTAAAGCGAAATAACCATCTTACCCTCGACATTATAATTATTAAAGGATATTGCAAACTGTCGTAAGCCGTTTTCCGAAGCTACTCGCTAGCCTCTAGGCGCCAAGCTAGCCGCCTTATAGCATGATTCAGTATTCACGCGCGATGGCTTATTGTTAGCGTTTTTCATGTATAACTTTGGTGTTACTATACCGATTTCTATGATTCTTTTTTTATGGAATAGTTAATAATGTTAACTTTTATTAATGTTAATTAGGGACTACTGAGAGTTTTATAAACATAAGAGTAGACAAATACAGTCAGAAAGCTTCGAACTGCTAAGCTATCGGGAGTTACACGTGTTATTGTTCATCAATCATAAAAGATAGACATATGCTGTCGTTTGATATTTTTTATATAATTTTAAGGAGAACATTTCCGTCATACATGATTTCTGTGTAGCTTTCACCATTAAGGTTGCACACGCGACGGAAGCTTAAAAACTGGAGTAACTTCTCCCGTTTTCCCAACATTTCCCTTCACTGCTCTGCTCCTATTGATTGTAGCGTGATGAAAAGTATACTATAACCTGCTCAGAAGTATGAATAATAATTGTACCAAGTTTCATTAAAATCCGTCGAGCAGTTTTTGTTTCTATAACGGTTATACAGACAGACAGACAGACAGACAGACAGACAAAAATTGTACTGATTGCATTTTTGGCATCAGTATCGATCCCTAATCACCCCCTGATAGTTATTTTGGAAATATATTTCATGTACAGAATTGACCTCTCTACAGATTTATTATAAGTATAGATATAGAAGATAGATGTTAGTAAGTAAATAAATTTTCCTACACTATAGTGGTCTAAGGCTATGCGAAACTGTGACGAGGAAAACTGCACTAATCTATAAAGCAATCTGTAATTTATTTAATCTACACTATCTACACTAATATTATAAAAAGGAAAACTT
Source organism: Ceramica pisi (assembly GCA_963859965.1). Taxonomy (NCBI): domain Eukaryota; kingdom Metazoa; phylum Arthropoda; class Insecta; order Lepidoptera; family Noctuidae; genus Ceramica; species Ceramica pisi. The sequence continues at coordinate 7,749,131 of OY982528.1, read as the reverse complement.
TGTTTGTTTGTTTGTTTGTTTGTTTGATTGTAATGAATAGGCTCAAAAACTACTGGACCGATTTTAAAAATTCTTTCACCATTCGAAAGCTACATTATCCACGAGTAACATAGGCTATATTTTATTTTGGAAAAAAATAGGGGTTCGTAAGATATTTGGGTTTTACGTACACAAGGTGTAAAAATCAACCAGAAAAGTAACTTATTTTGTGTACGCTGCCTAAACTATAAAAGATAAAACCATACATTGTCCTAATTAATTGTAGATCTTATAAATATCTACAAAAAAGTCCGCGACACACTATACCTATCTATGTCGAGTGATGCAAAACAACCGCTTTTTTAATTTAAAAATCTTGATTTTTTTTTGGACTACATTTAAACGCGTTTATTTTACTCATGCTATTAATTTTTATCAAAATAAAGTATTTCATCACTAAGTACAGTTTATGTAGATAATATTTGGTCTTTGAATGATTAAAATCGGACGTTTGGTTTTGAAGTTATGGCGAAATTAAAATATTACGATTTCTGCTGCACGACCCGTTGCGAAGTGGACGTCACCAAGGCGGGGTGCGCGTGCGGGAGGGGAGTTTAGATCTATGAGTAAGGTATCCGCGCGGCTCAGCCGCGAGGTCGGCTCCATAGATAAGTATAAGTACGTCGGCTCCCAACGCAGCGGTCGTGCGCGAAGTCTAATAATTTTCGTGCGATTTTCTTTAGATTTCGTTCTTAAAACTACACCTACGCAAAAGTTCTTCTCAGAGCCAAACAACAGTTCTTTTCAGAGCTAAGCAACAGTTCTTTCCAGGGCTAACCAACAGTTCTTTTCAGGGCTAACCAACAGTTCTTTTCAGGGCTACACAACAGTTCTTTTCAGAGCTAGAATATTACACGCTATTAACATTTTCTTAAACATTTGAAAATGCCTAAAGAGAGCCATGTCTCAACTTACTAAACATAGTTCTCAAGCACGGGCAGCAAGAATACGCCGTATGGGAGAATCTTCACCTGAACGTTCACAACGCCTTGCTGAACAAAATCAGAGAAACTATCAGGTACGCGCACGAGAGTCGAGTGTCGAACGTTCGCAACTCCTTGCACAACAAAATCTGAGAACCTTTGAGTTATAATATTATAAAGCAGAAGAGCTTGTTTGTTTGTTTGGTTGAGCACGCTAATCTCAGGAACTTTCAGTGTTAGATAGCCCATTTATCGAGGAAGGCTATAGGCTATATCATTAAGCTAAGTCAAAAAGGAGCGCAGAATTAATGGAAAATGTGACGCAGACGAAGTTGCGTGGGTCAGCTAGTTATTTAGTATGTTAGTAAGTAAATAAATGTTCTTTCAGTATAATCATGTATAAGGTTATGCGAAGCTGTGTTGAGAAAGACTGGGCTAATATTACAAAGAACTCTGTGATTTATGTTATTTAGTATGTTAGTAAGTAAATAAATAAATGTTCCTTCAGTATAATCATGTATAAGGTTATGCGAAGCTGTGTTGAGAAAGACTGGGCTTATACTACAAAGAAATCTGTGATTTATTTAATTATTTAGTGTGTTAGTAAGTAAATAAATGTTCCTTCAGTGTAATCATGTATAAGGTTATGCGAAGCTGTGTTGAGAAAGACTGGGCTAATACTACAAAGAAATCTGTGATTTATTTAATTATTTAGTAGTTTAGGAAGTAAATGTTCCTTTTAAATAATAAGGCTGTATACTGTTACATAAGAGATTTTGTCCCTCCAGTGGGTAGGAACAAAAGCCCAGATGCAAGGTGGGTTGAGGTTGTAATGCAAAGAAACAACGAATTGTCTTAAACAATATAATTTTATTTGCAGGCAACTACCCACTAAAAATATAAAAATGGTTAGGCTTAGGTAGAGGTTAGGGTAATGCCAGCCAGCATAAAGTTCAGTCGGTGGAACTTGGGTAGTGGGGGGTTGAAGATAACCCAGTACTGTACCTATTATTTAAATTTAAATTAACTATTAATTGTTCTTAATAAATTTCAAGGACAACCTTCCAGTTTAGTGAATGAGAATTATAATCTTAAATTAATTAAACTAAATGGGCGCCAGGGACTTGAAGAGTCCCGGATCCCTGAGCCGACTAAGATGTTCAATATCCTTCCAGTTAAGCGTAGGTGTCGAACCCGGGGTCCATTAATTGAAGGTAGATAAAGATCGGCTTCTAATTTTGAAAACCGGGTAGGTAGTAAACTGGTTCTAGAATGAACCGGTTGAAAATTGAGGGTAAAAGTTAAATATAAAAAAAAACCGTCCCGCCTGCGCTATATCGCTAGGCGGACTCTGCCACTGCACGGTCGTCTCCACAGGAGGCGTTGTGTGGACTCGAGGAACGGGTCTCCCGTCCAGGCTCCAGAGGCGCCTCTAGATCCTGGCGGCGAGACGAATCTCTCGAGTTGCCTCACCTGGAATTGACAACACGGGGAGCCTATTATATATATGAAAGCTACGGTACTTTCCCTGAGAAGGAATAAAGGGGTCCGAGCTAGGAAATCTAAAAGCTAAGACAATAGCCGGACCACGTGGCCTTTTGCAAACACTACACACTGAGCTACGACTTTCAACGCTAACCCTGCATGGTTGGACAATAAGAAACCCATGGGGGTGCAAAACTTACGGTTGATTAGGGCTGAAGACACTTGGCTGCAGGCTTCGACCGGCGGGAGACGGGTCCGCCTAATTTCCTTAGCGAATCCTTTCAAAACATGGAGTCCTGTAATAAATATCCAGGGATCACAACAATATCCTTTTAAACGACCTTGGAAGGTCTCGAAGATCACTTTCAAACACTCTTTCAACAAAATTCCTACCTTTAAGACACGAGGGCAAGAACGCTGTGTGTGTCCAGCGTGGTAGATGGAAAAATGAACGATTGTTTGTCTTGTCATGTCAACCAGAACAAGACAGCCCACTTAGAAAAACTCCTCTTTTTCTAGGTAAAACATGTGGGAACTCGGGTGACTGAATCACTACAACAAGATATTAAATTCCTGGAAAAATCCCTAACAACCGTCTAACTTGACGTATACACCCTGGAACAATAATAATAATCAGGATCCAAGCTAACAAACTCATCATTTCCCACTTCCAACACTATCGTTTGTCTTGAGTGGGGTAATTCTTTGATAAAATCGGCCAATCGAGAATGTACAACCTGGCCACACCAAACCAGTGACAAACCATAGACAATGTGGTTTTCGAAATTTCTAGAACAATGTCTATAATGAAAAAATAATTACATTTCCGTCTATGGTTAAAAGACCAGTGTCTTTTCACCAAAAGCCGAAAACTATTAAGGATTGGTCTATACGATATTAGTATTAGTTTCCAAGCAATCTGACAAAATCAACTAATAATATCGATTAAACTACAACTTTGAATCGGCAACCGCTAGAGGTCGCCTCCAACTGACAGAGACTGACGTTTCAACAGAATGACATTTGCAATGTCTACAGTCACAACATTATGATATGACGTATTTATATTATTGTGAAAATCTGTTTATTTAGGGTTTAGAAAAGTGATTTATCGACAGAAAGTGTTATCATTAGGGTCTAGTGACGCCGTAAAAATGAAGCAAATAACTCCTTTCATTAATCGCAAGCCAAAGTCAGTTGCACAAACTACAATGATCATTTTACTTGGAAACCTAAGGTAAATGTTAGGTTCAAGAAAAACAACGTAACAGTACCTCCCCAACCACCAGAGATTTGACCCGATAGGGCAAATCTCGAAGCTGGCCCTCCAGCGTCAAAGCCAATTCAAAAGAACTAAGCACGCCTACAACAATCCACAATGCTCATCCCTAAAAACAGGAACTGAGAAAGAAAAGAAAAAAAAACGTCGAAACTGGTGCACGATTAGGCAGTTAAGGCATATACTAACAACAAAAATGTTATATCTGTGGAATACATTAAATAGCGCCACCCCTGGAGCGAGTCTAATCCATTTACAAACATGGTAAAAGACAAGCTCCAAAAAAAAGGTGTAGTGTTACTCCTGTAGCGAGTCTAATCCATTTACAAACATGGTAAAAGACAAGCTCCAAAAAAGAGTAGAAATGTGTAAGAATCTGCTGAAGAAGTAATATCTTAGTCTGACCTACTATAATTATATAGGAGAGACCACCCTACCCAATCGTACACCAAAGTCAACCTACACATCCTCTAACTAATAGTGATGACCGCCGCGAACAACGCCGAGCCGGTACACAATCAATACCCTAAAGTAAATAAGTAACTAATACAAACTAATTAGAATTGGCTAACCGTCTTCCTGAAATGGAATGTGACGGTAATTCGCCCCCTGTAAATAAAATACCATCTAAAAACGATTTCCAACAATGCAGCCTACACGCCCGCCATTAAGGCCTCCTAACTCAGGACTATCATTATGCTGCCTTACCAGCAATCCGGAGATTCAAACACTCTTCGAAAGAGTTAAACCTATAATAATAAGTGACCAACAACAACTTTAATCAGTCGTCTATTGGTGCTCAAAACGCAGTTTACAAATGTGTTCACAGTTGGATCCTGTGTAACACTACGAACTGCAAAAACCATGTTAACTATATTTAACAAACATAGTTTTTAAATTTATGTTTAAATTATATAAAAAAATGGGAAAGTTAATCCTCGCCACATGGTGATTTAAAATCTTTGATATGCCATGTGCCAAGGTTTTTTCCGGAACTACAGCCTTCCAATTCATACACTAAGGGTGAAAGTTTTTTCCTAATAATACATTTTTCATACTTAGGGGCTAATTTAGCCATAAAAAATTTTGAGGCGTCACTCTGTGGATATGTCCTCTTCCAAACAGTGTCGCCTACCTCAAACTCCGCGTGCCTCCTACTACTATTGTAATAACGAGCACTACGTTTATGGGATTTGACGAGCGCGTCCTTTACCTTATCGAAGATATCGCCCAAACCCCCTAGCTGATTGGCATATGAACTGCGGGAAGCGCAAGCTAGAGTGGGCTGTGCAACGGTATCATTGCCGAAGACATCACCACTACTAACTGCCTCTCTGCCATGTACTAGGAAGAACGGGGTAAAACGAGTAACCTCGTTTGTGGAGGTGTTCATCGCGAATTGGATCTTTGAGATGTTAACATCCCAAGATCGATGATCATCCTCCACGAGAATTGATACCGCGGTCATAATAGTACGGTTATAGCGTTCTACGGTGTTCACGCTTGGGCAGTAACGAGGTGTGAAGTGAACTTGAGGTATTTTGTACTTCTCCAACAGTGAACGTAACTCGTTACCCGTAAACTGCGTCCCGTTGTCTGCTATAACCGTACGGGGCATACCGTGTACTAGGAAAACGCCGTCTTCTAGTTTCTGTGCTATTGCTTTACCAACAGCTCTGCGTAAGGGAAATAGTAAACAGTATTTCGTAAAGCAACACACGACCACTAATAGATATGTGAATCCCGCTCTGGAACGTGGCAACGGACCTACCAAGTCAATGCTTATAGTTTCAAAAGGCTTGGAGCACTCTTTCGCATCACCCAAGAGTCCGGGAGGAGGTAATTGTGAGTGTTTATATGCGGCGCATGTATCACATTTACCAACGTAGCTAATCACGTCTTTATACATGTTGGGCCAGTAGTATCGGAGTGCAAGTCTTTTGTAAGTTTTAAATACTCCGAAATGTGGAGATAATTCGCCACTATGGTGACTTTTAAGCAATTCTAGTCGATTGCCCTCCGGTACTACTTGCTTCCAGTCATAGTCACTAGCTACCCCGAATTTATTTTTAGCGTAACGGTAGAGTTTGTCCTCCTTAATAATAAAGTTAGGGCACGACCTGGGCGTACTGACACATTTATCCCACAACGCTTTATACCATGTGTCATTAATTGGCACTTTAATTTCCAACAACGGAACGCTACGAGAAAGGGCATCTGGGACTACATTGTCTCTGCCTTTGCGGTGTTCAATGGTGAAGTTATAAGGTGATAACCGACAACCCCAACGGGCTAATCGACCAGAGGGATTGGTTAAATTAAAGAACCATTTTAAGCTCGAGTGGTCGGTTATCACTTTAAACGCTAGGCCGCCTTCCACGTAGGCACGAAAGTGTTCGACGGCGAAGACCACCGCGAGGGCTTCGCGTTCCGTTGCTGAATAGTTGCGCTCCGCCGGGTTGAGCGAACGACTGCAATAGGCTATTGGGTGCTCCTCTCCATCTGTAACCTGAGTCAGAGTGCCCGCTATCCCAAAACTAGATGCGTCACAATGAATCTCAAAAGGTTTAGAGAAATCTGGGCAAGCCAATACCGGAGCGGTCACCAACGCCTCTTTCAAGGTTGAGAACGCGGTTTCGGTCTCAGTCGTCCACTGAAAAGGCGGTGCTTTTTTGCTCGTACTTGTTAGTGCGTTTAAAGGAGCCGCTATCGTGCTAAAGTTTTTAATAAAACGTCTATAATATGAGGCCGTTCCAAGAAACATTTTCACTTCCTTACGGGTCTTAGGGGTTGGAAAGTTGACAATTGACTGAACTTTCGACGGATCAGTGTGTAAGCCATGCTCGTCCACTCTGTAACCTAGGTATTTTAACTCACGTCGAAAGAAACAGGACTTTGGCAAATTAATTGTCAGATTAGCCTGCCTTAATTTATCTAAAACCCGTTTAAGAAGTGAAATGTGCTCCTCGAAGGTTGATGAACAAATAATAATGTCATCGAGATAAACGAACACCTTATTTCCAAACTCTGGGCCGAATAGTCTGTCCATTAATCGCTGTTGGGTAGCTGGGGCTCCAGTCAACCCAAAGCACATAACTTTAAAATGGAACAAACCTCGACCCGGAACCGTGAATGCGGTTTTTTCTTTGGAAGAAACGGAGTCCAATTCTATTTGCCAAAAGGCAGATTTTAAGTCAATCGACGAAAGGTATCGCGCGTCCCGCAACTGGTCTAAGATGTGAGAGACGTAGGGTAGTGGATACGCATCTTGCTTGCTGACCGCGTTTAGCTTTCGGCTGTCCAGGCAAAATCGCCATTCCCCATTCGGTTTTGGTGTTAGTAGAACCGGGTTATTCCAGGCGCTCTTGCTGGGTTCCACCACTCCCATCTCCAACATCTCATCCAGCTGACGGTTAAGTTCCTTGAGGCGTTCAGGTGACATTGGGTAATAACGTTGCTTAATAGGCGCAACATCCCCTGTGTCTATTTTATGACGCAACAGATGGGTACGACCCAATCCCTTAGCCTCAAAGGAGACATTTTCAAAATCTTTAATTAATGACTCAGCTTCATTCTTTTGATCAGGTGTTAATTCGTCAAAAGGTTGTAGGTGCCTTACCTCCGAGATGCATTTATGGCCTCTATTGTATTTTTTATAATTTAAAGGTAATTTATTAAATATTTTTGGGGCCAAATTAAAGGCCTTCCAAAAATCAACGCCAAAAATTAATGGCGTGGTGATGTCTGGAATAATGTAGAATTTAATTATCCTAGTCACTCCCATGAGAATCACTGGTAAAAATAAATAACCCTCCACGGATGCCCTCGAATCATTGGCAGTTACGATGTTGCCCAACTTTGTATCAGCGTGCAGTGTCGCACCAGCCCTTATGAAGTGTTGGCCAACATCGGAACCCAATACCGAGATGCAGGAACCCGAGTCGAGTAAACCATAATAATGCTCATCGTATATGGTAACTGTTAAATGTGGACGACTATCATCCGTAGTTTTATATCGTACTGTATCTACCCTTAGTGTATTAAAAAATAGTTTTAAAAATTTTAAATATTCGTCCCAATCGGACTTATTAAAATTTTGGCTGTAGTTCCGTAAATTTAGTTTTTTGAAACGCAGGTTGGGCAGGGCTGAGCCTCCTTCTGCTTCTTACTGCAAGTAGGGCACGACGGGGCACGTACGCCCTTCTTGCCGCAACGGAAACACACAATTGCCGTGGATTTGCATTCCGACAATGAGTGGTCTTTAACCCTACAACGAACACAGAACAAAGAATCAGACCCAGTTTGCACGGCTTCAACTCGCTGTGGACCCTTTGGTGGATGGTATGCCAAGTCTGCTGCGACAAAAGAAGACGTTGGTTTGGGTGGTTCATGGAACTGAGCCCTGCTATGAAAACCTAACTCCAGTTGCCTACACTTCTCTTTTAAGTCGGCCAGCGTGTTAATATTCATTATTGACAACCCCATTGTGTATTCCGGTCTCATGTTGAATTTGATCCGTGCTAAACGGTCGCGTTCTGGAACCTTATAAGATAACCTGTTATAGAGGTTTTCCATGACTGCTATAAATATTGTGGACAGCTCAGTTGACCCTTGAGTTCTATTCGTTATCTCTGACATGAGACGCATATCGTAGTCAGGTGGAGCGAAAGCTGTTATTAACTGCTGCCTCAGATCCGCCCAATCAACAACCGACTCTTTAATTCCACGGTACCACAATAAGGCACCGTCCGAGAAGAGATCCAACGCAGAGGTATGCAAGGCGGTTTCGCTAATATCTCTGGCCTCGCAAAGCTCCTGTAGTCGCTCAATAAAAGCTTTCACACAACCAGTACCGTTAAATTTAATACCGAGGGTCCTAACAGTGTCTTTCTTGCATGAAATGATTATATCCCTTGGCTGCAAGTCCGACGATACTTTCGGTGTCTCCTCAGCAGATGTAAATGACTGATGGAAACTTGCGTTAGCCGAATCAATTCTCGACAAGTAACCCTCAAGCTGCTTGTCAATGGTTGCATAGTCGGTACTAAGATCGGTTGGAGGGGTAATCCTACTCAAGCGATGATACAGGTGGTAACCTAGAGCCTTAACGCGGTTAAATTTTTTGAAGTTGGAAGGATGTTTTTCTAGTACTTCACTAATTTCTGGGAGTTTGGCCTTGATTGTTAATAGTTCGCTTTTTGGATCTAAGTTAGTCTCCACTATATCATCAGAACAGATTACTTTGCCGAGTTCCCTAATCTGAACACGTAGTTCCTCTACGGTTGAGGCGGGTTTCACATCTCGAACCAAAACTTCATAAATAAGCTCGTCCTTGCGTAGTAAATTAAATTTAATGGGTCGTTCCATTTTGTAAAATTTAAAAAAAAATATGGGAACCGAACTATAAACTGGCTGTCACCGATGTACAATCTCAAAAAATTTGTAATTAGTATGTAAAGTAAAGGCGGTTACACAATAGCAGTCTTATGGAGTAAAATTATTTAGTTATTTGTATAGGTTTTGGTAAACTGTATAAAGTAAAATTAAATTGTATAAGTTTAAGTTTAAGTAAAGTGTATAAAACGGTACAAACATATAGACTAGAACACGTTTACAAAAGATTCGGCGTGACGGTTTTTTCCTTAAAATTAACAAAAACTGGAAGGTCGTAGAAACAGTACTTGGGGTTGTAAGGTACAGCAATAGACGTAACCTCTATCTTCAACCAATACACACGTTGGTCGCCACTGTTACATAAGAGATTTTGTCCCTCCAGTGGGTAGGAACAAAAGCCCAGATGCAAGGTGGGTTGAGGTTGTAATGCAAAGAAACAACGAATTGTCTTAAACAATATAATTTTATTTGCAGGCAACTACCCACTAAAAATATAAAAATGGTTAGGCTTAGGTAGAGGTTAGGGTAATGCCAGCCAGCATAAAGTTCAGTCGGTGGAACTTGGGTAGTGGGGGGTTGAAGATAACCCAGTACTGTACCTATTATTTAAATTTAAATTAACTATTAATTGTTCTTAATAAATTTCAAGGACAACCTTCCAGTTTAGTGAATGAGAATTATAATCTTAAATTAATTAAACTAAATGGGCGCCAGGGACTTGAAGAGTCCCGGATCCCTGAGCCGACTAAGATGTTCAATATCCTTCCAGTTAAGCGTAGGTGTCGAACCCGGGGTCCATTAATTGAAGGTAGATAAAGACCGGCTTCTAATTTTGAAAACCGGGTAGGTAGTAAACTGGTTCTAGAATGAACCGGTTGAAAATTGAGGGTAAAAGTTAAATATAAAAAAAAACCGTCCCGCCTGCGCTATATCGCTAGGCGGACTCTGCCACTGCACGGTCGTCTCCACAGGAGGCGTTGTGTGGACTCGAGGAACGGGTCTCCCGTCCAGGCTCCAGAGGCGCCTCTAGATCCTGGCGGCGAGACGAATCTCTCGAGTTGCCTCACCTGGAATTGACAACACGGGGAGCCTATTATATATATGAAAGCTACGGTACTTTCCCTGAGAAGGAATAAAGGGGTCCGAGCTAGGAAATCTAAAAGCTAAGACAATAGCCGGACCACGTGGCCTTTTGCAAACACTACACACTGAGCTACGACTTTCAACGCTAACCCTGCATGGTTGGACAATAAGAAACCCATGGGGGTGCAAAACTTACGGTTGATTAGGGCTGAAGACACTTGGCTGCAGGCTTCGACCGGCGGGAGACGGGTCCGCCTAATTTCCTTAGCGAATCCTTTCAAAACATGGAGTCCTGTAATAAATATCCAGGGATCACAACAATATCCTTTTAAACGACCTTGGAAGGTCTCGAAGATCACTTTCAAACACTCTTTCAACAAAATTCCTACCTTTAAGACACGAGGGCAAGAACGCTGTGTGTGTCCAGCGTGGTAGATGGAAAAATGAACGATTGTTTGTCTTGTCATGTCAACCAGAACAAGACAGCCCACTTAGAAAAACTCCTCTTTTTCTAGGTAAAACATGTGGGAACTCGGGTGACTGAATCACTACAACAAGATATTAAATTCCTGGAAAAATCCCTAACAACCGTCTAACTTGACGTTTACACCCTGGAACAATAATAATAATCAGGATCCAAGCTAACAAACTCATCATTTCCCACTTCCAACACTATCGTTTGTCTTGAGTGGGGTAATTCTTTGATAAAATCGGCCAATCGAGAATGTACAACCTGGCCACACCAAACCAGTGACAAACCATAGACAATGTGGTTTTCGAAATTTCTAGAACAATGTCTATAATGAAAAAATAATTACATTTCTGTCTATGGTTAAAAGACCAGTGTCTTTTCACCAAAAGCCGAAAACTATTAAGGATTGGTCTATACGATATTAGTATTAGTTTCCAAGCAATCTGACAAAATCAACTAATAATATCGATTAAACTACAACTTTGAATCGGCAACCGCTAGAGGTCGCCTCCAACTGACAGAGACTGACGTTTCAACAGAATGACATTTGCAATGTCTACAGTCACAACATTATGATATGACGTATTTATATTATTGTGAAAATCTGTTTATTTAGGGTTTAGAAAAGTGATTTATCGACAGAAAGTGTTATCATTCGGGTCTAGTGACGCCGTAAAAATGAAGCAAATAACTCCTTTCATTAATCGCAAGCCAAAGTCAGTTGCACAAACTACAATGATCATTTTACTTGGAAACCTAAGGTAAATGTTAGGTTCAAGAAAAACAACGTAACAATACATATAGTGTACACCGTATTAAGCATGAATGTGCACACTGTACACTGTATTAGTAGTACAATTTATTTTGTGATTTAAATTTTGAAATATAGAAAGAAAACTAAAGTAGGAAAATAAATGTTCTTATACAATCATAACATAAGGCAGTACACTGCATTTCTAATTATTTGGAGAAATAAAAAAGATAATATTGATAATGGTTTTTATTCAAACGAAAACTGGCCTGTGTACGCAATTATTGTTGTCTGCGACGATCCCTCCACAATCTTTGAACCAGCGCCTGTCGTGAGTTGGCTACATTTTCGTTTTGTCTTAGCTGTGGAGGTTGTCTCCTACCATCCTGTTGTTGGTCGTAACCATCCAAAGCTGGGACTTCAGTATGGGCACGGTTACACATATTATGTAATACCACACAGGCATTGACTATTTTACCCGCTTTGATAGGGTCATAGTGCAATGTCCTGTGGGCTAGGAGACACCTCCACCTTGCCTTTAAAACGCCTATGCAGCGCTCCACTGTATTGCGGGTGCTGGTGTGGCAGTCTGTGAAGTAAGCTTCTGAGGAGTCCGGGGCAGTCCGCAGTATGGGTGTCATCAGCCAATCACGCTGGGCATACCCAGAATCTCCTGTAAGGCAAGGTAAGGGCTATGATGGGTCTTATCCTTGTAATTTATTGTATGATAGAAAGTTGGATATCATTACACTTCTTACCTAAGAGCCAGCAAGCTTCACCTGCCTCATTAAGGCTCCGCATGTGGTGCTCTATAGGGCTGCGGTTCCAGAAATGTGAGTCATGGCTCGCACCCCCATAAGAGGCATCAACATATAAAATGTTTAAATTGACATCACAGATCTAGAAAATTAAGAAAAAGTATAATAAATAATGATGTTATTATATAAATACAGTACCTAGTATTTATATGTCCAATAAAAATAATTATAACAATCATTGCACAACAACAAAAACAAACCACAAACCATCCTGAAACAACACAGACTACTAACCTACAATCCTTCTTTGCCTCGAGCTAAGAGAAGATTTAATCCTGTTGTCAACCACCATATTTCGCCTTCAACATCTTTTTCAAAACGTTTCTTTTATCACCTCGGTCGTTATCTCTACAATAAAGTAAATAGGATCATACCTATTTATGAACTCAATAAGATAAAGTGCAAAATGAAACTATATGGTTGGCTTCAAGAACTCAATTACGATGACACTGAAAATTTATTTACAGTTTTAACATAAACATCATTATGCAAATATACTACGACTAAAACAAAAAAATTACTCACAGTCACACACACACACACACGACCCCCCCTCACACACAACCACCCCTCACACACTCAACCACTGCACACACTTCTCTAATTAGACATACACGCATTTCTCACTCAACCTCACTCACACCCTGATACTAACCATACTAACTAAATAAAAAATAAAAAAAACTACAACTATAATCATTAAACTTTGAGAGGCGAATGTTAACATGTCTTAACTGCATACCGTTTGTACGAGTACATAACATAACTTGTTAAATTTAAATGGAGGAGTCCTGGTGACCTGAAATACAGGCCTTGAGCCTAGTTTAGGCACCAGTCTCCCACAATATAATGCCCCTCCTATATGTAACCGTAGATTTAAGGTAACAATTAAGAGAAATATTGTGGAGAAAATAAACAAATTTTTATCTTATCTTATCTTATTGCATTCAGGGAATGATAATGCTTCCGGTTAAAGTAAGCTTCCTCATAAAGTTGGGGCCGTATGATTGCAATGTGAGTGCCATCAATACAGCCCACAACACCTGGAAATCCAAAGGCATCCATAAATCTGTAAAAAATATTTAGATGTTACTACTTACTATTATAATATAAATTGGAATAAAATTAATTGTACATAGCACTCTTACCCTCTCATAACAGCCATTCTCTCTTGATTTGTATTGGGGAATATGATGTGCCGTTGTAAAACAGCGGCCTGATTTAAGGCATCAGTAACTTCCTCTACACACTTGTGGACTGTAGTTTGGCAGAGCCCTAGATTGAAATCTTTTCCAACCCGTCTCTGGTAGCTGCCACTGGCATAAAAATCTAAAGCAGCCATGATCTATAGATGGGTCAAAAAGTTAGTTTGGTTATTAAGGGAAATCTCATAATATGGTTAAATTTAACAGTAATTTGGTGGTTTCTTACTTTGTGCTCAATAGAGATATCTGTAGATCTCTGCCTCGGCGCCATGAAGGGCCGGAATTCGTCAACTAGATTCTGAAATAAACCTAGGGACAACCTGTAGTTGGCAATAAATTCACCCTCCGGGATATCCCAGGGGGCGACTCTAATCGGAGTTGAGCTCTCCTCATCTGCGAGCGTCTCATGCGCCGCTCACGTTCTATAAGGCCCAGCATGTATACGTACGCCATTTTCGCTCGGTGTCGAAAACCACTTAAAAACCATTTCAAGTTTTATTTTGAACAAAGAGTATAGTAATTTTGAATATGGATACAACCGGATACAATTGGGATACAACAAAACTTCAGCGTTATACGATCGTCATAAGCCAAAACTCGCCGTAATCATTTGACATTAGCAATGAACTCATAGAACTTAGACAATTGGAATTAATTGTCAAAACCCTACGAAAAATTAAAAATCATTCATTCATCGTTTAAAATAACGATTTCGATCGTATACCGTCCATGAACTTCATAGACAATTCGAATTAACCGTTAGACATATGAAATCATACTTTTAGGTTGTCAAATGAATACGATTAGCTTAAACAATCGCACTGCTGGTGCATATTACTAAAGTGCTTGACTTATTACGGCGAGATGTAAATAACACCATTGACTTTGAAAATGTTGAAAATATGAATAATACCACTTGTCGATACTGGACAGGCTTGACTGTCTTGAACTTTCTGGCAATATTAGCTTGTATACCTCAATTGTCCAATTTATGTAAAAAACCTAAAACAGGACTTGCTATGTATTTAATCAAAAAAACTTTTAACAAAAAAATACAACGGACTTCTAAAAAAAAAAAAACACTACAAAGTAAAAAATAACTTTAAATTCGGAAGTCGGTGTTTTTGTTAGTTTCTTCGTATTTTGACACCGACTTCCGAATTTAAAGTTATTTTTGACTTTGTAGTGTTTTTTTTTTAGAAGTCGGTTGTATTTTTTTGTAAAAAGTTTTTTATTTTTCACTTTTTAGTGGTGCCCTACACCTAACAACACCACTACAAAATCGCAGAAAAGCAAAATACGCAATTTCGATTATCAAAGAATCATCTAAATAGTCAAATTCCAGCGATTTCGATTTAAAATCCAATGTTCGTAACCGATTTTGATATGATTTAAATGGGACCAATCTGCAAGTATATCCTTTCAGATAAAACAAAAATTTTTCAAATCGGTTCATAATTGTCGAAGTTATGAGGTAACAAACATAAAAAAAAGAACATACAACCGAATTGATAACCTCCTCCTTTTTGGGAAGTCGGTTAAAAATAAGGACTGGAGAACCTTTTCGACGCATTGCCTCTTTGTTTCGTGTATCTACGTATACAGTCTGCCAGTATGTAAAGAAGACCCGAGGTTGCTTATTGGAATCATACTCGTATGTACCTTTACATTTGGGCATTAGTAATATGCCAAGAGCAAGCTTGTCCAGTAGAAATCTTTTGATTCCACAGCCCAAACAGCACAAACCTTCTGAGTAAGTTTTGTTTAACAGCAGTCATAGAAACTAATTGCTGAAAAAGACTATCTTAATTAGCTGATTTGGCGCTTACTCAGACGTTATTCAAGCAATTTGGGCACAAAATTATACTGCTAATAGCAGTGTAATAGCAACGTAACAGATGAATAACTTTTGAATAATTGTACGACAAGCTGAGTATATGCTGCATAAAAGCATTTTGTTCTTTAATACAAGTATTACAGCTCTGTTAGCCAGATGATGAATGAATGATGAATGAACTATATGGTTAAGTCATTCAAAGCTCAGATATTCAGATGATACACAGCGTTTAGCTTATTTCAGTATATTTTAGCAAGAAGTTAATCAAATTAAATTGAAATTGACAAATCCGAACAGCGTGAATGCGACACTGAAATATAATACATATGGCCAAATTATATTACCTATCGTAAGTAAATTTTACCCTTATTTATGCTTAAAGAAGGAAATTGTAGGTGCGCATGCAACTTTACCGTGTATTTATATATATATTTCCTGTAAAATTTTCACGCGCTACCTGATAAGCCGAGTTTCATAAACAACATTTCTTCTAGTGGTATGTTTTACGTGTGATGTGGTTTTTTATGTTTTATTCATTTTAAGGGTTCAAAAATGACCTTGTTATACTTTTATAAGAATATCATACCGATTTCGTTATTAAACTTGAGTATTTGAGTTTAAAATTTCACATCATTACAATAGGTTATGTTATTCGATATGGCGACGCTCATTCTGTATAAAATCTGATTGCACAGCGGCTTATCGTCTAATTTCTGCATAACAGACCTTATGGGTTCACTTATTAAGTTGCGCTCTGGTTAAAAGTGGTCTGCACTCAACATTTTTCGATAACTGTTCTATAATCACACACATTCGTACTGTAAATCAAACAATTAGAATTCAGTCATATAGTAATGAAAACCCACAGTATTATTATTTATTCTTTTTAGCTCTTATCAAATTCAGTTAATTATTTAATATTCAATATAAAAAAGCTTTATAACAAAAAATACTACCGACTTCAACACTAACACGTTAAAAATAATGCCTTTGGAGACCACTTTGTGCTGGTGATACCAAATATGAGAGTTTACTGGTCAAAGTGGTACCGACTTCAAAGTCATTAAGTACCTTTTTTTACGTTTTAGTGTTGAAGTCGGTAAGTATTTTTTTGATAAAAAGCTTTTTTTTTCACCATTTTTAGTAAAACACATCAGTCTGCAGTCAGTCTGCGATCTGAGTGCATGCGTACGGCCGTTTGTGGAGTGTAGCGGATAGTTGTCGCATTAATAAAGTCGGTTAGAGAGAAACGGGTTAAAAAGTTGATAAGTGACAGAAATAGGTAGTTTGAGCCGCAGTGGCTCAAACTACCTATTTCTGCCGCTTAATGCTGCGCTACTAATGTAGGTAGGTATAAGTTGTGCTCTGCACAAAATATTTAGGTTATTTCAAGTGTCCACATGTTACTTACGTACTATTAAGATTTTTGTTATTTTTCAGAAAACATGCCGTTTAAAATTGTGTCAACTCGTCGAAAAGGCAAGGTAGCACTATGTACTGTACCGGACACATGGGAAGTCAAAGGAATATTGCGTTGGCCTAAAATGTACGGTGATATACTCGCAAAAAATGATAATACCCAGCCCCAGTCAGATTGGTTGACCTATAAATGTCTACTGAAAAGAAGAAACCACCGTACATACGAAGAAGCTGAGGATGAATTAACAAAAATGAAAATACAAATAATGATGGCAATAATAATAGAAACAATGATCGCGAAAATAATCCAAGTAATGAAAACGAAGCTATTATTGAAGACGATGAATATATCTTGTTGATTTTTTATATATTATTATATTTTTAAGGAAAGAAGAAGTTTCTTTTTGAAAGTATTGTGTTCCTATAATGTGTAACGCTATAGGTACGTTAAATGCTAATTTCTTTATTACGATTCTGATTTTAGTTGCTAGAATTTTAGTAAACGTTCTGTGAAACAGAATCCTTACAGTAAAATACTTGCGATTGCTAAATAATCAGATTAATAACTTGTTTTTTTTTTCATACTTTGTTCAGAATAATCGTTTGATAGGTAGTGATTATTCTCCAGAGATTTTTGAACTGAAAAAAAAGGAAGACTGATTTACTAACATAATTGTTTTATTTGAATTAACTTAAATAACTATTATGAATGAATGAATGATTTTTTTTTAATTATAATATATTTAGTCAGTTAAGTATTATTCTTATCATATACTTAATAGTTACTCATCAATCATCTGCATTTACAGTTTGTATACAATAAAAAATTCTTCAAAGAAACCCAAAACACATGCATTACCAGATAACTCAGTAGATGACTGAGTGAGTGAGTGACCGACCAATTGGGTGAGTGACTACGTGAGCGAGTGAGTGAGTGAATTAGTAACTGAGTGAGTGATTGAATAACCGAGTGCGTGAGTGATTAAATAAGTCACTGACTGAGTTTGTAAGTGACTGATGTGTCTGAGTGACTTCCAACAACAAAAGGCTCTATTTCTGGTTTATCACATATGTTGCAAAGAATTGGCCAAAATTCTTTTTTCGACCTGTTGAAAATTGGTAAACCATCAAAATACATTCAGGAATTTCCAGCCATACAAAATTAATTATATCTTTTAAAGGTTCAATTAGTCCTTTGTGCCAGTATTCTCCACCTTCATTTTTTTTTATTACAAAATTTCTCTTCGTCTATAATAATGTTCTCGGGTCCACTGGCAAAACTCCTGGCAATCTTTGATTGACGCCAACTAATAATCCTCTTAAGGCTTCTAGAGAAAAAAAAATATTTATTGCCCATTGTTTTAAGTTATTACGAAAGATTAAATTTTTTTCATATTCCGTTTCACTTTTTTCAAAATTATTGGAACTCGCATCACTATCTTCAGACGTTTGAATTGATTCAAAATTTTCATACAATGTAGATTCATAATCATTCATTTCTTACGGAACCCATTTCTACCGATGGTTGTCGCACTTGACTTGTACTTGGATTACATAAATTGGAAGAACTTGTTTCAGCCGTTTGTTTATTGGCACAAATAGAGTTTTTATCTTTTCATTCTCTCGCAAGCACTTTCTTCGTATGCCTCCTGTTCTTTTTCTATTTTTACATGAATTGAAGAAGTTTTTTTTTTTTTGTAAGGAGGCATTTTCACACAACCACTACAAAACAAAGCACAGTTAGCTGGTTAAATGCTGACTAACGTTCTAGAACAGTTCCTCTAGCTTAATAATGACTACTTGTCATGAATACCCAGCAAACTTCTGCATAAGAATCTGTTAATATTGCTTTAACCACAGTTAGGTGCACATGGCGGTAATTTCGTACTTAAAGCGGCATAAAGTAGTTATAACAGCTATCTTAATTTCTGTTAAGTTACTATATGCTTCATAACAGAAACAACGCCTATTTTATACAGCAGCTGAATAACTGTCAAGATGTGGTGTGTAATACAACTAAAAGAGAACAGAATATAACATATCCAGTATCATGCTTGATAATGGAGTTTTATACCAAAGTTATACAAAAGGTTACACAAACTCTTGAGTAACAGGTCTTTTTATGATGATTATTCAGTTTTAAGAAATAATATCCGCAAATTACTAAACTAATTCAGCTAATAGCATTATTATAGCAAAAAAAAACTTTAATACAGAACTTCGTAATAAACACAGCTTCTATTCATATATAATAAAGCTTCACTCTGCATAAGGTTAAATTGTTGGCCAGTTATCTGACTTGTGTGCTGCCTGGGAGGGTCTCTTTGGCACACAGGAAAGTAATCCTATAGTAATCTTTCATGGCACATGTTTATTTGCAAAAGTCGTCTAACTACCTTTTCCAAAAAAAAACCTATAGCTTACATAAATATGCCAATCTATTAAAACCTTTTATGATGACAACCACAGATGGATTTATTTTAGATGTTTATGGTCCATATGCTGCTACGACTTCTGATGCCCAGATAATGAACCAGCTTTATGCACCCAGTGGTGCTCTCAGAAATTATTTTTGGGAAAATGATGTGTTTTCGCTAGACAGAGGGTTTCGGGATGCTATAGGATTACTTACCTCATTAGGATTTTCAGTACACAAGCCAGAGACTCTAGATGTAGGTGAAACACAATTGTCCACGATAAAAGCAAATAAATCTCGGCTTGTAACTTTGTGCAGATGGGTAATTGAAGTAGTGAATGGTCGGTTTAAACGTGATTTCAAGATGTTTAGAAATAATTTTTTTAATATAGCATTTCTAAACTTAATGAGTGATTTTAGAATTTGCGCAGCAATATTGAACAATTTTCATCCGCTTATAACCGACCGTTCTGATGCTCAAGCAATCTTAAGCTGCGTATCGATTATGCGCTCTAAGAGATCGAACATTGGCGCGCGCTCCAGCCGCGCGAAATGGATACCATTTTGGAACGCGCGCCAATGTGTTCGTTGGAGCGCCCGAACGCGGAGCGGTCCGTTCCGTCGGCTGTCGGTTTTTTACCACGCATCAGTCGCGGCGCGCGCGCCACTTGAGAGGGACACGTTGTATTTTTTTGTGTTTGTGCGCTCCCATTATGGATAACCAAAGTTGCCGTAAGTTAATACAACTGTATGGTACAAAAGAACTGCTGTGGAATAGCAAAAGTTCTTCGTATCACAACAAATCGCTGAGAGAAGATGCTTGGAGAGAAATCGGTAGTGAAATGGGAGTCCCTGTGCCGGAGTTAAAGAAAAAAATGACTGTGCTCCTATCATCGTACAGAAGAGAAAAATGGAGTATATCTAAAAGTCAAATCACTGGCTCTGGTAATTATTTTACAGATTTTTTATTACCTCTGTTAGTAAACCCAAAAAGACAGTTTTATATAAAAGTAAACATGTATTTGCATGGTGATTTTACGGAGAAATTAACTAAACTAGGACTAACTAAACTTTGTAAGAAGGTTAGAAGACAAATAAAAATTCACATGCATTTTAAATATTTTATTGGTTGATTGTTCACAGGTCGGGATAGTATTTACGTATCAAAATGGTTTGGATTTGATGACTTCAACTTCATGCAAGACAAGTGTACACCAAATGTTACAATAGATACTTTGCAATACAATGGGAATAATGAGTCAAACAATACAACAGGCGATACGCAGGTAAATAATGTTACTAATTTTAATATCTATTTTGCCAAGGTATTGCTCCGTTGGTTGCAAAATGTTGAGCGAGATGTAAACGTATTTCCTTTGCGTCATTCCCACTTCTACGTGGCGCATTAGTGAGAGGGAGTAGTGATGAATGTTCACCCTCATTTCTCCAACTACCTGGTGTGATTCCTGTTTCTGTTTCCGTATCTTAAGATCCATGTGGTGTGTATTTCTGGCTAGACCTCTTTCGCAAAAAATTGTGCAAATGTACAACAGCTAAAACTATTTTTGTAGCTTTACTGGGTGATAGTAATATAGGTTTCCTTAAAACCCTGAAAACCGAGCTTGCTATTCCGAAAGCATTTTCCACTACTCTACGTCCTCTTGACAGACGATAGTTGAATATTTTTTCTAGAGACCTCCTCTCTGGCTCCCCTTGGAACGGTTTCATTGTGTATTCGTATAGTGCAAATGCTTTGTCTGCCAGAATAACGTATGGAACTTTGAGGCTATATGGTATTTGAAGTATCGATGGCTGAGGTATTTTCATGGACTTTTCTTCAAGTCTTTTGTATAATGAAGTGCGTTTAAAGATCCCCCCGTCCGAAAGTTTCCCCTGGGAACCAATGTCAACGTATCTAAAACAGTAGTCCGCATCTACGAGAGCGAACAGTACGATACTAAAAAAGTGTTTGTAGTTATAATATTCCGTGCCGCTGTTACCAGGTGCTTGTATCATTACGTGTTTTCCATCCATGGCAGCTATAGCATGAGGAAAATCCCATTTTTCTTGAAATTCTTCAGCAATTTCCAACCATTCTTTCTCGGATGTGGGGATCTGTAAAATTACAAATAATTATAAATACAATGTAAAATAAATGCACGTTCATATTGCAGGACTCTACATTGCAAAATGAAGGCGAGTCTTCCCAAAAAACTTCAGAAGAGTGTAATACACAAGAACAATTTAATGATACTGTTAAAAAAGTACCGGAAAAAACTACAAAAAAGACCCCGAAGAAAAGGAAGCTGGAAGATGAGGACGATAAAATGTTGACAGAAGCGTTTAAAAGGCCATTGCCCAAAACAAGTATCGCTAGAGAACAAAACAGTATAGCAACAAAAATATAGTCATAAATTATGAAATCTTTTTTTAACTTTTCTTACTTATCTTGATCAAAATCGTATGTGGGGTTAATATTTTGTGTCTTAATAGTAATTAATTCGATTTTACTGCATTATTTTCAAAATGGCTTTCTTAAAGTGAAAGCAGTGTTGACAACTTTAAGAACTTCCCCGTAATCGGTTTTAACTGATATGTACAGGCAGACGTTGAGTTTTAAAAAATATTTCAAATATTAGATATTCCCGCGTGAGTCATATTTTTATATTTAATTAATATTATTAATTAAATATTTCTTTATTAATTAACAATTTTTCATTGGTTGACAAATCGGTAATGGTCCGGGTGATTTAGATTAACTGTTGGTAACACTACCACGGGCAAATAAAAGGTGAACTGTCATCAAAAGTGTCACTGTCAAGTCAAACAAAGCATCGTGTCGGCGTTTCTTGATAAGTTGTTGAGTTTGTTGTGATAACAAATAACTTATTATTACGTCGAGTACGTGTCCAGTAGAGTCTTCGGATTCCTGCACGAACAAGATATCTTTTTGAAGACTATTGTACTGTTTCTGTGCTAGTGGTGTGGATTGTGTAGAACGTTTTTTTGCGACTACGGTCCGAGTCTCTGTGCAGAAAATCAAAACGATTGTATTAAAAAATGTCACGCTGTGTGAACTGTGCCCTTTCTCTTTTACATCCTTTACCCCGTCGACAACTCGGGGAAGCAACGGATGCAATGGTTAGAATTTTACGATCCTGGATTGCACCAGCAACAGTCAGTATATATATGAGTTATGTTTTATTGTATTTTTACCACTTTTCTCAAGACTCGCACACTTTTAGACATACGTGCAAAGCTTACGCACAGTATGTTATATTATCAATAATATTGCTTGATACTAAAGATAATACTAATAGCCAGTTGTTTGATCAGTAATTAAGCATACCATTTGCTAAAATCCTATACATTTTTAACCAATCAATGATAAAAGCACAGGATTTTAACTTTTTGTGGCACAGTTGGCACATTGATCAAGCTATCTACTGCTGTGCTGCGTATTCCAGGTTCAATTCCCTCACATAACAAATATTTGTATGATCTACAAGTAGTTGTTCTGGATCTAGCTGTTTGTGTATGTGAATTTAGATGTTTGTAAACACACCGACAAACAGGAAAAAATCCTAGTTATCCTAAGACATGGGGGTCCAAGTCTTTTAGCACTATTTGTGTTTTGTTGTGCATTTAACTTTCACAGGTGATACTGGGAACTGTTTCATTATAAATAATTATTAATTGCATCGTGATGAGATACCACCACAAAAAAAGAAGTCATACTTTTCTTAGTTTGATTTGATTTTGTATTTGTTTTGCTTGTTTGTGACAAAAACGTATAATTTTTAGTAAACAAATACTAAGATCAATATTTAAACAGAATGTTTTATGTATCTTTTATATTTATTTTTAGATGTCAGTGGAAGATGTTGTTTGTCAAGAATGTTATACAATACTTGAAAGAGCATCTCTAAACTCATCGGGTGGATCAACAGTTGAACGAGCTTATGGACATCAACAAGTGTGCTTTGTCTGTGGATCTTCCATATTAAGAGCTAAGACACACAGAGTATCAATTGATAGCCCTGAAGGAAATGTCATAATGTCGTGCATACCTACTCAGCAGGTATCCATACTTGAATATAATAACACTTCCCTCATTAAAATAGTTCTCAGATTGTACACAAACATCTCATGAAATATTGAGCGTGATATTTTCAAGTTATCATTTGTATTTGTCCTATATTCCACATATTATCATAATTGTTTTAGGTATATAAATGTTATGCTAGAAATCCTTTATAGTAAGGTTAAAGCTTTCAATTTTCTTTTTTTAGGTACACAGGCTAGAAAGAGTTTGCTTACGTTGTTGGGCTAATGCCTATAGAAGTGTGAGAAGACAGACTCAGCATGATCAAGATAGGCAACCGCAGTTTGTTCATGAAGAAACCATTGCAACACAAGAAAACATGGATGTTACTACATCGAGTCATGAAGTGGAAAGTGCATCAGAAACTTCTGTGCCTTCAAGGGATTTCTCAATACCTACACCACCACCACCACAACCTATTCAGCAATTACATCAGGATCATAATGTTGCACACCGCCCTAAAATATTCTCACGTATTTATAAAAGAGCAGCCGCATCATCACGTCATTGTATCTTTGGTGATTGTAGGAATACAGAACGTTTGCTGGTACCATCTGTTATAAAGGAAATGTTATTATCAGAGCATAAATTGTATGTACCAATTAGTGCCCGAATATGCAGTTATCATCTTAGTATTGGTTCTTGGGATGAATTACAGTTTCATTATTATGATTTTACTGGGGGCCAAATGGATGACATGATGTCAATTATGGATAGAGGTACTCGCAGACAGTACGACTTTTCTAATATTAGAGAAATGAATCCACACCTCTGTCATTATTGGTTAGGGATCAATGCTGAACAATTTTATCAGTTGTTATCACATATACCACAGCTGGCACTGGAAACTCCTTGTCCTAGTGTGGCTTTAAGTATAATGTTGGTTAAACTTAGAACTGGTGACAGCAATGAACGTTTATCAACATTGTTTCGACTTCCTAGAAGCACTTTAGAAAGATATATGTCTAAAGCAAGACATTGTTTGGGTAATACATTTGTACCCTTATATTTAGGACTTGGTCACATGTCAATACAAGATGTGGCCGCTAGAAATAAAATCATTCCAGAGGGTTTATTTGGAAACCCAGACATGCCAGTTTCTACCAAGCCAGCAATTGTTATATGTGATGGTACTTATGTCTACGTGCAAAGTAGTAGTAATTATTCATACCAAAAACAAACGTACAGCTTACATAAATATCTTAATTTGGTAAAACCATTTTTATTTGTCTGCTGTGATGGATTCATTTTATAATCACTTGGCCCATTTCCAGCAACTAAAAGTGATTCGGACATTATGTCCTCTGAATTTCGCAATGAAACCAGTGTATTAAGAAATTATTTTAGGTCCGGGGATGTTTTTATTTTAGATAGGGGCTTCAGAGATGTAATTGGCGAATTGCATAGCCATGGCTATAAAGCGTATATGCCCGAGTCACTTTTGGAAGGCCATAATCAGTTGACCACAGGACAGGCAAATCGATCCAGATGTGTAACAATGTGTCGATGGGTGGTTGAAGTTGTAAATGGTCGTATAAAACGCGATTTTAAATTATTTCGCCAAGAATACTTTAACCGCGCATCGACACACCTTATGTTAGACTTTACTATTGCATGTGCACTTTTAAATAAGTTCCATGCCCCAATTGTGGACCGACCTGATGCTCAACAATTCTTAGAATTACCTTAAGCTAGATTGAATACAATAAATCATTTGGGTGCGTACATACAAAATGAAAACATTAATAGAAGGAGAGCCATTTTCCTAACCATAGATGCTGAGCATCTACATTTGGACACATTTCCAAGACTTACGTTACATGATCTGATGACAGTAGCTCTAGGTTCCTACCAGTTGTGCGGGAATTAAGGGGGTTTGCTGAATGAATAACTGCAGGATACTCAGTGCAAAAAATAAATGCTATATTTCGGTGTTAACTACACGGGTTAAGTATGGCAAGTGACGCATGAACAAAAGACATTACGCATTGCAATTTGGTAATTGCTCATTAAGTGAGTTGCTGCTATGCTGTGACGATCAGGCGCTCCAACATGCCCCCGGGCGTTGAAACCAGCGGTTTCAACCAGATTCTGAAGACACGGGCAATGGACAGATTCTGTTGAACGCCCGCCGAACGACTCCAGTTGACGTCTTAATGTCTGCAACACGAGCGATGCCATCCGTTCCTGGGTGAACAGCCACAATTCGTCCAAGTCTCCACTTCAGAGGAGGAAGATTATCCTCCTTAATCACGACTAAGGAGTTCAGTCTTAAACCATCCTTGCAGGAACGCCATTTGGACCGCACTTGTAATTCTGCAACATACTCCTTGCTCCATCTGCTCCAGAAGTGTTGACGGAGTTGTTCAATCCTTTGGAAGCGAGTCAGATGGTTGGCAGAGAAATCCTGGTAGTCAGGTTGCGGCAAGGAAGTTAAAGGCCGCCCAATAAGAAAATGTCCTGGCGTAAGCGGTGTATAATCTTCAGGATCTGAAGACAACGGCGTGAGTGGACGAGAGTTCAAGATGGCTTCAATTTTAGTCAGTGCGGTGTACAGCTCCTCGAAAGTCAAATTACAATTTCCCAACACTCTTTGAAGATGGTACTTTGTTGACTTGACACCCGCCTCCCAGAGTCCGCCGAAGTGCGGGGTATATGCGGGTATAAAATGAAACCTGATTCCATCGTTCGCTGCACTTTCACCCAAGGACGAACTATTTAATTTTAAAAATTTAGAAAGGTCGTTGTACGCACCGACAAACGAGGTACCGTTATCTGAAAAAATGTCTACGGGTTTACCTCTCCGAGAAATAAATCGGTACAAAGCTAATAAGTAACTATTGCTAGTTAAATCGCCAACAAGCTCCAAATGAATGGCTTTGGTTGTAAAACAAATAAAAATTGCGACATATACCTTTACTAGCCAGCATCCACGACCCTGACGGCTAGCACACATAATAGGGCCGGCATAATCTACGCCTGTGCTCTCAAAGGGATGACCTGGACGAAGGCGTTCTTGTGGTAAGTTACCCATTAATGGAGGTACGACCTTACCCTTCATACGATGACACAAAACACACTTATGATAACAAGCCTTCGCCAAGTTGCGACCTCCTATTGGCCAGTAAGATTCCCTAATGGAAGCTAGCAGTAGTTGTGGGCCAGCGTGCATCAGCCTGCGATGCTCGAAATTAAATAATAATTTTGTAAATACATGAGTGGACTGTAATAAAATAGGGTGCTTTTTATTGTAAGTAAAATTAGAATTATCGAGACGTCCTCCTAGTCGCATTATTTTGTTGTCGTCCAGAAAAACATTAAACTTTAGAAGGGCGCTCCCTTTAGGTAAGCTTTTTTTTATTTAAAAGTAATTCGTACTCGGAAAATGATTGAGACTGACTTTGAATAATGACAACATTTAGTGCATCTTGTAAATCGTCATGTGACAAAAGATTGGTCTTTGGATAAAGTTTTTTACATGACTTAATAAATCGCAATAAATAAGCAACAGAACGTATAAGCCGTGAGTAATTAGAATAACGACTGAAATCAATCAAACCCTCACCTTTTAGGTCATTAAGTACAATGTTTAACACAACACTAGGTCGAGTCTCCGGTAATTTCTCCAGTTCTGGACACTTAATTTGAGAAGGCCACTCGGAAGGATCTAGTCTTAAGAAGTTTGGTCCATTCCACCATAGGTCTGAATCCTGCAGAACACTGATTTCCACACCACGAGAAATTAGGTCTGCTGGGTTTTGATCGGTTGGGACGTGCCGCCATGAACAGTTACCCGCCTTATCCAAAATTTCAGCAACGCGGTTGCGTACAAACGGCTGAAGTTTGGTAGGCATCATCTGTAGCCATCCCAACACGATGGTCGAATCAGTCCAACAATAGACCCGACTAACCTTCACTCGGAGTGAGCTCATCACCTTCTCATAGAGACGAGAACCGATTACGGCACCACACAACTCCAGCCGTGGGATTGTTGTAGGTTTTATGGGAGCCACTCGACTCTTGGCCATCAATAAACGAACTAAATGCTCACCCTTATTATTTACACTGCGAATGTAGACGCAACCACCATATGCGGATTCAGATGCATCCATAAAAATATGAATTTCTAACTCCGTATATGAATTGCAGACTACAATTCGCGGAATACGAATATAATTTAAAAGAGGTAAAGACTTTACTATAATATCCCAATTCTCACTAATTCCGAAAGGTAACGGTTCGTCCCAAGATAGTTTGTCTAACCACATTTTCTGTAACAATACCTTCATGGTGATAACAATAGGACCCAACAGACCTAAGGGGTCGAAAATTCGTGCAATCACGGATAGCAAATCACGCTTAGTGTGCCCGGACGAAGACTTAGTAAGGCTCATGGGAAACCCTAACTCATCAGCACTGATATGCCATCCGAGAACAAGCAACCTGTCAGGCTCATTAGGGCCAATGTTCAAGTCTAATGACGTAGTCGAGTTGCCTGACGCAGACGAGTCGCCTGACCCAAGCGAGTTGCTTGACGAAGGCGAGGGGCCTGACGCAGGAAAAGAATCCGAAACTAGTTGAGGGTCATTTGACTTCCACTTTCTCAATGGCATACATGCCGACGCAAGCGCCTTGGTAACTTCAGTGCGAATGAATCTAACTTCGTCTAAGTCATTCCCTCCCGTTAGCAAATCATCGACATAGAAGTCGTGTCTGATGATCTCTGATATTTTAGGGTTTTCACAATTAAGTCCTAGTTGTTTAAAGCATCGTGTAGCAAGGAACGGTGCACTAGCCGTACCGTACGTGACGGTGTTTAATTCATAAACTTCAATAGGGTCACGAACATTGTCACGCCAAACAATCTGTTGCAAATACCTATCCGACGGGTGGATGACTATTTGTCTATACATCTTCTCCACATCCGCAGATAAGACATACTTGTGGAATCTGAAACGAAGAAGTATAGATAATAGATCGTCCTGTACAGTGGGTCCGACCATCTGTAGGTCATTCAAGGACACACCCGTCGTAGTAGGACAACTTGCGTTGAAGACAACACGAAGTTTGGTCGTGCTACTCAACTCACGTAATATTCCGTGATGCGGGATATAATAACCTGTACACAAATTGGGTTTATTAATTTTTGTCATATGACCGAGTGACTCATATTCCAATAAAAAGTCATGATACATTTTATTAAAGTCTGGCTTAACCTTTAATCTACGCTCTAAAGATTGTAAACAATGTGTAGCCCTCTTAAAAGAATTGCCTAGAACTGAAGGATCTTTCTTAAGGGGTATGCGAACACAAAAACGACCATCAGACAATCGTGTCGTATTTTTAAAGAAATTATCCTCACACAACTTTTCTTCTGGCATGTAAGAATTGGAAGATTGCGCATTCACCTCCTCTAATTGCCAAAACTTTGACAATTCTGTTCTAAGCATTTCCCAGTCACTGTCACCATTGGAAATCATTTTAGAAAAATTACACTTTACGTCATTCGCCAGCAGTGAAGTTCGATTTTGAATAACTGGGCCGGAAACTATCCATCCTAAACGAGTTTCACATAATACTGGTTTTCCGGTACCTAACTTTATTCTTTGCGATCCTAACAACTCCCAAAAGAGGTCAGCACCGATTAATAAATCAACATCTGCGGGATCATAAAAAGTAGGATCAGCTAAAACAATATTCGACGGTATGTCGAAATCTGAAATGTTTATTTCACGGCACGGTACATTACTTGTAATATATGGCAAAACAAAACAATGAAGTTCGAACGTAAAACTATCATCTAATGACGTCATCGTAACATGACATGTTTTGCCTACGTGCGAGGTGACATTGTTGATACCAACAATAGATCTATTTATTTCTTTAGTTGTCAAACTAAGTTGTTTACATAACCTGTCCGTTATGAATGACGAGGTACTACCGCTATCAAGAACCGCCCGAACGAGATGCACACGACCATTGTGGTCCCGCAGTTTGATCAGGGCGGTCGACAACAAAACATCTCGCTGCTTATGACCACGGGGAGATGTAATGTTTGCTGACAAAGCTACGTTATTTTTATCAGTGGTAGTAGACGGTAAGGACGACGATTCTGAAAAGTTGTTACTCGAATTATCACGAAGTGTATTCGCAATAGTGCCTTTAGAATCTACGTGAACTAGTGTGTTGTGCCTACGTTTGCATAGTTTGCAACCTGGTTTTTTACATTTATTAGCGTAGTGACCTGAACGAAAACAGTTAAAACAGACTTTATAACTGGGTAGTAATTTGAGACGATCGTCATTGCTTAATGCGAGAAACTGTGAACAATTATTTAATGCGTGATCATTGTTGTTACATTTAGGGCATACTTTAGGAGCTAATTCAGTGCTAGAACTATTAGGGGATTGTGTGGCTACCATGGATTTGACCTTAGGGCTTGATTTACCTGACGTTTGGCAATGATTATTGCGACCAAGTTCTAATGTCTCGAGTAGATCGGCTCGATTACGTAAAAATTGCATAAATACGTCGAACTTGTTCGTTGTATCTTTGGCCATCCTACCTTTAAACTCCTCCCACTCACGATAAGTCCTTTGATCAATCTTGCGAGTGACAATATGAATCAAAAGTGTGTCCCAATGTTTGACAGGTTCTCCTAACGACTCTAATGCTCGCAAATCTTTATTTAAATTATCAATTAAACCCTTTATTGCAACTGAAGATTCCCTCGAGATAGACTCGACATTAAACAATGCGGATACATGATTTTGCACCAATAACCCTTTGTTATCAAATCGATCACATAACAACTTCCATGCCACTAAGTAATTGCTCGAAGAAAACTCAATCGATTTGATTACTACTGCAGCAGTTCCCTCAAGAGATGCTCTCAAGTAGTGGAACTTATTGATTTCGTCAATGTCATCGTTACTATGAATTAGGCTAGTAAAGGTATCTCGAAATTTTAGCCAGTTAGAATATAATCCGCTAAACTTTGGTAACTGAATTGTTGGCAACTTAACTGGCTTGTGCATGCTAGCATGTGTACTTTTACAGCTTTCCATCGATTTACTATCCTTATTAAAGTCACTTAGAATATTTTGGGCTCTAGACAAGGATTTATAATAAAGAGACTCGAATTCAGAACGCTCAGTACATTGTAATTTGAGATCATCTACGATGCATTCCAGACGTAACTGTACCTCATCATACTGCTCGTACAACGACTCGATCTTGCCCATACGCAACTGCAATTCAGACACATCACAGTTTGATAGCTCTTTGTCCTTGAGTGAGTCCAGAAAGTTAACGAACGCAGTCAAACGACCTTTGAAGCTGCCTCGCTTTTTAATTAAGTCCCTTTCCTCGGACATGCTGGGAGATGAGTGTGGTCAACCTGAAATTGATACAGGATTACAATTATAAAGACGAACAATATGACCATACACGGCTACAGCTGTTTTATACCTGAGTGCTATTGCAAAACAACATAAACCTAATTAGGTAACTAACTACCTGCTAAGCGTATAAGTAAACATACATCGGTACAATCCAGATACAATCTAATCTTCGTTTGTAAAACTTTAACGCTTACTCAATAATAATTAAACACAACTAAACACTAATTACTGTTTTGATTGAAATGATTCTAATGATTAACAACTTTACTTTACTTTTAACTTAACTATGACTTGCAATAATATCAAACACTCTCAAATAATTTGTACTATGTTAAGATACCTGCTAATTATAATGAACAACTACTTTTAAGTAGATAGTTACGTGAATTAGTTACAGCTTTATAACTTAAGTTTAATGATGTAGCAAATAAGCTAACTATACTGTTATAAGTATGATTTTAAACTTAACTGATTAATAAAATACTAATTACACTGCAACAAGTATCTAATGATTTTCATCTAACACAATACAGTCGGTAATACAATTGAAAAAACACTAACCTTTTTATAAATACCTATTTATTGTTTCACTTATACTACCTGAGTGTTGGGTGACGATATTTATGACTTTTAAGATTACGTTAAACACCGGACACCGTTAATAGCTTGCTCGAGATCACTCCAATTCACCGGCAATTAACCTCCACGGCACGTGGATTATCAATCCTTTATATTCCTCGATTTTGATCTTCTTCTTCAAATTATGCTTTATCCGGCTCGTTACGGACCATGTGCGGGAATTAAGGGGGTTTGCTGAATGAATAACTGCAGGATACTCAGTGCAAAAAATAAATGCTATATTTCGGTGTTAACTACACGGGTTAAGTATGGCAAGTGACGCATGAACAAAAGACATTACGCATTGCAATTTGGTAATTGCTCATTAAGTGAGTTGCTGCTATGCTGTGACGATCAGGCGCTCCAACACCAGTTAAAACAGGCTCGGTCGTACTATGGGGAGCATGTCCGTAGAAACGGAAAATACGAAATAGAGTTAGCAAACGACATTGAGGATGACTTGCCACTGATACTGGGAACGGACAAGTATTTAGTAAGGGGAAGAATTAAATCACGTCACGTTAGCAGTAAGGTGTACTATGCATACATTTTAGTTAATAGGGCTATAAGTAACTCAGTAGATGATATTGCTGGTTACTATTGCAATTGTTTGGTGGGTAATCGAACCGTGGGATGCTGCGCACACGTAATGACCATTTTGTGGTATCTTGGTTGAGCTCGATTTAGATCAGTTGAGCCGCCGGCTCCGTTTTTAGACGACATATTTTATGAATATGATGATCACATGAACCAATAAAATTATTTCATTCCTATATTCAAGCATTATTATTTTCTATTCCCTATACTAAACTATAAACCCCTACATTTAAGTAGGTGTAACCTACCTACCATTGTTGCTAATATTATTTACTCAGGATTATTCACTGGTTTCATGGAACTTTTTTCTATTGTCTTATGAGAATTCAAATAATATTGTTGTAATGACTGTTTTTTTTTTGGTTGAAGGTTAGCTACAAAACTAACCTCAAAACTTGAACAAAAAAATAAAACAAAATAAAAACCCCACAAAATAAATAGTTCATTTTTATTTCCTTGGAAAATATGACATCTCCCCTCTTTTATGTCCAGTTTATGCTTTCATACAACTTATTTTTAGGCGCAACCACGGTCCATAGAACGGTGGGCATTTTCCTTTTAACTGAAACGTCTCAAGCTACTGATTCATATTTCAGTTATGGCCAGCACATAGCAAATGAATTAAGAAAATATGACAGCCATACTCTAATATATGTCAAACAGGCAATTAATAATATGATTTTTGAAGCCGATTTAGGCAGATACAGTTATGGGTATAACACAACACAAGAACCTCAAAATCTCTCAAATTCAAACAATGATTCTATGGCCAGTACGTCAACTCAAAATAATTTAATTTAAAAAAATTAAATAAATATAATAGTAATTAATATAATAATAATAATATTGCGTGTTTCACTTACCTTTACCCAATCTTTTAAAACCTCACTGATAGCATCACAAACCTCTGGGACTATCCTAGATATAGTTTGCTTTGAAACTCTAAACAAGTACTGCAAGCTAGTATACGAGTCACCAGTGGCAAGAAATCTCAAAGTTATAGTCAGCCTTTCAGTCACTGTAATAGCTTCGCGAAACCGGGTGTCAATTTTTTTCACCTTTGGCTCTATCAAGTTTCTCAAGTAATAGAAATCTTCTGTCGACATTCTTGTGAAGTTTTTTATTGTGTCTTCTACCACTTCGAACTGCATATCTCTGATAAGTGTCACTCCATACTGCATTCTTTTTCGGTACAGCTCTTTCATCCACCAACGCACTTTTCGTTTTTTCTTTTTCTTCTTTATAATACTGTGAATAATTACAAAAGCTGCTGCTGCTCGTACACGACTAGCTTCCATGATGAAGGGTCAAACACTGGAACGGTTGCCACGCGCGCCAGGCGCGCTTAGTTGATATATTTCAAAAGTTTGGCACGCGTTCCGCGGAACGCACTCTCGGCGCGGTCATACATGGCGCGCGCGCCAGGAGCGCATAATCGATACGCAGCTTTAGACAGAGCAATGCAAAGAGTGAACATGCCGAACTATTTAAGTGAATATGTGCTTGAGCATCAATTAAATAGACGCCGAGCCAGTTTTATAAGAATAAATGATGCCCAATTACTACAAATAAATATGTTCCCTGTAATGGAAATGTCAGACTTGATTTTGTTCAGTCTTGGAATTTACCAAATAAAGCAAGCCAGATCTTATATTACGGGGAGCATATTCGTGCAAATGGGACATTTTTGGTAGAAATAAGTGAAAGCTTAGAAATCACAAATGTCCCAGGAATAATGTCATCACATGAGACAGTACTCCTAAGAGGTAAGATCAGGTCAAGACATCAAAGCAACAAAGTATATTATACTTATGTCTTGATAAAATTAACTGAATCTAATAATTGGGAGGAGAGAATTTGTGCTTATTACTGCATCTGCATAGTGGGGAAGCGAACTGTCGGAAGCTGTGCTCATGTAATGACGATCATATGGTATCTTGGGTGGGCCCGGCATCAAAACAACATTTTACCGCCTGCACAGTTTCTTGATAATATAATTATAAGAGAAGATGTTGAAAATGAAGAGTTAGAATAAATACAGTCAATTATAAGCAAATACAATTCTTTTATTTCTCTACGTAGGTAATACACAAAAATGTTCACTTTCTGACCTGCAGGCCTAGACAAAAAACACTCTAACGTGTTTCCGTTCACGCTACAGACTGAACGTTAGCGTCAGTAAAATGGTAGACAAAATAACAAGTTCACGCCTAACGCTTATTCCGCAGCGTGAGAAGGAAAAGTAATAGATTCTCTATGGAAGTTTATTTTATTTTATTTTATTTATTTGGCTCACCAACAATTGAGTACAATCTTAAAATTATGGAATACAAACAATCAAATTCGGGTCTAGTGCATCAATCTCTTACAGGTAAGCACATCATGCATTACATACTGGTTAAATTGAAATAGTATAAAGGCCACTTACAATATTAGAGGGTATTTAAATATATAAAAAACAATCAGGCTCCTCAAGCCAAATTCAATACAAAAAAATTGAAATAAAACAATAAAAAATCATATGCAGAAACAAAATTGACAAAGAAATAAAATTATAATCGAATTAAAATCATAATAAAATTAAAAGTAAGCAAGTAGCAGTAAGTAATTTAAAGTTAGCGTGAGGACAAAAAAAAAAACAAACGTCAGTGTCAAAATGATGTCAAAAGTCAAACTCTTAGGCGCTCATTTGAAACCATTTCAAAAAGTTGTGCAGTGTTGCAGTTTCGAGTGTTAATTTTTAAGGTAACAAGTTATATTTATGATTAATTATTGGTGTTAATATTAATTGCCTGAAAACAGTTATTAAAAAGTGTTTCATTTTGTATCAAAGATTAATTAAAAGCTCTTTAAATTATTTCAAGAAAAGTTATCGAATTGCTTGTATACTAAGTGCATTTTAAAATTTTAGATGGAATTTAGACTACGTGCGAGCCCAGAACAATTTACAATAATGTTAGATTTTATGGAAAGGTAAGGAGAAATTTGCTATAATCACATAATATTTCGTTTGTAGGAGTTGAGTTAAATTGTTTACGCAAGACATATTTGTTCAAGTGTCTCAAAGCTCCAATTTATAAGTGGCTGTCGTGTTCTAAAACAGCGTATATCGCATTTTTGACCTTATATCTTAAACAACAGAGGCAAGCAGGAATTATGACCTCATTCTTAAGAGCCCCAGTGCTTAAAATGTTTATCTTTATGGTAACAAAGAGTTCTTATGCTTTTAAAATAGAATGCAAATAAATAATATTATTTTTAGGCATGGCGATCTTTCGAGACCACTGCCAGGAGCTCAAGGGCGACTAAGAGCTAAACATCAGTGGAATGAGCTCACTGAACTTTTGAATTCAGTCGGTGGGAGCGGTGTTCAAAAGCAAGCAGACAAATGGAAAAGAGTATGAAGTGTAGAAATATTTATGTATTTAAATTCAGAACCACATCTCACACATGAACTGTGAAATGTAATTTTTTTTTTGTTTTAGATATGGTCAGATTGGAAGACAAAAACAAAAAGAAGGCTTCCCTAATTAATAGAGATACTCAAGGCACTGGTGGAGGACCAAGTAGAGCCAGGCCACTAAATCCCTTGGAGGAAAGGTTGTTGAGAATAATTGGTCTCAGATCTATAGTAGGGCAACAAGAGATACAGGAAGCAGGCTTTGAAGTAAGTACTGCTGTTATTTTAAATTGAATTATAAAACTAACAATGTGACTTTATGAAAACTAAAGGTGTATTTTATATGCTCTTCTAGGTACAACCTTCTTCTGAGCCTATTGCGAGGACACCATCTCCTCAGCGGGCATCAGTAGTATCTCCACCTCCACCAGTAGTCCTAGAAGCTAGTACTAGTCATCATATAGAACTACTTACTCTTGAGCCACAGCCCTCGACTAGCACAGGGACATTGAATGTGGATTCAACCCATCAAGCTGCGCGTGTGACTTCTCATACAAGAGAAGGTACAAAACATAATTTTAAAATCCTAAAAATTAACTGTGAAATCAATCTATTTTATTCACAATACATTTTAAAACAAACAACTTGTTTTCAGGGTTTCAATCCCCTTCAGCTGGCTCGTCTACACCCCGTCGACGCCGTGTTATCGGACAACGCAGACGGCGTTATCACACGCCGTTTGAAGAAGCGACATCGGAGTTTGTCCGTGTAGAAGAGGGCAGGCTACGGTTGGAAGAAACCCGGATACTTAAACAACATGAAAGAGATATGGAGCAGTTGAGAGTGGAATCTCTCAGGATTGCGATGGAAGAAAGGCGAACTGACGTCCTACAAAGGATAGCTGATACATTTAGTAATACAATGGAGTTATTATCAAAGTCACGGCTTGTCAGGGACTAACTCCATTAGATTACTACAGCATGTTTTGTAGAATGTTTTATAAGTACTTACATTTATTTTAATTTTATTGTTATTTAGTATTACAATTTTACTTTTTTATAATGTTCAAATTTTATATTATTTTGTGTAACTTTATCCTTGTTTTTAAGTTGAGTGTAGTCATTGGTTTTTAAAAATTATATGATTTTCAATATAGGAAATGTTATTTGAAGTATAATGTGGCCCATGCAGCCATGTACCAAATGGGTGAACCATAGAACACTTTTGAAGTGTGGACTATTTAATTTAAGTAGAAAAGACAAAATGACTGAAAACTTATTTAAGCACTAAACCTAATTAATGATTGTAGGTAATGAAATACTATATCCAGAATAGTGTTTTTTTTTTACAATTTTAATGATATAAGCTTAGCAGATACAAAAAAAAATGGTATTTTCAATAAAACTCGACTGATTTATTTTAAGATTAATTGATAAGAATTTTCATATTAAACTTTAGTTAGTATGAAATGAATAATTTTGTTATTTTATATTTTACTTGTTTCAATTTACCCTTTTCCAATTGATTCTATTATAAAAGTTGATTTATTTTAGTTATTAGACTATGTAATACTAGAAATAAACTTCAAACTCAATCATTCAATCTTATATTTTTAAATCACATAAAACATTAAACACATACATTTAAAATCATAATATAAATATTTATTACTATTTTACTTTCTTTTCACATAATGATGTACCTACCTATAGATTATGGACATTCGAAACTAATAATATAATTATTATATTAATACAAGTTGACATATTTTTCCTTCCAATTAAGTTAACATTCAACATAAATAGTAAAACACTGTTGGTTCTATTGTTATCAGACTATTAGCTCTAGCGCATCCATTTCCGATTTAAGGAGTCCGCACACTAATGGGAACGGAAAGGGATCGTAACCGTATCGCCTCGAGTCGTTCAGAATGGTTTGTATTAAACTCCTTAATGCAACGCACACTAATCGGAATCGTACCGTGATCGCCTCCCCTCAGAACAGGCTCCGAACTTGCAATTCCCGCGCTTACGGCTCATCGTCCCCGCGCTTACGTCTCTCCGTCCCCTGTCCCCTCCTGCGACTTGCGTGCTAAAGAGAAAGACGCCGCCATCCTGCCATTCGCAAGGCGTATTTCATTTGTGTTGTGCGTATGTTTTATTTAAAATTTTAAGTTAGATTCAAACACAAAATAACGATGCAAAGGGAGAAACTTATTGAAGAAGTGAGAAAATATCCATATTTATATGACTTAAGTGACGCTAAATACAGTAATAGTATAAAAAAGGACGAGGCTTGGAAACAAATAAGTATTACTTTAAAGCAATCTGGTAAGTACCTACTCCTATTTAATTTTTTATCTAATGTTTTTCGCGTATGTAGGTATGTATGGGAAATAAAACAGTTGTGATTTATATAATTTATGTGATTATTATAAACTGTAATATCCATTAAGAATTAACATTAATATTTAAAGCTAAAAGCTACAATTCTGCCATGGTACTCGTCCGGTAGAAGTTTGAAAATATGTTTTGAACATTTCACGTACATTAAAAGCAGTAGCCATATGGGCACCACTAATATTTGGTAATTGACTTAACAATCGGTCTTCGCCGAATTCAACTGCAATTTCATGTTCTGTTCTGTTCGGTTCCTGTAAATTCATCTCAATGTTATATGTCCTCATCATGTTGTGTAAAATACAAGTTGTTAATACCACTTTATCTACAAACTTTGGATGCAATTTAATATTTTTGTTGTAAATCGCAAATTTTTGATATAAAATTCCAAAAGCGTTTTCAACAACCCTTCTAGCTCGTGATAAGCGGTAATTATATTGCCGTTCAGGATCTGATAGTCTCCTTCTATTTGAGCGAGGATATGGTCTTAATAAATATGTCTTCAATGGAAATGCCTCGTCTCCCACAAATACATGTGGCATTGCATGATTAGTACCTGGTAATGGTTTGTCACATGGAATATTTAATGTGTTTCTTTCAAGTGCCTTTCCAAATGTAGATGACGAATAGATTCCGCCATCGCTGTTTTTTCCATAGGCTCCGACATCAACCGCTATGAATCTGTATTCAGGATCAACTATAGCTAACAAAATAATAGAAAATGTTTTTTTATAGTTAATAAACAACGATCCACTATTGGGAGGTGCAATTATATTTACATGTTTGCCGTCAATGGCGCCTATGCAATTCGGAAAGTTCCATTTATTTTTAAATCCTTCTTCGATTCCTTGCCATGCGGCTGTAGTTGGTTGAGGTATATGAATTGGCATTAATTTATTTATTATTGCATTGCACACATCTATTACTATCAAACGAATAGTTGATTCTCCTAAACGGAAGCTCGATGATAAATTAGTAAATGTAGATCCAGTTATGAAGTACCTGCAACAATCAATGTATATTTATATAATACGTGTATATGTTTATGTGAATGTGTGTGTGTACGTACTCCCTTTCACACATACCTACATTATGTAACTACATGCGCTTGACATAGTTAACCATGATTTATTTTATTTCAGAATCTGAATGCAAGAAAACTTGGTTAAATCTTAGAGAGTCTCACCGACGAGCTATGAAGAAGCGTAAAACTAAGAGTGGTCAGGCAGCCCCGACGACGAAAAAGTGGACCTTTGAAGATGAAATGAGTTTTTTAGTACCTCATTACAAAGAAAGAAATACGATCTCTTCGGTTGATTATGATGACGATTCAGATGTTAGCAGTTTCTTGGGTAATGATGATTCACAGAACTCAATAAACATAATTCAGTCTCCAGAAAACTCACAACCGGAAACTTCTGCACTTTCGCCGCGTCCTAAGTCTTCTGCATCTTCAGTTACATCCAAAACTTCAAAAAAAAAATGTTGAAAGCAATTCAGCGTCACAAACTTTAATGAAATATTTATTCAATCACAACGAAACCAAAAAAGAAGATGAGATAGAAACATTTTTTAAGAGCATTGCGGCAACGGTTAAAAAATTTTCTGAATATAACCAAGCGGTTATAAAAAGTAAAATATATAACGCAGTTTCGGAAATGGAGTTAAAAGAAATCGCAGAGAAACAAAGCTATTACAGTTATCGCAACCCTTACATTCCCCAAAGAGAAGATGACATGCCTCGAGGTTATACCACTCTAAATAACATTAGCCACGAGATACAATCAACATCTGGCGCTTCAAACATTGATGATTTTAATATGTCAAACTTAGAAGAAAATGGCACGTCAAATGCTGACGATCTTAATACTTCAAACATTCTTTAATTTATACAATGATTGTATTTTTGTTGTAGCGCTATTTTTGTTAAATTGCCATAATTTTTTGATTTTATGATATCTTTTA
Organism: Ceramica pisi; assembly: GCA_963859965.1. Lineage (NCBI taxonomy): Eukaryota > Metazoa > Arthropoda > Insecta > Lepidoptera > Noctuidae > Ceramica > Ceramica pisi. The sequence continues at coordinate 7,709,523 of OY982528.1, read as the reverse complement.
GAATGATAAAAAAATATGTGATTTATGAGTATTTTTTTTTACCTAAACTAAAAAAAAGTTGCAGTTACTAACCCATACGTTTTGAATATTGTAAAATAGTTGTTATAATTTTGGTGTACAATAAAGTATATTCTATTCTATTCTTACGCACACACACAAAATATACACATACACATCAGACATAACACGTACACCCCCCGTACACACCTGATCGCTAATGAGGGTTGCGTTCCAAAACAAATAATTTTATCGACAGAGGGTAAAAATTAATCTATCTCGGAGTTTCGGAACCGAGTTTTCTTTTGTACACTTTATAGTACAGACGCCAGCACATCAACCTACTACAATCTGTCAAAATTCTTTAATAGATTTTCAACTTTATCGCTAAAGCATTAGGTTCAAAGTTGATTGGGAAAAGCTGGCGTCTGTACAATTATTTTTGTAGACCAGATTAAAAATTCTAAAAACAAATGCAATTTCTCACCTTAACGTTACAGCTAGTTTTTCTTCGGGCAATATTGTTTCTCTGAATGTTGTATTCTTCTTCCTTATACATTCATCTATAGACTGCAATATGTTATAAAAGAGATATTTCGGCATATGAAAATAAATATAAAATTTCTCTTCATCATCCATCAAATGTTTTTTTATAGTCCGAAATTCCCCTTCAGTACTCCTTGCTTTATTCATATTGTGTACCCAATATCTTTTCCTTTTTTTCTTGCTATTTTCTTTTTCCTCTTCATCAAGTACTATGGCTATGATAGCCAACTTACGTATTGTAAACCAAGACATAACCGTGCGCTACACTTAACGTTTGGATTCAAACTGATCTGGTGCCAACCAGGTCAGCCAGCGGGCGGCGAGGCGTAAGCGCGGTGTCGCCTAGCCGTAGCCGAGTTGACGTACAGGCGCTGCTGATACGCTTTCGTTACGTGCATACGGTAGGTTGACGCCTGGTTGACAGCGAGGTGAAAGGCGTTACGGTTACGATCCCTTTCCGATCCCATATGTGTGCTGAGACCTTTAACAATCAATAAAGAGAGGCATATTTATCGAAAATAATTATTTAGATACATATCTAGTAACCATACTTGCTCTCCATTTTGGTGAAGCTCTCGCAAGAAAGATTCCACTCTGCTAGATGCCCAAATGAAAGAATCATGAGTTGCTCTACCAAATTTTGCATTCACATTCATGATTTTCAAATCACTATCACATACCTGTAATAAAGACACATTTTGTTTACTTATTATTTAATGGTAATAGATAAAAGCTTTGAGATAGGAGACAATTTAAGTTAATTTGTATTTAAATTTAGAGTACTTATATATTTATTCAACTTACCATTTGAACATTCAGTGAATGATAGCCTTTTCTATTAAAAAATAAATGCTCATCTTGGGTGGGCTTGAAGATGGCTATATGGGTACAAAGTACAATCAATACAGCCTATTATACCTGGCAGCCTAAATTTCCATTGAAACCTGTAATGTTATAAATAGTTACCATAGTTAGTTTATTCCAGGAATTGTGTTGTAGTTTTAATATTTAAAAAAAATTAAGGGTTTCAATATTCAAAGGGCAATAAAAACGGAACCCTATTACGACAGTTAATAAAAGTGGTAGTACGGAATCCTTAGTGCGCGAGTCTGACTTGCAGATTGGCCGGTTTTTAGGTAGTTTCAAACTTACTCAATTCTTAGACACACTCTTTCTTGTTGTGATTGAGGAAAAACAATCCATTTCTTCAAAATTGCAGGATGATTAAGTGCAGTCACAACTTGGTCAATACATCTACTAGCTGTCCTCTGTATGATGTGTTGTGTGAGGCCAACAATCCGTTGATATGAGCCTGTTGCTAGAAAGCTAAGAGTACAAAGAACCTTAAACAAACAAAAAAAACAAATTAGGTTGGGTATTTATTTGTGCAAATATTGCATTTATGGAAAGTAAGAATAGCTTTATTGTCCGTACCTTAACTTACAGTGAAATTTCCCTAGTTCCTTTTAGAGAAGTTAGGCTTTTTAGATCGCTGCAGAGATTCCTAAATGATCGTTTATCCAGCCTAAAACGTATAAAATCTAATTCCGACATTTCGGCGATAACCTCTACACTTCGCCGATTTAGTCTTATACGACGCCTAATCCACGCTTCTTCATTATTTGCCGCCCATAACATCCTCAGAGAATGCATTTCAACCAAAATAAACACTTTTTTAAATTAAAACACTCCACAACACCTCAAACAAATACTTTTTGACAACAGTTATCGTCTTAGCAGCAGGGTCCGAGCCTCCGCTAGCGAGCGTGAACGGAAAACGCTTAAATTTTCCTTTGCGTTTGTCAAAAATACCACTTGTCTACCATTTTGTATGAGAGATACCACGCTAACGCTGCGGTAGCGTTAGCGTTTTGTTACAAGTATTTTTTTGTCTACGAACTTAGCGTGACGTTTCGTTTCCTTTCCGCACCTAATGTCATTCCCATACATTTTGTCGTTAGCGTCTGGCGTTTATCGCTACAGAAAGTTGTTTTGTCTAGGCCTGCTGCTGGTATTACCCACAGGTAATTTTTTCATATATACCAATAAGAGGGAAAGGAATCAATTCTATACATAGGTACAAATCATGGAAATAATTCGTTGGTTTTATTTTAAAGCCATCTATGTTTTAAAATATTTTAATTGTTATTATTTTGCTTTAAAAATGATATTAAGGGCCAACTAGTCGCGGGCTCGAACTCAGTGGTAGGCATGGCCAAAAAGCACGCTGTCTCACCTCGCATCATGCCCGACAGAGATAGTACCAGTGATGAGCAGTTAGACGCTAGCCTTCATGCACGTCTAGTTCGCACGCACACAAACATCGTTCCGAACCGTTCCGAACTAAATCGAAGTTACACGATGCACACATACCGCCACCGCGCGCCGCTGCGCGTAGTCGCTCGACGCTCGCCGAGAAATCAGCTACTACCTACCTAAAAACTCTTACTAAAAATAGTAGGCACTGTGTTATCGTTTTATACCTCTACGGCCCTATAGGTACCTAATATGGATTGCTTATTCTTTTGTTATTATGTTTAGTTTTTCCTTGGTGGTAATGCAGCCGCCACGCCGCCACCGACAGATCTGATGCTTACTTGAATAGTCATCGCAGTTTATGTCCGTAGGTACTAGATACATCTACATCTACACTATTATTATAAAGAGGAAAACTTTGTTTGTTTGTTTGATTGTAATGAATAGGCTCAAAAACTACTTGACCGATTTTAAAAATTCTTTCACCATTCGAAAGTTACATTATCCACGAGTAACATAGGCTATATTTTATTTTGCAAAAAAATAGGGTTCCGTAAGATATTTGGGTTTTTCGGACACAAGGTGTAAAAATCAACCAGAAAAGTAACTTATTTTGCGTACGCTACCTAAACTATAAAATATACAACCATAAATTGTTCTAATTAATTGTAGATCTTATAAATATCTACAAAAAAGTCCGCGACACACTATACCTTTCTATGTCGAGTGAGGCACAACAACCATTTTTTTATTTAAAAACGCTATTATTTTAAAGAGGAAAACTTTGTTTGTTTGTTTGATTGTAATGAATAGGCTCAAAAACTACTTGACCGATTTTAAAAATTCTTTCACCATTCAAAAGTTACATTATCCACGAGTAACATAGGCTATATTTTATTTTGCAAAAAAATAGGGTTCCGTAAGATATTTGGGTTTTTCGGACACAAGGTGTAAAAATCAACCAGAAAAGTAACTTATTTTGCGTACGCTGCCTAAACTATAAAAGATACAACCATAAATTGTTCTAATTAATTGTAGATCTTATAAATATCTACAAAAAAAGTCCGCGACACACTATACCTTTCTATGTCGAGTGAGGCACAACAACCATTTTTTTTATTTAAAAATCTAGATATTTTTTTGGACTACATTTAAACACGTTTATTTTACTCATGCTATTAATCCTTATCAAAATAAAGTATTTCATCACTAAGTACAGTTTATGTAGATCATATTTGGTCTTTGAATGATTAAAATCGGACGTTTGGTTTTAAAGTTATGGCGAAATTAAAATATTACGATTTCTGCTGCACGGCCCGTTGCGAAGTGAACGTCACCAAGGCGGGGGTGCGCGTGCGGGAGGGGAGTTTAGATCTATGTAAGGTACCCGCGCGGCTCAGACGTGAGGTAGGTAGGTAACAGTTTTTCTCACGGTTTTTCTGTAGTGTATTTAGTATCAGCATTGCACCCGTGCGAAGCCGGGGCGGGTCGCTAGTACCTAATAATGAAATTAGTTCTACCTAAGTACCATCCTATAAATTGTTATCAAAATTACTTACTTACCTACCTGTCTACTTAATTTTTAGGGTTCCGTAGCCAAATGGCAAAAAACGGAACCCTTATATATTCGTCATGTCTGTCTGTCTGTCTGTCCTTCCGTATGTCACAGCCACTTTATTCCGAAACTATAAGAACTATGCTGTCGAAAACTCTAAACTTGGTAAGTAGACGTATTCTGTGAACTTACTACCTACCTAAACCTGTAGGCCGGTATAGTATGGATAGGGGTTCTAAAATGATATCGAGGTTTCTAATATCATTTTTTTTCTAAACTGAATAGTTTGTGCGAGAGACACTTCCAGAGTGGTAAAATGTGTGTGTGTCGTGTAACTTCTAAAATAAGAGAATGATAACACTAAAACATATATGATGTACATTACCATGTAAACTACCAGCGAAAATTGGTTCGAACGAGATCTAGTACCTAAGGAGTTTTTTTAATAGGTACGTCATAAATCGTAATCCACAACTTTTGCTTATATTATAATATTTGTACGGAACCCTCGGTGCGTGAGTCCGACTCGCACTTGGCCGGTTTTCTATTTTTAGTTACCCCTATTGGTTGACACAGACGTGTTTAGATTTGCATTCATTATTAGATTGCTTTAAATTATCAGACAAGTGCACAGTATATTGTGACAAACTGAGAAGTGACACATAAAGATTGTTTACTTAGCTCCTACATACCTACCTACCTAACGTTAAAATTTTAGTGTCTACGACGCCAACGGTTTGTTTTATGGCATCTTTGCTTGTAGGTAAGTACCTACCTACGTTAATATAACAGTAGGTACCTATTAGGCAGAGAGCTATGTAAACTATGATGTTGCAGAATTTGTTCGAAAGAGTTACCGCGGCCCTGGTAAGTACGGTACGCAGAGGGCATTAGGAGGAATACGGATGGGTTTTAGTCAAGAAGAGTCTGACACTCCCTTCTGCTTCGCCCAAAGCGGGAGCAGTTATTTGGTTTCCCATCCATAAAAAAGTCTTGTCCGCCGCAAAAGTACCTACGAACACAAAATTAGGTTTGTCAATTGCAAGAAACTATTTTGAAAGCAAATAGAATGAACCCAGTAACAAACATTACATTGACCCTGGCTTGAACTTTGGATTTCGCTACCTGCTACCTAGGTACTCAACTAAACGAGCGACACGTTGCCGCTGGCGGCCGGCAACCTTTGTCGTTGGCTGTCGACGGGCGCTTCAACGACCACCAACGACGCGTGCAGTTATCCCTGTCGTAGACGCGTGCGGCGGCGGTGGCACGGCGGCGTCATGTCGCTCGATTGTAAGAACGCTTAGCCACCGTACGCACGGACGTAAAAATATTCCGTTCAGCCGAGCGTTGAGAACCCAGCACTCAGCAGAGTTAATCCCAACGCGTCAAAAAAAGACACCGTTTCAACTTATAATTTAAATATCATTGGTTTCAACATCGAGAGTTGAAAATTCATTGCGCGATAGCATCCCGCCGCGATGATTTTACACTGCAGCGGGCGCGGGCAGCGACGCGGTGTCGAAGACCCGGTCACGACGCCAAATTATGACTTTTCTACCCATTGTTTATAATATGTGGTTTTTTAAACTTTTTCAATGATTCAAAACAATGTCACGTACTTATGCAGCGTCCACTCAAAGCAACAATAACAATTTCAAACGCAAATACGGAGTCCAAACTACAGTGCGAAGTCAAACAGATATAAAATATAATGTTGAAATCCAAAAATCAAGCCAATGAGTCAATATAAATTAGAGCGCAAGTATAGTCTACCTACGTATACGTATGAACGACATAGGCTACAGGCCACAGCACACCGCAGCAGACACAGTTGTAACTTGAATACGCACGTGTGCGTGAGCATTGTCCCCCCGCACCGCACCGGGGGGAACGTTATTCAGTGAGAGGCACGATAATTCATAGTAAAACGCGCGCGTAAAAAAATATGAGAAGGCCTTTCGTAAATCGAGTTTTATGAAAAAACTACTGCATATATCGATTAAAAATAAAAGTTATTGAATTCTTCGATAGTTGAGCTTTGTCGGTACCGACTTGGTTTTAAAGATTTTACATTGTGTTTATTACTTATTTACGCCCAAAGATGCGTTAAAATTGGCAAGAAAAACGAAACTTTGGTGGCTCATAACTTTTTAATGGCGGTTTATTTTACCATTCTGTTTCCATACAGACAAAACTAATAATATGACAAAACGATATTATGTTTAACTTTTGATGTACTCTGTCAAACAGCGGAGTAATACCCTGCCGAAGTTTCTATGGAAAAAATATCGACTAGAGCCACCTTAAGTAACCCTTTTTTCTTTATTTCAATGAGAAAAGATAATAAAAATATCTGGATTTAAAATATTTATTTAGTAAATAATAGTGCTTTTTTTTGTTTTTGTAAGGCCATCTTTTTGACCTGCTGGTATGACCCACAGGTAATGTTTTCATAGATAATAAAGAGGCAAAGGAATCAATGCCATTCATACAAATCATGGAGATAATTCGTTGGTTTTATTTTAAAGCCATCTAATATTATTTTAAAATATTTTAAATAATAATATTTTGCTTTAAAAATGATATTACGATACAAAAAATATCTGGATTTAAAATATTTGTTTATTAATAATGGTGCTTTTAATTTTTTTTTTTGTTTTCGTAAGGCTATCTTGAATAATTTTCCGTATCAGAAAAACCACACATGATAGCTGTTCAAATAAAAAAATATTTTAAGCCTATTTCATAACATGTCCTTTAAAAGTAAACTTTATACACTGATTTCTGCATCGAGCAGTGGCGGCGCTAGGCGTCGGCGACGTCGGCGACCGCCGACGGCCTCGCGCTTGAGGGGGCCTCGCTATTTTTTTTTATTATTTAGCTATTCATTTTTATTTATTTTCATATCATACACTTGCGCGAGTTAAGTGAGCGAGTTTCTCGAAAACTAGAAGGCCGATTGGGATGATTATTTTATTGTTCGTTTCTGTATTATTGAACTTAGGGAAGAGTGGAAGTTTCATCAAAATCGGTTCAGTAGATTTTGTGCAATGAGCACTTTACGGGCAGAATCGTCTGGCAACACTATGAAAGTTAAACAACTTCGTGCGCGAGACGGGGAATACCCGTGTCGTTTTTGTATTTCTTCTGTGAGCGAAACGTAAACAATCATTCCTTTTGTGAATGCTAGGGTTGGGTAAAAAAAATCGATATGTCAAAATATCGATATTTTTCAGAAAATAATCGATATATATCGGCGATATTTTTTTTTCGATATATCGATTCTCGATATTTATTTTCGGATATCAAAAACGATATTATTTCGCCTTGAATTTTCGAGTAATATATTTGTTTGCCTCGAACATAAATAAAAAATTATCTATAGTCTATGACCCGTTTGTGCCGGCTAATAGGAGCAGATTGACACGTGAGCACATTAAAGAAAGAGTGCTGCTGATGTCTATTTCAGACCAATACTGGTTTCAGTGATGGTATATATGTACGATTTATATAAATTAACTAGCGACCCGCCCCGGCTTCCCACGGGTGCAATGCTGATACTAAATACACTACAGAAAAACTGTTACCTCGCGTCTGAGCCGCGCGGGTACCTTACTCTTAGTTAGATCTATGAGTAAGGTACCCTCCCGCACGCGCACCCCCGCCTTGGTGACGTCCACTTCGCAACGGGCCGTGCAGCAGAAATCGTAATATTTAATTTCGCCATAACTTCAAAACCAAACGTCCGATTGTAATCATTCAAAACCAAATATTATCTACATAAACTGTAATTAGTGATGAAATACTTTATTTTGATTAGGATTAATAGCATTAGTAAAATAAACGCGTTTAAATGTGGTCCAAAAAAATCTAGATTTTTAAATAAAAAAATGGTTGTTGTGCCTCACTCGACATAGATAGGTATAGTGTGTCGCGGATTTTTTTGTAGATATTTATAAGATCTACAATTAATTAGAACAATAATTTATGGTTCTATCTTTAATAGTTTAGGCAGCGTACGCAAAATAAGTAACATTTCTGGTTGATTTTTACACCTTGTGTCCGAAAAACCCAAATATCTTACGGAACCTAATTTTTTTCCAAAATAAAATATAGCTTATGTTACTCGTGGATAATGTAGCTTTCAAATGGTGAAAGAATTTTTAAAATCGGTCCAGTAATTTTTGAGCCTATTCATTACAATCAAACAAACAAAGTTAATATTAGTGTAGACAAATATATCAGATAATTATGATATATGCATTTTTAACTATCTAATTTTTGAGATTGTTAACTATATAGTTAATTAGGTAACCTTCTCTTGAGCAAAAAATATCGATATATCGAAATATCGATGATTTAGAAAATATTTATCGATACATTTGAAAAGTATCGATACAATATATATCGATATATTTTTTCCATTTGCCCATCCCTAGTGAATGCAACGCAACACTCGCAGACTAGACTCGCATGGACTAAAATTTCTTTTTATTGTGTCGTAAAGTCATTTATTGTGTTGTAAAGTCAGTCAGTGCCCCAGTGGTGATTTAGTGGATAAAAGTGTTACTTTATATTGTGATTTCATTCATACTTCGAAGGTTATAAGATAAGGTAAGTCAATATGAACTTTTATAACAACTTTAACGTAAAGTATTTGTCAACATCAATAGGTATAAACAGTTTCCTATCTTTTATAAGTCTTAATTGCAATGTATTTCTTTATGGATATCGAAATTTATAAAAAGTGGATAGTTCATGTAGTTTTAAATTCATACTGTGCTAGTGTTTTTTTTTTCGAGAACTAAAATTTGTAGCTGTTCGAGTATGTTTATAAGCACGTGCTTATAAAAATATTAGCCTCAAAATTTTCAACAAATTTTTATTATTTTCATCAGAGTTTTTCAATTGTTGCGCCTAGATCTAGATTACTTTGTATTAAAAGAACTCCGCACTAGAATCTGGTTTTGTTTCAGTACAAAATAACGTAAGTAAATAATTTTATTCAGTTTTCTATTAAAAGTATGGGCGTATCTATAGTTTTTTTAGGGGATAAATATAATAAACGTATAAAACGTACGTAATAAATGGATTGTTGTGTGGAATAACAGATTACACCCGTATTGAAACTAGAAAAGATTTGATTACTAAGTCCTGTATTGACCACATATTTGCACGTTTTCCCACACTACATCCATTCGCGGCAGTGCTCGATGTCGTACTAGCTGATCATCGAGGCATTATCTTTACCTGCGTTGACCAGTTGTTGGGTGTTCCGAAGTGTATACAGGGTGTTACAAAAAAATCTTTTAATTACGGTACTTTTTACAAAGATCTTAAAAATGTTGAATGGACAAAAACAAAAAGTATGAGTTCTCCTAGTGACATTTTAAGTTTTATTTATGAATCTTTTGATAAAGCAGACAAGTCTGCAAGTAATAATAAAACAAGTGAATTGACTGGTAAGTACTCGAAACGTTTTACTGTACCTTGGATTGATGAAAATATTGCCCGGCTTTGTGATAAAAGAGACAAATTATTTAATGAATGGAAAAATAATTTAAATAATGTAAAAATAAAATTAGAGTATAATAAAACTAGAAATAAAATTCATAAAATATTAGAAAATAAAAGAAACAAACATTATATACAACATATTAGTGATAATTTAAAAAACTTAAAAAAAACTTTACGATATTTTAAATCAAATGTTAGGGAGAGTGACCTTGTCACTTGACACGGACATTCTTAGGGCTTTTGATGCGCAAGGAATTTCTACCAAAACCATTGCTGACAACTTTGCAAATTGTTTTGACAGGGCGGTTAAGGACATAATTCCTAACTGTAATATAAAATTAACAGACCCTAAAGCTACACGTATATCTTTGAATTCTAGTATTCTATTTAAAAACGCCTCGGCCAGCAGTGTTCATAAAATTATAAAACAGTTAAACTCAAAAAAAGCTCCAGGTCCAGACAATATTAAAGTTTCCGATATTAAAATGATAGGTGACAGTATATCCAACCCTATTGCTGACTTAATTAATCGAAGCATTGAAACTGGTATGTACCCAGATGATCTAAAAGTGGGCTGCATAAGACCACTACATAAAAGGGGTAAAAAAAACGATTATTCAAACTATCGTCCAATAACTTTGCTTTCGTCTATTGATAAAATAGTTGAAAAATATGTTTGTGAACAAATTCATGCATTTTACAAACAGCACGACGTAATTAACCCGTATCAATTTGGTTTTCAGGCCGGCAAAAGCACCACGAATCTCTTGTCAAAGTTCACCGATGAAGTCAATCAACACCTAAATGAGAAAAAATATGTTCTTGCTCTCTTTATTGACTTCTCACGTGCTTTTAACACTCTTATTCATAATCAACTAGTTGATAAATTAGACGACTGCGGAGTACGTGGTCCATTACTCAACTGGTGTAAAACTTACCTTAAAAATCGAACATTTACTGTAAAAGTTGACAACACCTATAGTGAACGCGTGGATATAACAGAGGGAACCGCTCAAGGTTCGGTATTAGGCCCCTTGCATTTTTTATCGTATGTTAATGACATGAGAAACTGCATAAAACACAGTAAGTGCTATCAATTTGCGGACGACACTTGCCTTGTTATTGCTAACAATAAATCCGCAAATAGCATGCGAACGCTTACAACTTGATCTGGATGCTCTAACAAGGTGGTGTCATGATGCTGTCCTAGTGCTTAATGCAAGCAAAACTAAACTTTTGTTTATTAGATCTTCCTACATTAAAGAACTTCCCTTACGGAACTTAATAGCCCATGACCATGACTGCTTGCATGCGGTCAATGTGATCAATTGTAACTGTCCTCAAATAGATATTGTCAATAAGCAAACATATCTTGGAGTAGTTATAGACGATAAGTTTACCTGGAGTCATCATATAGAACGTGTTTGCGATAAACTTAGGCAATTTCTTGCTAATATTACAATATTAAAGAATCGTTTGCCCTTCAAAGTGAAGATTATGTTATATTACGCACTGGCTGAGTCATACATCCAATATGCACTTAGTAGTTATGGTCGTACCTACAAAACCTATCTTGATAAGATTTACAAAATTCAAGTTAAAATTTTAAAAACGATAGTATCACCCAAAATCAAAAATCAAATTTACAACGACATAAATGGCCTCTTTAAACACTGTAAAGTCTTACCAGTTCATACACTAGTTAATTTTTTATTATTAAAAGAACAATTTTTCAATGATTCTTTATTAAACAAAATCGAACATCCTGTACGCACGCGGGCAATATCTGAGAACAGACTTCGTACACAGCGCGCCAACAATACGTATGGCGAGCGAACTACTGCCGGTCGATTCTGTTGACATCCCACCGTGTCCACTTAGGTGGAGTGAACGACAAGTGAGTTGTCATGCCATCTTGTTTGTATGGTTTGACAGCTCACTTGTCGTTCACTTCGCCTAAGTGTTCACTTCGACATGTTTACAGAATCGCTCTGCTGGTTACATCGTACCGAGACTTATTAACAATCTACCCTCAGAACTAATTGATTGTATAACAGTTAACAATATTAAACATAAGCTTAAACAATACTATTTAAGTATTATCTAGATAATTTAGAGAAGTTTGTTAACTCATTTAAGACCTAAATATTGTGTGTTAATGATGCTATTAATTGTTATCAACAATAGCGTTTATAATTGTAGTTTTATAGTTTTACGTTGTAATGACAGTAAGTAACATTTTGTTTTTATCGTTTTTTTTTTAAATAAGTACCTATATACATATTGATAGACTCAGAATAGCACAAGTTTAAACCTTAGTGGTTTTTAGTTGCTATGTAATACTAATAATCCTGTACTATTGTTTAATTGGTAATAAAAAATTAAAAAAAAAAATGGCCACCATAAAATGCTTTGATACCCTTATGTAACCAAAAATATCTACTTAACACCAGAAAAATAAAATCTAAAAATACAATAGTACCAGCTATTTTAGTCACGACTCCACTTTAAATTGTATTCGACCACCAAATTTAGTAAATGATCACCAAATCTTGACGACCAAATTAATGTATTATTTTTGCCTAAATAAATCACTGTGATTGCCATAAAATGTTGGCTTATTATGAATTAAAGTATTATGATGCCATATTAAGTTGTCTCCGGCTTGCAATCCCCTCCCACCGCACCGCAAACGCCGCGCTGCGCTCGCCCGGACACGATCCCCAGTCCCAGTCAGTCACGTGCGTGCACTTGCGTCTATTGGGTGTGTTTTGTTTTCTGTGTGTTGGTATCTATCTTCTTAGCAATGGCGAATGAAAACTTAGCGGAACCGAGTTCTTGTGCTCCACTGTTGGGTTCTTCATCGGAATCAGATGAAGACGAAGACATCACAGAGCACAGCGTTGCCAGATGTACGAGAAATCTCGTACCTTTACGAGATTTGGTAGTCTCTGTACGAGAAACGAGAAAAAAAAAACTCGTACACTTTTTTACGAGATTTTAACAATGTTAGAAACATTATAACATACAAACCAAAAACATTTAAAGAAAAGAATACATGTCCATGTCACAAACTCGACTAAGCACATCACTAGATTCATTACCTCATCACTAAATGTATCTTTAGTCGCTGACCGGGGAATCACTGCAAGATGTATTACACTAAAGTTTACATTAAAGTTAACGCGTATAGTGGTTGAAGGTCCAGCGCGTTTTAGAATTTCACCCTAATTATTCAGTGGTTAATTTAACATTATGAGTAGTGACAGTGAATCTTCATCCACTCCACCTAGAAAAATACCAAAAAAGGGAGGATGGACAGCAAAGAAAGCAGGTAACACGACTTTTGAACATCATTCGCAAACTTCTCGCGATGAATGGTTAAGGAATCCGATATTTCGAGACTGGCTGCAGCCAGATCTTAAAAATCCCAAGAAAGCGAAGTGTGCATATTGTCCATCAAGCTCTCTGGTTGCTGAAATCACAAATCTCAAATCACATGCCGAATCAAAAAAACATTTGAGAAACAAACCTGGTTCATCGGGTCTACAATCCCAAAAGTTGACTTTATTTGGTTTCAAGACAGGCATAACTCAAATAAACAGACAAAAGGATCGAGCTGAAATAAAACTAGCTGCATTTTTTGCAGAACACAATATTGCTTTTTCTGTGGCTGACCACTTGACTGATTTGTTAAAAGAAATTATTCCCGATTCTAAATTAGTGCAAGAAATTCAATTGAAGCGTACTAAAATCACAGCAGTTGTAAAAAATGCTATTGGGGAAGGGCACAAAGTTGATTTGGCGAATAAATTGAAATTAACTAAGTTTTCAGCACTTACTGATGAGACTACAGATGTACCTACAGTCAAAACGGCTTGTGTTGTAGTGCGTTATTTTGACTATGATGCTCAGAAAATCTGCAGCGTATTCTGGAAACTGTACAAGATTTTTAAAGAAACAGACGCGAATGATATTCCTACGGCGAATGCTGAAAATATATACAGAGCGCTTATAGATTCTTTTACCAGCCGTAATGTGCCACTTACAAATATGATTGGCTTCGGGTCGGACGGATGTAACGTCATGATGGGCGATAATGATTCAGTCAAAACTCGTTTGTCACGAGACTTACCAGGGATCGTTATTTCAAAATGTGTTTGCCATTCAGCCCACTTATGTGCAAGTCAGGCTTGTAAAGAAATTCCGGAATCTGTAGAACAACTGGCTCGTGACATATATAATTTCTTTAAAAATAGTGACAAACGCCAGTTTGATTTCCGCAATTTTCAATCATTTGTTGAAGTTGAGCCGCATAAAATATTGAAACCATCTCAAACAAGATGGCTTTCTCTAACAGCAGTAGTCTCACGAATCTTGGAGCAATGGGAAGCACTGCGGTTATTCTTTATTGATTTCACTACGAACCCAATACACAAAGTGAAAGCAGAGGTGAAAAATCGAGCAATATTCATTTTAGAAAATCTATGTGATCCTTTTCATAAGCTATACTTTTGTTTTCTGGACTGGTCACTGCCTTTGTTTACCAAATTCAATTTGGAATTCCAGAATGAAAAAGTCGTTATTCACAAGTTGCATGATAAAATTCGAGATTTATATCAAGAAATTCTTCTGCGTTACTTACAACGGGAATATGTTATGCAGCAGAATATTAGTGAAGTAGATCCTAAAAATGAGCAATTTCAATTGAATGACGCCGTAATGTATCTTGGCATTAAAGTTTACGAAATGCTTAAACATCCGGATGTGGTCAGGCAGCCCGCAAAAAAAGCCACTGTTTTTCACAAGCTGCAGAAATTTCCTCAGGACTAGTGCCTTAGAAATACAAAAACGTTACGACATGGAAGACCCTGTGCTGTAAAAACTACAAGCTCTAGGACCTGTATCAGCTCTCTCCAACAATTTCAGAGATCTCGTCCCAACATTGATGCCCCTCATGGAAGTCGTGCCACGCATAAGTGCGTCTTTTAATGACAGCCAAAAACAAGAGATAGACGATCAATGGAGGAGATTGCCTATTGCAAAAGCTCGCTACCCTGAACAGCTTCAAGATACAAAAGAACCCGATGAGTTCTGGGCAATGTTACTTAAAACAGAACATTTCTCTGAATTAGCCAGTTTTGCTCTCACAGTTCTGTCTTTGCCTCATGCAAATGCAGATTGTGAGCGGGTTTTCAGCAAAACCAATTTAATTAAAACAGACCTTAGAAATCGTCTTATAACAGAAACAGTAAATGGTACACTTTTAGCTGCAGAAAGTGCAAAAGGCCCAGATCGCAAAGGAAATTGTATAAATTTCGAACCATCTCAGGAAATGTATTCCAGAATGACAGCTGAAAAACTATACAATAAAAACGAAGATGATTTTACCGATACCCCTGACATTACATATTAATAACAAATAAAACCATTATTAAAATCATGTTTTAGTAGCAAGTGCCTACAAAATTTATTACTTAAGTTAATAAATAATTTGTTTTATTTTTTGAAGATTTTAGTATTATTATTAAAAAAAAAATGATTCATTTAGATGTTTTTTCATTTGGTGGTCCCAAACTTAAGGAATATTCCTACCCCAGGCTAGCTAGTTATAGTGTACCTAAATTAAGGTCTGAGATTTTAAAAATTTATACTTTTACGAGATTTCGTATTGAAATTACGAGATATTTGACAGCCCTAGTACGAGATAAAAAATTCGGCATCTGGCAACCCTGACAGAGCATACGAAAAAACGTCGAAGGCAAAATAAAGTTTGGGTCTTTGAAAGAAAATTTTCAACTGTGCGGAGCGCAGAGGAATTTATTAAAAATGAGAAGACATGGTCAATACAAAAAATTCATATGACTGAAGAAGGAGTAAAACGTTACTATCGTTGTAACAAAGTGAAGGTTCGTTCTGAAGTTCAGTGTTCTGCTGCGATTTATCTTTTATTTGACGCATCATGTGATGATATATTATTATTTCGTACTGAAAAATGTCACGACCATGATAATTGTGACCGTCAGTCGACTTGTGGAATAAATGAGGCAACGAAAAAGGAAATAGAAAAAATATTCTAACTGCGTTTGAAACCTAAATCTATTATGAAGAACTTAAGTAAAACTAATGGACTAGTTCTGCCGACTAAGTTACAGTTAAACAATTATCTTAAACTCATACGTAAGAAAAAATACGGGCCATCGGTAATAAGCTTGGGACAGCTTGAGTTATGGTTAAAAGAAAACTCTAAGATACCTGATCACGATCACGAAGTTTTTGTTTTGGCCTATGAAATTTCTGAAGATGATTTAGATCAGAACTTCCGGTTCATGTTAACGACGAAATATTTAATTGGTCTATCACGTCAATGTTCTGTTCTGCATGCGGATGCACGTATAAGCTTACTAGCTGACCCGTGCAACGTCGTCTGCGTAACATTTTTCATTACTGCTCCGCTCCTATTGATCTTAGCGTGATGATATATAGCCTATAGCCTTCCTCGATAAATGGGCTATCTAACACTGAAAGAATTTTTCAAATCGGACCAGTAGTTCCTGAGATTAGCGCGTTCAACCAAACAAACAAACAAACAAACTCTTCTGCTTTATAATATTAGTATAGATTTGGCAAGGATTTCCAGTACTTGTGATTGGAACTACAGACAGAGATAAACATTTTCACCCATTTGGACTAGCGGTGACAACAGCAGAACGAACGGAAGACTTTATTTTTTTATTTTCTGAATTAAAGAAAGCAGTTTTCTCAATCTTCTCATACCCTTTAACTTGTAAAGTTTTGGTTTGTGACGCAGCGAAGGCTATTCAAACTGCCTTTGCGTCCACATTTGGAACAGATACAGTCATAAGAATGTGTTGGGCGCATGCGAAAAAGAAGATGCAGACAAAAGTAGAGCAAAGTGTGCAAAAGAAATCCCAAAAAGAGATCTTGCAAGATATTGATGCTTTACAGTGTGCCTCAACTCAGGAAATATTTGATCGAGCCAGCGAACAATTTTTGGACAAGTGGAAATCTGAAAACGATTTAAGTGCGTACTTTGAAAACGAGTGGCTCATACTAAATCGTTTTTGGTATTTGGGCGCGTCTCCGGGGACTCCTGCTACAAACAATGCTCTAGAATCCTTTAATAAAACAATAAAAGATGGTGGCACGCTTCGTGAGCGTCATCCTTTGGCGCGGTTCTTAGTAATCGCTTCTGATATAGTCAAGGACTGGTCTAATGAATACATCACTAATACTGAGAGACGGTTCGCTAAACTGCCGACAGTATCTTTAAAGACGTGGACAGAAAGTTACCAATGGGCAAAACTGTCGAAGCAGGTGCCTTTAAAGAATAGCACTGAGCTAGTTTGCTCATACAGAATTCCAGCTGAGTTAGATTTAGAATGCAAAAATTTTGAAAAGCCGTGGGAAACCTTTGACGAATACAAAGAGCAACATTTTAGAGAGTGGGAATTTATAATGCCCCGAGAAAAGGAAAATTGGTTGCAAGGCACATGCAATTGCCCAAAGTTTCTCAAAGATTACATTTGTAAGCATCTCGTTGGATTGGCGATTCGGCTTAAGCACGTCCAGCCACCTTCAGAGGCCAGAACTATTCCGATTGGCATGAAGCGCAAAAGAGGACGACCAGCCAAAGCCAAAAAAGCGTTAATTGTGCAGTAAATTGTTACGGAAGACTGATTCTTATTAAGATTTTAATATTGTTTATTAATTATTAGAGGACTTAATTTAAAAAAGGATGATAAAAATTGTAAGAGTTTTATTTTTTTTCTTTGTTCAATGTGTTTTTCAATACACTCTCTCGAAAACACACTCTTATCGCACTGTTTAGAGGCATGCAATAGACAATTTTCCACACTAGTGCAGGAAAAGGCGCAGTCTTTCCCCCGCCCCACCATAATGTTATTACATTTATTGTATCAGGCCGAACGCGCATCGTCCCCCACGAGTCGCAGATCGTCTCCCGTTCATTAATTTCAGTGAGCATTGAAAAATGTCGTTTGAGACACGTGCAAAGTCAATGCAACCCTCGGCTCCATAACTTAAAAGGCCTAACCTACGGCTCGGGTGGATTCCGCCTCGGTCGCAATGACAAACTTCCTGCATTTGTATCAAAATGTTCTATATTTTGCCAAGGGTAATTTATTATTTATACATTTTAAATTGAAATGTGGTTAAAAATTTGATTTTCATTAACATTTTCATTATCTTTGGGTTTGATTTTTTTGGAGTCAGTTTACTTAAACAGGATAGCAAGATGTAAAAACTTTGATTATAATTTAAATTAAAACGCTGGTATAATTTTGGTGATCATTTACTACTTTTGGGATAACAATGATTTATTTGGACTCATTTTGCTTAAATAGGATAGCAGAATTTAAAAACTTTGGTTATAATTTTACTTTAAAATGTTGGTTTAATTTTGGTGATCATTTACTATTTTTGGGTTACTCATGATTTACTTGGAGTCATTTTACTTAAATAGGATAGCAAAGTGTTAAAACTTTGGTTATAATTTTACATTAAAATGCGAGTTTCATTTTGGTGATCATTTACTACTTTTGTCTGCTATTTGTTACTATATCTGGTGGTAAGTTAAACATAAGCCGTTTTTTTTATAATCTGCTACACAAAAAACATCGAACTAATAACGATAGATCTCGTATCGCATTATTAACTTTGACGCTACTGAGTCTGTTTAAAAAGTTGGTATCTCATTAAATAATTATTTAATTTCAATGTTTTTTTTTATTTTTAGGTCATCATGTCTGGAGGACCAAGTAGAGACAGAGATAAAGGGAGGAAATGGGAATCCGGAGCATTAAAAAGAAAAAGAAAGTCTGAAGCTGTTATATCCAACCAAGCTCTAAGTTCCAGTATGACGAAATTTCTCAAGAAACCTTCTTCGAGTGTCACTGCTCCAGAGTCATCTGATGAAACTTTAGTTTCTGAGCCAGCGTCAGAGTCAAATGAATCTTTTTTTGGAAGTTCTGATACAGTTTTACCTGTAACATCGAGCGAACCTACTATGATCCAAATGTCGGAACCCAATAAAGAGTTAGAAAGTGAAACGTTGTGTGACTCAGAAAATCAAGTGGAAGGAGTTCATTTAAGAGAGTCATTTATAGACTTAGATCCAGGGAAGTGGGTATTTCCAGTAAACGATTCGCAGCGTCATGACCTAATTCAAAACGGACCCAATCAAGATCTAGAGAAATCTGATGACAGTTACCCAAAAAACGCAAATAAAAGACATTTTTCTAAATTTCATTTCACTCGAAAATTAAGTAACGGCGAAACGCAACATCGGCGATGGTTAGTTTACTCCATTTTTCAAGATAAAGTTTATTGCTTTCCATGTAGACTTTTTTCAAATTTGCAGACACAGATGGTAAAAGAAGGATGTTGTGACTGGAAAGATTTGAGTCGGATATTGCAAAAAAGACATGAACAAAGTCAAGGACACATGGAATGCATGATTAAATGGATTGAATTCTATAAAGGAATCAAACACGGAAAAACAATAGATAAAGATAATGAGAGATCTATTAAAGAATCGCAAAAGTACTGGTATAATTAGTTTGAAAGAATGATTGATATCATAAACTACTTAGCCTCACACAATTTGGCATTTAGAGCTCATCGAGAATCCTTGAAAATGAACGATAGCAAAAACAGTGGCAACTTTATAGATTTATTTACGTTGTTATCCAAATATGATCCGACACTACGGGAGCACATGCAACGTATTAATGCAAAGCAACTAACTCAACATTATCTGAGCCACGACGTCCAAAATGAATTAATTGCATTAATGTCTAAATCAGTTATTGAAGAAATTATACACAGAGTTAAACAAGCAAAATACTATGCCTTCTTGCTCGATTGTACCAAGGATGTCAGCCGCGTTGAACAAATGTCAATAATATTAAGATTTTGAAATTCTTCAACTGGAGCAATAGAGGAACATTTTGTTGGGTTTATTGACGTCACAGAAACAACGGGAGAATATTTAACAAATTCCATATTACAAGAACTGGAAAGAAATGGTCTAGATATCAAAAACTGTCGAGGACAGGGATATGACAACGGCGCCAATATGGTCGGTATTAATAAAGGTATAAGAACAAGAATACTTAATATAAACCCAAGAGCATTCTTTACGCCGTGCGGATATTTGATGGTTGCAGCTAAGTCTTCTACAACAGCCAAAACGTTTTTTGGCTTCATCAATAAAATCTATGTGCTGTTTTCAAAGTCAAGTAAGCCTTGGGATATTGTGAAAACTAAATTAAAATTGACATTAAAACCTCTGTCTGAAACACGATGGGAGAGTAGAATCGGAGCAGTAAAAGCAATATTTTTGCAATTTGATGATGTTATCGAATGCGTGAATGACCTGAAAAATAAAAGTGATGATTCTGATACTCTAAGCGACTGTGACGCAGTATTGAATGAAATGTTAACTTTTGAGTTTGTTGTTGCGATACACGTATGGTACGAGGTTTCACTACGTGTGTGGTTCGATAGCTTTAAATTTGAACTTATGAACAAAAATGCTTGCTTGATATAGAAGAAACTAACCGACGTCTTTTCTCCGCTTTGCGCTGTCCCGGGACTAGGAATCCATTTACAGTGGCTCACAGCACTTAGCACAAGGGAATTAAACAGTTTTCACAGTTGATAATAAGTAATTTTCAGAGTTTTCTTAATATTTTACGGAGCCGCGTACGCGTTTTTCCCAAGATGTCTCTCAAGGTGGCGCTTTCGCTCATTCGTTCCGAGCGCTGACAGATTTCCGCGCGTCTCATTGGTTGAGCGCGTTGAGGCGGGAAAGATGGTTCGTTTCAAATCAAGCCAGCAAGAAATAAACCCAACACTACGTGTGAACAATATAAGCAAACTATGGCAAACGGTTCAAGTCAACTTGAAAGTCGCTATTGATACTTTACGGTCATTTTGCAGCTGGATTCAAGAACTCCGTAATACAGGATTTGACAATAGTGTAGCACAAGCTCGATTATTTGTAGAGAAAAGTACTTTCGAAATAGAGATTCAATTTAAAGAAAAAAGAACAGCCAGGAGAAAACGAATGTTCGATTATGAACATATTGATGAACCTATTCAATCTTTTGAAATGCAGTACAGAGTTAACTTTTTTAACACAATGATTGATGCTATTATAGTTGACACCGAATGTCGATTTAAAGCGCTCAATGAATATTTTGAACGATTTGGTTTTATTTATGACTAGCTGACCCGTGCAACGTCGTCTGCGTAACATTTTTTATTACTGCTCCGCTCCCATTGGTCTTAGCGTGATGATATATAGCCTATAGCCTTCCTCGATAAATGGGCTATCTAACACTGAAAGAATTTTTCAAATCGGACCAGTAGTTCCTGAGATTAGCGCGTTCAACCAACCAAACAAACAAACAAACTCTTCTGCTTTATAATATTAGTATAGATATCAGATATTCAAACTCTATATCAAAAGAAGACCTCAAGTGCTGTAATGATTTAGGTACAATATTTCGGGAAGGCGAAAACAGCGACATACAGCCTTTCGAATTGTATGAAGAATTCCAACTTTTAAAAACAAATTCACTAGACTCTATCAACGACGCGAAACAACTCATTCAATACATTTTAGAAAATAATTTGAAAGAAATATATCCAAGTGTTTATATAGCAATTAGAATCATGCTCACAGTTCCCGTCAGTGCAGCTTCCGCTGAAAGAAGCTTCTCAAACTTAAAATTGATTAAGACCTATTTGAGAAGCACGATGAGTCAAGAGAGATTTTCTTCGTTATCAGTTCTATCAATTGAAGCTGAAATAGCGTCTGGTATTAGCTATGACGTAATCCTGAAAAAGTTCAGTGAGGCCAAAAGCCGAAAAGTTCGTTTATTTTAACTTCTATTTATGTAAGTTTTGTCATAATTTGATAATCAACAAAACTTGTTTAATAGCAATAAAATGTTTGAAAAAACTTGTTGTAAATATTATTTTAACTATAATTCGGCTTACGTAATTTAATATTTTCTTGATTGGGAAAAAAGGAGGCCTCGCGTACTAATTTCGCCGACGTCCACGCGAGATCTAGCGCCGCCACTGGCACCGAGGACGTGTTTTCTTACTTACTAAGATTATACTTTCATATGTCATCCATCAAGAGTGTCAAATTAATTGACAGACAGAGTGAGATCAAAGAATTCAACACCGTTTGTGTTGGTGTTGAATTCTTTGAATATACTATAATATAATAAATTGATTTAAATTTCGAAATGTGGCTGAAGTAGATAGAAAAAAACCATTCTCGAGATTGGAAAAAGACTTACTTTTTAAATATCATACAAAAGTATGATCCTATATTAACCTGCAAGCAAACAAATGCCACGAGTGCTTTAAAAAAAACCGGCCAAGTGCGAGTCGGACTCGCGCACCGAGGGTTCCGTACAAACCTGTAGGTATATATTATAAGCAAAAGTTGCGATTTACGATTTATGACGTATTAAAAAAAACTACTTACTAGATCATGTTCAAACCAATTTTCGCTGGTAGTTTACATAGTTTAATATACATCACATATTTTTTTAGATTTATCATTCTCTTATTTTAGAAGTTACGGGGGGGGGGACACATTTTACCACTTGGGAAGTATCTCTCTCGCAAACTGTTCAGTTTAGAAGAAAATCATATTAGAAACCTCAATATCATTTTTGAAGACCTATCCATAGATACCCCACACGTATGGGTTCGACGAAAAAAAAATTTTTGAGTTTCAAATCTAAGTATGGGGACCCCCAAAATTTATTGCTTTTTTTTTCTATTTTTGTGTGAAAATCTTAATGCGTTTCACAGAATACATCTACTTACCAAGTTTCAACAGCATAGCTCTTATAGTTTCAGAGAAAAGTGGCTGTGACCTACGGACGGACGGACAGACAGACATGACGAATCTATAAGGGTTCCGTTTTTGCCATTTGGCTACGGAACTCTAAAAAGAAGCATTCATGGGAGAAAATAGCAGAGGAATTTAATGAGTCCTCTATAGTTACACAAAAGGTAAACAGATTATATTATTAAGGGCCAGTTTCACCGGTTACGGATAAAGTGTCGGTTAGCCTATTAGGAACTTATCTGACAGATGAACTAAAACTTTTGGTTTCACAGGTGTCGGATAGCGATATCTGGCAGATTTATTAAGTATTTGAGTATTATAAAGTACTAGCTTCCTCCCGCGACTTCGTCTGCGTAGACTTTAGAACTGCCGCGCAACTTTTTGCCTCATTGTCTCATCCTTGGAATTGCATCTTCATGATTCAGGTATCCAGACATTGTGAGTCTTTGCGGTGCCGCTGAAAGTAAGATTTCAGCCCCGAAATTACTTCAACATGTTTGTGATCTCCTGGTAGACCCTTGTGAATCTTAAGCGCTCATATTTGCAGCCTCGAAAATACTCCGACATGTTTTTGTTCTCCTGGTATTATTGATCCATGCCACTCATAATTCCTGCACGGAAAAAACTACATGTTTTTGGTCCCCTGGTACTTTTGAATCGCTTGCAATGAAAGCCACCTTCTTTCCAGTAAAAAATCCTATCCTAAATATTTTGACTTGTTTCTGTTCCGTGGCTGGTACTCGAGAATCTATGGCACTCACAAATTCAGCCCCGAAAATACTTCGACATGTTTCTGCTCTCCTGGTACTTGTGAATTTTTAGCGCTCATATTTCCAGCCTCGAAAGTACTTCGACATGTTTTTTCTCCTGGAATATTTATTGATCCAAGCCACTCATAACTCCCGCATGGAAAAACGACGACATGTTTTTGGTCGAACTAAAGCCCCAGAAAAACTTTGACATGTTTCTGATCTCCTAGTTATTTTGATTTTTTAGCGCTAACATACAAACTTTCACATCCTACTATCCTACTAATATTATAAATGTGAAAGTTTGTATGTTTGAATGTTTGTATGTTTGTTCGTCAATCACGCAAAAATGGCTGATGGGATTTGAATGAAATTTGGCACACATATAGTTCACATCCTGGAATAACACATAGGCTACTTTTTATCCCGATAAAAGGCATAGCTTAATGGCGGCGGAGGAGGAAGTGGAAATCAGACGTTTCTGCTGCCTTAGTACTTCTGATTCACAAGTACCAGGAGAGCATAAACATGTCGAAATATTTTCGGGTCTGAATTTGTGAGCGCCAAAGATTCTCGAGTACCAGGAGAACAGACATATGTCAAAGTATTTTTGGTCGGGTTTTTTTTTTTTTGCTGGAAAATGGATTGGCTTTCATTGCAAGCGTTCATGTTTGTATGTTTGGATGTTTGTCCGTCAATCACGCAAAAACGGCTGAAGGGATTTAGATGAAATTTGGCACATATGTAGGTCACATCCTGAAATAACACATAGGCTACTTTTTATCCCGGTAACATACATGACTTAATGGAGACAGAGGAAGAAGTGGAATTACAAAGTTTCTGCTACCTTAGTACTTCAGATTCAAAAGTACCAGGAGAACAGAAACATGTCGAAATTGTTTACCGGGCTAGAATTGTATTACGAGTGCTAAAAGATTCACAAGTACCAGGAGACCAGCAACATGTCAAATTATTTTTGGGCAAGTTTTTTTTTTATTAGCAGAGCAGAAACTTTTCGAAGTATTTTCGGGACTGGAATTCCGAGCGCTACAGATTCACCTGGAGAGCAGAAACATATCGAGGTATTCCGGGGCCGGAATTACGAGCGCTACAGATTCACAAGTACCAGGAGAGCAGTAACATTTCGGAAGTTTTTTTGGGGCTTGATATGACCGCTTTAGATTCACAAGTACCAGGAGATCAGAAATATGTCAAAGCAACGCTATACATTCACAAGTACCAGGAGAGCAGAAACATGTCGAGGTATATTTCGCCAGAAAATTACGAGCGCTACAGATAGATTAAAATACCAGGAGAGAAATATCTGAAAGTTTTCAAGTTGCTGGTGAGTGGTTAGGATGCAGAAGTACCAAGAGAACAGAAAAATGTCGAAGTTTATTCTGGGCAGGAGTAATTATGAGCGCTGAAGATTCACAAGAACCAGGAGACCAGAAATATGCCGAAGTATTTCTGGGGCTGGAATTGTGAGCGTTTAGGATTCAAAAATACCAGGAAATCAGAAACATGTCGAAGAATTTTCGGGGCTGGAATTACCAGCACACCAGAAACATATCGACAAAGTACTTCCGAAGCTATTATTGCAAGCGGTTAGGATTCAAGAGTACTAGGAGAGCAGAAATATATCGAAGTTTTTTCGGGGCTGGAATTGTGAGCCCTAAAAATTCACAAGTACCAGGAGATCAGAAACATGTCGAAGTATTTTCCGGGCTGTAATTGTGAGCGCTAAAGTTGTACAAGTACCAGGACATCAGAAACTTATCGACAAAGTACTTCCAAAGCTATAATTGTAAGCGGTTAGGATTCAAAAGTACCAGGGGACCAGAAACATGTCGAAGTATTCCCGGCAATGGAATTGAGCGGTTATAATTACGAGCGCTACAGATTCACAAATACCAGGAGAGCAGGAACATGTCGAAGTTCTTTGATGTTGGAATTATGAGCGCTATTAATTTACAAGTACCAGGAGACCAGGAAAATGTCGAAGCATTCCGGGGCCGGAATAATGAGCGTTACAGGATTCAAAAGTACCAGGGGACCAGAAACATGTCGAAGTATTCCCGGCAATGGAATTGAGCGGTTATAATTACGAGCGCTACAGATTCACAAATACCAGGAGAGCAGGAACATGTCGAAGTTCTTTGGTGTTGGAATTATGAGCGCTATTAATTTACAAGTACCAGGAGACCAGGAAAATGTCGAAGCATTCCGGGGCCGGAATAATGAGCGTTACAGATTCAGAAGTGCCAGGAAAGCAGAAACATGTCGAGGTATTCCGTGGCTATAATTACGAGCGCTACAGATTCACAAATACCAGCAGAGCAGGAACATGTCGAAGTTCTGTGGTGTTGGAATTATGAGCGCTATTAATTTACAAGCACCAGGAGGCCAGGAACATGGCGAAGTTTTTCAGGCCTGGAAATTGAGAACGCTATAGATTCACAAGTACCAGGGGAGCAGATACATGTTGAGGCATTCCGGGGCCGGAATAACGATCGTTACAGATTCAAAAGTACCAGGAGAGCAGAAACAAGTCGAGGTATTCCGTTGCCATAATTATGAACGCTATTGATTCACAAGTACCAGGAGACCAGGAAAAAATTTTTCAGGGCTGGAAAATGAGAACGCTATAGATTTACAAGTACCAGGGGAGCAGATACATGCCCAGGCATTCCGGGGCCAGAATAACGAGCGTTACAGATTCAGAAGTACCAGGAGATCAGAAACATGTCAGTTTTTTTGGGGCTTTAATTCGACCAAAAACATGTCGTCGTTTTTCCATGCAAGAGTTATGAGTGGCTTGGATCAATAGTCCAGGAGAAAAAACATGTCGAAGTACTTTCGAGGCTCGAAATATGAGCGCTAAAAATTCACAAGTACCAGGAGAGCAGAAACATGTTGAAGCATTTTCGGGGCTGAATTTGTGAGTGCCATAGATTCTCGAGTAAGCCAGGGAGGGAACAGAAACATGTCAAAATATTTAGGGTAGGTTTTTTTACTGGAAAGAAGATGGCTTTCATCGCAAGCGATTCAAAAGTACCAGGGGACCAAAAACATGTAGTTTTTTCCGTGCAGGAATTATGAGTGGCATGGATCAATAATACCAGGAGAACAAAAACATGTCGGAGTCTTTTCGAGGCTGCAAATATGGGCGCATAAGATTCACAAGGGTCTACCAGGAGATCACAAACATGTCGAAGTAATTTCGGGGCTGAAATCTTACTTTCAGCGGCACCGCAAAGACTCACAATGTCTGGATACCTGAATCATGAAGATGCAATTCCAAGGATGAGACAATGAGGCAAAAAGTTGCGCGGCAGTTCTAAAGTCTACGCAGACGAAGTCGCGGGAGGAAGCTAGTTTATAATATTAGTAGGATTATAGTATTATAAGTGTCGGTTAGTTATCCATCAGATAACTAACCGACACTTTATCCGTAACCGGTGAAACTGGCCCTTAAACTTTGATTTTAAGAGATATGAAAATTTCATTTATTTGGCATGGTATTTTTCTATGTGCTGTTTTAATACTAGGCAGTTACTTATCTAAAATTTGTACCTTTAATTGTTTCAGGCATCTATAAAACAGTTAATTAAACTGGTATAATATGAAGGCTAAAGCAAGAGAGTCAAAAACTAAAGAAAACGTCCGCCACTTAACAGGAGGTGGGCCATCCGTCATGGACATGGATCCCACTGACTCTAAAGTTATGGATTTTGACAAGAATATCCTAACTAACATTGTTGTGGACATTGACAGTGATATTGATGGTAAGAGATTATACTTTTTAAATATCACGCAGTGCCAGTGTTTTTAAGTATGCCTTTTAATGATTAGCTTCTGTGCTTATGTGCTATACCATGTAATATTTTATACATTGTTAACCACAATATTAAATTAATAATTCATGCACTAATATATAATGTAGATATTTGAGCATTTATGGTTATATTTCATGTCTATTTTTCTTTTTTTTTCAGGAAGCATAGTCATATTAGGAGACAGCAATAATGAAGCTTGGGGCAACAGCTGCAGTAACTACGCAAGTTACACAAGCAGAAAAGGAAGTGGACTTCAAAACTCCTGCCAAAAGGAGTTATAATGATAACATACGAACAAATGAAATTGATTTAATGAAGTGCAAAATATTGGAAGAGCTAGAATTAAAAAAAAAGCTGTATGAAGAAGAGCTTAAAATGAAAATTTTAGAACGGGAACACAAACAGAATTTGTTTAAAATAGAATTAGAGATTAAAATGAAAGAATTAGAAAAAATTACAAACAACAACTAGGATGTAATTATAAATAAAATGTATGTGTGTAAAATATTGTCTTCTATACAGGGTGTCCAGTAAATAGCACGACATACTGCAGGGGGTGATAGCTAGGGTCACTACCTATCAATACAACACAATATATGTTCAGCAAAATCTTACGGATTTACAGTTTTACAAAATTTTCCGAAATACCGAAAAATCTCTACCTTGAAACAGATTTTTAAGCATCTCGTAATGAAAAAATCTTTTTCTAGTACTTTTTTTTACATCACGATATTCGTGAATAGTTACTTTACTCGTTGATAAGTCTTTTTTCTATCAAAGACAATAATGTTTCCAAGAAATACTATTTTCTGTTTAAATTTGCACATAACTATTTTCTTATCTCTTAAGTTTAACCTACAGTGGTGAAAAAAAAATGTATATGGCTGTTTTGTACAACAAACTTAAAAAATAGCTTGTTTAATGGTGATTTTGGAAAGATACAATACTAGTACATTTACATTTTAAAAAATACGAAAAATAAGCTATTTTAGTTAATAAGAGCATTTTATTTTAAATGCAAGTAATGTGACTTTGAATTCGAATCGTTGTAAGGTCGTACTACGGTTCGAATTACATAATAATTAATCTACAGCCGACCGGCCGGCCGGTCTGTAAATGACATCTTGAAGGATAAGGTAATAGTAAAAAAAACAGAGGAGTTAACTTTAATAAATATTTATTTAAATAAATTACAATCAATGCTCAAATTGCTTCCCTTGTGCCCTAATACACGCTCGGCATCTTCTTAAAAATGAGCTTTTGAGTCTTCTCAGGCTTATTTCCGATATTTTTCTTGCTGCAATGTTAACCCTTGCTCTCAATTCATTGTCATTTTGGATCGGTTTTTCATAGACTTTGTCCTTCATGGCACCCCAATAAAAAAATCCAGGGGTTTAGGTCCGGAGACCTAGGTGGCCATAATATCGGTCCCAGTCGCCCGATCCACCTGCCTGGATAAGCTTCATCTAAGTAGGCTCTTACTTCCCGGCCATAATGAGCAGGGCACCCATCATTTTGAAGCCACATCATCTCTCTTAGCTCACTCGGAACATTTTCAAAGAGCGTGGGTAGGGTTTCTCGTAAAAACTCCAAGTAATTATTGGCATTTAATGTAGGTGGAAGCTCGACGGGACCCACAATCTGGCCATTAAAAATCCCACACCATAAATTTATTTTGAATTGGTACTGGGACCTGTCTTCTCTTGACACATACGGATTTTCTAATTGCCAACTATGTAAATTATGCAAATTCAAGTAGCCGTCCTTTCTGCAGGCTGACTCATCACTCCATAACACCTTATTAAATAAGTTTGGGTCCTCCCGATGCATTTCAAGCATGCGGCGGCAGAATTGAACTCTCGGCAGGTAGTCTCTAGTTAAAAGAGTTTGCACGCATCGTACGTGAAATGGATGGTATCCATACCTCTTAAGTACTGAATGAACAGTGGACTTCGGTATCCCTGTACGCCGTTGTATCGCCCTAACCGAAGTTGTCGGGTATTGTTCTCGATCCTGAAGCACTGTCTTCGTCAACTACTTGAGGCCGTCCACCGCCACGTTGACCAGGGAGTCTGCCTTCCATGTAGGAGTTATGCACTCTGGTAAACATTTCATGGTGTGGATGTCTCTGAGAACTTATTCTCATAGTGGTTTTTGTCAAAATTACGTTAATTACATTTTCAACAAAATCAGCTTCTCTGGAACTAAAATAGCATTTTTTTTTGTATTTTTTTAATGAAAATGCACTAGTATTGTATCTTTCCTAAATCACCATTAAACAGGCTATCTTTTAAGTTTGTTGTACAAAACTGCCACATACATTTTTTTTTCACCTCTGTAGGTTAAAGTTATGCAAAAAGAAAATTGTTCTGTGAAAATTTTAACAAAATAAACTATTTCTTCAAAACTTTCTTGTTTTTGATTAAAAAAAAACTTATAATGAGTAGAGTAACCTATTCACGAATAATTTGATGTAAAAAAAGTTCTAGAAAAGGATTTTTTCATTACGAGATGCCTAAAAATCTGTTTCAAGGTAGAGATTTTTCGATATTTCGGAAAATTTTGTAAAATTGTAAATCCGTAAGATTTTGCTGAACATATATTGTGTTGTATTGATAGGTAGTGACCCAAGCTATCACCCCCTGCAGTATGTCGTGCTATTTACTGGACACCCTGTATATATAAAAATGAAACCCGTTTTCCTTGGTCACGGCATCACGCGTGAATGGCTGGACCGATTTCACTAATTCCTTTTTTTGTTGTTTTTGTTATTATTAGGAGAAGGTTCTTACAGAAAAAAATATTAAGAAAATCTCTCAGAAATATTGAAAAATAAACATTTAATTTTGCATATTTAAAAAAACGCGCGTAACGAATGTCAATGTCATTCACAGCCATAGACTATATTGAAAGAGCATTGTTTGTTCGGAAACGTGGTTACTTAATTAAATTCTAATTAATTTTTGAACAAAACCAAAGAAAATAAGGTAAGTATAGAATCAGTAAATGATAATATGAAAGATGAGACTGCAGTAGAAAGTAATTCACAAATAGGAAGTGAACCAAAAGCTATTGAATTGACCAATATGAATGCTGAAAGTGAAGAAGAAAAGGAGGAAAGAGATTTTTCATCGGATGATAGTATCGCAGATCCTAATTATCACATTGAAAATAATGATTTATCGTCAGATTCAGATGAAAGAGTAGAAGAGAAGAAAATATTTCACGTGAATCAAACCAAAATATAACACGTAAGAGGCAAATGCAGCCAGAACTTTGGAAATCTAATATAGCAAAACGTCTACGAAATGCAGGGAAAGAATATGTAGGCAAAAATAATAAAGTTATACGAGAGAGACGCAAGTTGCACGAAAAATGCAAGTTTAAGTGTTACACAAAGTTTGATGATGAGACTCAACGCCATATTTTTGACGCATATTATAAATTACCTGATTTGCAAAGTAAAAGAACTTTTGTAGCGTTCAATATGTCCGCTATTGTACCGACGTATCAATATAAAAAAGGAACACGTCGAAATAATAACGCATTTTATTTTAAAGACAAAGATGGCGAAAAATTTCGAGTTTGTAAGAGTTTTTTTGTGTCTACGCTGGATGTATCTGATAGATTTATTCGAACAGTTACCGAAAAATCAAGAAGTGACGTTTCAGGCATTATAGTGGAGGATCTTCGAGGGAAACATGGCAATCACAGTCGCGTTGATAATAATATTAAAGATAGTTTGAGAAATTTCATTAAGGCAATACCAAAAATACCAAGCCATTACTGTCGAGCAGATACACAGAAAGAATATATTGATGGAAGTAAGACTATTGCAGAAATTTATAGAGATTATGTGAAACAGTGTGAAGAAAAAAGAGAGAAAAGTACTAATTATATCATGTTTAATAGAATATTTAATGGAGAATTTAATATAGCATTTTACCAACCTAAGAAGGATCAGTGCGAGGATTGCGTTGCCTACAATAACGCAACTGGAGAAGATAAAAATCGACTGAAGTCTAAATATGAGAACCATCTAAAATAAAGGAGCTTTCAAGAATGGAGAAGGTTAAGGACAAGAAAGAAGCAGAAGATAAAGAATCAACAGATTGTAGCAGTTTATGACTTACAAGCTGTGATGCCATGTCTTAGGGGAGATGTGTCTAATTTTTACTATGTTTCAAAAGTTAATACCTTTGCGATCTATGAGATGAAAAATAAGAATGCATTCTGCTACGTGTGGCATGAAGGAGAAGCAAATAGAGGAGCTATAGAAATAGGGACCTGTGTTTTAGAATATTTAAAAAGTCTTGGCAGAGAACTGAAGCCAAACTAGATATAATATTTTATTCTGATAACTGCTGCGGACAGCAAAAGAATAAATTTATTATTAGTATGTACATGTACGCTGTTTCTACTTTTGCTCATATTAATAGTATCACGCATAAATTTCTGATAAAAGGGCACACAGAAAATGAAGGTGACAGTGTGCATTCTGTCATTGAAAGAAGCATCAAAAAGACTTTGAAATCGGGCGCTATCTATACACCGGATCAGTACATTTCAATTATTCGCACAGCAAAAAAGAAAGGATCTCCTTACAAAGTCATAGAAATGGATCACAGAATTTTTTACGAATTAAAGTCGCTAGCTTCTGACGTGGGTAGAAATTTTAATAAAAATACTGATAATGAGAGTGTGAAAATGGCAGATATAAAGATTTTAAAAGTAGATGCTGATCACAAAAGATTTTTTTTCTATAAAACATCTTATGGTGAAAATGAATTTAAATGTGTAAAAGTTACAAGCCGGGCATCAAAATCTTTGGACGAAAATTACAGATTGCAACCTGCTTATAAAAAAAGGAACGGAATCTCAGAAAATAAGAAGAGAGGACTAGTAGATTTAGTTAACAAAAATATAATTAGGTATTAAAAACCCTAACTATTGTATACAACTATTTTTATTTGTTATAAGTACAAAAGTTTTAAACACTGTTGTAAGTTTTTATTTGTATTTTTAAGAAGCATTAAAGCTAAATAAATGACTTGAATTTATATAATTTGGAGTTCCATGAATAAAGACTTATGTCTGAAACCCCCCTTTGTATGAAGATTTTTTAAATAATTTTAATAAAAGTTCTAAAATGAATTTATGTTTATTGATACTACGATAAATTTTCCTTTATTATGTAAAGTCAATCCCTCAATAAATCATTTACATTTTGCGGTCTGCACTAAAATATTAACAAAGAAATTTAAAAATGCCATTCTCTAAAATCCATCATTTATAGTTCCGTCGCTATTCTCGCAAACCAGAGAATTGCACCATGGCAACGAAATCTACATGTAATTACGAGACGCCATTACGTTCGCGCGACAAACACTCGTAACAACAACACACCGATGACGTCTTAGGAGAACTGATTTGTTTACGTGATCATGCGCTGCACTGTGCGGTGTGCGCGGGCAAAAAACATAATTCCAAATTTAAATTAGGAAAATGTGTGATTTTCATTTGTTTTTCGTACCGTCAAGATGAGTGAATCTAATGAAGAAATTCGACACATTTTAAAATTTTACTGTAAAAAAGGTAAAAATGCAACGCAAGCCGTGAAAAATTTGGTTTAAGCGTTTTCAATCCGGAAATTTTGATGTCATAGATTAGCGTAGCGCTGTCCATTTTTGAAAAAGTGGAGCAAGATCGGCTAGTTACGACATAGCTGAAGAACTGGGAATTGACCACAAAACAGTTGACCACAAAACCACACAACACAAAAAAGCTCGATATTTGGGTACCTCACGAGCTCACTGAAAGAAACCTAATGAACCGTGTACTCATTTGTGATTCTTTATTACGACGACGTAATGAAACCGAACCATTTTTGAAAAAGCTGATAACTGGTGATGAAAACTGGATCACGTACGACAAGAAGGGCGAAAAAGGTCGTGGTCAAAGGCCGGTCAGGCTTCACAGACTAGCGAAACCCGGGTTAACTCGCAACAAGGTGATGCTGTGTCTGTGGTGGGATTGGAAGGGCATTATTCATTATGAGCTGTTACCACCAGGCAGGACCATCGATTCTGAACTCTACTGCGAACAACTGATGAGATTAAAGCAAGAAGAAGTTGAGAGAAAGCGGCCGGAAGTAATCAACAGAAGGGGTGTGGTTTTTCATTATGATAACGCTAGACCTCACACATCTTTAGCCACTCAGCAAAAATTAAGAGAGTTTGGCTGGGAGGTGTTAATGCATCCGCCGTATAGTCCTGACCTTGCACCTTCAGATTTCCACCTGTTTCGGTCTCTTCAGAATTCTTTAGGCAGTGTCAGGTTAACATCACGAGAGGACTGCCAAAACCACTTGTCGCGGTATTTTGATCAGAAGTCCCAAAATTTCTATAGCAATGGGATCATGTCCCTACCTACAAGATGGAAAAAAGTTATCGAACAAAATGGTACCTATATACTTTAGTTAAATGTTTTTTTTTTAACATTTATTGCAGACTAGATGTATATACAATTAAATAAAATAAAAAAAAACTCTTAACTAACTAAAACTAAAACTAACATATGGCGTCGAAAAATTCGTCCGCATCGCTAGCCACTGGTAATGAGCCCAAAAGGCTGGCAGCATTGCCACGTTGTATGGCAATGCTAATCCTTTGGCCGAGGTAAAAGCCAGCCCTTGGGTCACGCGAAGTGTCAACTAAGCGTCTTGATAGATCTTTAAACAAGTTATGAGCACTTGGACCCCACGACCCGAGAGTTTCAACCCCAAACGGCTCGAAAATATAATTTCCAACGAGGTTATTATATTTCCGCCGCTTGAGGTTCTCTGCAGCCGCGGCGGCAGCACCAGCACAGCACGAAGAGCTAGGAAGGTGGGATGGCGCAAGAGTATCGACGCAGGTAGCGTCCCACACTAAAGGCCTACCCATCTTCCAAGGAAATAACGACATGCCGTCCGGTCTCTTGCCATCGTCACGTGCCAGGCCATTGGGTTCTAATACAGCCGGAACGCCGACGGCGACAAGAGCTCGTCGGATGATGTCATTAATGTTCGCGTGCCGCGCTATGCGACCCGCGCTACGGCTGCATGACAGGCCGTGGTGTCCGAGGCTGTTGACAACTTCGCCACAGTGGCAGCGATGAGGAGAACAACAAGGAGCGCCAAGACGTAGGGAAGCAGCGAGGCGGAAAGTAGTATCGTCGAACAAGGTGCCTATGTTCGACGATGGTAGTGCGTGAAGCCAGAGTCCCGACTCCCACTGTCCCACAGCCAGCAGGCGCGCACACTCCGAAGCAGTCGCAGATGTGGCCATAAGGTCATGCTGAACTATTCTGCAGAGTGGCTCGTCCCACCGTCTTTGGGACGATGGGTAGTCGGGTAGATTTAGATTCGGGCAAGCGAGTCTCCAGGCATCCATAGCCTCAGAGAAGCACGGCACATCAAAACCAGTCAGTGAGGAAGCTAGAATATTCCTGACTAATTTCTCAGTGCCATGAACTGAGGATATGAAAGCCGGTAAACTGATACTCGTAATTTTGCGGACGCCGAGGCCTCCCATACGGATGGGAAGAGTAGCTTGACTCCAAGCTCGGTCGTCCAAGGCCACATTTAAAATTGAAGTTAGAGTATGACGAATGATTTGGTCCATTTTTTCTAAAAGATGTGGGTGCTTCCATAAATGGGAAGCACGCAGAAAGTAACTTAATTTAGGGCCGAAACAGCAGTAACGGATTAAGGTGATTGCCGAATGCATATTAATTTGGAGTAACCTTTCCGAAATGTCATTAAAATTTTGTATTTTCTCCTCAACAAAATTGGGAAAAGATTGCTCAAAAATTGGAGATCCAAGGAGGCGAAGACAACTTTTTTCTATAACTTTGATATCTGGAGATATTGCGTTGAATTTGGAAAGTGTCAGATGTCTGTCGGTACAGTCAGAAATGAATAATTCACACTTCGAAAGGTTGAGCTGTAGTCCTATAGATTGGAGTTGATTTTTTAAAACTTGTAAATCAGCTAAAACCGTGTCTACATCACCTCCTAGTGTTCCATCATCTAGATACCAAACATTAAATTTGGAATTTAGCTGTCGAATGATTGGGTGAATAGCTAGACTAAAGATCACTGGCCCGAGGGGATCACCTTGTTGGCAGCCGACAGCGGATTCCAGAAGGTTGTCCCGGTAGAGTAATTTAGATGGATGTCTGTAACATTGCCAAAGGAAACTAAAAATTTGTGGTACTTCTTTTTTAATTTCTGCCAGTAAGGTGTCCCTATTAACCGAATTGAAAGCATTTTTGATATCAACCTTCAGGATGACCTCTCCTTTACCAGAATTTAAATAGGTCGACAAAGCGTGTACGGCAGCCTCACAGCCCCCTTTGGAGCCGTAACCGAGCTGCAGGGGCTGAAATTTTTTCGAAACATCCTCACCATAAAATTTGCAGCAAACCTTGGCTGCCAAACGACGATAAGTAGTGCCCACGGCAATGGGACGAATGCCGCCATCCCTCTTGCGCAGAGCACATAAATTGGCCCCGTACAAGACGTCGATGACGGCTTCATGCACATTACCAGAGAGCATGAGATTAGTCAAAGCCGTGAGCTCCTTCAAGAGTAACTCACCGGCTTCCCCGGCGCCTGAGCAGATGAGGTCCTTCAGATGCTGAGGACTAAGGCCGTCGAGGCCGCCAGCAGAGCCACTCCGAAAAGAGCACACGGCCGTGACCACCTCTCGACCTGTAACGGTGAGGGTGTGAATGTCCGGATCAGGCGGGTCGGGAAAAGAAAGGTCAACCGATGGGGCAGGGTGTTTACTCTCCAGAGCTGCAAGAGTATCTGGAGAACACGGTGCCACCACATCACTACTAAAAAGAATCCTGGCTGCTCCGCTAATGTCACCTTCCCCTAATTTTGTTTCGACCAGATGGGAAATACCTCTTGATGAGGTATACTTCTGTGTCGATAATTTTGAGTCCAAATTATAGGCCGAAATATTACAATTATCTTTAATTTGTGCAGTAAGTGACTTTTTGGTTGCCAAATTCTTTTTTACATGTAATACTATGTAAGGGAAGGTGAGAAGTTGCTCCCAGGCACTTTGCGAATTCTCGCGAGCGGCAAGGCGAACGCATCCCGCTAGGTGTTGCGCCACAAGTGGTCTAGCGCCGCGGGGAATCCGCTTTAAAAGAGGAACGGTATTTTTGAATTTGGATAGGGTTTTCCAAAACGGGTCAAAAGTGGGTGTAGTTAAATGTAAATAAACTATTACAAAATGTTTTGAATTTTCATAAAAATGCGAAGAAACTTTTTCCCTTACCTATTATTATTGATGGGCCTTCAACATGTAATTTAAAAGTTGCAAGCACAACGCATGGAACATAATATATTTCAATCTCCTATAAATTCAGACGAAAGTGATGTCGTTTTGAGCGACTCGGATCCAACGTATACTTGCAGAAAGATCACGGTCAAATCTCAGGAAGACTCGTTCATTATCCAGCTCCAACAACAGTTCTTCATCTGGTGCTACCAGCCCGTAACCTAGCCGAAAATCCAGAAAACGTACGCGTGATCCATTGAGATGGAGGCAAAATGTAGCAAAGATGTTACGAAATTCTGGAAAAGCTTACATTTCATGTGCGACTAAAAAAGAAGTACCTGCCCGAGTAGGTTTAAATGTTCCGAAAAACGGCTTTAAAGAACAGTGAATTACAGCGAACTTATATCAGATCTTGTATGATGGAGATAATGAAGTATAATATACAAATACTGCTAAACCCACATTACCAAACAATGATTTCTATTTCACAGTCAATTTCAAACTACAAAATTCGTGTATGTAAGACCTTCTATATTAACACACTTGGTATATGTGACCGTCAAATATGAACAGTTATAAAGAAAACTGATACACAAGGCTTCGTGGGTAATGACATTAGGGGTAGACCCCCATCAAGGAAACCTACAGATCCATTGCTCATTGAGAGCATAAAAGAACACATAAATTCGATTCCGCGAGTCCCGTCACATTATTTTGAGGGCCACGACTTCCGGAGAATATATTAGCGGCGAGAAGACTATAACGGACCTCTGGAAAGATTTCAATGCGAGTCAAAAAGAAGTAGGAAAACCCACTTCTGATTATTGGCTGTATTATGATGTTTTTACTTAACAGTTAAATATAAGCTTTTTTGAACCAAAAAAAGATAGATGTGACTTGTGCTTGGATTATGAACTTTGCAACCCGGTTCGAAAAAAAAATAAAATAAATATGACGATCACCTGACAGAAAAGGATCTGTGTCGACAAGAAAATCGTCAGAATATTAGTGACACGTTTATTTGCACTGTATGTGATTTACAGGCAGTTTTGCAGTGTCCTACTGGAGAAACATCTTCGTTCTTTTACAAATCTAAACTGAATTGCCTTAATTTTACAATAGTGAAAATGTTAAAGAAAACGGAGACAGATAAAAGTCGTAAAAAAAATGAAGAGTATTCGAATGAAATAGGTGCGTATGGAAAATGTGTAGGTATAGCTATTTCTGGGACGAAGTTCAGGGGAAAAGAGGTGCTATGGAGATTGGGTCATGCATCCAAGATTACTTACAACGTCTGAATTAGGAAAATCCGAAAAATCTCTCTACGTCACATTTTAATCAGATAATTGTTGTGGGCAGAATAAAAACAAGTTCATTGCATCATTATATTCTTATGCTGTAACTGTTTTCGAGAATATTTACTCAATTACACATAAGTATTTAATTAAAGGGCATACACAGAATGAAGGGGACAACGTACATAGCCTTATTGGGACATAAAGAAAAGTAAAAAAGCCGGCCCGATATAATATACACCCTACCAATACGTTACACTGATAAAAAATGCACGTAAAAATGGTAAACCTATTAATGTAAAAGAACTAACACACAACTTTTTTGTGGACTTTAAAAAATTTACAAGAAAGCTGGGGCTATAATTATAATAC
The DNA here is from genome assembly GCA_963859965.1 of Ceramica pisi. NCBI lineage: Eukaryota > Metazoa > Arthropoda > Insecta > Lepidoptera > Noctuidae > Ceramica > Ceramica pisi. Next base: position 7,671,131 of record OY982528.1, on the reverse strand, counting down.
ATAAAAACAATATAATATGGACCAATGTCAAAGTATTGAGATTTTATAAGGCGAACGGTTTATATTTTATTACAAGACTTCATATACACCCGGCCGCCGTGGTAGACGCCGCGGGCGTCGGGGGACACCACCTGGTGACCTCCGGCCACCGTAGGCGCGGGCCTGTGGACGGCGAGCTATGGGTGGCTCGCCGTCCGTCCGTCTAGTGACGACAGGCCGTGTCGACGGCGCGTTAGTGTTCCACGCGCGCCTCAAAGAGAGTCAGCACACAGAGGGGCCCGAAAGGGCCGACGCCTGCCGGAGTCGCGGGATTATTCGCAAGAGACACCGTGGCTCCGGAACACAAAGGGCAATGAAGGAACATGGATGGGTTTTAGTCAGTAGAAGTCTGACACTCCCTCCCGCTACACGTTCGTTTTGGTGTTATTTTAATAAGAGTATCACCAAAACTATCATAGTTCCTTCTAGGATCATGTAAACTCCCGTATCACAGATTTATATTCTAGGAACAAGTAATTTTTACGAAAACTTCATAAAGATTGCACTAGTGGTAATGAATCGAACGATGATGAAGTAACGTTTAAAGTGTAAGTAGTTCAGAATATATGATGAAGCATTTGTAATGGGTGTAACGTAGTTGTTTAGGTATGTATAAACGTCTACAGGATACTCTCCTGTGTCTGTCGTAAAGTAACCAATCTCCAACCTTGGTAGCGCCCACGAATGGATTTAAAAACGCATCCAAGAGGCCGAAAGGGTGCCAATTATCTCATGATAACGGATTGTATGTGGGGGTGAAGAATACCTAGGTGATAGAATATATAGATTGTACTTAATTAATATTTTGGTAAAGAGTTAAGTTTAAGGAGTAAACGACATACGGGATATTGTACAATAGCCGTCTTAGAGTAACCAATCCCTTACTTGGTAAAGCCCAAAAGTGGTGATGGCCACTAGTTGGTTTTAAAAACTACATCCAAGCAGTGAAAGGGTGCCAATTACCAGTGGGTAATGGAATGTGTGTGGGGGTGTAGTATAAGATGATGTATAGTTTGTAATAGGAGTAAGGGTTGAGATGGATGAGGATGTATGATGGAAATAGTTACCAAATATAATCGCCTTGTGGAAGTTTGTTTTTTGAATTTTGAAACTTGCAGAATGTCTGAAAATGATTTAAGGGGTGTGTTAGTAAAAGCTGGGCGCCAGTCTGTAACGTTACATTTTACAGGGGGAGCCTGTGAAATGTGAGGTCACATATAGCACTCACCTACCTAGGAGGGGAATGCGTGCTAAAAGGAAAAAAGACAAATAAATAGTATCAATATTTAATGATTAAACACAACTTATAGAGCTTAACTAAGTAGAGCTGGAATTAGCTTAGCCCTATCTAATACCAGAACGGCTGGTGAATGGAAGGGATGAGTAGACGTGAGATGAGAATGATATAAGCAGTTGAAGGACATCAAGCCTCTGTCTTTCTTCCTCTGGCCTTAGTTGGAGAACCGGAGCAACGTCACTCTTCAGAGGGCTGGAGAGAATGGGCCGAGAAACGTCGTCTTCATCCCAGGCTCGTTCAGCCCAGGCATCCAGGTGTCAAGCTGTTGCGCGGTGTGTTGTCTCACCACGCTATTGTGTCATTTTTAAATGCGGCAAGGAGAGAGGCCGACTTATCTGGTTCCAAGGAGGTAAACTGTCTTCTAAGTCTACTCTTAATAAACTTTTCCAGACTTGTTGCTGATCTCAGCTCCAAACGTAGAATCCCCATTTTTTACGACGGCTCTCAGATGACGGAGCCTGTCATTTTGAATTTGATATGAGAAGTGTTTCTAGAATTTGATGGAAAAGAAAAATGGACTTTAAGAAGGTCTGATAACAATTTCATATGCGACCCTATGGACTCCTAGCTAACTCCAGAATAGAATTAAAAAGAAAACTAGGCTTGTCCAACTGACATAATACAAGAAATGTAAACAAAGCATTGAAGATAGTTAATTTGCTGAAAAACTTAGAAAATACAAGTATACAATAATTTATCTAGGAAGTTTATAGAGAGCGTAAGTACAAACAATAAGACACACAATACAATATATATAATACGTCATTGCTTTATGTATTATTAATAACTGCATTAACCAGAATCTGCACCGGATTCATGTTGCTGTTCGAAGGAATTTGTTACTTAAAAACAATTTATACATCCCACGAGCCACTCGTATAATGTTATATGCATTTAGAAAGCGATATCTGGGAACAATTAAGAGATATAGCGCGTCATACGTTTTCAACTTTTAACAGCACCCAAACAAAAGATATGTTGACTTTGTAAAAAACAGTGTTAAAAGAATTTAGCAAATTTCAAAAAATAAACGAAATGGACGATTCTTTATTATATTATTACATTGGATTTAATAAAACGCAGTTTATGGAAATAGTTTCAGCCAGTCCGACTTTAAGAATGACATTTCCCAAAAACACTTAAACGCTTTAGGCATTCTCTTAACTAAATTGCATACGGGAGACTCTAATCAAAGACTAGCAAGACTATTTACAGTGTCGCGACTGTCCATAGCAAAAATTATTAAAGGGTCGCGGCAATGTCTGTGGAACGATTTTTTTCCACTCCAAATGGGTCTTGATCATTTAAATAGAGAAGAATTAGTGAGTAGAATATTATCTATACCTAATCATCTATTTGGAAACCCGGAGTCTCCAATAGAGGCCAGGAGAGCGGTTGTGATTGCAGATGGAACCTATCTTTATATGCAAAAAAGCTCTAACTATAGTTCCAACGAAAGTCCAATAGTCTGCATTAATATCGGAACCTATTAAAAGTATTTTTGATTGCGTGTCCAGATGGCCCACATTATTGATATACAGCGTGTCTCTGACATCGACGCACAAACGATTTCCATGGGTCCAGGGCATGATTCTGGACACCCCAGAGTTGGAATTTTTCATCGGCTTTTTTCTCATTTTTTCAGTTTTTTTTACTTTAGACTGCTCATTTTCGTTATTCTGACCTAACGCAAAGAGATTTTTAATAAAAAAATAACTAATTAACTACTTTCACTAAAAATATACAGGGAAATTGAAAAAATACCCGAAACCTCTTAGGCAGTGAAAGTACACATGATTATAAGCAACTTTTGTTTTGGTAAAACTCCGAAATCTCGAAAAAAATATCAGCTGTTTCATACAAAATGCAGTATTTAGCCAATGAAAATGTTTGAAACAGCTGATATTTTTTTCGAGATTTCGGAGTTTTACCAAAACAAAAGTTGCTTATAATCATGTGTACTTTCACTGCCTAAGAGTAGGCTTGGGTTAAGTAACTCCACTAGAAGATTGGATATAAGACATATCATTCCAGCCAAAGACACATATCCCATAACTATATCCATGTCCGCTAATCATATCCGCAGTTATGATGACGAGAGAGAGCGAAGACAAATCATATATCGCGGAACTATGTTGCTGTGAGAGATTTCAAAAGTTTCTCGCTCTCGCTCTAAGAACAAACTATTTGATTTCCCTTCAAACTTTACACTTACAGGCTTAGGACTGTCAACCATATAAATATTTGATTGGCGTATTTAAAAATCAAATAGTATTTACAATGATTTGTATTATAGAACAGACGACCGAACGATGAACAAACCTAATCGTCCTTTCTCTTTCGCTCACTAGCCGCTGCGTTGTATTACGCTCTCGCTCTCTTACTTCCGAACGAATGAACGAAACTGATATAGAGGATATATTTATTTGTTAGAAAGGGAATGAACGATTCATATCCAAAGTGAGACACATATCCGAAGATATAACTGTGTCCGGAGTTACTCAAGCCTACCTAAGAGGTTTCGGGTATTTTTTCAATTTCCCTGTATATTTAGACAGTATATCTACACTAATATTATAAAGAGGAAAACTTTGTTTGTTTGATTGATTGTAATGAATAGGCTCAAAAACTACTGGACCGATTTTAGAAATTCTTTCACTATTCGAAAGCTACATTATCCACGAGTAACATAGGCTATATGTAATTTTGGAAAAAAATAGGGTTCCGTAAGATATTTGGGTTTTTCGGACACAAGGTGTAAAAATGTAAAAGGTCGTGATGTCGGTATACATGCCTACTGAGGACGCGGACAACCTGCCTCTGTTTACAGAATGCCTAGGTGTGATCAGTGCGGTTATGGAAGTGAACGATGTGGAAAGTGTTTTTGTGCTCGGTGATTTTAATGCTGATGTCTCACGCTCAACCAGTCTATTCGGGTGTAAGCTGATGGAGTTCTGCCATGATCTGGACTGGGTTTGTGCGGATCTGGCTATGCTTGGTATGTCCTCAGATGCTTTTACATATTTAAGTGATGCGCCACACCACAGGCACCACAAGCTGGCTCGATCATTGCATAGCTACCTCAGCGGGGTTGACTATTATTGAAAATATCCAGATTCTAAACGATGTTTACTACTCAGACCATTTCCCACTAGTAATTACTTGTAATATGGATGCTATTATGCCTAAAATTAACAAATCAGATTGTCAGAAAATTAATAAGGTAATTTGGGGTTCTAGAACTTATGAACAGAAATGTAATTATGTTAAATTATGCGATGAATATCTACACTCCTGTGATTGGCCTACTTTATCCTGCCAAGGTGTCTCATGCCAAAGTAATGCTCACTTCCACTTGATTGATAAGTTTTATTCTCAAGTAATTAACTGTATATCGAGAGCTGCTGAGTACTCGTATCAGGGCAAAACTTATAACACCAAGAAAGCGGTTGTTGGTTGGAACTATCATGTTAAAGATAGTCACATGATAGCTAGACGGTATTACCAATTATGGATATTTTATGGACGCCCTACGCAGGGAAGGATTTATGATGATATGATCCATAGTAAAAAAGTTTTTAAAAACAAATTAAAATGGTGCCAGTTAAATGAAAATAAAATAAAAATGGATATTGTAGCTACACACCGATACAATAAAGACTTTGGTAACTTCTGGAAACATACTAACAAATTAAATTATAAATCTAGTCTGCCTTTATCCATAAATGGTGATCAGAATCCTGTAAATATTGCAAATATGTTTGTAAATAAGTTTAATCCGGCCCCACCACCACCTCTGACCACTACTGTCAGCTGTTCGAATGTGTCGCTGTCGCGCTCGGCCCATGGTGCCGCGGGGACTGCGCCGCCGCCGCCGCGCGCGTCGCCGCCGGCCGTGAGCGCGGCGGAGGTGGCGCCGCCCGCTCAACTGACCGAGTTACACGTCACAGCTGAGGATGTCTTTCAGTGTGTTAGAGGTATGAAACGCGGCAAGTCCCCGGGTCACGATGGGCTCAGTGTCGAACATGTTTTGTTTGCACCTGCAGTGTTATTTGATAAAATTGCTTTCTTGTTTAATTCTTGTATTGACCACAGTTACTTACCTCATGACTTTATGAAAACCACCGTTGTACCCATCGTAAAAAACAGAACCGGTGATGTATCCAGTCCGTCTAATTACCGCCCAATATCACTCGCAACCATAATATCAAAAATTTTCGAAAACCTGATTATGAAACATTTAAATGAAAAGAACATTCCGCTTAATAATGCACAGTTTGGATTTCGTCGGGGCTAGTCCACTGACCTAGCTATCTTTGCTCTAAAAAATACCATCCATAAATACATAACTAGAAATACAACAGTATATGCATGTTTTTTAGACCTCAGCCGAGCTTTTGATACAATTAATTATAATATACTCTGGAATAAGTTGAGACAAACGCATGTGCCGAATAAAATAGTGGACCTATTTGAATATTGGTATAACAACCAAAGCAATCAAGTCAGATGGGATAACGCCTTATCGGAGTCGTATAGGTTGACGAGTGGCGTCAGACAGGGTGGCCTGACGTCCCCGGTGCTGTTTAACCTGTATGTCAACGACTTGATTGAGGAACTGAGCAGAACCAGAGTCGGATGCCATATTGGCGGTGAATGTTTAAATAACCTCAGTTATGCAGATGACATGGTTCTGCTCAGCCCCTCGGTCAATGGCCTCAGAAAACTCATTTCTCTTTGTGAGAATTACGCAGCTCGACACCAACTAACCTATAATACTAAAAAGACAGAAGTAATGATTTTCAAACACGGCAATGGCCCTGATAAGGTCTTGCCAATTACTTTGTGTGGCTCAGAATTAAAAATAGTTAGACAATTTAAGTATCTCGGACATATTATAACGGAAAACCTAAAAGATGACGATGATCTAGAGAGGCAAAGACGTAGCATTGCATGTAGAAGCAATATGCTAAACAGACGCTTTTTCCATTGCTCGAAGCAAGTAAAAATAACTCTGTTCCAGGCTTACTGTCAGTCGTTCTACACCAGCCAACTTTGGTACAAGTATACGAAGAGTGCATACAACACTCTTCGTGTACAATACAATAACGCGTTTCGGGTCATGCTCAACCTGCCCTGGCGGTGTAGTGCGACTGAGATGTTTGCTGAGAACAGAGTTACCGACTTTTATGCGCTTATGGGGAAGCTCAGGGCGTCGTTCCTTGCGCGTGTCGAGTCAAGCAAGAATGCCATAATAAGAGCTGTGTTTCTTACGGTGCATGTACTGAGGGAGCCAAAGTAAATGTACTCACTGATTTTACGGGGGAGTGCGTTTGCTTTGGCTTGATGTGTTTTATGTAGTAAGTAGGTAGTTTAAGTTTTGTTTTATTAGTAAGTTAAGGTTTTTTAGTTTAAGTTTTGAATTTTTAATGTTATGGGTGCTAATGCCTGACTTAAACGATAAATAAATAAATAAAAATAAAAAATAAAAATCAACCAGAAAAGTTACTTATTTTGCGTACGCTGCCTAAACCATAAAAGATAGAACCATAAATTGTTCTAATTAATTGTAGATCTTATAAATATCTACAAAAAAGTCCGCGACACACTATACCTATCTATGTCGAGTGAGGCACAACAACCATTTTTTTATTCAAAAATCTTGATTTTTTTTGGACCACATTTAAACGCGTTTATTTTACTCATGCTATTAATCCTTATCAAAATAAAGTATTTCATCACTAAGTACAGTTTATGTAGATAATATTTGGTCTTTGAATGATTAAAATCGGACGTTTGGTTTTGAAATTATGGCGAAATTAAAATATTACGATTTCTGCTGCACGGCCCGTTGCGAAGTGGACGTCACCAAGGCGGGGGTGCGCGTGCGGGAGGGGAGTTTGGATCTATGAGTAAGGTACCCGCGCGGCTCAGACGCGAGGTAACAGTTTTTCTGTAGTGTATTTAGCATCAACATTGCACCCGTGCGAAGCCGGGGCGGGTCGCTAGTTATTATATATTTTATATATTATAAAGAGGTAAAATTTGTTTGGCGTTGTGTGAAATGTCCAAGGATATATTATATACTTTATCTATACTAATATTATAGAGATAAAATTTGTTTGTAAGTTTGTATGTATGGGGTAATCTCAGGAACTGCTGGTCCGATTTGAAAAATTCTTTCAGTGTTAGATAGCCCATTTATCGAGGAATGCTATAGGCTATATATCATCACGCTAAGACAAATAGGAGCGGAGCAATAATGGAAAATGTGGCGCAGACGAAGTTGCGCTGGTCAGCTAGTAAAAAATAAAAGGCATAAATATGGCATAAAATTATACGTTTTGGCTGATCCTAAAGGACTAGTCCATAGGATTCATATGTACAAAGGTGCACAAGACGTTGAAGTTGGTGGCAAAGGACATGTCGACAAAGTTGTAATGACACTTTTAAAAGGTTATTTGAATAGCGGCTACTCCATTTATATGGACAATTTTTATAATAGTGTCCAGTTGGCAGATAAATTATTGTTAAAAAAAACATACTGCACTGGAACTTTGGCTGCTAAAAGAAAAAATAATCCTAAAGCAGTTGTCATTAAAAAACTTTTGAAAGGTGGAAATATATATAGATTTAATGGAAAAGGTGTTTGTGTCTGTAAATGGAAAGACAAGCGAGAAGTGCTCACTATTTCCACTGAGCATTCACCTCAATTAATGCCAGTGGAAAATAGGCGTGGTCGTGTCGTCAACAAACCAAATATGGTCATTAAATATAATAAATACATGAAAGGTGTTGATCGACACGACCAAATGTTAGCCTACTATTCGAGTGAGCTCAAATGTATGAGATGGTACAAAAAAATTGGCATTCACATTCTACAAATGATGTTGTTGAATTCCTTTTTTCTGTTTCAGAAAGGTACAAGCAGCACTCTTTCTTTAGAGTCATTTAGGGAAAAAGTGCTGCTTGAACTTCTTCCCCCTGTAGCTGACACAGTTGCGCCTCAAAAAGCAAGACATATGCCCAAAGAGTTAGACAGAAGTGTCAATGGATGTCTTAAAAGGCGCAATTGTGTCAGGTGCTGAGTAAAAGAAAAAAAAAAAGTAAAGACACAAAAATAATGTGCCCAGAATGTGATGTCGGTCTTTGTCTTTCCTGCTACGGTCCACACCATGATGAAATGCCTTGAAGCCAACTTCAATGTATGGATTTCGCAACCGTTCTTCTAAGACCGATTCGCCATTAGGCTGTTCGTCGACAGGATGATCCATTTTTATTTCCGTCTTTTGTTCGAGGATCCCATTTTGGATAAAGCTTGATTTTCATCTCGTCAAAAACAAGAGCGCAGTCAATTTTGATCTTGTCCTGTTCAGCTCTAAGTTTTAAAGCAAACAAGCTCTCTTTCGTGAAACCGAATCCCTACACGTGGTCCCCGGGTGGTGCTAAACAGGTGACACTAACCGCCTCCGTGGTCTAGTGGTTATACCACCTGATTCAGACCCAGAGGTCCCGGGTTCGATTCCCAGCGGGGGCAAATGTTTTGCTCGGTTTGGTTGGTGGTAGGACTTGTTCTAAGTCCGCCTGGCAAGCTACCACCATCTTATCTAAGTCTGTCGCCATAACAACAATGTTTACAGCATTGTTGTGTTCCGGCAGTTAGAGGTATGATAGCCAGTTCTTCTGTGTAAGAGGATTCCGGGTAAAGCTCGCTTCCATCTTCGGCCTAATCATCACTTTCCATCAGGTGAGATTTGTGTTTTCTAATGTCACTTCAGTCGGCTGTCAAACTGTGTCAAAGTTGGTGGTGTATTTTGCGGGCCAAAAATTGTGTAAAAAACTTTTTGTGAAACTTGATTTATAATAAGAGCAGGTAAGTAAGTTTTTAACCACTGTAAGTTTGTAATAAGCACACATGAATAATCGAATATTCAACGCAAAATCTCTCCTAAATTCGAAAATATGATGGTGAGCAATGTGTTAAATTAGTTTTTCAAAGTCAGTTGTCACGATTTTGCCCACCAAAATATTACCGTTAGGGTTGTCACCTCAATGTTAAATTGATCTGAGATAAGTAGATACTTACCTACTCTATGTATTCAAAGGATTACAATAATAATAATTATTAACCAATACATGTGTTAAAAAAGTAAATTTGGTTGCAAAAGTACACTAAAAGTATTTGCAAAATAATTGGTTAAAAATGAGAAACAAATTAATATCTACTTTTTTTTTCAAATTCTTATGCGTTGATTTCTTTGTATTATGATACAGATATCTCGATGAAACTGTTTCTAAAGGGTCTTTGTTAATTTTGATGATGTATTTTTTTTATCATTTATTTCAGGATGAATAATACTAGAAAAAAAAGAAGAATGTTAGGATCGCGAGCCTACAGAAATTATTCAGAGGATATGTTGAAATTAGCTGTTGATATGGTAGAAAATAACAGGATGTCAAGTCGGGAGGCAGAAAAGAGATTCGGAATTCCTCGACAGACGATATTGAACAAAGTTAAAAAAGTCCACTTGAAACCAGCTGGAGGACAGAAGAAACTCACTGAAGACGAGGAATAAAAACTGGCAAACGTATTGTTAGCTTCAGCAGATTACGGCAGCCCCATGACAAAATTGGATGTAAAAATGTTAATCTATAAGTATTTAGAAAAAAAATCACGAACTGATTTGTTCGATGGCAAATTACCAAGTGATACGTGGGTGGAAGGATTTTTAAACAGACATCGTTCGAAACTGACCATCAGATCGACTCAAAATATTATAAAGGTACGGGCAGAGAAAGGATTAGAAGAAATGGAGCAATTTTATACTAATTTAAGTGTAACCCTAAATGGTGTACCACCGACGAACATACTGAACTATGACGAGACTAACTTGTCCGACAATCCAGATTCCAGGCACTTCAAAATGTGTTTTTAGAAGGGGCGTCAAACATCCTGAAAGGATTCTAAATAGTTGCGTTTCCATCATGTTTACTGCAAGCGCAGCTGGGACATGTCTACCCACATATGTGGTTTATAAATCCTCAAATTTATATTCGGAATGGCTTGAAGGAGGCCCAACTGGAACTAGATACAATTGTTCGAAATCAGGTTGGTTTGATACAGCTTCATTCGAAGATTATTTCAAAACTATTGTGGTTGAGTGGGGGAAACAAATTCCCGGCCCAAAAGTAGTCATTGGTGATAATTTATCTTCCCACATAAATATTGAAGTGGTAGAGTTGTGTCAAAAACACAACATTAAGTTGGTATTTTTACCACCAAACTCCACTCACCTGACACAACCATTGGACGTAGCGTACTTTGGCCCACTAAAAAGAGAATGGAAAAAGATCCTATTGGATTACAAATTGAAGAATCCAGGATAGACTACTTTGAATAAAAAACATTTTCCAAAACTTTTGGCCCAATTACTAGAAAATATGAAACATAAGGAAAGCAATAATATAATAAGTGGCTTCAGAGCTACAGGAATATGGCCTGTAAATCCACGAAATGTTTTTAAGAGAATACCGGAGTATTTCGACGACTCAGAATACGGAATTGATAAGACATTATTGGATTTTCTCAAAGAGTCAAGGGCTGCTAAGCCAATGCAAGTGAAAAGAAGTAAGAAATTACGTACAGAACCCGGAAAGTCAGTATGTGCTGATGATATATCCACAATAAATAGTCAAATAACAGCACGAAAACAACCGTCTGTAAGAAAAAATACTAGGAAAACAATAAAGACTAATCAAGAAAGAGAGACAGAAGAGGTTATGGCGTTGTTGGACACAGAAAATGATATAGACTTAGATGTAATTACAGATGAATTGATATCCCGGGAGGGAGGATACGATTGATTACAATATGCCGTCGACCTCATCTGGAAACATCGGTTGGACAAATATTGAGGAGGAAACAATACAGATAAACCGAAAGCAAGACACAGAAGAGGTAATAGCGCAGTGGGACACAGAAAATGATCTATACTTAGACGAAATTACAGGTGAAGTGATAGGAAGTGTGGAAACAATTGATATGCCGTCGACCTCATCTGGAATCATCGGAAAACCAGCACTACGACCCCTATTATCACCGGTAATCTATAATCCAGACAGACTTGATGCACTTAGTATCAAAATTATAAACCTGCATTTAGGTTTACCAGTGCACGATATTAATGCTCAACTAACCGAAGTATGTGCATTAAATAAAAAATTAAAAAGTGACAGCCAGAATCGACCTTTTCTAGCTTATGGTGAAAGTGACACTCCAGGGTGTTTAAGATTCCGGCCACCGTAGGCCCGGGCCTGTGGACGGCGAGCTATGGGTGGCTCGCCGTCCGTCCGTCTAGTGACGACAGGCCGTGTCGACGGCGCGTTAGTGTTCCACGCGCGCCTCAAAGAGAGTCAGCACACAGAGGGGCCCGAAAGGGCCGACGCCTGCCGGAGTCGCGGGATTATTCGCAAGAGACACCGTGGCTCCGGAACACAAAGGGCAATGAAGGAACATGGATGGGTTTTAGTCAGTAGAAGTCTGACACTCCCTCCCGCTACACCCAGAGCGGGAGGAGTCATTGGATGATTTCCCATGCCTAAAAAAAAAAAAAAAGGGTGTTTAAGATCAATGACGAATAGTTCATCTAAACCTAATATTATAATAACCTCAGATGTTAAAGTAACCCGTAAGGAAATGAAGGACATCAAGAAAAAGATTAAATTAGGAACTGAAGTCACCGGAAAATCAGCTTTACAAATGAAAATTGTTGCGAAGACAGAGAACAATGAAAATGCATTGAATGAAAAAAATATAAGAAAACGGAAAACTTTATCTACTCGAAGAAAAATAAAAAAAACGAAACGGAAGAAATTGAAATCATATTACTGTGAAACAAGTTCTGAGTCGGATATTCTAAGTATTGCAAACACAGATCATTCTGATTATGAGACATTTAATGAATATTTATCAACATGTTTGCAAGAGATGGACAACAAGGAAAACTGTGAGCCAGAAAATTTCACTGCAACATTTGGGCTTAGTGATATCAGCTATTTCACAAGCGATGTAGAGTTAAAAAAAGAGGACTGGGTCGTTGTCAAATTTGCGACGAAAAAAAGCATAAAACATTATGTTGGTTGTGTTTTATGTATGAAAAACAGTATCCCTACCGTAAAATTTGCAAGAAAAGTGAAAAATGCAAAAGATGGTAAAATGATTTTGGTTTAGTCTAGGAATGACTAATTCGCGAAATGACTACATGGTCTATAATTGACCAATTCTTTAAATGTACAATTCTTTAAATGACCGATTCTATAAATGACCGATTCTTCAAATGACTGAGTTTTCTGACATTTATTCGGTTTCTTTCCAAAAAATCAACAGTTATCAAAAAGTCATAAAATCAATTATCAAAAAATCAACAATTATAGAAAATTAAGAAATAAATCACTTAAGAATATGTAGTTAATATTCAACTAACCGAATAAATGTTTACTTTTGCGCTACAAAATGTAGTACGTGTCATTATACAAGTTATTTTTTGGGACATGATAGAAGTTATTTTTTGAAACTAGTTGAAATATATGATTTGCCAACCCTTACATAGACTATAAGACTGGTAAGCAGTTGCTTTAAAATGTTACTATTATGATTATTCAAATTTTTAAATTAGTGTTTAAGAGCGAGCCACGTGACCTTAACGTACCTGCGTACCCCAGTATTAACAATAAAAAAGTGACAACCCTAGTTCATCGTTTTATTTGTATGAAAAATTACAAAAAAAAAGTTTTGACTTTGCCCACTCAAATTTGACAGGTAATATGAACGTTTAAACGTATAATATTAAGGCCCTATGACAGATTGACTATTTTTCTAAAATTATCCTTAAACATGATGTTCTTAAGGTAGAAAATACTGAAGTAACGGAGGTTTCTGCAAAATGGGCAAACTTGTAAAAAGTCCTATATATTTGGTCGTTCTCTAAAGATCTTTCGCCGCTGCAGTTGGTAACACTCATTGTCAAAAAAATCCTTAATATTATCTCCACATTCGGGAACATGCATGAAATATTAAAACATTTTATTAACTGCAACAAAGCCTTTGGGGTTCTGGTAGAAATAGAATGCTCGGTCTCGGTGTTAAATTTTAAAAACTGCGCCAAGTTGACGCATTCTTCTGCAAAGAAAGAAGAAATTCTAAATCAGTGGCATGTAGTTGTTTTAACTCCTTTGCTTTGCTTCTAATTTATTTTTATTTAGGAACACCAACGACATATTTACAAAAAAAGTTACATAAATTGTATATTGCTATGTTCTGCGCAAATATGCCACTTACACAACTTTTACTTCTGACATTAAATTAGACATAAATTAACATAATACATAACATAGGTAATCATATGCTACTTTTTGAATTACTATTTATAAAAAATAGATTAAATTAGTTTAAATGAAATTATTGCAATAAAGATTAAAATTGAAATTCCTTGAGTAGATTGTATTGAAATTGAATTATTTATAATCATTAAACATATTGACAACAATAAAAATCATAAAACATCAATGAAAATAATAAAAAAACAGTGCCCAGTTTCCAGATACAGTAGTGCGATTCACTAAGGAAGAACATCTTTATAACCAAGAAATCATCGTTGAAACATCTGATGTGGCATATATTTAACAGATGTTTCAACGATGATTTCTTGGTTGTAAAGATGTTCTGCCTTAGTGAATCGCACTACAGATTGTTAAATCAATGAACCTAACATTGATTCAACAATATTAATAATTATACAAAAAATTAAACAATAATTATAAATTATTTTAGGTATAAGTATCGATATTAGGTAGGAGTCGACCACAAATCAATCACAATTTTTTTTTTTTTAGTTCAGCTATGCTGTCACTGAATATGTCAATATCGGTAGTTGTGGAAATAGCTGTTTGGTAACAGTCAGCATTCGTAAATCATTATCATCATGAATAAATTCACTGTCGTCTAGTTCATGCAGTTTCCATAAGAAACCAAACTTTGTGTTTACTGCATTATAAATAATTTGCCGGTTTTTTAAATGCACACACCTCACCCAGTTTGACTCACGCGCGCTTTTTAAAATTTCAAAATGTTTTGTTAAAATCAGGGACTCTCAAGCGCATTTAGTTTACGTGTTTTGTCTCGGTCTAGTTGAAATATGTAGGGTAGATGCAATGATAGACTAGATTAGTGCATCCGAAGACACGATTTCAGCGCGCCCCCCCGATCCTCGCGCCCTAGGCTGCAGCCTAATTAGCCTAAGGGTTAATCAGGCCCTGTAATGACTACCTATATGAAAGAAATATAAAAAAGTAATAAATAAATATAATAAATACATAAAATATTAGTCTTTCATTTGAATGGTCTTTCAACAGGGACTTACAAATTGGAGGAAAATGGATAGTTTCAACTGCGGCTGACTGTACGTAACGCACACATAATAATAATAAACTTACCTGCAGGCTTATTTGCTAATTTTGACAGATGAAAGTGATCAACACTATAGTGATAATCACCGAGCTCAGTGACGAACCGAACATTCCATTATTTTGGTATTCAGTATCGCTTCTACGTCACGTGATCGTTCAGTGAATAACGAAAACTAGCGGTGCTTATCGACTTGAAAAGGTTACCACACTACTTATTACCCGACTTATTTGATATCCTTAGCAACACGAAATAATATAACGACATCATTAGCTTTATAATTTTTGCGGTTTATACGTTCGCCACTTGAGTTGTCAAAGATTTTCCCGCGATATTCTAAACATAACGAAATAATGTTTTGAAGTACCTACCTACCATGCTCCAAATTCAGTCTTGTTGGTCTTGTTCGTCTTGTTGGTTGATCGTATGGTTTGTTTGTTTTTGTACGAAAACATCCAATTTGTAAGGTGGGTAAAAGTTTTAGATAAATTGAAATTTTACTTAGAAATTCATGTATTTGCTTGCATTTCGACCAGTAATATTGCTGCAGTTATTACTAGGAGATACGTAATTGAGATGTATGTAGCGTTTGTGTGTATAATTTAACGATTTCATTAAATTTTAGAATGCCGGCTAGCAGACGTGTCTCCCAAAGGCAGCTTGAGGTGTTGTTGACTTTTGCAGAGGCCAATAAAGACATCGCCTTAGGGCGATGTACGCGAGGGCCTCAGGCAAGCCAAACAACTCGGTGAGCCTGGGAGACCGTAGCTAATAAGCTAAATTCTGTGGCAGACGGAGTCACTAAAACTCCCGAACAGTTGCGTAGGGTAAGTTTTGTTTTAGAATCTTTTTATGAACCTTAAAAGTTATCATTGTTCCTATCAATCACCAATACGATATTATTACAGTACTGGGTGGAGTTAAAAGCGAAGACCAAGGCAAAGGGTGCAGATATTCGGCGCAACGCCTCAAGAACAGGCGGAGGGCCTAATAAGCTGACACCCTTAAATGAGTTGGAAGAGAGGATCCTACAACTCATAGGTCGTGTATGCGTGGAGGGTTTGCCTGGAGTGCAGATACCATTTCCCGTAAGTTGCACTATCTAACCATACTTCTTTTAATGTAAAGTAGATAAAATGGCATTGAAGACATTTTCAAAGTGTTTAAAGCTAATATTAAAAATATGTACATGTTTAAATGCTTGTTTGTATCTCATTCATAATGAAAGTATCCTGTAGTTTCATCATGAATGAGATATCAGTACAGACTTTGGCTCCTATTTGGTAAACTGGTAGAATATTCTCTAGAAGGAGACAAATCCCAGTTGAATACTTTCACAGAATAAACAAATCACAAAAAATCACTTGCAAGTTATAATATGTATAATTTTATATCTAACACTATACTACATCTAATCTATTGTTGGATACACATCTAAAATGACTTTTATCTAAAAAGTATTAAATATCTTGTGTTTATATTTAAAATGAAGATAAATATAAATATTTGCTTCTTTACAGATTCCCTCTGAAACCACTTCAGTACCTCCACCTCAGCCAAGCACATCCCAAACCACTAACACTTCCGCTTCCCAGGCCTCTCCTTCTACTTCCCAAATGGAACAATTGGAAGTAGAGTGGTTGGAAGATGAAGATTTGCCATCAGAAATGTTATCTTCACAACTATTGCTTCCAACTTCCCACACTGGTACACCTGCACCTATACCACCACCCTCACCATCACCACAGTCTCAGGTGTACACTGGTACACCTGCACCTATACCACCACCCTCACCATCACCACAGTCTTCGCATACACAACCTCAGCCTCAGTCTCAGTCTCTGCATCGAATACGGACTCCGTCTCCAGAGCAGCCACGGCATCCTCATGCAGATATGAGCCAGTCTTCGCCACGACGCCACAGGCGACAACGCCGTAAGTAAACTTTTCATGTTTTTTTCATCTCAAGGTGAAGCAACATCTTAGATAATATATCATCTTTATAAATGATTGAAATTTTAATCATGCATCATCATGTCTATTCAGACAGGCTAATCTCAGAAAATATGATAAAATATATCTGTTACTCTATATTATTGAATTGTGTTTCCTACTAAACTAATTTTTTAATAGATATGTTTGTTACTCTTATGAAAGAGTAACAAACACATCTTCAGAGTAACACACATCAAAAACTACTGAATGGATTTTGATTAAATTTGGCACAGAGGTAGATTATAGTCTGGAATAACACATAGGATATTTTTTATCCCGGGAATATGTTCCATTGGGATAATTTTCGACATTCACGCGGGCGACGACGCAGGCAGAGACTTGTAATAGATAAAATGGATCATGAAGGATGTTCATTATAAGTAAAATATTTCATGCAAATTGGTTGAACTATGATGATGAAAACAAATAAAGT
Source organism: Ceramica pisi (assembly GCA_963859965.1). Lineage (NCBI taxonomy): Eukaryota > Metazoa > Arthropoda > Insecta > Lepidoptera > Noctuidae > Ceramica > Ceramica pisi. The sequence goes on along the minus strand of OY982528.1, from coordinate 7,653,905 downwards.
GCATTTAGTGTGCTGTGTCACAGTGGGTTTTCTAGTTAAGTTTTTAAAATTTATTATTATTTTTTCAGTCACAAGCATTCGTGATGTACCTCAATGGGCTCGCAGCTTAGAAGAGAGGAGAATAGCTGTTGAGGAGAGGCAAACAAGAGCACTTGAGGCAATTTCAGCTGTAGTGGACAGAAGACTGGCAAATATCGAAGATTGTTTAAGAGAAATAATTAATAGGGAAAGTAGAAATAAATAGGTATTTAGTAGAGTTTTGTGTTTTTTTGAACACCTTGATATTTGTACTTTAAGAACAAAATAACAAGTTTTAGAATTATTGTTCTTCAACCTTTTTCATGACGCAATCCCATAATGTGTAATAATTTAGAGGTTTCAAAGTAAAAATCTTTATTTATCAAAACTTTTTCCCTACCACCATTTACAAAATATATATTGTTATCAAAATCAAAAGTCATTTATTCAAATTAGGCTGAGTGCCAGCACTTTTTGAACGTCAACGTTTACAAGAAGACAGTACCCCAAAAACGCCCGCCCGTCACCACTTCCTAGTGTTTTAGCTGTGGAGAAGAAGTGGCCAACAAACTCCCCAGCAACACATCTGTCTGTTGCGTTAGAAGAACTTGCATTTAAACAAAATTATGCATTTTTCAGATGCTATTAAATTATTTACTAAAGAACAAACATATCCTAATTTTTCTGGCTTATTCCACTTTTCCCCGTTGGATGATCCCCATTGATGGGGATTAGTGAACTTTTTGTTCACTATTCCCCGTTGACCCAAAATTTTTATTTAATGGGGATAAGTGAACTAAAAAGTTCAATAATCCCCATTAGGTAGGTACGTTAAAAAAAATAAAATATATGAATCATGTTACGATTCATATATTTTATTTTTTTTAACGTACCTACCTAATGGGGATTATTGAACTTTTATAAGGTAAGAACAAAATTTTAAATTACCTACATACCTACTTTACGATTTTATTAGAACGAAAAACAGATTGTTGCCCCAACGAAATTGTTCTAACGATGTTTGGGAATAAGACCTTATATCTATCTATCTAATAAGATACACAATACTGTAAAAGATGCTCATTTTCTAGAGGCGCGAGTTAAGGAACCCCAACCTACCAATATTAGCTTTGTCAGACAATAAGTATTTACTAGATTATTTTTTCTCAATTTCCCCACTGCGCGATCAGCATTTATAATTATCTAGAACATGCGTCAATCTGATCACGCTGTGGATGTACTACGTTAGCAATTAAGTTAGTATATAAGATCAATATCTTGTTAGATGAATTCAATTACTGTTTCGCTGTAACTCTGTCGGAATAAAGTTATTTTTTAACACTTCCGTTGTCGCTTACTTAATTGGCGCAGCCGGTAGGATCTCTGTAGTTAGTTTGCCGTGTATACAATTCTACGTGGAGTAGCCGACGTCCGTGTCTACGGTTTAGCAGAGATAGCCGAACAAATAAATTCATTGAGGAGCCACTTCGAGTTACGGAAGAGGACCAGCCACAGCAGTAATTCAGGGAGCATGGAGCTAGCTGCGGAATTGTGAGTAAATCTTTTTCACCTTCCTCTCAGCTCTTCCATCTATATCCCAACCTTGTAATAGTCTATGTGTTTGTGTATTATTAGGGATTGGACAACGCCGTAATAATATTTGCATAGATTTTAAACGTACTAATATTTTAGAATAGTGATAGTTTAGTAGCACATTAGTGTGATTTTTTTTTTCTCTCCGCGTTTGTTTCTTTCATAACTTTTCACAATGGAAAACGTAACCCGTGTCCCACAGGAATTGGTTAACATCATACCAATATTCAGCGGCGACACTAGAATGTTGCCTTTATTTATAAAAAAATGTGAATACATTTTGTCTACGTTCTTAGGAACCGCAGCCCAAAATGAATATTTATTTCATGTAGTAACTAGTAGGTTATCAGGCGAAGCAGCCAGTTTGGTAGGCGAAAGAGAAGCTATAGGTACGTGGGACGAGCTGAAGAAGTTGTTAAACCAACACTTCGGTGATCCACGCACAGAGGATTGTTTAGCAATGGAATTAGAATCGTGTAGAATAAATAAGGGTGAAAGTTATTTAGATTTTTGCCATAGAATACAGCGGATGAGAAGTGTTTTATTGGCTAAAATATCAGAAACTATCATTGATGAATCTCTACGTAAGGCAAAGCAAATCATTTATAGTAACAGAGCGATGAATGCTTTCTTGTTTAATTTACCGCCATTTTTAGTTAGATTAGTTCGTTTGCGCGACGTCACAATGTTAGAGGATGCATTAAAAATAGTTTTAGAAGAACAAAACTTCCAGGCAGTCTATGAGTCGAAAACAAACGACAGACGTAATTTTAGCAGAAATAACAGACCCAATTTGCCTAATAACCAAAATGCAATTGAATCTAATAATCAAAAGAAAGATTCACATAGCATATCAAGTACACATGTACCGAATAGTGCTACAAACAGCACATCTACACCGAACAATTCGCATCAGCCCAGACATTATAAACAACATAATAATATTCAAAGAAATCAAGACAATTTTAATCGTACAAACAACAATAATGCGTCACCGCAGTCAAGTAGGTCATTTGTTCCGATTGCACAACCGAACCAACAGTTCGCGGCACATGCACCGAGCACGCCGTCTTTTGCAGCGCAAGCATCTACGTCGGGTGCGAATACTGATGTCACCATGCGTACTGCAAGGTCGCGACGTGTTAATTACATAAATAATTCTAATAATAATGAACAGAGTTCAAGTTATTCGTACAATGAGTGCCAAGAATTTTCTCCTGAAGAACCCGGGGCGGGAAATTTTTGCATAACGGCCTCTACCCTAGAGAACGAATAAAAATAAATTGTAATAAACGCTTAAATTTACCACATATAGTTATACCAGAATTAAAGGCAGTTTTTATGATAGATACGGGGAGTGTTAGATCGTTTATAAGCCCGTATATAGCGAATAAATATTTTAAAAATTATCTACAGTATGAACCCTTCGAAGTTGTTAGCACTCACGCATCGAGTGTTCATAGTGAAACGGCTATTATTCCATTACCGGTTACCTTTGGAAGTCAAGAGTTCCATAAGTTTTATGTCTATAGTGTCGACGATAGGTATGATGGGTTAATAGGTAGCAATTTGCTGAAGCAATTACAGGCAAAGATTAATATGGAAAATCAGATATTACATTTAAAAAATACTGATATTCCTATCATATATTCACCGCCTATGAGAGAGGTATATAATCTACCATCTCGTAGTGAACTTAGAGTAAGACTCCCAGTCAACTTACTGAACGGGGAAGCTGTGTTAGATTTTAAGCAATTTACGGAAGGGATTCGAATGCCCGCCGCATTAGTTACGTGCTATGCAACAACTGTTATTCAGAATTATAGCCATGAAAATTAAAATTAAGGAAAATAGTCTTAGTAACGAAACTATAGGAATAGAAAGCCAAATAGAATATCTTATTAAACTAACTAAGGATAGATTTTTTCAAATCTTACCTTTCCATTATAGAAACAAAAGAGCTTTGTTTAATCCATTAGGCTCACTTGTAAAAGCTATCACTGGAAATTTGGATGAAGACGATGCAATTAAATATGATAGAGAAATCCAAATGATACAGAACAAAGAGCATGTGGTCGAACGTAAAGTATCATCAATGCAAAAAGCTTTTGATAAATTAGTAAATGACTCTGAAATAATAAATTCAAATATTAAAAACTTGGGTTTACATACCAATGAAATGGAAAAATTAGTTGAACATGAGTTCAGGTTTAACAAACTTTTCCAAATATTAAATACTATGTATCAAATTTTAAATAACTTTCGAACCTGTTACGAAAACATACAAGAGATTGAAACGGCAATAGCCTTTAGCAAACTGAATACATTGCACCAATCCATTATAAATAGTACAGAATTATATAATACGTTAGAAGTCATTGCTAAACATGCTAGAACAATATACCCAGTAAACAAACATAATTTAATAAAATTAGAACGTAATATCATACTTAAATCATATATAAATAACAACAAGTTAGTTTTTGTTTTAGAAGTTCCCCTAATAAATAACGAAACATATAATTATTACAAGGTTATACCCATCCCTATATTCCATTCTCCAAATACCTTTACAATAATACCCAAATATCCTTACCTGATGGTGAATAGATTGAAATACATGCCCGTGGTAAGCCCATGTACTGAGATTGAAAATGGAAAATTCCTTTGCGCTGAAACTAATTTAGCCCAGTTTCCAACCGAGACCTGCATTGAACAAATAATGCTGATGAAAAACAACTACAAAAACTGCATACAGAACCATATTGAAATAGAAAAAACTAAGATACAGAAAATAACCGACAACCAATGGTTGGTTTACTCAGAGGAAAATCTCATCATCGTCGAGAATTGCAATACAGAAATCCTGAAGTACACTATCCTTGGGACCTACATCGTGACACCTGGCCAACAATGCGAGACACAAATAGGCGAAGTCATCATTGCCGCCACCACAAACACTACAGTTTCCAGTCTCCAGCTGCCATTGATCCAGATGCCAGACCTACAACAGGACATCCAGAGAAGATCAAAGAAAGTGGATCTAAGAAATGTGGACTTCAGTGATGTGAAAGAAGTGTTACAAAGTGCAAAATTTAGTGAAATAGACGATACGACACAAACAGTGACAATAGAAATTAGTATATGGATCATCTTAGAGTATGTGGTTATTGTAATAGCAATAGTTATCTTTATAATGTATAAATTTCAGTTCATAAACTTTTGTCGAAATTCTCCGAAACCGTCTGCGACACCTTCGGATAATTTCTCTCTTAGGGAGGGAGGAGTTAAGGAATAGGGTGGATCGCTCTTGTACGGAGTTTTTTTTTTCATTGAATTTCCTTGTCGCGGTATGCGGGATAGATGCTCTGGCACCTATCGATTACAACTACCAAATATTATTGAAAAATAATAATTAGAAGTACTGCCACAAAGTCGTTAAAGTTTTAGAAAATCAGAGAGAATTGATATTTATACAAAATAGATTTATTTTAATTTACGTTTACTTATTCAACTTTTTTTTTATATATAATCCGTTTTGATCAGATAATGAATCAATTGCATGAAATATCTGCTTTCCTTCATACACTTTTCCCGCGTAAAATTGATCAGAATTTTGCCTATTTTACTGTAGCTCAACCCCACCCACGCGTGTCCCCGGGGTGCGGTGTGCGGGACGCGGGTGTGAGCGGATTGTCATGTTATTAGTATTATTTTGTTTCAATTGCACAATTGAAGCACGTTGTTTTGGTTTTTAAACTGTAATTGTGAGTGTAACGAAAGTGTAATGAGTTTGCGTAGTAGTGATAAAATCTGCCCCATATTTGGTTCTGGCAAAGAACTACCTACTAGTTTGTTACCGACCTATGAAGACATGATGAAATATTTCATATTCTGCAATAAATCAGAGAAACGACTGCAAGATTTAGTAAGAAACACAAGTGAAAATGTTGCAACTGACATCGAATTGATCTGGAAAAAAGCGTCATTACCTGTAATAGAACATCGTACAATCTTGGCCAGAATTAAAGCATACCATGATAAATACCGCATGATTTTAAAACCCTATCAAGCTAGAAAAAACAGTGAAAGCTACAGAAACAAGTTGAATAAGTTTAAAATGGATAGTAAGGCTTTGTTCGATATTGCTACTTGCAAATGTAGTTCGTTTGACATTTGTTGTTGTGAAAAGGCGCGTAAAATACCAATTAAGGAAAGAGACTTCCTATTAGATCAGCGAGGTGAAAGAAAAATGATGATTAGCTCGTTGGATAGAGAAACTACAAAGAAAAATGAGAGCAATATTGCCAGACAGTTAAAGCGCAAGTTATACGAAGAAACAGCCGTACCATCTACCTCTCAAAGTGTTAAGCCCTCCAAAATAAATGCTAAACTACACGAAGACCAAGAAACAGACTTAACTTCGGCCTATTCCTCTTTCTCTGTCATCATGCCGTCTGAAAATCGATTTCAAGTCGTAGCCAGAACACTGGATCGTTATGGTATTTCAGATCGAGCAGGAGCTGCTATCGTCTCTGCTACATTAGAAGACATCGGTTTAGTAACTGAAAGCGACACATCAAATGTCATAGATCGTAACAAAATTCGTCGATCTCGTACCAAGACAAGAACCACTTTGACGACCAATGAAATGCTAAACTTTAATCAATGTATTAGCATATCGTTCGACGGCCGTAAAGATAAAACGTTAATTAACGAGGACAATCGCAGAAAAGTTGTAATTGAAGAACACATAACTTTATTGAAAGAACCTGACTCACAATATATTGGTCACATTTCTGTGGCATCAGGTGACGCTAAAACGATATCCAATAAACTGTTTGCTTACTTACAGGCTAAATCGATTGATTTGAAGCTAATCGTGGCTATTGGATGTGATGGAACGGCAGTGAATACCGGAAACAAAGCAGGTATTATCAGATTACTTGAGAGTAAGCTTCAACGTCCAGTTCAGTGGTTGGTATGTCAACTGCATGCCAATGAGTTGACTTTAAGACACCTCTTTGAAAAGCTTGACGGGACCACTACAGGACCCAAAAGTTTTAGTGGCCCGATTGGAAAGTCCCTTAATAATTGTGAAAATCTTCCTGTAATACAGTTTTCTGCAATTAAATGTGACTTACCGGATATAACAAAAGCTCGTGAAGATCTCAGCACAGACCAATTATACTTAATGGAAATTTGTCGTGCGATCAGCGAAGGTCACTGCAGTGATAATTTAAGAAAACGGAATCCAGGTAAAATCTGTCATTCGCGATGGCTAACAACAGCTAATCGTATTCTAAGAACGTACATTTCAACCAATACTCCATCCGAAGGTTTACAGATATTGACTGAATTCGTACTGAAAGTGTACGCGCCGATGTGGTTTAAGATAAAAACGCAACCGTTATGCGTTTACGGGTCAAAACACTTGCACGAGACAATCGTACTGTCTCGTTATCTTCCAGAGCACTTAAAGAAAATAGTAGACCCGGTGATCCAACGTAATGGATTTTTTGGGCATTGCGAGAATATTTTGATTGCTATGTTAGCTGACGAAAGAAAACCTATAAGAGAGTTAGCGCTTCGACGAATAGTTAAAATCCGCGAACGTTCTTCGGGTTTTACGCCGATAAGGGTTTTTAAACTACCGCCGTTTAATTTCAATGCAAAAGACTACACTGACATGATCGATTGGGATAAGATATCGGAACCACCACTGACTAAACAAATAGCAGACGAGACCATTTACGAAGCCATTAAAAATCTGGACATAGTTGAAAGTGACATTTTGCCTTTATTCCGATTGATGCCATGTCACACGCAAGCTACTGAGAGATGCATCAAGTTGGTCACAGAATCCTGTTCTGCAGTTTGTGGGCCAGAAAGACGTGAAGGATGGATCAGAAACAAACTTCAATCGTGTCGTATCATGCCAGTCTTTAATACAAAAAAACATTACAAAACTGTGTGATTTCCTGAATTTCGTTATATTTTTTTAAATTTTGGTTGTTGTTTTCGTCGGTTTATTTGATTCTTTATTCTTATTTATAATTATAGTTCTAGTTTTAAGTATTAAAAAAATAATAAACATTGTACATCATTTAAAAAAATCCTTTAATTAAGCTCAGACTGAATCCTAGATTTAGACGATTAATGAAAACTTCAATATACTTGTGGCAGTACTTTCACTTAAAATATCATACTGTCATATTAACTTTTAATTGTCTCCTCATAGAGCATCTTTTCCACACCCCGCCTCAAAAATATATCAAAAAAAAAAAAAGCGATCCACCCTATTAAGGAACCCCAACCTACCAATATTAGCTTTGTCAGACAATAAGTATTTACTAGATTATTATTTCTCAATTTCCCCACTGCGCGATCAGCATTTATAATTATCTAGAACATGCGTCAATCTGATCACGCTGTGGATGTACTACGTTAGCAATTAAGTTAGTATATAAGATCAATATCTTGTTAGATGAATTCAATTACTGTTTCGCTGTAACTCTGTCGGAATAAAGTTATTTTTTAACACTTCCGTTGTCGCTTACTTAATTCGCGCGCGCAAGGCGGTGGCGGAGCGGGGTGCGAGTTAGCTCGTATGTGATTGGTCGACCCATCTTTTGTTTTTGTTTCGTAGTCGTTAAGGGTTAGTAGTGTGTAGTGTAGTTCAAGCGTGCAGTTCTTATCAGTTCGCAGTTATTAGTTTAATATAGGAATAAATAAAGGAAATGGCTGGTAGTTCAACTGACGTTTGTTTAGAGTACGTTAAAAAAGGTAAGGCCTCTTTTCCATTACACGGTTTCTCGCCGTGAAAATCTACGGTTAATTCGCCGCGTGTAGGCACGGTCGTCAGTGTGGTATGGATCACTATATGAGCTTGTCGACATGCACGGTGGCGCCAAGGCACGGCGCCGCGGCCGCGTGCGCCGTGACTGCCCCTCGGCGCGCCGCGTCTACGCACGGCGTGATTTTCACCAGTGTTGTATGGCAGTCTATCGGGGTGTGTCGACGGTGCCGGACGTACGCACGGATTCGTGACCGCTTATATACGCTGTTTCGCGATTTTATTATAAAATGAACATAAATCAAGAATTATTAATTACGTTGATTCAAGAAAGGCCTGTAATATGGGATAAGACCATCGACGATTATAAAAATAAGCGGCTTAAATATGATTCCTGGAAAGAAATATTTATTCATTTCCAGCCCACATTTGAAGATTTAAGTGGTGATGAGAAAAACAAGTTTGGTAAGTTACAGATATTTAATTATTAACTTTTTACTTATGCATAGTTGTTTTGATAGGAGAGGCGACCTTCGTTAGATACAAAATATTGTGCAAATCTGTTGCGAACTTCATTAGCCGCCAAACTTCCGCGAACTGCATTCGTGATAGGTAACTGGATTAGTTCCGATTCTGAATCAAGGGTGGACTCATTTTCACTCGCATTGTGAAACTGAAAGTTTTCCTGCTTATGTATAAAATTTTGCAAAACACAACATGTTTTCACAATATCAACTGCCAAATCGATGGACACATTCATTGGCCGGTGAAAAATTCGCCATTTATTGGATAAAATGCCAAACGCACATTCAACAAATCTTCGCGCTCTGGTGAGTCTGTAGTTAAATGTACGTTTTAATTGATCAAGCTGATGACCACCAAATGGACGAAGCAAGTGATAATGCAAAGCAAAGGCTTCGTCCGCAACGAACACATATGGCAAATCGTAGTCAATTCCAGGCAAACGTGTTGCATCGGGTAGATTTAATCCGTTGTTTGTTAAATTTTTCCAAAATGGGGTCTCTTTGAACACACTGGAATCACACTCCTTTCCGTAGGCGCCAACGTCAACAAATATAAAGTTGTAATCGCTATCTACTACTGCCATCAAGACTATAGAAAAAAAATGTTTGTAATTTAAAAACATCGAGCCACTATCAATTGGCTTAATAAGTCTGATGTGTTTTCCATCGACCGCTCCTAAGCACAGCGGGAAGTTGGAAGATTCTTGAAATTTGCTTGCAATGTGTAGCCAGTCTTCTTTAGATGGCATTTTCATATATTCTTTATACAGTTCTAACCAAATGTAGTGGCATACTTCACGTACGATGCAACTTATGGTTTTTATTACAATTCTATAGCTGTAGTATAGGTCAGTAAAGGTATCTCCTGTTGCTAGATACCTGAAATATAAAACAAAACGGTTCAGGTTCAAATACTAAAACCCCATTTTAGGTCGGGGTCGATTCAGTTTAGGTCGGGGGTTTTTATAAATTTTGAATTTAATAATTATTATTTATTTATTTTCAGGGCAAATGGTGATGAAGAAGTGGACCAATATGAAAGATAGCTGGATAAAATATGACAAAAAAATTAATGAATGTAAGTCTGGTTCATCAGCAAAAAAAATAAGAAAATATATGTTCTATGATGAAATGATGTTCCTAAAAAAAAATGTTGAGCATCGCAAGACCGATTCTAACATGACTGAACATGTTCATGATTCTAGCCTCAGTAATGAAAATTTTGATAGTGCAGTCCCGAATCAATCAAGCTCGGGATACACTGAACGGAGTGAGACGCTAAGGGCTAAAAAAAAAAGAAAAAATGAACTAAGTGAAGTTGACATTAGGTTTATGAAGTTTATGGATTCAGCAGAACGAGATGAGAAAAAGAAAAGCCGTAGTATGAACTTTTTTATGGGAATCGCTGATACAGTTGACAAGTTCAGTGATGAAAATATGATAGACTTTCGGTTTCAAGTAATTTCAATAATTAAAAATATTCAACAAAGACAGTGTACTCAGTATATACCTACATCAAGAAACCAATGGGATCAAGGCCATCAAGGATATTTAAGTGGTACAGCATCCTCAAATGCGCAATCGTCAACATATGGATATTCTACAGCTGCTAGATCGGGCTATGGAATAAGTCGTCCACAGACGTCTTCTCATGATTTTGGACACGGTTCTGGTTTAGAGCCAATCCACTACCGACCCGAATCACAATTATCTGTACATAGTGTAAATGCGGAAAGTATCTCGGCAGATTCTCAAGTTTCTATTGAAGACGAATTCGATTTTAGTACCGCACTTGAGTAGCATTTTCAGCGTAGTGTATTTTTTGATTTACTTGTTCTTAAATTAATAATTATTAAAATTCAATTACATGTAATAATTTTGTTTGTGTGCAATAAACAATTTTAAACTAAAATATGTCATTTAATTTTGTACCTACTTACCTCAGAGTTACAGCCAATCTTTCTGCGGGCGATATACTCTCTCGCATAAAAGTATCTTGATGTTTTAGTTCCTGGGATAATTTTTGGAGCAAGTTGTCGAATGTAGTTTTCTGCATTCTAAAATAATTGTAAAACTTGTCTTCATCTTCTCTCAATTGATTCTTGACAAGTGTATGAAACGCGCCATATTCCTCCCTTTTTTCTAAAATCGGATGTATCCAAAACCTTACTTCCCTTTTTTTTTCTATTTTATTTTTCCTATATATGTAATAAGCAACTATAATCTTTTTTTTCGTAAGAAAATTCATGACGCAGCACGTCCTACACAGCCCGAGTAAAAAGCGCTACTAGCCAGTACTTACCAATGTCTCGCGCGGTGATTTTGCCGTATCATGTACAAGCTAGCACGTTTTTTCAACCGTACGGCTTACACACCGTACGTTTGAACAACCGTGTAATGGAAAAGAGGCCTAAAGCTACCATACTTCTCCGGGCCGGACATCAATACAGTAAAAAATGCAAATATAAAAATGGTGGAGTTTTGTGGGAGTGTACCACAAGAAAACAAAGTAAATGTGCCGGATCCATCACTGTCATGGTAAGTTACTTATTATATTTTGTGATTAATAATGACAATAATAACTCAGGTTATGTGTGTTATCAATATCACGTTTATCAATATCAAAATTTAAAAATCAACGTTAAAGTTTAAACACTGTTTCTGTCATGGCGGCACGTGTGACGTCATTCTTTTGTCAAACAAGTCTATTACACGTAGTGTAAAAGAGTGTAGCTGAAGTGAATTGTATATATTTAATTATTATTACAAATTTTAGTTAAGCATAAAGTGAAATATGTTTTGTTGAACTATTCTGATAGGATAACAACAATTTGTTATAAGTTTTAAAGGTTGTTAAATAGCCTATTTAATTTTGTATTCTATGTAAGTGCAATATTGTTTACTTAAAAAATAATGTAAAGTAATTAATTATTATTACTTAATTTTACAGGACAATCAAGTTGTAGCTGAGAAACGACACAATGTTTGTGAACCTGATTTTGCGCGGAATGAAGTTACCTTGAGGTTATTCAAACTAAAAACTACACTTGCGGATCCAGAAGCACCTGCTATTCCCACTGCTTACAACGCGGCTGTGAGCTCACTAAAAGATACCGGAATTGACAAAATAAAAGAATTCCCTGCCCTGAAGTCTATCAAAACAACATTATATAAACACAGAAATGCAGCATTTGAAGTAAGTAAAATTGAGTTCAAAAATGTTGAAGAAGTTAAAGTACCTCCAGCTCATCAGGAATTTATTTTAGCAGACTAAAAGGCATGTGTTTTTTTTGTTCATCATTTTCATGCCGTTTATGGTATTCTCTTAGTTGATTACAATATTTTTTTAGGTATTCTATAGGTAGGTAGGTACATAATTGTTAGGTGATATTTTTAAACTACTTTTGCCTTACTTATTATTTTGTTTTTACATGCTGTGTATCATTTATATTATGAATATCATATTGCTTGTATATGTTACCGGAAAATGGCAGACTCCGTAAGATTGTAATAATAGGTTTAAAAGCAAAAAAAAAATGGGTAGGTAGGGTAGCCAGTTGACGGGAGCGAAGGCGCGGGGGACAGCTAGTAAATAAATAAAAAAGAACACTAAATCGAACAAATGCTTCGTAGTTTAGAGACAATAAACTAAGAAAGGCAACATTTAAAGGTTACGACTGTGACTAAGCCCGTTGTTGTGAAAGTGAAACATTCCAATTCCGATCTAGTACTACCTATTGATTTCAGTGTAAGACTAGCTTTTGGCTCTAAAATTATTCGTGGTGACGCCAAAACCAGACTCCATTGTAGGCTTTAATATACAGAATCAAGGTAAGTGTTCCCACACGAAAATCGGAAATTAACCTTTGAAATTATCGTAGGCGGACAAAGTGTCGTCAACATATTTTGAACATAAGACCATTTTACCGTAACCTGATACCAGATATCAAAGCTTTTAGGGCTCGTACACAAAACTGCGATGCGACGTCGCATCGCAAAAATGTGCGAGCTCCCTCTAGGTTAATGTGCGACCTCCCTCTTTTCTGCGTTGCGAATTCGCATCGCATCGCAAAAATGTGCGAGCTCCCTCTAGGTTAATGTGCGACCTCCCTCTTTTCTGCGTTGCGAATTCGCATCGCATCGCAGTTTTGTGTACGAGCCCTAAGGCTTGCTTATTCGGGGCTTTTGGCATTGAAAACGCTACCTCCGCCCGCGACCCCTCATGTTTATCACGACGATGTTATACGATGTCCTGCCGATGACCGCCGACTTCTTCGCAGAATAAATACGCCATAGTGTAAAATATTTGTAGTTGATCTACTGAACTTGTTACATTTTATTGAAACACATTGCAAACATGGCGGGAGATTTAGTTTTATAATATGTAGTGTTCTTGTTTTTTTTTAACACAATATAGCTTTATGAAAAAAGTAAATTAACATGGTAGTAACAGAAAAAAACCGAAAGTTTCGATAAAATCTTGAAATCAAAGCATTTATTACAACCACACCGTTTACTTTGTGCCATTAGCTTTTTTTTCTTTTCTTTTTTTTGTGAGCCATTATTAGTTTTACAAGTCTTTTGTTTGATAATATAAACATATAACTAAAACCTACCTACGTTAATAACCTAAATTAACAGACATATTTACGTAAATAACTTAACAATAGCAAATTATGTACGTGATAACCACCTATAAAAATTAAATATCACTCATTGTCATAACGAATGACGTAGTTTGAATCATCCAGGAGCGATATATTTGCATTGTAACCATTATCTTCATGAATTATTTAAAAAAAAATTCGCGCTTAGAGGTATTTTATTTCCGGTACATTAAGTGAGCCGCCTTTGTAAGACGACTAGAATGGCACCGTGTAGGTTGGTTGTTTTTGATATTTGTCCGTCAATCACGCAAAAATGGGTGAAGGGATTTCGATGGAGTTTGTCACACATATAGTTCATCCTGGAATAACACATAGGCTACTTTCTATCCCGATAAAAGGCGTGGCTTAGTAGCGGAGGAGGAAGAGGAAATCCGAAGCCGCTGCTGCCTTAGTACTTCAGATTCACAAGTACCAGAAAAGCAGAAACATGTCGAAGTATTTTCGGGGCTTTATTTGCAAGCGGTTTGCATTCAAAAGTACCAAGGAACCAGAAATATTTGTGACGCTGTAATTGTGAGCAATTAGGATTCAAAAGTAACAGGAGAACAGAAACATGTTGAAGTAATTTTGAAGCAAAATATAAGAACCAAAGATTCAAAAGAAATATGTCAAAGTATTTTGAGTAAGAATTTTGTTTACCAGGAGAACAGAAACGTGTCTAAGTTTTTTCTGGGCTGGAATTGTCAACACTAATTTTCGGCATTGTGATCGATTAGGATTTAAAAGTATCGGGAGACCAGAAACATGATAAAACTTTTGTCGGGGCTAGAATTATGAGCGCTACAGATTTACAAGAAGACCAAAAAACATGTCGAAGTAATTTCGGAGCTGAATATTACTTTCAGCCGCACCGCAAAGACTCACACTATCTGGATACCAGAATCATGAAGATGCACTTCTAAGGATGAGAATATGACGCATACAAGTGGCGGGCCAGTTTTAACGTCTACGCAGACAAAGTCGCGGGAAGAAGCTAGTGTTTAATAAATATGTAAATGAGCTATATGATTCTACTGTAACGCTTATACTGTAATCATATTCTGTTGTTTTTTTGGCTACTAGAGTCGTGCTGCTATAGCTTCAGTAAAAATTTATCGAATAAAATATTCGTAAGCATATTTAGAATTGTCTCCTCGAGTACTTTAATTTGATACCTAACATAACTATGTCACGAAAAATTTAAGGAGAAAATGGTTGCAAATAAACTTTATAAATCGGTTATCATCATGTCAGCCGAAATCCCTGATTCCATCACGCAAGGAGACTGCAAGACCCTTGCAATTACTCTCTCCTCTCTACAATTACCCTCTCCATTGGAAAAAAAAAAACATAAGTTTTGGAGAAAAAACGGATTCTCTAATAATTATGCTACTCCGCAGGTCCTGATCCTGTGATGTTTACAGGTCATGGCACATTATTTTGGCACCGCAATGGCACAGCAGCAGCACGGCGTCTCTTCGAATTTAGGCTACGGTTAGCATCCAGCGCGATAGCTACGCGTCGTCTGCGAGGTGAAAGCTCGCCATCCGCGCAAGGCGAGGAGCGAGGGGCGATGGTGGCGCACGTTGCCTGCCACCATCGCTCCTCGCTTAGATTATAGTCTGGAAGTTATTTATATTCTATGCAAACGCATAGGCCATATATATATTTTTTTTTTGTATATCCCGGTAGTATGTTCCCTAGGTATCACGCGGGTGAAGCCGCTGGCAGAAGCTAGTTATGAATAAATTAAAGAGGTATTGAAACTCCTTTATGGTAGCTACATTAAATTTATCGATAAAAAATTGAAATGTGTCGAACCCTATTGTCAGATGTCAAAATTGTCAACAAAACAAATTAAAATATTTTCATCTTCCATAACAATTATGTGAATTAAAACAATAATATACTATCAACATATTTTGCCCAACCTTCGGAATTTTCGTGAGTGTCATCATTTTCCTGTTGTTTCTTTTAGTGGCTATTGATATTTTAAACAACAGTTCCGCGATTTTTAAAAAAAAAAGTGTCGCAGGTCTGGCTCCGAACACGTCCCGTAGGACTGTGCGGTCTTCAAAGGTAAGCTTTTCTGCACAAATTCGATGTTTATAAAAAATTTTATTAGAAAACTCAAAAATCTAGCCGCTTCCGTCCTTCCAAAATACGATTACCTTTCAGTTAGTAGAATTTTTTAATTGTTTTGTGCTGTAATTAGGAAATGAGATTGAAAATGGTTTTTTGAAATCGACCCTTTTTCAAAATTTTTTTTATCGGGAAAATTATACTATTTCGTGTTTTCACTTCCTTTTGCCTCTAGAACAAGGATGTATCCTTCACATATATTTTTTTCCAGGCTTAAATTCAATATCTTGAGCATTTCCAATTGAGTCTCAAACAGCCAAAATTCGAATAACAGGCCGTTAACATTTATTTTTAGCTAGGGATTGTCAACACTTTAAACACTAGGTTTGGCCGATAGATGTGTCCGGGAATGTAATGTAAATTGTGTTAAAATCCCGTAAAAAATAAATGTTAGGAATGAATTTTATTTGAATTGTCACTTACCTTAGTGTTATAAAAAGTTTTTCTTCCGGAGAAATACATGGTCGCATATTTGTATCTATGCCAGTTATATGTGGTTTTAGAAGACACAATAAGTCATCAAACGAACTCATAGACATTCTTGCATAATTAAAAAAATTGCGAGGATATTTTCTAACGTCTTCATAAAATATTTTAAACATTCCCTTTGACCTCCGTTCTTCTAACAAAGGATGCACCCTATATTCTTTTGATATTTTTTTATTTTTCTTTCTTTTTATAATTAGTAGCACCGCTACTATTGCAAGTTCTTCAACGTCCATTCTGCACGAATGTACTTGGAATACTGTCGCTCGGCTCGGTCTCCGGCCCTAGTTTCCCATGTTTCGGTCGCCGAGGGACTGAGTCGCCGGCGACTAGTCGACAGTGCGTAATAGCCCTTATAGAACATACTGCCAGAATTCGAAGGACATTTCAGTCGAATATGCTTACCGTCCAAGGAATCAATACAATTAGGAAAACCCCATCTTGCCCAATATAATTCAGCATTTTGATAAATCATTTCCTCGCTTGGCACAGGCATATCATGAGATATTAGACTTTCAAATATAGCCTTGCAAGTTTCTCTCACAATCATTCCAATGGCGCTATTTGAAACTCTGAACGAAAATGCCAAAGATCGAAAAGATTCCCCAGTTGCAAGGTACCTGAAACGAAAAAATATATCAGATAATAACCGTGTAAACCGTTTAACCGGATAACCGTATATAAAGTGTCTTGCTATAAAATTAATAATATTAGGAGGGTCTGGGGAGGAAATCGATGAGGGATACGTGGGAGTCAGTATGTTGGTAACATTTTTGGAACTGGTATGGGCTACTTTTTATCCCAGAAACACTTAATATCATGTATGAGCGATGCCAGCAATCTATTTGTTATATACCCGTGCGAAGCCGGAGCGGCCACTACTAAAACTATATAAGTAAGCTAAACTTACCGCAAAGTTATTACAAGTCTTTCCGTCGATGATATACATTCCCGATAGTTTGTATTCTGCTTTGTAATAAGTGGTTCAACTGCGTTTAAAATGTATTGAAACGTACCATAACTCATTCTAAAATATTCAAAGAATTTGATGGGTTGTAATCTTAACTCCTCAAAAAGGTGATGAAATTCGACCAGTTGCTCCCTGTGTATAAGTATTTCATTAACCCACTCACGCCGACGTCGCCGACGTCGACTTCGACGAACAAAAATGCGGTATACATTTTCTAAAAAATACATTTCTTCGAAATCCTCCATTTTTAAAAACACGTCTGTACTCTGTAGTCTATGCAACTACAGAGTACTTCACAAGTTCCACCGACAACGGCCGTTATCGTCTGCAGTGTATTCAATTGAACGTCCGAGTTAAGGTCGATTTATATCTACAGACATTGAGTGTGGCAGACACGTGCCGTGGCAGACAAAATGATATTCTTCCATACAGTAACTATTAACGTATTTATATCTATCGTAACACGGCCGTACAGACGCTTACAGACACGTGTCGTGCCCGGCCAGTATTCTCGGAAAGAATATTTTGTCTGCGCGGTTCATGTCTGTACGTGTCTGTGGCTCCTTGCCGGGCAGTGTGAATAGAGTATCGGAACTTCTCGGAGTTTCCGAACAAACGATGCTCTTTTAATATAGTCTATGGCTGTGAATGACGTTGACATTCGTATAAAAAAAAAAAAAATTGACATTCGTAACGCGCGTTTTTTAAAATATGCAAAATTAAATGTATACTTTTCAATATTTCTGAGAGATTTTCTTAATATTTTTTTCCGTAAGAACCATCCTTGGACTTCCACAAACATTAAAAAAAAAGAATTATCGAAATCGGTTCAGCCGTTCACACGTGATGCCGTGACAACGCGAAACGGGTTTCATTTTTATATATATAGAAGATAGAAGATTTTTACAATGGATAACGAAAAGCTCATAGAATTTGTACGAGATTACAAATACCTTTATGATTTAAGTGATAAAAGGTATAGTGACAATCAGAAAAAGGATCAGGCGTGGAACGAAATAGGAATAAAACTTAATAGTAATGGTGAGTACATATTTTATTTTTTTATAATGTATTTTACACTTTTTTTTAAAGATCTTTAACTCTAACAATATTTAACTTATAAAAATAGACACAGTCACATAATATAATTTACTTAATTTTAATTTGACTTGACAGGCTAATGACGCCTTTATTAGTCTTTCAACAACAATAGTAAGTATGTTGGGTTTTTATTAGATAACATTTTTTCAACTTAAAATTAGTATAGTTATGGTCAAACGACAAGACACCGATATAATCACCTAGTAGTTTAACGCTCCTTCGGGTGAATCGAAAAACCTAGCAAAATTCTCTCTGACATTAAATGCGGCTACCTGATGATTTCCACCCTGTCTAGGTAGGTTTGACAAAGAATATGATGCAATAATGTTTTCTTCATTATGTGAATGCTGAGAACCACCAGATTTTATATAATTATGTAAGATACACGTCGCCATAATAACATTGTCTGCATTATCTGGATCAAGTTGTATTCTCCTGTTACAGATACGAAATTTTTGAGACAAAATCCCAAATGCATTTTCGACAACTTTTCTTGCACGAGATAGTCTATCGTTGAATGTATTTTTTCTTTGGTCATCTAGTTGAGGTTTAGGATATGGTCTCATTAGATAAGTTGTCAAAGGGAATGCTTCATCTCCTATGATAACATATGGCGCTGTAATTTCAGTGCCAGGTAAATTTGTGCTTTCTGGAACGTTAAATGTGTTTGAAATTAATGCTTTTCCGATGTTTGAATTTGAAAAAATACCTCCGTCACTGTTTTTTCCATAAGCGCCGACGTCGACACATATAAACTTGTAGTCAGCGTCCACAATTGCCATCAACACGATTGAAAAAGTTTTTTTATAGTTAAAGAACTGAGATCCAGAGTTTGCCGGAGCAGTTATTTGAACGTGCTTGCCATCAATGGCTCCTATACAATTTGGAAAATTCCAAGTATTCCAAAACTCCTCTGCGATTTTTTGCCACTGTTCTTTTGTAGGGACAGGCATTGTTTCACTCATCAGCCGTTCTATTATTGCACTGCAAACCTCTTTCACTATCTTGTGTACAGTGCTTACTCCTAGTCTATAACTAAATGCTATAGAAACGAAGGAGTCCCCAGTAGCCAAAAATCTGCAAATAAAACATTATGATATTATGATTATGATATTTGTTTTCCTTGTTTCAGGAAATGAATGTAAAAAAGCATGGGCACTGTTGCGAGATGCCTTCAGACGTTCTCATAAAAAGAAAAAAGATACGAAAAGTGGACAGGCTAGTGTTCGTGAAAAAAAATGGAGGTACGAAGAAGAAATGTCTTTTTTGTTACCGTACATGAAAGAAAGGCCGACTAAATGTCCAATTCCACCTGTACCCGGTTTTAATGATTATGCACACGAGGAAGAGGTTGCTCAGTCACCTGAGGTTGAGCAACAAACGACTGACACATTTACACCTGAGGTTAGTCAACAAACAGTTGGTACATTGCCAACTACACCCTCCCCAGCTCAAACTCCAAAGCACCCTCAGCCAAAGCGTAAACGAGGCCAAAAAGCAACTGATGAAACACCTAGTACTGTACTAATGAAGTATATAATAGAGAGTAAAAATAATACTCCACCGCCGGACGACATCGAACAAGTTATGGCTGGAGTTGTAACTACATTGCGATCTTTTCCGCCCAGAGAGAGGGCTATTGCAAAAGCAAAGATATTTAAAATAGTATCTGACATGGAAATAGAGATACTGAGCAGGCCATCAACGAGTTCTACGGTATCCACGCCATCAACATTTGACACTTATGAAGACAATACTCCTATGCCAGAAACAATACAAGATTTTTACCAAGGTTTTCAGCCAGACCTTACTGACGAAAGGGTGTATCGGCACTTAGAATAGTATTCCACTTTGTTTACACAATAATAAATAATTCTGTAATAAATCTTACCTGAGACATACTGCTAGTTTTTCTTTTGGTGACAAGGCTTCCTTAAAAACTGTATCTTGTTTGGTTATCAGCAATTCAATTTTGTTTAGTAAAATGTCAAACTGATACCGGCTCATACGAAAATATATGAAAAATTTTTTTTCATCGTCAACAAGTTCTTTAAAGAGTGTCCAGTATTCTCCTTCTAATTTTCTTTTCTTAAGCAAAGGATGTACAGCCATGCGTTTTGCTCTTTTTTTAGTTTTATCTTCTTCTTCTAACAATAATGCAATTATGGACAAATCTTCAATAGAGAAGTGTTTGAACATTTTCAATAACATGCTTTTTCTTCTAAAGCTATGCAGTAACTGCCAGTGAGAGCGGACGCCAATGACGGTGTCTGTCGGTATCCGGGATGTCTGTCACGGCACGTTTCTATACGTTACATATAAATAAATGGTCTCTCAATGTCTGAGAATGTATTGAGTGTGGCAGACACGTGCCGTGGCAGACAAAATGATATTCTTCCATACAGTAATTATTAACGTATTTATATCTATCGTAACACGGCCGTACAGACGCTTACAGACACGTGTCGTGCCCGGCCAGTATTCTCGGAAAGAATATTTTGTCTGCGCGATTCATGTCTGTACGTGTCTGTGGCTCCTTGCCGGGCAGTGTGAATAGAGTATCGGAACTGCGTACACGTGCTTTCTTTTTTATTTTGCATTTTTACAATGGATAACGAAAAGCTCATACAATTTGTACGAGATTACAAATACCTTTATGATTTAAGTGATAAAAGGTATAGTGACAATCAGAAAAAGGATCAGGCGTGGAACGAAATGAGCATTTCTCTTTTTTTTGCCAATATACATTTCGTTGAATGTCCCACAAGATTGCAGATTAATAACATTAGTGTAATGTGTATGTTATTGATTCTGTTTTGTTTAGGAGCACATTTTTTATTAAAATTCACAGAAATCATTAAAAAATATCATAAAAATATCATATTTAATAAATTGATAAATTGATTGATGATTTAAATACTGAAATCTATTTTTCCAAAAATAGATTTCAGTATTTGTTACCCATTTTTTATGTGTTATAGTTAAAAAACTTCCATTTCGTTACACAATTTTAACTTGGCAATACTACAGGTACCATTTAATGCCGCCATATTGATTTAGGTGTCAGTGCTGTTCCGACGTTAAATGTGAAACACGTATTCCAGTTTGAAAGTCGAATCTCATTCCAGTATTTGTTACAGCTGTTTCAAGGTAAGTTGATAATATTGACTACTTTCTTTTATTATGTCACAATAGTTAACAACTTGCACTAAAGTTGAGTGAACTATATTAGATATAACTCCAATTTTAACTACTATAATAATATTTTGTAAAAACTAAACAAGTGTTTCGTTACTATTTTTTTTGTTACTTTGGCACAGTAACGTATAAGCGGAATACTTTTGTAACAAAAAAGGAATTATAAAGCTACGTTTGCATTCAACAGCGCAAGAAAATGCCACTTACTCCGGCAGAAAAAATGAGACGTTACAGAGAAAAGTTGAAACAAAACCCGGATAAGTTGGAAGAAATAAGGAAAAAAAATTTAGAAAGAATAAAATCAAAATATAAATATAAAAAAATATCGGAAATGACAGAAACAGTAAAAAATAAGCAAAGAAAAAAGTGGAAAGAAGAAAAACAAAAACAAAAGGATAAAAGAGAATCTAAAAAAAAAGAAAGCAGTGCAAGCTCTTTAACAAGAAAGGTTGTTTTAGCGGAGACAGCAACGGAAATATCAATGGATACCTTGGCTTCGGAAAAAACACCACCAGAGACGTCGGCTGAAACATCATCAACTATATTTAAATTATCCAAAGCTACAGCAAGTCTACGAAAGTCTAGAAACAAATTAAAAATAGAATATGATAAAGCGCAAAGTCGCATTACTTACCTAGAACGAGCTCACGAAACTGCGAGAAAAAAAATATACAGACTACAAAAATGCATAACGGAAGAAAGAAAGAAGTTTGAGACCGATTTATCCTACTAATATTATAAATGTGAAAGTTTGTATGTTTGTATGTTTGTATGTTTGTATGTTTGTATGTTTGTATGTTTGTTCGTCAATCACGCAAAAATGGCTGATGGGATTTGAATGAAATTTGGCACACATATAGTTCACATCCTGGAATAACACATAGGCTACTTTTTATCCCGATAAAAGGCATAGCTTAATGGCGGCGGAGGAGGAAGTGGAAATCAGACGTTTCTGCTGCCTTAATACTTCAGATTCACAAGTACCAGGAGAGCATAAACATGTCAAAATATTTTCGCTGAATTTGTGAGCGCCAAAGATTCTCGAGTACCAGGAGAGCAGACATAAATGTCAAAGTATTTTTGGTCAGGTTTTTTTTGGATCGAAGTTTTTTTGCTGGAAAATAGATTAGCTTTCATTGCAAGCGTTCATGTTTGTATGTTTGGATGTTTGTCCGTCAATCACGCAAAAACGGCTGAAGGGATTTAGATGAAATTTGGCACATATGGAGATCACATCCTGGAATAATACATAGGCTACTTTTTATCCCGGTAACATACAAGACTTCATGGAGACAGAGGAAGAAGTAGAGGTCCAAAGTTGCTGCTGCCTTAGTACTTCAGATTCAAAAGTACCAGGAGAACAGAAACATGATTTTTTTTTTCCCGGCTAGAATTTTATTACGAGTCCTAAAAGATTCACAAGAACCAGGAGAACAGCAACATGTCAAATTATTTTTGGGCAAGATTTTTTTGTACTAGCGGAGCAGAAACGTGTCGAAGTATTTTCGGGACTGGAATTCCGACGAGCGAACAGAAACATGACTCTAAAGGTTCACAAGTACCAGGAGAACAGAAACATGTCGAAGTATTTTCGGGGCTGGAAATTGTGAACGCTATAGATTTGTAAGTACCAGGAGAGCACAAACATGTCGAGGTACACCGCGGCCATATTTACGAGCGCTACAGATTCACAAATACCAGGATAGCAGGAACATGTCGAAGTTCTTTGGGGCTGGAATTATGAGCGCTATTGATTCACAAGTACCAGGAGACCAGGAAAATGTCGAAGCATTCCGGGGCCGGAATAACGAGCGCTACAGATTCACAAATACCAGGAGAGCAGGAACATGTCGAAGTTCTTTGGTGTTGGAATTATGAGCGCTATTAATTTACAAGCACCAGGAGGCCAGGAACATGCCAAAGTTTTTCAGGGCTGGAAATTGAGAACGCTTTAGATTCACAAGTACCAGGGGAGCAGAAACATGTTGAGGTATTCCGTTGCCATAATTATGAGCGCTATTGATTCACAAGTACCAGGAGACCAGGAACAAGTGTTTCAGGGCTGGAAATTGAGAACGCTATAGATTTACAAGTACAAAGAGAGCAGAAACATGTCCAGGCATTCCGGGGCCGAAATAACGAGCGTTACAGATTCAGAAGTACCAGGAGAGCAGAATCATCTCGAGGTTTCTTTGGGACTGGAATTATGAGCGCTATAGATTCACAAGTATCAGGAGACCAGGAACATGCCAAAGTTTTTCAGGGCTGGAAATTGAGATCGCTATAGATTCACAAGTACCAGGACAGCAAAAAACATGTCGAGGCATTCCGTGGCCGGAATTACGAGCGTTATAGATTCACAAGTACCAGGAGACCAGAAACATGCCGAAGTTTTTTCAGGGCTGGAAACTTCACAAGTATCCGGAGAGCAGAAACATGTCGAGGTACATATTTTCGGGGCCGGAATTATGAGCGCTAAAGAATCAATCAAATAACTAGGAGATCAGAAACATGTCAAAAAAAAAAACATATCGTCGTTTTTGCCATGCAGGAGAGATATGAGTGGCTTGAATCAATATAGTCCAGGAGAAAAAAATGTCGAAGTACTTTCGAGGCTGGAAATATGAGCGCTAAAAATTCACAAGTACCAGGAGAGCAGAAACATGTCGAAGTATTTTCGGGGCTGAATTTGTGAGTGCCATAGATTCTCGAGTACCAGCCCGGGAACAGAAACAAGTCAAAATATTTAGGGTAGGTTTTTTTACTGGAAAGAAGATGGCTTTCATTGCAAGCGATTCAAAAGTACCAGGGGACCAAAAACATGTAGTTTTTTCCGTCAGGAATATGAGTGGCATGGATCAATAATACCAGGAGAACAAAAATATGTCGGAGTATTTTCGAGGCTGCAAATATGAGCGCTTAAGATTCACAAGGGTCTACCAGGAGATCACAAACATGTCGAAGTAATTTCGGGGCTGAAATCTTACTTTCAGCGGCACCGCAAAGACTCACAATGTCTGGATACCTGAATCATGAAGATGCCATTCCAAGGATGAGACAATGTGGCAAAAAGTTGCGCGGCAGTTCTAAAGTCTACGCAGACGAAGTCGCGGGAGGAAGCTAGTTAAAAATAAAAGCTAGAAATGAAGAAGACTTCATTTCTAGCTTTCAAGAAAAAAAATATCAGTGAAGCTTCTAAGAAGAAGCTTCACTGATATTAACTTACAAAACGTGAAAACAATAAAGAAAGGAATGAGATAAAAAATATTGCAAAAAATGATCTGGTAATGATTAAAAAGCACAGACGTCAATTTCAAGGCAAATCGGTGTACGAGTTAGAGACAAAAAATCGGTTAAAACAATTTTAAATATCAAAAAATCTATTATAGAATTTTATAATCGACATGATGTGAGTAGGGCCACTGCAGGCAAGCGCGAATGCAAAACGTTAAATAAAAATAAACAGCAAATAAGATATCTTAATATGTCTTTGCGAGGTTTATATGATAAGTACAAGAAAAAAGGTGGTATTGCAGCATTTTCCACATTTTGTCGATTCAAACCTTTTTATATTTTAAGTCCAACCATACACAATCGAAACACGTGTCTCTACATTAAGCACTCAAATATAAAGGGATTTGTCCATTCTCGGCTCCGCTTGGACACGATGCTCGAAAAAATACAAATTAATCAAAAATCATACTTTGTTTTAAAACGCTTATTTATTCAATACTCATGTATCAACTTGCGCCCTCGAAAAGTGTATTTAATAAGTAATTAAATTGTTTTTTCTTCGACATATTGACCTTCAGTGTTGCCAGTTGCCAAAAATTAATCGTATATCTTAAAATAATTATTTATAAATCGATTCTGATTGTTATTTCTGAAGTTCATTTAAGCCCTCCTCATTCTTATAAGAGTCTAGAGAGTTTACAGTGAGTTAAAACTGTTATTTGTAAACACTCACATTAATTCAAACATGTTTTATCCGTATAATTAAAAAACTCAAAATATTGAAGCTAATAATCATCGATATAAATCGATTAATAAAAAAAATGTTTATGTCAGTTGATCTTGACTTTTCAATGTCATTCACTTTGTTTCTTGGCATCGCGAATATTGTTTTCCTTGTAATTTATTTGTTTTTGCTTTGAAAATGGACTCTGATACCCCTTCTCACGTTGACCCCGGCACGCCTATGGACTCCGACACCAATCCCATCGTTGACCCCAGCTTGAATACGGATATTGAACTCACCGACCTGCATCGTACGGATACGAATGCGGCAACGTCGCTTCAACTCCTGCCTGTGGTGGAAAATGTGTTACAGTCTGTAACACATTTTTTTGCACATCGAATCTGTAACTTACAGATTCGATGTGCAAACTGTGGTAGTGATATCACGCAAAGAGAAGGCATACCCTCGATCTTTTAGAAGTGGAATCTGTTATAAGGCAGTGGGTTGCTCCACAAGTGGTATGTTTGCATCTATCGTCATAATTTCTTTTTATAATAATAACGTTTGGCGCAGTGGTTGAGCGATTGACTGCGGCGCCGCGTGTCTTATATATTTGTATGGCTTACAGATAGTGGTTCTGGATCTTGCTGTTTGTGTATGTGACGTATGTTTGTAAACGCACCCATAATACAGGAATAATTCCTAGAGTGGGGTAACGTTAAACTGTGCAATTACAAAACCAAACACTTCTTTTCTTTGATTACAGGTTGGAGGTGACTGTATAATATGCCACTCTTGCTGGACTGTAGCTTTGACTGAATCAAATGCACAGATGTACAATACAGACGCTACAACTAGTAGTGGACATCGTCGACTTTGTGTAAATTGTCGATGTTCATTATTGAGAACAAGATCTCACGTGCTGAATACTAATACAGAAAGAGAGACTCGCATTAGAAATGTAATAATAGAATGGATTAGGCCTCGTCAGGTAAGTTTACAAGCATTATAAATATTGTCCTGGGCTAATAGAACTGTTTCGTGATCTTGGCTCAAAGGCATATTTATTCTCAATAAAAATAAAATAAGTATTATGGTACATCTAAGTACTTGTATTAGACATATTTATATAAAAATCGCTTTTATTCCAGTTGCGGGGATCAGATGAAATCTGTCATCCATGCTGGCAGAGAGCTGATCGAGCACCAATTCGCTCTTCAGAGCCATCTCATTCAGGCCAACCAACATTTGATCTGCCGAACATTTCAAGAGCTTCGGATACTCAAACTCACTGTTTTTTCCCAGAATAAGGTTCAACAGAGACTGACAGTCCCCAAATGGCTGAGGGTAAAGCTCTTTGCTGAAAACAAGTTTTATGTGCCAAAAACATGCAGGATATGTAGTTTTCATCTACATAATGATAATTGGCAGATCTTAGAAAACAATCCTCAACCCAACCACCAGTTTTACTGCTAACTATGTAGCGGACTTTGCATCATTTATAAATGAAAGAAAACTCTCCCTGGATTTTTCAAATGTTGAAGGGATATCTGATGAATCAGTTCGCTACTGGATTGGACTATCAAAACAACAGTTCCGACAGCTCATTGTAGAAGTACCAAGACTACAAAACACCAAAAATGGAGAGTTAGCTCTTGCAGCATACTTATTAAAATTAAGAGCAGGCGATACTGATGAACGAATTTCTACTTTGCTGAATGTACCTCGTACAACATTAATGAGACTGATGGGCAATGTTCGTAAGATCCTTGAAGAAGATTTTACACCTAGAAACTTAGGAATAAACCATATAACCAGAGCTGAAATTGCCCGTAGGAATTTGCTAATTCCAAATGGATTGTTTGGTGGTGAAAACAGACAGCCAATTGTTATTATGGATGGTACATATTTATATGTCCAAAAAAGTTCCAATTATATGTACCAAAAAGACACTTACTCCCTGCACAAGTATAGGAATCTCATGAAGCCTTTTTTAATAGTTAGTATGTTCAGATGGATACATTGTAGATGTATTAGGCCCTTATCCAGCGACAACCTCGGATGCAAACATAATCATAAACGAATTTAATGGAATCATTCTGGATAGGGGCTTCAGGGACTGTGTACCCTTATTGGAACAGATTAATTATTCTGTCCACATGCCTGCAACACGAGAGGAAGGTGAAATTCAATTATCAACGCTTGCAGCTAACAAATCAAGAACAGTAACCATATGTAGGTGGGTAGTAGAAGCTGTTAATGGCATTTTTAAACAGACATACAGACTACTTAGACATGAGTTTTTTAATAAAGCTTCAAAACATGCCATGATAGATTTCCGTATAGCTGCAGCGTTGATAAATAAGTTTCATGAAAGAATAAGAGACAGGGTGGATGCAGGGCAAATCCTTGAAGTAATTAACACGAAATTATACACCCCTAATGATCTTGCCGATTTTGTGATTCGTCGTAATTTAAATAGAAGGCGGACACAGTTTCAAAACATTACTGTTAACATTAACAATGTGTCCTTTCCAAGGCTAGAGTACAGCGAGTTAATATTAACAGCATGTGGTACTTACCAAATGAAACAAGCGCGCTCTTATTATGTATATATGTATACACACAAGGAATGATGGTTCCTATACAATAGAAGTGTGCAGGGATGCAGCTAGCAACCTACTGGAAGGTTTTCCTTCGGTCGAAAATTGTAGCTTATTGCGGGGGAAAATTCAAAGTTGGCATATTAGTAGAAAATTATATTTGGTTTATATATTACATGAAAATAACAGTCATGGACGAAATTCAATCAAGCAGTATTGCTGATATTGTATAGTGGGCCGAAGAACAGTGGGTTGCTGCGCTCATGTAATGACAATTATTTGGTTTTTGAGCTGGGCAAGGTACCAAGACAATATATGTCCACCTGCTCAGTTCCTAGACAACATATTATTAACATATGAGTCAGAATAATAAAAAAAATGTGTAAATAAAAATGAGTTTTATTTATAAAAAAACAAGTAGGTAAGCAAAACAAGTCTTACAGGCATCTTGATACAACCTTATTACAATATTCTCTTCCCTATGGGTATGAGCTGTAAGACCTGTATTACATTTATAATTAAAGTGCCTGTTCATGCGGAGCCAAATTCCCATACAAATTAATATTTCAAATTAGAAACATTATATCGTCATAAAGTAATTGATTTTCGTAGTTCGCATGCT
The DNA here is from genome assembly GCA_963859965.1 of Ceramica pisi. Lineage (NCBI taxonomy): Eukaryota > Metazoa > Arthropoda > Insecta > Lepidoptera > Noctuidae > Ceramica > Ceramica pisi. The sequence continues at coordinate 7,625,248 of OY982528.1, read as the reverse complement.
CTCTTGGAAAAAGTAGCTTGTGATGTAGAAAATATTGATTGCATGTATGGCAAATGTGAAAATTGTAAAAATAAAATCACTATATTATAATTTCGAAAATATTTCAAGCGATCAAAATATTACATGGCAAGTGTGGGAAAGTGAAATCCACTTATATAAAAAAAAAAACCAAAGATGGAGAACAAGAAATCAAAACCAAAAAGACTGTTAAGGCACACAAGAACAATACAGTAACAGAATTAATAAAGCTATTCGAATCTGACATAGCAGCATTTAAAAAACATAGTTTTAATTCCTCGCATCAAGGAAAAAGTTACAAATACTGTATTGACAACTTGTTGGATGATGAAATAATTATCCACTGTGACTTTTCACAAAATTATGAATGCAAAATGTCAAAAGAGGTGCAGTCGATGCACTTTGGTGCGTCAAAGACGCAAGTTACTTTGCATACTGGCGTCATATTTTTTAAAGGTGGTCAGAAGTCCTTTTGTACTATTTCACCCTCCAATGTGCATCAGCCACATGCAATATGGGCTCACTTAAACCCAATTATAGATTTAGGTAAGATTTTGGTCAACAAACTTCAAAAAATTCACATATTCTCGGACGGACCGAGCTCTCAATACCGACAAAAGAATAACTTTTTTCTAATCAATTATTTTTCGTCACTTTAAAATGTTGATTTCACTTGGTCATTTTTCGAGAGCGGCCATGGGAAAGGAGTGGCTGACGCTATTGTAGGTGTAGTAAAGAGGTGTCTTGACAGGCAAGTTTCTTACGGACAAGATATTGTCAGCGCTGCAGATGTGTATTCGACATTACAGTCTTCAGTTAAAACTGTGCATGTGGTATTTATAACTGAAACGGAAATTAATGCTATCAAAGCTTGTGTACCGTAAAATGGGGTGACATTTGAACAGCGGGGTGTATTTGATGATTACTTTTTTTCGTTGATTTTTTAATAAAATTTCGGAGTCTATGGACCGCAGCATTTTTTTTTATTTTGGGTTGGCAAAATTGACAGTTTGGCCATCTTTCTTAAAAATGGCTGCAGTTTAGGCTTGACATTCCACGACAAAAAATTTTTTAAAATTAATAGTGCGACAACTGGTAAAATAGTGTGCTGGAGAACTTCAGTGGTACAAGGACAAGTATTATTATTGTAGTTTCAGAACTTACATTTCATAATTTTACGGTTTCTTTAGAGCAATATAAATCTGATAAATTCGATTGATGAGGGCCATTTTGTTTTCTGTGTTGAGTTTTATTCCTTGGGGTTAAATTGATTAACGGTACGAGGCGACATTGATAGTTATCAAAGTCACCCCAAGGAACAAAATTTGCGTGTATTCTTATTAAAAGTACTGGTTATCAAAGTCATCCTTTTTAAAGGTAAAATGGTGCGAAACTACAAAAAGACCCGGCACCTGCCACTACAGGAACTACACGGATGAAACCCTCGAAGAAGCTCTGCAAAAAGTTACGGATGGGGATTTGAGCATCAACGCAGTGTCGGTAAATAAGAAAATACCATTTGTAAGGAATCTGTTGTGGTGTTAGGCTGATTTTTTTTTATATACAAAACGGGGAAACTCTTGGCCCAAATCTCACCTGATGGAAAGTGATGATTAGGCTGAAGATGGTAGCGAGCTTTACCCGGAATCCTCTAACACAGAGGAACTAGCTATCATCTATCATCAGCTCTAACTGCCGGAACACAACAATGCTGTTAACATTGTTGTTGTTGTTATGGCGACAGACTTAGTCAAGATGGTGGTAGCTTGCCAGACAGACTTAGAATAAGTCCTACCACCAACCAAACCGAGAAAAAATTTGCCCCCGCTGGGAATCGCACCCGGAACCTCTGGGTCTGAAACAGGTGGTATACCACAAGACCACGGAGGCGGTTAGTGTCACCTGTTTAGCACCACACGGAGACTACGTGAAGGGATTAGCTGAAGGGTATTCTCCTACGGACGCGGGTGACTCGGCCCCCTAAATTTGTAAGGATTCTGTTGTTTCGTTACTAAGATTTTGTGTTTAATTCACAAAATTTTGTCTATTTTATAACATTACATTTGATTATACTACAAAACGTGTTTTTTTTTACCCTATTATAGCTCTAAAATCAATTCTCAATGTTACCCCTGTTATCAAACACACCCCGGTGAACTTTGAAGCGTTTTAATTAAAAAACTAATGAGTGAACAATTTTTTAAATTTTTGTTTTTAGTTCCTGTTAGGGGCTACTTTCTTATTGCATACAAAAAACGGGGGCAATCAGAGCGACCCCATATCAAATATAAAGATGATAAGCCACTGAATGTTTTTTTTCTCGGAACCTACAGGGCGTAAAAAATAAATAAATAATTTTATGAATAAAAAACCATGAGTCGCCATTACAGTATTTTTTTTGTATTTTTTATAAATAACTGAAGAAGTTACAGTCAGTTTAATTTTAAAATTAATCAATGTAACCTCATTTACGGTTCCTAATAATCTGAAAACTATAAAAGGAACAATGAACACTCATTCACTTGTCATCAAGTGATTTTTCAATTTCGGAAACAAGAAATAATGTTCAAATAAATGATGTTATGACCCAAAACATTCCTCATTCTAGTATACTCTTGATACAAACATAGAAACTAATACTACCGATATTGCTGGGGTTGAGTCTGTCATACCTGGTCTTCAACATCGGAAACGAGAGCGCAGAGGTCAAGCGGAGCCCAAGGAATGGAAGAAGAATTTGAGAAAAAACAGAAGACAAAAAGGTGAACCTTACCTCTCCAGTAAGTGTTTTAAAACCAGGAAAATTATTGGGTGAATCAAAGTGTATGGGGATGTGTCGAGAAAAATGTACGACCAGATTTAGTGAAGAAGAGCGGCTGGAAATCTATTCATCTTTTTGGAACATTGATAATATAAATCAGAAAAGGCAATATATTGTGGGCTTAGTAAATCGAGTACCTACACAAACAAAACGAACTGCTAACTTAGACAGTAAAAGGAAACTGACAAACAAATATTTTCTAAAAAAAAGTGGAGCCACAGAAAAGGAAAAGGTACCTATGTCAAAAATTCTTTTTAGCAACATTATGTGTCGCAGAAACATTTGTGAGGTTTTGTTTCAAAAAACTGACTGAAACTAATGTTGTTGACGCTGATAAACGAGGCAAACACGTGCCTCACAATAAAAAGTCTGAAGATACCAGGCAGTTTATACGAGATCATATTAAATCATTTCCCCGAATGCCAGCACACTATTCCCGAAAAGATACAAAAAAAGAGTTCTTAGACCAAGATCTGAATGTAGTCAAGATGTATGAGCTTTATAGAAGTAAATGTTGTGAAGAGCAAAGAGAACCTGTTGACATAGCTTATTACCGTATGGTTTTTAATAAAGAATTTAATATCGGTTTCTATAGACAATGGAAAGATTTGTGTGACAAATGTTTTACTTTCCAACATTTGAACGCAGAAGAAAAAGAAGCAGAAAGAAGAGTACGAAAAACATTTAAAAAGAAAAGTTACTGCACGACGACATCGTGATGAAGCGAAAATGTCAGCACAATCTGGTGATATACATTTCGTTGAATATGACTTGGAAGCCATTTGTAATTGCCCTTCATCATCATCTAAGCTAATTTATTACAAACGGCGAATTGTAGTTTACAACTTTACCATGCTGGATTTTGAGACAGAAAAATGTAACGTTTTCTGTTATTGCTGGCACGAAGGTATTGGAAAAAAGGGGCTGTTGAAATCGGGTTATGTTTGTTGAAATATCTGAAAACCAAAGCTGATGGTAAATCAATTACGTTTATGTCAGGTACTTGTGTGAGCCAATGTCGTAATGTATATATATCAGCTCTACTACTGTACTGCATTGAAGCTTTCAATATACCAGAGATTAACCAAAAGTATTTTGAACCTGGGCACAGTCAAATGGAAGCAGAAAACATCCACGCAACTATTGAACTGGCTAAGAAGAATATACCTTTATTTCATCCATCTGGATTCTATACAATTATAAGAAAAGCTTCGCGAAAAAATCCATATGACGTCCACTGAAGACTTCATAGATATTAAATGCCTAAAAACTATATTAGTTAAGAATGCTAAGGTGGACTGTGATGGCAATGCTGTCAACTGGCTAAAAATAAGATGGCTGCAGTATCGTAAAGAAGACAATAAACATATATATTTTAAATATGATCTGGAGGATAATGATTTTAAAATGATTAAGATTATCAGAAGAGGCAAAAGACTACTGTGGAACAAATTGTGTTGAAAAATGCATATGACAAACCCTTACCCATTTCTAGTGAAAAGTATGACGATTTACAAGACTTATGCAGACAAAACATCATTCCAATGCAATACCATGATTTTTATAAAGGGTTTTCAGTTGGAACTCCAACAACAGATGACGAAGATAATTAATATTTTTCTAAACGCTGATATGCTGATTACAGGTTTTATTATTTAAATTGTACTATTTCAGGAGTAAATAAAGATTATTGATTTATTACCTATTTTTAGTACTCATTTTATCACTACATAGACATAATAAAACTTAACTTCACAAATGACGTATTTAAGTTTGATAACAACATAAGTTTGAAAATAATTAAATGCCACACTAACGTATGTCAACCGAATTTAAAATATATATATATTGCGTCTATGTAAGCATATATAAATAAATAATTTTTTCAAAGCTCTAAGAGTATGGCAATACGTAGATTTTTTTTTTGTTCCATGCTAGTATTTTATCTGTATTAAAAAGCTGGTAAAGTTTAAAGAGCCGAATTTTCACACTATTTTTGCATTCCTGTAAAATTGAGAAAATGTAGATATGTTTATCTGACTCTTACACCGCATATTGTAAATAAACTTTGCTATGCCTGACAGAGTCCTTAATTGATTCAATTTTTTAACTTACCAACTATATGTACACATTATGGAATGCAATAAAGTATTGAGTATTGAGTAATTTTGTTTTAATCCACAACAACTCTCGTGCACACACCGCGAAAATTGACACAGAGTACTTGGATACCATCAATATTCAGAGATTACCATGGCCAGCTTGGAGTCCTGACCTGAACTCGATAGAGCATGTATTGGACGACCTAAAAAGACGAATTCGGAGCCGAACACCAGCTCCTACGACCATCAGTGAACTGAAAACTGGAACATTCCACAAAGCGACATCTAAGACATAATGGACGGGCTTACAAATTGATTACAAGATTAGGGCTAGAGGAGGAATAACACGTTATTAGTGGAATAATTTAACGCTAAATGTAGTTTTTGGTCTGAAAACTGCTTATTCGCATTTTGAATTTTTTTATCTTGATTAATTAAACCATTTCACAACTTGCACATGTTTTATTTGTGTTCTCAAAGATTCACCCAAAGTAATTTTATAACAAAATTAGTTAAAATCAGATACAATTTTGAAATAATCGACAAAATGTAGGTGGCCGGTTAAATGTGGCCCTGAGTGTATAAGCTAGACCAAGTTTAGTTACCTGCATAATAAATACACACATTTGTAACGTTTTTGATCCTTTTTAGTGACGATCAGTCCGGCACGCAATATTGAAACTAACCCAACTTAACTCATTTACATAAAACAACGATTTCACTTGCGTTACAATAAATTCCCATTATTACATAACCCCGAAGTGCCGAAATTACCCCTACACACAGAACACAATAATACAATAACCTATAAACCTAGCGACCCCTACACGATAAGCCACATCGCCAAAAATAGAATCATTGGCCACAGCTAGCGATGAGCTAAGCTAGCGTAGCGAACAGTATTATAGTACTCTGTTGAGTGTTCAGTAGTGTTGGTAGCAGTGTTGCCAGGGCCCTTGAGTCGTAAGTTACGTTTCGTTTCCTAAAATGTTACATTTTTGCACCAAAAGTTACATTATTGAATTTTTTTAACCGACTTCCTAAAAAGGAGGACGTTCTCAATTCGGTTGTATTTTTTTTTATGTTTGTTACCTCATAACTCCGACAATTATGAACTGATTTGAAACATTCTTGTTTTATCTTAGAGGATATACTTGCAGATAAGATTGGTCCCATATAAATTTTATCAAAATCGGTTACGAACTTTTGCGATTTTGCAGTGGTGTTGTTAGGTGTGGGGTACCACTAAAAAGTGAAAAATAAACACGTACCTAATTTTAAAAAAAAAACATTTTACAAAAAAATACAACCGACTTCCAAAAAAAAAACACTACAAAGTAAAAATTACTTTAATTTCGGAAGTCGGTGTCAAATTACGAAGAAACTAACAAAAACACCGACTTCCGAAATTAAAGTTATTTTTTACCTTGTAGTGTTTTTTTTTTGGAAGTCGGTTGTATTTTTTTGTAAAATGTTTGTTTTTTTAAATTAGGTACGTGTTTTTGGGGTCGGCGGGGAAAATGGCGGAATATAATGGAATCTATGATGTGTAATGGTGTATTTAACCTTAGGATAAAACTTTGTCATCTCTCTTTATTGTGTATTAAATACTGGTGATCTCTTTCTTACGGGCCCTTCATTATTTCTTGTTCTATTCTTTTTTTCTTCAATCACGAATTTGAGACAAAAAAATCATCGAATTCGCCAACCTGAACCTGGCATCAGTTTTATGTTAATATTGTAATGTAATACTCGTTGAGGTTTAAATCACAGTAATCAAAAATCGTTTATTTGTTTCTGTGTAGATATTTTACTTGCTAGCATCTTCAATAAAATACAGATGTAGTATTTTTATTTTTATTAGTAAAAGTTGCAAACTTTGACATGCAGTTTGCCAATAATATAAAATTTTAGTTGGAAATAACTGTATTCATCAGAACTTCACTCACGCACATAATACAACAAAACGCAAGGAAACAAAACAAATCACAATCAATCATTTCTGGTAGCTATGAAACCGCATAAAGCGGGAACTTGCGAAGTACGAAAAGTGCGCGCACACGCTCAAGCAAAATCAAGTTTTAAAGCAAATACTTTACGATTCATTTTGTCGTGGGCTCATGGCGCTTTCCATTCAGAACTATCTCTGAGTGTAAAATGGAGTGAAATACTTTTTAGATGCACAGTTTTAGGTGCGTTAAATTTGAAATGCGTTCGTAAACTGTTTGCAATAAAAATCTAGTGTTACAAATCTAGTTGTTCTCAAAAGTTACGAAAATTACTTCCATGTTACGCGAGGGTGTCAAAAGTTACGAAAAATGTAAGAAATGTAACCTTCTGGCAACACTGGTTGGTAGCGAGTACATACAATAGCAGATGACATGACATGACATGATGACAATGACATGCATGGCGCTGCTGTCAGCGTAAGCGTTGAGGTATACACTGACGTAGATTTATACGTCACTACGTCAGTGGAGGTATATTAAGCCATGAAGGTATACCTTCATGATCTAAGCTAAGCGTTGCCGCGTTGCCATAGAGACATAGAGTACTACTATACACTGGCATAGAGATAGATAATGTCTATGCGCGTTGCCAACTCGGATTTAAAAAAAAGCGCAGACAAGGTTAGAAAAATACGTAGAAAGTTCTACGTATTTTTCTGAAAAAAAGGTTTGGTAATATTGAATAAAAAACAAAGTATCATCAAACATTTCTTTTGTTTGCCAAAAAACTGATATACTAGGAAGATAAAAAAAAGCGAATGATAGACATTTCATGTTTTTCTATGCAAACTAGACCAAGACTTCACAAGACAATCGAGTCGGCGGCGGCATTGCCGACTTACCAAATGACTACAGGTCTATGTCTCTTTACTGATGTACATGTCTCTGAGCTATGACCCATCTAAACAGTGTACCCAGATTATTTTTTGAGAAAATACCGGTAACTTGATTCGGAAAAAGAAGCCATCTTTTAACTGACTGCATGAGTATAGTTTTGCTGTATTGACGCTATTTATCTACATTAATTTTATAAAGTGGTGAAGTTGGTGAGGTTGTAGGGGAAAATCACTGAACCTGCTGAATCGGTTTTGAAAATTCCTTTAGCAATAGAAAGTCACAAATTATTCATTGAATTAGTTATTTTGTGAGTTTTATAGGCTATATATTAACCCGAAAAATACAGTCCAATGAAGTGGGCAAAGGTATTAAGTATTTCATACATTCACTCAGGCACTGATTATTCTACGGTAAGACTGCCTCTGACTGTACCTACAATATTAAAGCATGTTTCTACGGATGTAATCTAGTGTCCCATCCAAGATGACGACCCACTGACCGACCTTGCTTGTTGTTATCCATGTAGACGGTAGATGCAAACAAAATACTAACATAATTCGCGGATGGAGCTCCCACCAAGGTCACCTTGGATAGGCCGCTAGATTACATCCGTGTGGAACATGCCTAACATAATATAGAACAATAGTGTAGTTAGAAAAACCAACTTTTCACACCTGTCATCTTGTTCCTGTCAATGTTCACACTATATTATTTAAAATAGTTTTAATTATGTTTGAAATTGTAAATAAGCAAAATCTGGTCGATTAATAATGATCGCCAGCATGGACAGAATATGTCAAAATAAATATTTTATGTTTACTGAAACGACTTTATTATTAGAAATTGTGATTACTTTCAGATTTGTTTTATTTATTCAAAGGTACAGCTACTGTATACAAAACTTGGCTATTTTCAGAAATGTTACTAGTAATTTCTAAATGTTTTGAAAACTCGTATTTTATATTACTTACATACCAGTGGTTTTTACTTCATTCATCAACTTTTTTCGGATATCACATAACCATAGGAAGTTAGTACTAAATGTGGGAAAATAAATTTAGGATTTTAGACCAATCGACTAATATTTTCGAGTGAGGTTATGTGTGGTGCGAGCGACGGTGCGAGCATTCAGAAATGCAACAGTATATTTACACTAAGTAAATATTATCTTTCACTTCTTTGTAATTACTTTGTAACATGAAGCGTCAATAAATGTCAAGTATTTTTGGTATTTAAATCGGATTTGCGCCACCAGGTAGCATAGCTATCGCCGTGCACGTTCCCTATAGTTGAACAACTATTTTTATAAGCCAATCAATCAATCAATTTTTATAAGTATCTTGCTGATGGCAATGTAAAATAACCCAGCCCTACCTCCATCAGTTGTAAAGCAGCAAAGTTGGCAACTTGGCAACACTGTGGCGAACGTTTATATCACTGACGTACACTGACGTATAAATCATATGATTTACACTTAGATTATATACCTCTAGATGTAGCCACCTCGTGGCCGCACATGAGACAGCACTATAAAACTTCAATGTTGCTATTATGGAAACTTTTCCCTAAATATGACCAAAAACGTGAGGGTGTTTCGTTGTAACAACTACTAAATTATTATTAATGTACTAATATGAGTTGCATAATGTCATTCATATGAAGAGTGCAAAATTATTTATATTATTCAACATATAAAATTGCCAACAGGATTCTAATGATATTAACAGTAATATTTTAGTAAAACAATCTTGGAACATGTTACATGATACTATAAATACTTACGTAACTATTGTTACAAAGCAGAATTAAAACTTTGATGGTTTATTTGATTGAACAAACTAATCGCAGAGACTCGAGAGGTCTATTTTATGAAATATTTTTGCCTCGTTGTTTGCACATTGAATTGAAGTTTTCGTATCAAACAATGTGACACGAGAATTTGATATATTAGATTAATATGAAGTTTATTAGATAATTCAAAGTAATCCGGTGAACAAACTATTTATTTTATTTAATTTTATTTATTTAACTACTTGCACTTTTTATTGGCTTATGTTTAACTTACCACCAGATATAGTAACAAATAGCAGACAAAAGTAGTAAATGATCACCAAAATGAATTTAATGTAAAATTATAACCAAAGTTTTAACACTTTGCTATCCTATTTAAGTAAAATGACTCCAAGTAAATCATGAGTAACCCAAAAATAGTAAATGATCACCAAAATTAAACCAATCTGGCGCTCGGCGGCCGCTGCCGCGGCACGCTTGCTTCGCTCGCTCGCCTTCGCGCGCTAATGGTCATGGTTCTAACCTAACCTAACCCACATGTTTCACCAAATCACCAGACATAGAGGGGATCTGACGCAGACACGTTACTATAGAATTTAAATATTATACTAACTGAATATTAATTTGCTCGCTAAGATTTGGTGATCATTTACTAAATTTGGTGGTCGAATACAATTTCAAGTGGAGTCGTGACTATTTTTCTGGTGTTAAGTAGATATTTTTGGTTACAAAACTAAGGGTATCAAAGCATTTTATGGTGGTCATTATATTTATTCCCTTAACTCTGTAACAAAAAGGTGTTACAGAGTTAAGGGAAAAAAAGATGACAAGGTATGGCAACACAACGAATATCAAGTTATAGGTTATGTGGAAAGAAAAATAAACGATATCGCTAGAATTCACTGACGTATAAATCATATGGACTGGGCATACCTACAAAAAAAACGTGTTTACCTACCACCGACTTGGGCACTTAAAATGGCTGCCTTTCGTAGGGTTGTAACTGCGAGCAACATGCGCATCTGATATCGATATTGAACTCAATGTTAAAGTTTTTATCTCAATGCGTAAAACCATATGGACTGGGCATAACTATAAAAAAAAACGTAGCTACCTACACTACACTTTGCTGGGATGATAAAATGGCGGCTAATAGGGCAGCCTATGTCGATATTTCTTTACAATACCATCGATAAAAGATTGTTAGAATGTTTTCAAAATGTCACGGTACAATTTCAACGGGTATTTTTAGCACATTTTCAGCTTCACTTGTACAGTCGCCAGCACATCGTGCTACAACAATCTGACAAATTTCTGTACCTACTAGATTTTCAACTGTATAAGAGAAAAGAATAAGTTTACTTCCCGGTTTTTGATGCTAATACTTTGCGTACATGTTTAGTTTGGATGACATTGTTGCCGATTCTCTTGTTCAATAACTAAACTAAAATTAGATAATCACTATCTTTTTAACCGACTTCTAAAAAGGAGGAGGTTCTCAATACTTAATATTATTATATCAATGGGGGTTTGCGGGACATGTCTCTCTGTACCGCATACCCCCCAAAATATGTATCTATTGCCATTATTAGCATAAGTAACAAGGTACCTACATCGAATAAGTTTTTGAAAATTCAAATGAAATGTACCTAAGCGCTATTCTAAAGCCTTGCGTTAGGTCATTCGAGACGGGGTGGAGGGAACAAAATCTAAGAAAAGAAATGACGCTGCATCCACGATGGGCTGCCGGCACGGACGTCTCCATCACCTAAGTATATTTTCTAACATACCGATGAAATTGGGTTTTAATCAAGTCAACAATAATTATTTACAAGACAAGACAAGACAAGACAAGACGTTTATTTGTTGAGACATGAGTATACATAAAATGAATGCAAGTTGTTTATAAGAAAAAAAGATCAGTCATGTTCGGCCTTGTGGCATACAAATATAGGTAAATAGTCATTTATAACTCAAAATTATTATTAAATACACAAACTAGAAAATAATTTTTAAATGATAAATTATATAAAATTGTTCTAGTCAATATTATAAATTATAAAAGGTCACAAAAAAAAAAATTACTTAATTAATAAAAATGTCAAAAAAAAATTAAATCAATTCAATCAAAAATTTATTATTATTAAATTGTCACAAACTATAAATTTAATTTTATAACACCAACACCATACAACACCATTTATTTATTTTTACATACATATAATTTACATCCTACTAATTTTATAAATTTATCCTACTAATCCATACCATCCTACTAATTGCTATACAATTTTTGTTTAAAAACATACCAGCATATTATTATTCAATGTGGGCACTGCGCCATCATGTAACCTCATCACATCGAGGGTTCTGTTAAAACTAGATTCATCAAAGTGCAGGGAGCAGATATGCCACATTTTATGTCTATGGTTTATATTTTTCTTCTATCCATTTATTTTTGAAAATTTCATTTCCAGGAAATCTGTGGGTTAATAGCATTGCAATGTATTTTACACACTTTATCAATATAATAATATCGATACTTATCGTATGCGATGCCAACATCGCACATCACTAACTAAGACATAAAAATTTTATGTAAACAATACAACGAAATTAAGAAAATAATAACGTAATAATAAGCCATACAAATATGACACAGGTTTCAATAATCTTTAAAAAGATCATCTGGTAACAATACATTACACAAAATTCTACAATATTCAACTGGAATAGTGAAAACTAGTAACTAACCTGTGCAGAGTCAAATTAGTCTGATTTTTGTTATTCCTCGCACCATACTGTATTATGCAAAACGATGGCATGATTTTTCTGTTATTTTCCAAAGCCAGAACACAAAAAAAAACCTAGCTTTCGACGTATTTATCTTTAAAACAACGAAAATAATAAAAGCAAACAACTGTTTGACAGCTCAACTACCATAAAACCACAGAGTACTTTGGGCACCTAAAATGGCGACCGGCCACGCAAAGGCATGATTTTGACGTCACACATTAGGGTTGCGAAATTTAGTACTTGGCAAACATATACATGTCTCTTTTTTCATATGCAGCTCTTGGCTAGTTAAAAAGAGACAAAACGCTTTTTGACATGTTTGCATCGATATGATAGATATTTGTATAACTGTTTCTTTCTATAGTCAAACGTTTCAAGTCCATATGATTTATACGTCAGTGCTAGAATTACGCCTAATTTTCATCGAAAGCCATGTCATTACATAAACTCAAATGTATTTCTTCAATCAGTGCACAATAACTATTAACATTTGCATACTTACGAGTGAAAAGTAACATTCTCATCTTCCTTTCTTTCTGTGCGGCTTTTGCAGCCTAAAATACTGCACCATCCCATTATACAGCACACAAAATGCACAAAACACTTAACCATTGGAGTCTATTTCTCATAAATGCACTAACACTATTACTTTAATTGCCGAAATTATCTAAAAACATAAAAAACTGACTCGAGTCGACCTCTCAGTGACAGTGACAGGCCTTTGTTTGGCTAACTTTCCAAAGTTCGCCAAGCAAAAAACCGGCACGCCGTATGAGACAGAACATGTTATGTTTTGTCTCAATTTTCTCACTTGTTTCGTATATATGCTTCTCACTTCCACACTTCCCTACAGTCTCATGGCTACATCTAGAGGTATATAATCTAAGGATTTACACGTCAGTGCTGACGTATAAATATTGATATGTCTGTGGTTATCATAATAACGACTGTTTGTTGAAATATTTGGAAACCGTTCCGCAACTGCGTGCGTCTGCGAGTTCTTTAGCAATGCGGCCCGTCCAAAAAACATAGTTGTGTGTCAACGTCAACGACAATATGTGTAATATTGTTGTAATATGTTCTGTGAAATTATCTCATATCTACTTAGTTTTCTAAACATAATATGTATAGACGCCAACACATCAAGCTACAACAATCAATAGAAATCAAATTTCATCAATAGATTTTCAACCTTACTGCGAAAGGAGTAAGGTACAAGATTGATTGGGAAAATTTGACAGTTTCGGGTACCTTGATGTGCTGCCGACTATATGGTCGGCGCCACATTAACGTGCAATAAAGTACATTGATTTTTCCCTAATATCCCCTCGTAGATAATTATGAACAGTTTTGTATTACTATAAAATGTAAAGAATTACGATAGAATTCGATCCAGGACAGCTTTATGTCATTATTTCTGTAAAAGAAAAGAAATAAAAAAGCAATAAAGGTTTGTGGGTCAATGATGGTATTTGAAGTCTACCATAGTAGATACACGTTTTATGTGAATGAACAAAACAACAAATGCTTGCAATACAACAGAAACACTTGACAGTAAATTTTATGCATTTTCAAACTACAATAATTTAAACTTACTCAACCGGGGCACAAGAAGTTACAAAAATCATCAGTGAATTAACTACAGGGATTGCTTGAGTATGCAGCATAACCTTTTAATATAGGTATTCGATAGCGGTGTGCAACTGACTCCCAACTTTTTATTTTAGGATTTCACAAGGTCTCGGATTTATTCTTCAGGAGAGAGTAAAATTACGAGTTTTAGGCTCAACTCACACCGAAAGAGCGGCGAAGGGCAGCGAAGCACAGCGACCCGCTCGGTAGAGAAGGAATTCGCCGGAATTCCCGCAGCGCCACGGGCATCCGCGCGACACGTTCGAGTTTCTCATGCGATAATAAGTATTATAGTAATGAAAATATAGTTAAAATTCATATGACACTGTAACTGCGCTCCGCTTCGCTGCGCTTCGACGCTCTTTTGGTGTGAGTTGAGCCTAAAACGTTGTTGTTGTTGACTTACACAATTCCTTAAAAAGTGCCAAAGACTGGCTGAAATTATTTTTCATTAGATGAAAAATAAACAATTGATAGATAGGTACCATTCATAGATTTCATTTATATAATAGTACTCTATGATAGATACGTACTAGATCGTGATTACGTGACACATGTTATTCCAAAAAATATTTTTTTGTGTGATAATTTGAATTGTATGATTAATATGTATTGCAAAAGAAAAAAGATAGAACAACATGATTTGGTGTATGATAACAAAACAAGGGATGATATCCCTAAAAGAGGGTACTACTCCGAGCTGGTTTCAGATATGTCCAAGGATGACCCGACTAGAGATGTTTGTACAAGGAAACGAATGAAATTAATACTACAGGTAATCAGTTTTATAGACTATAAAATGTGGGGGCCGAGTCACCCGCGTCCGTAGGAGAATACTCTTCAGCGAATCCCCACACGTGGTCCCCGGGTGGTGCTAAACAGGTGACACTAACCGCCTCCGTAGTCTAGTGGTTATACCACCTGGTTCTACCCAGAGGTCCCGGGTTCGATTCCCAGCGGAGGCAAATTTTTTTGCTCGTTTTGGTTGGTGGTAGGACTTGTTCTAAGTCCGCCTGGCAAGCTACCACCATCATGTCTAAGTCTGACGCCATAACAGCATTTTTGTGTTCCGGCAGTTAGAGGTATGATAGCCAGTTCCTCTGTGTAAGAGGATTCCGGGTGAAACTCGCTTCCATCTTCGGCCTAATCATCACTTTCAATCAGGTGAGATTTGGGCCAAGAGTTTCCCCGTTTTGTTAAAAAAAATATATATGAGATATTTTATACTGCACTGCATCAGCGAGCCAATTGAATTTGAAATTTAGTGTATTAATTACCGAACGCTTAGAAAATCAGAACTGTACTCGTACCTACATATGGTAATTGGAACTATTTTTGGGTACTTATTTTGATATAGAGTTCTCCACCAACTTATAAAATTGTTACTTCTTGACGAGCATATTAATTATAAGTAACCTAGTCGAAAACTTGAAATTACGGACTGATCATTTGGACATGATAATTTCCTTTTAACGTAGTAGATTTATTTAATTACTTACTTCATATTTCTAAAAACAACGATTAAAACAACTTGATATTTCGCAAAAGGAACTCTGCGGATCAAAAAAAGCCACTTTATCAGAATCAGATTAGAATCAAAACACACAACAATCTGTAAAATTTATTTTCATCTTTATTGGGTTCAAGGTTTATGTGATAATGCTTTCTGATTCTGCTAAAGTGACCTTTTTAGACACCCTGAAAAGAAAAATAGTATGGAAAAACTCTAAAATAAGAAAATGGTGATTTTCGTCTTCAACGAGACCTGGTGCAATGTGGATGGACATGACAATGTGTGGGTGGAATACATGACTTAAATAAAACAACTTTGTGAAGTTCCTTGACAAAAACAAAAAAAAAACTTTCAGCACTGTCGATGTCGGTTTGAATCATAATAATTTAAGCTAAATTAAAGCTTCAAACTATCTCGATAGAGCATTTATTTGACTGCTGAGCAATTAAGCATGGAGTCTTCTTCAATTTTCTGTTCGGTTTTCTCACAAGATTATTCGAAGCTGGGATTCTGCTTTAGCTTTTTATTCCCAAAAAAGAGAAAAGGATTTCGTCGTTGTGTCGATATAGTTCGCATAAATCACCACACAATATACATTTTTTTTATCTGTGAAAGTCTATGTTTTTGTTGTTTTGTCCACACAACAATTCTCTACTAAAGAAAAATAAGAAACTGATGACCTAACCTGGATTTTCTTAGTTATGGAAAAATGACTAATGACTTTAGTCTGACTTAACAAAAAAAATACGAATTTACCGATGGCTAGGCAGCATGGTCTCTGACCCTAGCCTGTTCCGCAGGGAATAAAAGAAAAAAAAATCAATTGTATAAATTTTGACAGGTTGTGTCTGAGTCTCTGAGATGGAATTAGTAAAATTGCTTGAAAACTAATAGTAATTAAATAATCGTCCCTTATATTATCTCCAAAGGATCTCTCAATCGGGGATTTACAACAGATTAAGTTCGGTTGCCTGGTTCCGGTACGCTTATAGCCTGGGTATAACACACGGTCTTGCGTGGGTATATTTTCTTTTCCATTAATTAAACTTTTAATGGATTTCATACCGCGTGTATCTGACATCGACGCACAAACGATTTCCATGGGTCCAGGGCATGATTCTGGACGCACAAACGATTTCCCCAGTGTTGGAATTTTCAGATATCAGCTCAGCTGAGCTGATATCTATTTGTGGTTTTATTCAGATTGTTCTTTTTAGTGAAAGTAGTTAATTAATTATTTTTTATTAACACGTTAAACGCCGAGCAAAAAATGGCAGTTAGTCATTTGGGCCACGGGGGACACCGGTGGGCCACCCTGTATTGAACTGTTCGGGCCACGGGGGACACCCGTGACCGGAGTGAGGTGTTCACATCAAACGTTGATTACAAGCCACGGGGCATTTATATTGAAAGAAAATGGTAAAGATGTGACTCGCGTGGCCCTGTGCAACAACCAAAACAGCTTGGTTTTTTAATATTTAGAAAAGATTGCGAATTTCTTAGGAGATGTTAGGGGTGCCCTAAAACAGAATAAAAAATGTAAAATTTTTCTTGTGTTTATTTATGTATAAAAATGGCTAATAATTAAATGACCTAGAAAATATTAAAATAGATAGCACTGATGACAAGTTCTTCTAGCTGCTCTTACCATACCATCTCTTTTTGATAAAACATGTTTTATTCTTCTTGGTCTTACTAGGACTTCAGGTTCTTGTAGTTTCTGACATAGATGCTCCAAAAACTGTTTTCTGAAATCTACGATTTGTATGCTTTTTTTTGTTACATTTTTATACAACGTCAAAGCATTAACGATAGCAGTATTTAAAAGAAGATCTATCGCCAGTTTCTTGTACTATTTAACCGACTTACGCAAAGGTGTAGAATAGGCAGTCATTTGGTCCGACAAATCAACGGCCCCTTTTGGTCTATTATAATCACATATAATTTTGGGTATTGAAACTATTTTTCCACGTTTTGTTACTTACGGAATCCCATAGAGTGCTTCGTCGACAAAACAAGAACTTCCCTCTTGTCTCCCCATTTCATGACAGTTATAACATCTGTGCTTTCCTTTGCTATAGGTATATGCCCCCTCTTTGAGCTTAGTAGAAATAACTCTCTTTGGTAGATGTTTCCTGTTTTTTCTTAGCGTGCTTACTAAGTGGGTTTCCTTCTCTAAGAGTTTTCGAGCAAATGTAAGTATGAAATTATATTTATTTCTGAAACATGTTAATAAAACTTGAGATCAAATCAAATTAAAGGAGAAAAAAAAAACTTATTCTAAAATTGACTTAGAAGTCTTAAAAAGTTAACTTACAAAAGCTATTTCAGCATTTCTTTAATAATTAAACATAATTAATATTTTGTATTTATTTTAACAAATAAAAACATTTAGAACTACCCACATGAATATTAACATTATTCTATAATCAGTCTTACGGATTATTCATAGCAGTCTTTATGTTTTCATATTACACAAAATCTTAGTAGAGCTATTTGAAATTAACATAGTAGGTATATTATTATAAAATTATTTAATAAATAGCTCTCTTTTGTTTACTTATCCTAAATAATTATAATATTTGAACTCAAGTAGGTAGACTTTTACTAGTTGTTAGGTACAATCATCAGTCCTAAAAGAACGCCTTTCACTGATCCACTGTGTTTACGGAGTACCTATTTAGTGCTCAGAAAACACGGTGGATTACTGAAAGTATCTATCATTAACCTTAGGATTTTAAAATCACATCATCAGCTAGGTACTAAAGAAGAATCAACATAATATTTGTGTTCAGCCAATATTAGAAATTATTTTAATAATTTGTATAATACATCGGAATTAGGTTTTTTCTGACCAAGTCTTTCAGATCTTTTTTCTTAGTTTCTTTTAAGACGTATTCCACATTGGGCACCCGCTTAAATGGCACCTGAGCAAATGGCACCTGGGGTATTCCATATACGGCACCTATCGATATTTTTCGCAGGTGCCATTAGTGGAATAATTTATTATTTAAAGTTTTATTCCATAAATGGCACCAACAGATCAGTAGGTACTAGTGTTGGGAAGTTTATTTTTTGTAAGACGTTAAAATAAAACGATTAAAGTCAGTATAGAGTTTAATAACATAATTAAAATATAACTTCCGTATGATTTAAATTATTTTTAATATCACAATTCCATGATTCACATTCAGATTCCTTAATCACATGTATTGCAAAATCAGCCTTTATTTACATTGTAATTTAGAACAAATAAACCTACTTTTAAGGTTTGTTTATGATTATTTCTCTTCTTAGGTAACTTTGTCATCAAATGTTTTTTTTTTTTTAATGTAAGACACAATCAATAATTGTCATTTCTATTGTATAAAATCAGTCATGAGCTATTTCTTATTAATATTTAAAAATACATAAACATAGATTAGGCGCCACAACTATAATTTTAAAAGGGTTGACCTTTTTACAATTAAACTTAACAACTTACTAACTTAGGTACTCAATAAATTACTTGTGGCTAAATATTGTCAATTGGCCATTTTATTAAAAACGCAGCTTTTTCATACAGTGACAAAGAGAAATATAGCCACTTTTGTACTCTTCTACTATATTGTTTATTAATTGGTTCCTACGTTCTGCATATTTGGGATTTCGACTTTTCCATTTTTCCGCGGATTTCAGCGCAATTCTTGCCATTTTCTTGAAGAATCCTTAAATTTTTTGGCAGGTTTTTGCTACTGTTTTTATTGATAGCTTTATTAATAATTGAGTAGAATGTTTCAGGATAATTATTTGTCTTGTGAGCCTGGCCGTAACAACACCATTTGTTGGACCAGAATCTGTGGTCAATCCACTGAGTTACCATGTAATCATTAAAATGTGTTACGTTTATATCGAATGGACTCTCACTCATAATGTAAAGCCATGCCTCCTCCAAAGTACAAATTAGAAATAAAATTCTCCAAAAAATAAACGTCCCAACACTAGTACCTACTGATCTGTAGGTGCCATTTATGGAATAAAACTTTAAATAATAAATTATTCCACTAATGGCACCTGCAAAAAATATCGATAGGTGCCGTATATGGAATACCTCAGGTGCCATTTACTCAGGTGCCATTTAAACGGGTGCCCAATGTGGAATACGTCTCTTTTAAGTTAAGCGCTTGTGCATATAATTTATCTAATCTTATTTCTTCGTAATTTTTCATCTTCCTTTTGCTGCGCATATTAATAGTTCGATATTCTGTCTCTAAATAAGAAGTTTTAAAGTGCATTTGAAATTCGTTTCCTTTCCTAAAACTTAGCATTTTAATATCATTCCATAATACTGTGACTTTGTCAGTGTCTTCATTAAAATTGTATCCCCATTGGTCTTGCATGGCTTTAATATTGTAAAAAAAAGTGTAATCGAGTTCCTTAACTATGAAAGGTTTACCCGTTTTTCGAGCACTTTTTATAAGAGTTGCGTATTGACAGGGTATATAAATGGGACCTGCTCTTTCATTTTTGTTTATCTCTTTTTCGACTAAACTATGAACGTTGTCGGCTTCGTTGTGGGTATGATCCTTTATCAAATATTTGTGCGTTATTATGGTCTCTATATTTTCTAAATTTGTTACTGCAAAAGAGTACAATGCTGCCATAGATTTATTTTTATTTTGCCCAGTACAGTTATCAGAATAAAAAGTGATGTGCAACTTTTTAAATTAGTGTTGAAGGCTCAATTGTTTTAGGTAATCAAAAACACAAGATCCTATTTCGTTTACTCCTCTTTTAGCCTGGGTTTCATCCCAAAAATAGCAGTAAACATCACCGTAAGCAGAAATATTAGTGTCTTGATTACCTTTATTATTTAATTCGGTTATCGTGAAGTTAAGACAGTTAATTTTTGAGCAATAGTAAAAATAAGATGGACTTGGACAAAGCATTCCAGATTGCAAATAGTACACAGCACAAATATGAGTTTGGTTTATATTCTCGCGGTCTCTCTGTTTTTCTTCACGACACTTGTTTTTTTCAATAATATGGTTGTCGTAGTTAGTTTATGTTCAATTTTTATGTCTGCGGGGGCAAGTTCATAAGCTAAACAAGTTTCACACCTATCTTTCTTTGGTTCATAAAATCCAATATTAAAATCTTTATTAAATATGTTACGATACAACCAGTATTCACATTCCGGTCTACTTTTTTCCTTTTGAAGATTATTAAAGTCCCTCCAAAGATCTGTAATAGTTTTGCTGTTGGAAATAACTTCTCTATTAGTCTGTGCTTTTAAATAATGGGATTCTATTCTGGGTATTAAATTGATTTGGTCCTTTATATCTTGTAGAAGTGTCGGATCAATTATTTTTCTATTTGTATGCTTTCCTCGCATGTCTGAATCTACAAAACCCTGATTATTTGTTTTCTTCTTGACTGTTCTTAGTAGTCTATCTGTCACGTCTAAGGTATTGATGAAAAAGGTCTTGCACACACGTATTTTATTTTTATTTACCGTAAAGTAAAAGGCGTTATTAGGTTGTCTAGGTCTTTGAGCATTAGAATATTTGACATCTTCAATATTATTCATCTGCCAGTAATGATTGAACAGATCGATTCTATCTGTATCCTGAATCTTATCAAAACATTTCAACCTACAATTACACACCTCCTTAATCTGCCGATATAGCCGAATAAAGCCGACGAAAAATTCTAAGTCTAGTGTGTTCAGAATCATGCCCTGGACCCATGGAAATCGTTTGTGCGTCGATGTCAGATACACGCGGTATTTAGCTGGCTCGCGCAACTTCGACCGTTTCACATTTTTCATGAATGCTCCGCTCCTATTAGTCGTATAGCCTTGCTCGATAAATGTGCTATCAAACACCAATAATAATGTTTCGATTCGAACCAATAGTTTCTGAGGTTTCTGTGATTAGCGCGTTCAACCAAACAAGACTCTTTAGATATAATATAAGTACTTATGTAGATTTATCCAAACTAGCACTTCGCCCGCGGCTTCGAAATGAAGAAATACCCTGTGATTATGTGTATACGAGTATTTGTATACATTCTGTTAGTTAGAAGGTAAAACATCACAGTCTACAACAGTAACAAGTGGGTTAGAAGGATTCTTCATAGCTCTATCATGGGTTAATAGCGGCATTACACAGTCTTGCTAAGATCAATAATGAGTTGTCTACTCTGGAAGCTGATCTTAACATAGCAGGGTTAAAGTTGGCTAACCTTATTTATTCATAAACTATCTAATTAAGATCATTGTTTATGTACCTATATGAAGTAGCAAATACTTACAGGTAGTCATATGCTGCCAAATCGGGCTCTTCTTATTTTCAATATCAACCTCATCGCAAGTGCACCCTTCGTCTTAGACATTATGCATAATTCTTGTAATATCGCCATTTTAAGCTGCTGAGTATATATATGTGTATTTTTTGGACCTATTTTAATCAATCTGATTATTTGCCGTACATTATTATATTGGTCACATGGATTACATTGTTTGAAAATGAATATTGTTTGAATACTCACATAAAAACAGGTGTAGCAAATATTTTGTAGAAAAAGTAATATAAATGAAAACCGTGTTGATGTATGCATGCTAAAATTGTAAGTGGATGTCGGCTGTGATGAGTGAAGGTTTTGCAAAGTGAATAGTGACATGTCACATTTTGTATTTGTGTTTCTTGCTCAGATATTGCCATCTCGCTGTGTATAACATAGTGTGAATATCTGCAAAACTGTTCTTGAACCACTGAATACACTACTCTGTGATAGAATTAATAGTTATACAACATTGCATTATGACATTACACCGGAATGAATTTTATTGACATACATTTATTGAATTGAATTAATATTTATTTTGAATCAATGTTAAGTTAAATGATTAGATATAGATTTTCTTGATACTCTAAAAACAACTGATCGACACAAATGTAAATTTGTTAATCTATAGTAATATTATAAAGAGGTAAAATTTGTTTGTAAGTTTGTATGTTTGTAAGTTTGTATGTAAGGGGTAATCTCAGGAACTACTGGTCCAATTTGAAAAATTCTTTCAGTGTTAGATAGCCCATTTATCGAGGAAGGTTAAAGGCTATAAATCATCACGCTAAGACAAATAGGAGCCGAGCATTAATGGAAAATGTGATGCAAGCGAAGTTGCGTGGGTCAGCTAGTGAATAAATAAATAAACTGGTAGCATTTCAAACCCCATAAAAGCTCTTTATAATCATTTGGTTGATTTCTTAAGATACTTATTAGTAAATTTAAGCCACTCCGCAACCGCCATTGAAGTCCTGTCGAAAACTTCTTAATTAATCAGCCGATACAATAAACGTTGAATACCCCGGTTGACATTCTATGAAACAGAACAAATTCACGAAATCTATACTATCTATACTAATATTATGAAGAGGTAAAATTTGTTTGTAAGTTTGTATGTTTGTAAGTTTGTATGTAGGGGGTAATCTCAGGAACTACTGGTCCGATTTGAAAAATTGTTTCACTGGTAGAAAGCTACATTATTCGTGAGTGCTATAGGCTATAAATTATAAAGATATCATGCATATTAGTCGAACTATCTTAATTTTTGTCTATCCAGGCGGAAAAAAATAGCTCTTACAACAGAGTTATTTGCGTGCGCTGCCTTAACAGTTGTATATAATTGAAAACAATGTATGGCAACCTGGTCCGCCTAGAATAGTTCTACAAAAAAGTCCGCGACACCATATTTCTATCTTTTATATTTTAGATATAGTAGCTTTTATGTGTTAAAAAAAGTATTTTTCGACGTACTTATCTTTGGACGATTTTTTAAACAACAAAATATTAAACCTTATCGAAAACAATTTTATTATGATCACAAGAACATCATAGAGATACGATTTGCCCCAAAACAGTATTTCAATTGGTTGAATAGTTTCGAAGATAATATAAAATTAATAAATCGCAAAACGCCGCCCGCGCCGTCTTATCACGAACCGCATTAGAACATGCTTTGTACGGACGTTTTATCCATTTACCCATAGAGGGCTTTTTTTTTTTATTTTTTTTTTTTGATTATGGCTTCTCGCAGCTAACGGCTCTAGAAAGCCTTAGCTACTTAACCGGACTTGCCTGTGGTGGCCTAGGTGAATTTAAGGCCCCCAGCCAAGGCTATATAAAATATACTAAAACTCCGCTCGCTGAGGGCACCCCCTGCGGGGTACGGACCTCGACTCAGCGGCATCGTTTGGGGGAGGGCAGCAAGGGACTGGCTGGGTCATGTTTCCATTATTTGGGGAGTTTAAAGCTAAAGGCTCAGCTTCGCGGACTGGCTCATTTGGCAAAAGACGGGGGGGAGATTTACAGGGTCGTCGCGCTGGACCTCGGCGGCGAGGTCGGAATACGGATCGCGGTCTGTGTTTGTGTTTCTTTAAGGTACTCGTTTCCCTACAACTTTCCTGGAGGAGGGTGATGGGATCGTCAGGATCTATGAGGGTGTGCCGTGGCCGGCGAATCCTACTAATCTGAGAGAGGGTGTATCGGGTAGCCGATGCAATAAGGAAGTTTGGATGTTTGTCCGCGGATTCAATGAAACGCTTAGTAAGTCGTTTCATGAATTGCTGGATAGTCGGAATTTTGAGATCGATATGAAGCCGATCGTTCCTAACGAACCACGGGGCACCCGTGGCCCGACGGAGAAAGCGGTTCTGAAGTGTCTGCATCCTATGGATATGACGTGACTTAGTGTGTGCGAAAGTGGCACACGCATAAGTCATAATCGGACGTATGCACGTAGTGTAAATGCGCAGTTTGCATTTGAGAGATAGTTTGCTGCGTGCATTCAGCATGGAATGGAGCCTGCCGAGAGCGAAGGCGGCACGCGAGCGTACCGACCTTATGTGCTCTGCAAAACTCAGGCGTTGGTCTAGGATGACACCAAGATATTTAGCTCGCTTTTCCCAAGGGATCGGCTTACCAAACATGGTGATAGGGTCAGGATGATGGGAGATTCTCGTCCACGCTTTGCGGAACAAGACCGCCTGGCTTTTTTGCGGGTTTACCTCAATCCTCCACCTCCGAAACCACAGGGCTAAGTCAGTGGCGGATTTTTGGAGGTTTCGGGCAATGGCCGTAGGGCTCCTGCCGCTGCAGTAAATGGCCGTATCATCGGCAAATAGCGCTAACTGCGTCTTGGGGGACTTGGGAATGTCGCTGGTGAATAGCGTGAAGATTAGAGGCGAGAGCACGCCGCCTTGCGGTACGCCTGCTCGGATAGGACGAGGGGAACCCATAGACGGCGTTGTGCAATTACGTCATTTTTCTGAATCGTGGTGTTAAGATTTTCCGCGGATTAATGACCCTCTCCAGTTATTATTTAACTTTTGTCGTTTGAATGTTGTTGGTCTTTAAAATTGTTTTGGTTGCTCGGTTTCTCAAAACACAATTACAATATTAATTCGTTCTCATTCTTCGAGTTCGAAGCTGTTATATTTCTGTTTTTGGGATATCGGACAGTTTCAGCGATTGTTTATCATGCCTAAAAGGATATCACAACTTTCCCGTCAGACATCCCAGACACGAGACAAGAGCAGCTCGAGTACGCCGTACGGAAGAGCCTCTCGAGGAATAGAGAAAATATTTCGCAAGCACGCGCTGGGAAATCTAGCTCCGAGCGTTTACAGCGGCTTGCTAACCAAAGCTGGAGAACATCGCAGGTCCGTGCTCGGGAATCTAGCGCTGAACGTGCACAGCGTCAGCAGCATATCTCTGCAACAAGGGACAGGGAGTCTAACGCTGAGCGCTCGCAGCGGCTCGCTAGCCTAGCTACATACATATTATTATGCAATAAAAACAAAACCCTCCGTTTGGCCGTCAGAAAATAAATCATAGCAGTCAGTACTAACCGAACCACACTCATAATTTCATCACAAGTTAAAATGTTTACCGCCCAACGAAGTGGGCACGGGTCAGCTAGTTTTTTATAAATAGGTAGGTACTGTCAGTCCCATCATAGCTTTGAAGGTTTCAGTCAGGGAAGTCAGTCCTCTTGCAGGCAGTGTTTGCTGAAAGGGTTTTTGCGTTTTGAAATCATCAAATGACTTCTGACGCTGTGGGTATACCGGAAGTTTCAGAATCCGCCTGTGCTCCTCCAAACGATCTTTGCGTTCCAGGGCTGCGATAAATCTTTAGAATAATTCCGTTGCAGACTCGCTAGCTAGGTCTTGCATGTCGCTTGCCCACAAGAATACTGTATTAACTCTAAAAACGTACTTACTAAAGTTTTGGACTACAAATATTGTGAATTATCCATAAGATAAACAGATATTTTTTTTATTATTAATATGTATTAGTGTCATACTCTATAATTATCTCTAAAGACACTACTCTATTTATCATTATTTCTTAAATTATTTACACTTTTTACCACTTGTGACTGTATTCTTTTGAATATTACTTTTGTTCAAGATGTTTAGTTTAAAAAGAAAACAGTACCGTAAAGTGGGGCAAATTGGTAGAAAAGGTCACATAAAATGGCTGTAATGTCATCAACTTTTGTGTTATTTCACTTTAATTAGCAACTGGTTATAATATTGCCTGTACTTATACAGAATATTAAGGATTGTGTGATGACAAGCAATGCAATACGGTTTCTTTAAAAAAAATATACGACTTTCCAAATAACCCATAAAAATGTTTTGAATCTCGTCTAAATGATAAAAATTGAACCTTATTATTTAATCAGACTTATTTGGCAACAAAAGGAACTCTTCTAATCTTAATCATAGCACATATTTCTTCCTTTCTCTAAATAAAATAAACCGAATCACTTGTCTAGTAGCACAAATATATCATTTTGAGTTTCTATTAATTGAACCGGTTTCATCACCATATTCTTCAAAACTTTGGTGCTTTTTGTATTTTTTACTTTGGCAAATCGTAACCCTTCTTTTATTTTTCGTGCTTGGTAGACATCAACAGTGTAAAACTGATCTTCTATACCCTTGATGCTAGCTATATGATACTTAACCCTTAAATGCATGATTTTATTTTTAGACCGAGAAAAAATATATTTTGGAGCCATGAATATGCTGATTCAGGGAAAAATAATAAAAAAAATAGTAAATATTTTTTTCATAGCTATTTTTATTAAAAACCATATGTTGCAGAACTACAACACCATGCACTCACTAGGCAATAACTACATATGAAAATTTTTAAAACAATTTTTGGTTGTGGTAAGACAAAGAGCTACTCCACACTTCTCACACCTTGTTTGCGTGTATCCCTTGCATCCAGGCATTTTGCATCTGCTGCGAACACAATTACCAGGCCAGTGACCAACATTATCAGTCCTTATGTCCTTAGGAGGAATATGTTGAGCTGGTCCTCTCCTTTTCTTTGCTTGTATTTCCATTTCAACACTGTTGCTGGTACTTCTTGGCCTTCCTCTTTTGTTGCAGAGTTCAAATGAGTTGTTTACTTTGGCTAATACCTCAGCTAGTTCCAGTCTATAGTGACATAAGTTTAGAACTGATGAATTGGCTTCAGTTGTTTTTAAATCTTTATACACAAGCCAAGAATTTATTACCGTCATGTCCAATAAGTGGTAAAAGATACGAAGATACCACTTTCGGCTTCTCATTGCAATTCGGTACCTCCCAATAAAGCTATCCATTAGGTCCACTCCACCCATATGGGCATTATATTCCTTTATTATATGTGGGCATGAAATTTTAATTCTAGTCTTATTTGCCTTGTCAAATCTTTCTACTTGGCCCACAGGTTCAGCTCCAACATACGAAGATAGAAAAGTTACAACTTTATTGTCCTTCCAAGTAACTGCTGTCAAATCAATACCGTCAAATTCAGTCATCTGCTCTTCATAAGTTCCACGAGGAACAGATTTCTTCATCATTGTTTTTTTGTCTGGCAGTTTGCAGTTCACTAGCCTGTTAGATTGGACAGTACCTAGGCTATAGATTCCTTGTTTGGCAAGATAGGTAACTAAAGGTACAGAGGTGTAAAAATTATCAAAATAAGTAATATGATTTATATGCCTTGGGACACCTCTAGCAAGCCGGACTACAACATTTCCCACTGGCCCAAAATCTGGTTCATCTGGAAGCCGTTCATTCTCTTGGCCAGTATATATTTCAAATTTATGAGCATAACCTTTCACGCTGCACATCACATATAATTTAAACCCCCACTTATGGGGCTTATTAGGTAAATACTGCTTCATGAAGTGTGCCACTTTTGTGGCACACATCTGTTCATCAATTGAGAGTCTTTGTTCCATAGGAACTAAAGCAAATTTTTCATTTAGATGGCTAATTATAGGCCTTATCTTATGGAGCCTATCATGTTGTGGGTGTTCCTTGGGTAAATGTTTCTCGTTATTGTTGAAATGTAGAAATCTACGAATAGTCTCAAATCTGTTGACAGTCATTATGTCCTTGATTGGTTGAAAACCTACAGTATTTGACCAGTATAGCCGTACATTGGGATATTTTATAACAGACATGTATATCAGTATCGCCATAAACTTTCTTAGCTCAGTTTCAGACAAATTTAATGGTTTAGTCACATTTTTTTGAACGGAATACAAATTAGACTCTTCCACAATCCTTTGAACTATTTCTGATGTAATAAAATGTGAAAAAATACTATAGGGAGTACCAGTAGTAGCCTCATCCTTCAGTTCTGGTGGGTATGTAGTGTCTCCATGAAAAGCTGTCTGGTCAGAATTTAAAACAATTTTTTTTACCTTCCATACGAGTCCTCTCATAGTTGCTCGGCGACTAGCTTGACTTGTTGAGGGGAATGGAACCTGTGGCACTTGATCATTTGCTGTAGCTTCATTTATCAATGGCGGGTCTCCTGCCATGAATGGATCATTATCGGGGTCATCATTTTCCTCTTCTAATGGACTCTCAAGATCGTGAAGCAAATCGTCTCGATTTTCATAAAAATTCTCATGACCTTCTGTATCCGACTCCTCAAGATCATCTTCCGACCTCTCTCCATCATTTATTAGAGCTAATTACTCTTCTATTTGCTTTTGATTCAAGTTTGGCATCTGAAAACCAATAAAAGTGATAGTTAGAATCTAAACAGGGACATTTTCTAGTAAATGCATATTGTTGCAGATTTACAACAACAAAATAAACAAAATTTCCGAACACACCAAAAGTTTTTTTTATAACTTATAAATTGTACTGAAAAGAAGATGAATTATTACGTAAAATAACTAATTTTGTTTGAACTTACCTTCGAAAATCAAATAATTACACTGCAAAGCAAGTACACAATTTTCATCCGCTCCAAAATTACGATCGGCTTTGATTTGTCAATGTCAAGTTTAAATTTGACAGTCGTGAAGAAATAAAGTGTGTTGCCACTCGATTAAATATATAACCATGATAGTGATAATCCTGCAACAGCATGCAATGAACTCATACTAATAATTTTATGGTCGTTTGAATGGTATGTTGCAGTTTTACAACTTTATGCATTTAAGGGTATGCCTCCACCAGAATGATCTCTTATCAATACATCATCATTAATCAATGATGATGTATTGATGCCACAGAAGATTTTTCTGATTCTTCAGCAAAATAATCAATCGGGTCATCATCATTGACTGCAACAGAAACTTTTTCTTATTATTCAACAAATGTATTGTAATATTTGTGTTGTAAATTAATTGTGATTGTATTGTAATAATTGTAATGATTTATTTGAATCGCATGACTCTGGAGAGCACTCGATAATATCAGAGTCACTATGTTGACTTATTTCCACACTGCTATTTGAACTTGTGCTTGAAACAGAAAAAGAGGACGAAAACGATTAATAAGTCGTTTTCGTCCTCTTTTTCTGTTTATTTGACCACAGCTTGTAGATGGTTGAGGTTCAAATTGATTGATGTTTCGATCTAAATTCTTCATCATTGGCTTGTTATTTTTATTGAGATCAATGTTCAGGAGGTTTCCTTCATCTTCATCATCGAGACTGGAACTATATTTGAAATCTGTATTAAGGCAAAGGCAGTATTTTTCTGGCGTTTTCTTTATTTTCTTTAACTGTTGATTTCTTTCCCTTTCCTTTCCCTTTTCCTTTCCCTTTTCCTTTCCCTTTTTCATTCACTACTTTTTCCTTTTCAGAGCTGCCATCTTTTCTTTCTTAATCTTCTATGCCAATACTTTTTCCAGATGATACATTTACCTTCTTTTTGCGTTTTTTAATGCTTTCTTCTTGTTGTGGAGTTCGTAAGTCACTCAACATATCAATGACACATGTAGAAACATTCTTATCAACAGTTACAGCGTCCTGTGGCTTTTTCGACAATCTTTCAATAGGTCTTGACCGATTGATTGGATACAGCCCACATTTATTAAAACAATTATGTTTTGTTTGCCTACATCATTGGCTATTAGCTTTTGATACAATAATGAAAACAACTGTGGAAAACCTTCTTTTGTCATCGTTTTTACCCGTCGAGTTTGTTTTTGTTTCCATCGTTAATATTTGACGCCAATATTTTTTTAAGGGAGCATAAAAAGCAACGTCTAAAGGTTGCATTATATGTGTAGCCTTTGCAGGCAGACAGACAAATTTAATGTTATAGGTCTGACATAATTCCAGAACTTTTGTCGAAAAATGCGATGACAAGTTGTCTCTTATCAAGACCTTAACTCCTTTATTTTTAACATAAGGTATGATCACAGTTTCAAACCAGTCTTCGAAACATACAGAATCGAACCAACCACTACGAGCTCTATGTATCCAACTATCCCATAAATGCTCCGCTTTGTATACAACACTAGCTGACCCACGCAACTTCGTCTGCGCCACATTTTCCATTATTGCTCCGTTCCTATTTGCCTTAGCGTGATGATATATTATAGCCTATACAAATACAAATACAAAATCCTTTATTTCAAATAGACCAGTTTACAGGCACTTTTGAATAGTCAAGGTATGTCAGTCCAAAAGATGAAGCTAATTCTGCCGCGCTAGCGACAAGAGTAGGTAGCAAGTTATTCTGCACCAAAACAAACTCACCGACCCTATCTCCACGTTCCAAAGAGTAGATCCTATGGAGAAGAACGTGCAAGAAACTCCATGGACACTCTTTTAAACACTGCCTTTTTACAAAATCATGGTTAGATTATTTAATGAGTCTATACAATGCAAAGATAATCTTACAATCTTCAGCAGGTCCAACAATGTTTTCACATCTTCATCGAAGTTCGGGCATTTTAGTCGTTGTGGAGCTGACCAGCATTGAGCTAAGCATTTTTGTCGTCAATGTACTCCCCTAATTTATAATATGCTTGTTTGCATAGTGTGCGTTTTACACAGTTTTTAAATTTCGTCTCATTTAGTTCTAGTATACCGCGTGTATCTGACATCGACGCACAAACGATTTCCATGGGTCCAGGGCATGATTCTGGACACCCTAGACTTAGAATTTTTCGTCGGCTTTTTTCTAATTTTTTCATTTTTTTCAAGGGTTTTTTTACTTTAGACTGCTCATAATCGTTATTCTGACCTAACCCAATGAGATTTTTAATAAAAAAAAAATAATTAATTAACTACTTTCACAAAAAAGAGCAATATGAATAAAACCACAAATAGATATCAGCTCAGCCGAGCTGATACCTATTTGTGGTACCTACTCTTGAAAAAAATGAGAAAAGAACCGACAAAAAATTCCAACACTGGGGTGTCCAGAATCATGCCCTGGACCCATGGAAGTCGTTTGTGCGTCGATGTCAGATACACGCGGTATGTGGCGGTATTTTGTTATAAAACTTTAAACAGTATCCCATGAAAGATGCTGCTACTGTAGCAAGTCTGAAACCTGGTTGAACTAACTGATTCCTATTTCTAGTGACATAGTTATGTCTGTCGCCTCGTTTACTGAAAAGATGTAGATTCTTTCTAACGTACATAATATTTTCATAAATATATTGACAAGGGACCGTCATGATGTTAATTACTTTAAACAGTTCTCTTAGAGAATCTCTCCGGCGCAGATGGTAAATGGCTCTGATGGCTCTTTTCTGCAAAATAAAAATAGACTCGATGTCAGCAGCCCGTCCGCAAAGTAAAATACCGTAAGACATTATACTGTGAAAATAACTAAAATAGACTAGTCTAGCGGTTTCATCTTTTCCTAACAGCATATGCTGCTGAACTTAGCCTTCCTGCAAGAGATGTTAAATGAGGACCCCATTGTAACCTTGAGTCTAGTCTAATCCCCAGGAAAACTGCTTCTTCGACTAATTCTAGTTTCTCCTTGTTCAATATTATGTCACAATTATTACTTTTGACATTTGGTAAAGTGAATCGAATGCACTTCGTTTTTTTCTCATTTAACACTAGATTATTAGCAGTGAACCAATCATGTACCTTCATTAGAGCGTTATTTACATTGTCAAGATTGTTTGCATGTCTAATTACTTTAAAAATCAAAGATGTATCGTCAGCAAACAACACCACATTGAGTTTATTTTCTAAAATATAGGGCAAATCATTTATATAAACTAGAAATAAGAAAGGACCCAAAATCGAGCCTTGTGGTACCCCCATTTTCACGATTAATCCTGTTGAATTTTTGCCGTTTATTTGAACTAGCTGCTGTCTTTCATTTAAAAACGATTTTACTAAGTTCAAGGCTGTTTTACTTAGTCCGTAATGCTCTAGTTTCAGGAGTAATGTCTCATGACTCACACAATCAAACGCTTTCGATAGGTCGCAGAAGATACCTATGGCATCTTGCGCCTCTTCCCACGCATTGAAGATATGTTTTAATAACGTTACACCAGCGTCAGTTGTACAGCGCCCCTTGGTGAAACCGTACTGTTTGTCATGTAAAATATTATTCTCATTAAAGTGACTGAGCATTTGATTTAGCATAACCTTTTCAAACACCTTGCTGAAAACCGGCAACACAGAGACGGGTCTATAGTTATTGGTATCTTCTGTCCCCGGATTTGAATAAAGGAATAACTTTACTGTATTTCATAAAGTCCGGGAAAACCCCTTGATCTACACACAGATTGAATACAAAAGCTTAATACGGTGCTATAGTGTCAATAATGGAGGCACAAACTTTTACAGACATACCCCATAGATCTTCTGTCAATTTGACCTTGACTTGCTTAAAAGCTTTTATTAATACAGTTGGGTTTATATGCTTAAAGTTAAACTCAATTGGGCAGGCTGAAACATTCGCCTTCAATAATTCAACAGAAAGTGAGGGCGACGAGTTTAAGGTTTCAGTAGTTTTAATTGGAATACTGGTAAAGAAATTAACAAATTCTTCAGCGACTTCTTTGCTTTCGCTTATGAGTCCACGTGAAGTTTGCAATGTATAATCATTATTATGTTTTTTGTTCCTGTTCGTTTCATTATTGATAATTTTCCAAACTGAATTTTATTCTCTGCTGATTTAACCTTGTTGCTTGCTTATGTATAAGGCCTTAGCTGCCTTAAAAGTATTCTTAAAAATTTTTGAGTAAC
Source organism: Ceramica pisi (assembly GCA_963859965.1). Taxonomy (NCBI): domain Eukaryota; kingdom Metazoa; phylum Arthropoda; class Insecta; order Lepidoptera; family Noctuidae; genus Ceramica; species Ceramica pisi. The sequence continues at coordinate 7,592,206 of OY982528.1, read as the reverse complement.
TAGCTACGTACTTATTAAAAGTTTCCGTGTTGATAAAAGGCTTAAGGCCATAAAGTTCATAAAGTCTTTCTCTACTTTTTCTGACTCCTTTAGTTGCCCAGTCACTAAATACAAAATTTAGGGCATATATTTCTAGTCTGCTGCTTAAAAGTGGCATTGAACACAGTTTGTACTAGTGAAAATAATTCTCTATACAAAATATTACCATTGTTCATTGTAAAGCCCTGGTCACTTAACTTACCAATTAAGGTGCTATTATATTTATTTAATTTGCCGGTTGTAATTGGCTTGGATTGTATCTGCACTTTTTGGATTGTCATGTTGGACTCAAAAGATACTGTTAGTCCACTGTGATCGGAAGGCAGATAATTAACAACTGCTTTGTCTAAGAAGTCACCGCAACAAAAAACATTAACAATACATGTAGCAGTATTAATAGTTATACGTGTTGGTTCTTTGAACATATTTGACAATAAATGAACTTACCAAAACGATCGACTGTTAAAAAGAAAAATTTTACACTTCTAAAAGTTTGCAGCTCTCGATTTCGCACCAAAATACTTCTTTTTGCAAAAAATCATTTACTGCTTGTATACATAACATCGGAAGAACTTTTCTGATTGGTTGATTTAAAATCAACACTTCCGCTGTGACAAAATCCTGAAAGCTCGCTATGGTTGCGTTCAGTTTTATTAAAAAAAATTAGGATGCAATCTTGTTTTTATTTTTTTTTCAAATAGCCCCTCGTTTCTTAAATAACCCCATTTTATACGGTACCTATTTGTATATTTTTAAATGCGATTAAAGTGATGAAAAAAAAACATAAAAATGAAATCAATTCTCAGTTATTTATTACAAAAAAACCTTAACATCAATCTTGACTTATAAAAATCTAATGAATAACAATTTAAAGGTAAATTCTAGTCTTTGTACCAAAATAAAAATCACAAGGTACTTATTGAACATTATCTAACAAAGAATTTAAACAAAAATAAAAATCTCAAAAATGTTTAAAGTTGGTATTACCTACATAATATTAACTTAATAGGAACTTGACGCTTTGCAAGCAGAGTAACGTGGTAAGTAACAGAATATTGAACAAAATATTTGAAGAACAACAACTTTCATAGAAAAGCATACTTAATTACGAAATTATTAGTTGAAAAAAGCACAAATTAAGTACCTAATTAAACAAAAAAAAAAACTCAACGCTATCAGAAAAACATCTTCATAGCACTTATGTAATATTATTAAATAATTCTATACTATTTCTTATATTTTTGAATGAGTAGGTACTTTGAGGATTTGTATTAATATTTAAAAGTTACTTGTAAATTTTGATAAAAATCTTCATAGTATTTAGGAATTATGTTTTTTTCGACTAATTTCAACAGTGTCTCTGTTTACTTGTAATTTTAATCCTCTCAGAATAAGCTGCAGGTAAATTCGGTGACATCAAGTCGATTTGAGTGCTGCGAGTGGACCCTGCTACTTTTATTTGCTTATAGGTGTCAGAGTAAGATGTTTTGTAAAAAAAAGTTCCAGGCTCTGATTTATACGCATAAATAATACTAAAATCATTCATTTTTACAGATTCATTTAGAATATTTTAAAAACTTTGGTGACACTTCTTTAAAATCGTAAAAGCTGTCGTAAGTTAATTCATTAACTGCAAATGGTTTTCCGTTAGATTTAGCAGTTCTAATTAAAGTAAGATACTAATCAGGTGTATATATCGGGTGTACTATGCCAAATCGAATGACAAATAATCGAATATCAATTTGATCGACCACTATAAATTGTGATGTTGCAAAATCATAACTTCGACTTTTGGCGACATCTCACAGATTTTCATTATTGACAAATCTCGTTTAGTTCTGTCTAAGTAAAGAGATGGCGCCAAAGTCGTATCTAATAGACATGAGTATTTGAGTTAAAGTTTATTAATTGTGACAATTAAAAATAACAACACAATTAAACGATTAAAATATAAAATATTCGAAATGAAACTCAAGTATTAATTTCAGTTCAAATTGGTAAACGATAAATTAGTAAGACTATTCCGATGCGTTGGCATTTTAGTCGAGAAATCGTTTATGGTCACAGAGTTAGATATCTGTGGGACTGTTGTTTCCGGGATGGACTGAGAGGCATTTTTTCCAAGACGGCAAGACAGACGACATAGAAATTGACCCATGATTTTATAAATCCAATGCTGTTTCTTGGAGGACTCGCGGGGTCGAGTTCGTTGCTCGCAGCCTGAAAAGACCGATGGAGTCGCAGCCTAATAATTGCTAGGCCTTGTTCTGGAATTTGATGGTAAGACCCACGCACGTGGTTTATTTTCTATTGCCTCTTGAGGTTTGTGTTCTGGTGTCTGATTAGGGGGATATTGTTGCAGGTTCTGGCTTTATGACGCTAGCCTGTAGAGGGACGCAGATGTGACGTTTTGGTGCGTGCGTATTTTGGTTCGGCGGGTGTGCGGACAGCGTGGCCGACCCATTTGCCGAGGTAGGCCACATGCATTTCCACCTCGTTCGAGGAGGTCCATGAAGGTACCTGCGTGTTTTATTCTTCTGGTCCCGTTCTGAACGATATCTTCCCCCGTAGGTGCGTGCTGTGCGCGTGGCTCGTGTGATAAGCACAGAGCTGATGCCAAGGGGATATTAACTCGCTATGCAAGATCGTTATGCAAGACCGCTATAAAAGATTGCTAAGTAAGACCGCTTAGTAAGACCACTAACTATGACCGTTGGCTAGGTTATATTGTATGTTTGAGTTTGAGTCACATTGAGAGAGAGAAGTGAACCTCACTGGTCACTTATTAGTAGAAAGACCGTGTAATTGAGGGGTTGGTATAATTTACAGTGTACGTTGTGTCTCAAGGGTTGAACATAGGCTTTTCTGCATACAGCACAACTAATATGTATTTAATTAACTTAAACGATTGAGCTTGAAGTTATTGGCGGTTTACCTCACGTTCCCATGCAAACTTCCCTGAGTTCGTATACTTTTATGTCTCATGTTGATTATACGTTCACCTTGGAACGGAGACAGGGTGAGCGTGTATTCATGTGATTTAACAGGGTTTTAGGGAAGAGTGTATCTTCTGTATTGCATGTAAGTACCTGCATATTATGTACTGTTAACAATAAACTTTGTATTGTCACAATTGTGTAGCAAGGTACCTACGTGTTTAATTGAATCTTTCCTTATTTTTGTATACCCTACAAATTCACTATAGCACGGGTAGGTAAAACACGTCTGTGTCGAGTTGCCGTGTTGCAGTTAATATTTATCTAATTAACTGTAATAATTGTTGACCGTGTTACAAAATCGAATGTCTAAATACTAGAACGTTCATAATATCGAATGGTTATTAAATCGAACGTTCAATACATCGCACACTCAATACATCGAGTGTTCAAAATATCGAATGTTTGTTTGATCGAGCGTTCAACGCATCGCATATTCATCCTATCGAAAGATCAATATATTTTTTAGGAATACAAGTAAAACACATTTATTAATAAATCACATTTTAATTATTATCTTTTAAAAGTACACTTTAAAATTTTGTGTGAATTGCTATTGCACGGAGAAACCCTAATAAATCCATGTTGTTTTTATTATTTAATATTTTTTTCGTCAACTGCAAACAAGTTGAACACACATCAACGGAAATGCTGGCAACCCCAGCGGTGTAAACACTGAGTACGAACCTGTCCTGTAATTAAATTGTTAATAAATTGCTTACATCTGTTTATCCGGTGGAAAACCTTTGTTTGAGTGTTGCTTAAGTTACCGCAGTTCTAAGGAGGTTATGTTTCCTGCATAAACACATCTGGCACAGGCGAGTTGAAACTTTCACTGTATTGTAAAACTGTTACTGATCGAGTTTATATTCAAAAAATCACTCAAAACAAAAATATCCTTTGGTATTGGACACAACAAAAAGAGGTTACCAAACAGCTGACCAACCAAAGTCGAGGACCTTATGACATTGACAGCGCTACTGTCACACTACGTCAATCATAAACCTGAATACTGGTCTTTTGGGAAATCACTTCTTTTTGTCTTTTAAACGGAATTTTAAAGAATATTATAGCGTTATAATATTTTCCGTTAAAGCAAAATGGCTACAAAGGCATGCGCAGGCTGTCCAAATGTTGTAAGCGACGACAAATACCTAATTTGCAAGTCCTGTGATGCGACGTACGATATATTTTGCGCAAACATTTCACCAAAAAAAATTAAGAAAATGGAAAATGGAGCTAAACTCAACTGGCAATGCCCAGCCTGCTGCAACAGGCTTCCAAAGATGGGAAATTTAGGTACCCCCGCGAGCTCTGGGGCCACTGAAAATATAATTAATCCTTCCTCAACCCCCAATGACATAATGCAAGAAGATGGCTACGTCACTAAAAGGAACGAAGACGTAAGAAGATCTCTTCACCCAATGTTAGTGATCTTTCGCCAATAAATGATAGCTCCATCGGTGCCGAGAAACAGATGCTACCATGGATACGTTCCGAAATAGTTGAAGTATTACACATAGAGCTGCCTAAGATACTGAGGAAGTCCCTGGAAACTGAGCTTCAACCACTCAAGGATAAGATCTCCGAACTTGTCACCACAGTCCAATTCATCAACAAAAAATATGATGAAATGTCCGAGCTCCTGAAATCCCGTGAGCAGGACATAATGAGTCTCAAAAAGGAAAACACAATCCTACGAACATCAGTTAACGGGTTGATTACTCGCCTGTCTGTCTTCTCTTGAGCAACTTACTCGAAATTGGAAAAGTGGTCTCACAACCGATAAAAGACGCTGAAATTCAATCTTGCTTCCGAGTGCCAAAACTAAATCCGAACAGTGTCTTGCCACGCACTGTAGTTGTTAAATTGCAAAGTCCCCGCTGCCGAGATAGTCTGCTGTCGGCTGTTGCTAAATACAACAAGACCAAAAATAATGGCGAAAAACTAAATACCGGAGATCTTGGTATAGGTGGAGTAAAAAAGCCCTTTTACATCAGCGAGCATCTGTCACCTGAAAAGAAATCCCTCCATGCAGCAACGCGTATCAAGGCTAAGGAACTTTCCTACAAAGGAGAATGCCCACGGCACTATGGAGAAATTTACTCAATTCAACATTGTTGTGTCTTCATAAATAAAATCGTCTTTAAAATACTTGATGACATGTCTAAATACTACCTCAAAAGATGTAACACAAACTACAATGGCATTTCTGAGTGGTCTTTGTAAGTAGAGAGGGAAGGTAAAACACACAACACCAAATACAACAATTAAAAGAATGATTATTTCTTAAACTTTTATTTTATTCTTCTAAAAATATTTTATCCAAAAATAGTGCTGGAACACTAACATTGTCATAACGTGCCCAGCTCAAATACCACACTATGCACATTACATGCACACAGCAACCTACAGTTCTTTTTCCCACAAGGCAAGAACAATAGTATCCTACTATAGCGCCTAATGTATCTGTTACATTTTCAGCTTTATTTACTAAAATATTATAACTATAATATGTTCTACTGGACACATGCCTCGATTTTATTCTTCCTCTTACTAAATAATTATTAGTTCCCAATACTAAAATTCTGTGCAACTGCAATCTTAAATGATACTACACACAAGTCATTCATATCCTCGAATACACTTAAGTGATTGAAAAAAACAATCCTAGTAAATAAGTTAGTGATTACCAACACATCAGTAGAAGGTTTCTACCTATATAAGTTATGATACAGTCCGGTAACCCAACGTTGAGGTGAGGAACTAACACACAGACATGGATTGCACTTGTGTCCTCTAAGATTTGTTATAATTATGGTACGTAAACATAAAGCGCAGTTCCTAACTAAAAAAAAATCCTACTACGTTAAAAATACAATAAGCGTTCTTACCGGTGTTGGTGAGATCCGGACTAGTAAAATACAAATATAAATTCCTTTATTTCAAATAGACCAGTTACAGGTACTTTTGAATAGTCAAGGTCTGTCAGTCAAATAGATGAAGCTAATCCTGCCGCGCTAGCGACAAGAGCAGCAGGTTGTTCTGCAACATAACACACCCACCGACCCTATCTCCAGCGCGGCAGATGCACGTTCCAAAGAGTAGGTCCTGTGGAGAAGAACGTGCAAGAAACTCCATGGACACTCTTTTAAACCAGTTGTCATTGTTTACCAAATCATGGTTACATTCGTTACGATATCATTTATGAGTAAAATTATACAATGCAAAAGAGAATGAGTCTATACAGTGCAAAGATAGTCTTACAATCTTCTGCAGGTCGAACAATGTTTTCACATCTTCATCGAAGTTCGGGCATTTTAGTCGTTGTGGAGCGGACCAGCATTGAGCCAAGCATTTTTGTCGTCGATGTACTCCTCTGGTTTATAATATGATTGTTTGCATAGTGTGCGTTTTATACAGTTTTTAAATTTCGTCTCATTTAGTTCTAGTATATGTGGCGGTATTTTGTTATAAAACTTTAAACAGTATACCATGAAAGATATTGCTACTTTAGCAAGTCTGAAACCTGGTTGAACTAACTGATTCCTATTTCTAGTGACATAGTTATCTCTGTCGCCTCGTTTACTGAAAAAATGTCCATGATGTTATTCGGAATCTCCGACAACATGTGTCTGCGCCCAAGTGGCGTTAATCTCAAAGAGCAGTCGAGACATTGCATCACAGTCGCACTCGCCATTATCACAACTCAAAAAGTCCGGCTTTTAGTAATAAACAATACACACGGTGCAGTGGCGTTAAAAATAAGTTTATTTTCAATGGGTTGGCAGTAGTAACGGAGGAACTAAAAGGCTCGACTCGAAGCACAACGTACCAAAACCAGCAGAAATAACAGTATTGTATTGCAAAAATATGACAGACGCGCAATAAACGTCAAATAAGGTTGTACCCATACTGATGAAATATCGATTTTAAATCGATTTCCGTAAACCAGCCAGTGGTATTTCACAAATACAATTTAGCGCCGATGTCGCCGTTTACAACCACTGATATTGATAATGCCAGCAACAACTTGTGATTTAGAAATCAGTTATTACTTTACAATAAAAGATTGAACAATCAATACAAAATCGATATCATTTTATTTTATGTAGGTAGGTACGCACATTACCCGCAATAGAAAAAATGGACATCCCTAGTATTGACAGTCGGTAGTAAAAAATGGCGTACTATAACGTCGTGTACGTTACCCCAGCAAGAAAGTATCTCCTAGAATTAAATGAGTGGAACGTATAGTTGGTGCCTTATCTGGTGTAAATGTGCCCCCACATAAAAACTGTGTGCCCCCTGTCGTTTTGGAAAAAAACGGAAAAAACGATTCTTGCTGGGGTAACGTTTTTCTAGCAGGAAAATTCTAAACGAATGATCGGAGAGAGAAAAATTGTGCATGGCCAGAGAGCTTACATGTGTGCCAAAATGTGCCCCCAAAAATAAAATCTGTGCCCCTTCAGATTTACGAGATATTGCATTTCCTGCTGGAGTAACGTTTTGATGAATCGTATATCTCTAAAACCATTGCATGTGCCCATGTAGAATAAACATACACGAGTAGCTCTTAATGTGTGCCCCTATGTGCCCCAAATTAGATTTAAGAAAATATTTATAGTTTTCAAGATATCGCGGTTTTATGAAAACCCGAAAAAACATCGCAGCGCCTAAATGAGACTAGGTATAAGTTCGCTGAAAACTGTATTCGGTCCTTCTTGACGCTAATAATAACCATACAAAGTTTCAAAACTGTTCATGCATGCGTTTTTGAATAATCTTGCTAAAAGTCAAAACGATGGTGTCATAATTTTGACGGCAAAATACAAGGAACCGGCTCAATCCCAGATGTGTAGGTGTAAACCAAAATCTTGTGCCTTTAGTCAAAAATATATGGTGAAAATATTCAGCTTGGAATGTTTCGCATTAAGTAAATATTAACAAAAAACCAAAATATGTAATCAACGGCTGGTTATCCGACCAAATTTGAATGACTACTAAAAAGCGACGGATTCATACATATCGATGACCTTCTTTATTGGACGTATTATACCTAAGCCGTTGTCCGTACAGTCGCGTTCAAAAGTTTTGGGGACTAAAATATACTAAATGCACCTTGAGACTATATAATTAATGAAACAGCTTGTTGATGTGGAAATTATTATTTATATTCCCTAATTCAAATCACACATCAAATTTCCTACCTAAGTATAAATATTAGAAATTATTTGCACGTTGTGTAGTCATCATTATTTAAATCACAGATCAGTTTTTCATCTAAGTCTAACATATAATTAAAGTCCAGTCGCGGAGCAGAAAGAATTTCGTACAATGACCTCTTTACCTACTGACAGTGGTCACAAACATTTTTGTATTGAGTGCGGTTTACATGAAATTAATATTTGAACGAGAAAGAAAATTTACCAACTTAGAAAATAAAAAAATGTTCTTATTAATTAAATTATTTATTTAGATTTCATATTATACCTAAGTTATAAAATCGAGTTACAGTTACTAATACGGAGAAATTCGCAGAAATCAGAATCCGATTCTTCTACCCGTATCGGAGTTACTGCTTTCCGAAAACGTCTCGCCTATCACATTTATTACAAAAGAATCAACAGTTTTGCCTACATTATCATCAAGTTTAACTAATTTCGATTCATCTTTTTTTACGGGATTTACACAATATGCAAACACGAACAAACCTTACAAGAACAAAAGGTTTCCAATCCCTGAGGACGGCGGCCATTGCATTTGTGCGAGCGAGACACAAACTTTTAACGCGGGAGTGACAGAGACAAGTAATAACAGGTCAAAGGACGAAATTCTTCCTGCTCCGCGGCCGGACTTTAGTAAATTTGCATCACAAAAATCACAGATCAGTATTAGGTATAAGTATAATATTGTGTAAAAAAAATATTAAATTTGAAATCACAGATAGGTAAATAATTTTCTTACGAGTGATTTGCTTATACATAGATTCAGATGAAGTGTGTTAGTACCTATAGTTAACCGCATAAAGATATAACTGTAAACATCGAATGTGCACAAATTATCTGATGGTACTTTGCTATAAATAATCATATTTATCATATATACGTAACAACATTATCACCTGACTGTGGAATGTCATTTATATATCTAAAACGCCATCAAATCAAAATTATGTGACCCTACATAATCAGCTTATATTAGTTGATTAATAATTATAAATCCCTCATAGGTACGTAATACGACATACAAAATGGAAACACGTTGTTGCAACACAGATCATTGTGCGGTTGACAATTGGTATACACTAATTAAAACGTAGACAGAGTATTCTAATAAACTATCAAAACTGTAGGTACCAAAATTTATTTGGTTATGGTGAACGCTCCAACCAACCCGCGAAATTCAAATTTTCTTACGTGTTTTGCAATTTGCACGCCAGTGCTAGGTTGCATGTTGATTAAAATATTATTATGAAGTATAATCATCAAAATGACCAATACAACCCTCCAAGTTCATAAAGGCGTTACACATACAGGCTTTTTATTGATATACAAAAAAAAGCTACCTCTTTTTAATAGTAGGTAGGTGTTCATCACACATTTCATGAACTATATTTTTTTAAAACATCGGGACCAATCAAATTTTGGGTCAAAGACCTGACAAATGGCAAATATCTGGATATATTTCTTTCGTTCACACATAAATTACTGAATGTATATAATTAAATTTAGAATGGAGAAGATAGCTTACCTTGGAATAGCACTTGGGCATTAAGCTACTATTTATAATGTACTTAATCATGTGTAAGGTCATAGAAACAGGTAGTAGAATATAATCCAATAACAACTTTATTTTATTTCTTATTAATTTTCTACTTCAATGTACTCAGGCACAACACGCGTGAACCGGTTAGTGAGGAAAGTAAAGAAGGTCATCGATATGTATGAATCCGTCGCTTTTTAGTAGTCATTCAAATTTGGTCGGATAACCAGCCGTTGATTACATATTTTGGTTTTTTGTTAATATTTACTTAATGCGAAACATTCCAAGCTGAATATTTTCACCATATATTTTTGACTAAAGGCACAAGATTTTGGTTTACACCTACACATCTGGGATTGAGCCGGTTCCTTGTATTTTGCCGTCAAAATTATGACACCATCGTTTTGACTTTTAGCAAGATTATTCAAAAACGCATGCATGAACAGTTTTGAAACTTTGTATGGTTATTATTAGCGTCAAGAAGGACCGAATACAGTTTTCAGCGAACTTATACCTAGTCTCATTTAGGCGCTGCGATGTTTTTTCGGGTTTTCATAAAACCGCGATATCTTGAAAACTATAAATATTTTCTTAAATCTAATTTGGGGCACATAGGGGCACACATTTAGAGCTACTCGTGTTTGTTTATTCTACATGGGCACATGCAATGGTTTTAGAGATATACGATTCATCAAAACGTTACTCCAGCAGGAAATGCAATATCTCGTAAATCTGAAGGGGCACAGATTTTATTTTTGGGGGCACATTTTGGCACACATGTGAGCTCTCTGGCCATGCACAATTTTTCTCTCTCCGATCATTCGTTTAGAATTTTCCTGCTAGAAAAACGTTACCCCAGCAAGAATCGTTTTTTCCGTTTTTTTCCAAAACGACAGGGGCACACAGTTTTTATGTGGGGGCACATTTACACCAGATAAGGCACCAACTATACGTTCCACTCATTTAATTCTAGGAGATACTTTCTTGCTGGGGTAACGTACACTATAACGTCGGAAACATAAAAGTACTAATTATTTTTTAAAAAACTGTCCCATTTTAAATATTAATCAAAATCTTTTTAAAAATATATTTTTATTTTAAATATTTCATGCCGTTCAAGATTTTGAGACACAAGTAATTTATCAAGAGTACTGTTCATGGGCAATCTCTTTTGTCTGGATAAGGAACGGGAAGATTTTTGTCAGGAAGAGTGAAACCGACCAAGCCAAGACTATAACTAGTCAAGAGTCACTTGACAAACTGCATTAGAAGAATATCCTGGAAGTTGTCTCCAATCCAGACTTAAATGCTTCATACATAATTACCTGTTATCAATGACATCTCTAAATTCGTATTACCAGAATGTAAGAGGTTTAAATACTAAAACTGTCGATTTTTACCGTTTTACCTAAGTGTCATAAATAATAATTTTAACATAATTTGTCTCACTGAGACTTGGCTATACTCCTCTGTTACTTTATTCCACAACTGCATAGCTATCCATATTTAACTTTCAATTCTTAATTATTGAAGATATGCCCTATTGAACAACATATGTTTCATCTCTGTACATTCTGGGGTACAGGTCCTAAACATGTTTGGCTATCCCCTTTAATAAGCAAACTCTCCAATTGGATTTACAATACTACGTTAAGCGCGGTCAAAAACACAATGGCGGGCGGCCGGCTGGCAGGGTGGCGGACCGCAAGCGCGGGAGTCGCGGCGCGTACTGTCAACTGATCGTTTTGTCATACAAGTTTTTCAAAAACAAAATTTTAAATAAACAGAACAAGATACTTAGCTATGAATAGCACCACCACCTCGATTGTTATTGTAACATTATTGCTTTAAATATTTTAAAACATGCTAACAGAATAGCACGGATTAATACATATATTGTAGCGTTTACTGTTTCCGCGGTGGTTTTTACTATCATATTCTTGTTAAGCCTTAACACTACTTAAAAAGCAAACCAAACTTAACATCGTTCTAAATGTCGTATAATATTTATACGACACTTAGAACAATATGTACGATATGTACTGCAAACAATAATGTAGTTCTAATAAAAAGATTATTGTTTTGATTACTGACACACTCGTCGTCCACCATTAACATTGTAAATCATTAACTGGAACTGGATAATTTAGTAACTGCGAATCCCTGTTTCTTAGTACATACAATACATTAAATACACATTAACATAATTAGTGTTTAAGATGCAACAATTATTGATGTTTTAGTTAAATAATATTTTTTTGTGAGCTACATTAATCAAATAATATAATGAAACATACGATTAGTAAAGCCCGGGTGACACGAGGCTAGTATTTTGAAGCTAGGATAGTAAGCTAGTAAGGGGTCACTAGCTTGGTTTCTAGCTTACCTACTAGCCTGGATTGTAACCAAGCTAGTGCTGTCTACACGAAGCTAGGAAATTTCAAGCTAGTCAAGTCAGTAGTGAGTTGTGCTTAACCTGATAACACGTATACGTAAAAATGAACAGTGTGCGTAAGAGAAAAGCAATTCTACTAAGAAAGTTAATTCGGAAGTTGTGTCAACATGCGCTAGATGAAATATTAGCTCTGCTAGAAGAAAAGCGTACTTGGACAAGACCCTGGATCTTAAGAAGACATAGTCATGGAGCATCTGCATTACTTTTAAAAGAACTGCGATCTGAGGATTCCGGCGAATTCAAGAGTATTTTGCGAATGACACCTAATATTTTTGACAATTTACTGAATCTAGTGGGACCACAAATACAAAAATTAAATACTAATATGAGAGAAGCCATACCGGCTAAAATAAAATTGGAAATAACTCTAGATTTTCTATCATCTGGTGTCAATTACAGGAAGTTAAGTCACATGTATCGTGTTTCAAGATCTACTATATCTAGATTTATACCAGAAGTTTGCAGTGAAATTTATAAGGCATTAAAGAAAGATATACAGGTATGTAGAATTTTATTTATTTCAAATTAAAGTAGGTACTTTTACGCTTACATAAATGGCGAGATTAAATTCTAAATTACAAAATGAGAAATCATAAATGACGACAAAATGTACGTTTACGCTACATAAATGGCGAGAAATGTATCAAGCATTTTGAAATGCTTGATAGATGGGATCTTCATCTTGCTCCAACTCTTGCTGTGGTGGCGGATGGATGATGGGTTCATCACGTTGCTCAGTCTGTTGTAGTTGTGATGGTGGATTAGTGTAGAGTGGACTTGCTGCAGAACTATTGTAAGAAAATGTGGTTGACATATTGGAGTCTGAAGAATTGATAGGTGACTGGTACGAAAATGTAGTATTTCCGAAGTTTAAATCATACATCCGACAGCGGGATAGTGTTGCGTTGATCTGATCCCTAGCTAAAATGGCCTGTCCGGGTGAAAGCTTTTTCAACTGACTTGCTACATATTTTGCAAATATCTCATGTTCATCCAGCTCTGGTTCCTGAAATTCTCGTGAACTGTTTAAATCCTCCTTAATCACCTTAATTTCATTTATCAATGAACTCACTTGCGAAACCTTCCGTTTCTTAAATTGCGGAATGTTACTTCCGGGGGAAATAAATTTAGAAGTTTTATCTTGAATAGACGACATTTCGCTTGCAGGTTGAGACATTTCAACTGTCTTTTCTGACAGATTTTCTGCTACCGGTGGTTCTAATGACTGACTGTTGCTTGCACTGTTGTCATCTTTATTATTGTTTGGAGAATCTTGATTGTTCTGAAAATAAAAAAATTGTTAAAAATATTGTTACAGATTCCAACTACAACTGAAGAATGGGCAGCTATAGAAAATGGTTTCAGAGTGAAATGGAACTTTCCAGCGTGTTATGGCGCCGTCGACGGGAAGCATGTTCAAATCATAGCTCCTGGCAACAGTGGAAGTTTGTTTTTTAATTACAAAAAAACATTCAGTATTGTTCTTATGGCTATTGTTGATTACGATTATAATTTCATTTATATTGACGTCGGCGCCTGTGGAATGGCATCTGATGGAAGTGTTTTTAGGAATTGCTCCATATATAATCAACTAGAAAATAACCTTCAGTTACGCGCGCGCAGTCTTAGCGAGCGGTCGAGTTAGCTGGTGACGCTTACGCGATTGTAACTTTATTCACTTACCCTCACTTTTATTAATAAATGCTACATGATGAGTGAAAATGTAGAATTCTGTGACTCAAGTGGAAGTGAGATAGTGGAAGAGGATCTTGAATTGGAGAGCGAGCAACAAGTTAATAGGATGGAGAGGGAGAAAAATACGGAGTTAAATAAAGAGCAACAAGTATTACCGGAGAAGAGAAGTAGACAGGAGGATGATGAAGAAACAATTGAAGGTGATGATGGATTCATAACCATAAAGCGTGGGAGTAAACGACCAGCACGAAGAAATTCAAAAAACTTGGAAAACTTAGAATTGAGATTTTCGAATAATAATGTGACACCGAAAGAACATATTGTGTGTATTACGGCCAAGGAAACACTACCGAGGCAGTTTGGGATGGCAAAGCTTTTGAGATCTCGTAATTTAGGAAACGTAACTAAATTAGTGTACAAAAACCCGTATAGGGCTTTAGTATATTTTGACAACAAAGAAAATGCAGTGAAGATGTTAAATAGTGAGAAATTATTACACAACTTGGAATATAATGTCAATATAGTAGGTGAATCATCCTTATGCTATGGCTTACTGAGACAGGTGGACTTAGAAATGGAAGATAAAGAAATATTAGAAAATCTTAGGTGTGATTTCGAGATTATATCTGCAAAACGACTAAAAAGACAGGATAGCGATGGTAAATGGGTAAATTCTGAAACAATCCGCCTATTTTTTAAAAACCACAACCTACCGTCATATGTATATGGTTTTGGGTGCAGATTCCAAGTTGAACCCTACATTTTCCCTGTATCCCAATGTTCAATATGTTGGCGATATGGACACCTTTCAAGGACATGTCCTTCAAAAAAAGTCATATGCCCTAAGTGTGGAAATAATCACGCTAACTGTGAAACAACTATTTTTCAATGTATAAACTGCAAAGGTACTCATATGGCAATGAATAAAAGATGTCCTATTTTTTTGAAAGAAAAGGAAATTAGAAGAATTATGTCGGAAAAGAACTGCAGCTATCGGGAAGGATTAGAAATATATAAAACCGAAAGAAAAATGCCGGAAAATAATACAATACATAATGCGGATATGATTATGATTAATGAAACAAATAAACAGCTTTCACAAACAGAATGCACTCAGGACACAGGACCAAGAAGAACATATAGAGAAGTGGTTGTTACAGAAGCTGTTATACATGAGGAAATGATGGTATCTGAGGAATCGGAAACAGAAGACAGTCAGAAGATAGATACTAAAACTAATACGCAGTCTGAAAAATCAAAAAAGATGAAATCACAAAGTAAAAAAACGAAAGCAGGGACGTATGGACAGGAACATTCACAAAAAAATATAAGTGAGGTTGGAAACATCAATAATAACGAGGATAAACAAAGGGAACCAGGTGAACGCAAAGATTACTGGTATGGACTATATAAAAAAATTAAGGATATATGTATGTCGAGAAATAGCTTTTCTAATAAGTTGGGTTTAGTTATCAACATAATTGTTCGGGATTGCATTGCACTATGTTTGGAAATAATAAAAGGTAAAGACATTTTAACTCAGTTAATTTCGTTCTCCACTAATGGATAAGAATTCTTCACTAGTGGATAACTTTAATAACAGATCTTATTTTATAAACATATTGCAATGGAATGCTCAGAGTTTAAGACCTAAAATTTCAGAATTTCAAGCTTTATTAAGTCAGGAAAACATTTATATTGCTTTAATATCAGAGACTTGGTTGCAACCTGATTCATCATTAAATATAAGTGGATATAATATTTTTAGGAATGACCGAAGCGATTCATATGGGGGAGTCGCTATTATAATACACAAATCAGTTAGAGTACAGTTAGAAACTTTGAATCATAGTAATTCAGGAATAGAAATAAAATATGTTAAACTTTTAAATTGTAAGGAGATTAAGAATATTATCTTGGTATATTGTCCTTCCTCGGTGCATACTATTCAGTCTGACTGGGATTTGATATTCACGAAATGTGATAATAAATGTTTAATCGCTGGTGACTTCAATGCACATCACCATAATTGGTCATGTAAATCAGATACAAGAGGTACGATGGTTTTTGATGCTGCTTTGGATGCAGGATACATCTCGCTTAACAAAGGGACAGGTGAGCACACGCGAATTAAGATGGTAAATGGTTATTTACAAAAAACGTCCCCTGATATTACATTTGTTTCCACAGATCTAGCTTGTAAATTTGAGTGGCATGTATTGAGCGAAAATCTGGGCAGTGATCATATGTGTATTAAAATTAAAAGCAACTATAGGGAAACTACTTACATAACTAAAAAACGTAAATATAAATCGGCCAACTGGAAAGAATACACCAAAACTATAGAAGAAGTTATGTTACCATACTGTAGAGAGTTGGATGTTCAACAAAATTATGATTATTTCATAAACATTATTAATAGTGCGGCTGATAAATATATACCATATAAAAAACAGCTCACGCATTATAGACCGGGTTTCCAGCCAAAGTCTTACTGGAATGAAACACTTTCTAAATTAGTAGCCGAAAGGAGGTTAGCTCTAAGTAATTTTAGGTCAAATCCTACACCCTTCAATTTAAACATTCTAGAAGAAAAGACAAAAATCGCTAAGAAAGCTATTAGTAAAGCCAGACTAAATGAGCGCCGTAATTTTTATACAAGCATTGATGAATCAACAACGGTGTCAGAAATGTGGAAGCGAATGCGATGGTTGAAGGGGTGTAGCTCGGCTAAATCATACCCGTCAAGGGACCAGAAAGTATCCCTAATCTGTGGTTTAGCTCCTGATTATGTTTGCTATGAGAAACCAACATTTAATTCATTAAACGTACAGTTGGAACTCCCGGTTACATTACATGAACTGTGTAATTCGCTAAAAACTAAGGATACAACACCTGGTGGGGATGGGATTTCTTATTCAATGATATTTAATTTACCAACAATTGGAAAAACATTTTTAATAAATTTGTATAATGATATTTTAAATAGTAGTATGGTACCCGTACAGTGGCGTGACATAGTATTGATGCCTATTCCTAAACCAGCTACAACGCCAGACAGCAATCCAAAATTAAGGCCTATCTGCTTAATATCATGCTTGTGTAAGATTTTTCACTCCATACTGACAAAACGCATTGAATGGTTTATAGAGAAAAATAATATTTTGTCTCCATATACTTCGGGTTTTAGAAGAGGGCAATCATGTCAAGACTGTTTAACGAGATTGACCACACAAATTCAATTAGGTTTCTCGAAAAGTTATCCAACAGTCGCGTGTTTTATAGATGTTGAAAGTGCATACAACAATGTATTAATTAATAAAATGTTATTGATATTAAATGAAATTGGGATCGGTAACAAATTATGTTCATATTTATGGACTTTTTTGAATGAAAGACACCTTAAAATTATTGATGAATTTAATGAAAATGACACTATTATTAGATATACAAGTTTAGGATTAGCCCAGGGTGACCCTATATCACCAATATTATTTAACGTGGTAACATTTAAATTATTCTCAAAAATTAACAATGTACAGATGTGTCAGTACGCTGATGATTTTGTCCTGTATAGTACAGACAAAAATCTTTCAGATAGTACAACCAAATTGCAAGAAGCATTAGATATATTTTCGTCTTGTCTAAGTGAATTAGGGTTGTGTTTATCGAATAGTAAATCAAAATTATGTATTTTTAGCAGGGGATTTAGGAGACAAAATATTACATTGAAAATAAACAATATTACTTTAGAATTAGTAGATAGTTATAAATATTTAGGGTTATGGCTAGACAGATCGTTACGATGGGGACGTCATATTAATGAGGTAGTCAGAAAGTCACAGAAATACTTAAACATACTCAAAGTCCTAGCAGGTACTTCTTGGGGTATACACCCCAAACATTTACGTAGAATATATATAGCGATAGTCAGGAGTCGAGTAGACTACAGTTGTTTTATTTACGACAACAGTGCAAATTCACATTTATATAAATTGCAGAAAATACAGAATCAAGCTCTGAGAATTATAGGTGGTTTTATAAAGTCTACGCCGATCCACACCATGGAGAGTGAGCTATGTATCCCACCATTTCACATAAGAAGAAAATTCCTAGCCTATAAATATTGTTTAAAATCCCTATCTTGGACTAACAATATAACAATTAAATTATTAAAAGAATTAAATATGTTTACTACCAACAGCTATTGGACACGCAAAAAGATTCCACTACTTGTGAATGTTTTAAATGAAATTGAAGATGTACAGGTAGCCTCATCCTCTCCATTGGAGATGTATACTTTAAAAACATGGGTATCTTACATTGATACGAATAATATAATCTCGGTTGATTTGGATAGTATGCATCGAACTAAAGATTGCTACGAATTAAATCTGTTGAGACATACTGTTATGAAAGAATTAATAGAGAAATATTCTGATTGGATAGTAATTTACACAGATGGATCTATGAGCAAGAAAGGTAGAGGAGCTGCATTCTATGTTCGCTCGCAAGAAAACTCTAGTGGATGCTTTAAAGTAATTGGCGAGGTGTGTATCATGTCATTGGAGCTTATTGCAATCTCAGAAGCATTATCATATGTCAAAACCATTGCTGACAATAGAGCTGTTATATGTTCAGACAGTAAGAGTGCGTTATATCATATAGCTCGATGCGCCTCTGGTCGCAGAGGTACACCGATAGCATACGAGATACTCTCTAAAATCGAAGAAATAGCGGAGAAAGGAGTGCATCTGAGGTTGCAGTGGGTTCCTTCGCACATTGGGATACGTGGTAATGAGGAGGCGGATAGATTGGCGAAAATTGGAAGTACAGAAGGACAAGAAATTTATGTGAAACCATATTATTCAGAAATTTTAACGAAATATAATGGACAGTGTTATGATTTATGGAAGGAGTATTTCGATCAGAGATCATTGGAAAAAGGTTTATGGTATAAAACTATCCAATGTCAACCTCCTCATATACCTTGGTGTACATATAGTCGACTAAGTAGGAAACTGATTATTATAGCGCACAGAATCAGGACCGGGCATATTCCATCAAACAAATTTGCCTTTTTAATGGGGAAGGCTCCTTCCCCTAACTGTGACCATTGTGGCGTAATGGATGATGTATACCATTTGTTGATGGAATGTGTTCAGTTCCATGAGGAGAGAAAGGAATTATTGGAAAAATTAGGTCTGGATATATTGCAAGTCGGGATCATGAATTCCTTACTGTCAAAACCTAACAGTGAAGAAGCTTGTCTTTTGTTTAACCTATTGGCATCTTAAGCTATTTAGTGATATCTAATGATAAGTAATGAATATGATTAATCGGACTGACATATACATGTAGTATAAAAGTCCAAAAAAAAAAAAGAATAAAAAAAAAAAAAAAAAAAAAAAAAATAACCTTATACCACAAGGCGGAGTAATTTTGGCGGATGCTGCATTCCCATTAAAATCGTATATTATGAAACCGTACCCAGGTGACAATTTAACACATGAAGAAAAAGTATACAACTACCGGCTAAGTAGAGCCAGAAGAACTGTAGAAAATGCCTTTGGCATATTGGCAAGCCGATTTCGTGTTTATCAAAGACCAATCGCAGTTGACGTAAAAACAGTAGACAAAATTGTACTAGCATCATGTGCTCTGCATAATTGGTTACGAAAAGAGCAAAAAAGCACTTATTGCATTAGTAGTGATGTCGACCAAGAAGACATTGAAGCGGGAAACATTATTCCCGGTTCATGGAGAATGGAAAATTTATGTTTACCCAGTATCAGTCGACAGGGAAGTAACCACTCTTCTCTGTCAGCTATCGAAAAAAGGGAGAAATTTAAGAGATATTTCAACAATGATGGAGCAGTACCATGGCAAGCAAGAATGATTCGTTAATTCAGACAAAACTACAAGAAAAATTAAAAATGCCGACGATTATTAATATTTCAATAAGTACTTTTAAGGTAAATAATTGTAAAGAGTAAATAATATTAAAATAACTTACCGAAGTTTTTCTCTTCATTGGCACCTTTTTTATGAAATTATGCATTTCCTCAAACCAAATAATTTTTGGCTTATAGACTTCTGCAGTTCCTGCTCCAGACCTCTCAGATTTTTCTATCTTTGTTAATTCTTGACAATATGTAGCTCTTAGATTTTTAATTTTATTTTTAATCTCTTTTATCGACATTTCTATTCCATCTTTATTTAGTATGTCGCGTATTTTTTCTAGTGACGAGTCTCGCATTTGCTTGTCCTTGTAAGATGGAATACTTGCATTCCACAAACATTCCTCTTCTCTGTACAATTGAACGAATTTTAAATTAATTTCGTCCGCTAATTTCGGCATTTTAACAAATTGCACGCACTCTCACCACGCTCTCCGACTGCACACTAGCTTAGGTTCGCTAGCTTCGCGGTTGACACGAAGCTAGTAACGAAGCCAGGATAGTAAAACGGGTGGTGGGGGGCGCCTACTAGCTTGAAAAATAGAACCCCAAGCTATTAAAACTATCCTGGCTTGAGGCACTAGCTTGCTAGCTTCCACACTAGCTTACTAGCTTGTAAACGAAGCTAGTTCCGTCTACACGAAGCTAGTGTCACTAGCTTACTAGCTTGGCAGCACTAGCTTGGCTCACTAGCTTGATTTACTAGCCTCGTGTCACCCGGGCTTAAGAGTGAATAATTAGTCGTAGAGCTAACAAATACCAAGTATTTCAAACTAGAAATGTTGTAAATTAATTTTACTATTCGATTCAGTAGTTCTGTTTGTCACCAATTCCTCTGCGTGTGCAGTGTAGTGCGGGTCGCCGGTGACTAAACACGTGACGCGGGTCGCACGCATGCTCATAGTCTATATGAATATTGAACATAGTAAAAACAACACTGAAAACAGAAAAACGCCGCCCGCATCCGGATAGCACACACGCGCGTTGTACGCCCGAAGACAATCCGCATTCTGTGCGCGTGCTGCCCGCATGACAAGAAAATCTTGTATGAAATGGTAAGATGCGGGCAGCCTGCATGCAGACCAGATCAGCGCGCGGGTGAAAACACGCATGATAGAAAAAGACCCCTTAAGGAGTAAACACATTTATTCAGCTCCATTCTGCTTTTGCCCATAGAAAACAACGATTTTGTATGGAGACGCGTACGCGTCCGTTCAGCTTTCCGCGTCTATTCAGCTTTCGCGGAAAACAAGTGTAAAATGAGGACAGATGTGTTATTATCATGCGAGTGCTATAGCCGCGTACAAGCTCTGTTTCGCCGCATTCAGTGTTTTACGCGGCGGAATAGCGCTGTACACGGATCTCGACTCCTTATGTGACTGACACTGGCATGGCTACCAAAAGGGATTTTAATTTTGAAAATTTTGACTATATACTGTGTTAGATATAGTATGATGCAAGATTGTCGTGACGGAGAAAGGAATACACGTGTTACTATAGTCCAAATTTATTTGCGACTCAGCTTAACAGCTCAATGCTTATACGGCGGGCGCAGCCGCCTCTACACACATGCATACATACATGGTAACTTAACCCAACACCATTCCCCCTTAACAAAATTTTTGCCCACAACTGAAACTTATGCTTAAACAATTCACAACACAACTCAACCCAACACTACATGTGAGAGTTGCCCGCAGCTATTTGCTGCTGAGGCACAGCTTGCACGGTGACTACCTTAGGGCCAGTAGCCATTTGCTTCCGTAACCATCCTTTAGCAGAACTCCTGCAGCAATGCTACATCGCATATCCAGCGGTAATGCATATGACTACTGTCGATTACAATCCAGGCGATATTACCCAATTTTTCATGGAAATTGTTATTAACTGTTCGGGCAAACAGATTGGTGCCTGTGTTTTGCTCCTTGCTCTGACCCCTTGTGTTACTTCAAAGTTACGACGTACAGTCTGTCTATAAAGTCATGAAAAAAAAAATGAGGGCGTTGCGGTCGTGCACGTAGCAACCCTGTATAGTGTGATTAAATTGATTTTGATACTAGCACATTATTTTGTACTAGAAGCAAACCTGGTATTAGTGAAAACATAGTTTTTACTCGTAGACGCTTTTTAAACTGGATAGAAAATTTAAAGTCATAAAATCAGTAGATCTTATTTAAAAAATCTACAGAACCCATTGACAAAGATGCGACCTTCATTAGTTTGCATAAACGACCAGGTACCTACGATAGCACAAATCTATGTGTCTGTCGTTCAAAAGAATGAGTAAATAAAAGAAAAATGTTTATACATTTTTTTACTATATGTTTTAACTTTTTTTATAAATGAAAAATACCCCATAACACAATTATTAATTACTTTCATCATCTAATTCCAAATATTCTACGTTAAAGAAGGTATTTTCATTTTCAGCGGCATCACTAACAACGTCTTTGCTACTGCTGTCACTGCTGCTGCTACCTTCGCCTAGGCGAATGACTAACTCATCTATATTTTGATAAATGGTTCTTCCTCGTTCATAATATTCTTTTTCAATGTTTGCAACATGACGGCAACAGTTTTTCCATATTTCAGGTGTAATGCTGTTGAAGGCCTCTTCAGCAAGTTTTTTCACATGACGTGTCCCAACATTGTAAACTGCCACTTTCTCTTTTACTTGAGCCCAAATGAGCTCTATAGAATTTAGATTACAGTGATACGGTGGAAGCCGTATTACTGTATGCCCATTTTCTCCCAAAAGTTCATCAATAGCATTGATGGGATTGTTTCTTTTTACCAAATTGAGTAAGTTTGGCTTCCTAAGCGAAGGGTCAAAGTCAATACTATTTTCTAAAAGCCAAAGTTTTATTTCGTCCACGCGAGAGCTACAGGTAGGCGCCTTATTAAAATTTATCACGACGGAGTGGTAGGGGGCGTTGTCCATGACAATGATCGATGGCTCATGCAGTTTCGGGATAAGCTTCTCCGTGATCCACTTGGTAAAATAGTGGGCATTCATCTCGGAATGATAGTCTTCGAGTTTGTTTTGTCCACTAAATATAAGTAGGCAGTTCGGCACAAACCCCTTTTCGCTTCCAGCGTGCACAATTATGAAACGCTTTCCTTTTGATATGTTCTGCGTGACGCCTTCCACGTTTATAGATTGCAGTTGAAACGAGTTTATATGATCACACATACATTTTTATTATGGCAGCAGTAATTACTTTATTTTTAATTGTTATGATGACTTCTGAAATCTTTTTCACAGTTAAGTCATTTTATCATATTTATTAAGAGCAATCTGCATAAACTGAGTACCTACTTATAGACAACGTATTCTTAAACATTGTTTTGCAAAATGTAAAAGTTATAGGGCTTGTTTCTTTTAAATTTATACTGTGTTTGCGGTTCGAATCATTCTTAGTAGTAATTCCTTTTACTAGTATCAATCTACTTGTCTTTGTTTCTCAATCGCAATCTTTGGTCTACCAATGCTGAACTGACGTCTTTTTCTATCGTTTAACAAGGAAGGTGTAGAACGTTCACTTGAAGCCTCCACTGCCGAAGAAGCATCACTGGTGTTGATTATTGGAGATTGGCAGTTTGAATATGACATACTCGATAGCCTGCCTGAGTTTAGTGAGCAAATATTTTGATTTAATTCTGATAACGGTCGAGGCGGAATTGAAGTGAATTGCACACTGAGAGAGTTGGTGTATCAGATAATTTTCTTTTAGTATCTCTTATATCAAATTCAAAAATTTCATAATTTTAATTTTGTAATTCAGATCGCGGGTGAACAGGTGTGACCGACCTAGAGTGTGACGTAGAAGATGGGAACTTATCTTGCAAAGTTATCTAATACTCATTTATTTTCATCGTGGTCACATCAAGTTCTTCTATAAGATGTTTAATAACTTCATCGGCCAAAATAGTATTCTTCTCGAAAAATCCATTGCTTGTTTCGCCGTCTTTAAGAGTGTGTATTCCGTCCACTAGCGCCGCCAATCGTTTTTTATTAATTGTGGTAAATTTAAGACACGTAGATAAAAAACCGCTCTGTAGTGCACTAAAGAAATGTATCTATTATTTTTTGACAGCTATTTTTAATACATAACTCATGGCTAAATAGCCAAAACGGCAATTATTGCTAAAAGTGGCCACTTTTAGCAAAAATATCGATTTTGGCAACTATTTATGTTCTAAAGTACGAAACATAACTCTCAAAACATAATAAATACATTTCTTCAGTGCACTACAGAGCGGTTTTTTATCTACGTGTCTTAAATTTACCACTAATAATAAAAAACGATTGGCGGCGCTAGTGGACGGAATACACGCTCTTAAAAGGTGATTTCGGACATGAAAAAAAGTAAAAATATCAGTAAAATAAATAAATAATAAAGTAGCTAAAAATAAGAAGTTACCTTACCTAGGTAGACACCCAATAACTAACAGAACTGAAAATACTAATTTACTAATGTAAAAATAGTAAAAAAAAAACAAAAATGCAGCTAAGTTTTTAATTTGCACACGTCGATTTATAACCTGCTTTATTTTCAGGCTAAAACTGACAGACTTGCTCCAATGTTGGTTTCTTTGCCGAAGCCCCAGAGACCAAAGCTTCTTTTACCGCCTGGCCGGTGGACCACTTATAGAGAGGATGATAGCATTGTTAGTACAATATCGTTATAAAATATTACTAGTACTATATTGTTAGTACACATAGCAATAATATTCCAATTACCGGTTCTTTAAATAATGGAGGTGAGGAGATTTATCTAAGTGCGATAGTCCAGTTGAGAAATTAGACAATACATTCGCTGTGACAATGCCGCCGCCACGCCGCTTGCTCCCCTTCAATCTGATGCTAGAAGAAAGCTGATGCTAGGTATGCTGGAAGAGATTTCTTTAGAAATAAGCATCACCTTTGTACCTATTTTTCTGTTTCCTTCTTCTCATGTTCTTATTAAATGTGTGTACAAAAATTGTTAAATAAATAAATGCTTCTTTTTGTTAACTGGCCATTGCTAGCTTTTATACTGCATTATTTTCTTTCTAGCAATTTCCATTTGAGACCTTCGTGCCTAAACTGCAGTTCCTCAGCATTGTGTTGCCTAAGGAACTGCCTCGATTAGTCAAGATTGAGAGGTTGCGAAGAAAATTCCTTGCTGCAAATATGAAGGTTACATATTTAATTTTGATTCCTTTAGCTTATAATAAAATTAGTATGGGCCTTTAAAATATTACTGAAATAGAGATATTTACCTACTATCTTATCATATAAAAAACCAGTCGATACAACTAACAGAATTACATCGATTTCGTTAAAAGTTTTTGATGTTTTAAACGCTTTTGCTTTTAAATAAAACCCCATAAATCCTAACAACGCATGGTTACTTTAAGTGACCAGCGCCAGCGGGAAAATTATTTCGTTTAAAGAAATTACCTGCGTATTGCAGAAAATGCTACGTGAGCTGGGCATACAGCCGTATTGGCTGTTACCTGTGGAGGAGTTCAAGGTCACTGACATGGAACATTATGCTCTCTACAGCCCCTTTCCAAAACTAGATCTGGAGATTTTTGACAACACTGATTTTGACTGCCGGTAAGTTAGCATCGATGGCGGCTTTTAGCGGTTACTGATTTCGCTAAGTCCTATAGTTCGTCCGCTTTTACTTTTTTTTCAACAAAAGCATCATAATAGTGTTACGAGCTTGGGGTTCGTGACAATAAAAACAGCCGATTAATCAACCAAAAATGACACTTTAATAATCAACACTAATTATCACTTTAAACGCACTAATTATAACACACAATCGCACTATTAAACGCTTCACTTCACTTAACTCGCAGTTGAAGATCGCTTCCGATGTATCGTTTGTATCGCCAATTCAATACTGACTGAGTCGCGAGCTTTGCGCACCTTATATAGTCCGACAGTAATTTCCAGAACCTTCGAGAATGGAAATATCTAGAAAGTTCGGGAACATACCGGTCCCGACTGACTAGGTGTCGAAACATCGAGAATGTTCTAGCATCGAAAATTCTAGAAAGATCGTGACCCAATTCGTTCCACTACTCGATACTAGATGGCGTTAGTAGTACGTTGTGAACCCGGCATTAATTCTGGCGCGTAACAATACTGAACAGTAATGATGATTTCCGTCGACTAAGATTATTTCTATACCGCGTGTATCTGACATCGACGCACAAACGATTTCCATGGGTCCAGGGCATGATTCTGGACACCCCAGTGTTGGAATTTTTCGTCGGTTCTTTTCTCATTTTTTCATTTTTTTCAAGAGTACCACAAATGAGCTGATATCTATTTGTGGTTTTATTCAGATTGCTTTTTTTAGTGAAAGTAGTTAATTAATTATTTTTTTATTAAAAATCTCATTGGGTTAGGTCAGAATAACGATTAGAAGCAGTCTAAAGGAAAAAAAACTCTTGAAAAAAATGAGAAAATAGCCGACGAGAAATTCTAAGTCTAGGGTTTCCAGAATCATGCCCCGGACCCATGGAAATCGTTTGTGCGTCGATGTCAGATACACGCGGTAGAGTAGGAGTGGGTTGGAACAGATAAAATTAGAAACCTGTTCCAAAAAAACAGCCTGTTCCACTTGAACTAAAGACTCATTGATTGCAACAGATACAGAAACAGTACCTGCTACCATAGATAATCCTGCTACTGAAAAGGTCAGAAACAGTGACAGGCAGGGAACAGGTTCTATCTCTTTCTATTACATGAACCAGTGGAGCAAAGAGCTTGTTCCAAAGAACAGATGTTGTCTCTATCTATTATAATAAGTCAGAAGAGAATGGAGCATGTTCCATTTGAAACTGTTTCACATAGCTGTTCCAGGTCGTTTCGTTTTGTGTGTCGAGTTACGGCTACTACGGTTGTTTGAGGAACATGCGAAATAGGTAGGAGCTGTTATTTCGGCTCTGAGATACCTGTTTCATGTTGCTTCCTTGCAAATGCAAGTAAGATCCATAGTTCCTCCTTTTTGGTCTTGGATATGTTTAACCACTCCTTTAGCGTAGCTTTTAACTTCTTCAGGCATCTCGTTTGATTAATCCGTCAAGAGATAAATCCAGTTATTCGGATTCTTATATTTGGGTGCCATTGACCTTACAGCTTCACATGTCGGTGTTTCTTCATCATCTGAATCATTATCGTCTTAAAACTTTCCGTCAGGGGTGTATTTTAGACATTTCAAATACACGTAAGCGATGCGTGCCGCATTAAGAAGTATGTTCATTGCGTGGCCTTCGTGAATATGACTTGCGTTTATTGAGCGTTGGGTTCTCAGGCTGCACCCGATAAGTTGATCATTTCAAAGAAAATAGAACTGGCATGAGAAGGATGACATGTCGATGTATAAATATCGTCTTGGTACGGAAAGCAAGGGTCACTCAGCTAGCTGGCTTTGTCGCAAAATAACCACTACCGTAAACGCTTTTAACTTTAGCTACTTTTTTCATGTTTGTTTAGAATTTTTTTACAGTAGGGATTATGGTGGATTCTTAGCATTTTAACAACAATGCTATTTTCTCCAATTTGTATGTGTATTTTTATTTATTTTTTTTAGTTTTGAGCCAATGTTGTTCTTTGAAGGGGGTTAGTTTGTCTGGCAGATTTTATTGACCCAATAACGATATTTATGACAGCATTGAGCCAATGAAAGCCCTATACAATGATAGATAATAGAAAAACCAATGTTGTACCAAAAAATCTGAGTTTAATTTTCCGAAAAGAAATTTTATAGGTAATTTATTTTTGGATAATAACAAATGTTAACAAAAATTAAGAAATGCTTCAATATAATTTTAAGAAATAACGTAGGATAAATCAACAGTCTAAAACTAATCATAACAGTCTTAAAATTGAGAATCATTGTTTTCTTGTTTTACTATAAAAATTATAAAGTTATTATTTATTATAGGAACTTTCTGTGACCAAAATGACGACATCTTGTTATTCTTGGAACTTAGCCATCTAATTCAGGAACAGAAAAACATCCTTTCTTTTCATATTTCGGAATATTTATCTTGCAAATAATATCCTTCCAACTATAGAGTTATTCGTCTTTAATAACAGGCCATCGCCAGAATAATTTGCCTCTTTTCATACAGCTCACAAGGGCTCCTCTTCGCTTACGAGTGCGGTAATCTGGCCAGGATATTTTTGTGAGTTCCATGTAACCAGAACATGGTCTCCTTTCATAAGATTGAGCCTAATCTTGTCTTTGATATCTGTAGCTATCAATCGGTTCTTCGATGGCACTTCAAGCTGAATGGGTTTAGACAAATCTGGAACTTGAGGGGAAAGCCAGTCTTGAGAAGATGCTGCGTTTTTCAGCTCAATGTATTGTTCAATCTGAATAGAAGGTGAGCGTCGGTCATCTGAAGCATCGCTCAGCATGGGCAATTCTTGAAACTGAATAACAGGTCAATTCCGTAAGTTTACCGAACGGAGACCATTTGTGGTAACAACATTTTGTGGTTTCGACGGTTCTTCATCAACATCCATCATTAGGGCGCTTTCAATTTAGACGGTTGGTGCCGGACTGCTGCCGCACGGTTGTTACGACCATGAGCCGTACTGCTGCCGGACGACAGCAGTACGACGTAAATCGTCTTATTTGAAGAGATACGCGGCTGCAGTCCGATCGAATTTTAGTGATTTCCATCGAAACCCAACTTTAGTCGGTGCCATGGACTCTGACGAGGAAGTGTTATTGTTAGTTGTCTTGCTTCGGCAGAAACATAAACGACGCCGTACTAGGGCGTCGCCAATGTTTTCTTTAAAATATAAAACTGGTGATTTTTATACACTTTACCCTAGATTAAAAGAAAGCTCAGCTGATTTTTTGAACTATTTTAGAATGTCTAGAGAATGTTTCTATGAATTATATCACTTTGTTAAAAATGGAATACAACGTCAAGAAACTAAATTCAAAAATACTATATCCGCCGAAGAGAGACTTGTGATAACGATAAGGTAAGTAATATAAACACATTTAGTATTTTAATAAGTATTTATTGCTACTCTTAAACAGATCCGATAGAGATTTTGATGATTAATGTTTTCTTTTTTGTTGATACGCACGCATTTATACTGTGTCACCATCGCTAAAAAGATCTTCAAATAAAGTAAAATCAGAATTCGTTGATGTATTAGACATAGGTGATTGTTGTTGTAACTCAGTAGACGGAGCATGAGCCTGACTACGATATTCGGAAGATTGACCTGTGTAGTAACCCTGTTGTTCATAATAATCAGCGGCATATGAACTTAACCGTATTTTCTTATGATTCAAATTATCTCGTATTTAGCATCCATTTTGCGATGTTCCGGAATTTTTTCAAAATCATTTAATAATGACAACAAGAAATATCTATCGCCGTCTTCTAAATTGTCTGCATTTGCATTGTTTTTGTTTTGCATTCTTTCAGCAAGAAGTTTTAAAATCTTATTAGTCTCATCGTTGCTTGAAGATGCTTTTTTAATTTTTGATGACGATGCTATTACAGAAGAATCGGTTTCAGGAGAATCAGATTGCTCGTTGGTACCAGAGTTAGAAGGTTTTGATTCATAAAGATTAGACAGAAACTGAAGCCGATCAAAATATACGTACTTCCGATGATTTTTTCCAACAGATCCACTTTTTAATCGTCGTTGCTTATTCAACTCTCGTGAATAGGAATCCCTTATATTTCTCCATTTTTTTTTGGAGTAGCAAGGCTGAAATAAGATTTTCTGTTATTATTTTCAGATATTTATCAACTGGCTGTACTATGACTGATCTGCATCACTCTTACCAACATGGCGTCTCAACAATTAGTGGAATTATTAAAGATACATGTCAAGAGATATACAAAGTTTTGAAAGATATCTGTATACCTGATCTTAAAAAGGAGGATTGGTTACACTTACAAATAGTTCAAGGGTTTGAAACAAAAGCAAATTTTCCTAATTGCTTGGGAGCTATAGACGGCAAACATGTCAGAATAATAAAACCGACAAGAAGTGGATCGTTGTATTACAACTATAAGCATTTCTTTTCTATTGTGTTGTTGGCTATTTGCGATTCTAATTATAAATTTATTTATATTGATGTCGGTTCCTATGGGAAGGCTTCAGATTCACAAATATTTCGGAGCAGTAGTTTTTTAACAAGCTTCAAAACAATAATTTAGATATACCAAGTCCTGCACCAATACAAGACAATGGGCCACCACTACCTTTTATTTTTGTTGGCGACGAAGCATTTGCCGTCAGCAATTTCATACAACGGCCATTTAGTGGAAACTTTTTGGAGGGGAAAAAAAGAATTTTTAACTACCGCCTGTCACGTGCACGCCGGTGGTACATTGAGTGTACATTTGGTATTATGACAAATAAATGGCGAATATTACATCGGCCATTCAATGTGGAAATATCGTTTGCAACAGATATTGTTAAGGCTATTTGTGTTTTACATAACTTTGTTCAACGCGAAAATACCACTATGCATAGTCAACCAATTCGAGTTAGGCCAGTTCAGCCACAAAGTTATCAGAATTTGTCAGCCACAACAGTCCGCGATATATTTACGGACTATTTTGTCAGCCCAAGAGGACAAGTATCGTGGCAAAACAGTAAAATATAAGTAATACTAATTGATTACATTATAATATAATAAACTGTTTTACCGGCAGTATTCTTTTCAGCTGCTTTTTTAGTTTTAAAATCGGTAATAAATTTTTCACTTATAACATCCCAAGCCTTTTTTTTCTCCAAGCGATTTGAATACTTGTCACATTTAAAATCCCAAACGGCGGGCTGCAACTCTATTTCATTTATAAAATTTCTGTATTTAAATCATCCATAATTAGGTAGGTATGCACGAAAACGTCTAAGAAACACGATGCGTTCACAGCACTAGCGAACAACGACTGAGACAGGTTGTTGCCGTTCCGCCAACGGACGTGCGCTGCACTGCTGTCGCACGACTTTGCGTCGAGACATTTTGTATGAAAAATCATAACCGCCCGTGCGCAGTACGATACCCGGACTGCAGCAGTCCGGCACCAATCGTCTAAATTGAAAGCGCCCTTATGGTTGCAAATGGAACGTCATCTTCTTCATCGTCCCATGGCATCACGTGATCTTCGGTGGAAGATGCAAGACTTATCCTTGAATCACTGCAACTTGTTGAGGAATCAGAGCGCTGTCGTGGTCGTCTATTTTTTTTATTTTTTGTTTTGGGTTGTAGCTGACCTGATGGACCTGCTTCTGCAAGATCAGTAGCAGAGATTGACTTTCCGGGTGCAACATTCAGTTTCTTCTTTTTTACAGTTTTCTTTTCTGGACATATATCAGCTCGATGTTGTATTAGCTTTTGCATAAATGAGTCAGCGATAAGTTCTGCATGAACAATCCGATCCGAGGTTGCAAGATGTGCGTTGCGTTCGGGGGCAAACAAATGAAACTAATGTTATGTTTATCACACTCCAACAGGACTTTTGGACTGATATGCGATGAGAGGTTATCGCCAATGACTACGATCTTTCCAGTTTGTTTCTTCAGGGTGGGAATAAGATGGTTAACAAACCAGTCTTCAAATGTTGCTGCATCTATCCATCCGCTCTTTGTCCTGTTATAGCGAGCGTGCTTAGAACCATTCGTAGTCCAAGTTGACCAAAGATGTTAGCTTTATAAATGATATAAGGTGGGATATCTTGTCCAGCAGCATTGCCACAAAACATTACTGTGAAACTGACTTTGGTGGCATTAATTATTGCTTCAGGATATTTAGTTCCACGCCTACATATAATTTTCTTCCTTCCAGGGTCATCGCTAATGTTAGTCTCATCATAATTATATATGTTTTCTGGGGGTACTTTCACTAATTCACCGCTAATGTTTTCAATAAATTCAGTTATAACCTCTTCTGAAACTTGAGCTCTAACTCTTTTGATGTTGTTTTCTAGACGATTAGATAGGGTTCTATGTCTTGTGAGGAAACTACGAATCCAATCTCTGCCAGGGACATTATTTTTGAATTGTGGCGCATTTCTACCTTGTGCCACGAGATAGTCTTTTATTACCATTTTTAAGTCAAAATCGGTCACAGGAAAGCCAAATTCGGAAAGGGCTGTTTGTTATATGTGCGACAAACGACTTTTCCTCAGTTTCTGTAAATACTGTTGGTCGGCCTGATTTATTAGTAAATTTATTATTTATTTTATTTTTATAGTGCTCCAGTGAATTCCGTACTGCTCCGAAGCAGCATGTTGGGTAAGGAGTTTGGACCTCACAGCATTCAAACATTCTTCTAATTGTGCCTCCGTGTAGTCAATATATCGACGGCTGCCAGACTTCCGCTGATATTTTGACGGCATAGTGATGGCTGAAAGTCAGGGAACACCTTTTTTATCGAAATGAAATCAGGTTCGGCATATGGCTAAGGTTTCGGGTTACTTTGGCTCATGAGCCAAAGTTACCCAAAAGTATGAGACAAAGTAAAGCCACAATTTATTTTTAAGATTTTGGAACTAAGGATCGTAAAAGTATAATTTTTACAGTGATTTTACTTGCTAACACATTTATGACACAAACAATTTCATATTATATAGGAAACTTACCGAAACTCACGGTAACACTACAAAGTTAGCAGCCGTAAAATATGCACGATTTTTTGCTGATAATTCCGAATTCAACTGACAGGTTGAAACTTGCTCAAAGTTTGCTTGACCAATCAGAAACAGTTACCTCTGTTGCCATCTAGTATTTGTGACTCGAACTAAACCGTTTGCTGTCATTTTACCGACAGGCGGGAAGTTCAAACTTTTTTCCGTTTTGAGCCAAAGTTCTCCCCCATAGCTAAAGTAACCCGCATTTACGGTACTCAAAAATACTACAGGTAGCAAAATGTCCCTTTCTCGGACTGGCATGAATGCCTTTTTAAGTTTACACAGTTCAGTTCAGTTCAGTTTTCAGTTTGTTTTCAGTTTTTTTTATTAAGTTGTACACGGAGGAAACTCGGTATGTTAAGATGGTCACCTATCCACAGACCAACCTCGGCAAGCGTTGCTTAACCTTGAAGATCAACCTGTAGGGCTGTTATTATTTAGCCACGAGCTCGTCACAACATTGTCGCAATTAGGAAGAATGCTGAAAAAAAAGGATTATTATATTATATTTTAAGTTTAGCACCAGACATCCCAGAAGTGAATCGCTTTCCATGTTTTTACGAAAACCAGTGGTACCCAAAAACATCAACATCAATTCTGAGTTGTGCTGTAATTTCTTATTTTGCGACAAAGACGAACCTAAAAGCTTTCTTTTTTTAATTGGTAAAAAAACATTAGGTTATCTGAGAAAGATCATGAGTCCATGCTACTTAATTTTTCAGGAGACAGAAAAATGTAACTACTGAAAAAAAAATGCACTTAGCAGTACAAACAAAAATTGCAAAGTTTTTAAGAACAATTTTATAGACTATTTTACATAAAAATTAGATAAAAAATATATAATTATTAGGGTTTTAATAAAATAAATTGTTCAAGTTTCTGGACTTATGTTCTTTCTCAATTACATGAAAATAAAACTATATTTATTAAATAATTTAATTATTTATTAATAAAATTAGTAGACAAAAATGAGTTCTATCTTCATCATTACCTTCTACATCCTCCTTATCAGTAACGGGCCACTTAAAAATCACTTTATAATATTTTTGTATCCTGCGTTCTCGTGGCAGGTAGCGTTCAAATTTTCTCAAATCCTTTATCTTTTTTTATTTATAGGTTTTTTTCTTTTAAGTGCCCGTTGCACTGGCAAAGACAGATGATTCTTTTGGGTGTTTAATAAGGAAAAATGATGGGTAATGAGCCCTCCTATGAATTCTTTAGCCAGTACAACTCCTTTGCTTTCGAATGAATTATGATATTAATTGAATTTACTGATATTGAATGAAACCTTTTTGTCCCTTTCCACTCCTCCTCCCAAAGATTCTGCATAAAGCATTTTTTTTATAGCATTTCGGTCACCAACTTTTGTAATCAATTATATTTTGGTAAGTAGGTAAAACCACCAAATATAGTTTTTTTTCTGCAGCGGTCAAGATCAATTCTGCTACTTCTTTGACAGTAAAGTACCTGTTTGCTTTTTTAAATTTTCTTTTAAGAACTGCAAAATCTCTGTCGCATTGCAGAAATGAGTGTCCTCTGAGAGGAAAATCTTGATGAATATGCTTGAAATGCCCTAACGAAACAAGAGCTGAGAAAAGTCTTATCATCGTGTGATTCTTGTTTTGACCTCCACATCCATCTGTAAAGATGTGGAGGTTATGAATATTTTGCAAATTCTCTTTTATATAATTATTCACCAATGTTGCCATTTCATTAGGTCCCTTCCCACCTTGACCTTCACGATAAACCACATGAGTAACAGAGTTATCTTTTAAATTATGAAAACAGAGAATGTTTACTGTAAGCTGGTGAAGATAATAAGCTTCCTGGACCGGAATTTTTGAGAGATCAATATTTTGCATATAATCAATGCAGATTGCTTCAACTTTTTCTTCCTTCTATGCTTCTTCTTTTATTTGATTTAACTGACTATAAAACTTTTTAGCTCTCTTCAGATGAACCATTTTTTCAGCTACTGCTACTCGTTTGGCATTGTCATTAAGAAATTTGCTTCTAATTTTAACTTCCAATTCCTCGCATGTGCAACATGTATCTACCTGGGGTCGACCGAAACTGAGAGAAAATTGTTTTCTAAAAATTAAAAAAAAATAATGATATTTGACACGATCTGCAAAATCAGGATGAGTTTTTTTAAAATCGTGCATTATTGTAATATTAAGTGAAACATCCAGATAACGGAACTCCTCAGAAGAATAATGAGAAATTTTATATGGAAACGATGATATATGGTTCATGACAGCATGTAGGATATTCCCCGGTATAGTATTTCCTGGAGTGTTTTCCCCTCGATTATCAATAGGTGGTTCACCTTTTGTAAGTTGCAAAGCCTCCTCACACGTTGCGGTTTGATACCATGTATATTCATAAAAGCTTTCTTTCAGACCTTGAATTTGCTAGAGGTAGTTGAAATACTGTATTCATCATAATTTGCCCCACGAGAAGGCTTGGTGGAAATTTCTTTTCGTGGTCGGCGACGGTGAACTGTTGCAATCGAGATCAAGCTTTGTAAATAAGCATCTTGCTCATTTTTTGTGTTGAAGTTTAAAAAACGATTAAAAACATGAACTCTTAGTTCTTCAGCTATCCGTCCGTAACAATTGAGTTTATATCTAAAATAAAATCATAAAATAGTAATGCGGTATTGTTTAAAAAATTATAGCTAACCAAGAAAGTAAAACATAGAGCTTAACTTAATTGTCGTATGGAAGGTCCGGGAACATAACCAAACCATAAATTATTATCGTGTTGTATGGCTCCAGGATAAAAACATTATGATGATATTATGATATGAAAAAAAAAAATGTGTTCAACTTTGTATTTTCAGTGTTCCCGAAGAATGGATGTCTTTGGGTATGATAGAGGGTGAGCAGTATCCTTGTCCCGGGTTGGCTTATATACCCAAGGATGATTCAAAGCCCACCAAGCACAATGGTGATATAATTCAAACATTAAATGGTTTGTATGAGGTGGGTGCTTCTTGAGGTCATTTTCTGAAAGTCAACGCGGTTTTGAAGGAGAATGGATCTAAAAGGCCGAAGCAAACGCGTAGAGGTCAAGTAGAATCCGCAGTAACAATGTATTGCATGTTTGCTGATTTTTTACAAATTTTGTTCAAATCTTTAAAACGATTTATTATTATGGCTACTAATAAGATTGAAACGTAAATAGGCCGTATGTTCTAATTAATAATAATTGATAATATAGGTACTATTCTAATTAAATAAACAAAAAACAAATAATTATGATAAAGTAAATTCGGTATTAATCTAAGAATAAATAGAAAATAAATTATATTAATTATACTTAATAAAACACGTTACTTGGATGGTGGCTTTTAGCAAACTTATATTTCGAGATTCATTGAACAGGAAAACACATTAAATCATACATTCGTTCCGAGCACTGATTGAGTTATTGAATGCTTCACTTTAGTACACATAATGCTTAATAGATGGCGCTACTAGTTTCATTTGATGTATCTAATATCAATTTCAACACCCCCACTACATCACATGAAACACTGGAAAAACATAATCTTTAAAAATTAACAAGTCCCAGGGCCTCTATACATTTATAATGCTTTATTGCACCAAGTGCCTTCGTCAATACATCAGCTGGCATATGATCAGTAGACATATATTTAATATTGATTACATTATTACTGACAGCTTCCTTTAAAAAATTATACCGGATATCTATATGTTTACTTCTTCTATTCAAGGCATGATTAACAACAAAGTTTTGGGCACTTTGACTATTCTATTCTATTCTATTAGGGGGTTTTGGTTTCCGCACTTAGTCCTGATGTTGGACCATTGTACGTGAGCCATGGCGGCTGTCATTCCAACCACCCAACTTCCCTCCAGAAACAGATAAGTTTTCTCGGCGTATTCAGGATATCTGTGAGCAAATTTGGTATTTTGGCACTTTGACTATCATTGTATAAGATAACAGGTTGTACATCTTGATTAGTAACTTCTGACACTAAAACTCTCAAATACATTGACTCTTTACAAGCCTCTGCCATTGACATGTATTCAGCTTCCATACTAGAAAGAGCCACGGTCCTCTGTTTTCTACTTTCCCATGATATGACACCCCCTGACATGATAAAACAGTAGCCTGTGTATGATTTACGATCTACCCCATTAGCCCAGTCTGCATCTGCAAATCCTAACAAATTAGATTTTCCTTTAACATACTTAATACAAAAATTTTTTGTTCTCTTTAAATATCTGAGAATGCGTTTGACATAATTCCAATGAGTACTAGTATGACAAGTATTAAACTGACTTAAAAAACTCACACTAAAAGCTATGTCAGGCCTTGTCAACACAGATAAATACATGAGACTACCTATTAACTGTTGATATGGTACATTACTGTCATAAACATTATCATTCTTATCAATTTTAAGTTTATTTTCCATAGGTGTACTAGCCTCTTTACAGTTTAACATATTGAACTTAATTAGCAACTGATCTATGTATTGTTCCTGATCTAAGGTACAAGCATTATTCTCATTATCAAACTTTACCCTCATTCCTAGACATTGCTTAACCTGTCCAAGATCTTTAATATTGAACTTAGAACTTAAAATAGAAATTAAGTTATCAGTCTGTAACTTACAGTTTGAGTAAACAAAGAAATCGTCTACATATAGAGCGATAATCACTTTAACATTATCATTAAATTTAAAAAATACACAAGGTTCTATTTCACTTTTCTTAAAACCTAATTCTGTTAAACATTGGTCAACTTTTTTATACCATGACCGCGATGATTGTTTTAAAACATACACAGCTTTATTCAATTTAACAATTTTACCATTATGTTTATTATCCAAATCAATAATTGGATGAGCCATGTAAATGTCCTCTTTTAAAATACCATTTAAAAAAGCTGTTTTCACATCTAAGTGAGTAACAGTTAAATTCAAATGTACAGACAGTGCAAACAATAGTCTTAAAGTACAATGACGCACAACAGGTGAAAATGTCTCAAAATAATCAAGTCCTGGTTTTTGGGTGAAGCCCTTAGCTACCAATCGAGCACGATAACGAACACTGTTGTCACTGTCTAACTTTCTTTTGTAAACCCATTTACACTGTACTAAAGTCTTACCTGGAGGCACTGCACTCACCACTGCCCAGGCATCATTTTCATCAAATGCCTTAAGCTCCTCGTCCATAGCAGCAATCCATCTGTCTCTATCAGGACCTTGTAGGGCTTCTTAGACGCTAACAGGATCACTCTGGTTCCCAGCATTTGATGACATGCACAAGTTTGAAAAACCATATCGCTGTGGTGGCCTCCTTGTCCTTTTAGTTTCTTTTGGGGGTGAATCTCTTCTACATTCTGCAATATAGAGTTTACATTCTGGTCAGTATCATCTGTATCTTCAGGTTCTGGACTAGGAACTATATCGTTAGACTCATCTAATGCACTCTTAACTTGTTTGCGTTTCGGAGATTTCCCCCACTGAAATTGATATCCTATCATCTTTCACAAAATTACTCTTCACATTTTCTTGTATTATGACGTCTCTGCTGACAGACACACATCTCTTATCTGGGTCATATATCCTATACCCTTTGATGTTCTCAGCGTAGCCAACAAGAATATGATGTTTAGACTTGGTGTCCCACTTAAGTCGCTTTACCTTTGGGATATGCACCATAACTTGACTACCAAAAATCCGGATATGACTTAAGTCCGGTTTTTTATTTCTCCAGAGCTCAAACGGCGTTTTGTTCTGTAAACCTGATGCTGGTGACCTATTCCTGAGATATACTGCCGTGTTCACGGCCTCTGCCCAAAACTGTTTATCAAGTCCTGCATCGAACAACATGCAACGAGCCCTCTCAACTATCGTTCTATTCATTCGTTCACTGATAGCATTCTGCTCCGGAGTATATGTATTAGTCTTTTGATGGACTATACCAGCTTCAACTAAATAACTGTCCATTCAGTATTACAAAATTCTAGACCATTGTCTGTTCTAAAAACTTTAATCCTTTTATTCTGTTGATTTTCAACCAAGGCTTTAAATTTTTTAAAGAATTTGAACACCTGATTCTTGGCCTTTAGGAAATAAACAAAGGTCATGCGTGTGTGGTCATCTACAAAAATGAGGAAATACCTGCATCCACCAATTGAAGACTTCTCCATAGGTCCGCATACATCTGCATGAATGATATTCAGTACCTCATTGCTCCTTGTACTCACATGGTTGAAGGGTAATCTAGATTGCTTCCCCTGACAGCACACAACACATGAACTTTTATCAATGACAGCTTTCTCTTTAAAGTTTATACCCACTGCTGCACCTTCTCTCAATTTATTAAGGTCATTGCTATTCAAGTGACCCATTCTTCTATGCCACAGTTCACTTTGACATTCTGTTGTTGTTGTTGTAAACAAACAGTCATGTTTATTTTCCACATTAAGTTTATAAACACCATCAACTAATCTGGCCTCTCCGACCAATTGATTTCTACTGTTATAAATATAGCAACAATTTCTTCTGAAGTCCACTCTGTTTCCATTCTGAATCAGTTTACTTACTGAGATTAAATTCGTAGCTATACTAGGCACACATAACACTTCCTTCACTGTTATAGCGTATTTGCATTTAGATGTGACTGTTACAATATCTACATCACCCGAGCACAACACAGGCATGACACCTTTATTAGCTGCCGTAATCTCCTTAATACTCGTGTTTTCTGATGTCTTCCGAATATTGTTTACATCTGAAGTTATATGTACGCTTGCTCCAGAATCGAGATACCAATCATTCTTACTGAAGTTTCCACTTATAAAAACTGCAGAGTTTTGGTATCTTGAGCTTGCGTACACTTGTTTTTATAGTGCCCAATCTGTTTACAACGATAACATTTAACAACTTTCTTCTTGTCATTTTTGACATTTGAAGTTTCGCCATCTTTGAACGTGTTTCCTGTCTTGAACGATTTGCCTCGATTGTGCTGCCCCCTAGCGTATAACGCACTAGCTTCTGGCGAATTTTCGTTACCGGTCATATCCAATAATTTGGATTTTACAACATCCGCCGTAATGGCGATTCCGGAATGTTCGATCGCCATGAGCATTGGGAAGTATTTTTCAGGCAATCCCGCCAACATGAGACATCCAATCCACTCATCATTCACCATAAAACCAGTTCTTGATAATTTCTGTCCCGTTTCAATTATTTGAGTAACGTAACTGGTCATCGAATCGGAAGTTTCGAGACGTACAGATATTAAATTCCGTAACAACATGATTCTTCTCGAAAAACCTGAGTCATCGAACATTTGTTGTAATTTCAACCATAGCTGTTTTGTAGTTGCGGCACTTTTTATATGTACATATAATGATGGATCGATAGTAAGGATCAACTTGGCTTTCGTCATGGCATCTTCCGCGATTGCAGCTTCAACACCTTCGGTCTTGATACAATTTAACTTTCCTTCGAGTACAAGTAAATTTTCTGCAGCGAATGCCCACTCGCTATAGTTTTCCCGTCCTTTTAATTTCGGCACATTTGCTATAAACGAGTTCATATTGGAAGCCATTACTGTTGATCGACCACACCCGGCGTCTTGTGGGATCACTACAGTTTTCACGCAATACCTTGATTGCAACAACTAAACAATAGTCCACTATGCACACAATGTTCTTACTTCGATTAATCACTATCAAACTGGCTAAAAGAATCGTGACTGGGCCAATAACCTAATAAAACACGTTACTTGGATGGTGGCTTTTAGCAAACTTATATTTCGAGATTCATTGAACAGGAAAACACATTAAATCATACATTCGTTCCGAGCACTGATTGAGTTATTGAATGCTTCACTTTAGTACACATAATGCTTAATAGATGGCGCTACTAGTTTCATTTGATGTATCTAATATCAATTTCAACAATACTAATATCAAATCAGAAAATGCAAGCGAATGAATAATAAAACAACTAAAAATGTAAAGTAATCCAAAAATAATTGTGAAGGTAAAATAGGTATTTAAAAATAGTAACTAGTTGAAAACGAAACGCTAACATTTTAAAGCAAAATCAAAAATAACAAATACAAAATAACAATAATAATAAAAAGCGCCCTTCCTCTCTCCTAATTATTTTGCTGTGCCCGACAGGGTCCATAATTGTTTCTAATTATTAATTTTACCACCTGTATGACATTATGGATTGCAATAAACGATTTGATTTGATTTGAATGCCTTGCGAGATAAATGCCAGCAACTGCACCGGACTGCTTGAAAAGTGATTTGTTTAGAACTTTTCGTCATACCTTCCGGCGGGCTTTTTGATAAAAGTCAATTATACATTTTTATGTTTGCGATTGTTTCTTTGCTCTATAATATACAACAAAGTACATCCTGTATAAGTCGCCTTTTTGGCCCAACAGTTAATGTAAAAGCATTTTGATTAGTTTTCCCGACACTATATGGTTAATATTTCATCGTCATCATCTTGGAAAAAAGATAATGTATTAATTGGGCAGGCTTGATGGTTCTCAGTAGGAAGGAACCATTAAGCATTTTGTTGATTATTATTTATTACAATGTTCAGCATGAGGTTAAAGTTGAAACGATTTATACCAACTTGTGCGTAGTTGACACAGTGATTGACGGGCCGTAAATGAGATTTTAGTTGTCCAAAAGCATGTATAAATCGTTCCTCATATGCTTCTTCTTTCTGAATGCTTCTTTTTTCTTTTCAAAACGCCAGACTTATCAAAAGTGGTTTTCATGATGATCCGGGAACGCTTTAGGGTTATACAGCATACTAATTTACTGACTTAAGTGTTGTATTTGCAGTGGACAAACGTAGCAGCTTTCAATTATGATAAAAAGACTGATAAATGGGAAGTTATGGCTCTCGATGGTTCTAAGAGACCATACTCGTAAGTATATTTTAAATTTACCCATATCATATGTTTTTTGCTGCTGTCAGCAGATTGCCGGAGTGTTATTTGTGTCGAACCACTATTTGTTCGGTATTAGGTGACATGATTTATGGAAAACTGTTTCTTGAAAAGTGTTTATTTTTGGAAGTACTAGTTTTACAAATCAGTATGTAAATTGTTGCATGGTAATAATAAATAAGTTCTTATGGCAATAAAGGCGCCACCAATTCGCGCGAGTGATACGCGGCGATGTTATCTTTCTGCCACTTTTATTTATGTGCTGTAACTGTCACGTTATTCTAAAACAACTGTATGAACTAACTTGCTATGCTATCATAGCGATGCGACAAGTATCATTGACAAGCAAAACAACTCCAAAAAAGGCTTTCTAGGCACGTCGTGCTCGTAGGATACTGGCTGCAAAACTTTTTCTTCAAAAAAATAAAAATATGAAT